>LJCY02000003.1:0-1200000 GCA_001282315.2 Chrysoporthe cubensis | reverse complement strand
TGGGGGAGAACGAGATGGTGCGAATCTGGCGTTGCACCGGTTGGATGAGCGAGGTAGAATTTATGACATAAATCCGGATGCCTGGGAGCCGCAGAGTATAGATGGGTAGACTTCTACAGATAACTTGTGAATTAGTGCTGGAACAATACCAATCCTGCGCAGCCCGGACTCTTATAATCTTACCGTTGCGGCGCAGTCCAGTAGTTGGAGCCACCATGGCCCATGCTGATCAAGGGACCAATGAAGGGAATAGTGGTGTCAACCGGCAAGGGCTCTTTCGGATCTTGGGTCCATTGTAACAGTGCCCGCAGAAATAAGTATGTCGCCACAGCGCCAGTGATGGCTTCCACTAGGACGGAGAGCATGGTGGCTGGCGGCGTTCAATCTGTGAGCAGATAGTGGTACTGAGTGTCGGCTTGTGAAGGGAGCTGCTCATAGGAGGTAGACAACTGGATGAGCAAGAAGATCCGAGCTCTTGTGCCAACGTACAGCCTACCCCAGCCGCTCACAAATCCGGTTCGAACGATTCTCAACCTCGGCAGGAGAAACAGAAACCAACCAACGATCTAAGAAAAGAGCCAGCCAATCGTACTTCCTTGTGGATGTTTGTTGGTTGCACAACATGAATACCTATCCACATGGGCAAGTGGCGTTACAATGATTGTATGCAAGCTAGCCTGAAAAAAATGGTGGAATTATTATCTAGGTACTTACATGGCCGCCGGGCAGCACACGCTCATCACTCATTCACCTCAACACGAGCATTAGAACATTCTCAATCTAGCTATTTCAACGTAGGCTGCCTCTTCAACAGCCACAGGGAAGCAAATAAATAATTAATCAATAATCAAATATTCAAATTAATAATTGAAAAGCAATCATTTATGTACCAACTTTGCCCACTGACCTATTTTTTCAAAGGCCTCGCGGTAGCAGGGGTCGCGGACGCGGACGTCATCTATTCTATCATCGAGACGCTCCACATCGATCCAGGTCTTTTGATAATTCTGACAGAATGAAAATTCACCAGTGCCCTCAATCATTTGATCCGAGAGTGCTTGGGCAATGAAATCGCCCCGCGGGGCGATGCCTTGGATCCATTCACACAGTTTCCCTGATCATGCGCTCCCCAGCACCGAGCCGCATACATGGGTTCCGTGTCCATGGAAATCATTTGTGTTGGATTTTCCCACCGGAACCAATCCTCGGACTCGGCCCTTGAATGCTGGGTAACCATCTTTTGCGTCTAAGTCAAATCTTGTGTCTGCGACTTGACAATTTGACCTTGGCCCTCAAAGCCAGCCAGACTCATGGTTTTGTCACTGCATACCTGAAAAGCATTGAATCCGAGACTTCCGCACGACATTATTATGCAGCTTCAATTTGACAACCTCTTCAATCACTCTAACATGGTTGAGCTCCGTTCCTCCAATTGGTCACCTCTTACAGTTGTTCTAAAACCCGCACACCTCTGCTATATACAAGTAACTTATGCACACTGGTCCGTGTTAGAGAGTTTTTATACACACATTGTCCTCATCTCGCCCATTAAGCTCTTGGTCTCGACCGTGGTGCTTGTCTTCTCAGCAAGAAGCCTCTAGGTATTAATGAACTTCCTATTTTAAGAGACGAATGTCCAATTGGCAATGTGGCTGGATATTAAAGTCAGTCTTCTTTTGTGCTATTCAAACTTAGTTTCCAGTGCTCGGTTGACCTGTGCTTCCCCTTCTTTTTGCTTTACTTGGAATTTTTTGAGTTGTCATTGTTGTTGGGATGGGCCACACGGCGGGGCCCCGGACAGCGGTGGTTTGCTGTGGACAGGGATCTCTCCATTTTTAGCCTAGGAAAGCCTCGGCTCATCCCGAAAAGTCCTCGAAGCCAAAACTCAATTTCATCTCATCCAAGTTGTGCTCTAGCAACGCTTACGGTGGAGGTGCAAACACATGCTACCACAGTCGTTTCCTAGAAACTGACAGAGAGTTGAGATGGCCCGTCTCTCAGGATTGCAGAAAGAGGTGTTGGTATTGTACCGCAGTTGTCTGAGAGAAGCACGAAAGAAGCCAGAGGCGAGTGATTCTCTCCTCGTCTTCCTGTCGAACAGCGCTGACATCATGCGCAGGCAACTCGCAAACATTTCGAGGCTTTTGCTAGGTTCGCCTACTTGATATTGGGGATCTAATCAGGGCTCGAGCTGACCAAGTCTCAGGGCCGAGTTCGAGAAGAACATCGCCATTGAGAAGCGAGACTTCGCTGCCATCGAATTTCTTCTGAGGAAGGGGCGAAGGCAGCTGGACGCCTATTCGGCGCCCGGAATCAGGGATGTCAGATGAGAACGACGACCATTTGGATGCACCTGCGCCATGGTCATTGGGGCGTGCCACCGCCTCCTTCCTGGGGCTGGGAAGGCTCGGTCCGGATCTCAGGCCCTCACAACAATGAGCTCAATCCGGGCTTCTCAGCTTCATCCGCTCCTATACGCCCTAGCCTCTCCTAATCTTGACAACATTGGTAGCATTTGCACAGATCGCTCTGCGCAGCTGGGCCGTTTTTGGATCATGGACGATGCCTGCATTCAACTTATCTTAGAGAGGAAGTCCGCGAGGTCGGCCCAACATCAGACTCGCCCCCAACGCCTCTACCAAACCACCCTCCTCCGCCTCCCACCCCATCAACCCATCCACTAGAGCCGCTGAGGAGGTCCTCAAGAAACCTCTCAGCCCACACATGTCTAAGCTACGTCGAGCGCAGCAGGCGCTGGTCGGCAAGCGGCGTCGTGTCAACAACAGGAACAACAGGGTCAGAGTCTCCTTTCAGAGGTCCTCAACATCGTCATGCCTGCGCTCGTCAGCAACTCGAAGTTCAATATATGTGCCTAAATGCCCGCAAAATACAGGAGCATGCATGAAACCGGCGAAATGGATTCCCTTGGGGACACCTCGGCGGCGCG
This sequence comes from Chrysoporthe cubensis, assembly GCA_001282315.2. Taxonomy (NCBI): domain Eukaryota; kingdom Fungi; phylum Ascomycota; class Sordariomycetes; order Diaporthales; family Cryphonectriaceae; genus Chrysoporthe; species Chrysoporthe cubensis. The sequence goes on along the minus strand of LJCY02000003.1, from coordinate 1,197,053 downwards.
ACGCGGGGCCACTACCGCCAGTGCGCCGAGGGGGGCTACCGCCGGCAAGAGCAGTTGTTCAGGGAGACGCCGAGGCCAAGCACACTGTCAATTCTGTAAAGCCTACTGAGGGAGGTGATGTCAGGTATTCCCTCATGCAAGTTCCTGAAGATCCTGGGTACTACGGTGCGTTCCCCGGCTGGCCCGACATCGGTCCGTAATCGTGCTGACACCAATTCTCCAGTGCCTACTCCGAAGCGGAAAAACGAGTACGCGCACGTCGGATCTCTTGATGGCAGCGATATGGAATTTTGCAACATTCCGCGGGTGAATGCCAAAAGATATGGCAGCTACGTAGTTCGTGCGCCTCCGAAGTTGAGGCGCGCGAATCAACAGGAAGCTGCTCCGAGATCGAGCACCTCGGGGAACTCGCAGCACCAAGGAACGTCAACAAATTATAAGGGAGACAAGAGGCGATTCGCTATCCTCGATCCTCTTGTCGAGGATGCACTTCAGAGGTCACTGTCACAACAGAATCGACTGTCCTGCGTCGCAACGCCAAGGAAGGTCAAATCTCGTCTGACTACAGCCTCTCCGCCCTCAGAGAACCAAAGTCGATCTCTGTCTCGTTTCACCAAGGAGCTGGAGAGGTATTGCGAGGCGACGGACACCAATGGCAAGGCGAAAGTCCCTCCCTCCACACCCACCGTTTCGGAGTCTCCTACGACCATGGACACCCTCACCGACCTTCTTCCCTACCACAAACAGTTCAGAGCTGCCGGATTGGCCGTCACATCTCGTGAGCAAATGCCCAGAATTCAAGAGTTGGGACCGATTTGTTCTACAAAGACGAGAGGTTCGGCTATGGGGGCTATGCAAGTTGATGGTAGTATTGTGACGCCGTCGGAGCAGGAATCAGTCGTTCAAGAGCCGTCGGCTCCATCTGTACCCAACAAGGAGAAAGATGGGCCATCAAACTTACGATCTAAACCGAAAGCCTCCATGTCAGACTCGGGGCCTGTCACCAGGTCTTTACTTCCATGGTTCCGCAGGAAAGATCCACCCTCAACTGCTTCCAGAACTCACAGTGGTCGGAAGTTCTCGGAAGGCCACATTCATCCGTCGCACCCTATGCCAGCTGAGCCCTTTTTGACACCTGGAGATAAATTGGGGCAACTAGACTCATACTTTGATACCCCGAAATCTAAGGAGGAACGGAATGAGCAGCCCGCCCTCCGGGATACATTATTATCATCGCCTGTTCCTGGCACAAAAAGCACATTCAAGGATAAACCTTTACCCAGGCGGCCTTCGATCAAGCGTTGGCCTATTCCTGCAAGGAGTGAGCGTCGTCATATGGAGAATACGGCTGAATGGCCTACAGCTGGAGTGCTGATACATGACCACTGCCCATCTCCTCTAATTCGGGACGAGTTGTCGACCGTGTCTGACGATAATCGGCCAGTTCTTGGCAAAGACTCCATTTCAGATTCTTGGACGACTGAGGAGGAGCTGCGGCAAGAGTCTCACAGAAGTCCGTCCCCTCCGCCCAAGGTGAGGATCGATACCTCCGGCACATCGGCGGAAGAGAAACCGGAAGCGCCGCCCAAATACCTGCCTGAAAAGAGGCCCGAACTGCACGCAGGCTGTCGCCAGCACCCAGGGCACTCGTTATGTAACAAGTGGCACATGGCAACGGCTCTGCGGCGTAAATCCCTTTCCAAGCCTCACCCTGTGCCTACGACCATTCGAGAGGAGTCCGAGACAGCTCAATGGGAGGCCGAGAAGCCAAGTTCTAAGCAGAGTGAGATGAAGCCTCAATCAAACCCACTACCGCAGTTGCCAGTCGCTCTACCGGAGTCATCTTCATCCTTCGAAAAGGCGCTAGATGCTGTCATCTCGAAATTGGATGCCATGGAGGAGAGAAGGCAATATGAGAGGAAGTTGGATTTAGAAGCTGCTCGAATAGCGGCTCCCGAGGCCGGATTTCCCAAGCATTCGAGTTCGAAAAGAGAAAGCTCGAAACCTTCAAGCGTGCCTCGTTCTGAGCGCCCAACCTCGGTTGCAGCTCATGAGACAGGGCGTGCGTCTTCCGATGCCGTGGAAGGCACCGATAGTGACATCAACGACAGAGACATCCTTATCGGTTTAAAAATGGCAATCTGTGCTGCCTGTGACGAGGATCTCGATGCCTGGATCCGCGACAAAACGGGTCTTAGGCTGCGCCGATTCCTGGCTGATCTCAGGGCGTTCGAGACTGTCTCAAAAGAAAAGAACCCCTCGCTTCCGCTACCAATGTCTCGACGCATTCGCAGAGACGATAAGGAAAACAAACGACTGGAGGCCGAGCGGGAGCGCAGGAAACGGGTCTCAAAAAAATGGACGCCATGCTTTGGGGCAGACGGCCAGGGCTTGATACCCGAATCCAGTCAGGAAATCTGATGTGTGGTCTAGCTGCGGGGTGGCGAGGTGACGGTGTAACTTCCTTTTGCCGTGCGGGCCTCATTCATAGTGATAATACTACCTCCTCCTTAGCTGCTTTTTCGTTGTTGCGACCACATTTCCAGGTGGCCCTTTGCTGGCCGTGCGGACGTCATCAGCCTACAGTTCAGCGTCGTACTATCTAGCAGTAGACCGCGCTGTTGATATCTTGTTTGCTCGCATCAGTGATCATTCATGAGAAGATCAGCACCACTGCATGTCATAAATAGTAAAACGGCTTCCCAACATACCGTTAATTCATAGCATGTGTTTGTATACTAAACACTATATCAGGCTAATAATTATGTAATTACGGGGGCCAAAGGCGAGGACGGAACCCACGGCCCACATGGTATCCATTATCCGGAAACTGTCTGGTTTGGATGATGAGGTCGTTCAGTCAATTCAGTAGTGGTTGTGTTGTCTGAAGAAAGGAAGGAAAGAAGTATATGCTATGTAATCAGCCAGGGCTATTTCTAGCCAGCCGTCTAGGCTTCTGGCCCTCTTTTTCTCTTTTCGTTATTCAGGCAGCAACAACGAATTGACTGCTACTTTTCATACTGAATCAGACATTTCCCTGATAATATAGGTAAGAAAGCTAGACAGCCAGGCGGCCAGGCGGCTAGAAATATGCCCAATTGCTCACGTAGTAATAATCGCTAGAAGAACTGTCTGGAGCTGAATATTGTGTATTCCGTAAGCACCGTGACGATTAACGAGGTGGTTGAAGCTTACTTTATCTGAGATAAATATCGATAGTGATAGAGATAATTGTAATGTTAACACCTTGATGCAGCTTGTTTGTATGTAAATACAGTAAATTGTCAATTTTCAAAAGCTTTCACGATATTCCAAGAAGGGTTTCTCTTCGAAGTTCTTTTTGCTCGAGGCGCTTGCCTATTACCTGCTGCCCATTACGCATTGGGCCAAAGCTTCTTAACGGGCAATCGAAAGGAAGCCTACCAGATGAATAGCATTATGATCCATTCCTCCATATATTCATTTGACTAGGCAAACGATGTGGTGAACCAACGACCGTGGTTGTTGTTGATTGTGTGATATATCAAGTGATGCACTGTGTCACCCAGCCAGTGAAGCCATTTGCAGTAAGCATGTGCCTTGGAACTCTTCGAACGATGTTGCTGATATCGTTCACTAGAGCCTTGGTCCCCGCAGAAACTCGAGATTGGGTGCTAAGAGTTAGTGAATTGCATCACCTGGTGAGTTGAAGTCCCACGGTGAAGCCATTGACGGGGGGAATTAAAAATAAAAGATTAGTGATTAAATTCAGCCTGTTCCAGGCACATGCGTCGCTGCCACAGTGACAGTGACAGCATGTGCACGGAGCAGAGCTGAGAACCATATATATAATGGTCGATCAGAGTTCATTCAGCCTCGTTAAATCTATCCTTTCTTCCCACAACAACAACGAGTCTGAGGTCGATCAACCCGTCTTTGACCAGTTGTTCGCCTGCCACACCTGAAGTGCTTTCCCTCGACAACCTTACTGCACCACCTGAAGACTCTCGTCATTCCTTCTCATCCCCAATACATACCCTGAAGAATCTTCCATCATGACTTCTTTCACATTCCTCGATATCCTCCTCGCGGTCATTTATGGCAGCCTTCTGGCTCGTGCTGTAAGCTCATTACTTCTCTGTATAGGACAACCTCAATGGCATCAAGGCTAACCATGCAACAGGCTCCCGCTCTGACTAGTGCTAGCGATGTCATTGTCGCCGGCAACAAGACCTACGGCATTGTCGACCTTGAGTGGAATGTCATGATCAACAATACGGCCACTCCATAGTGAGTTCCCTTCCCACCCATTTTCCGGCCCTATTGTCCCCTCTTGATGAAATTGAACCGTGCTGCAGGTGATGGTGGCGTACCTGAGGCCATCCAGCAGGCCTCGAGGGCGCTGCCTTCACCAGCTGCGAGGTAACGAATGGCGGCCTACGGCCAAAAACCACGTCGCCTTGCTCCAACCATTGGTACTAGATAGCTGACGTATCGCTGAAGCAACCTATCCGTGACCGGTACCATCCAAGATGTCTTCGCCAGCATCCAGCGGGCTGATCCTGTCGCCGCCGCTGCCATCTACGATCGCATTCAAGAGAAGAACGCGACGTCCTCTAACGCCAACTATTTCTCTCCCCTCGAGATGGATGACATCCCCACGCAGTACTTCTGCAACGTCCACGGCTGGAGCCAGTGCGGCATCAGCTCTGTCTTCAGCGGCATGATGTACCTCGACGGCGTCCCCGGTGAGCCTACCAACGGCCCCGGACCCGGAAACTGCGGACGGGTGTCCTGCGAGAGCGATGCGGCCATCTGGTGGTGCAATGATGTATGTATACCTTGGACTGTGGTTGGCCCCATCGGGGAGCGAACCGATTGAGTGAGGCTAACCCAAGATTGAATCGTAGAACTTGCAGGCGAAGACTCTTCCCTACTTCGGCCGGATCTCGCAGGGCGTCTCTGGTGTCCTCACCCACTGCGAGGACCACTTGACCAGCAAGGTGAAGGGCCAGCAGTTCTTTGACGACGGATGGAATGTCATCGTGCGATGGCAGTATTGCTAGTCGCTGAATCTCAGTGGCCAGGATGACTTCAGTCATATTTTGATCCCGTTTTCGCCAGGCATCCTCTCTGGAACTTGTAGCCACAGTCATACGCGTGGGTTATCTGTGGATCTACCAGACACCAAAGCTATGACAGCTGTCGAGGCTCTTTGAGGCGTGGTGACAGGCCCGTTACGTGGAGGGCGATGTTGCCGACATTAATTACTTGGCCTTTCTACTTAGGACGGACCACAGAGCTTGAGGAGAATAAAACTTGGTGCCTACTGAATCTGTGCTTGTCTGTCCTCGGATGACAACTTGTGTGACATTTTTGTATCTCGAACTGCGTGCTTCAGTGCCTGTGTCCACGCTGGGAAGAAGGCGAAGAATGGTTGCTATGCCCACCCCCGCCGTGTGTGCGAGATGCCCGTTGCCTCCACACGCGAACTGCCGCAATCGCTCCCCGGGCCGGTTATAATTGGTCCCTAAGCTGTTGGAATTGCCCAAGACGATCAATCAGGGAAAAGACTCCAAAACAAAACAACCCGCTCTCTTCCCTGTTGTCAGACTCGCTGGCCTGTATCTCAAGTTCGTCTGTCTGGGCAGACGGTTCTCCTGTGTCAAGGTCGAGTCTTGGTGAGAATGCCTGCCTTCTCCGTAAGTTTCTCGCCCGGCACCTAAGTCTGACCTCGGTTGACATTACCGACAGCGCCTGGTCCGCTTTCTCGCGAAGGATGGCCGTACCTACTACGGCGATGCCATCCTCCCCGGGGGTGCCACAGACATAGGGAAGGCAAAACAGGCCCGCATCATTGCTGGCGATGTCTTCGGCAAGCACGACGTGACGGAGGACGTCGCCGATATCCGGTTGCTCCTGAGCCCGCTCGCGCCGGAGCACGTCAGGACCGTGAGATGTCTCGGACTGAATTATGCGCAGCATGCGAAGGAGGTCTGTCTCTTTCTTCTCCCCGCCCCAAATTCCGCCTTTCCCCCTCTTCGCTTTCTCGTCCACTGGCGACTTCTTGAGAGAGGACGGATCAGGCTGATCAGGCTGCAGACCAACATGCCCATCCCGAAGTACCCGGTGCTGTTTTACAAGCCGGTTACTGCGCTGGGAGGACCATTTGATCCCATCCCAGTGCATGCGATGGCCCAGGAGACAGAAGGCCTTGACTATGAGTGCGAGCTCGTGGCGATCATTGGGAAGAGGTGCTCGGACGTGCCGGAGTCCAAGGCCCTCGACTATGTGCTGGGATACTCCGTGGGCAACGACGTCTCCCACCGAGACTGGCAGCTCAACAGGGGCGGTAGCCAGTGGTCGCTGGGCAAGGGATTTGACGGCTGGGCCCCGTTCGGACCTGGCATTGTCTCGAGCGCACTGATCAAGGACCCTCAGAAGCTGAGGATCTCAACGGTGCTGAACGGCAAGACGATGCAGGTGAGCCGTCGAGCAGGAAAACAGCTGGTTCGGGCTCGGGTATGAGCTGACCTCCTTCCCAGGACTCAAACACATCGGACATGATTTTCGGCCTTGCCAAGACCATTGCCTTCCTGAGCCAGGGCACCACGCTGCTCCCGGGAGATGTCATCTTCACAGGTACACCTCAGGGAGTGGGTGTAGGAAAAAGCCCGCCAGTGTGGCTGAAGGACGGCGATGTCTGCGAGGTGAGCCTCGAGGGGGTGGGAACCTGTATCAACAAGGTTGAGTTCGGTGATTCGAAACCGAAGTTGTAAACAAGACGTGCCCATAGTGAAGCAGGAGGCTCTGTGCCAAGAACTTAAGCCTGGCCGTGGCTGTATCTAACAAGGCTGGGGTGGAGGACGTTGGAGTGGGGGTGGGCGGGAGCATGCATTCGTCACATTACAGGAAGTCTTCTTTCGTAGTGGAAAATGTCGGATTCAATCTGCCGCGGCTGGCGCCCCAGTCCCAAGACCTAGACAGCTAGATCAAGGTTGAAAGATGCTTGGATGTTGTGGTTGAGCGCGATTTGCCATGACCGGCGGGGGCAGTGCTGATCACATGCATCGTGCCTTCCGACGATGCACCTTGTTCGGCTATGCTCCTCAAACGCCAAACATTGGCAGAGACATTGAAGAATCTGGCCCTTATTAATCGTTTCCCCTCCTAGAGGAGTTGACGCATCGTGCTGAAAGCGTTGAAGTTGTCCGTATCCCCGCACCCACACTCTCTCCTTCGTCGCGTCTTTACATTGGTCCCATGCTGTCTTCTAGAAGTAGCGTTAGATTCCGTTTGTCACTCTGCTCTCGTCCCCTTTGAGTCGTAGTATTACACTAGATCTCACATCCTAAGAGACTCGCGCAAAAGGAAACATAACCAGTTGAAGAAACATGGCTAAGGAGGAAGGCCGTCCTACTTTCGATCTCTCCTCGTTCTTGACATTTGGCTTCCCACAAGTTGACCAGAATGAGCCTCTTCCGGAAGCTTCAGTCGAACTGTCGAGAGCAGAGTCTCTTGAGGACTCCAAGAAGCAGGAGGATAGTCCGAGCCCGGACCTCAGACATCTAGCGACCGCAGAATGCAGTGAGCCCATCGACTTGGGCAGGTATGGACCTCCAGACGCTTTGACGAGACTCAACCAGGCCGTGTCGCCAACGGTCATGGCAGTACTAGAGAGCTCTATCGACAACGTCCGGGTCCAGGTTGCTGCAGAGACAGAATTGCACCGGCAACAGGAAGAAGAGGAGAGTCGACAGCATGAGGGAGAAGGGGCGAAATCTGTCGACAAAGGAAAGAGGGTCACAGACGACGCAGTCGAGCCAGATAAGACACCGGATTCGAGCGTTGCTTCAGATCGGACCGATTCTGAGATCTTTTACACCGCCTCTGAAGGGGGGACCGTCTCCGGCGATACTCCCTCAGAGGCCGGGACTGAGATCGTCAGTTTGAACGCAGGGACGAGGCAGACCGTCTTGGACTTGAACATAGTGCGCCGACCCAAGTCTTCCTCAACATCGGCGCTGTATCCAAGACGACGAGACCTTCTGAAGGCTGTATTACGAAAGATTGGTGATACCGATACTCGACGCCGTGTTCTGCGTCGATCTACAGGGGCGTTGCGGCAGTCAGAGGCTCAACTCCGAGCAAAATTCAAGCACGCGAGACAGATGCTACAGCATCAGGACATGGAGACCGGGTTGGTTGCATCTCCTTGGCTATCTTCCTCCTTGCATCCATTCCCCGAAGCATCTCAGCCTCCACCATATGGAATTCTAGCTCCACCGAATACCCACTAACCAGACTAGTGAGTGCATCTCCTGCTTCGATGACTTTGCGCTTGGAGACCTCGTCCAGCTTCGGTGCCACAACTACTGCAAACCATGCTTCCGACGTCTGATCGCGCACTCAATCGAGAATGAAGCGCAATGGCCCCCCAAGTGTTGTCTCAATCCCATTGATCAGAGAAAGTGCGTCAAACATATCTCTGGCGAACTTGGGAAGCAGTTCAGGCAAAAACGTCTGGAGTATCTCACGCCGATCGACCAACGATACTACTGCCCAATTCCAGACTGTGGCATTTTCGTTCCCAGAGACAAGACAGATGCGGCCTATGGGCGAGCCAGATGTTCCAAGGACCATCTGACGTGCGTCGATTGTCGTCAACGGGCACACGATGATGCAACCCAGTGTGTCAAGAACAAAGACATGGAGCTTGTCCAGAAGCTCGCACAGGAGGAGGGCTGGAGACGTTGCTATCGATGCCACACAATGGTTGAACACAAGAACGCCTGCCGACATATGACATGCAGATGTGGCGCGGAGTTCTGCTATGTGTGCGGTAAGGTCTGGTGGACCTGTGGCTGCACGGAGCGACAGCTGGACCAGATCAAGAAGCGTGCCCAGGAAAATGAAATCAGACGGAAAGATCAGGAGGAACGTGAGAGGAGAGAGATCCGGGAACTCCACAGGGCTCTCGAAGCCATTGCAAAAATGGAGGCTGCAGAAGCTGAGAAGCGCGAGAGGATTCGCGTGGCGAAGGAGCGTCGGCGCAAGAGACAAGTTAGGCGGACGTATGCCGAAGCCGGTATGAAGCTTGATGAGGTGAACGAATTCCAGAAAGACTTCCTTGACGGCCAGCACCGGCGAGATCGAGACCATCTATCGTTGAGAACCCTCGTTGCCATGGATGGCCTCGCACTCAAGCATGCAGCCAAGCTGGGTCAGTTGCGAGCGTGCTCGAAGGTCAAGATCGAGGAAAAAGAAAAGGAATGGGAAGAAGACTGGCAGGAGCGTATCGCAAGTGAGAAAAAAGCTGAGGCTCATTATGAGACGCAGCTTGTGGAGTGGGCCAAGTCCGTCAACAACGGCGAGCATCGTAGGGATGAGTTGCTCGAAGCCCAGAGGATCCAGCATGCGCATGGAAGGGATATTTACATAAACAGGCGAGAAGATGAGCTTGAGAGGTTGCGTTGGGTTCTTGACGAGGAAGTGGCTATCGAACAAGAGCTCATGGACGCAAAAAAGGCGAGAATCAAGGAGTCCTTCAACGTCCAGGAGCGTGAACTGCAGGTCAAGATCGGGTCGGAACTCCGATGGCGCGAGCTGGTTGTCTCGGAAAGGAGCAGGCTTCTTGATAAGTTCCTGGCAGTCGAACTCGCAGACGAGATCATGGACGACGCCGATGATCGATGGGGTTCATTTATAGTCAAGGAAGAAGCCGGAGAAGCCGGCCCTTCTCGATTCAGGTCTGTGATGCAACATGCGAGGAGCTAGATAACCTCTCCGGCTGCCGCAGACGGAGAAGCCGGGCCCTCAACACAGAGACAAGCCACTCACCACAGGGAACCGACACCGCCGCCGTGGAACCCTCTTCCGCTGTCGTCGGCTCTACATGCCGCATGGGACAGCACTTGGGATGCGTCGTGGACGCAAGCAGATGATAGGAAACGGCAGGCCACACTTCTGAAATCTGCCGCCCCAAAGCGGTCCATATCGCCACCTCATCGACCGCAAATAAGTCTGCCCCAGCAGCCGGATGCACCCATATCCCAGGCACAGGTTGGTCACGCCAACCTTCCAACACCAACGCCATGGTCTTCGGTCCTACAGTCAGCATGGGACACGTTGCTATTCAGACCAGACCCCATCAAGGTGCGCATCGAGGACGGCAACTGATATGCTCTCAACGCTGACTGATGATCCAGGCCGAAGCTTTGAGTTCCGACTTGAGGTTTGGGGCGGCTGAAAGCGACATTTGGACTGCGACTGAACGCTCTGAGTGCCTTGAAGCATCCGAGTATCTTGAAAATGAGCCGGTCTGGTAACGTGAATAGGCCTGTCAAGTAGCAGGCCGGCGGCGCTTTTGCGCCACGGCTTGATAGCTGATATTGGCTCCCTCTATTAGTATGTGTCGTCATCGTGCCCTGTCGACGGCAATAGGCAGCCTCATTATCCGCAAGTGCTGGATCCGCCTTCGATTGCGCCGTCGCTATTCCAACTGGCCTCTTATTGCTGGATGCGTTGCGCAGGCCGAATAATGCAAGCCACTCCCTAAATACTCCCTGAACCTCCGAAGTCAATAATATGACGACGAACTACCTGGATAGGCACCAGGGGCCGACTTTGGTACGAGAGTCTCGTCATCAGAGCTTTGCTCATCACCAAAATCATCGTGCCGTTCTGGAGGAGCGCGCATGGCCTCCAACGTCCTGCTATCAAGCACAGGCACCTCATATGGCTTGAGAGTGTGGATCTCGCGGGGAGAAGGCATCTGGGCGAGCAAGGTTCCGGGAGGGGTGATCGCCTGAGTGAACATCTGGAGTTGGTTCATCATCAATACCGCTTCATCCTGTATGTTTTTGAATAAATTCAATAGACCGCATCTCCTTACCGTGTCATTTTGCTTGGACCATTTTGCTTCCAGCATCTCAATGACCCGCGTCTCCTCGAGCCTGCCAGCATCCGCACCCCAGGTGGTGCCCTTCTCTACTCTGCGGTCTTCTCTCTTCTCGGTCCACTCCTTCTTGAACTTGCTGAGACCTGAAGACTTCTTTGACGGGTCTCTCACCTCGACGCCTAGCTCTTGCAGCGCAGCATGAAGCCAGCCGATGGCATCTCCGGTCTGCCCGCCTAGCTCGGCATCGATCCCAAAGAAACGGCATGCCTTGGCCCTACTTGTGCGGCGGAGGTCCTCAAGATATCTCACGAAACCCTCATCCAGCTTTCCACCGCCAACCCCAGCCCCTTGGGCCTCCTCGGCCTCCGCCGACCCCTTCTTACCCCCAAACCGTAAGCTCGCACTCACCCCCGGCCCCGTCTGCCAGGCACACAGACTATGTGCCTTGGCCGCATGCTCCGCGGCAGCCAGACATAGCCGCGCAAACAAGTGCGCCCGCACCTTAGGCACGTCGGGCGCCTTGTACATCCACTCCTTATCGTTCTTGTTGCGGTCCTGCCCGACGATGGCGGGGTAGGGATCGTCCTTCAGCACGGCCAGCAGGGTGGCCTCCGCCAGGGCCAGGTGGCTCTGGGCGCGGGCGGTGGGCGCGGAGATGTCGGCGCAGGGCACGGCGCGCGGCGAGCCGGGCTGCGGCTGCTCGGCGCGGCGGGCGAGGTAGTCATAGACCGAGGCGGCGTCGAGGAGGTGCTTCGTGGCGGCGGCGATGGCGGTCTGGCGGTCCGGGGCGCCAACGGCGTAGAGGTCGAGGGAAGTCGTGGTGCTGTGCAGGGGCTGGAGGGCGCTGCGGGCCAGCAGGGTCGAGACGTAGCCCCGCGTGGCGAGGACGAAGGCGACCTCGTGCTCGAGGCTGTGGACCCGCACCCTCGCGCCCTCGCGCCGGCCGGGGACGAGGGCGTCGGAGAGGGTGGGCCGCCACTCGATGGAGAGAGGCGGCGAGGTGCGCTGGATGATGCTGAAGAGCTCGGAGCCGTCGCCGATCGTGCGGTGGGCGAGGCCGGCGTCGACGGCGAGGAGGTAGGGGAGGTAGGAGGTGAGGGCGGCGAGGACGGTGGGGAGGCTCGGAGGCTGGGCGGACGGTGGGAGGCGCTTGTGCTTCTTGAGGACGTCGCGGACTACGCCGCGGTGGGTGCTGGCGGTCAGTGGGAGGGAGGGGTGCGAGTCGCAGGTGAAGGAGGAGGAGTAGGAGAAAGCGGACGTCGTGGGGAGGACGAAGGGGTAGGGCATCTTGAAGTCTGTACGAGGGGGAGGCTCGGAGGCTCGTGTCACGGAGAAGAGGGCAGTCAGCTGGAGGCTGAACACATAGTATCTTCTTTCTTGGGAGGAAGCCAGCTGGACTCCCCGTTAGCTGGCGCTGAGGAGGGGGTCTCAGGTGCGTCTTGGCGTGGTGAAGCTCGAGCCTGCATGCCTGCCCCTGCCTCTCTGCCTCGCATGCTGTCATAGCTTGCAGGGTTCTGTACTTACTAAGTAGTAGCCGCCAGAGGGGTAGTACTAATGGGTCTGGGGGTACGTACAGTATACCATAGTACTTGTAGTAATATCTGTAGATCCCTGTAGGTCAGGGTCCCCATCAGGGACCGGCGCCCACAAGCTCCCGCCGGGGTGACAGGGGTTCACAAGCTTCTGGACAGCTTCCAGAATTCTTGACTCGGAGAATCCGGCGGCCATCAACCTCTCCTCCTCACCGACGACCTCCTCCCAGCAGCCCTCCCCCTTCCACCTCGACGGTTCATTCACCCTCGACGACTTCACAAGGCTGGGGACCCACAGAACACTGCATAGGCGGCTGAAGGCTTTCATCCAACACAGTCGATTGGCATAGGAGACGCAATGGCCGGTACTCCCTCCAGGGGCCAACACAAGCCCCGTCGTAAGGGCAGGAGTGACGACGATGGCCACTCCTCCAAGACAGAGACCCTCTACCGTGCTCCTTCGTTCCCTCTCGCAGCGTTCCTCTGGCCAGCGAGAGGGTCGGTCTCGCAATGGGAGGTGCTGCCGCTCATCCTCATGGTAGTCGGCTTGTTCAGGTGGGCGGCAGGCCTCTGGGGATATTCAGGTGAGGAGAGGCAGCTGTGCCGGCGTGAGAACCCTCGCTGTTGACCGTCGGAGCTAATACTAGTCGTGTGTAGGTTTCCAGAAGCCCCCCATCTTTGGCGACTACGAGGCGCAGAGACACTGGATGGAGATCACGACACACCTCCCCATTTCACGATGGTACTTCTACGACTTGCAGTGGTGGGGCCTCGACTACCCGCCGCTGACGGCATACCACAGCTGGCTCTGCGGCAAGATCGGATCACTTATCGACCCGTCCTGGTTCGCGCTAGACACCTCGCGAGGGAATCACGACCCTAGCCTGAAGATCTTCATGCGCGCGACAGTCATCGTCTCGGAGTACCTCGTCTACGTGCCCGCGCTAGTTATGTTCGTCAGGCGGTTCAGCAGGCTCAATGCGGTCTCGAACTGGTCTGCCTCGGTGGCTCTTGTGGCTATCCTCATGCAGCCCGGAACGATTCTCATTGACCACATCCATTTCCAGTACAACACGGTCATGCTGGGCTTCGTCGTGGCGAGTATGTCTTCCATGGTCGCCGGACGCTACTTCTGGGCTGCCATCTTCTTCGTCGCAGCCCTGGGTTTCAAACAGATGGCGCTGTACTATGCAATGCCTGTCTTTGTCTTCCTTCTAGGCAGCTGCCTGTTTCCGCGCGCCAACGTTCCGCGATTTCTAAGCATTGGACTTGGGACCATCCTCGCCTTTGGAGTCCTGCTGCTGCCATTGATAGCCGGTGCCTTGTACGACGCAAGCCGAGGTATCGTCTCCCGACCGGAGCTCGAGGGAGAGGTTGCGCAACTGCCCATCTTCCCTTGGATCGAGGACCATGTCGACCGGACTGCTGTCTACTGGCCCGTGGTCGAGCAGATGGTTCAGATGGTCCACCGGGTCTTCCCTCTCGCGCGAGGCCTCTTCGAAGACAAAGTAGCCAACTTCTGGTGCGCGCTTAATGTGGTCATCAAGATTCAGAAGTATCCTTCCGAGCTACTGCAGAAGCTCTCGCTCTTCGCCACGCTGGGATTCAGTCTCCCGCCCAATCTGATCCTGCTCTTCAAGCCAAGGAAGGAACTCCTCCCGCTGGCCTTCGCGACGACCGCGTGGGCTTTCTTCATGTTCAGCTTCCAGGTCCACGAGAAGAGCGTACTCCTCCCACTGATGCCCATGACCTTACTTCTGGCCGGTAACAACGGTCTGGGCAAGGAAACACGCCGTTGGGTTGGATTCGCGAATATCCTCGGGAGCTGGACCATGTTTCCCCTCCTGCAGAGAGTTGATCTGCGCGTGCCGTATGCTGTTCTTACACTTCTGTGGGCATACTTGCTGAACCTCCCGCCGACATCGCTGAATGCGTACTTCCCGGGCACCAGATCATTCACGCAGTGGATAACTTTCCTGATTCATATGGCGTTCTACCTCGCCATGGCCGCATGGCACGTCCTGGAGGCTTTCGTGGTGCCGCCAGAAGACAAGCCGGATCTGTGGACGGTGGCCAACGTTGGTCTGGGCGCGGCAGGCTTTGGGCTGTGCTACCTGTGGTGTCTCTACCGATTGGTAGTAGAGAGCAAGATCATACCGAAAAGACTGGTGTCCTCAAAGAAGAAGACACAATAATCCCAGGCGTGGTGCGATGAAAGAAAGATCACAGCAGTCTCCTTTGGACAACGACCCTACGATACGGCAGACAGGGGGTGGGGTCAGGTTTCGCGGAAGTATAGCACAGCGCGGCTCGGAACATTTCGATCTCTTTTCTTCCTCATTTCGAGTTCTGTTATAACCTGTACTGCATTGGATCTTCTGGGGCAAAATTATACCCTTGCTGCATATTCCAAGGATGGCGGGTCATTTCCCTTGCTGCAGACATAGTACATATGTACAATACTTCCACACCCGCGCAGCCCTGTCGAAATTGCTTCCACGCGAGTGCCATGAATGTAAGATTGGAACCGCGTACAGAATGCTGACAGCGTGCCATGCTGTGCGACGTCACACTGCGGAAAGCCTCACGGTGGACGGCCCAGCCGAATGACCGCAGCCTCATCCGGCACGCCCACACGGACGGCTTGTGGGGGGGGGGAATATATACGTCCATAAGCCCCGAGATGCTGTCAGCGGAGCACGTAAGCCAATCTGCAGATCTCAGCATCAACGATGCTTTATCGGGACTCAGTCTGCATGGGCATGCTGAACTAAGTGGATGCCTGTCCGCAGATGGGCAGGGTGCGGTCCTCAAATGGTGGCTGACGAACTGGGACTTTTTGCGTTGCTCTGCGCGTGGAGGATCCCCACCAAAAGGACGCGCTGGATATCGAGCCCGGCGGTGAGAGGTCGAGCTGGAGGAGATATGTGCAGCAAAGCTGGGCGGGGCTGGCTGCCCTGCCACATTCCTGATCAATCGCCTTGGATTTCACTATAGCTTGACTACTCGGTAATTTTTGGGCATATGGCAGTCCTAGCTAGGCCGAGGATGATGGCGCACTCTTATCTCGGCGCGGCTGAGGAGGTCGGATGGGACATTGTCGAAATGGACGCCGCGGAGGCTAGTGGAAGAAGATGGCCCTGCTCGTACTACAAGGCTGTCCAGCTGCCAGGACACGCCGATCTTCCTCGGTCACGTCAAAGTTGACTTGAAGGATTTGTCCTATGTAAGTACAGCACCGCCCCTGCCCCCGCCCCGAAAGAATTCTAGACTGGGCTTAAGAGTCAGTTTGCTTCATGTTACCCTCCATTTCTGGAGGTCGAAATACACACAAGCCTACAAATGCCATGGGTCTGTGCAGACAACATCATCTCTTTCCATCTGAATGCCAGTCACGTTGTTCTGGGGACGAGGTTGGGAGAGCGCGTCAACACACTGCAGCGGCAGCGAATTCGTAGACCGAAAACCTCCCGGTCAGGCTGGCATCTTCTTGACAACTTCACTTCTCCAACCCTCACTAATCAAACATGACATGATGATTCCATTCCAAGCTGCTCCTCTGAGCAGACCTCGGGCTCGGACGAGTGGCGTTGGGTGTCGCTTACGGTCAGCAATCTAATTGCTGTTCTCTCAAAGACACTATCCCAGTTTGGACACCGGCCTATCTCTCCCAACCCACAACATCGTGCCCGGCAAGCATCCACGAGTGGATCAGGTCAACGGCACGGATGAACATCTTTGACAATCAACCGCCTCCCGTCTGTTCTTGTACCCGCCTCTTATGAACGGCAACGGACTTGAGGGTCTGGCCACCGCCCCGCGCTCACCTCAATGACGTGAACCGTGCCCGGCCCGATGGTGACACTGCAAGCGCTGCGAGTCCGGCGCGAGGCTCCACTTCCCTTCTACTCTTGCTCTTCTGCATGGGTATTTCTCTTCGTTGGAACAAGGATGATTTAACCCCTGCTGTACGCTGCGCCGTGAACCAATGCGCAGTCTCTGGCTCTCAGCCCAGTGGGGCTTGATTACTATGACAGCTCACCTCACCTGTGCGAAGGAAGGCGACGTCTCCCCCAAACCACTCGGAGATCTTCAGTTTCTTCGTCTGTGGGGAGACCCATTCAAGGCTGGCCAGGCTGTGAGTGGAGCTCAAGCACCATCCTGCGCTGGCAGCTCTGCGCCTACGCTCGACATTCCTCACCTGGCGAGGGCCAGATCCCAGATTGATCTGCGTCGCCGTGATGGAAATAACACAGCACCTGTCCATACTTGGCTAGGACAACATCATCCCAAGACATGTTGGCACGAGAACATCGGCCGATATGGCTGCCATGCTGTCGTACCAACTGGATGGCTTTGACTGTGTGTGGCTTGCAATCTCGCAGAATCGGTCCTGCTTGCTATCAAGGTGTTCCCTCAGACCAATGTGCCATGGAGGAGGGCCCATCTCAGCCCTGCCCCGTTGTGTCCACTGCCATGTTGCTATTTTCTCAACATGGCCCCTCCTCTCACTAGCGTTCCTTTCTCCCGGGAGGTTTGCCTTTTACGGTACACTTGTTGCCTGGCTTGCTCTCTCTCTCTCTCATACCTTTTTGCCCTTCTCTTGTATGTCAACTTGTCGGTCATCCTTCTTGCTTGATCGACTGCGACGTCGCCTTGTTCCCTTTCTCTTGCGAGGTGACTGATCTCGACCTCCAAGACGAGAGCGGTGTCAAGTCGTGCGCTGTGGTCCTAGGCGAACACAGCAGGTCATGATGTTGCTGTCATCGATACTGGTGGGTGTGAGTGCGCTTGTAGTTGGGACTGCTGCTACAACTGTCACGCGGACCACGAGCGCCTCAAGCACCGCTACTTCAGCATCTATCACCTCATCCGCCGCTTCTAGCTCGACAACATCTTCCGCTATCACGACACATTCTATCGCGGTCGGAGCAGTAAGCCTGTCCTTGGCGTCACAAGTGGTCTTCCAATCTGATCAGTGACATAGAACGGGTTCAAATTTGAGCCCACAACAACAAATGCTTCGGTTGGAGATATCATCGGTGAGAAGCCTCCTGGCTTAACGCGGCGTCTTCTCATGCCCGATCTCTCGAGACTAATACCGTGTGTTAGAATGGAGGTTCTACCCAACGGGACACTGGGTCGTCCGCGCAGCATTCGGCCAGCCATGCATACCATACGAGGACACTGGCCCAAATCTAGTCGGCTTCTCATCAGGCCCTCAAGATGTGGAGACGACTTCAGATAATGTAAGTCCGTTGAACTTTGCTTGCTAGGTTTTCCGAACAAGAATTATCACCCACACGAGCCAATATCGCCTCAATGGCCAGGGACTGCTTTAAGTCCAAGACACTCCCAACGACCAGAGTTCCCACAACTGTATCAGGATTTCCCCCGAAACGGGAATGCCTAGTTATCATGAGAGCTTTATGTGTATGGCTAGAGGCCTTTGTCTATGGCTCCGGGATTCCCTTGCTGTTCTTGTTCCCGCGGCCTGCTTTCCTCGTCACGTATGCACTCTTGGTCGCTCACACTACCGCAGGGGCCTACGTTCCAAGTGAGGGTCAACGATACCGAGCCGATATTCTTCTACTGCGCAGCCTCGGGCTCTTGTGATGAATATCATATGGTCGGTGTCATCAATCCCACAGTCAACGAGACGTACGAGCTGCAATTCGAGTACGCCGAGAACGCCACCTACCAAATGACCCCTGGCGAGGCTTTCCCGAGCGAGACGGCCGCGTCGACCACATCATCCGCTACAGCCGCATCTGGCGCATCTTCATCGGGCGGCTCTTCTTCAGGCGACCACAAGTCCCTATCTGGCGGGGCCATCGCGGGTATAGCTATCGGTGCCGCAGCAGTAGTTGTCTTCGCGGCCGCATTGATTTACCTCTTCGGCCGGAGGAGCGGGACGAATAGGGCATTTGGCGGGCGGAACGGGGGTGATCCGTACGGCGGTCCGATGCAGGAGGCCAAGTACGGCGGGTCTGCTGGGCCTAGGAGTCCTGGCCAGGAGACCTTTACGACAGCAGCGTATTCCACGGCGCCCTCGGTCGATCCGTACCAGATGCACATGGGCCATCACGGCCTGATGGCTCACGGGTATCCTGTTAGCAACGGGAGCCCGCCGCCGATGAGCGACTACTCACAGAGCTTGTACCAGCAGCAGTATGGAAGCGTGCCGCATGGCGTAGGTGGGAGTCCGCCACTAGGGATGGATAGTAATGGTACGATGCAAACGGGCTTCTTGTGAGTTGGACTACAATTACTGACGTACCTGCTGAATGTTCTTTGGGTTGACCTCCTCGACAGCGCCGCGCCACACGGCTCACACCCGAGTAATCAACATCAACCACAACCGCCACCACCCCAACAGGGCGCCCCGTACAACGCGCCGATAGAACTTCCCACGTCACTGAATCCAGGAAGCTCGCCTCTGCCGCAGTACAACAAGCCGTTGGGAACATTCAGCTGGGCCCAAGGCGGCGAAGGAACGTACCAATCAAGCAAACCATCATGAGCCAGGCGAACCCTCCTCCGCGTCTTCTCTATGCATAGTTCTGCTTGTCATGACGACTTTCGATGCGCTCATGAGATTTGAAAGGGCTTGGGTTTCGTTTCTAGGGTGTTCTGGCGTTCTCAGGAGCAAGGGGTTGAGAAGATCAACCTCCTCACAGCAAAGATTCGGATATACATTTTGCGTCATTCTATTCGCAGTCGTGATGACTGTTTAAATGCATCTGAGGGTGCGCGTCATATAAGGAAGGACAACAGGGCTAGCGCGGTCAGATGTGTGGACCAGTGAGAGGCAATACAGTAGGCAGCTGTCGATTTCAGTGTCCATATGGGTCAGGATTCAGTGCTACATTATGAGGAGCAAAATCCAGCAGTGCACAGCACCGTTCAGCGGCTGCTTCGTGGAAAATAATGTAATTACAATTTACTATTCCTAAAGCGAACCTGATGAGCGGTCCCCCAGAGAGATTATACTAGAGCCTTCAGCCCAATGGCCTGTCTGGATCAATCTTCAGTACCTAACCCAGAGGCCACGGATACTTGTTACCCAGGCTAATATATGGGTCATCGCCATTGCACCCAACGTTGTAGACCCTCTTGTCTGTGTGCTTCAGCTCTTACGCTCTAGGCGTGCTCACAGGCACTAAGAGGCGTGCCCTCTCGTCTTAAGCTCGTGTGTCCGTACCAACTGTGCATCACTACCGCCCGTCTCGCCAAGAAGTCCTCGGCCTTGACATCGTAAGTAGCGTTGCCTCTGGAACGAAAGATCAGCACCTAGGCCTTCATTAAGTATAATGCGGTGAATAGGTTAGTCAAGATTGTGCAAGATGCTTAATCCCGTCATCTGCGGATCTGCTTGGTAATCATCGTTGAGGAGCCTGAACTGTCATTGGCCCCTTCAAATCTGCGGATAGACTCCATTCCTAAAAGCCTAGGGAGGCCGATCTGAATTCGATCCTTCGGAGCAAAGTATAAGCCGAATCCACCCGAATCCTCGTATGAGATTAGTGTTATTGACTCATTGTCCTCTAAGTCCAGTATTAATTGCTCAGTACTCAAGAATTAATAAGAATGGGAAGTAGCGGGACTCGCTCTTATATCAATCAGGTCGGACCTTCTGCTTCCACTAAACACTAAATCGTATGTCCTAGTTAGCCTAATCATCAATCCATCTAATCAAGCCATTATGTCCGAGACGAAATACCACACCTGCTGCACCGAGGGTTTCAAGTGGTCTGGCACGCCGGCTGGCACTATCGGCGCCCTGGCTGGTAACCAGACCTACATCACCGGGAACAACAAGCATGCCGCCATCATGCTCGTTCACGACGCTTTCGGATGGGAGTGGCCTAATGTCCGTCTGCTCGCCGATCACCTGGCACGTGAAGCAGATACGACAGTGTTTGTCCCCGACTTTTTTGGGGGCGAGAAGCCGCCCTGTGAGTGACTTGAAATAAGGTCCAGATGACATTGCCTGAGACTGCGCAAGCATTACTCAGAGTTAAACTCGAGATCAAAATCATTTAAAACTTAAGGGTGCCTTAGAGAACGCATCTACAATGTCGTGGGGGATGAGGCTACTCTCACTGACAAATACCCAGGGGATGATATTCTGGCCGAGAGGTTTGCCAGGATTCACAAGACGTTTGCAGAATTTATGGACAAGAATAGCCGCGAAGTCCGAGAGCCAGGTCAGTTCTTCTCATCAGGTTGATAGGGCTTTCTGCGTGCTTCGTGAAACTCTGCATGTGCCGCCTAGAATGATGAGCGACGGCTTTGCTGCATGAGCCTCCCTGCGCTCACCATGACAGGTGAAAAGACGATCGGCGCTGACGATGTCGCCGCTAGAGATCTTCGCTTGTGCCCGCGCCCTTAAGGCTGAGCGCGGCTACGGGAAAGTCGGCGCGGCTGGCTACTGCTTCGGCGGATGGGCGTGCTTCCGACTTGCCGCCGCCGAGCATAACCCCCGGCTCGTCGACGCAGTCAGCATCGGACACCCGTCCTTGCTCACCACGGCGGACATCGACGGGACAGGGAAGGGGGTGGCGGTGCAGGTCCTCGCGCCGGAGGTTGTAGGTTCACCCCCCCCACCCCCAATAACTGATGCTGGAGGAGAACCAAGAGTCTGGCTCTGGGTGCCGTCTTGTTCGTCTATATGTGGTGGCTTGATGTTGATAGCGACGTCTGCAGGACCTTGCGTACACTGCGGAGTTGAAGACGCATACATTTGTCAAGTTGCAGGAACTGGGGGTTGCCCTTGAGTACCGGCACTTCCCCGGCGTGGAGCACTCTTGTTTCATTCGTGGCGATGAGAATAAGCCCGGCGAGAGGGAGGCGATGGTGCAGGGGAAGAACGCGGCTGTGAATTTCTTCAAGGAGTGGTTGCATGGTGTAGACGAGTAAGTCTGTAAGCTGGCAGCACAGGCTATTGGAGGGAAGCAGACGTTTCAAGCCCACCACAATTACAACCGCAAATACATATGACTCGTAGATGACGGTACATCCGTACTGCATACCCTCAGCGGCATAAAAGTAGCCAGCTGAAGATGTGCCATCTATTACAACAAGCATATGTTTATTTCATTTTAATTTTGGTTGCCCCCCTCCCTTCACCGTCTCCTTTGCTTTCATTTCCGGGGGGGGTGCCTAAACTTCAATTCCGGGAACTGCTACTCGAACTTCGCATGGTAGAAGTAGATCAAGACGCAGGACGGAGGAGGATTATATTGTGTATTCTCCTACCACGACTTCCCCATCACCCTCTCAATGGTGGCTTTGGGCATGCAATACACCGGGTCTACTGGCTGAGTGCCAGGGTAACCCAAAAGACTCAACCCCGTCATCCCGAAACACGTATGCCACACGTCCACCATATCACCCGGCCGATCCGCGATGCCCCCACCCTGAGTATCCTGACTCCGCAGGATGAACTTAATCAGCGCGTCCCGGTCGATCCAGTGTGCGCGCCCGATGATCTGCAAGCTACTCAACACCCACCAACTATAACATACATCCTCAGCCTTCTCCGGGCGGCCGTTGAACCCCCCACCGGGGACCTGCCTCTCGCTGAGCCAGCGGCCGAGCCTGTCGACATCGACGAGGTCGAGCCTGCCGGCGATGGCCAGCGCGGCGACGCAGGTGAAGATCTGGCCAGAGTGCGACTCCGCTCCCGGGCTGACGCCATAGCCGCCGTCGAAGTTGGCACAGGCGACGATATGGTCAACGGCCTTGGGGACGTCGACGAGGTCAAGGAGGCCGAGGAGAGAGAGGGCGTTCAGAGCGCCGTAGAGGAAGCGCGTGTCTTCCTCGCCCCACTCGTCGCCGGCGAAGGTGCCAGTTTCCCGGTTCTGGAGGGTGGCGATAACTATGCGGGTGTGAGTCGACAGGCGCTGATCCACGCAACAGAACCCACGAGAGAGGTGGGGGGGGGGGCGGGCGCAGAACGAGAAGGCACTTACACTCGCCCACCTTGGCCTTCCCCTTGCCCCTCTTCTCCAGCTCGTCAAAAGCGTCCACCATGGCCAGGATCTGCACGGCACTGACCGTGTAGAGCATGTGCGCATCGTGGCCAGGCGCAGCGCCGAACCCGCCGCTGTCGTGCTGGCAGGACAGGACGAAGTCTATGGTTTCGGCCCGCGGCAGGGCATCGGGGTGGCCGAGCAGGTGCAGCGCCACAAGGCCCCAGTAGACGCCGTTCAGGCGCAGGTGCTCGGTGAGCCAGTAGTCATACTCATCCTTGCGCGTGTCCAGGCTCTGGATGTACTTGACGTGGTTCGCGGTGGCGAGCTGGAGCTCGTCCGGGAGCTTGTCCAACTGCGCCGCCATCGCCGTCGCATGCGGGCGTGCTGTCACTGCGCCAACTGGACCTGCGGCGCGATCGCGCTGGGTGATGCCACGCGCAGCTGCTGAAGGTGTCGTCGAAAAGTGAAGGGAATCTTATGTCAGCAGGGGGCGGGCAGGGAACGGCACGCGTGCCCCGCTAAAAACGGGCTGTTCGGCGGGCCCGAGGGGCTGCCATCTCGAGTGCCCATCGACTCTCGACCCAGCCACCACAGCAACGTTGGCATGGAGTCGTGGACCGGATATCGACGGTGGATGCGACTAGGCGTCGATCCTCCAAGCATGCGATGCATCACTTCAGACGATCGACGCGGCCACTCTGCGGGCAAAGGGAAGGCCGCTCTCAGAGGCGTCATGGTGAGGATGATGATGAGGAGCTGCTGATCAGCAGGCCACCCCATTTGGATTCCTTTCATCGAAATACGCTTTTGCCGTTCATGCCCCGCGGGCTCGACGATCCAATGAGGTTTGCATGTCAATCGCAGGGCCCAAAATGAACGGGTGCCGTAGCGTGATCATGTGTACGTCTTCCTTCTCCTTCGACACGAGTACCGCATCGTGTTTGGCAGGCTGATCATTTCCGTGTCTAGGGCGATCGTGGCTTGACGCCTCTGGGCTACATGTGATATGCACATCAGGTTCACAGGCATGATCGATGGCAGTTCGCGGGTTGCCCTGCAAATCTTCCCGTGTCGAGCCCAGACTCGTGCAGGCTGCCGCGCTGGCAGACAAAAGTGGAGGCCCATCAGATGGCAGCGCGCCTGTCCGCCGTGCGTGCCCGTCTCTGTGTCCTATTTTTGGACGTGGCCCTGACGTGCCTGGCTGGGGGGCCCCGGAGCCCTGGGTTCCTGGGCCCTGGGCCCTGCTGTGGGTGTGCCCGATCTTGCGAGCAGACAGTGCCGCGTTTCAGATCGCCCTCTCGTACCTGATCTAGACCTGTTTTGGCATGGGGCCTGGAGACCCTTCTGGAGCCTGGCCTTTGTCCCGGCAGCCCGCCCGCTCGGGCTAGGAAATGGCGGTCGACGGCCTCGCTGGCTCGAGGGAGAAGGACTCGACAGCAGCCTGCGACAAGAGAGGGAGGACACAGTCTCGGGCCGATGCTTGCTTTTCCCGCAGACGCTCGCCCTGCCGCGCCTAGATGAGCTGGCGAGCAGGCGTCATGCCCCGACGGGTCCTCCCGAGGGACCTGTGGTCGTAATGTAACCTGGAATGGTCCATTCCGCCTTGCCCGGGTCGAGTTGCTTCTTGGGCTCGAATTCGGCTTCGCGTGTTGCGTAGACTGTGACGTGGCAGGCACTTGGGCAGGAAGTGAGGGAGCTATTCTCGGCGAGAGGCATCGCCCCTGAGTTGCTTCTACGGCGCCTGCTTGATGGAGACCTGCATGGGCAGTTCATGCCGGCGACGTGCAGAGGCGACAGGGCTGAGCATTGTCGTGCCGAGTTGGGAACACCGCCACGAGGATGGAGAACGGAACGGTGAGGATATATGACCGGCCTTCTTCGTACCAGTCTTACAATATTGTTCTTCGAGGCGGATGCGTTCCTTGATTCATTCCATCCCGCCAGCCCCGGAGTTGGATGTTTCGCGGTGCAACTGCCCCTGAATGCTGGTAACCCGCCGCACCTGGATAGTACACCTCAGGCTCATACCTCGCTACCCGAAGAAACAACAACTCCGGTGAATATGTCCTGGATGGAGAGCTTGTGACGTTCACGGTGCGCTGACCGACCGCCTGGAGGAGATACTCCGCGCCCACATCAATACCGACAACGTGCAGACTGTTTCAGACGCACCTATGCTGCAGCGACCTGGGGTTGAAACAATTCTGGATGGATCCAGCAGTCCGTGTAGAGCACATGCCCCGATCGACCACTCTTGACGAAACCTTCACGATAGGCCTGGCGCGTGCTGGCTCTCCTAGAGGCCCTCACCTCGCTTCCGTCCTTCGCGGTCAGGAGAGCTCAGGGGCTGCTCTGCTCTGTCTGGCCGCGCGCGCTGCTTATCCCGCCTGAGCTGAGCAACTCGATACGTGCGCGGGCCACCGCTGGCCTGACCGTCATTTGTATCTTGGAAGCCTGCGTGCGACTGCTACTGTAGTAGAGCCTATTTCCTGTCCCCCGTCATCTTGGGTCGACGGACATTACATTGCACGGCTGCCACGTTGATACCGGGTTGCCGACAAAATCCCCGTATCCACCGGTCTCATCTCGCCGACCTCAGCCCAGCCCAGCCATCCAGGCCAAGGCGTTAGCTGTGGCCCGTCCACCCCGACAGCTGTCGCTGGGCCGAGATTTCCGCCGTCCTCTCGCTTCGCGGCACGAGAGATATCCTCTCTGCTCTCTGCTCGCTGATTGCCTGCCTGCCTGCCTGCCCGCCTGCCTGCAATCAGCGAGCCAGCGCAGACGCAGACGCAGACACCGCAGAGGCGCGCAAATGCAGATGGGTCCCTCATCAAACGACCCCATCACTTAGTTTGCAATCAAAGCCGCCTGTGTCCACCCTGCCAACCCAAGGCGCCGGGCCCTGCCATTACCTGCGCTGCGCCTTCATATTGGGTTGACCCAACAGGCCTCTCTGGTTTTGAGCCCGATCAACAACGACCAACCCTCTCGGAGAGGACCGCCGTCGATTCCCCGGATATCCGTCTCACACCCCTCTGAATCCGCCCGCACAAAGGAGAGGAGAGAGCTGCATCCTCGCCGATCGCCCCTGCACGGCCCACCGACAATATACAAGACCGGCAACTCGGCCCAGCTTCACATCACGCGTGCTTTCAAAGAGAGAACCGGCCGGCCCTTGGGGCCCTTTCGTCCCTCCCAAGGACAGGTTACAGGATCGATCTGCTGGAGGCATCATCCCTGACACCGCCCTCCCCGAGACCATATTCTTCCCACATGCCAGCAGCGCTGCCTCTTTGCTGGACGGCATAGCAGCAGCGCTGATTCCGCAGCGCCCGCCACGCCCAGCGCACGCGAACTGGAACTCCGTCCCACCAGTCGTCGCAAGCCTCGACTGATCTGATCCGCCCTGAGATCTCACACCCGGATCTGGCCGGCCAGGGCGGTCGTCGAGAAGGGCCAGCCTGCACCCGTCCTCATCTGAATTACTACACCGGCGCGGACCTCGAGATCAGCTCAAACTAGAGGACCGTCAGCCAGTCAGGGCCCTGGGTCAGCACCGGACCTGGTCCTCCAGGCTTTCGCCATAGAGTATCCATGAGCCCACTCGCTACCGTATGAAACTCCTCGGCAGTCACCATCAAACGTCACATCGATCCGCTAGGCCAAAGGGCGCCGATGTTTCGCTAGTCCCTGGGTGCTAGCGCGGCAACTATTCAATCGCATCCCTAGGGCTGGCAGATCATTACAGGACCATCGCCAAATTCCAGACTGCACCGCGCGATCCCATTGGGGCCTCCACTGCAGCGCTACGCTACCGCCAGAATGGGCCGCAAGAAGCCAGTGCCGGGGCCGCTGACTCTGTACCAGGCGCCTGAACCAGGAACTGGGGGGGCCAGGCAGCCAGGCGCGCAGAGGCAGCAGCAGCACCCGCAGCAGCACCAGCAGCAGCAGCAGCAGCAGCAGCAGCGCCAGCAGCACCACCAGCAGCAGGGCCGGCACCAACCCAGCGCCAACGGGGACGGTCACAGCCACAGTGTGCACTCGACCACCCCCACCCCTGATGAAACAAGGCAAGCCCTCTCGCCAGAGGCTCCCGGCAGCGTCAGATCGCTGTCGCCGAACTTATCACCTCGATCCCTCTACACATCCAAATACTCCCCACAGAACCAGAACCCAAACAGCAATCAATCGCACCCATCTCCATCCCAGTCCCAGGAGACCATACCGCCACGCAAGCCCAGCCCGCAGGGGACCAGCCCACGGTCGCAGCCCCAGCGCGAGCGACACCACCAGCCGCACCCGCAGGATTCGCCGGCGTCCTCCCACGAGACGAAGCAGCCTCACATTGCCGAGCTGCAGCAGCGCTTCCCCCCAATCACCAGGGCCGCAACGGCCTCGTCTACCCAGCAGCAATCCAAGCATCGTCACCACACAGAGCGTCGTCTGAAGAGTAGCCACGGCCGCCGGGGCGAAGAAGAGGGACCCCCTTCCAGCAAGAACAGGCAGGGCTTCTTCCTGAACTTCCACAAGCCGGCCAAGTCGTCCGATCGCCTGCCCCTACACCCCCAGGGGCCCCAAACTGCAGCCTGGGCGCACGACGCAATGAATGGAACTGATCAGCCTCCCATTACCAAACACAGCTCAAAACAATCGGGTAAGCAACACACACGCCAGACCGTTGGAACCAGAGCGGCAAGGCGGTGCATCTTGCGGCCGTCCTTGCCCTCGCGCGTAGCCCCCCACGCCGCCAATCTGGTAACCTGGCATCACTGTCTTTCTTTGCAGAGCTGACCCTGGGATTTTGTTCGTCGCGCAGAGACCCCCTCCTTACCCTCGAAGTCCGAAACCTCGCTAGCGGGTGGTGACCCGAACTCCACTTCCGCCTCGACAAAGAAAGCCTCCAAGCCGAAGCCCTTCACATTATTGAGCAGGACAAAGTCGCATCGCGACAAGGAGAGCCGCAGCCCACGCCACACCCCGAGTCCTCAAGAGATGAGGGATACCGCCCCGACCCCGAGGGTGCCTGCCATGATGGACCTCGAACGGCCAGAGCAGGCGCACATCCCTCAAGCCCCGAAGACCGCCATGATACCCCACGACCGTGCCTTTAGGGAAGCGATGTCTTCCACGGCAAGAACCCACTCGGCCGACCGCGCCCCGTCACGAGACGCCTCATCCGACAGGCGCGGCCACCAGGATCGGGAGCACGCGAGACATCAGTCGACGCAGAGGGATGGCAATGGTGCAGCTTCTTTCTTCAACAACCTGAGGAGGGAAGGAGGTCGGGTGGCCGAGTCAATTGGCAAGGGCCTGTTTGGGAAGGGCGGTCGCAGCGCGAGCACGACGGAGAGGGACCTGGTGGATGACGAACACTACGTTTTGAAGGTCATCAACCTGCCATTGATCGAACAGACCCGGTTGACAAGAATATCAAAACGGCTGGAAGAGTCGCGGGACAAGACGGAGTTCTGGATGCCAGCATTTCCGTGGAGGGCAATTGACTATCTGAACTACAAGGGATGCGACGTCGAAGGCCTCTATCGAGTACCCGGCAGTGGCCCGCAGGTCAAGAAATGGCAGCGGCGGTTTGACGAGCGTAGGTGAAGACTATATCCCGCAGTGCATGGAGCACGGGTTGCTGACGTTAGTTGCAGAGTACGATGTCGACTTGTTCACACAGGATGACCTCTATGATATCAACATTATTGGTTCGATGCTGAAAGCCTGGCTTCGCGAGCTGCCCGACGAGCTGTTCCCCAAAGAGGCCCAGGACCGTGTTGCCAGAGAATGCGCTGGCTCCGAAAAGGTCCCACAGCTGCTCATCGACGAGTTGTCAAGCCTGTCGCCGTTCAACTACTACCTACTCTTTGCGATCACCTGCCACCTCAGCCTGCTCCTGGCACACTCCGATAAGAACAAGATGGACTTCCGCAACCTCTGCATCTGCTTTCAGCCATGCATGAAGATCGACGCATTCTGTTTCAAGTTCCTGGTCTGCGACTGGAGAGATTGTTGGAAAGGGTGCAAGACCGAGGCGAAATTCATCGAGGAGGAGTACAAGCTGTTCGACCAACCGCCACCTCCAGGATTAGGAGTACGGAAGAAGCTCGAACCGCGGTCTGAGTCTAGGGGCGAACGCCGGCGGTCTCCAGGTCTGGAACGAGACGAGAGGGAACGCAACGTCTCTTCGTCAGACAGCAACAGCAGGAAATCTCCACATGCTGGCGACCAATCGCGACATGCCGGCGATCAATCGCGGCTCAAGAAGAAGAGCCCTTCACCACTTGAGAACGGAAAGGAGAACGGCAATACTGTACCGAAATCAGCCAACGCAAGCCTGCCGGACGCCCGAGGCCCAACGCCTGAAAATACGAACGATCTAAGGCCGCTATCGCCCATCAAGCCGCTGTCTCCACTGGGGTTCTAGAAGTGCCCTCTTCGACTTTGCTTTCGAGAGGTCGGCTGAACGAATAGCCACCAAGCGTGGAGTCGAGGCCGTGCTTGTCCTCTGGGCACACGACCGCACTAGTTTACTATCCTGTGTGACGAGACATGAGCATGACGAATTTCCTTTGTATGATGGCCTTCTGAGCTCAGCCCCAACAAGAACATTTTGGCTCGAAGATGACATCCGAGGCTGTTGTCGATGGAGAAAGATGGTGTTGATGAGAGTGGTGGTTCTGTATACCCTGGAGGCATTTGGATCGGAATTTTTTCCCCTGCATCCCAGAACAAATTGCGAATGTGGTTGCATTTGTCTCTTCCCTTTCTGCACAACGGCATTTTTTTTTCTGCCTGCAGCTTTATTCTCACCCAGCGCGTTCAGTTGATAGGAAGGTGGTGGATGCACAGGCTCGTCACGACGATGATACCGAGACTGCGACCAACGCTTTGGGTAATGTGTGTTTGATTTTCTACCATCACTGCTGGTTGGACAGGACCAGAAAGGATGGCCAGTCAGGGAAGAATAGGACTTGCAGTGGGCTCTCAGCATGGGTCGTCTTCCATCAAGAAGAAGAACAAGCTGCTTCATTTTGGGACACCGAGATCTTCAAAACGGGAGTTGGAAAAGGCCATGGGTAAAGAGAGGGCGGGGGGGTTGCATGTTCTATACTCCGGCTGTAAAGGATAGTAGCGGGCCTTTGTGGTCTGGTCGTGCTGAGGCCGGTGGATTGAGTAAAAAGACACGATTTTAAAATCCCCATTCTTGGTATATCTTCTACTATCAGGAATCCTTGCTGGTTGGAAGTGGCTGCTGTACCCGCAATGACTTTTCCTCTGCCCGGACGCCAAACTCCCTCTCAACATATTGCGGCTGGACCCTTCCAGATCGTGATGCTGAGCGCAGGCCGTCCTCCGCATCAAAACCTCGTGCTTTGTAGGACCGTCCACACCTCTCACCATGTCTCTGCACCCATTGTTCGTCCCATTGACAGCTGAGGCTTCGTCGTCGAGCGCCCTAGCGCTCACAGGGACGCGAAAACGTTCCTCGTGCAGTAGAGGTACACCCAGATTCTTCCGTGTACCCCTCTTATGCCTGGCCCAATGACTTCTGCCCAACGCCAGGACCATTCAAGGCAGACGCGAGCAAGATTCATAAATGACACCACCTCCTCGCCTCCCCCCATCACTTGCCCGCCTTCCGCGCATTGCTCCTCATCTTCCTCTCGTTCCTCCTCGCCCGCTCCTTCCTCTCCCTCCTGCCCTCGCCCCGGATCGTCTCCCCGTCCTTGAGCGCGGCCTCCTTCTTGGCGTCGACCTCGACCACCCAGTCCTGCGGGACCTTGCCCTCGGCGCGGTCCCGCGCGTGCTGGTCGCCCTTCCACCCCCACTTCTTCTCCCACTCGCCGCGCTCCTCGCTCCACACCAGGTTCTTGCGCTGCTCCCGGGTCTTGGGCGCGATGCCCTTGCGCTTGGCGAACTGCTCCCACTTGGTCGGGGGCCGCGGCACCGGCAGCGGCTTCTCGCGCGGGAGCGCGGTCGCGGCCGGCGGCAGGGAGAGGAGCACGCCGTCGGCCTTGGTCGACGTGAGCGGGCACGTGGTCAGGAGCTGGTTGACGAGGGCCTGGGCGCCGTCGCGCGCGACGGCCGCGAGCGCGGCCTCGAGGTCGTCGGACTGGTCGAGCTCGGGCGGGTTGGGGTCGGAGGCGAGGAGGAGCCCGAGGTCGAAGGTGTACGGGGTGGGCTTTTCGACCACGACGGGCAGCTTGGGCTTGGTGGTTGATGCCATTCTCGGCGGCGAAGAGCGGGCGATGGTTTTCTCTTCTCTCTCTCGTTCTTTTCTCCTGCCCTTCTCTTTTCGCGGATTTTTTTTCTTTTTTGTGAGAAGGGTGTTGCGCTTGTATAAACAATCAGCCGGCGATTGTGGTTATATTGTCTGACCGAGCGCCGCTGAATGCGCGAGGTCTGTCATGTGAAAAGAGGTTTGTTGGTAGAGAGGAAGAAATAAGTCTGGACTCGACTTTCCGGAAGCGAGGCCTCTGAACTTTTTTGCCTGCCGCCCGCCGTGGTAGGACCTAGTCGCTTTCTGCAGGGGTGCGTGCTTAGCGTCCGGCATGCCGGCGTGGAGCTAGAATTTCTTCAAGCCGGCCGGAGCTCCAGACTTGAAACCTCGCGCGAGCCTCCGGAGCGCGCCAACGATCTCAATTGGGCGGTCGCAGCAAGGTGCAAGGGCTATCTCGACATTCACACGCGAGAGGGCCCGCGGAGATCGCAACCATGGCCCCTCAGAGCTGCTGGAGGTGCCTGCTCAGGCCCGCGGTGGCCACCCCATCACCAGTATCCACGAGGCAACTCGCCCCCGTGGCCACGATAACACCGTCCACAATAACGACGACGGCGGCGGCGGCGGCGATCCCGGCGGGCGTGATGCCATCTGCGGCTGCTCGCCTCTTCTCGACAAGCGCACCCGCGCAGGCCACCAACAGTTCAGGCAGGTCCGGCCAGCACCAGCGCCTCGGCAAGCGCATGAAGCTTGCCAAGTTCAAGAACAAGAAGGACATCGTGCGGCACAAGACGCCGGGGCCCGGCGAGCGCAAGGCCTTCCGCAAGCGCATCGTGCTGTCCAACAACAACGCGATCCCCGTGCGCGGGCTGGACGTCATGACCGGCGAACGGCTCGCGGACCCGGAGAGCGCTGGCAAGATGCTCAAGATCCCCGACGCGCTGATCGACCCGCTGCGCGCCGTCGAGGCATTCAAGTCCAGCCAGACGTGGGGGCTGTTCCACAGCCCACACATGCTGGTGCGTCCGGAGACGGTGACGGTGTGCGGGCGGATCCTGCAGAGCGCGAGGGACGGGGCGACGGCGAGGTTGATCGTTGCTGGGGAAAAGGCAGCGGGCAAGAGCATGTTGCTTCTGCAGGCCATAGTCTACGCGTTCTTGAACAAGTGGGTGGTTATAAACATCCCAGAGGGTATGTACCTTACCGAGATGCTGTCACTACGGAAACATTGATGCTGACGAGATCCATAGCCCAAGAGCTCACGACGGCCGCCACCGACTACGCGCCTATCCCAGACACCGACCCTCAGCAGTGGATGCAGTCCGTCTACGCACTCAAGCTGATGCAGAATATCCTCAAGGCAAACCGCGACGTCCTCGATAGGATCTACACGACTCGCTCATACGAAGACTTCACGAACCCCGTCGCCGAGGGCGCCACCCTCGTCACTCTCATCGAGTCCGCCCGCGAGTCCGACCAGGCATGGCCCGTGTTCTCCGCGCTATGGCACGAGCTCTTCGTTGCCAAGGCGGACGGTGCGGGCACGCCTCGCCCGCCTGTCCTGTTTGCCGTCGACGGCCTGGCCTCCTTCATGCGGATCTCCGACTACCGCAGCCAGGCCTTTGAGCTCATCCACAGCCACGACCTCGCCATCGTGCGCATGTTCGTCGACGTCCTCTCGGGAAAGACGCCCCTGCCGAACGGCGGCGCGGCCATCGCCGCCACCTGCAGGAGCAACGCGGCGCGCAACCCGAGCATGGAGCTCGCCATCGAGCGGCAGCTCGCGCGGCAGGCGGGCGTCGCGGAGGCGGAGCTGCCGCTGCGGGACCCCTACTGCCGCAAGTACGACGCGCGGGTGGACGAGGCCATGGAGAACGCCGGGCTGGAGGTCGTGAACGTCAGGGGCATCGGCAAGGTGGAGGCCAGGTCGCTCATGGAGTACTGGGCTGCGAGCGGCATCCTGCGGGCGCAGGTGGACGAGAGGACGGTCAGCGAGAAGTGGATGACTGGTGGCAATGGGATCATTGGCGAGATGGAGAGGGCCGGGCTGCTGAGCCTGAGGCTGTAGGAGACCGCGCGCAGGGAGGCACATAAGAATACGTAAATAGCGAGTGCAAAAAGTTCTAGGGGCTTCAAATCAACAAGCATGTTGGCTCAGGGGCACGTTCACCGTCGACATACTACGTTTAGGTTAGGGGATCACCGAAAGCGTTCGAGGGGAGTGACAGCGTCTGGCCACCCCTCAGACCTCGACCCGTAGAACATATTTGTCGCCGACTTTCTCTAGCTAGGACCGGTCCCACCAGAGCAACCTGTGCCTCGCCATCGCGGACCCTGGCGTCAGCGAGATGCTCCGGGCAGGACGCATGCTGACGGCTCCGACGAGGAGCTATACCGCTGGGACCTCCGGCGCAGGGGCAAGTGGGACCACTACCTTCCGGAGCAGACGTCCGGGGATTGGCACCACCTTGACGGCTGCGCGCACGTGTGCGGGTGCTACTCGTCCGCGAGCAACGTCTTTCACGTGGGGCTGAGGATGTGGGAGCTCACCACACTGTGCCGACCCGAGGTGCCGATGGTACCGCGGACGTATGAGCGTGCGGGCCGTGGGGAGAGCGGGGGGTAGAGCTGGACGTTTGGGCATTGGCTTCTGGACCGGTATATGCGCGAACCGGTGGCTTGGTGTATGGACTATAAGAGGCTGAGTTTAGCGCAGCTAGGGAGGATCGCGGAAGCGCAGGTCGGTAAACAGTGGGATAAAACAGATCAGGATACGAGACTGTAGGCTGAGATTCTTTCACCTACCGACGCCGATCGAGAGGTGAGGATAACTTGAAAATCCTGCGTACCAGGAAGGGGAAGCCGACCCGAGTGTATTCTTGAAGAACAAAAAATTCAGGCAATAATTTTTGATCTGAAGTGCTGTTACAGCTCTTATTCATCCAGCGTGCAATCCAGGTCCCATGAACGCCAAACCACTGTATGTGATGACCCACGGACTGTACATTTAACATTTCACATCTACTCGTCATCCTCCTCCTCTTCGTCGCCCTGAGCAGTGATAAAGACCAGGCGCGAGCCATTTCCA
This sequence comes from Chrysoporthe cubensis, assembly GCA_001282315.2. NCBI lineage: Eukaryota > Fungi > Ascomycota > Sordariomycetes > Diaporthales > Cryphonectriaceae > Chrysoporthe > Chrysoporthe cubensis. The sequence goes on along the minus strand of LJCY02000003.1, from coordinate 1,163,350 downwards.
GCAGTTTGCCATAACTAAAAGAGGTCAGTACTATGGTCCCGCGCAGGCAAAGAAAAATCAGCAAAGGGTAGCTCACATCAAGCTCCGTGTACTCTTCGAGCGTATTCAACCACTGATCCTCCGTGAAACCCTTCGCAATGACCCGCTCCTTGACCTTGCGCATGCTCAGCTCCACGCCAAGCTCCTCATCATCTTCATCCGCATCATCAGGCAGGCACTGGCGGGTCTCCATGAGCGACTTGACCAGGTTGTAGATCCTGCTACTGATGTTCATCTGTCTCCTGTTGCCACCACCAGCCTCCGCATTCAGGCTATCCTTGCTGGCCTCGACTAGGCGAAGAGCCTCGTCAACGTCGTCCTGGGTCACCTCATCGGCAAATCTGAGACGACCTAGGGCCTGTGCTAGACGGACGACACCTAGGAGAGTACGAGGAGTAGTGTGCGCAAATTGCTTGCCGCGCTTCTCTGCCTTCTTTTGCGCATCACGCATCTTGACGTACGTCTTGATAAGATACTCGGAGACATTCTGTGGGACGACTGGCCGGTATGCTCGAGCACGCGAGATGTATGCACGGACCTCGTCAGGAGGGAAAACGACCTCATCGGCAGTGCCAATGTCAGGATGTTTGTTGTGCATATGGACGTACGCAACGTGCTTGGCAAGTTGTGCATCGGTGTCGCGGGAGGCGGTATCGAGAAGAAGGAAGAGAATATCGAAACGGGAGAGGAGGGCAGCGGGGAGGTTAATGTTCTCAACCGGGGAAAGCTTCGGGTTGTAGCGGCCATACAGGGGATTGGCAGCAGCCAGTATGGAGGTACGGGCGTTCAGTGTCGTGGAAATGCCGGCCTTTGATATGCTGATCGTTTGCTGTTCCATGACTTCGTGGATGGCTGTTCGGTCGTTGTCGTCCATCTTGTCGAACTCATCAATACAGCAGATACCATTGTCGGCAAGGACAAGGGCACCTCCCTCAAGGACCATCTCGTCGGTGACAGGATCTCTCATGACGGCAGCCGTCAATCCAACACCGCTGCTGCCACGGCCAGACGTGTACACTCCACGTGGGGCCACCTTGGAGATGTACTTCAGTAGCTGGGATTTGGCCACACCAGGATCACCCATCAAGCAGATATTGATGTCTCCACGGATCTTCAAGCCGTCTCCCATCTCCTTGGTGACACCGCCGACCAGCAGCAACAGGAGTGCCTTCTTGACGTCCAGATGACCGTAGATCTCTGGAGCGATCGATTTCGCAAGGTACTCGTAGACATGTCCCGACCGCCTATACATATCAATTTTGCGTGCCATCCCCGGATCCACCTTCATGTTCTCATATGCCTTCTTGTGCTGAAGGATATAGTGTGCCTCGAGGTAAGTGTCGGTCAGGAGACCAGCACGCATTGCCCTGAAGCCAGTATATGGAGTCGGTAGGAAGATGCCAGATATGTCGACAACATCGCCGGGGTTGATCTGGCGTACAGCACTTCCATAAGCCGAAACAGTCAGAGACCGCGGGATCTGGCCGATTGGCACCTGCTCAGGGAGCTCCTGTACTTTGATTTCCTGGAAGGGCAAGAACTTAGAAGCTCGTGAAGATGGTTGCAGTTGACCTTTTGTCTGGTTTGCCTTGCAGTCTGCTGAAGGACAGACGGAGAGGGGGCCGAACTGCTTGTCGGTGACGGGCTGGAAGATTTCGCAACCGCATCGGTCGCAGGTGTAAGCGCTGACTTGCACCAAGGGCTTCACATCGGAGACCCTAGTCGCAATTGCCCGGACGGTGATGAGGTGGCCGAGGTGGTCACCACGGACTTGGCGAACAGACAGGGTCTTGACAGGGCCATCTGCAGTAGACGATCTCGGTTTGAAGACGAGGGTATAACGTCTGGTAAGCTGGGCGGGGAATTTGTCTTGCAGCAGGGTTGCATCACCCATGGCTTCGGCGCCTTCTACGATCTCGCGATTTCGAGCCTGTCGTCGTGCCATCAGAACATCCAGCACATCGTCCTTGAACCTGTTGCAACGTCAGTCGAGTAACCTTCGCGCCTTCCACTGGGCTCATCGCGACATACGTGGGATCAGCGCTAGGCTCTGGCATAGATTCGTCAATGGCTCTCGACAGGATCTCGACGTAGTGCTTGGTATTGCCCTCAATGGACTGTACCAGTTTCAAGGCGGCGACCTCCTCGCCCACCTCTTCTTCCCACTAGGAATCTGATCAGAAGGTGTCTTGCGTAAATTGTAGGGGTCGCGCAGGTCCTACCTGTGCGACGTCGTCGAGGTCGACAAGGACCTCGTCGATCTTACGGTCGGCGAGCTGGCGCATCATGTCCCTATATTTGTGGTAAGGCTTCTTCTTATCGGCCCTCGCCTGCCGCCGGCGCTCCTCCTCCTCATCGTCCTCATCCATGAAGTCGTACTCATCGTCAAGGTCGTCCTCGCCAATGTCGATATTGCCGAGGGCATGGGTGATTGACTCAGCGGGAGAGGCCTTGAAGTCTTGCAAGAAAGTCTTGAAGGCGCCTGGAGGGATGAACTGTCAGTGATTCGTTCGCGCTGCGAGTCTGCGACACGATGATCGTACTCAACTGGGCCTCGTAGTCAACGGGGGCTTTCCACTGCAGCAGCGCCATCCTCGTGATTGGGGATGAGAGAGTAACGAAGATGAGAACCTCTACGATGGGGATATCTAGGGGAAACCAGAGAGAAAGGGACAACGCGGCAGAGCAAAGTCAGGTCGTGAGGTCGCAAAACAGATTCAATGCAGGAGGAGGGCTGAGCAAGGTGCTCGAGCATGAGGGATAGCTGCAAGTGCAAATTTACGGCGCGTGTATGGTGCAGACCCGCGACGCGTCGCTAGGAACGCGCCGAGCTTGAAAGTGCTTTAACCACTTACAGTCTGCAGGGGGCCACACCCCGGCGCGTACCAGCTCCTAGGGCGAGGTTGTAGGGGCCCAAATCCCTGCAGACATGCCATTCCGCGATCGGCAGGCAATTGAGCTTGATGAGCCGAGGCAAAACGAGCGATTGCCATAAGGAAGCTCATCCGGCCATCGCTGGTCATCGTCGGATCTTCAGGACTTCACTCGCGGCTATGACACCCTCCCGCCGTAGTTCTCATTCCATCTCAGTCCTTTCTAACTGCTCATAGTTTCCAAAATGTCTCAGAGGAAGTCAACGTCCGCCGAGATCTCTCTAGTCCACCTCAAAAACTGCCTCGTCAATCTACCGTCGTCGCTCGTGTCTCTCCTTGTGAACGTCAATACCGTAAGGCTCGCATACTCGCTCTCCATAGCGTGATTGGATTTGGCTGATGGCTCATCTCTTATTAGCCCGTCCAAAATGTTATCGTCGAGCTCAGTTACCGTGACACTTCTGCAGGTTTGGCAGACAAGGCTGTAGGCGCCTCACCTCAGAGATCAGTGTACCTAGGATGGACTGGTATGCCGAGTAAGAGGAAGCTCGCTTCCATAGTAGGGAGGGATGGTCTCAGCGGCTCAAGAAGCGGTTCGGGACTTCGAGAGCAGGAGGTGCCTCTTGTGGAGATCGACCCGTCGCTGGCTGGCACATTAGGGCTGGGGGAGGGCCAGAAGGTCATGGCGACAATCCACACAGATCCGCCACTGGCGCATACTGTCAACATCGAGCCTATGACGCCGGATGACTGGGAAATAATCGAGCTGCACGCGACGTTCCTTGAGCTCAACCTTCTTTCTCAGATGCGGGCCCTCCCGAACCCGGCCTACGCTCCCACTCCTGGAACAATCCCGGGTCCGCATCCACTTACTCTTCATCTTTCGCCAACTTCGACGGCGAACATAAAGGTCTTATCTCTCGATCCACCACAGCCGTCAGATGTGCCGTTTGCGAAGATTGCACCAGATGCCGAGGTCATCGTTGCGCCCAAGGTCAAACCGAAGTCCTCTCGAGGTAGCAGGGAGAACCGGAGCGTTGCAAGCACGTCGAGAAAAAGCGGAAAGAGCTCGACAAGTACTGTTAGAAGACGGAGTCAGCGCGAAGACCGCAAGCCTGCCTTGTTCCTCAGGGGTGTCGACCGGAAGCTCTGTGATTACTGGTTTGACGACAGGGTCGGGATCGAAGAACTCAGCATCTGGGTTGACCGAGAGTTGCTGGTGTCAAATGAGTTTAGGGGGGTGAAGTGGGTTGCAGTAAATGTCATGAGACCAGCAGGTCTCCAAGAGCCAGGACTCGTGCAGGGGCAACAAACCGAGGGTCAGGCACCTACTGAGTTGTCAAAGCCAGGCCGAAAGATCGTGGCCCAGCTGATGCCATGGGACGATCCTCCGAACGGGCAAACAGCAGCATTGTCCACGCTCTTGTGCTCCGCATTTGGAAGTGAGGGCCTCGTTGGAGGAGTTGTCAAAATCGAGCCTGCTACACCACCTCTAGCAAAGAAGTCGATTCTGAAGTCGGATGGCGATGAAGATCGGCCATCAGTACAGCACGTAAGGATTTTCCCATTCACTTCGAACGGCGCAGCACAAGCTTCTGGTCTTAAATTTGGCGGCGAGTCCAAGTCGGAGCGTGAAGAGACCATCAAGAAGATCAAGCACATTTACGATGGGAAGTCGGGTAAAGGTCTATTCGATGGGCCCTTGACCGACGGTCTGATCCTGGGAACTTGTGAAGGACTGGACCAACCCTCGGGTTGGGAGGGCGGAGTCGTCCAGTTTCATCCTTCGCCCGTTCCTCAGGGCTCAGCAAAGGATCTTTATCATTGGGTTCTTGGATCAGAATGGCAATTGCCCATTGAGGTCCAGCCTCCCATTGCTCGGCCCTTTTGGCTGCCCGCATCAGGAACCAGCGACAATCTGGGAGCCGAATACCCCCTGGTGGGTATTGACTCACTACTTCAAGAGCTCCAGTCGCACCTCGCACAGTTATCTTCTGTGCTTTTGACTGGGGCACTGGGTTCAGGGAAGACCTCAGTCGCTCAGTCAGTAGCGGGGTTCCTCCGCAGAGATCAACTATTTCACACGACCTATTTCTCGTGTAGGACGCTAGTGAATGACGAGAGCAGGATAGGCACAATCAAGGAGACACTAAACCGGCTCTTCCTGACTGCGAGCTGGGGCGCTCGATTAGGAGGCAAGGCTCTCGTCATCTTGGACGACCTAGATCGACTTTGCCCAGCCGAGACCGAATTGCAAGTCGGCAATGAGAATGGTCGCAGCAGACAGATCAGCGAGGCTATCTGCTCCATGGTCCACCAATACTGTGGCCAGGACAGCAGTCTGGCCTTACTGGCCACTGCACAAGGAAAAGAATCTCTTCACAATGTTCTCGTTGGTGGCCACTTAGTGCGCGAGATCGTGCCACTGAGAGCACCGGATAAAGCTGCCCGGCGCACTATCATGGAGGCCATCACCCTACAGAATGTTGTGCTTCAGCAGGATGACAACCTTTCCACCCGCGATGGTAGCCGGCCCACAACAGCTGACGGTAGCGCTGCTGGCGATGAAAATGCCTGGATGGATGGAGCAAGTCCAAGATCCCGGATTGAGGTCTCGACGAAGCCCGGCGGATTCGCCATTCAAACGGACTTGGATCTTCTCGACGTTGCAGGCGATACTGACGGTTACATGCCGGGCGATCTAAACCTGCTAGTCTCCAGAGCCCGCAACGAGGCAATTATGCGTTCATTAACCGAAACATCTAGCGACACTGATGTCAGAGCCGTCCCACTTGGACGAGTCGATTTCGAGAACGCACTGAAGGGATTTACTCCAGCCTCTTTACGCAACGTCACACTACAGGCTTCCACCACTACCTTCGACTCCATCGGTGGGCTGACAGAAACTCGCCAAGTTCTCCTAGAAACCCTACAATACCCAACCAAGTATGCCCCAATCTTTGCCCAATGTCCTCTGCGCCTTCGCTCTGGGATCTTGCTCTACGGCTACCCAGGCTGCGGCAAGACACTGCTTGCTAGCGCCGTCGCCGGCGAGTGTGGCCTTAACTTCATTTCTGTTAAAGGCCCCGAGATTCTGAACAAGTACATTGGCGCCTCAGAGAAGAGTGTACGAGACCTCTTCGAGCGTGCACAGGCTGCCAAGCCCTGCGTGCTCTTTTTTGACGAGTTTGACTCGATAGCGCCCAAGCGCGGCCACGACTCTACCGGCGTGACCGACCGCGTGGTCAATCAGTTGCTGACATTGATGGACGGCGCGGAGGGTCTGTCTGGTGTATATGTGCTGGCTGCCACGTCTCGACCTGACCTAATCGATCCTGCGCTGCTGCGACCTGGTCGATTAGATAAGTCTATCCTCTGCGATTTCCCAGATCTCGAGGAGAGGGTCGATATCATCCGGGCGATCGGTCGGAAGGCTAAGCTGAGCGAGGCGGTGCTTCAATCTGACGAGGACCTTGTGGAGATTGCCAAGCGCACCGATGGCTTTTCTGGTGCAGATCTGCAGGCTCTGGTTTCCAATGCTCAGCTGGAGGCTATCCAGGACGTGCTTAAGGACACAAATCATGTTGGTGGGGGAACTGGTACTACCCGCCGACCTGGACAGAAACACGGTGCAGGAAAGGCAACTGGATCGTCGACCCACAACTTCGTACAGTTTCGTTATGGCGAAGACGGCACAAGTGAAGATCAAGCTCAGCGAGGGTCGAACCGGTCCTCTGAGCTTGCGCAGCAGGCCATGATCGCCGCCAAGCTGGAGGGCATCCGGCTCTCGCGCAAGAGGGCCAAGCAGCAACGGGGTGGGACTAGCACTTTGGCTGAGCCCGAGGAAGCAAAAACAGATGGCAAAGACAGCCAGCAGAAGGAAGTTGTCATCCAGTGGCGGCATCTGGTCAAGGCGCTCGACGGCACGAGAACTAGTATCAGTCGCGAACAGCGGACGCTGCTGCAGAGAATATATCGGGAATTCGTGGTTGGGCGCAGCGGGGAGATGAGAGATGGCCAAGCGAGCATGGAGATCGGCGGGAGAAGCAGTTTGATGTGATATTACGCAGGTTATAGTCAGGAATAGACAGTAAATTGTGATATATACCATATCTAGACGGTATCGACCACGGCTATAACGAACCTGACGTTGGATACGGAGACATATTGTGTCTGCTTGCTGACCCCTTTAGCACCGCCCTCCCTTCGGGCATTGGAAAGCAACACAGAGCCCACGAATACTTTGCTTGCATTGAAATTCTGCGAACCTCGCGGACAGACACCTGTACTCCGAAAAAGTATCGCGAAATACTGATACTGTCTCTGAGACAATAGGAGAAAGACGAAGTGCATCAATCTGAGACGCAGGACACTGTAATACAATTTCACTGGAGAATATGAAGAGGCCTGAGTCACTGCCACCACACCTACAATAGATATTGCCGGTCCCTCTCACAGCCTTATGGAGAAGAGAACGTCAACGGTCTTACGCAAGGCAGGCTGGAGTTGCAGCTTGCACCAGGGCTAAGCCCTTACTAGCGGCGCGTCGTTCAAGGGGCAGCGACGAATCTCGGCATGCACTGCCACAATCCGAGGCGACCTACAAGGCAGCCTGCGCGGTAGCAAATCCTGATGTTAACATGAGGCGGAGACAGGCTAATATCGATATAAGCGGGGTCTAACATTCGATCTTCATGCCCCTTACCGTTGCTTCGGGACTCATTGCCAGCCGTTATTTGGATTGCAACACCTAGGATCGAGATTCAGAACTACGAAGCACAGATGTGTTACCAACTGGTCGAGCGCTTCAGGGCATGCCAGTGTCTTTACTATACGCATGCTGTGGACAAATGCGCGATATACGGCTGGTCTGGCCATACTATCAACCGCAGAACAATACTAGTCGGGTACGCCTGTGAGAATCACGGCGGGTCGCGGGGTCCAAATAAGCCGGGCAATTTGGTGAGTCGATCTATAGGGCAGGTAGTCAACAGCACAAGAATCCCGTCACCAGCCGAGGCTGCGTCTAGGGCTGTTGAATATCCAGGAAATGACAATGTCCCACTCACGGACTTGGCTGAAACTGAGTCGGACTCGGACGACTCGGTTGTGTCAGAAGCAGGGACGGTCATTTCCCTAGCATCTACAGCGACAACAGCGGACGGGGATGAAGTGGAGGCTTTGTTTCGGCGGCTGTTATTGTTTAAGAATCTGAGGTACTTGTGGCCGCAACTCGCCCTCCGGTGTGGCTCACGCAAGCGTTGTGTCCGATCAATCGAGAGGCTCCTCCGCCGATGGGCAGATGATCTCGGCCATCTAGCAGCAATCAAGGCCTTCGAGGTTGACGACAGTGCTGTGTGCCTGTCAGCCTCTAGATTCGTCCGAAGATCACGACTCAATATCGCTCATAGAATATGGGATGCACATGGCCATCAAGACGTAGAAGACGATGTTGAAGGGGACAACGACATATTCGAGCTACAGCAGGCCAAAACTGGGATCGATACTTTGGTCGATATCGAGGTCGATGATCTCGGAGACGGCTCAGACCTTGTTTACGACGAGGCCGAGCGTTTCCTGTTTGAAACCGAGCCTATCGAAGCACTTGAGATCAGTGTCAAGGCCTTCATCAGCCTTTCAGATGAGGAAGATACGCCCAGTCTCTACAATTTAGCAAAGAAGTTATTTGCAAACACCGTGACAAGAGTATCTCTATCTCCTACACCAGCAGGCAGGAGCAAATTATTGTGGACGTGTGTAAGTCAACAACTCTTACTAATTGCGGGAATATGAGGCTTGATCCCTTCCTTTGGCAGTTGTATATCGGCTCAAATGACGATCGGCTAATCTGATATTTTCTCTAGAAATGTGGGACTAGAATAAATGATGACTATACCGAAATGCAGCCGGGGGCAGTCAGTCGTCTTGAGAAGCTTTTGCAAGGTTACTCCGAGGAATCACCTGGGAGCAATGCGGACTCAAGCATCAGATCATCGACCACGAATTTAGTGATGAGATTGAGAACATGGGCCAAGGCTTTCACGCTGCCTGAAAAGGCCAGGAATCTTCCCCGTCATAGTGGTCCTTCCGGAAGGTCCGCCTCAGATCTGGGCATTTGCCCGGTGCTACCAGGCACACCCCAGACAGAACACAACTTCATTCTACTATGCATCCCATTTGTGAGATGGGCTTCAAAGCTTCATCAACCAGAGGTTTGCAAAATCAACAGTGATCAGGAGTTCTTTCGGGTGCTGCGGTACTACTACGCATCCAAACGTGGGCCAAGACCGTGGTTCTGGCTGCGTAAAGTACAAGGAATCCACTTCGTCAAGGTAGGTTCGCATCAATTTAGGACATTCAAGTTGTTTCTGATCAGAAGATTAGTTCGAGACATACAAGAGCAGACTAGTTGATATCCATACCCACCCATCCATACCGCCCGAGGACCAAGTACAACAACATTACACTTACGACCCTCTGCCGGCAGAGACAAATCCACCCATAGGTCCGAATCTTCTTATGCATCTATTCGAGCATCCTGAGCACGCAGAGGTTTTCCCAGTTCTATTTAAGAAGATCCCGCAAAAGCTTCGTGTTAGACTGGAAGCCTGCCCCGTGAAAGGCAGCGCAGTAGGGTGGGGATTGCAATTGGTAGAGGGCATGGACTGGTTCGTTGTATTTCTCTGTGGCTGCTTGGCCTTTATCCTGGCATTAACCTTCGCTATCGTCTGGTCTATCGTTCGTAAGGATGTCCAGGGTGGATTTGCAATCAGCGGCTTTATGCTTGCCTTCCTCGGCTTTTGCCTAGGTATTGGACGGACGGAGATCGAGTTGGGGCTATGATATCACTACTCTTGATCGGAATCCTCCTCAGGCTTCGACCCTCACTCTAAGCATTGTCACATCGACTGCTATATTACGTATTACTGGTGGCAGCCTATCATATTTGAGGAAGCGGAGAGCTGTTGATGCTCCTTTTTCTTTTCGTTTTCTTTTTTCTTTTTTCTTTCTCATGTGATCATGTGGGCAGCTGACCTTGTCACACCTCTTGTCACACAAAAATCTCCCGTAGGGATACCATAGGCGCAACGAGATCAAATTTAAGAGGATAGTTTTAAGGTAATGAGTTCAGGGACAGTGCAGGAAGCAATTCCATCCACCTCAAACAACGCGGGTATCAATCACAACAACTCGGTCACCGATGATAAAACATGCGTTTCCGTCTGGGTCCTTCCATAATGAAACCGTCTCTGTCTGGGCTGCCAAAGATTGGACGTCAACCAACGTTCCCGAATAACGTCGCAGTGTCGCCGCGGCCTCCTCGGGGCCGAGCCATCTGGGCGTAAACGGCAGTCCGGACCCATCTACGAAAATGTCTAGATCCGCGCAGTGAAACCAATCTTTTCTGCCCCTCACAGGCTCGAATGGAGGCGGACAGCCATGATGCGATTTTGTCTCTGTGAGAGACTGACGCTCTTGCCCGCAGAGATGATCACCTTTGCCTCGAGATTCAGTGTCAGTTTTGGTCAATATGCTTCTTGCAAGGCCGGTTGGGCTGGTAGGTCTGGCACTCTTGCTATGCGCTGGTGACATGGCTCCGTCGCGACGTTCGATTTGGCTGCCAAATCTCTCGGCCCCATCAAGCTCTTTGCCAATTTCCAATGTTGGGTCACTTCCATTTCCACGTTGAGAGTCGCTATAAGCCCCAAAGATGTCACCACTGCTAGGCTGCGCCTCACTAACACCCTGGCTTTGATGACCCGTGATAGTACTCGTGTTGATGTCCTTCTTCGCAGTATGCGTTGTAGATGCGTGCAGATTATGAACAACAGGAACCTGAGAAACGAGATTGAGACTCGAAAGATTCGACATCGCGGTGAGATTAGATGTTGAGAGATTCAAGGAATAGATGGCACTTTCATTGAGAAATTCAGGGCTCAACTTCTTCTCAGCCTGCATCAAGTTTTGGATGGTTGCAGTGATTTTTTTCTCCAGATGTTCGTTGAGCTTGTCCCGCAGCGGCCCAAACTCTGCTGTCAGAGGAAGCCACCAACCAGGATACAACCGTCCGTGAGTCCTTGGAACCACATATCTACTATGAAGGTTGATTAGGGTGTCGCAAAGATAGCAAGGTCTTTTAGAAGAGGCTATAATCCTAGGTGGGATCACGGCTGAGCTAACATTTTCGTAATGAGCGACGATCTGAATCTCTGCGTGGATCTTGGATTTCTGCAATGTTGCGGTGACGTTTGTTGTGAACTGGTTGATTGGGCTCTCAGAAACAGCTTTTTGCATCCAAGACGGCAGGTTGTCTACTCCGAAGATGTCCAATATGGACTCGATGGGCCTAGTGGGTCCTATTTTCGATGGTCTTTCGAAAGCTTGGTCCGGGAGACTTATCTGCTCTACAGTTATATTCCTCAGACTTTGGATTTTCTTGGTTGCTTTGCAGAGAAACCTGGCACTCTCTCGAATTCTGGCCGTCTTCGAAAGGCAGTCTAGGAGTCGTTTTTTCGAGACTGGATTCATATCCTGACCATCGATAAATCCGAGAAGAATCTCAAGAGGAACCTTCTGCATGAACCTAGCGACACGGCGGATCAATCTCACAAGGTCCTCGTGAAGAGGGTTGTCCATGGATCTGAAGTCGTATAGGTGTGCAAGCAAGCGCTCCATCCGGAGCCTGTGCTTCTCAAGATCGCTCCAGGACATGTCGGGGTTGCATTTTTTCGCTTTTGACTGCCAGGAACTTGCAAGGAAGTCTTCTAAATGTATCCCGATAAATTGCTTCTTGCACCTCTTCCTTGGAAAATCCGTCTTGGCCTCTCCCAGGCGGTGCAGGATTCGTTTTCGGCACATAGCGACGATGTTGTTGAAGATGGTGTCCTCTACTGCTGCTATTCCCGCCTTATTGGACGCTGGTCGATATGTTAGAAGTGATCTATTAAACCTGCGAGGCATGTGATAATCGTATAGCCATGGCTCTGCAATATTCTGCCTCAACTTCTCATTATCTGAGACAGGACTTACTTGGCGAAATTCGGCGGAGTTCACTAAATATTCGCTCAAAACCTTCCTGCACCTTGTTTAGATGCTGTCCACTCAGTGGAGCAGACTTGTTAATGGCTAACATAATCTTGCAGCCTCGTCTAGCAGGAAGTTCTTCGATGCAAACACCTGTGACGTGGTCGCTATCGTTCGAGGTGCTAGACAGGAAAGCCAGGGTCGTCACAAGCTTGGTTTCCTGCACGAAGGATAGTGTTCTCTGACAATTTCGTCCAGCCGGCTCGCGAAACAGTTGATTCAAGTTTGGCGAGTCATTTCCAGGCATCGGCGCAAGCATTTCTAGTAGAACAATATTCTCTGCCAGCCTCACTATCTGAGATGTTGCCGATGGTTGAGGTGCCTTCAAACCTCCAGCCGCAGCTGGAGACACAGCCTTTTCCGCAGCTATGATCTTTCTAGATACCGCTGTCTTTGCCCGAGGTCGATCCGACGGCTTCTGTGGGATTTGGATAGGTTGTGCAGATAGCTTGGACTTCTTGGACCCGGCTGGAGCCGACTTGGACTTCGTCGAAGGTGCAGAACGGAGCTTGCCCTGCTCAATCCCACCCGAGGGCACATTTTGGTGTTTGTCTGGACCATTGATTGTCTTCGCTGACTTCTTCTTGTTCTTTTTCTTCGCCATCTCAAGGGAAGAGCGTTCTTCTGACGCTCTTGAGGAGCTCTGTACGTCAAAGCATAGGTATAGCAGTGAGACGAGAGGAAGAACTTGATCTGGGCGGCTTAAGGCAGCCATCATCTATCAAATATCCCAGAGCTCTGCCAACAATCCACGGTGAGACCTGTCTCGAGGCCAACGCCCTTGCCTGCACGAGCCCGCCAACGAGGAGCGATTTGACTGGCTCAATTGGTCCTGCGCTGCGGGAGGCCTGCCACCAGTGAACCGCGCCATAACAAGCATCTGCTCACACGTGAACTGGCTGGAAGTTTGCTAGTAATCATTGCGGCTCTCCATATGAGAAAGGCTTCGCTGAAGTCGTCTTTCGTGAATGTCGCTGGTCATCGGGGATTGTAATATAAGAGCATTTGGATGAGGTGGGTATGGCACGGAGGAGATATCCGCCGAGTGACTCGGGACAGGGGTGTGCTTGATTCCCCCGGCTTGATACAGTAGATGTTACATCAGTCCCAAGAGGGAGGGTCTAAGCTCAACTGGCGCCTGAACCTACTTAAACTCCGGCAGACTGACATTCTGCTCTCGAGCAAATGATGCCTCTAGCCTCATAGCTTCTCGACGTCTGCCTACGTCCTTCGATATCATCATGTCTTGTAAGTGGAACCCGTCCCACAAGGCTGGCCGAGGCCCCACAAGCCCCATGGCCGCCATGCACGACATCAACACTCTAACCCCTGCACAGGGTTCAGTTCCACCAGCAGGGTCGTGGTCAAGACCAGACTGCCGCCGGGCGTGACCCGGAAGCAGGGTGTGGATATGCTCCACGACCAGGAGTTCTTCATCAGCTGCGACCCCTGCCTGCAGAAGTACGAGCTCCTGGAGAAGGAGATGGCCAGCCCTGAGCTCCCAGAGGACCGGGTCAAGGGCATCGGTCCGACGACGTCTTACAAGATCGTGGACATTGTTGAGAACATCCCCCAGGGCATCTGGGGAAGTCACGTCGAGTCGCAGTATGAGTTCACCGATGTGGAACGGGGCCTGTTCTGCCGGATCCGTAGCCCCCTGAACGTGGTGATGGAGGCGCTGTGGGAGATCCGGGAGGCAGAGGAGGAAGAGGGGCTGGAACTGGTGGAGGAGGCTGATATCAAATGCTCGAAACTGCTCATTGGTATTGTGAAGAGCCAGACTGAGGGTGGTGGTATGTAACATTTCCACGCCTCCCTGCTTGTGTGTGTGACTCTGCCCCTGAGGCTGCGATCGAACCTAACTGCGTAACGATTGTTTCATTCAAGCTGACTTGAAACTAGCCTCAAAGATTCATGGGAAAATGGTGGACCGACTGAGGAAGGAAGCTGAGGAGTCGTCAACCGATGGCAGTTCTGCTTGAGAACCCCAGCGGGTGGTATCTAAAGCTCCCTGGAGAGCGCATAGAAACATTTCCAGCCACACTCCATCCGCAAGGCACCGGTCCACGTCGCGGTATCCCTCAAATCCGAGGTCGTGGAAGCTTGTTACACGAGATGGCCCCAGTCGACTAAAGGAACCTTCATGGCTTCCGGGTTGTCAGCTGGCAGAGCCACCAAGGACGCGCGAGTTATTTCCGGAGAGAATCCCGTACCATCTGCCTACAACAAGACGATCTTTGAGGTGCGCTGGTAGTTAGATTGCAGTATTAGATATCTTAGATAAGATAATTTGCAGACCCCCTAGCGACGGAAGTCTAGATTAGCATCCTTTTCAGATCTGTCCGTCTTGCTTCCCAGCGGTAGAATCGGAATATCGAGCATAAGCACGCATCTACCTATGTAGTCAGCCCGCAGACTATTGATCTCATCGGCCCATTGAGGAATTCTGTGTCGGCCTATTCCAACGTTCTGCAACACCAGCTCTTCGTCTTGTGTTAACTACTAGACGCGAACCATTGTCCCGCTCTCTACCCAGGCTTGAATTTCTGGTCTCTAGCCAATCCCTTTCTCACCCGCTGTTTGGGAACATCTCAGCGGCTCGCTCGTGCAGAAGCTTTTGCCATCAACATCAGCACTTGAGCGCGCATTCTTCATGCAACTTCAACTCGGCCTCACCTCGCGGGGGCCTTTACAGGCCCATAGATTCGCGCCAAAAGTGGCACTAAAAGAGGGGGGGGGTTTATGACTGCTGTGAATATGAGAGGCGGAACGTACGGCGAGACTATTTATTGCCTCGTCAGCAGGACCTGCAGGTGGCGCATTGAAAAGCTAGATGATTTACTGACCTACCCTGGCGAGTCGTAGCGTGGTAGTTAGGTTGTGAGCGCAGTGTCGTCAACGAGAAAGAACTTTAGTGGAACGCCGTGAACGCCTAAGCCAGGTCGATCCATCAGCCGCAAGTGGGGTGGCACTGTGGGTGGGTTCGCAGGGATGTCATTTTGACCCCTGCGTGCCGCTGGGCAGTGCTGGGCAGTCTTTCTAGCCCTGCTTGGACCCTGCATCGACTCTGAGACGGAGACGTGCAATACGACACCCTCACCCCTTCCTCGACCTCACTTCCAAGGCTGCAACTCACGTCTTGACTCCGACAGAGGCCCCATCCGCAGCACAGCTATATAAGGAAAGCAAACGCCACACTACGCGGCCGCATAGGGCTGTGCTGGCACTATCTGGTCTCCACTAACTGGAAGAGTCGGTGGAGTTGGCATTTCTATCCCCCTCCAGCCTTAAGACAAAGGCCCACCCTTGATAAGCAGAAAAGGTCCCGTTACCGCACAGTTGGGAGGAAACGGATAGGGCTGAGGGCTCCTACAGGGCAGATCGTTATATACTCACCCTGTAAGTCTCACAAACGTCATGCGCCGGCGGCTTAGACTTTGCCCTTGAGCAGGCTTTCAGATCTCCCCGCTGACATATCCGTGAGGTCAAGGCGACCGGGGGGAAGCCTTCGGAATACCATGATATCGACCCCCGACGACTGGCACTTCGTTCCTGAGCCCTTCGCGATCGGAATCTCTCTTTCTGCTACAGACTTTCTTCTCTACTTTGTCTTTCCCTTTGCTGCCAGAAGAGGGCTGTCTTGCAAGAGACTGACCGCCGTGAGATCGTTCCACGAGAACTTATCTCTAGACCTACGCTAGTACCCATGAGACAGTCTGGGGACGAAGCCCCCAATTTGACAAAACCATCTCAGAACCAGGTTATGTGACTGGCACTAGCGACTGTAGATCAAGCTGCGATAGGGTCTGAGGTTCTGTTTGCTTTCGGCCTCCTTGACAGCCGGCTGTCATGGCACACCTCTCAACATACGCGGCCGACTTTTCGGTCACCAAGCAGAAGGCGATCGAGGATGCGAAGAAGATGCAGGTCGTGGTGCAGGAGGAATGCAATAAGGCCGGACGAGAGGTCCCTCCGTACTTACTGCGGGAACTAATCGGCAAGGGAAGCTTCGGGCGAGTCTACAAGGCTTCGGACGTGAAGACAAGCCGGGTCGTCGCGGTTAAGATCATCGATATCGAAGAGTCTGATACGCTCAACCCTAAGCTAGCAGACACGTACTCGGAGTTCCTCAAGGAGATCAATGCCCTCAAACTGCTCAGCGAGGGTGGCGCAAAGAATATCAACCATGTCCTAGACGCTCTACCCGTGGGCCAGTCAATGTGGATGGTCTGTGAGTATTGTGCCGGCGGTAGCGTGGCCACGCTGATGAAGCCGACTGCGCCGGGGGGTCTCCAGGAGAAATGGATCATACCGATCCTGAGAGAAGTCGCCGAGGCCATCTTCTGGGTCCACAAGGCCGGCATCATCCACCGAGATATCAAGTGTGCCAACGTGCTCATCACCGAGGCCGGCGGTGTCCAGCTTTGCGACTTCGGCGTATCGGGTGTCATCGAGACGAGGTTCGATAAGCGATCCACCTTCATAGGGACACCGCACTGGATGGCACCGGAACTCTTCGACTCCTCCACATCCTACGGAGTCGAGGTTGACATCTGGGCCTTCGGGTCCATGGTCTTCGAGATCGCCTCAGGCCTACCACCAAACGTCATGGCAGGGGTCGATGTGACCCAGTTGGGTAGCTATCTCAAACAGCACACTCCGACGCTAGAAGGAGATAAGTACTCCGAGAAGCTCAAAGATCTCGTCTCATTCTGTCTGGTGGAAGATCCGACCAAGAGACCTATTATCGAAGAAGTCCAGCACCATCCCTACCTTTTCAACACGGAGCACACGCATCCAACCTCATCGTTAGCCATGCTGGTGAAGGCCTTCAGGGTTTGGGAATCGCAAGGCGGTAGCCGGAAGTCGCTTTTTGCGCTGGGAGGTGCTCAAGGACCGCCGAATTCCGAGTTGGCTTCCACCGCCATGGCAAACGATGAATGGAATTTCAGCACGACTGTCGATTTTGATCAGCGCGTTATGAGCAACACAGATGCACAAGCTGTCTACGACGTGTATGGTTCTCAGGTGGACCTCTCAGATCTCGGGGAGCCTACGCCTCAAGCATTCAAGCCCAAGAGGCGGCGCCCACCACCGAACCTTCCGGTGATAAGGGCCCCTCTTGAGAAGGTCTTTGACCCCAACACAATATCAAATTATGAAGAGAACGCTCGGGAGTATTACGGAAGGCCGATGCTTCCACCAGCTTCGGATCTGCCTCTGCGAGACGACTCGGACAATGCAACAGTCAGAGAATCTCTGATTGACTTGGATGCCTCACTTCATGGCGGGCGCCTGTCGAAATTCGTTGACATGGAGACCATTAAGGTTGGCCCGCGACGTTCGCATGATTACGAAATCGGCGGTGAGGATTATTCTAGACCTCCTAACAGCGATCCGGAAACGGTCATCGCGTCGAACAGCAGGAAGACGCAGGAGTGGAAATTCCCTGTCATGATGCCTGCCTCTGCCAACCCCGAAATGTCCCGTTTTCCATTCAACGAAGACAGCAACGGTTATCCGGGATCTGCCCGCCCGCCTTTGTTGCACCACTCGACGGAACCCGTTGGCTTCTCGCAAGACTTCAGCAGCAACAACCTCATGATCCCCCGCACCGCCTCGCAACAGGACAATCGAATCTCGATGGGCAGCCTGATAGACCTAGACGAAAGTCTCCCGGACCCTTCAATGCCCAGTGACATCCCACGCCCATCGACAGCTAATTCGGACGTAGTCTCTGAGGTTGGCAGTGCATTTGATCTCGAAAGACACACATCGTACGTTCCGCTGCCCTCATCGAACCGGGAACCCTCGATATACGTCTCGGACGACTCAGATTTGGCCGGTGGGATCATGAGCCAGAGAGCGCCGCCGAACTTTGTAGATGACCGGGCACGAGGACGGAAGCTGAGCACGACTGATGCGTTCATTGATGATGCGTACCTTTATGTTGGAGGCGAGGACGTTGGGGACCAGATGATGCTGGGACCGACGATTGGGAATCGCTCCTCGTCCCACTACAGGGACAACAGTCTCAATAACATGAGCGAGACCGAGTATACTACGACATCAAGCAGACGGACGCAGTCTACTTCGTCTATGAATTCATTCTACCAGGCTGCAGATGGGCGTGCGATGCCGCCGCTGCCTGGGCCGCCGTCCGAGAGGGTCATGATGGGCGAGGGCGGGCAATTGATGAGGGATGAGTTCCTCCGGCTCCTGGAGGGTATGACGAGCCATCTCAAGTTCACTGGGGAGTACGTCCAAGGACTTCCTGTCAGGAGGTCAGGCAGGAGCTCGGTCATCCGGGAGATGCAGAACGGGCAACGAGAGGCTTTTGGGTAAGGAATACTTGGATACGGCTAGGTATATTTACCTTTGGATTTTTGCAAATATCTTGGGCTCGGGCGGAAGGTAACAATGGATGGCGGGCGGATTTCTGGTTGAATATTTATGGAGGACAAAGTCTGGAAATATTGAATGCTCACATGATGACGATGTGTAAGAAGGATCGCCGGTGTTCATAACCTAGCCAGAGGGCCCCCCGGGGGTGGGGAATTCGAGGGCACTTGTTGGCACACTCAAATTGGCTGAAGCACATAGAATTCGTGTCGAATTTTGAGATTTTGTTAATATCACACCTGAAAACTGAGGTTGGTAGTGTGTCTGGCTGGTAGGCTTGAAGGTCGCCACTTAGCTCACTCGAAAATTGGTAGTCCCCAAAGAATGAGTCAACTCAGATTTTCTCTCGATATCAAAAAAAAAGGCGGCCAGCATTTTGAACCATTCATTCCGCCCCAACTCATGCAAAAAGAGTCAAAATTGTCATTTCATCGCTGTATAACCGTAATTCTATCAAGTTGGCTTCAATACACCGAATTTGTAGTCTGTTCCACCGCGCAGCAAGACCTTTCACGAGATCCGTCTCAGCGGTTGCAGCCTCACCATTCATCACCCACTACGTTCACACCACCACCAGAGACACCGCAAAGATGAAGACACGGATACTCAAAGTCCCGCCGGGTCCCGATCTGGGGCACTTCGTCTCATCTCCATCATCCGCCTCCAACCTCGACACCTGGGAGATCTCCACCTCTCCCTCCGCCCAGGCAACCCTCGCACCCCTCCGCGAGGCAGCCCGAGTGCTGCGCGAAAGCGACATCCCCGTGGCCTTCCCGACGGAGACGGTGTACGGCCTGGGGGCAGATGCGACGCGCAGCGCCGCGGTGAAGGGGATCTACGCGGCCAAGGGAAGACCGTCGGACAACCCGCTGATCGTGCACGTGTGTGACCTGGACATGCTACGGGGGCTGCTCAGGCCTGAGGAGCATAACGAACGTGCTGCGAACGGCACGAACGGGGCAGGCGGGACTGGAGCCGGCGCCGGAGAGCACATCCCCGAGATATACAGGGAGCTGGTGCGGCGCTTCTGGCCCGGACCCCTCACCATCCTCCTGCGCTCCTCTCCCGGCCGCTCCCCGCTGGCCCCGGAGGTGACAGCCGGCCTGCCGACCTTCGGCGCCCGGATGCCCGCCTCGCCCCTCGCGCGCACCCTCATCAAGCTGGCTGACACCCCGCTCGCCGCGCCCTCCGCGAACGCGAGCACCAAGCCGTCCCCTACCGCGGCGTCCCACGTGCTGGACGACCTGGACGGGCGCATCGAGCTGATCCTCGACGGGGGCAGCTGCGACGTGGGCGTGGAGAGCACCGTCGTCGACGGGCTGTGCGAGGACGGTGGCCCGCCGGTCGTGTTGAGGCCGGGCGGCGTGAGCCTGGAGGAGCTGAGGCGCGTGGAGGGGTGGGAGGGGGTCGTGAAGGGGTATCGGGACGAGAGTGAGGAGGGCAAGAAAGGGGGGGCCGGGCCCAGGGCGCCGGGGATGAAATACAAGCACTATAGCCCGAGGGCGAGAGTGGTGCTTTTCGAGGCGAAGGGCGGGAAGGGGAGCGTGGACTTACGAGCCGAGCTGAGGGAGATACAGGACAAAAAAGGTGTTGTTGGTATCGTCAGGACGCAGAGGTGGCAGAGGCTACCCGGGGAAAAGGTCGCTCGTGAGGAGGCTATTGTGGAAGACACGGCGACGGACGGCCCTGCAGATCTGAGCTACAAGATCTCTACGTCGATCATAGAAGGTTCAAAGATCCTCGACATCGGCTTGGGACAGGATACAAAGATGGTCGCTCAAGGTCTTTTCTCAGCACTTAGAGAACTGGACAGAAAGGGCGCAGATATAATATTTGTCGAGGGTGTTGAGGATAGAGAGGATATAGCAGCGGCCGTCATGAACCGTCTGCGCAAGGCTGCCTCGGAAATTAGAGCATAGAACTGGATAGATGCATCGATGCAGCAGAGGCCGACCTCGGCCTCTATAGACCTCGCTCTGTCCCAGAAAATTTTGGTCATTGAAGCACGATTCGATTTCCCGAAAGCAATGTTTCCCAGTACTCCTTCTCTCGAAATCTAGACGCCCAGACCGTGTTCCTTCGCAGATCCTGCACCCCCTACCGACAACATAACACAAATTTTACAACCCCTGCCGCAACCAGTCCGTCAATTTGCTCTTTCCCAGCTGTGCCAGATGGTTCACGCCCTGCTCGCTGAAGGGATCGATACGGCGCAGATCGACGTCTTGCGTCGGCGCCTTGCTCACGCGCTGGACGATGATGGTGGGGTCTGTCTCGAGGATGATGCCGTCGTCGACGATCTCATCCACGGTGAGGGACACGAGGTCGTAGCTCTCGATGATGGTCCTCTTGTCGACGGAGGCCTTGAAGAGCAGGTGCAGGGAGTCGCGCATGGCGAGGATGGCGTTGTACAGCAGGACTTCGTTCTCCTCGACGCTGCCAACAAGGTAGAGCATGACGTCGCTTTCGGACTTATAGAGGACGCTATACAGGAAGAGAGAGCGCGCGGCTATCAGTATAGTTCCTCGACACGGGTATACCAATGTACGGAGAGCTTACATCCGTCCATCGAACAGCAAGATGTCTCCGGTCTGTTTTGCGGTCTTCTCGAGCAGGGCCTTCTCGAAGGCCTTTTGTGACTTCACATCAGGATATGGGTTGCTCGATGCTGCTGTGCACAACGTCAGCCTGTGCGCTTCGCTGGACCTTCAAAGCTTCAAGCCAACGCACGAGTAGTCTGTCCTGCCGGCAGGGTAGCATGGTGTGGGGAGTCGTAGTACTGGGAGACTTGTAAGCTTGTGTTGTGGTAGACCGCCCGGATGTTCAACGGCAGAGTCGCGTCGGCCGGCTTCGAGTGTCGGATTGCTTGCTCACTTTCGCGTATAATCTAGATCCATCCTCCTGAATGTCCAGGTCAGCTCACGAAACTAGAGGCGAAGGCACCGGTCGTTACAACCGCCAACTTCACTGGAGGCCGCGAAGGTGCATGCTCGACCGGGGGCGCGGCGGGAGGTTGCTTACAGTCGAGAGGATGAGGATGGCATTGACGGAGTAGAGGGACATTCCCGGAGCCATCTTGACCGCTTTGCGATGTCGAGAGTAGCAGGGAATCGGGCTGGTGGGCGCGAGGGTGGAAATGTCGATTCTCAGGCTCGCGGTCGCATCCAGCAGCTCGCCAGGTGTGTCAAGGTCCCTCGATGGGCTCCGTGTCAAGACCGGCAGAGAGCCAGGGGCCCCTGTCCGATCTGTGGCTGTGCAATGTGTGGCTGGTGGAAAAGCACTTTAAGCCTTGCAGGGATTCGCGACCTGCTCGCGCTGCAGCTCGTCGCGTAGATCGACACGCGTAAATGAAATTGAGTCTAGTCCTAGATATTTTGATTCCACCCTCTTTCTCACCATATCAACCCCACCCAACGTTTGGGATTCCCAGCTGCGTCGGCGGATTATTTCTTGATTTTCACCAGTGACACGCACCGTCAAGATGTCTTCTCCCGCGAGGCGATCAACGCGCAGCTCCCAGCCAAGGAGCAGCCCGGCACCAGGCCCCGCCAATGCTGCACCGGGTGCCTCTCAGGATGCTTCCCAGACTCCTCGGCGGACTCGAGCCTCGCAGCTCGCGTCCAGTCCCATGTTCTATGAGTCGTCTCCAGCCAACGGAAGCGCCAGCCATGCGCCATCTTCTCCCTTGCGACAGATGAGCAACTCTCAGAGCACCAACAATGGCGCCGCCCCGAGTTCGCCTTTGCGCCAGCAAACCGACACCCAGTCCGCGAATGGTGGCGATCGCACACCGAGGGCGAGCGGTCTGGCTATTGGCGGTAAGTCTTCTGGTCTCTGGTGCTGCTTGGGAAGCTCTGAGTCTGATCATTCATAGAGTCCTCTCCCGTCCGCTATGATCCTAGCTCTAGTCCGGGTGGCCACCCACAGACAGACCTGCGAAGCGAAAGCAGTGGTCTCTTTGTAGACTCTGCTCGGAGACAGCCCCGATCGAGACGCGGTGATATCCACTCCGAACACTCGAATCGAACACCTATTCCACCGCGTCGAATCGTTCTTGGGTCCGACGGAAGGGTAGTTCAGGACGCACCCGTCTCGGACGCTGCCACATTCTCAAACATCAACCCGGGGACATCCGACGCTGATGCGCTTGGCGGCCAGAGCCAGAGCCTGGTCTGGGGTACCACCATCTCCATCGATGACACCTTCGTGGGCTTCAAGGACTTCCTTAGAAACTTCAGGACTCAATATCGCTTGATATTCGACAAAAAACCCGATGAGATTGCAAATGCCCCCGAGGCCCAGACGAAGCCTTACTGGGAGGCCCTCGAGACGATGCTGGCTCTCGGCACGAACAAGCTCTACTTGGATATTCGGGATCTAAACGCCTACCCACCGACACAAAAGCTGTGGCACCAGCTGCAGGCATACCCTCAGGAATTAGTGCCTATCATGGACCAGGCTGTTCACGACCTCATGATCGAGATCGCAAGAAACGAGATGATGAAGCAGAGACAGAGTGGTTCTGCTGCAGTGCCTTCACAGAGTTCTGAGCCGGCCATCCCTAGTTCGGATCGGCCGGAGGAGCCCTCAACGCCAAAGCCAGCACCTCAGAGGGAGACCACTCTTGAGGACCAGATTGCCGACACCATTTACATGGTGCGGCCTTTCGGCATGGACAAGACCACGAATCTGAGAGATCTGAACCCTTCAGATATGGATAGAATGATCCAGATCAAGGGTCTCGTTATCAGGACTACACCAGTCATCCCAGATATGAAGGATGCCTTCTTCAAGTGCAGTATCTGCAGCCATGGTGTCCTCGTCACTCTGGACCGCGGCAAGATTCGAGAGCCGACTGAGTGCCCTCGTGCCCGCTGTGGCTCCAAGAACTCCATGCAGATCGTTCACAATCGCTGCAGCTTTGCAGACAAGCAGGTCATCAAGTTGCAAGAGACTCCGGACGCAGTGCCTGCTGGTCAGACGCCTCACTCTGTGTCAATTTGCGTATACGATGACCTCGTAGACTTCTGCAAGGCTGGTGACAGGGTACAAGTTACAGGCATTTTCAGGGTCAGCCCAGTCCGTGTCAATCCGCGTCAGCGAACCATCAAGAGCATATACAAGACCTACGTCGACGTTCTCCACGTGCAAAAGGTCGACCGTAAAAGGATGGGCACCGATGTGTCGACCCTTGATACGGAAGATGATGAGGAGGTCCACGTTGATGCACCTGGCATGGATGAGACTCGCAAGGTCAGCCCAGAGGAGATAGAGAAGATCCGTGAGACTGCAGCTCGCGAGGACATCTACGAGCTCCTAGCCCGTTCGCTTGCACCCTCGGTCTACGAAATGGACGACGTCAAAAAGGGGATTCTTCTTCAGCTCTTTGGTGGCACTAACAAGAGCTTCGAGAAGGGCGGCAGCCCTAAGTACCGTGGCGACATCAATGTCCTGCTCTGCGGTGATCCGTCCACCGCAAAATCTCAGATACTGTCCTATATCCACCGCATCGCACCTCGTGGTGTATACACGAGTGGTAAGGGCTCATCAGCTGTCGGTCTTACAGCATATGTCACCCGCGATCCGGAGACCCGACAGCTCGTGCTTGAGTCCGGTGCCCTGGTCTTATCCGATGGCGGTATCTGCTGCATTGACGAGTTCGATAAGATGTCTGAGGCTACTCGCTCGGTGCTCCACGAAGTTATGGAGCAGCAGACGGTATCAGTGGCGAAGGCGGGTATCATCACGACGTTGAATGCTCGAACGAGTATTCTGGCGTCGGCCAACCCGATTGGTAGTCGGTACAATCCTGAT
Organism: Chrysoporthe cubensis; assembly: GCA_001282315.2. NCBI lineage: Eukaryota > Fungi > Ascomycota > Sordariomycetes > Diaporthales > Cryphonectriaceae > Chrysoporthe > Chrysoporthe cubensis. The sequence continues at coordinate 1,139,138 of LJCY02000003.1, read as the reverse complement.
CTGCCTGTGCCTCAGAATATTGACCTTCCTCCTACGCTACTGTCACGTTTTGATCTGGTGTACCTAGTTCTGGATCGGGTTGACGAGAAGAACGACAGACGTCTGGCGAAGCATTTGATGTCTATGTACCTGGAGGATACTCCCCATTCCGCCCAGACCAAGGATGACATTCTCGTAAGTGTCTACAACACGCCCACTCCTGATCTTGTTGCTGACCCGACCTAGCCCGTTGAATTTCTTACCTCTTACATCTCCTACGCCCGCGCCAATATCCACCCCACCATCTCGCAGCCCGCCGCACGCGAACTCGTCGACTCATACGTCGAGATGCGCAAGCTGGGTCAAGATGTCCGCGCTTCAGAGAAGCGTATCACAGCCACAACCAGACAGCTCGAATCTATGATCCGGCTCGCCGAGGGACATGCCAAGATGCGCCTGGCCACAGAAGTCACCCGCGAGGATGTCCAGGAAGCCGTCCGGCTGATTAAGTCCGCTCTGAAGACTGCTGCCACCGACTCTCAGGGTCGCATTGACATGTCGCTCCTCACGGAGGGCACGAGCGCGGCGGAGAGGAAGCGCAAGGAGGACATGAAGGGCGCGGTGGTTAAGCTGCTCGATGAGCTCACGGCCGGTGGCCAGACTGTGAAGTATGCAGAGGTCAGCAGGAAGCTTGGTGAGAATGCCGGCGTGCCGGTTGAACCGAGCGAGTTTGTGGAGTGCATGAGGGCGCTTGAGATGGACGGATCAATTACATTGACTGGGGAAGGTCCAAGGAAGAGCGTGCGACGGGTGACTGCCGTCGTATAAGTCTGCGTGGTGCCTTTAGATGTACATTTATGTGCTCGATTGGAGTTCGGGATGCGTGAATGTTTTGTTTCTGGCATCGCTGTGATTCCATACCAGGATGTGAACGAGAATAATGAGACGTTTTCAATGCAATATGCGATGTCTATGCTAATAAGGCTTATGCAGAACCCAGCACTATCTTATTCATAATTTGCACTCGTCCCTTCAGCAGCAACCTTCACATCTACCTCACTGTTTTCGGTCTTCTCGCCACCAGTAATGACCTCATCACCACCCACCTCCGTTTCCTTTGCGCCACTCTTGTAAGCCTCCTTCGCCTTTTCCAGCCCCGCCCTCATGGCAGCCACCAGCTCCTCCTTGTCCTCTAAACCTGCACTGATCCGCACCTGCTCTTGGCCCGCGCCGTAGCCCGTGTGGTACCTGGCCTCCTCCGGATCCTTGCCATACGTTAGAACATTCATCGGCAACGCTAGCGTCCTGTGCGCGCCGAGGTGCGGGCCCTGGTGCACGGGGAGGTTGTCGTAGAAGGCAACCGCGGCCGACAGCGTCTTGAAGTCGACGGCCAGCAGACACCCGTACCCGGGCGCGAAGTCCACCGTGGCGGGGCGCTTGAACGCGTCGTAGTTGGCCTGGGTGTCGCTCGTGCTGGGGTACAACACCGCCTTGATGGGCGAGTCCGCGCTGGCGGCCTCCCCTGCGAGAAAGCTGGCAATGGCGGCGGCGTTCCGGTTGAGGATGGTGGAACGGGAAATGTAGTCCTCGCTGTTGGAGAGCAGCCGTTCCGCGTCGCCTGCAAAGAGCTCGTTATGGAAGGCGGATGTGAAGGCGGGTTTGATCAGTGGGTAAAAGGACGAGAGCGGGTTGAGGACGACAGAGCCGCCCATCACGTCTGCGTACCCGGAGAAGGACTTGGTCAGACTGGTGATGACCAGGTCGGCTACAGGGAGCACATCCACGTTGGCGAAGGAGCTGATCGTGTCGTCTATCACGACGGGGAAGCGGTATTTGTCGGCCTAGGGGACGTCAGATATACTAACTTTATATGGGAAAGAGGTGAGAGGATGGAGTACTTACTATTTGACGGAGCCTCTTCAGGTCTGCGCTCACGAGGATCGGGTTGGAAGGAAATTCAAGGAAAACATAGCTAACAGTCTTGCCCTCCCTGTAATGCTCCTCGAGATACTCCTCAACCTTGTCCATGACTCCGCTCTTGGCATCACAAACGCCGAAGTGCTTCATCCCGCCGGCCGTCTCGTCAAACAGATGGAAAGTGCTGTGGAACACAGATCCCAACAGGAGGATCGTTGCCGGGTCCCGCTGGAGAAGCACCTGGTTCAGTCTCCAGATAGCTGCCATGCCTGTCTGGTACAGATACACATCCCCCTCGCCAACCTTGGTCCCCGCCGGATTCAGCGGCGCGCGGTGCAGCAGGTCCCGGATGCGCCTTCTCAGCGCACCATGGGCCTCGCACTCGGGGAAATACGACGCCGGCGGGACGTCATTGACGTCTCCCGACCACTCCACGATGCTAACGTCGCCGCTGTCCACGTACCTGAGCAGCTCCTCGGAGGCCCTGGTAGAGAGCCCGGTACCGGCGTTCTGCCAGATGCCGAGCACACCGGGAGTCTTGGGCAGGGGGTACACGACGCAGTAGAGCCGGACCCCGCCAACGTCGACCACCTTGAAGGAGAGCTCGCTCTCTGCGAGCTTGTGCTCCTTGCGCTGGTGCGACGTGCCGTGTGCCCTGTGTACGGCGAAGGTTTCCGGGTTGATGAACGCGAGGACGCCCTCCTGCCCGGGAACTGCACCTAATTTCTGGCCCAGAGCGGCACACAGCTAAGATAGTGGTAAGGACTCAGCCTAGGTGACCAGAGGTGCCGCTGGGTGATCAGGAGAGGTTGCTCACCTGCTGCGCGAGGCCAAAGGGGGAAAAGCGCGGGTATAGCGACCTCAGCTTCGCAAAGAGGGCCATGTCGCCATCTCGGAAGCGGATGGCTGTGTCCCAGCCTGGGCCGTGGAGCGTGATCGTATGCGGACCCTCGGGTGGCACGGAGTGACCGATTTCGGTGGTAATGGGTTTCACGACTGCTGCCATTATGGTGGTTGCAAAGCAGGTGAAGAAGGATTCGGTCAATGGAATGAGGGGGGGGGGGGCGAGACGAGGAAGATCAGTACGCAGGCTTAAGGCGATAAATGAGTCCGAGACGAGTTGAGACGCCCGCAGAGCTTCAAGCTTCCAAGAGGGCGGCTGCGCCAATTCTTTCTTATAAGTGTGCCCCTAATACAGATACTGTAACAACAGGAAGTCGTGATTCCATTGTTGCGGCTGAACCTCGCCGGAACGTAAGCTCACCGCCGCCCAATCAGCTCCATTTTCCTGACAAAGCGCTCAGCTCTCAATGCGGCAGGATGTGACGCAGAGCCTTGCCACGCATGAAAACGGTCAGCACTATGGCGATAGTTGGAATGTCACCAAAGTTAGATTCAATGAGTACCTTGCTTGTCTTTCGTTCAAACGTATCCTGAGTCCCACTACATGCGCGTTTATGACCTCAAACCAGTAATAACCGATTTATGATACATGATCGAATGCACGAGCAAATTGCTCCATTCACCTACAAATTCGGTATTGAGTTACCACGACCCCATGTCATCCGGATGACGCCTATTAAAATTATATCCCTGCGACACAATTTGCTGTGGGTATGCGGTCTTCTCAGGATTCAACGCTTTATGTATTTATAGCCTCGGGGGTCCGTGCTTCCCGTTGTGGTCTCCCTCATCGTATTCATGCTATCAACTGTAAAATAAAGCGGACCTCGGGCGGGAGTTCTTCAAAGACTTTCTCGGAAGAAATTTGCTACAGATCATCCATATACGAAACCGCTCTAGGATACCTGGCTGTTTATACACTTCATATATGAAGTGGTGAGTGAGTAGTTCTGGTAGGGGTAGGGTCTTGGTGTTGATTTTGATTGGTCACACGCAATTGCATGGTGTTTTGTTAACCCATCTTGAATGTTTGATACTTAATGAGATCTAGCTCAAATGGTACTAATTCTACTCGTCCGTGCCCTACGGAACGATTGCGATCCGAGACTCCACGTTGACTTTCCTCACATTTCATTTGATATCGTGTGCTCACGCCTGAATTATACATATCTGCGTTGGATCGATAATTCCTCTTTCGCTCTGTGTACCCGTTGCTCCGTTTAAATGCTTCTCGAAATCCCAGTTCCAAAACCAAAGACAGAGGGCGTCTATGGCAGCACAGCGGATCCAACTGATCCCGATATCAGGTCGCAGTTACTGTTACACGGACACCCAAGGGTGCCAAGGACTCAGGCGTTTGTAGACATTGCGAGCTACGCGCCGTTGGGCTCCTTAGACCCACCCAACGGCAGGAAGAAAGGAACCCAACTGCATACGAAGGAGGGGCCTGTGCAATGGATGCCTGAGGCAGACGTCGAGGACAAAGTTCTATAAGTACGACGGGAACAAGCTCGTCGGATCAAGGGAGGACCTGGTTTCTTAAGCACTCCTTAGACCCCCTTAGCAATTATCGTGGAATACGAGCAGACCTTCCAAGCCCTCACTTGAGCCCTTGTAACAGTTACTTCGTAAAGTTACACGGTTCTGGCATAATATTTGACGAGCCTTCTCAACAACAAGAAGCGGTATCGTGTGCAGCCTAGCGGAGAGACTTAGTCTGCTTTCGCAGGAAGAATGCGGATTCTTCTCCATTCTGAGCTCTCTGTATGGTCTCCTTGCAGCCTGGGTAGTCCGAATTCCCCTGACTGCACGCTTGACCCATCGTCCTGCGGTCTCGGGGTTGCCATAATTACCGTAGCAAGCCATCATGGCACCCCTGTCCGGGATAGACCAGCTATTCTTTATCATGATAGCCAGTGCATTCATCTCGGCGCAATTTGCCCAATTCTTGTGGTTGAAGTCATCAACAATATCACACGTCTGTAGAGACTGCCTGTTCCTTCCAGCCACTTTAAGTGATGTGTCGACGATCCAAACCTTTGCGGGGATAAACAACGCGCAGCCAATGGTGGCTTGTTGCCTTCCCTCGTCCTGGGCCTTCTCCACCGCATCGAGCCAGCCGTTCTTCGACGCTTCGTAAACTTCGTCTTCTGTCGCCGTTGTTCTCCTGGTCGGGACGATTTGTTGGTACCAAAAGCCACCACCATAATCGCCGGAAGCCTAATGCTGGTAAAGGTCATATCATCTCCGGGATTGGCTCTTGGGAACAAGACTGCTTCCACGGTATCTGTTTCGATGACATCTCTCTCGAAGGCATCTAGGTCGCTTTTGAAGATGACCTTATCGACCATAGCGCCCCAGACTTGTGCCAGCCCAACCAAAAGAACAAGACACTTGGAAAGTCGGAGTACGGCCATCTTTGGTCTTGGGTACGACGTATAGTCTAGTGTGTATACACAATTGGTAAAACTATAGGCTTGTGTTTGGTGATACAGGGAGTCTTGGAATTTAGTTCAGAGCAAGACTTGAACAGGAACCATGTTGAGTAGCAAGAGGACAGAGTGATCAGATGGATGCTGAAGAAGACGAAGAGCGAAGACAATGATGATCCAGATGAGTTGAACCCAAATGACAATGACGGCGTGGCCTCAATTTATAGTTGCTGGTCCGCTTAGAGCTGTTTACATCTCCATCACTCTGCTTTCTGTAGAAGCCTTGTCCGCTCATAGATGCTATTCCTGTAACACAGGCCAGAAATAAGCCATCATCTGCATGATCTCATGGTGAGAACCATTAATCTGGGCGACCACATGCTCTTTTCAGCAATAATACGCCGGCCGTATCCATATCTAGCCGCTAAGGCTTTCCTGAGCGTTGAAGAACGAGTAGGATTCTACACATCCCGAAGAAGCCCCGGTGAGGCTGGCCACCTTTCCTTGCTCACGAAGGCTTGGAATAGATTCGCGCCCCAGCAATTGATTACTCGTTCAACAAGTTTCTAACACTAGAGTCTTGAACCAACAAGCCCTGACCTAGGGATAATCTATTTAGGTTTGCTCATATCGAATAGATCCCCAAGTCCACTCTGGTTTCGCTGCGTAGTAGGTGGTGCTGAGGTCCTAGTATAAGTGACCAGATTTACAAGCGCAGAGCTTTAAATAAATGTAAAATTATAATCGTAGAACTGTAAATGCAGACCCATAAATAACAGCAGCATGTGGGCGGACTCTAAGTAAACCCACAAGGCTGTGTAACATTGCTGACATTATGACAATGGTAAGCTGCACGGGCCAACTCGAGCAATATATGTATTTGATCGCTGAAGTCGAATTTACACGTCCGTTCACCTGCACGGTCAAGCTACAGCCTCGGCCAGACTGCCCGAAATCTGTTAGAAAAAGATACGTCGGGAACATGGAAAAGCCTGTGGCCTTCCGTGGGCTCCCAATAGAACTCCGCTTGAGGATCCTTGGAAACACACACCTGGGAACTCCAGAGACCGGCGGGTATGATGCAGGACTCCAGTGTCTGCGTATCCGCGGCGGAAGAGTTATCCCACATCACCATCCGATGCTGGAACCTCCATCGTGGACGGTTTGGTTCGTCCAGCCCACTCCGCTATTTCCTCCCCCAAACACTGGCAATATACTGATATTTCCTCCATTGTCAGCTCCTCTTCGTTGACTCACGGCACGTCGGCTCCTCTATGCCGGTGCCGCATCCTGCCTACACAGCTCTTCCTAGTTGACCGGCAGATGTACCGTGAGGCAGTGGAGGTTTTCTATTCTAGCGCCCATTTCGACTTCTACCAGGATGACCTCGGATCGACGCTGTCATTCCTCCGTGACGTGATCCCGCACGAGGGCCTATCACGTCTTCGGCGCATCGACTTCACCATGACCGAAGCGCAGTGCGAAGGCTGGGCCGGCGGAGCTGTTGCCAGCGGCTATCCAGCCAGAATGCTCGAGACGCAGGTCGCGGGACCCTACTGGGGTGGTGGTCCACCGCCCAACTTCGACTACAAGACAGACTGGCGAGCGCTTCTATCCTTCCTCGCATTGTATACAGACCTCCCGCGCCTTAGCATCACGGTGAATATGAGCGAATGCTCCTGGGCATTTATCGAGGATACCTTAATGTGGGAGGAGTCTCCTGATCTGTCGATGTTTCGTTTCATCTATGACTTTTACATCGACGTGGTGACTGCAATGTGTTCGTTGAAAGGGCTCGCCGCGGTCTCGTTTGAGCTCTCCGCGTTTGAGCAGCTGAAGCCTTGGCTGGAAAGAGAGGTGCTGGGATATAGCAGGGAGCCAACCTTCCAGATGGCTCGGACTAAGAGACTTTGGCAGGACTTATGGCAGCGCCCCCGCTACTACCAGGTTATTCCGCCATGGCATAACATAGACCAGAGGCTGGAGGGATCAAATTACCAGCCAGATCAGTAGACGTCCTGGGACAGCATGCCTGCAGCCATATAACTGCCTGCGGTCTTGAATTTATACGTTCAAAACGTAATGAGTACTCATGTGGGTAAAGACTGGAGGCGAATAGGAAAGCCTCTCCTGGCCTAAGAGAGCAGGTAGAATCATGACAGTAGGGTCAGACAAAATATTATCTCGCGATTGAATAGAGCATGCTGCTAGAGTATTACACGTATTAATCCATAGTATGGAGGCACTAGGGGGTCCAGGATCCTCAACGTTGAACGAGGACAGCCTCTACCCCACATTGCGTCACCAAGCATGAGGAACGCTATAGTACTTTCCCTTGGTGGAATGTAAGATATTGGTGCATGATCTCTGGGTCTGTGACATTATAAAAGGTAGGGTTACGTGCTCAGAATCGCTGTTCTTTCTATCGGATCCCACCCCATAATCTAGCCCCCATAAGCGGTCATGGCGCCCAAGATCACCATAGCTTTCGACCTCTACGGCACCCTCCTCTCAACATCTTCAATCTCCGCGGACCTGGCCACCCACTTCGGAGGCGACAAGGCCGACTTCATCGCCAGCAGGTGGCGGCAGTACCAGCTGGAGTACACATGGCGCCTCACCTCCATGTCCAGCGCTGAGGTCCCCTACATCCCCTTTGACAAGATCACCCGCGCGGCACTCATCCATGCCGTCAACGAAGCGGGCCTGTACATCCCGGATGCCAAGGCCGATGAGCTCATGCGGTCCTACGACAGCCTCTCATGCTTCGCGGACGTGCTGCCCGGCCTCAAGACCCTCCAGGAGCAGACCGTGTCCGGAGACGCCGAGGCGCTCATCTTCTCCAACGGCACGGGCCCCATGCTGAGCGGCTCGCTGGCGACGAGCCCGACCCTGAAGCTGTTCCACCCCGAGGCGGGCGGCAAGGACGCGATGCCCCTGTTCACGAAGCTGGTCTCCGTCGACGGTGCGCAGAAGTACAAACCCCACCGTGACGCCTACGAGCACCTGCAGCGCGAGGTCGCCGCCGACGGTAGCGGCTACAAGGCGCAGGCGGCCGTGTGGCTCGTCAGCGCGAACCCGTTTGACGTCGTCGGCGCGAGGGCTGCGGGGCTGAGGGCTGCGTGGGTGGACCGCGCGGGCACGGGGTGGGTGGACCGGCTTGGGGAGGTCATCAGCGCGGCTGGGGGTGGGATGGTGGATCTGAGGCCGACGATTGTTGTGAAGGGCGTGGATGAGGCTGTGGACAAGATTTTGAGCGCCGGCATCTGATCTCTTGCTGCGTGAGGAGAGAGACATGTGCTTCCGGATGGGTGCAACGGGAGGGAAACCTGCAGACGTAATTTTTGGCGAAGGTAAACGGCGAAACTGGTGCTGTACAAAGGCATGCTAAGTCTGTCTTACGGCCCTGAACCGGGCCTGCTACGGAATAAATACTGGCCTGAAGTAACACTTGCTCACAATATCGAGACTTCCCTTCTCGCATCCCATCTCGAACGCTACAGTAGGTGAGTATGTCATACAGCCATACAATCCGGACACGCGGTTGAACCGCGCACACACGCACACACGCACACACGCACACATAAACAGCCCCCTCTCCCACCCGGTTTGATGGCGAAAGACGGCTGAGGTCAGGATACCGCCGACGATCTTAGCCGTGAGCTTGTTGTCCTCGCGTAGGTGGATGAAGATCACCGCGTTAGGACTGTCGTTGTCGTCACCGATGACCAATCACCGCCCTGTATTCCCTGACGAAGTCGTCGGAGTCTATATCCCGGAGGTGATTCATGTTCTGCGTGGCAGACGTCAGCGTGCGGTCCTGGACGGAGGCCTTTACGACCAAGTGCCGACTAGGACGCGACTGTTGGAGATTTAGTAGATGGGTCAGAAGGTGGCGCAATACGGTATATGGGTTGGGAAGGTCGGGGAAACGGCTTTACCTTGGCCAGGTTGTAGGTTGAGACTACGGTCTTCTTGAGCAGGACGCAGGAGTAGAGGACGCGCTGAGTCCTGCCGAGTTCTTAAGAGGTGGCGGCGATAGCTTCGGAAAAAGTCCTGGGGTCCCGGCCTCGCGGGACGGGTGCGCCTGTTCTTGATCTTGCCAGTCGACGACTCGATGAACACGATGCAGCAGGCTTGGCCCTGGGCTAATACAAGAATCGTTAAAGAGATAAGCTGGGCGGACATCTTGGTGTTTTAGGAGGTAGAGTGCAAGCTGTCAGTTCGTTGTGGAAGGTAAGGTGACCGAGAATAGACACAATATTTACTCTCTGACTCTCGATGTTGATACACCGGGAGCTCGCGAATCCGGGCTCCGTGATGGGCAGGACCGTTCTTATCTAGGATCTTAATGTGTTATGGAAACCCATGGATGCGTCAACATGAGGCGTTCTGTAGCTCCGTGATAGCGTACGAATAGAAGTCTGGCGCTGCAGAGTTCGAGCCCACAAGGACATATGCCGTGTCGGCGAGAGGTATGTAGTTGTGTCGAGTACTATGGTACCTGGCGGAAGCGCCGGCGAGATGACAACGCGACATCCTTCAGCGTCTCTGAACAAACATCTTCCACTGGCAAAGATGTAGTGTGCCACAGCATTCGATGACTGCTAGTCAGCCTAACGAAGGTTCCCCGCTAGGCGATGGGACGACTTCGATATTTGTGCCTGAGATATTCACACTCAACCCGATCCTGGTCACCCAGAAGTAGGGAACGTAGCACCACTTAATAGCAGCTCCTGATGGGCAGTCCTGCAGCTCAATCAAGTGTTACCGGGTCAGTGTTTGTCGGGTAGCAGGGGTGGCCGTCTGGGAACCGTGGCTTGGGTAGCGATGCAATGGACTTCAATTTGGAATCAGCAGTTCTCACTTTGACTTATTCCATATAATTATAGACTAATACTCTGATGCCGTTGAAGGCTAGAGCGAAGTCTATACACGAGGTTGCGAAGTGGGATGTCCTGTTCTTGCTATGTCCGCTCGGGTCAGCACCCCTCGTAAGGATCAAATTACAATACCTGACCCCGGGTACCCAAGCATATGTATACAAACGCTGATTATCGAAACACTATTCATTCATCTTTCATCCTTGGTAGTTTCAAAAAAAAAAAAAACACCGCCTACCACCAATTCCTCTCGCGCCCCTCGAATCCAAAATTTAGCGCAACGGCAACGACTAAGGCGCTACATAGAAACGTCGGGCCCCAGTAGTCGTAGAACTTCGCTGCCTTTCGGGCTCGGATGGATCGGCTCCTGTAGACGTAGACACCGACGGAATAGCACAGGCAGAGTATGGCGACGAGAGTGAAGACGCCAGACACCACGAAGGAGATCCTACTGGGCTTGCTGCCGAAGTTCAGAAGAGTGGTTGCAATTGTGCCGATGTAGATGGAGAATTCGAGCTGCGGTTTGCAGGGTCAGCATATATAACCAAGGACAGCGGCAGGGAGAAATGAACCGGTGGGGGGGGGGCGGAAGTACATACCCAACTCAAGAAGGTCCTTTCCGCAGCAAAGTACACCTTCGGCTCCACCCGGACGGGGACGTATATTTTCTTTCCCTTGGGCGCCTCGAATGTCTTATGTTGCACCTGCGTGGTGCCATATAAAGCAAGTGTTCGTTCATGCGCGGGAATCTCACTGCCCGACCTCATCGTCGCTATGGCGTGTCCTAGCTTGGAGGCTACACCACGACCAGTAGCCTTCGCCTTGGTCGACACGAGTGTCGTAAAGTACGTCAACCCGCCCACTCTCCTAGCCTCTTCAAGCCTATCCTCTTCCTCCTCTTCCTCATCGGACTCGTACAGCACGTATGCATCGTCTTGAGCGGAGGGCAATAGTCGTGTCTGATCCTCGAGATCAACTGTGCCATCATTCTGTGCCTGACGCAACCGATGAGCCACCGCGGCTCCGTGGGCGCTGGTCTCAGCTTGCGAGCCGTTGGAAGGCGCAAGGATACCGTTATTTTCTGGCCTCCGCGGCGGCCTGGTCTCTTCATCATCCGAATCATACTCGTCATCGTCCTCATCCTCTGATGTGCCAGTAGTACCGGAGTGAGAGCTCCGCTGGATGCCAAAGTTGTGTGTTACAGGTTTGCGGATATCAACGTCCATTTGGGGCATCCAGAAGGGCAAAAGTTTGATACGATCCGGAAACAGGACGGCGCATCCGTGGATAAACTTGGAGAACTTAGGGACAGCCTCAACAAGGTGACTCGAGACCAGCTGTCGTACCCATTCAGGAGTCTGCTGACCTGCCTGAGTCTGAATCTTCACCTCCAACACGGCGTACGGGAATCGGCATATGTCTTCCGGTGGCAGCTGGGAGAAAGGATAGTCCACACCGATGTCCATACGGCGCCAGTTGTCGCCGCTTCTTTTGCGCCCATCCAGATTGTCTTCCCGAATCAAGGTCAAGTCCGTGTCGAGCGAGATGCGGACCCTGAGATCGCCGGGGAATTGAAAGGCAGTGCGGTGGTAGAAGCTCCGGCATACCGGCTCGTATCCTTTCTTGAGGACCTCCCACTGGATTTCCTGCGCCAGTTTCTCGGACTTATCGTATTCTGACTGCGGCTTCTTGCCGGTCTTCCTCTGCTTGTCGATGATGGCAGCGGGCAGCATTTCACCCTTCATGTAGGAGTTCACATGCTTCTCCCTGATATCGAACCGCTCCTTGACCGACTTCTCGCCAGTCCAATCCTCCCGATGGGTCTTTCTCTCAACAAATATCTTGTCAGTGTCCATGCCGCCGTACCACCGCAGACGGATCGCCTCGGCTCCCTCGGTCTTCTTGAGTCGGCCCTCGTACAAATCCCAGACGTCGGGGTTGTCGTAGTAGATGGAGGTAATAGCAGTGTCATCCGTCTCAAACTCTTTCGCCCCGTTGAAGACCAAGACCGGTAGGTGCTTAAGGATGATAAGCTTCAGCTCAGTGACGTTGTCCGGATGCACCCAGTACTTTGTCGTATTACGGATGAAGTTGCCCTGGCTGCCACCGGAGGCACTGTCACCCTTGACTGGATTGCCCCTGGTGCGAACAATATTGTAGAGGTCGGACAGCTTGACTAGTAACTCCTCGTGGTTGTCCTTGAAGAACGGCTTCGCCTTCATGCGCGCCTCAAACACAGGCCGGATGTGCCACCCGGTCATCTTGTCGTGCTTCTTCATTATCTTGTAGAAGCCGGTGTAATTCAGTTGGACAAACTTGGCCAGGTCGTTGACGTCGGCAATAATGTCGCTCAGGTCCTCCTCCAGGACCATAAACTCCTCTTCGGACGGGCCATCCCTGCCGGGTTGCCGCTCGTTAAGCCTGGCGACAATATCGTTGACATCGCGCTCGCTGGTCTGGAGGCGGCGTGTGATCTCGATGGTCTTGAGCTGTTGCTTCTGGTAGACCTTCTCCAGCTCGGACTCTAGGCGATACACAAACCGGCTCTCGTCATCCTCGGTCCATTCTCGCTTCGGCCGGGCCTTTGTCTGCGGGCCCGACGCAGAAGCGCCATCCCCAGCTTGCGCGTCAGCCTGTGTTTGGACAACTGGGCCGGAAGCCTTCTTAAGATCGGCCTTCAGCCCCTCGTAGTCTATGTAGTACCATTGATACTCCTTGATGACGGAAGAGCGCAGCTGCTCGCCGAACTTCATGACGACGACTCCAGGAGCGATGCGCTTATACGGCCTGGAGCGATTTGTAGTGAAGCGCAGGCGCTTTGGAATAACAGAACTTCTTCCAGTCTTGAGGTCTCTAACGATCAGCATGGGCACCGGAATTCACCATAATGAGACCCGTGGGTGAGACGGTTGAGTTTGAACCTGCCCAGGCGATGATAGGGTTGAATCCAATAGATGAGACGAAGAAAGCCTACCAAGGGAGATGAAGACGACGTGAGGCTTTTTTTTTTTTTTTAAACCAAAGTGATATGCAGATACCAGAACGAAAGGAAAGAAAAGGAAAAGTTAAGCTCGTGACCACCTAGCGTAATAGTAGGTGTGTCGTAGGAATTGCAATCAAGAAATGGTGGCCGGCAACGAAAGCATCTTCATCAGTCTTGAGCTAAAATCGTAATAGCTCCACCCCGCCTTGCCCACTAGCAGCACCGGCAGGAGCTAGACCACCCCCCAGCCTCCTCAGCTTTCCCCAATTGGGCCTCCCACGTTGTATCAACGGATGGTTGTGATTGGTCAATTGTCTACTGAGTACTGGGGTACAGCAGAAGATTTGCGGTGCATCAGTTCTGGAGCTACTCGGCGGCAGGCAACTAAATTTTGGAGGGGCACCTGGCAAGCCTCTTCGTCGTCGCATGCCACCAACCCCAAAGGCCGTGATGCGACTTGAGGAACGAGAGCTCCCAGGCTGTACCTCTTAGCCCTGAGGAAGACTCAAATACTTTCCGATTGCGCAGGAGAGAATTCCTGCGCCGAATCGACATCATGGCCTCCTCCCAACCCGTCGACGACTCCCTCCCCGCGCGTATCACCTCCTCCTGCCCGCCCGCTACCTCCGAGATCCTCCACGCGGCATGGAACCACGATGTCGCCGCAATCAAGAAACTGCTTGACGAGCCGGGCAAGGCGAGTGTCCAGGACCCCACGACGGGTGAGACCCCCCTGCACGCAGCGATTCGCTCGTGTGGCCCGGCGAGCAGCGTCTCCCCCGACGAGGCTGCCCTCGAGCAGGCCAAGGCCACCGTCAGCGAGCTGCTCCTCTGGGGCGGCATCTGGAACGACGTGGACGACCACAACGAGACGCCCGGATGCGTCGCGCACCGTCTGGGTCAGATGGCGCTGTATACCCTCTGCGTCGAGGCCGGCGTGCGGGCGGAGATGCTCTTCGGCCTGCTCGATGGCTACCAGGAGCTCAGCTCCGGCTCGGAAGCCGAGGATGAAGACGAGGACATTGCCGAGGGCGAGGAGCCCGCGCACGTTGAGATCGACAGGACCGGCATGAACCCCGAGCTCGAGGACGGCGAGGACGCGCCGGACCTGGTCGCTGCGAGACAGCTCGCGGCGGATTTTGCAGACGCAGAAGAGGAGATGGGCGTCCAAGACGAGATGGCGGAGCCGGCAGAACCGACATTCAGCCCACCGGAGAACGGTGCGGACGGCGAGGTCAAGAGCGAGAAGTACCTCCGGTCGAAGCTCACCTACTCCGACGGCAAGCTTGTTGACGACGACGGCAACGGCGTGATGATGGCGTGGGAGACGGACATCATGCGGCGGAGTGTGGACACGCTGGTTCCAGAGGGCGCTCCCGGAAAGCGGATCCTGAACATTGGCTTCGGAATGGGAATCATCGACAGCATGTTTGCCGACACGAAACCCGCGAGACACCACATTATCGAGGCGCACGAGGAGGTCCTAGTACACCTCGACGAGCCAGACTCGGAATTTGGTGCGAAGTGGGAAGCTAGCGGGCCTGAGGAGGGCGCATACAAGGTCTACAGGGGACGATGGCAGGATGTTGTGCCAATCTTGTTAGAGCGGGGCGAGATTTATGATTCCGTGTACTTCGATACCTTTGGCGAGGATTACAGCCAGCTGAGGAAGTTTTTTACTGAGTATATACCTGGATTACTGGAACCAGACGGCATATTTGGATTTTTTAATGGTTTGGGCGCCGATAGGAGGATATGCTACGATGTCTACACGAAGGTGGTTGAGTTGCATCTTTCGGATGCAGGTATGGATGTGGACTGGCAAGAAATTGATGTTGACCTTAAAGGCTTAGAGGAGGCCGGGAAGGGCGAGTGGGAGGGGGTCAAGAGGAGGTATTGGACACTGGACAGTAAGTTGTTTCCCTGGCAAATCCTTTTTTTTTTTTTTTCTTCTTCCGCGCCTCCGTTTTTTCTTTGGTCTTTCTATGGGCAAGGTCTAACGCAACTCTATCTCAGAATACCGCCTGCCGACCTGCACCTTTTTGGGCTGAGGGCTACATTGTCCATTCCGGCCTCGCAACCCCCCCGACCTTTGATACCCAGGTTTTGTGCTTCTGTAGACACTGCTTCGCTCAAAAGCCGAAAGAACTGGCTGTCTCCAAACCTAGCCTACTCAGATGCCGCCATCGATTGCATACCAGGAAATAGAGGACATGCAAAAAAGTGCAAGCCAAAGCCAGCCAGCGAAGCCACGCCACAAGGCTGGATATAAATCCCGCCTACACAAAGTTCTCGGGGTGCAGAATGCCCGCCATGTTGCCCTGCTTGACACGCTTCAATGTGAGCGCAGCAATGAGCGCGGCGCCGACACCAGAACCGTCCTCGGCGGCCAGGACCTCGACAGGATCCTCGTCACGGCGGTTGGCCTTGGGGGCCCAGTCAAGGATCTCGCGGAGGGCTGCGGCACCGCGCTTCTTGAAGTGGGGATACTTGTTGAAGACAGAGCCGTCGGCGCCGACGTGGGCGGTCTCATAGTTCTTCTTCTTGCAGATGGCGGCGACGCCGCAAGCCGAGAGCCGGGCGGCCCGGGTCCCAATGAGCTCTGCCGTCTTGCGGATGAGCTCGAGCTCGGGCAGGTTGGGCTTGAGGTCGAGCTTGTCGAGGAAGAGGTCGAACGTCTCCTGGAGGTTCTCAAAGGGGTCGCTAGAGACGCGCGTTGGTTAGCCATTAGTCCTGTAGTGAAGGGCTGTAATATATTGGAAGAAAACAAACGCAGAAGAAAGTTCTTCGGAAGCAGAATCGGATACATGAGTTGAATTTGGAACATGAGGTGAAGAACGTGAAACAATAGGCGATGTTGAATCGGAGTCAGAAGATTCATTCGCGAGAATCTCGGAACAGTTGCAAGAATCGGAGACAGAAGAAAAGCGCCTCTGGGCGCGGCAGGCATACTCTTCAATGGCGGACAGGAAGGATGAATCCAGACTGTAGGGCTTGCGCAGCTTCGAGATGTCCTGGCCAGCGAAAATACGGGACTCGTGGTTGTCGTGAAGGTCAACCATGATCAGACGGAAGATCTCACCCAAATACAGACCGGCGATCATCTTCTCAAAGGCCTGCTGGCCGGGACGAGGAGAGTCCTTGTCGATGATGATATCGTACTTGGTGCGAGGCAGAACCTTATGCTCGTTGTCGAAGGCACCCCACTCGCAATTGATGGCCATGGGGGTGTCAGGAGGCAGGTTCATATGGGCGAGCTTGGGAATGGAGCCGAGGTTCTCCATGTAGGCAGCATTGCAACCAGTACCAAAGATGCAGCCAATCTTCATCTTAGTGTCGGTGTAGGCAGAGGCGATCAGGGTACCCGTGGTGTCGTTGATCAGTGCGGAGAGCTTGATAGGGACTCCCTTTGGGGTACATTAGCCTCTACATTAGAATGGGATGTTTCCATAGACCTACGCGGGAAGCCAGGGCAGCCTCAAACATGGGGACAACGTTCTTGCCTTCGACACCATCGATGTCGAAGCCCTTGGTCCAGCGCTGCAGAATGCCCTCATCGATGTAGTTCTGGGTTGCGGGGTAGGAGAAAGTGAAACCAAGGGGAAGTGCCTCGAGGTTAGTTGTACCATGGTGAGTTTCGATGAATTGGGACAGACAGTCGGCAATATACTCCCAGAGCTCCTCAGAGGAACCAGTCTTGAGCTCCTCGGGCATGCGGTATTTAGACTGGATGATATCGAACTCGGACTTGGCCTCTGTGAGAGTGATCTCGCACACACGCAAGTTGGTGCCGCCCATATCCAGAGCCAGGAAAGTACCAGTCTCGTAGCCATCAGGGAATGACATGACCCAGGTTGGGTTCATGGGCTTTATCGATATCAGTCTACCTTTTCACATTATGGCATCTGGGTGACGATGAGGTGAACAAGACTTACGATACTGCCACCTTCAACGCTCAGACCTATATCAACCCGTTAGTGGGGAGCAATCCATAGAATCCAGCATCGCCAGACATACCCTTCTCCAGCTCCTTGACGAAGTGATCAGTGATCTGCTTCAGCTTCGCCGTGGGGACGGTGAGCATCTCCTCCAGAGCCTTGATCTCTGCCAAGAGATCCTTCGGGATCTCTGCAAAAGAGCCTAATTTGTTGTTTAGCATATCAGCGAGACTTCTTGACAAGCTTGTACCGAGGCGTAAAATCAACGATAAGGAGCCCGAACGCAGAGGCTGGCACGAACTCTGGCTTCCTGGTAATGTATGCCTGTGATGGTGATATGAATGGCCCCGGAGTGTTTTGGGAGGAATAGCCTTGTCGTGGGGGGAGAAGTAAGGCATGTGACTGTCAAGTGCCATCTTGTTGACTACAGGTGAGATGAGGCGAAGCGCCTAGGATGATGGTAGGAAGGAGAACCCGGAGTCCAAACTAAGAGCTAGAAAGCAGATGGGGTTTGCAGGATTTGCCTGATTCAAACGTGACAGGTGGTGAATAGGGAAAGCAAACAAATGGTCAAGGACGAAAGCTTGGGCAAGTTCCAGACTGCAAACCCAAGTGTACAGATACATGAAGGTATGACGACAGTGTCATGAAAACTCCGAGTTTTGGATAATGATTCTTGTCTCTTTCAGGTCGACGGGAAGATGAGATCGCGGTGTGTATCATGATAATATAGAGGTGCTGTCTGGTGAAGCAGCAATCTTGGTCCATCTTGGAGCTATACAGAACCAGAGGACGCAAGGGTAGGAGGAAGTGCAAGAGCTATCAACCACTTGATCTGCCTTGTTCCTACTTGATCTGATACCAGAATCCGACTACCCCAGTGGGTAGAACAGGGAATCATTCGTGCAAACGCCCCATACAGCAAACAGCAAGCAAGACCATGATGTAGGAGGTGAATAGCAGCTGAGTAGAGAAGAGTAGGACTTACCAGTTCCCTTGCGGGAGGGTGGCTTCTTTGGGCCCAAGCCGACCATGTTGACTGTTTGATTGAGGTGGAGTGCAGAAGAGAGTCAGATTAGCAGAGCAAGCAAGCCAGTGAAGACTTAATGCTGCCCTTCGGTACCAGGTATCGGATCGCGAGCGTGAGCAGGGTGGGTGTGGTGGTTGAAGGTAAGTCGTACCGAGAGTAAGGTCGGCGTTTGGGAAGACGAGAGAGGATGGGCCCAGTGGACAAGGTTGAGGCAAGGCCGTCAAAGTGGGTCCCCAGAGGTCGAGCTACCCTTGTCCAGGGTTCAGGGCGGGACTGGACTTCCAGACAAGATACTGTGTATTGGCCAACGAAGGCCAGGAGACTTAGATAAGAGGCTGAGGAATGGGTTTGGAAAAGTATCCGATCCCCGGGTGAACTTCCTCACCACACCATACCAGTTCCAGATGGCTTCTTCTTTTTTAAGTCTCCGGCTATTTCCCGACGCTGCATAGGGTGAGCATGACCCTTCTTTCCAACGGTCCGTGGCGCCCGCACCTCTGGTCCCGTCCCAGTGGTACGGTATACTGGTAGGGCTCTACAGTAAAGAACGCTCACTTGTGGCCCGAGTTTTTCATCCTACGAGTCAAGTTGCACTCTTTGGGTCTCGTGGCTTCGAGAGCAGGGATAGCCTCTGCAGCGGATGATGGCCTTGGAGATGCCCAACGCCTCAGTGTGGCTCGCAGGGTACGGACCTCACAAGATGAAAGGCTTCTACTCTTCGTGGCGTATCATGGTGAGATCGAACGGCCCAAAGTGTGCAACTTGAGAAAGTCTGAAGTAATGGCATACGACATGTGGCATGACCCTTCCTCCAGTATCACCGCGCAAGGAGGTGGTGGTCTAGCAGCCTAGCAGCCTTAGCGGCCTTAGCAGCTTGGCTACCCCGCCATGCTACCTCAAATGCTCGCTTGAATCGAGTTGAAGAGAACCCCACCATGACACCACTGAGCCAACCCTTGTTCCCTGATTCCTGCTGTGTGGCATCTGTGGCTGTGACGGCACTCCAGCCACACCGGCAGCACCTTGGAATCTTGAGCAGGTACGTACCGAGCCACTGCACCGAATATCGCTTAGCTCCCGTCTTGGCAAAGGGTCAACGTAATCTTTCTGGGAGCTACCACAGCAGCGAGCTGTCCTTTGCGATCCACGTCGTCGTCGTCGCAGGTGAACTTCTAGAAAGGCAAGGTTGGTGATTACGAGTTTTCGACAACAGACGGTCAATGACCAATTGATCTCGTCGCCTTCACCCCCTTTCTCCTCTTCTCTGCTTCTGGTTTTTCTGTTCTCATTTTTGGGCTGCGCAGTCATACAGGCGCGCCCTCTACTCGTCTATCAAGATGAAGTTCGCAGTGCTGCTGCCAGCGTTCGTCTCGTGCCTGTCCTTGGTTGCGGCGACATCCTTCGACTCTACCCAGACATCCAAGATCTCGCTGCCCTCTACCTTCAAGCCGCCTCAAGTCTTCAAGAATGCAAACTTGGTACATATTATCTCGCTCGAGAAGAACTACGCCAAGGAGATCATCAACACCAAGATCGAGAACATAGCAAAGGAGCCTCAGGATGAGTACTTCATCCCCTTCACCCCGGACCAGATGTCCAGGGTGGGAGGCCTTGAGGTGAAGGACAAGAAGAATGCAGATGCAGGACCATTTGCGGTAGACGCTGTAGAGTTCGACCCAGAGAGGTAGGAATTCCTGGCCTGGCTAATGTCGAGAGGGAACAACAGGAGCTAACGCGAAGATAAAACACAGCGCCATCCAGTATTACAGGATCAAGTTTCCCGAACCTCTAAAGGCAGGCGAGGAGCAGACTCTCTCCATTACCTACTACTATACCGATGCTTACCGACCTCTGCCCGCAACGATCTCCCAAGAGGACTCTCAGTTCCTCGTCTATTCCTTCTCAACGTACTGCCCATCCGCCTACACAACCTCCAAACAGAAGACCGAGATCAAGGCATCCTCTTCCAATATCCCCGACTACACAAAGCTTCCTGGCAGTGGTGATGTCGCGGAGTTCCCCACCAAGTCGGGCTCCAAGCTGACCTACGGCCCCTACGACGAGAAGCCTGCCGGCGCTGAACAGCCCGCTACGGTCAGATTCGAGTTCACTAAGCCGGTCCTCCACGTCACCGACCTGGAGCGCGACATCGAGGTGAGCCACTGGGGTGGCAACATCGCCTTCGAGGAGCGATACACAATGTACCACCGCGGCGCCAACCTGTCTTCCCTCTTTAGCCGGGTCAAGTGGCAGCAGGCGCAGTACTACAACCCCAACACGTTCGCACTTAAGGAACTCAACTTTCCTCTCCCAGCGGGCAGCGCCGACGCATACTACTATGACATTATTGGAAATATTTCGACCTCTCGGTTCCGGAGTGGCAAGAATGACGCCCTTTTGCAAACCAAGCCTCGCTATCCCATCTTCGGGGGCTGGAAATACCCTTTCACCATCGGCTGGAATGCAGATGCGAAGAACTTCTTGCGTCGCGCCACTGCTGGAGGCTATGTCCTCAACGTTCCGTTTCTTGAGGGTCCCAAGCAACCTGAAGGCATCGAATATGAGAACACCGTCGTTCGCGTTATTCTGCCTGAAGGCGCTGAGTATGTGTGATTCAGTCATTTCTCGCGGAACATGGTCTAATTTGTGTATACAGGAACATCAAATACTACACTAACATACCACTGTCGGCCATCACCAGCGCAGATGTCGAGATTCACAAGACATACCTGGACACCATTGGCCGCACCACCCTAGTCATCAAGGCACGCAACCTGGTGGACGACTTCCGTGAC
Organism: Chrysoporthe cubensis; assembly: GCA_001282315.2. Taxonomy (NCBI): domain Eukaryota; kingdom Fungi; phylum Ascomycota; class Sordariomycetes; order Diaporthales; family Cryphonectriaceae; genus Chrysoporthe; species Chrysoporthe cubensis. Next base: position 1,118,278 of record LJCY02000003.1, on the reverse strand, counting down.
CGCAAGCTAATCGTGTCCTATGACGTCCCCTTCCTGGTCAGCATTCGCAAGCCTTTGGTCGTCTTTGGCAGCATGATCGCTACATTTATCGCTGCGTACATCATTGGCGGAGTCGAGTTCAAGATTGCATCGAAAACGAGGTAGAGGCAATGTCTTGGGCTAGCTAGCGGGTGGGCGGGAAGGGCGTACATTTGCGAAGATATCCTCTTTCCGCACTGTAACAATATTTAGGGACAGGGACAGGGACAGGACATAAAAGTCGACAAATGGCATACCACATGATTCATGATCGATCCTGCACAACGTGGCCCCATGCAAATTTGTGAGGACTTGCTTGCAGACTTTGGTCTTCAAAGCCACCCACTTCAAAGTCCAGACGTGCTTCTAACCGGTGACCGGGCGAGTGCTCAGTCTCTCGGCAAGGGACAGTGAACAAATCAGGATCATGGACCGAAATGATGCGCCGCACAAGTGTTCTAGGTCTTCAATCACACAAACATTCCGATGAGACTCGGGGGCCCGGGGGGGGGGCGGAGGCAGTGGCATCCGCACCTCAACCGTTCAATGATGCCTCATTTATGGCATATCTAGCACACAAACGCTAGGAGCCGCCTCTGTAGTAACTCGGGACGCTTGGGAATTCAATGCTGTCTAGGTACTCTTGGAATCTGTACTGAACCTAAGCTCTTCGAAGGTGGTTTTTCAAGGTATGTTACGGCTTGCTCCTCATCCCCTACCCGCAATCCACACGCGCACACCCACGCGCATATACACAGGGGCCGTACCTCGGTAGTCATTCGCAGATCTCGCACTCATGTACCTTTAAAGAAAACATGCCTCCTGTGAACCTCGATAGAACTGTCTCCCAGCCTTCGCATCATGATCATCCTGCATCTTCTTGTATGAAGGTGTTCCCGGGCTTCCCCAGCGGTCTATCTAGTACACTGTAGGCGGGTAGGGAGATCGGAGTCACAACACAAGTCCAGACAGAGCACCTAGGATATTTTATAGCCTTTTCTAAATTCTGAACACTTCTTTCTTCAGTATGACCTGGGCTTCGTTTCCTATATCGATTTTAATTTTCTCTTTCTTCTTCCTCCCTTGTCCCTTTTCCTGCGTTTCTTTGAGTTTTCTATTAGGGAGAGGACAGGCCTATGAAAATGTGGAGTTGCCACATCGGTGGCTCATGGAACACAAAGTTCCCGATTTAGGTATGGAGATCAACAAGATTGTTCTGTCCGGCCCGACTAGGCTCATATCAAGTTTCGCGGGCGAAACATCGGCCGGTTTACGAGGTAGTCACCGCCGGCTTTGAAGACCAGATACGGAAGCTCCGTATCACTTCGCGCCCGGAAGGATCGCGGCGTGCTAGTTATATCGCCAACTGAAAGTTCAGCTGGTGTTGTACGTTGATTGCTCATGGCAAGGAGCTTTGCTACTCTGACGGACAGACTGCCATGAAGTACTCTCCCCTCATCTTCCAGCCCTGCCACACACGGCTCGTGTCAGCGTCAGCGTTCCGTTCCCTTCCGGAAGCTGAGATGGCAGCCGATCGGCCGTTCACCCGATACTTTGGTAGGGTGTGATGGTTTCATCTAGTCTTTTGTCCAATATTACAGGCTGAGAGGCCATGGACACATCGCGGCGGAATTCCATGTCGCGCGATCCTGAGTGAAGATAGGGGTGGTCGCATGCCAAACGTGCTATGATCAGCGCTATGACAGAAGAAAAGAAGTATCAAGTTGTCCCTCTAATGCGAGGTCGGGGGAGGAAGATATAGACCATTCTAGATACTATTGCATAGATGTCGAGATCTTTAACGATAAGTCGAGACTTGATCCCGATATCTCACAATATCGCGGAATAGTCAGTGGGATGCGAAACGATCCTCGCTAGCTTCAAATCTTCCACACTTGGTCTCGACAATGTCTTTAGAGGCCATGGCTTCCCTAGGAAACACGCACGGTGTGGTGAGCCTGTCGAGAAGTCGATTTGAAAAAAAGTTCCATGCTCAAACCCGCAGACAGATTGGCACAGCTAGTGACCTTTATTATTCAGCATCGCAGCTCTGGGATATGGAGCCGGCGATGATCATGGTAGCAAAGTATATGATGGAACAGGAATCGGCCAAAGTATGTCAACAGCTTTCAGCCAGCAAATACAAAGTGCTGATCGGGCAGTCGAACATGATCACAAGAGCAAATCCTCAGACACTTCAACAACTACAAATACGAACACCACGACTATATTCCGAAGCCCCACAACGATCACCATCCCTCCGCTTTCATTTAGCCTCCTTACTACACCAGTCACAACGACGCAGGTGCAGGAGACGAGGACCCGCTCGCAATCTTCACTGGTGGTATCTTCAGCTTCATCGCCACCAATAGCGACATCGAAGTCGACCACTCCTGTCTCGAACACCAAGACCTCAGCGTCCACGTCGTCTACAGTGCCACCACCGGCTTCAACCTTTCCACTTATCTTGACAGGAACAGTAACAGCATCACTCACACCTACATTCACGGATAACACCTGGTCTCTCTGCTGGGGCTCAAACCGGGATCGTAGGTAAGACTCCGGGTTGGCTGCGCCTCTCCTACCTTGGTACCACGACCCTTACAAACTTACAGTCGGTATTGCGTCTATACTTTTCGCGCTCCTGCGACTTACCTGTATCTGTATGCGGAGCAGGCGCTCTTGCAAGGCCTCTTTCTCCTCTGGTCTCTTGCCGTGACTGAGTTTTAGGTTAGAGAAAACGTGAGCTACGAGCATAGATAGTCTCAACATCCTAGAGAACCAGAACACAGTAAAGATCAACGGCAGAAGATTAGACAAGCACCGGCCTCGAATGAGCAGTCTCTCATGGCTATCAGTGGCAGTTACGCTATCGCCTTGGTCCTCTATTTCTAGGAGATTGCACGACACGAGCCCTAGCATTGAGATACTACTACAACAGGAATCTCAATATTTCACCGAGTTGGTCCCTACTTGTCTGTCACTACCGCCGGCTGCTTTTATACCAGGTGCTAGGAAGATTGCAAATTCATCATTAGAGAGATCAGTTTCATTTGTATCATCTGTATCAGAGCCTAACCGGGTTGTGATGATGGAAAAGATATCGGATTCTCGAGATAGCTTGGAGGGAGATATGACTGCGGAGTGCGTCCCGAGGAGTGGCTCTCGGCTTCACTTCAGTGCGTTGCTCAGTCCATATCTTTCTTTCTTGGAAAGTGACAGTGATGTATTCGCAAATGACTAGGATGAGTCTCAGCGATAGAAATTGTCTAAGCATGGTGGTCGTGTTCGTTCCATAGATGGAAAATTTCGAAAAGGTTCTCTAAGCAGTTTTTTAGAAAATAAAGATGATACAGTTGACTACAAGTAGGAGACTACGTCAAACGACACGTCCTGAATCCGAACAAAACCAAAAGGTCAAGAGATCGTTTGATGTTTGAAAAGAAAGTGGTCAGATGCAAATTAAAAAGGTCCACAGCCATCCAAGTCTTATTCCTAGAGTTCAAAGCATTTGTATCCACTAGATATATTACCTAGGTACGGTGAGGCTTTCGTTTCGAATATTACGTGGTCGCTTTGTGACGGGCATAGTTTGTACACCTCTTCGTATTCGAGTTGCTCTTGCATAGTCAATGCAATCTAATGAGCAAGCGCATGAAGCATGTGGACAGCTATGTCACCCCAGTTGACCCAACAAAAGGTATATAGTGAATATATTTTTCCTTTGCTTGGTGATTCGAGTGGACATGCTGTCCGACCTTCGGCCCGGGTTAGCGGCTTGCGAGCGGCCGCCCCCGAGTTATACTTTGCACCCCTAAGTTGTACTTTGCGCTCTAGTTATGCAAGTGAAGGGTACACTCAAAGCTACCTGTGCTGACCCCTGACTCTGAGGGTGACATGGACGGCAGGCTAAGGTAGGATTAGTCAAGAGCAGCTTGAGGGGTTATATATATCATATCGCATGTGGTATAACCCCCCCCCCCGGGGCAAGGACTTCTACAATCGTTCCGAACGTTTGCTGCTTGACTTATTATTGTCATGTCTACTGAAAACCCTATTCTGCTTCTCGCCCATGGCGCCTGGCACCCTCCTTGGCTCTATGAGCCTCTCAAAGATGCCCTGGCTAAGCTGGATTACACACTGGTTGTACCTGCTTTGCCCAGTATGGGCACTGACGCGAGCAACATCGGATGGGATGCCGACGTCACAGCACTTCTACAGGCTGCCGAGCAATTCTTAGCTCAAGGCAAAGAACTTGTCTTAATCGGACACTCGTACGGCGGCATTCCAGCCTGTATAGCGACAAGGGAAAATAGCGTTGCTGAACGGAGCGCACAAGGCTTGGCTGGCGGTTTCCGTCAAGTGATCTTTCTCTGCGCTTTTATTGTGCCATCTAAGGGCATAAGCCAGCGAGAGCAGATGCAACACAAAGTGCCACCTTGGCAGCAACTCGTCACCGAGTTCGGATGCATTGTCAGTATTTGGTCTAGCGATTACCTACGCTGGTGGCTACGCCTAAACCTGTTGAGCTTGGCCTAACAATCACACAGAAGCAAATCGTGGTGAACGAGAAGGCGAAGAGCATTTTGTATAACGACCTACCAACCGAGATGGCGCAAAAATATTTCAGCGCCTTGGTCCCCCAGTCTTACGCTGCTGCAGAAATGCCGGTCGATTTCTCGGTCCCCGACATTACCATTCCGAAAACGTATGTGATCTGTGAGAATGATCAAGCCTTCCCCACGGCTGCACAGCGCAAGTGGAGCAACTATCTCGGTCTCAAGAAGGTGTCAGTCTCGGGCGGGCATACGGCATTTGCAAGCATTCCTGACGAGCTGGCTAGCGTATTGGCAGGGGTAGTGGAGTCCGAAATTGACAGACATCGACTGTGACCTTATTGTACTTATTAGTACCACATATACTCGGTTAGCAGTCGGCGCTCATCATTGTCTGGATTTGACCTGGTCTTCGAATTATGAAGATGATCACGGTAAGCCAGCTACAGCCTTGATTCCAAGATAAATGCCTACTTTGGAGCTCTTCCAGCAAGTGAATGTCAAAGTATCCAGATCCAGCCTTGGTCTCTTTGGAAGTAACTATCCGAGGTAGTCTTTGTACACCGGCGGTTTAGAGACTTGCAGCCTGTATATATCAAAACCTCCCTCGAGAACACTTCAAAAGCACTAATAATCCCTCTCAGGCCTCCATGACTTCAAATAAACAAGCTTGTTGCTTCACATGTACTTAATAGCGTGATATCCTTTTAGACTTGACCCTCATACATTTGAAGGATATTTTCCACGTTGATTGTGCCAAATTGGAGTCCATTCGCCGCAGCAACATGATCACTTCTTACTATCGGAGTCTGCTCTGCGGCATAGCCTTTAGGATACAACCACGTCGATTGACCATGGTTTCGTGTGGTCCCTCCATCTTGGATAGCGACCTCGCTATTCTCATCCCTTAAGCGTGCGAAGGAGGACGAAGTAGCCCTGGTCAAACCGCTTCGTAGCAGCGACAATCTGTAGGCGGAAGTTTGTATGAAAATATTGAGCGCAGCGAATCCAGGTGGACAAGAAATCCACCCTTCATTTACTCTTCATTCTATTTATGACACCACTGTAACCTCGCGAATCACAATGCAGCCGCAGGATAGGAATTTACCAGGGGAGGATACTGCCGTCAATGACATTGAAGAATTTTCCCGACGTCTCCTCGCGGGTGGCCTCATCAAGCTATTTTCATCTTGTCAACCTAGCTGTCTGGATTGTGCGTAAGGGGTGAAATGTCCTCGGTGACTCACCAAAGCGATGATAGCATTAGTGCTCTGCTCCTTGGTATTTGGCGCCTTTTCCAGGCCCATACCCTTCGCGGCACGATTGCCACTGTCAGTTTGGACAAGGCTATCACAGAATCAATAGAAGCCTTTGAATTCGGTATTCATAACATAACAAAAGAAATTGCTGTCAAGGTATCACACTTACCCAGGGTGCACGACAAAGGCAATGAGCCACTTGTTAGCACAATGCGCAGCCCTTTAGATTACTGAATGTCAGTACAATGACTATCAGTCTACACTAAAGTTGACTCCACATACTGTGTCACCCAGTTCAAGCCTGCCTTGGTAATACCGTAAGCCGGGGCGACGTGGGAGAAGAACCCTTCCATGCCACCAATAGAGCCACCAGCACTGGTAATGGACAACCACTTGGGTGCCTTGCTTTTCTGCAGCAGCGGCGTCAGGGCTTGGAGCAGCACAGGCGGGCCGAGCGTGTTGACCTGGAAGCGCTCGGTGATATCTTCGACGCTGACGCTGGCGAGAGGGACTAGTCCCGAGCCAGAGCCGCCTGCGTTGGCGATGGCAACATCAACGTGCTCGATTCCCGCGGATCCGAGCTCCTTTACCGCCTCGAAAGGGTCAGTGGGTGAGGCGCTCTCGATCTTGACAAGAAGGAGACGGCTGCCCTCTGCCGCAGGAAGAGTCTTAAACTCCTCTGCATTGGTGGATGTCTTGTTACGGACGCTGCCGATGACGATGGTATTGGGGCGTGAGAGATAGGTTTGCAGGAGAGTTTTCCCAATCCCTGGATGGCACGGTCAGCTGTGAAGGTGTACGCAAATGGTGTGTTTGGATAAGCGTGCCTCTGCCAACACCGGTAACGAAAACGACGGTCGAGTCAGCCATGATGAGTGCCTGGTATGGTGTTTTGAGGTGTAGTCTAACAAAGATTCTCGCGAATCACTGACCAATACACAGTTGAAATCAAACCATTAAAATTAGTGGTAAACTGATTCATGGGGATGACCTCGACAAGAATGACACTGAAGTATGATGCTAGCTAAGCCTCATAACCGGCAAAGTATCTGTCTCAACTATCAGTGTTGGTTGCACTCAGCCGGAGACTTTTGAAGTTATCGGCCCAACTCTTCCCCGACCAGAATAGAAAGAACCAACGGAAGTTTGCACAATCTTGTCTAATTTGAAATCCAACCTGCGCTGACATGGCGTGGCCTAGTACATGCTTCTTTCACCATCCAGCTCCATACACACCATCCTCCTGCATAGCAGGCTCGCATTGATACACGCATTGGGAAGCATAATAGTGCTTACTTGCATCCGCTACTACAAGTACTAAAAGGTATCTGAACGAAAGGGGGATTTTCTCATCAGCTGCATGTTCGCGGCGGCGGTACCTCATGCAAAGGGAACTTTGAGGTCTTTTCGTAATATGGGTTGCGTCTTGCGGCATCAACCTAATGAAATTCGAAGTTTACACCTGGCGTGAATGTAATTGAGATAAGAAGATAGGATCTGGTGAGCAGGAATCTTGATAAGCTTCGGGGTTATTAGTGCTTGCCTTAAGTCGATGGGTCTTGCATTCTTGAATGCACAAGTAGTAATGAATTTGTCTTTTCTAAAGACGACCCCGAGTCGTTGTTTTCTATCTCACAACATCTGCGAACAACTTCCAAGGATACCTACTCTTATGACTATCTTTTAGGGCCACGAGGTCGACCGCGTCTCCTGGACTGGTGTCATAGCTATATTGCTTGTTGAACTAATTCTTTGGTTTATCCTGTCCCGGCTTTACTCCAGTCCCCTCTCTAAATTTCCCGGTCCCATACTCGCAGCCCTGACAACACGGTACGAAGCCTATTATGATTTATTCAGCCAAGGGCGCGGTGGACAATTCGCCTTCAAGATCAAATCCATGCACGAGAAGTATGGCCCTATTGTCCTCGTGGGGCCCAATGAGATACACATTGACGACGCAGAGTACCACAATGAAGTTTATTGCCAGAGCCCACCATCCAAGCCCATAGACAAGCTGGAGAAATACAAGTATCGTTTTGGCGTGCCCACGGGTGTAATCAGCACCGTCGACGCGGAAATATATCGCATACGCCGGGCCACCATCGCTCCATTCTTCTCAAGAGCGCGCATCGCCACGCTGGAAGGCGTGCTGGTTGAGATAATTGAGCGCATATCACATCGTCTTGGCACTGAGTACGCTGGTAGCGCCCGTGTCATCAACGTGTGCGAGATGTGGGCGACTCTGATTGCAGCGAGGATGAATCGCTTCGTTCGACGATCGACGGAAAATATTTAGAGAAAGAGGAGCAACATAGGCAGCTTCGTGGTAAGCTATGTTGCCCCAAAGAGCATGTTCGAGCTGGATAACAACTAATGGCAGTTTAGCATGGTCGACATGATGAGACTGGGTGACCTTTCACGTAGCTTCCACATGCGGCTCGACAAATACCAACATGCTGGGGCATTCCACGTATGCCGGCTATACGCACTGTGGAAGTGTTAATCTCGAACGGCCTGGAGGACTCAGTACAGTTATCTTACTATAAATTGTCAGAGCGGAATAACCAGTGCTGAAAGCGAAGCCTACTATGGCCGTGTCTTGCTCATTGCTAGCGTGACTATTTTTCCGAAGGCCGCACAAGGGCTAGTGTGTCGTGGGAATAACACACAATTCGCTAGGGCCATCTTCTTCCGGGTCAAGCATAATCTTGAACTAACAAAAACAAGAGTTAGTGCCGTAAAGATGGAATCAACGATGGTAGGGGTGGACAGGTCGACGGGGTCGACCAGATTAGTAGTTTGGCCTTCCGGCGGCGACACCGCTGGGATAGCACAATTGTCCACCGTGGCCATGCTAGATGTCTGGTGATCAATTTTGGAGGTGGTGATTCTGTACTATTACTAATAGTGGCCCTCCTTCTACAATGGGAGAGGCCTAAAAGATTGCAAAAAAAGCGTGGACAGCTTGCAGTGATCAGTGCCACTGCATCATCATGGGTGTATAATTTGAAAATAAAATGGTGGAAATGATGTTCGGCTGGAATGCAGAACTATAATTGAACTGGCGGTAAGGACATGCTGACATCGAAGACAAGCACCAAAACGCGCGTTGCGGTACTGAAGATACCTTTCGACCCTTGCAATTGTTTCCTGTGTACTATAAGACGTCACATCACTAGCAGAGTGAGCCTGACCAACGGCATGATTAGTGGGAATTGAAGTGATGTTGGTCGCCTCCTAGACGCAGGATGGACAACAATTGTCGCCTATTGGCGGTACAGTTGAGAGCTGAAAGGATATCCCTGAAAGTTGTATGCAGTCTACTGGGTCTGAAACGATGTACCGCCACTTTTTTGCGGAGAACTTTGGCTCGGTTCACGCAATTGTAATGTATACTTCAGCCTCGCTTCTCATGGACAAGGCGATGAGACATGCAATTGATTCCTGACAGTTGTAGATTATAATTAGCTGCTGATTTGCATTAGGCCATTGACCAACACCTGTAAGCGCCTTGGTCCAATAAGCGGAAATGACACGCGGCCGCCCATCCACGATATGCACGTCTCGGTTTGCCACCGTTTGTTCCTCTAGCTGATGATCGCTAAGCCATGATTCCCGTCCTATAAACTATGCGAGATCAAATAAAACAATTCCTGTCCAAGCCCGGGGCTCGAAGAAAGCACAAGACTATCTATACTGCAGAAATATTGTTCAAGGACGTCGTACTCCCACCAGACCATAGCCACCACTCCTCCCTTCAAGCTCCTTAGCTACCGCCACACGGGGATAACTGTCCGCTCCAGTAAGACTGAGATGCGGATGACTACCTCTGCGCGCCCCTGTATCACTTCAATTTCACAAAGAGCATGCACTGAGTCCATTCTCTGCAGTGATAGATAGCCTCCGCTTTTGGAAGGACACCCTCGGCCTCCCGATCATCTGGCAGCAGTCGGTTCCCGGCAGCGTAGACCCCAACGACCCAATTCATACGATGACTGGCGCTCCGCTCGGGACGGCTATGCACGTCGTCTGGATGGGACTGCCACAGATGCCCCACGCCGGTGGAAGCAGCGACCCTACCCACATCTCCGCGCTCGAGCTCATAGAGTACCAGCTGCCGACCGACGTCGGCGAGGAGCAGAGGAGTCGCATGCCACGAGCCAGGCCTTGGGACCTAGGCACGCTCCATCTCAACCTGATGGTCCAGGGATTGGATGAGATTGTGGAACGTGTAAAAGAAGAAGGATACCACATGTACAATGGCGTGTTTACGGTCCCTCAGGAGGTGCCAGAGCCGCAGGCGCGAGGCCAGAGAATTTGTTATCTGAGAGGACCGGATGGGGAGTTGCTTGAACTGACAGAAATTCCGAAGGGGAGGGAGCGAGACAGAGGTGAAAATGCTCCTGGGCTCTCACCCCGGTAACTTTGTTATCGTCCATCAAACTATTATAATTATTAGAAGTACATCGAACGTTGCGAGGTTCCGTCAGCATCTCTGTCCTGCACGCTTGCTACTCACATCGCGACGGAATCGGTAAACACAGACCTGTTACGCACTAACAGCCTCTAGCGAAAATTGGGCTGCATAGCGATAATGTAGCCGGTGGTGTAGGGTTAGGGTAAGATTCTGCCAGGACCTTACCGATTCGGAAAGCGGTCTCTGGATGGCCAGTGCATCTACACTGCAACAGGGGTTCTCATTTCTCGATGGGTCCACGTGACCCCAGCCATCGCTTTTCAACGTCTCATCTCCGCCTCCGACCTCCTGTCACCATCGTCGCTGGCAACAGCTCTGAGGTCTCCCCCTTCAACACCACCTTCTATCGTCGGCGTCATCGCCACCAAGCACCAAATCATTCATTCTCATCATAAATACACCACATGCCATATACAGTCCGCTTCAGTGCGATAGCACCAAACCAGGGTTAGTTCCAAAGGTGTCCGCTTCTTGCGGACGACCGCGCACGCTTGCCCAACGTCACGGATGCTGCATTGCACACCGCAGTAGTCCTAGGATGCATCGGTTCTCGGCTCAGTCCACTACCAAGCTACGGGGCAATCCACAGATTGTTCTGGGTGTGGGATAAGGGACCTGCGGGGTCAAGCCCGGGGTCGCCAGTGAGCTGGAATATGTGCATCTCGGGACCGTTGTTAACGCGGGCGTGCGGGCTCTTCAACCCTCTCCTTTCCTTCTCATGGGACACAACTTCTCTTCGGCCTTCGTAATTGAGCCAAGGCTGCTCGTTGGTGCTTTTTTCCATAAGAGCTACCTCAAAAGCCTGGGTGGGCGGGAATCTGTGTCAATGACATGGGGTTTTCATCTTTTTCGCATCTGCTTTACACGCTTGTTGCGACTACTTATTTCACTGCCGGAATCAGTTCATTGTATGGATTCGATGCTGACGTGACATGCTAGGCCTAAAGCTGAGGGACCAAGACGACTAATATGGCGGCCTCGTCAACAACGTCCGCATCTTCGGACAACCTTGACATGATAGGAGCCCATGTCGTTGTTGCGTGGTCGAAGCCTGACGGCCAGATGTGCTATCTGCCATCAACTGAAGCCAAACCTGCCGAGGCCGGCCATGTGACCTTGGATTGCCACTTCCGTCCTTCATCGAACACCGCGTTGCTCAGGGTGCGGGCTCCTATTCAACTCAAAGGCCTTGGTCGGAAAACCATACCCTTGTTCCTATTCATTGCCCCTGAGCGGATCCAGTCCCTCGTCTACAAGGATGCTGAGGGGACGTCAGCGTCCAACACACTCCGCGCGACATTGGGTGATGGTGACATCGCATCGCTGCGAGTGAGCTTGAGACAAGCTGCGGATCTTGTTGTCCCTTCCCTTGACCGTCTTGTCCCAAAGAAGAAGGCTTCCTGGGATGTGCTCGATTCCTTGAAGATGCTTGCTCAGGAAAATGATCTCGTCATCTATCTAAGGCAGGACCAACTGCCATCAAAGAATCGACTGACGCAGTTGTCCCAGGCCGTGTCGGCCGGCAACTTGACCGTGAGCACTGCACATGCCGACATATCAAGACTTTATGACGGCAAGGGAGGGAAGCTTCTCGAGGGCGAGGGCCTTGCTACTGCCGCGTCTGGCGCAGTGGGCTCACCGCCATCGTATGATGAGCTTACCCCTCCACCGGCATCCCCTGTAGAAAAAGGTGAGAGAACCCCCCCTCCGTCCTTGCAGTGAGGGCTACTGATGTTATCTCAGAATTTTCACGGCCGTCACAGCAAGAGGCTTCTGCCAGTAACAGTAGAAAACGCCGCAGAACCAGCAGCGATGCAGAAGAGAGTGTCACGTGTGACACCGCCCAAGCTGAGCTCAGCGCGGACACTGGGCATATCGAAGCCATCTGTCGGAAGTTAGTGGACCAGATGACCGCAAAGTGGCGCGAAGAAGGCGATCAGCTGCGTAGTGAGCTGCGACAGATGGAGACACGGATGAAGGACTGGGTAGATGAGCGCCTGAGCGCGCACGCAGTCGAGCTACGGGAGCAAATTCAACGGACGAGTATCCAGCACCAGAACCAAGTGTATGGCCTAGTGCAGGAGGCTAGTCTTGAGCTACAAGAGGCCCGAGAGGAAGCCGAGGCTACCACGGAGAGGATAGAAGAAGTCGCGGAGGAAATGCAAGCTATCAGAGATGATATGACCGACGTTGTGGATAGTAGAATAGATGAGCGACTGGAGACTCTCCGAGGCGAACTGGAAGAGTACGTAACGGACCAGTTTCAGGAGGTCGAGGGCCGGGTGATAGATCGCCTCAGAGCCAATGTGTTCATAGATTTTAATATATATGACTAGGTGTCTGGAATGTGTCCTTAATATTCGATGTGGGACGTTCCCGTCTGTGTACTTTTGTGTTTCCCGCCTCAGATATTTGTCTGAAGTCTTCGGTGTATCACGTACTTAGTCACGTACTTAGTTGACTCGGCAGAAGTTTGTCACCTCGACTCGAACGAGTGGGATGAGTAAGACCAGAGGAATACAGGCGCGCCCTTGTCGAAGCTATACCTTGTCATCTTCCTTAATTTGGACTACTCCTTCCCTCGTAACTCTTGATCAGCCGCTTCTAATGGTCATCACTCAACAATATATTTATTCCCTGCACTCAGCTGGACAGACGGCCTTTGCGCGCAAGTCTAACCGCCGCAGACATCTATATATATGGCCGACAAAAACCACAGAAGGTCCTACCGCCACGGGGTACACCTGGCCCGACAAGCCCTTGGCGCTCTGCCACTGCGACGCTGTCAAGCTCGAGCTCCCATCACTCCCGAAGGTGGTAGGTGAATACGACTGTAGCTGGACATGTCACCCGATGACCGATGTGAACATCCATTTCATGAACGACAGCTATGGATTCGAGCTGCGGGACTTATGGCTGCACCGTGCATTTGTTGCTAACTACGGTCAGCCTCAGCAACGCAGCGAAGACGGGCCAGGTGCCAGAAATTGGGGTTAGCTGTGGTCATGTTCCCGCCAAAGCTGCCTGAGGGCTTGATGAGGAAGACTGGGAGGGAGAATGATTTTGAAATAGAATTAGAGCGCCTCGGCGGCTTCATGTCAGTACATGATGTAAATAGACCCTTATCAAGTCCAGAATCCCCTGCTAGATATAGATGGGCTAGGTAAGCATATAGCACTTTAGCACGCCACCAAATCCGATTCCAGATACTAGATGCTTATTCCAACTATGTAAGCCGTGTTGGTAACCAAACCTTCTGCTTACTTCCTTCCCAAGCTAATCTGACTCAGGCCTTTATCGCTCAAGCTGTTCATACAATGGTCTTGAAGATTCTGGGGGAAGAATGACGCGACAAACCAACATGCAGACGCAAATTCACCACGTCAAGTCTAGCCCGTCTGACCATGAATAACATAGTACAGGATGCTCCTTGCTACCTTGTCCGGCATCTGAGTTCTAGGCTTGTGTGCCCCTCGTCTACAGTGCCAGATGAAGTCCCTGACCTGCTTGTAATACGAGTTCTCGGGCAGCCTAAGTTCTCCGGCATTGGCGTGGCTGAAGACATTTTGGGATTAGTAGACGGTCTTCTTTCGAATGCCTGCAAAGATTGCGGCGAATAGGGGCTTAAGTCCCTGTTGTTCTCGCTTCTTGTGTTTTGGGGGTGTATCCTTCGGTCATGTAAGGGACACTATAAAATGAATTAGAAGTGGTTGAGGGAGTACGCACATTGGTGTGTCCACGGCTCCTACCATGGCCGTCTGAACACGCACGCCCAAGGATGCCAGTTCAAGTCTCAAAATCTCCGAGATGCTAATGATAGCGGCCTTGGACCCGTGATATATCCCTTTGACTTTTAGACGAAGAAAGAGCTAAAGGACCGGGGCGTGAGAGCTCACCTGAACATGCTAGCTTCACTACTCCGGCAACAGAGCTGATATTGACAATAGTCCCGCCCGCCTCGATAAGCAGCGGCGCAAAAGCCTGCGTCATGGCCAGCACCGCCCAAACGTTGAGTTCAAACAGCGCCTTGGCCTCGTCGATCGACACGTCAAGCAGGGGCATGACGAACTCGGCGCCGGCGTTGTTGACTAAGACATCGAGCCTGCCTCCCGTCTTCCCCCCAATCTCCTGCATGCATTGCTGGATCGACTCCCTGGAGGTCACCTCCAGAGTATAAATCTCTATGCCGTCAACCTGGCCGAGCGATCCTGCCTTGGCCGGGTTCCTCAGCGTAGCGAAGACGTGGAATCCCTCGTCGCGGAAGGCCTTAGCTAGGGCTGCCCCTATGCCGCCCTTGCTACAGCCGGTGATCAGGACGGTTTTCTGCGCTATCGCGAGCTTTTAGTGACGGTTGATGCACAATTGGTCTAGGTCGGTGTTATAATAAGGCATAAATAATTACCTGAGAGTCTAAGTAAGGCGCAGGCCACGTAGGCTGCCCCCGGGTTTTAACATACCTCTCGGAAATTTCCGATAACTCTTTCACAATAGATTATTCCTTCCTTCCTTCCTTCCATCCTTCCTTCAGACAACAACTAGGAAATGAGCTGAACCTCTTTAGCTGGATGAGCTTCTTCCCTGACATTGCTTCAAAGCGAGATAGTGGATGTTGTTCTCAGCATATCTAGAGCGAACCGTACATTTTGCATTTCGAGGCTCACGGTCATGACGTTCTTCCCATAGTGGTGACATTCGTCTCGCCCAAAGGTTATAGAATGACCTAGGCACTTTCTATATACAATCGCCAGACGGCGCGGATCATCATGCAAACCAAGTCCTCTCAAGGTTGGTCCTTCCGTGCCCGTACCCCACTTCTGCGCCAACAAGAGCCAAGTCATCAACTCATCAACACAACACAGCAGTAGTATCAAACACCTGGGGGTGCTCCTTGGCACGTGATTGGGTACAGTTGGCCTCGGCCGTTGGCGTAAAATCTGAGACAGTACCAGGTGGCGCAGAAAATACAGCTTCAGCTGGGTCGGAGTAGTGGTCAGGTCGAGATGTCGCCGCCACCTCCATTGAAGCCATGAGACGGCCATGCCTAGCCCGTAGGCCCTCTGCTAACACGACGAGGGTCTCTTCTCTGGCCTATTAGAAGAGTTTAAAGCCATTGCCCGCAGCCTGATTCATGAAGAAGTCTTTGACGGGCCTTATGGCGTTGACAGCCCCGAGGCCAAGAGATCGTAATGAAACCAAGGGACCGCTGCCAACTGAATAGAGCTTGTGCAGCTTGTCGCAGACACCTAGCACGGCGAGATTCGCAGCGTATCTCTCTGCGTTGTAGGATTCGAGAGACATTTGAGTACCAATGTCCTGGCCATGGCTGACAGCATACTCAATGGTCTTGACCAGGCTCTGGACGTCGCCCTGTCCTTGATTGAGACCTTGGCCGGCGAGTGGATGTATGCTGTGCGCGGCGTCGCCAACAAGTGCGACACGCTCACCGACGTATGTGTCTGCATGGCGCATCTTCAGGGGGAAGGATGCAACCGTGCCTTCTTGCACTCCCACGACAGACTGAGGGATAGCTTGTGGCTGTATCGAGATGTGTTGCATTCGCCACAAGACTTCCTCCTCCTGACCGGCACCTTGACTGTGCAAGTATTCCAGATCCACAGGGCTCAGTCGGAAGGCAGCATTCACCATAGCTACAAAATCCGGTGGGGACAGGCTCTTCAGCCTGGACGCCCTGTCTGGTGTCGTGGACCACACAAGTGAGGAGTAGTTACCGGGCAGAGGCAATATGGCGACTGGCCCTGTGGGCAGGAATCGTTGATATGCAATTTTCGTGCGGTCGCCTCCCCAGCCCTCGCCTTCCAGCTGGAGGGTTGCAACAACACCATGCCGCCCGTAGTCCCAGCCTCGCGTTTCTATTCCGGCGAACGAGCGCACCGGGCTGTTCGCGCCGTCTGCGCCGACCAGCAGCCTTGCCCACAGCCGTTGTCCACTGGCCAGCTGAACTACTGGCCACTCAGACAAATCCAGCCCGTTCGCCTCCTCTCCAAATGTGATGCCGTCGACCTTTGTGTTGTCGAATATTGACGCCCCGCCTAGCTGGTCTAGGCGACGAAGTAGGCCCGAGGTGATATTCAGGTTCTCGATCATGTATGCGATGGTCTGACCTGCGCCCCCGTCCCAATCGAACTCAATACGCGCGCCCGAGACGCCATCCCAGACTTGCATTTCATGGTAGGGCTGTATTCTCTCCCTGTTCATGTGCTGCCAAGCCCCTATACTATCGAGAAATCCCGCAGACGTCGGTGTCAAGGAGCTGCATCTGTTTGAGTATCGGTCTGGAGGCAGTTTCCACTGGCGCGTTTTTGAGAGGTTTTGGGTTTCGATCAGGGCTACTCTGAGGCCAGCAGTAACCGGATTCGCACCTGCAGGGGCAAATCATCAGCACACAAGTACGTGGGGATGGCTGGCTATGCAAGGCTGACCTACGCAGTGCACTTAGGAGACTCAGTCCTGCTGGCCCGCCTCCGACGCAGACAACATCATATATGTCTGGCTGTGTCGAGGTCGCAAAGCCCCGCCGTAGTGGCCTACCGAGGTGGACAGAGCAGCTGTTGCAGACATATCGCGCTGCTGGACCGCGAAGGAGGGCAGCCATGGTGTCTTGCTCGTCGCAACAGGGCTACTTGGGTAGTCGTGGAAAAATCGACGGCAGAGAATCTCATGACGTTGAATTGGGTTGCTGCACGGCTTAAGCTACCCCTGTCGCCTCCCCGAGGCCCGTGCGTCATCATGGACCCCACCCCCACCGAAAGAGCCGCAACGCCTCATTACCCACCAAACAACAACCCCACGAGCCTGTTCGTCTTCCATGAGCAGCAGACAAGCCTTGGCTGAGGCCTTTCTTTTCTGTGTGCGTCGATCGAGGACTCGCACCGGTCCATGCTGACAGCCCTGCCTGCGGAGTTGCTTACCGAGGCTCCTCTTTGATGACCGAGCAGTCCTATTTCGGAGTGGCTTGGCGAGCGTCAAGCCAGCGTCCAGGACCTCGAGGCAGAAGCCGCCAGCAAACCATTCATGCACCCGTTATCATAGGTGTCAACATTGGTCTGCTCGGTTTGTGATGGTTGTGGGCGGACCGATATCGCTCATGCCAGCAAATGCCAGCTGAAAGGCGTTGTGCCCAGCACCCGTGACCAATCTGGACACCGGCGATGGCTGTCAGCCTTATGCCGAAGTCACCCTTCCTTTTTTTGTTATAGTGCAAACGTTAAATATTGACGCCCATTCAGAAAGATGGCTCTGTATAGCCCTGAAGATAAGGTATGTCCTGCATCGGTCCTGGTCAGGACTATATCTTCCCTCCGGTCCAGGTCTGATGGGGGACTCTGGCCTTACGTGCATCTCGCTCAAGCATCGCCAAGTCTGTTTGGTTATGAGACAAAAAATTGTCGAGCTGGGCGCTTTACTCCCCTGGCTGGTTTGTCTATTAAACCTGTCAGAGTCAAACTTCGAACTGAAGACGTATTTCTCCTAGTGACACATCCTATTGCCTCCGTAGGTAGTAGCTACCTGAGTAGGCTCGAATTGCACTCCGGGTCTTCACGGCACAGCGAACCTGATGACCAAGGTATACATCGCACCTTGTGCGTCTCATGCTACACTAAACTTTGATTTTTGCGCATATGTTGACGGTGCCTCAGACACCTTCATCCCAAGGACTTCCGGAGAATTGCCCATTTCCAAATATGATCATATCATTCTATCTGATATTGGCAATGGCTGGTACTGGGGCAAGAACCTGACTCAGCGGGGCCAGGAGGGGATATTTCCCAAGCGTATGTTACCAAACGTCTTCCGTACGTCTCTTCATTGACTGACGTTTTCTTTTGCAGGCTATCTGGGTACTCATAGGTCCGGCACTTTGAGCTTTCGTAATGCCCTCGACGATGTCGCGTCGGTGTGTTCTCGTATCGACATGCTCGTCGCAAACTCAGTCTTTCTGACCTCGGAAGAGGACAGAGCCTCGCTTTTGAAGCGGCGGACAACACTGAGCTCGCTCGGTCCGCTCTCCTATCTTACTTCAGGCTGCGCTGGTGGCATCTGGGAGGGCTGCCTGCACAATCTTGTCTCGGCGTTCGAGGAGGCTAAAGTTAAAGCCCACGAGTATTTACGCTGCGTCGAGAATCTGAAGCGCCTCGCAGACATGCTCGACAAGTGTGTTCCCCAGTTGACAGTCGAGCTGCGGAAGTACAGCCAGGTGCTCCCAGCCATCCTGCGCAATGCAGAGTGCATGCAGGCCACCCTAAAGGGGCTTATCAACATTGCCACGGTCGCCTTTGACCTGTACAGCCCAAAGGGCGGGCTGTCGTCACGATCCCCTACCTCACTCAGCGGCTCGACCCTCCAGACTTTGGCATCCGCGGCGGCCAAATCCCCAAGAGACCCCATTTTGCTCCGACCTCTTCGCTCCGGCATGCCATCTGTCAAACTTGTCATCCTCAGCTACCCAACTCTCCAAGCACTCACCATCATCACTTGTATCGTCTCCTGCTCCCTCCAGTTCCGCTCCTATACCCTCTCGTATCATGGGCCCGGCGACGTCAACGGCTCCGAGTTCTACAACAACCTTCAGTCGGTTCTCATGCAGCTGCTGACCACATACACCGGCCTAGTACCAGCTGTTCGGAGCGACTCGCTTCATGACCTCGTATCTGTGTTCTGGGTCTCCTTCCTCTCTGTCGCTGGCCTGGTGCTCAACTTTGCTGCGCTCGGGACCTACTTCCACGACAATGCCCTTGCGCCTCTTCTGGGGTTCTTCGGCAACGTCATTCAAGCCATCACTGTGCTGCAACTTAGTAGCGCACTGGCGAACGAAGGGTGACACTGTCACTTTCCTGGATCCTCTTCCTTCCCCAGGATTGACAACGGTGTCGATCGGTTTAGAGTGCGTTCATGATCCAATCCCGGACTCATGGTAAATAATGACCTCGCTACGAACATTGATGAGATGATGAATTTGTATTGTATTTTATCTGGTTTATAGGGGTTTTTTCTTCTTTTTTATTGGTCTCTTATGTATCCCTGCGTCGTTAGTCGGTCATCACCAATTCAGGTTGGCAAAAATGGCCTGTCCTCACGTTTGCTAGTGTTTCGTGTTACTTATACCCTATATGCAACCAAGTCATATACGATGCCATGAACAAAGCAACCAAGAACCGCACGCAGTGTTAATTATGTTTCCAGTCAAATTATACAGTGCAGAATAGTCTGTTGCAAAACTGTCCATTATCTTGATCTCCGAAGGTCAACACCATGCCATGAGAGCACACATTAACGGAATGCAATCCACTTCCCTTGACCTAAGGCGAACCACAATTATAATACCAGACCGGGCTGCTGCTTCAACCGCAGCAAGTTCCCATGATGTCTCCAAACGTCTACGCTACTCACGGGGCTCTCTGAAACGACGGTGGTGCTCCCTTCAAGCTGCAGTTGCGGTGACTGTGATCCATACTCAGCGTCTGCGACTCGATGACGTTCTTCATCAACAACACCACCACCACTCACACTATCACCTTCGTCCCCTTGAATTCTTCTCCCATGCACGGACTGATGCTCACCTTGGGGGCCAGCAGTCGGGGTATCCTCAACCGCAACGTTGCCGGTATTTTCTCGCGGAGATGCCTGTTCCTCCCCGCCGACACTGGGCATTGTGGGACTCTGCATTTGGATTGAGGCCCTCTCCTCATCGGAAATCTCTTCGTGCTCGCGAGATGTCGTCAGATAGTTATCATCAGGCTCGGGCTGCCAATCCTTAAGGTCATCCTCAGCGTCGTTGAGGATCTGGCGTGCCTGAGCGCCGTGCTGGTACGGACGTTGTCCGTCGCCAGGGACGACGGGGCTGTCATCGAGAAGTTGGATGAGGCGGCGGCCATGACGGGCAAGGATGATCTGCTTTTCGGCCCGCTCGATGGTGGCGAGAAACTCGGCGTCATATGCCTCCTTGAGCTTTTGCCGGGTCTTCACCTATAAGTCAGTATCTCGTCCGGTGCAAGTATAACCCCATGCAAGGCGCAAACGAGGAAAGATAACAAGGCCGTTGGTGGTTCGGGTCAGTGTGACAACTCACCACATTCGTCAACTGCGCCTCCGCAACAAGATTCTCGGCCTCGGCCCTGACCAGCTCCTGTTCCAGCACGACAAGTCTCGTGCTCTCCGGCTCCTTACTCTTCAGTTTTGCGATCTCGTCCGCGATCTTCCTCTTCCCGTCGCGGCTCGGCTGCACGCTCTTCTCGGTGTTCCGGATCTGCTTGAGGCTGCCCCGGCTCTCATCGATGGCGTGCGCGTACTGGTCCTCCTGCTCGCCGATCTCACTCATGATGACGCCGACCTTGTCACTGACATCGCTGATAGCCTCGTCGCCGGTCTGCTCGCCCCACTCGGACAGCTGGGTCGCGATGGCGGTGCGCTCGCGGCCGGCGGACTCGTGTGCGCTGACCAGGTTGTTGGTCGTCTTGATGAGCTTGTAGATCTTGCGCGCGAGCTCCGGTTGGATGGAGCCTCGGAGCGAGGACAAGGAGAAGCCCACGCGCGAGCCGGACGAGGAGCCCGCGTCGCCGGGGCCCTTCTTGGAGCGGATGGAGAGGGCGCGGTTCCTGAGAGAGAGGTGTGTGAGCGCGCCTGGACAAGTCGATGTACTTCATGTCTAGGGTCCAAGCCGCTCGGATTCGCCTCTGCGCTGGACTCACATGTTGTATGCCGCTGGCCTGCTGTAGCCCTGGTCGGAGCTTCTGTTGGACAACTCTGAGCTTTGGCATGAGCTTTTGCGAGACCAAGAAGGCATATTGACAGATTGCTTGTATGGAGCAGGCGAGAAGAAGCACGTTCTGTGTGGGTGTCTGTCACTTACATGGTGAGATATAGCTTAAACTTCTGGGAGAGTCTGTTGACCTAGACAAGGCTGGTCTGATATCAAGGGTTGTTCCTTCTCGGTGCAGCCGGTTCGTATGATGTTCTAGTATATGGCGCACGAAGGCGTACAGGCAGGCACGTCGGCGTGTATACCTGAGCAAAGTCGATGTAAATTGTTGGGTCAGTCGTCCAGAGGCAAGACGAACACAGTCTCACGAGATGCGCGTGGGAGGAGCGACGGATCTAAGGGACCATATACAGTTGGATTGGTGAAGTCCTAAGGTTCTAGACCTACATTCCGGCCGCCGTCATCGTTGACGCTCATGTCTTGGATCTGGCGGACGCCACGACGCGCCGTCGGCCAGAATGAGCGGGTCGAGCTGTCCCTAATGGAGACAAGTGATGAAGCAATCATCGCATAGTACGGCGGCCGTTGTTGTGATAGGGACAAAGGGGACCTGACACCTAATTCAGCCATGACGTCAACACCCACGATCTAGGAGCGGTAACATCGGAACCCTGTGAGGGTGTCAGTGGGCTAACATAGTATCAGCACTCATTTCGCAATGTCCATTGGATTGCTATTTCTCGGTTTTCCGCACAACCGGTAGATCGACTCCATTAGCCACCAGATAACTTGGCCATGCGACATAAAGCGCCAACCTCGCGCTTTCAGAGCGCACACCATCGGTGCTCGTGATTAAGAATTACAGCCTCGGCGGAATATTGCCACCCTCCCCAAAATCCCCCACCCACCACATCTCCTGGAGGAAATATGGAGGGTATCTTCCGTGTAGCGCAGCCTCACCCTCCAAATATCCCTGCAGCTCTCGCTCGATATTCATCCGTAGATGCCCCAGTTATTCGCTTTCGGCGAAGTCCAAACAGCTTCAGTAATATCTCGTCGTCGTTCGCTTCTCATAGACCGTGGGTCCGCTCCGGGAGCTGTACATACTGCCTCGAGGGCTGTGGGAGGAGTGGTGGGAGGTACGGCTGATCCGTGCAGTATGATGGTGGTGGTGATATCGGGCAGGTCGAGGTGGGTAGATCTCCTCGCGGTAGTAGTATTGTTTCTTCTTGTTATCCCCGAAGCACATTCTTGGCAGACGTTCAGGAGGAGAGAGAGAAGACGACAAATGCACGGGTGTGTGGTGTTTCGCAGATGGGAGCGCTATCAATGCCGATTGATGCAAGAGAATCTGGTGACTGCGATCACAATACCTAGTGCATCGGAAGGGTCTAACAGACGAGGGCCCTGGGGAATTTTATGGGTGTCAGTCTCGTCGGCATCAGATGCTACGGCAGGGCTGTGAGTGTCACCTGCATGTGGCCAAGACCCGCGCTATCAAGTTTGGTCCATGTGAACACCTGCGATATACGGAGCACGAAGTAAGCTTTGTCCAAATCTGGCTTTGGTGGTGAAAACAACACAAGTAATCCGGAAAATGCTAATATATGCAGGGGATTGCCCTTATAAGGACCCTTCGTAATGACGACCTTGAAAGCAGCACTGCCACTTTAGTGCTGCAATGCTAGGGTGGGATACAGCGGACTATCAAGGGGCACAGCTGGACCCTTTCGGTGGGAACCAGGAAACGCCTTGGGACGCTTGCACGCTGGGATGTGAGCCGACGTCAACCTGCAGGACTAGCTACGTCCTGCTGTGGAGTGCAAGGACAGGCTTGCCACTGTTGCTGACCCAGGCCCCACAAGTTCGGTCCTCATCATGTAATCACTGTAGAGAGCTCACCCCAAGCTATCATTATTCCACATCTGAATTGATTTTCTGGCTGTATTTCTGCTGTCAGTCACGAGCTCTCGCCCCCTTGAGTACGAGTCCTCTGAATCTTCCAGGTGTAATTATTTGTTGGATACATTCAAGCGGATGACAACCGTGACGATTCTTACCGTTGTAGTCTACCTGCCGAGGAAGTCGTTATCTCCTTGCTCAGAGAACAGTATTTCACTACGGTCCGGTGATGTCAAAAGACCGCTTCTATTCAACTATTGCCAGCCATGCCTTCTGCTCGATAAGGGACCGCACAGGTAAGCAGCTCGGACCGCACCAACCCCGTCAAACAAGCAAAGACGCCAGCCAGCGTCATATCCTTTCAAGAAAGCCAGTCTCCGCAACGTGGAACAGCAGCTTCGAATACCTATAGACGACGCGGTTTCTTTTTACATTCCTACTTCTGGAGTCATCAAAAATTGCTCTTCCTAGAGAATTTTTCTTGCTATCATCGCCTCTCAGCCTTGTTCAGCAAACATATCTATATAGATACCTAGGTACCCTTACACGGTCGAAGTTTCTTTTCGATACGGCTATTTATGGCCAAAGATGGCAGGATAGGTTTTACCCCAATGAATACGCAGGTTGGAGACACAGCTTTTCTTCTCGGGGCGGTAGGACTCCATATATCTTGAGGTGATCAGAACAAGGCGCACAATTCGTGTATAAATTAATCGACGACGCTTATGTTCAGGGATTTATGGATAGCGAGGAATGAACCGACGAGGATGAGATTTGATGAACGTAGTCTTACCCTGAGATTGAAGAGAGAGGTAAAATTGGGAGAAACATCTGATTAGTAGATGGTGGGTGGTTAGATATGGCAATTAGCTAGCGAGTGAAGATGATAACATATACATTGTGGCATTGCGGAATGCATGTCAAGGCTGTAAGAGCCTTTGCTCCAGTATCAATGATATCTTCTTTAGTATACGTTGGTATTCCAATTTATCAGACCTCCGATCGATCAACAATCAAGTGGAACAAGTAGTAATTTCACGCAAGTTTGGACTGCGCTGGTGGTATTACTATATGTAATTGTTGTTCGTCTTCACCAGCGATAGCCAGTGATTAGCAACTACCAAAGGAATTGACTGATAGTAAGAATACTCCAAGACTGTTTCTGATAAAGACGGATTGAGGTTTTCGTGCCCAATCCTGACGCACATGATGCTCTGAAGTCTCCTGCTAAGCATTAAGAGGCTAATGGGGCATGAACTGATGAACTGATCCATAACATGATTTGGAAAGGCAGTAATCTACCGAATATGTATTGTTTAATATTATGTATAACCTAAGCAACTCGTCTGAAATGGGTCAACTTGATTCTTCGAATACCGTTCTGCAGAGCTGCAGGTCAAATTGCAGCGGACTTCTGCTTATCCTTAGCAAGCCCAACCACCGTGTTGATGGCTTGGGCCACACGGCTCACGTTGTTTGAGTTTACTAGAAATGGTATAAATTAAAATCTAGATTAATTAGATGTACTTGATCAGTGGGTATGTGTCACTTACGACCTGAAATCGACGCTCGTCCGCTTGAGAAAAGGTAGATATGATGTTTCTCTTGCAATTCCTGTACCTGTTGTGCGGTCAAGCCCGTATAAGAGAACATTCCGATCTATCACTTGTTAGCGTTTACATGTACATTTACCACACTGCAGTACAACAGGGATTGAAGGGAGATGCAATACATACTTGGCTCGTAATATGACTCCAGCTCCCCGGAGCCTCCAGCAGCTCAAGTTCCCTTAAAAGAGCTGCTCGCATGCTCTTTATACGGGAGCTCATGGCTTTATTTTCTTCCAGGAACTGCTGCTTCAAGTTAGGGTCACCTAAGACCATTGCGACTAACTTAGACCCGAAGGCTGTGCTGGAAGAAACCTCCGATCTCACAATACGCACGAGTTGCGATTGCACAGCGGGGTTGACGCTGGCTTCACTAGCCAGTATATGGAACACACCAACTCGCTCGCCATACAAGCCAAAATTCTTCGAAAATGATTGTGCAACAGCCAGCTCCATGGAGGTACGGCTGACGAAGTGTCGGATGGCCCAGGCGTCCTCGTCGAAATTTCCAGACGCGAAGCCTTGACTGTATAAATAAGGTACGTAAGAAGAGGCTTATTCACTGATGAAATTGTATATGGAGGGATTAGGGAAGGCGGAAACCCACTAGGCGCAATCAAAGAAGGGGAATAGCTTTTTCCTTTCACAAAGATCTGCAATGGCGATCCATTGCTCCCTAGTTGGATCGAGACCCGTTGGATTGTGAGCGCACGCCTGCAGAATAATGACATCCCCAGGCACCGATTCATTCTCTAGGAAGGTTATCATGCCCTCAAAATCGAGGGACCGTGTGGGCGCATGATAGTAGGGATACAGTCTGCGGTTTATCTCTGGATCAGCACACTCCCAGATGAGTGCATGGTTCATCCACGATGGATCGGAAATAAAGACGTTCTTCGGCTTGAGACCATTTTTGATCAAAAATAAGGTGCCAACATGGCAAGCGTGTGTCCCAGAAACTGTCTGAATGGAGCTCAGCCTTGAATCTTGCTCTTCTGACAGAGCTCCAAATAGGAGATTCTGGGCACTATTGATGAATGGAGGAAGTCCTGCTTGGGGGATGTAGCTGTGGTCGTCTGGGAGTCGAGAGATTGCCTAAATTATGGCAAATGAACTTAGTACTTCGGTGTAATTGTATCGACTTTCTTCCATCCACTGCTGGGATGCCAAATGTTGTCACAACTTACTTGTTTTACAGATGGTAACGTCCACGGTTGTCCGTTGTCATCTTTATACACGCCGGCGCCCAAGTCAACCTTCTCAGATGCGTTGTCTGCTGCCAATGCTGCTGTCACACGATACGCTTCATCATATGGGATCGCCTTGATCGACGCAAACACCGAGTTTCTCTGGGCCATACTACCCATTTTGCTCGTAGGTCACCGCAGACTCTGGAATTGTAATAGATTGTGCTTAATTTACCATTGAATGTAAGGCTACTATGGAGGCATATGGTTTTAAACTTCCACGAATGCACATCAACGCCGGTCTCGGTCCTGGCAGGACACATTCGGCTATCTAAAGTCGAGCCGGCATAGTTTCCGAGCCGAAGCAAAAGCCTGAAGGTTGCTGATCGGCATCGTCCCGACTTTACAGCGCTGGGATCTATCTGTTACCTCTATTTGTTCTAGCCGTGATACGGCTCAAGGCTAGCAAGTGGTTACTACGTTATACAGTGGCATTTACTAGTGGCAGGTGCAGTGGGCGTTTGTACAAGAGGCAGACCGATTTACGAGAGAGATGGACAGGGAGCAGAGGAACTGATATAATTCATATTATCACTACTAACACTTCCACATTGGATTAGTTTGATGTACCCGTAGCCTCTCGCTCTGCAACGCTGCCGTTTGCCCTGAAAGCTGAGGAACCATTTGGAACCCCATACTTGACAGTTTTGGATAGTTCCCGGGTTTTCAACTCCTCATGCGGCACAAAATCCTCCTCAGCGTTCGGGTCCTTGCCGTAGCCGCCGCCTCCTGGAGTCTGAATGATGATCCTATCACCTTTGCCCATCATGGTTGTGGCGCGTGGCCCAAGGCTAATCCTTCTCTCGACACCATCTTCAGGGTCTTTTCGAACCCATATATTCAACCCTCTTCCTCCTTCACATCCACCTGCCATTCCGTACGGCGGTATCACCCTTCTCTCTGACAGAATGCTGACCTGCATAGGTCGAGTCAGCTCGATGTCTCGCACACATCCGTCTCCCCCTCTATAAAAGCCAGCACCGCCGGATCCTTTTCTGATTGAGAACTCTCTAAGGATAACCGGATACCTCTTTTCAAGCGTCTCAGGATCCGTAATTCTTGTATTTGTGACGTTTGTGTGCACACCGCTCTGACCGTCCCAGGTGGGGCCCGCTCCAGCACCGCCGGCGATTGTCTCGTAGTAGCCGAAACCCTTGATGATGTTACCAGAATCTGGGTCAGTGCCGCCATATCCGAAGGTGAGGTTATTGCAGGTACCCTGGCTGGCAGCGCAGGCACGGAAAGCCTTAAAAATGAGGTCCACAATACGCTGAGAGGTTTCAACGTTGGACCCTACGGTAGCGGCTTTGAGAGATGGTGAGAGCAACGTATTTGGAGGGCAGTACACTTCGATAGGGGCGAGGCATCCTTGGTTTAGGGGGATCTCGGAGGAGATCATACAACGAAGGCAGTAGATTATGCCTGAGTACATGACCGCGGATGGTGTGTTCTACACGAGTCGACTGTCAGCCACGGAAGCATGATCAAACCTCAACTTTGGGTCAAGGCATTTCATAGTAATTGAGTGGAACGGAAGAGGAGTGCAGCATACCAAATTGTTGAACGCCTCGGGGCCGGTGCCGGAGAAATCGAACTTCGCGGATCCATTCTCGCCATCGATAGTGACCTTCAAGGCCAGAGGCGTACCGTCGTCCATGTAATCGACTGCCTTCAACGGGTGACCTCTAAATCGCTCGCTGAATCCCTTGAGGAGCGTACGCACTGCATCCTCAGCGTTTTTCTGGATCGCATCCATGTAAAATCTGACGACCGGCCAAGAATACTCCCTCACAAGCGCCTGAATAAGATGAATCCCTCGGTTGTTGGCGGCTACAGCTGCTTTCAGATCGGCGATGTTGTCTTTGAGTGTCCTTGTGCCGCTACATCCAGGATATTTGCTAGGCTTGACGTAAAGTTCATCAATGAGGCCATCTTCATCAAAAACCCCCCTTTTGACCATTTTGAAGGACTCAACGGCAGCCCCTTCCTGCCAGAGCTCAGTCGAATTCGGGGGCATAGACCCGGCCAGGATGCCACCGATGTCTGCGTGATGGCCTGGGGTTGCCCAGGTGTCAGCTCCAACAACGGCTCAGAATTGAAAATCTATATTGAATTGTCTTACCTCTATTTGCGACAAAGAATAGAATCTGCGTCGGATTTTCGTTGTCGTCAAAGACGGGTGTTGTGACGGTCAAATCTGGCAGATGCGTTCCGCCCGAACAAGGATGGTTAGACAAGACGACATCCCCAGGTTCCAGACCCTTAGGTCCATACTTCTCCGCCTGGTATCTGATTGCTGTGCTCATTGAGCCTAGGTGACCGGGTATGTGTGGAGCGTTGGCAACGAGTCCTCCGGACTGAGAGAAAATAGCACAAGAATAGTCAAGACGCTCTTTAATGTTGGTGGAAATGGATGTCTTCTGTAAAGTTCTTCCCATCTGCAATTCGCTTGGGAGTTAGCCGGGATTGTATTCCAACATTCATGCTCTTCAACTGACCTGCTCTGCAATGGACATGAATCTATGGCCGAAAACCGAGAGCTGAACCGGGTCGACTTCATCGATGCCAATAGACTTTTGATTCAATGCGGTGATGTCAAGAACGATGTGATCATCAAGAACAAGAGCCACGCTGTCCTCTTCGATAATTATTGTTTGCGTTGCATCAATTGCCACAGCAGGGCCCATGATCTTGGCTCTTTTTGGCACATTGCTGATGTGAAAGATGGGTGTATCCGTCCAACCTGTCATTCCGAAGTAGACTTTGCTGATGGATTTGGCAGTGCTCGCATCCAACATGGTGAAGCTGTCGGCCTCTTCGAGATCTTTGTATAGGCCACATGTCGGGACATCTACGGCCTTTCCGATGCTTCTGACGCGTATATCATCAACCAAGATGTCTCTGTCGGGTTGGCCGAAGCCAAATTCGCGTTGGTGGCGGTCGCTGAAGGCCTGGGAGAAATCGCCATCCGCTGGCCGTTGGATCATGAGCGCTGTGTCGCTGCCCCTGTATCTCATGTTCAGGAAGTACTCGTGCATAACCCTCTCCGCCGGGATACCTTGAGATCCCAGCTCAGTAGTTGCTTTTTCAGCCATGAAGCCAAAGCGATCTGCTATCCTGTCTTTTGATTCGACGCCGTAGACTGCTGCTGCGGGCTCCTGCTTCTCGACCACAATATCAGCCAGGGCCATGCCGTATGCAGACAGGATGCTCGATAATCTGTGAATCAGTACTTGTCGAATACCTAGATCCCTAGCAATCGCCACTGCGTGCTGGCCACCAGCACCACCGAAGCAGGCAAGATTGTGGGCTGCCGTGTCGAAGCCTCTGCCTTCACTCAGAGTTCTTATCGGCCTCGCCATTGTTGCATTAGCTACCTCGATGAAACCCATGGCGACTTGCTCGGCGGTAAGGTAATCGTCGCCGTCTTTCTCGGAGTTGACGAGGAGTGTCAACTTGGCAAACTCTTCTTTGACTTTGTCAAGATGTAATTTCCGTGGAAAGAAATCCGGCAGAACTCTCCCAAGAAAGCAGTTCGCGTCCGTAATAGTCAATGGTCCTCCATTACCATAGCAGACAGGTCCAGGATATGCGCCTGCTGACTGGGGTCCGACTTTGAACAAACCGTTGCTCCAGAACAAAATGGACCCGCCTCCGGCAGCCACAGTATTGACATCAAGCTGAGGAGTCTGTATCTGGACCTCAGCGGTAGTGCACTCAAAGACGTGTTCCAGTGAGCCTCCGTAACGTGAAACATCAGTACTCGTTCCGCCCATATCAAAGCCTAGCAATGGAGTGCCTTCCTCTGGATCGTAGCACGTCCGAGCATAACCGATCACCCCGCCCGCGGGGCCAGAAAGAATCGCACGTAGACCTGTGAAGTCGGTATACCTGACTAGTCCTCCGTGACTTTGACACAGAAGCAATTTATTCGCTGACTCCTGGTCTCTCAATTCGCCTTTGAAACTCCTCCGGAATCCTTCGAGGTAATTTTCGGTGATAGGAGAGAGATAGGCGTCTGCGACTGCCGACTGGGCGCGAGGTACTAACTTGATCATGCTCTGAAGCTGCGACGAGAGCGATACCTTGAAGCCCATCTCACGAGCTAGATCTCCTATCGCAATCTCGTGATCTGGAAAGGCATATGAGTGCATCAGTGCAACTGCCAAGCTGCGAAAACCACTTTCCCACAGGCCTTGGAGGTCTTTTCTAATGGCATTCAGGTTAGGTCGTTTTAGAATGCGAAGCGGCTCGCCTGTCTTGCCCGTTACCAAGTCTCGGTCGCTCGACACGTCGATCGGTTGCGGTTCCGGGTCTTCCGAAAACCCTTCAGCGGTCACGCGCTCGTCCACCTCGACAACTGTCTCGTACAGAGTCCCGAGTTTCTTTACTGCAAGATCGAAAATCCTCGGCCGCGCTTGATTGCCAATAATCAGGAGGTCACGGAACCCTTTTGTGATCAAGAGGGCTGTTCGCTCGCCTTTGCGTTCCAGAAGAGCATTGGTGGCGACTGTGGTTCCCATACGTATGCTCTCAATGGGAGCTAGACTCAGCAGCTCGCCCCTTGGAATGGACTTTCCCGTAGCCCTTTCGAGGATCTGTCGGATGCCTTCTGTAGGGGCATCGGCATACTCGTCTGGGGAAACGGATAGAAGCTTGAAGATGAGGTCATCTTTTTGGCCCGGGATATGCGCCCAACTGATGAAATGTCAGCATGATTTAATTCTAATCAATTCAACTCAGAAGCCGGATGGACGAACAAATCACAGAATGTACCACCTCTGTCAATGGCTATTCTGATGCCTTCCTCAGTGATGGATGGCATTGTGAGTATGGAGTAGAGAGGTCGATTCCAGTGGGGTGTTGTTTAGGGTAATTCTTTGAAAGATCGAATGGATTTGTGTTCGAGGGATAGCTGATTGGGAGGTTCGCTTTCCATGTTATTTGAGAAATTAATTAGTTGCGAGTTCCGTCCCGCTAAGCCGGTGATTCACCAACATGAAAGGCCATTTGGATTCTAAGGAAGCGATCTCATGGACCCCGGCAAAGTATCGTCTTTGCCAGGGCAGCTGTCGCTAGACGGTTGCTGGCCGAGGCTCTCAAAATCCGTATCGGCATTAATGGCCGAGTGGCTGGAAGATGCTGATAAGCTGCCCGGCAATTCTTTTTGAAAGCCGATCTGTCGCGGCTAGGTGCGGCCGATCATGTCAGTTCCAGGGGATTATTTGGTAGGGTCCCATCTCTCTAATCTGATCAGGATCACTTGCAGTGGAAAGGGTGATAAGCTGGGGGTCCTTGCGGAAGCCAGAGGCAGAGCAGATGATAACACTCGTCACACACCCACGTAGCAACTGTGTAGTCGTATCATTTGAGGAGGGGAGTCAGCCTCTTAGAGGCATCAACATCACAATCGGGTCTACATCAGTGTGCTAATTGTTTAATGAAGATACAGGTCTTCTACATTGAAATATTACTGTTGGTTGCGACGCTCTTTGTGAGCTTATGTCCGTCCCAGATACAGTCTTGAGGCTGGGGTACATCAACTATTCATATTTGCTGGAATAAGTCACGCCATTTTCACCGAAAATGAACGACGCCGTTGATCACAAGACTGGGTCGAATACGACTGCAGAACGGAAGAGTGATGTCGACAGCAACGGGCAGGCTGTGGCATATATTGACCCTGTCAAAGAGGCCAAGATGATGCGAAAATTCGATGTAAGAACGAGAACGTATAAATAATTGACAGCCTACTAATGCACTTTAACTCAGATTTGGGCAGTTGGTCTCCTAGGCTTACTCTATCTGTTGGCGAACCTCGACCGGTCAGTCCTTCTCGACCTATCCAAGAACGAGAGTATGACTAATGTTGAAGTCGCCTTCATAGAAGCAATATTGGAAACGCAGAGATCGCAGGACTTACTGAAGATCTTGGCCTCATTGGAAACCAATATGGGAATGCAGTGACGTTGCTATACGCTACATATGTCCCGTTCGAGACACCGGTCGCCGTCCTGCTTAAGATCATCGGGCCGAGGTACCTCCTCACAGGATGCTGTTTCGCGTGGGGGATAGTTTGTCTCTGCACCGGGTTCATTCAGAATTGGCAAGGCCTATACGCTTGTCGGCTCCTCACCGGCTTCTTCGAAGCTGGATTGATTCCCTGCATCAACGTCTTCCTCGGCATGACATATAAAAAATCTGAGCGAGGCAAACGGTCATCAGTAATCTTCGCTTTCAGCGCCTTGGCTAGTGCATTTGGCGGTATCTTTGCATATGGCCTGACCCAAATCCAGACGGACGGCTTGTTCACGTCGTGGCGAGCTTTGTTCATCACCGAAGGTTGTCTGACAGTACTCGTTTGCCCGCTATTCTTTTTCCTTTTCCCCGAATCTCCGACGACGGCGTGGTTCCTAAATGAAGAAGAGAAGGAGATGATGAAGCTACGTTATCAGCTTGACCCTCACTGGGGCGTTGTTGATGAGGAGTTCAGCTGGAAAGAAGTGAGGCTTGCGTTGACAGATCCTAAGTTTTTTGCCTTGTGCGTTCTTGCAAGCCTTCCTTGATTTACATTCACTGCATCGTAACGACGCTAACCAGGATATAGTTTCACGTTCCAATTCTCGGTTGACGTTTCTCTATACGGCTTCACAACGTTCTTGCCCGCCATCATCAAGGGGCTGGGCTATACGTCTGTCCAGGCTAACCTCTTGACCGTGCCAGTCTATTTTTGGGGCTTAGTGACCTTCGCATTTACGGCATATATGTCAGACAGGCTGAGAAATCGAGGATACTGGATTGGCGGACCTTTGATCTGTCTTATTGTTGGATATGCGATGTTAGTATCTGTCGACAGCCTTGCTGTTCGCTATTTCGCATGTTTCAGTGAGTACTCTGCCCTACTGTCCCTTCGCAGTGAAGTTCATTACTTTCTCAAAAGAAAAGTGCCGCATTTCCCCAAGTCACCTGAACTGAACCAACAATTCCAGTTGCCGTGATGGGCATTTATCCCACAACAGGCATGAGCATCATGTGGCTTAGCGATAATGTGTCCCGCCACTTCAAACGGTCCACTATGGTGGGAGCCACATTGACGCTAGGCAATACTGCTGGTGTCGCCGTGGGTCAGATCTTTGTTTCTGGAGATAGCCCTCGATATATCAAAGGTCTCTCCATAGCGATGGGCCTTGCTGCTGTTGCTTTGGCCATGGTGGCTTCTCTTATGACCGGCATGGGCTTGGCGAACAAACGACGTGCTGCCAAGATTGCTGCCGCTGATGAGGCTGGAACTCCATTGCCTCCCCAGCCTGAATTGGGGGACAAGGACGTCCACTTCAGATATAGTTTATAAACAGCATTAGTACACAGGACTAGTCGTTCTGAGGTCTAGCCCTCCGACGCTAAATTCTTTATTACATATTTGGAGAACAGGTCGATTCACTGAAAGCTTCCCAATTTGGATGGGGACTAGATTTCGGCAGCGATCTTCTTGAATTCTTGCATCATCTGACTTATCAACTTACAATAATGTTTGGCGACAGGAATGTAATCTTGAGATTTCAAATATGCTTTATTATGTCCGGTATCAATAAACATAACCTTGCCATGGAGCTCGGTAAGTTCTTTCTAGAGCATACTTAGTAGCCTTGACCATCTGTTCACATTGCATGATACTTGACATATCTTGTTGATTTAAACAAGGGTCAGATCCCGAATCGGCAGACGCTGGCGTTATCTCCTCCGACCCACATCTTTTCGCTTTCCAGGCACGACCGTTATTATATTATCTATCAATCGGCATCCTCCATTACTTATCCGACGGCGTCCGGCACATCTCGAACGACCATGCCGATCTCAAACTACTGATCATGTCTTCGTCTTCGAATAGCCCGGCTCGCCCCATCAGCCCGGCCAGGCGGCAAAAGCGAATATTTGCGGCATGCAGGTTAGCCCATGGCAATTGCCTCACTACCCTAACCGGAGGACTCCCCTTGCCGGACAGGGTTTTGCTGACTGGAGAGTCAGTCGATGCCACGCGCAGAAAACAAAGTGTACTGGCGAGCAGCCTTGCCGAAGTTGCGTCAGATCCGGCAGGGCCGCTGAGTGTACTTTCCCGGTCAGGGCTAGAAAGATAATCGTCCTGGAAAGGTCTCACTGCCTCCTTAGTGTCAAATAATGACCTGTGAATCTGGGTGCTGACGAGACTCATGTAATGCAGCTATATTCAGAAACTCCAGGCTGACAATGCCGCGCTTAGAAAGGATAAGGGTGTCAGCACGACGGTGTCATCTAGTGTTGCAGACGTCGATATGTCTTCCTTGGAAGGCATGGTGAACGATACAACAGAGGGCCATACTAATGAGAACGCTGAAGATGGGGCTGATGCAGATGCGGCCAACCCACTTCTCGAGCAACGTGTCCTAGCTCATGACAACAATGTGTCTTTGGGGTCAGTGTACGTTGGTGGAGCCGCTTGTACGGCTTTTGCAACACGACTTGGAGCGTGCGCACGCGGCACTCAAGTCAATGTGGGCGAGGCACCGTATGCCGTGCCTGTCTACAAACATCCAATCTTGGGCCGCCATCTCCATGAGCAATACACCATGCCAAGCCGAGCATATGCGAACACGTTGATGCAAGTCGTGATGAGATTTATTGGTGCGGACTACCACTTGATCAGAAGGAAGTCCTACCTAGAAAAGGTTGATCTCATATACGATGGACGTGAACAGACACATTCACTATCCCTGTGCCGGTTCTTTGCCTTATTGGCTCTAGGAGAACTCTGGTTGAAGAAGACTGGTGCCATTGAAAGTGGAGAGAAAACGGTACCTGGGACGAAATTCTTCTTGCAGGCAATTTCTCTCTTCCAAGAACAATACGAGGAGCCTAGTATTGAATACATTGAGACCCTCTTAGTACTGGTATGTCCATTTCTAAAGAGAAACGATATTGACAGTAAAATTTTGGCGCGATGCTGATATCAGGTAGTGTTTCTATTCTTTTGCCCTCAACCGGAAGAATACTGCGTTTATCTACGCTGGCCTGGCTTTGCGCTTGAGCCAAACAATGGGTCTCCACCGAAACATCACATATGGGCGAACTACGAGTGCCGCAGAGATTGAAAATCGCAGGCGGGTTTGGTGGACTGTATACATTTTTGATCGCCTCGTCAGTTCAAAACTCGGCCATCCCATAATCAGTGACGGCGATATTGATGTTCCATTGCCATGTTCCGACAACTTGTCAGCAGAGGACAAGGACGATTTCTTCGACCCCATGCAGCTCATTGCCAACATCAAACTTTCCCGTATCACAGGCTCAATTTTGACTCTTATTTACGGCGGAACGGTACAGAAGGCTCCTGGGAACTTTATTCGAAATGTTCACACCGTACTGAACGACTTGAAGCAGCTGGATGCCGAGCTCCCCGCAGAGCTAAGGCTGGATCACACCAAGTTTCCAGCATACGGCTCGCGGTCTGTTGCATCATTACGCTTGCACTTCAATCAGGTATGGGCTATGTCAAGTTACCTCAACATTGAGAAGAGAGACTAACGAGTAGAGTTAGAACATCATTCTCACTACAAGACCAGTGCTTCTCCACGTGCTGAAATACAATCTCAAACGAATTCGATCCGAGCCTTCAGTGACTGAGAATATGAGGACTCTCTCGCCAATGACAATCGCTCTGAGCGAGGCTTGCATCTACGCCGCAAGAGCATCGGCGAACCTCCTCGAGCAGCTCTGGATTAGCGGCAATATCTCAACGTTTGGTTACTTTGACGCGCATTATACATTCTCGGCAACAGTAGTCCTAATGATCTCGGAGGCTCTTCGCCCAAATACTGAAGACCGAGACGCTATTTCCTTGTCGTCGGCCCTACTCCAGTCTATGGTTGATGATGGCAACCTTCCAGCCCGGGAGGTTAATGATAGGATTACTGCTTTGCGAAGGGACTTCGAAGGTCTGAAGACATCAGAAGGTCTTGATGGGAGCCTAATGGCAGAGCCCCTAAAGGGATGTATCACATCGACGGGGACTTTCGCTGCTAATGTGAGCCGTAGTCGCCCTCTTTCTCCACAACAGTCACGGTCTGCATCTGTTAGAAGCATCCCAACGCCGTCAAGATCAGACAGCGCTTTCGAATCGACGGCGCGGCCAACGCTTGCCACGGCACCACTAGATGCGCCTTTCATGCAAGATTTTCTTGAAAACTGTGTACAGGAATGGAGTCCTAGGGACTTTGGATTCCAAAATGATGAAGACGGTGTTTGGACTTCGGCTTGGGACAGTATTGATTTTCATCGGAGCGGCGAAGGTTTCACTCTTTGAATCTCTCGCTCATATAATAGTGACGATGCATAGACTAATCTTATGGGCATTGTTTCTTTGCTGTTTACCTTCTTACGGATAACAGTGTGGATTGCAAGAGTTCTACACTTTATTTACTAGCGTCACCTTGCCCTTGTCACCGAAGAAGAATTCCTCCAAGTTCTTCAGCCCAACCTCATCGAAGTTTCTCCAGCTAGACTGAGAAGCCACGCCGATATGTGGTAGGACAGTGACCCTAAAATTATCCTTTAACCTTGGGTTGATCCCCGGCTCGTGAGCATGGACATCTAACCCAACCCCAACAACCTGACCCCTATCCATCGCTTCCAGCAAATCATCCTCGTTGATCAAGCCACCCCTGGCAATGTTCACAATCCTAATCTTTCTCTCTTTTATCTTACTCAATACAGTAGCGGAAATGATATGCCTTGTCTCTACCGTCAGTGGACATGCCAAGCAAATACAATCTGCCACTTGGAGCAGACTCTCGAACGTGTCATGGAAGGTCGCTCCAAGCCTTGTCCCTTCGGGAGACAGTAAGCGATTCTCAGCATCATGCCTCCTCTTCCGGTTGTGATAATGCACCTCCATCCCCAGGGCAGAAGCGGCCTTTTGAGCTATAGCCAATCCGATATGCCCCATTCCGACCACACCCAACACTTGACCGCACGGATCGGCCGCCATGTGGCCGATCTCTCTGCTAGCACTCCAGCCATCTTCTGTACGAGCACAGTGCTCAGCCAATGTATAATACCGGTATGTATTGAGAATCAGATGCAATGCCGTGTTAGCTACCGCTTCAGTATTCGTATTCGGTGTATTGGCGTAGGCAATGCCTCGATCCGTCAGTGACTGAATGTCTGCGGCGTCGTATCCGTGGCCACTGCAGCCGATGTACTTCAAAGTGGACGGAAAATATGCCAGAGGTGCTCCCTGGAAGAGCTGGTGCTGGCTGTACGGACCGGCCTTGAGCCATCCAGTCCGGAAAATGGCGTCGACAGTGTAGTAGGGGCCGCCAGGCTGAAGCCTCTCGCAAAATTCGTTGACGGAAGGGCAGTCATACTCAATGATGTTGAACTTCTCTCTAATGCGTTGCCAGGTCGGGGTGGTAAGGTCTGCGTGAACGCTGGAGAGGACGAGGAGGACTGTCGGCTTGGTAGACTCTGGGCCCATCAGATCTGTCTTCTCAGACCCGGACTTGTTATTATTTCCCAAGTCTCCCATGGCGTCTTTCGCGGCGGGACCGAATGGTCAAAGCATTAGCGTGAACGCCCGAGAATCTGCAGGACTTTTCACCTCTTGTCCATCCTCATCCTCACTCTTGCTCAAGAAATACAGCACTCTGCCAGCCGAAAACCCATTGGCGATGAAGCAAAGTGCGGCTTGAATCGCTGCCGATGCGAGATTACTAACGACGCTCGGGCTGTACATCCCTAGCAAATTCGGGCTCAGGAGATAAGCTACCGGTACGGTGCCGATCAACAGATGTACCACCCGGCTCCGCGCCGGCAGCTTCTTGGAGCTTCGGCTACAGCATTCATATTACCCATTTCAGCAAGGAAGGTCGTGGATGGCCCTCAACCATTATTGAAGGAAATCTCTTCTTATATGCTAGATACCTGTGTTAGAACCTATTTGCACGAGCGTCCAACTAACTTGAATCTAGAATCGTCAATTTAGATATCTGGATGATCATGGCTGGGTCATCTCCGCATCCAGCCGTCGAGCTGCTGAAATTTCTAATTAACATCGACAGCACGAGCGAAAAGGAACTTGAAATCGGTCTGTTTCTTGAGAAACATCTACTGGATTTGGGTTACACCGTAGAGCGCATCGCCATAACGCCAGGGTCCTCTCGATACAATG
The DNA here is from genome assembly GCA_001282315.2 of Chrysoporthe cubensis. Lineage (NCBI taxonomy): Eukaryota > Fungi > Ascomycota > Sordariomycetes > Diaporthales > Cryphonectriaceae > Chrysoporthe > Chrysoporthe cubensis. The sequence continues at coordinate 1,080,293 of LJCY02000003.1, read as the reverse complement.
TCTACGCATACCTGGGCCAGCAGAGGAAGACACGAGTCTTGATCACGTCGCATATGGATACCGTACCACCACACATTCCGTTTAGTATTGATGGAGATATAATTCGTGGTCGTGGCGCTTGCGATGATCTTGGACCTCTGGTCGCGCAGATCTCTGCTGTCGAGGAGTTGCGGGCGGAGGGTAAGGTAAGTGAGAAGGGCGGCGACATTAGCTTTTTGTTCGTTGTTGGTGAGGAGAAAGGGGGCCCTGGCATGATTGCGGCAAACGACATGGGACTGGAATGGGAGGCTGGAATCTTTGGTGAGCCGACAGAGGGTAGACTCGCACAAGGACATAAGGGCCACATTGTTTTCGAGGTCGTTGCTCACGGCAAGGCCAGGTAAGTCTATGTCAAGTGCTCCCATCCCCCCCAATGTCCCTGGTAGAGATGGTCTGACTTTGCCTCTGGTTTGAAGCCATTCTGGCTACCCTCATCTCGGTAAGAGCGCAACAATGGCGCTCTTGCTTGCTCTCAACGATCTTTCGACGGTTCAGTGGCCATCATCAGACTTACTTGGTCCGTCGACCCTGAATATCGGCAAAATAGAAGGCGGGAGTGGCTATAATATTGTTGCCGCGTCTGCTAAAGCACTTTGTGGCGTGAGAGTGGCTGCGGACCTATCAGGAATAAAGAGTCAACTTTCCAGTGTCGCATCAAAACACCCCGATGTCCAACTTGATATTCTCTTTGAATATCCTGAGACTCTTCTTGACTGGGATATTGAGGGCTTCGAGGCAGCTCCGGTAGCATACGGCACAGATGTTCCGAGGTTGAGAGGGAATCACCAAAAAGTTCTATATGGCCCAGGGTCAATTCTGGTAGCTCATGGCGAGGATGAGTATATTCGAGTGAGCGAGTTACTGGAAAGCATTCAAGGGTATAAGACACTCACTCTAAAGTTCTTGCAATAGGCGAAGAGAGGGGGGACCACGGGGTTACAAAGGAGACCAATTTTCAAATTGCACTGGGTGGCGTGTAAGAAGAGCGCCTGTTTTGTCCGCAGAATGCATCTCATAGCGAACCGCATTCATTGGTTCTCGTTAATTCTCTTATATGAATACATTACCAAACGCACGGCTCCTAAGGCACCGAGACAGGAACGGCTAGCCCGCCACATTATTTATGTACCATTGTGGCTACGTTGCTCTATTCAAGAGTGAACGTCAGATGCTCTGATATTTAAGAAGCAATAGTAACATTGCGACACTTTCTCATTGGTGGCGATATCCTACATCCAAGCTCTCCACCAAAGGCATTGGCAGCTAGGAGCAATGCCATCCGGGACCTTGTTATATGATCTTGGCATGTGCACCTGTTGCACTGCCAAGATAAATCTGATGTCCTGCAATTATCTCGCCCTTCCTCTTTCATAGACGAAGATCCATCTCTTCAAACTCCGGACGGCCCAATACGGCTGTTTGCTCCAGAGCTGTGGACCCGGGCCCAACATCTCCATTCACTCCTTCCCCCCGCTGCTGGGAACCCAGGTACCCCCTACACCCAAGACTATACCGAGTCGGAGGGCATATCCCTGATTCTATAACATCACGAGCGTACCACTATAGTGCCCCGATGTTTCGAAACTTGCCAAGGACGAAACTTGCTGGCCCCTATTGTCTGGCCCTGCTGTCATGATCAGACTTCTCGCGCCAAGCTGCTCGTATTGAGCAGCACATTGATTGCACCAATTGTATTTGCGTAGTAATTGACAACAGTCTCAACAGTGCCCAGCAGTATTGAGGATCGAAAGTCAATGCCATTCGTGGGAAAAACAAATTTCATTAATGTGGGTTTTCTGAGCTGGAATACGCGCCAGACAGCAAGTTGTTTACGCCCAGATGAACTTGCACGAAGAGTTCGATTATAAAAGTTTGAATTCGACCGACTTCTCTGACGTTACTTATCCCAACAAGATGCGTAAGAGCAAGTAAGCTGAAAAGCTAAATTCTCTGTCAATATGCGTGGCCTTACTCTTCTCACAGTCCTTCCGGTCGTCTTGGCCTGCACAAACCCGAATTCTGACCCTTGTGCGTCTTACATGTCCGCCAACGGTGCGACCGTGTCTGCGTTCTGTGCAACTTTTACAAAGTCTACTGTCACTGCAACGACCGGTTTGCCGTCTTGGGCGAGTAATTGCTCGAACAAGCCCAGTTCACTCTCTAAGGAGTGCAGCTGTTACTTTACTGGCACCGCCGTAGCTACAAGCTCTTCAACATCGCAGGCCACTACCCTAACTTCCGCGACCACCACCGTCAGCATCACGACATCGACGGGTTCGGCGACCACCGCAACTAATACGTGTGGTGCGGCAGCTGTTGACGGACTGGTAGGCTACGCCGCCGGCACGACGGGTGGAGGGAGCGGAAGCGGCACCACAGTCACGACTTGTTCAGAGCTTGAAGATGCTGTAGCGAACGGAGGCGTCATCAAGATTTCTGGAATATTGGACGGATGCAACATTATTGACTTGGGCAGCGACACGACTGTGATCGGTGTCGGATCTCAATCTGGTCAGTGATCCACATTAGTCTCTGATTCCTCAAGGCATAGAAGCTGACTTCGCCCCCGCAGGCATGACAAATGGCGGGTTCCGTATCAAAGACCAAACAAATGTGATCTTACGGAATCTGTACATGCACGATGCGCCAGAGTCAAAAGACTTGATCGAACTTCAAGCCTCAACTTATGTCTGGATCGACCACTGCGACCTGTCATCAGATGGTTTGACTGGCGACAAGGATTTCTATGATGGCCTGCTCGATATCACACATGTAGGTGGCCTCACACAATTCCATGATGTGACGTGATGTGCTTACAGCTTTTTATCTCAGGCGAGTGACTTCGTGACCGTATCGTGGATCAAATTCCATGATCATTGGAAGGTATGTTTTGCCATGGTATCGAACCTTTAGCAGTGACCACAGGAGCTTACACCGTCACAAGGGCTCTCTGATCGGGCACTCCGACTCCAATGCAGCAGAGGACACCGGGCATCTACGAGTGACGTACCACCACAACTACTGGTCCAATGTTAACTCGAGACTCCCATCCATTCGCTTCGGCACTGGCCATCTCTATAGCTCATGCTATGAGAATAACCCCACTTCTGGTATCAACTCACGTATGGGCGCTGAAGTGCTTGTCGAGGAGCACTACTTCCTCAACACTAAGCTCGCAATCGTGACCGACCTGGACAGTGACGAGGACGGATATGCTGTTGACAGGAACAACGTCTTCGTCAACAGTACGGAGGAGATCACGCAGGTTGGCAGTTTGACACCGCCGTATAGTTACATGTGAGTTGTTTACAGAGCGTTCCTGATTTTCGATCTATACTAAACTCGGCGAAACCCAGTCTCGATCCCGCATCATGCATTTGCGATTTGGTTAAGGCTTCTGCTGGAACCGGAATCGTTGGTTAAGTCATGTTAGCGGCCCACCCTCATGCCTAAAACGACTGAATATCGGCTGTGGACGTTTCGTGATGTAGACTCGAGCACTCCTGTGCTATCTGTAGTCCCTAGGTCTACTATGGGTCGTATCTTCGTTAGCTATGGATAATTACGAGTGGTAGCTTGTCAAATGCTCTTATGATTGTATATATTTATTTATTCAATGTGACATTGATATATGTGCATCTCAGGTGAGCCTGGTGACTACCAGCCTTGCATACGGACCCTGACCATCGGCATTGTGGACATCATGCCTAATATCGACGGGAGAAGACTCTGCTGCTTCACTGATCCAATCTACCGTGGAGAAAAGACTTAAATTAGAGTCATTTATATAGATGAAAAAGAGTGTATACAATCGGGGGGGGGTGTCTAGCTCGTAGGGGGTAGAAAAAAGGCTCGCGAGAGGTACAACCAGCTCAAACAAATATTAAATATCTTTTCCGTATTAAGCTCTATTACCCCCCCCCCCCATGAGCTTTTTTCTACCCCCCATGAGCTAGTCGTATCCCCGCGGGCATTTTGGTCCCCCCCATGACTTACATGCCAGCCGTACCTACAGTGAGTCACAGCCTGGTTGACAGTCTTCCAGTAAAAAGCTCACCCAAAGTGTCAATAGAAGACGTGAGTCTGATGTTACAAGATGAAGCGATCTTCCTAAGACACTTGTGAAGCAGGAAGTCTTACACACTATCTATCTATGATCCCAAGCTGGGAGATTAACATACCGTCAGCTTGCGAGGTACGTGCTAGGTAATAATATTCTTGGTCTCCAAGCTGGGAAACGTATGCATCGACGTCCTGTGGCCTGCAAATGGAGAGACTCAAATGGCGTTTTGCCATAACTCCAAAATGAGGGCCTATACACCTATAAGTTATGGCCTCCAAGCAGGAGGTACACACCACATTGGGATTGACCATTTATAAAGACGTATACGCCGACTAGGATCCACACATAAGATGAAAGCTTACATGCGGACAAGGAGTTCCGGGTAGCACCTATATGTCCAGTCAAAGCTCGTCACACAAATCTTCGAAAATACAAGGGTTTTGAGATCAACATTATAATCAGGAACTTTTTGAACTTTAGATGTTCCAAGCTCTCCTGCAAATTCTCGTCCTTTCTCACGAGCCCTGATTTCCTGCAACTAAGAGCCGCAGCATCTCATCACTAGGCTTTTTGCAAGGAGCTACATATGCTAATGTCTGATAAATGCAATTTGCAATTGATGCCCAGTGCAACCCTCAGGGTCAAAACCAACGTTGTGGAATGACGTTTCTTCTCAGCCCCAGTCGTTCCGACGATCACAAATATTATACAGAAAAGAGAGAGGTTATCATTTGATCAGACAGACTTGAATATCGAGTGCCAAGTGTTCTCAGATTTCTGTAATTCCTGATTGCATCAGAAACGTTGCTTTACATCGTGCTTGATGTCCATAGTGGTCACAACTCTTGTACATGGTCATCAGCCCACAGATTCATTTCGGAGCTCTGTAAAAGCCTTCACCCTTCTGCAAAATATTCTCGCCCACTCAGCAAAGCGATTGTCAGACTTAGCTCCTCTACAAGACTTTTGCATCTCTTATAACGACAAAATGTTACACTTTTGGTCGAGATCCTTTTAAGGGCTGTTCAGACCATATAGCGACGCTATTTGCACATTTTTAAAGTCTATGAGATTCTTCCAGCTCATACCACGACGAGATTTCGATGCATAAATCTGGTACCTGCCTATTTCTTCGATCGGACAGTGTACTTTCCGGTGTCTTCTCCAAAAAGCCTTGTCCTAAGGCTCTCTCAACATCCCCGTCTCGTGCATTTCTCAGCATCCTCGTCCCAGGCCTCTCTTATTATCCCTTTCCCAAACCCCTCGTCCCAAGCCAACCATTTCAGGCAAGAACCACCAATTGCGAAGGCAATCTACATTTGACCATCTCGGAAGTGAAGATCGCTAAGTTTCGGGTTGGGAACAACTGCACTCCTTTCTTAATGCTTTGAATGCTGGTTGATTCAAGGGGCAACAGGCCAGTCAGCCCGAACACCATCAGTGAAGCGACTTATTACACCACCAGAGCTTCTATTTTCCTTCATGCCAAAGGCTTCCCGTGTCGGGCCGCTTTCAACAAATCGCAGATATGTGTTTCACGGAGTTTATTGGCTACACCTGCGGCCACTCCTCCATGGATGTCCTTCGGCCTTGCCCCATGACCACTCGGTTCCATACCAACCCTGTGTGCTCTCACCATGGCCGCCGGCCCATCCTCGCTGAAGAGATGTGCCCAGCCTGTCAACGGATCCTACACGGACGAGCTGTGCTGATTTCAGAGTGGGAGCACCACTGGATGCACGAGCGTGGAGTCTGCGGCTGTCCTGTCGTCTTTCCCGACCTCATTCGACCTCGCGTTATCAGCCGTGGCCGTCCCTACGGAAGTCAGCCCAGCGATTCTGAGTCCAACGACAACAAGAATATCAAGGGCAAGTGCAAGAGAAGGAATGGCAATGCCACCAAGAACTCTCCAAAGAGCAAATATGGAAGAAACCGGGCCAAATCCAACAACAAGCCAGTCAACCCTCGAGACACTTCGAGAATTCCCCGGGGCAAGACCAAAAAGGACCCTGTCTATCCTCACGATCTCGCAGGAGCTCCCCTGGGAGAGGAGGACAACATGCTGGCTGCCTCTAATGACGCTTCAGGGGGCCACTGTGACGCGAAAAAAGCAAGTGGGGTCTCCGTCCGCATCCCCTCCTTCTATGGAGTTGAATGGATTGAGGAGCATCGTCGACTACACAATGAAGGCTCTTGCAAGTGTCCAGGGGACTTTTCTTTCTACCAGACTCCCGAAGCTTATGGAGTGGACTCGTTTGTGTTGCAAGATGGTGACAAGCAGAATTTGCATCTAGCAGAGTCCAACTCCTCCGGTGGTCAAAGCTGTAAGCAGTCCTCTGACTCTGACTACATGAACCAGGACGTTTCTGGTCTTGATGACTCCAACTCCTACCACAACTCCCTCGAAGCTGGCGCTCAAAATTCATCTGGTCCCCAAGCCCTTCAGAATCCTAGGACCTGGGGTCAAAACGCCTCAAGCAATACACAACCACAGCAGTGTCAGTCCTGGTTCAATGACACCCAGCCTGGGGATTCATATCAAGATCACCAAGCCTGGGACTCGAATGAGCGAGATGTGAGCACAGCCCAAACATCCTCTCAAGGGTGTTTTGACCTTTTCTGACACATTTCAGCAGCCTGCTGGTTCATACCAATGGGACCAGCCTTGGGCCTCTACTGAACAAGTGAGTCTACTTCATGGAAGGCTCAAAGTTGGACGACTTTTTCTAATGCTATCGAGCAGACATACAACATCGGACCAGCTACTCGGCCTTGGTACTCGTCCGGCAAACAGGCAAGTATACCAGCTCCTTCCTTCAGTGCCTCGAGATTTTCAAGCTTGACGCAACTCCTAATCTTACTCGAACCATATCACACTTGCCCTCCACATCCTATCACCAACCAATGTCTGTCAGGCTTCCCATCCACAGTCTGTTCTGGGCCTTCGTCTCCTGCTTTCTAGCTTAGCCTATCATTGCCCTGCCCCTAGCAATGATGAATTCCTAGCCTATAAGTGTCCCAACTCCACACCAATCAGCCACTCCCTCCACCATGACCCATTTCCCAGCCCATCAATATCATCCTAACCACTCATTTCCAGATTTACCAAGTCCAACATCCCACCGCAGGAACCGGCCTCCCCGTACGCTCACCGGGCGCAATCTATCGCGTCGACCCGGCTCGCTCCACAAATCCCCTCTACAACTACGCCTGCAACGAGGGCGCCAAGATCGGCCGCTACGCCGACATCCAGTCCGTCGAGTACCGAAAGCCTGCCGACGCGTTGCCTCCGCTCGTGGGGCTGCCCATCGGCGCCGGGCCGGAGGGCCCCCCGCTGCTGCGGCATGTTGGTCCGTTCAAGGATTGTGTGCTCCGCCGGCGCCGCCGGCGCCGGCGCGGCGGGATTGACAGCGCGGCCATTGTGTCAGGGCTGCTGAATGAGGCCGGTGATACCCGAGGGACCAGGCTGGCGCGCCTGCTGCGCAAGAGCGCTTCCGTCGCATGTCTTGCTGAGCTGAAGACGGTGGAGTGCGGACGCCACCATGCGAGCCGGAGGTTCGGATGGCACACTGGGAGTGTCTGTAGTGTGGCTGATGGAAGCCAGGACTGGGATGCTGTGGCTCCTGGTGATAGAGATGGGACGGTGGCTCTGTGAAAACTGAGCGTCGTCCCGTCTCTTGTCGAGGATGACAGAGAGAGAAGTAGAGGATTAATATGAGTGAGTACTAATATCCATACCCCTGCATTACAAAACACATAGGACAATTGTCGAGACTGCTGACATGGGATACAGTCCGCTCTGTCCGGCGAGGCATTCCAACTTGCCGAATTGATCAAATGCCTCTCCCACAGACTTCTGACAAAAGAGCTTGTGCTTCTTTTTCTGCAGTGAAATTATTTGCTTGATTGATTTTCGATCGGAAGAACGGTGAGGAGCAGGATCCACAGCATACTTCAGCGAGAGCCTGTCACTGACCTTGTTTGCAGCAAAGACCGTGGCCCGCCGTGCGGCAATCTGGACTGGTGGCCTCATCTGCAGTCACTGGATACGCTTTCTCGTCGCCATGTCTGGTCCCGTTTCCCCTTGCAAATGAGGGAGCGGTGCCCTTTCCAATTGCATTGACAGCTCCCAAACCCGCAGGAACACCAAAAGCATGAGCGACGCCACTGGCAGCAACGCGGCTACCCTCTAACGTTGTCTCCGGCAGTTCGCCGTGAGCGATCGCCAGCGTGCCCTCACTACAAATGCAAAGCTCGAGTCCTCCAGGACTTTCTTACCCTTGCTCAAGTTTTTCTTTGTCTAGATGCACAGGGTGCCCGAAAGGCTACGGCAACCCGCCATGTCCCTCGGACCTCAGTGTCCCCATGGGGATGAATTTTGCTGCCCGGCTTTCCTTTTCAGTCTGAATTGCACTGCCACCACTGCCTATGACAGGTGCTGATTTCCGTTACCTGGGTGTTGATGACGAGCGGCGATAAATAGCCCTGCTTTGAGCGGAGAGATGAGGCGTCTCTCTCATCTTGACCTTGCTGCTTGTTTAGCAGTCTGTCCAACGCTTAATTTGCTTGCAGCAACTGCTTTCTCCTGCCGCTTGGCAGAGAAAAGGGAGGGAAATGAAATTGAAATCTGGAATTTGAGACTCGAGAATCATAGACCAAGGAATAGAATTCATCTACGTTACCCCAGGTCCCCACGTTAGACACACGGACACACGTACACACACGCAAGGAAAAAAAAGCGAGGGATCGTTAGTCGATCTATCAATCAACTTGCGTTGTATTCATTTTCAAATATCTCTGGGATTGATTGGCGATACTCTACCGCCGCCATCTACCTGTCAACCTCGCCTGACAGGGCAGTTAGCACGTCTGGTATTCGAAGTAATTCTAGATGGAGGAGACTTACCGAACACCAAATCCATAGTACCAATAATGGCCACCGCATCAGCCAGCAAGTGACCCTTGGACACCGCATCGAAACCACCCAAATGAGCGAAACCAGGTGCGCGGATGTGCACACGATACGGCCGCTCGCTGCCATCACTAACCACATAGACACCCATTTCACCCTTTGGCGCCTCAATTGCTGAGTACGTGTCACCAGGAGGTACAGCGTATCCCTTGGTGTACAACAAGAAGTGGTGGATTAAAGCCTCCATGTTCTCCTTCATAGCGGCACGGGGCGGTGGCGAGACCTTGTAGTCCTCGACACGGACGGGACCAGCGGGCATTTTGTTCAGGCACTGATGAATGATGCGCAGGGATTGGCGGAATTCTTCCATGCGGCACAGATATCGGTCGTAGCAGTCACCATTGACACCGACGGGCACGTCGAAGTCGACCTGGTCATATGCGTCGTAGGGAGAGGACTTGCGGACGTCCCATGGCACGCCGGAACCACGGAGCATAACACCAGTGAAGGACAAGTTGAGGGCATCGGCAGCAGACACGACTCCAACACCGCGGAGACGGTCGATCCAGATACGGTTGTCCGTAAGCATCTCTTCGGTCTCGTCAATCCGGTCACCGAATTGGGTCGCCCACTGGTAGATATCGTCGAGGAGACCGATGGGAATGTCTTGGTGGACGCCACCGGGACGGACGTATGCGGCGTGGAGGCGGGCACCGGAGACACGTTCGTAGAATTCCTGGTCCAGGAGTAGTTTGATCAGCACAATAGCTCACGGTGTATGCCTTAACCTTCCACCACTCTAGACGCCCCCGGTGATCCTTACCATAAGCTTCTCTCGCTCCTCGAAGCCCCACAGGAAAGGCGTCAGAGCACCAACATCCATAGCGTGCGACAGGACCGACATGAGGTGGTTTAGAATCCGAGTGATCTCTCCAAACATTGTCCGGATCCACTTGGCACGCTCGGGGATCTCAACGTTGAGAAGCTTCTCGACAGCCAGCGCAAAGCACTGCTCGTTTGTCATCATGGAGACGTAGTCGAGACGGTCGAAGTAGGGAAGGGCCTGCAGATAGGTCTTGTACTCGCACAGCTTCTCCGTGCCGCGGTGGAGCAGGCCGACGTGGGGGTCGGCGCGCACGATCTCCTCGCCGTTGAGCTCCAGAATGAGACGCAGCACGCCGTGGGCGGCAGGATGCTGAGGCCCGAAATTGACCGTGTAGTGCCGCACCTTTCGGTCGTTTATGGAGCCCTCGCGCGACGCTGCCGTGGTCCCCTCGTGGCCCTGGAGCTGTTGCATGCGGTATGGGTCTCCCGCCGGGGCGAAGTTCTCGTCGACGGGGATCAGGACGGTGCCCTGGGTGTCCTGTGGCTGGGCATACCGGCGAAGGCTGGTCGTCGAGAAGGAGGCGGCGGCCGTTGCTCTTGACGATATCGAGGGTGTCGACGACGACGTGGTCGGTCGAATGGGGAGGGCGCAGGCTGGCCTCAGGCACAGCCGTTTCGCCGAGCGGCCTGCTAGCCTGTGCAGTGTGGCCATTGTGTAGTCTCCAGGCGGCTTGGGTGGAGAGGTCGAGAGGCTGAAGCTGAAGCTGGAGCTGAAGGAGAGGTCAGAGGAGATGGGTCCTCCCACGGTAGTCGGTGTCGGCCTCTTCTCCGGCGTCAATGGCTCCGGCTTGTTGATAGATGCTCCCGCGTTGTGTGGGCGTCATTCAGTTCGGAGAGAGAGGCAAAATCGCGACCCACCCGCGCTAATCTCACTAAGCCAGAATCAACGAGCAGCTGATTGGCTGTATTAAAAAAGCGGGTCCGCCCATCCTCAACCCCAGACGTCCACAGATATGTCTCCCAGACCTTCAGCCTCGCAAGTCCCTTGCTCCCCGCGATGGTCTTTCTAAGCATCAATGCCATCGTGGTATCGGCCAGGGAGACATGAGAATTATGGAAGCACAGCTCCCAAATTCGACACTTTCATTGTGGCTCTCTCAGCAGCCGCAGCGAGAGCGACCGTGCGATGGATGACAAGACTGGTGCTCCCCACAAGTGTATATGCATTGTTGCCATGGAGAGTGGCTCGGTCCAAATACTCAGTACGTGCACTTTGTCTTGCGAGGGGGCCTGATGGTCAGTAGCCGGGTAATCGAGCTGGTCATCGATAGCAGCCTGTACGGCACAAGCAGTGATCACAGATCACTGCCATCAAATAGCATACTGGCCCCTCTAGCTACGTCCCAATAGAAAGCATTAGCCGAGGATCCATGGTGCACGGTCTTTTGTCCAGGCTGCTCCGTTTTATATCATTCATATACTGGAATTCAAAAATTACTGCGTAGCCCAGACGGGATCATATCGTCTTATACTGCCTCAAGTATTCCTTGGTTTGTCTTCAACGCACTGATGCAATCCGGACACTGCCCGATCGCAGATTTGACCTCCGCCGTGCCGTTCTTCAACCAGCAGTTTCCTCCAACAGTATCCACCCTCTCGGCCATCCTCGTAAGGAACGTCACGGCCCGGCACTCAGCCTCGCTGGGCAGGTTCCAGTGAACCGCTAGGGCCGTCTGCCGCGAGCACGCTCGCAAGCAGTCCGAGAATGTGTATGCCACAATTCCGGCCAGGTCAGCGAGTACTAGAGCCTTACCCGCGCTATCCGTCTGCTCCGCGGCGCCTCCGTTGCCCATATCATATTTGCAGATCACGGAGAAGGTTTCGTTTTGAGCGCTGGTCTGGATCGAGGACGAGAGAGCGTCGCAGTCTGCGGAGACGTTCCAGACTGCTGACGTCGGCGCTGGGAGGTAGTTGATCAACATGGCGTCGGTGACGCTTGTGGGCGTCGTGATCGCGTTGAAGCTCGAGACCGGAGCTGATGTGGCCGATGGAGCCGATGTGGCTGATGTGGCCGATGATGCGCGCTCAGCCCGTACCTCACTTGCCATAAGATATCAATGAAAATGAACTGGATGGGAGCACACCAGTAATCCTGACTAACCTGAGGCTGCTCCGGCACTGGGCCAAAGAAGCACCCATCCCGCCACCAACTGAAGCCGCTGTGACGAAGACTGCAACGAGAGCAGCCATTGAAACGGCCAACATCCCCCCGGACCCTCTCCACCACAGGCTCTGCTTCTCGAAAACATCTTGATGCTGCTGCTCCTCCTGGTGCGAGACATCTCTATAGTTCCATTGCCAGGGCGCGTTCGGTCTGGCTGGTTCAGGGGCGATGGCTGCTGCCTCGGGCTGGACAACTTCAAGGCCTTGCTGCTCTGATTTTATCCGATAATACTCGGACATATCCATTCACTCGATCTGCTGAACTAGAGACAAATCTCCGGATTCTTCTAACAGCAGAAAGAAGAACAGGCGAAAGTCTCAGGGGCAAAGGGAGATTTTAGATGCGGCTCGGCCCCATAGTTACATTGTAGGGTATCAACAGCATATAGGCGCTTATCTTCTGGATACGAAGACTGCCGCATTTTAAAATCTTAAGAGCTGAACGGCAAGGATTGTTTCACAGGGTAGGCGAGATCCTTCAAGGGGGGCCGTTTTCTTGGCCGGGTATAGTCCTCTCTGTTTCGCCCGGCGCACCCCACACGTCAGGCAGACAAGCCCTGAAACTTGTCGATAACTACTACGAGAAGAATTGCTACATGAGCCTTTTACAATGATTTAGTGTATGGGCTGTGGACTCATACTTCTACCTGTCCCTTAGCACCGAGCGGCCTTGGAGATAGCCGCGATTGGACTGAGCTTGTATTAAAGCTGGGATGTCGTTCGCAAGGCCAAACAAGGGGCGATTGCGGTATTTGAAGGTATTTACTAATATCAGGTAGCATGAGACAGTCATCGTCGCTTAGCTAAGATGTTGAGTATATGTCTAAGGAAATGAAAAAGGCTTGCGAGTTAACTAGCGTTACAATGGATTCGTGGAGGTACATAAACTTTTCTTGAGATATTGGGGTGACAATACTTGATCTTGAGCCGTTGGAATAACGTGTCAGAAATATGAGTATGTACTTACTGAATTATCGAAGGAGGCAATCCTGAACGACGATACTTTTCAATATAATCGCAAAGTTGCACGAGCAGTGACTTGCCACTAGTCACCCAAGCTGGCCTTCGGGGCGATTCTTGCTATTCAGCGAATGTGCGAATATTATAGAGGCACACTCACTCCCAACAGTGACTTACTTGTCAGGATGAAGGGGCTCACTGCGGTGTACAATATCTTCCGAATCTGCGGAAGGACAACCTCTACCTCCGTTCCTAATGGCACAACGGGCAGTCGAACAAGTCAAAACTATTCACAAGAAAATATCACCATCTCGTGTCTTCATTGACGCCCAATATGTGGATATGCAATGTCGTAATCCTTGCCGCGGCTTTTGCAGCTCATGCGACCGCTGTTCCTTCTACTGACGTTAGCTTTCTGGTGCTCGGGGATGAAACACCTGTCAGTACATTTCTTGTAACGCGACAGATCAGTGCACAGCTGATCACCCCTCTCGGTATTCGATGGATTGAGACTAATCTTGTGGCTCTTCAGGACGAGATTTGGTGCAACATCCAAGACTTCCAGCCAGCCAACTTCGGCTACAGTCAAGAAAACATAGACCACCTCAACAGTGGCAGGACAACTGTCTCATGGCAACCTGGTGGAGGGAAATGCGCACGAGTCTCCTGTCAGTACTCGTCTGGCATTTATCTCTGCAATGACAATCAGCACGATATCACCATCGAAAACAGCCTTATTGCAAGCTATGCCAACGATATCCTAAGCAACGCTAGCTGCAGCTCATACCCGGAGTCCGACAATCATCAGGTCCAAGGTCAGGCTTTTGATATTGGTCTTTGGAATATCATTGTCGGAATAAAAGACGGAGATCCTTGTTGAAATGCCGATAAGACTTTAAGGACATTATATGGGATGCTGATGATCAAGATCCACTTGTCCCAAATGCACATGCTCTTCTAGTCGAGATAGCTGCGCGAGCCTCCATTTTTGATAACGAGGGAAGCAGACTTAATTCAGCAATCAGAAGCATGAATAAATAGCTGTTCTAAGCCACGGATAACAGCTGCTGATATGCTTAGGTGTCCGCCGCAAGAGACTTGTTACCTATACCGCAAAACCTTTCATGTGTAGTCCCCAGCCCTGTGGAAGAAGCGGGAACAGCTGGCCAATAATTCATCTAAGAACGGCCCCTCTTCTACTCTGAAGGGGAGCAGCACTTCGCTATCGCTGTGTTTTCGGGACGAGATTGTCCCTAGATAGTAATCAAAGATCAGAGTGTCATCGTGTCGAAAGAAAGTACAGAAGTGCAAGTTGCTGTTAGTTCTGCACAGAGTAGGCAGGGGTAATCCTGGCACAAGATTGTTGTGGGGCAGGTTGTTATCTTATCCGCCAGAATTTCCTCAGAAATTCCAACTCCACGCTCAAACTTGGGCACTGCTGCTCAAGACCAACCATGCGCTGCAGCAACGATGGCACCCATAATAGTACCAACCCAAGAAGAGCTTGATCGTCGAAAGGTGAATACTTACCAGTCCCAAACATGCTCCGGATTCCTAAATTGCTGATCCTCAATTGTTCTCGCCCAGGTCGTCGGCATCAACGCAGAAACCGTCACCAACGTAACCTCAACCGACTTCCCAGGCCACTACCCAGGCGAGGACCACTCTTGGGACATCGAGGCCTTTCGCTCTCAGTTCAAGGTCGTATTCCACTCCAACGGACAGCACGACGCCTCCTTCTCGCTCATCGGTCTCGATGCCTCCATCGCCAACGCGTTCCGGCGCATCCTGATCGCCGAGATCCCCACGCTCGCCATCGAGGACGTGTGGGTCAACAACAACACGTCCGTTATCCAGGATGAGGTGCTGTGCCATCGCCTGGGCCTTGTCCCGTTCCAGGGTGGCAAGAATGGGATTCATGAGTGGATGAAGTGGTACAAGAAGCCCGGCCCTGACCAGGAGCCCTTCGCGAACAGCATGGACTATAACACCGTCAAGCTCGAGCTCGACGTCGAGTGTACTCGTAACCCTAACGCAGCGCCCGGCGAGAAGGACCCCAAGAAGCTGTACAACCACGCCCACGTCTATGCTAGCGACATCAAATTCGTCCCCGTCGGCCGCCAGGAGGAGTTCTTTTCTGGTCCGGACGCGATCGAGCCTGTGCACCCCGACATCCTTATTGCTAAACTGCGGCCTGGCCAGTCAATCTCTCTGATGGCGCACATGCACAAGGGTATCGGTGCGGATCATGCCAAATTCTCGCCTGTCGCTACGGCTTCCTACCGCCTGCTGCCGCTCATCAACATCACTCAACCTATTTACGGTGCAGACGCCGAGAAGTTCCAAAAGTGTTTCGCCGAGGGCGTCATCGGCTTGGAGAAGATCAGCAAGAGTGACTCACGGGAGCACAAGGAACTGAAGGGTCACGAGGGCGAGATGAAGGCGGTGGTAAAGGATCCAATGAAGGACACGGTTAGTAGGGAGTGCTTGCGACATCCGGAGTTTGTGAATAAGGTCAAGCTGGGTCGGCAGAGGGATCACTTTATCTTCCAGATCGAGTCGACTGGCCAGTGGGACTCGGATGAGCTATTCATGGAGTCCGTCAAGTTGCTTAGGACCAAGTGTGAGCGGTTCGAGAAACAGCTCACGTACATGGCCCGGTAGTGATCGGCCGGCACTTGGGGGCTTTTTCTGTTACCACTGTCTAGCATTCTGGTCCGGCGTCAGGAGTACGAAAAGGAACAGGGTTACTGGTCAATAGAGATCCTGAATTTGATGATCATCACTTTTGATTCATTAGCTGTGCTTAAGGCACTCAGACTCTCGAAGCCTAGGCTATCTAAGGCGGTGCCCCAACGCATGCTAAGCAGAATCGAAACTAGGTGGTCTTGCTCATATGCGATCTACTCATCATCTATCTTTGTCGACTCGAGCATCTCGTCTAGACCTGGGGGGATTTGCGATACCTTCCTCCTCTTTCCATCCTCAGGCGGGCTTGATCCCAGCGACTTAGGTCTCTCGCGCTTCTCCAACTCGGGCGTTCTAGGCTCGACCACCTTCGCACCGGCCGCCTAGGCTTGCTTGAAACGAAGAATGAATCTAAAGGTCGCCACGAACGCAGGATCTGTCACAGAGATCTCCCAACCACTCTCAAGTCCCAGGTCCTTCAACGTCTTGACCAGGTTTGGCCTCGTCTGCTCTTCCAAGCTCTTGGGAGATTGCATATATAGCGTCTTGCCTTCCGCACGTATCGACGGTCTCTTCAGCTGCGCCTCTGGTCGCTCTGCCAGCGTATCCACCAGATCCTGTAGGGTCCACTTCGGGTCCACATCCAATGGACGTGCAAGGGTACCGCAGACAGGACAGTCGTCCTTCTTCTCGTGTTTGAAGGTGTAGGTGTAGATACCCTCGTTGCCTGAGTACATCATGTAATTCTCTTCCATGCCAAGGGACGGCGCACAGGAGCTTGCGATCTTCAGTGCTTCATTACAACAGCTAGCAGCGATGATGGCGTTGGTGGAAGCGATGGCGGGGATGATGTTCTTGACAACGCCCTGGGTTAGGGAATAGGTGACTCCAGGGATGTTAAACTCTTGCGCTCGGGTCAAAGCCTTTTGGTACAGCCAGGTGATGTGTTCCGGATCATCCTTGTCGAGCTTGGGAAACGGCTTTTCTTTATCCCATGCGATGACATGCGCCCACTCGATACAGTGTTCGGGTTGTCGAGGTATTGTTGCGAGGGTACAGAGAGGTACGGCCGCTCGCGGCGCGAACATATCCAGCTGGCATTCGATGCAAGACGTCACGGTAGGGAAAATGACCCTCGATTGACCCTTGAAACCTGGACAGACAATCAGCCATATCTTCTTGCTTTTAACTTGAGCCACCATTCCTCACCTTCCGTGCCTCCATCTATGAGCGGCTTAAGGGAATCAGGATTATCCTCGTCCACCATATTGATCAAAGTTGCGTTGATCCAACGCCTTGCCTCTATACTGTCCAAGCCGCAGACCACGATCGCAAACTGCATGTAGAAATCTTCGTCGAAATCTTGTATGCGATTGTTGTGTGGTGTGATCTTGACTCCCTTGACTCTGCGCTCGACGAACTTGGCTGCGCACTCGGCCTTTGATTTGCCTACGTCGTCTTTTCGGAAGAGGAACTGTCGGTTTAAATTCGAGATGTCAATCGTATCTGCCGCCGACACGTCAGCCCGGTATTGCTAGGGTCCAAAAAGGAGAACCATACCCATGTCAATGGCATGTATGTCTTTGAAGCCTGAAAGGGCCAGATCCTTCAGAATTTCGCATCCGAGACCACCGGCGCCGCTGGAATCGTTGTAAGAAGGGGTCATAACCGTATCCTATGGAGGAGGACGCTTACATGACCCTGGTCGAGCTTGTCAGTAGGCTACACCTGGTTGTCGGTCTTGAAACCTTACAAGATCTTCATATTATCCATGGTCTCAGCCACGACAGACCCATCGAAGGCTTCATCTGTGAAAGGCCCCTTCACCATTCGTATCCTGTCGAGATACTGCCTGTAGGACGTTCATTGTCAGTGTCGACAACACAGCCGGCGAACAGAGCAGCTGCCTACCATCTCGACGTTGCCGCCATTTTTGAAGTGGCGATGTCGTCTTTGCTTCTTTGAGAAAGAAAGAGAGAAAGGAGTGGAGGATTCAAGTATGGAAGACCGGTCTGTTGGAAGTTGGAGACGAGGGGTTGTAGCTGTAGCTCTTATCAGTGATAAGCCCTCTGCTTGGTACCCGCCATACTCGCTTGCTGGCTTGTTTCTTACGGCAGTCAGTCAGCCTTTTCGTCAACTCAAAGCGACAATTAGAAGGCGTGCTCTTGCCCTTCTTCCCTCGCATTAATACTTGTCCCTCTCCCCTTTCCAACTATATGACCTTCGCGATTGTCTCCAAGTTAGCCTGTGTGGTAACACATCCATGGAGGGGCTGCAGAGAAGGAGACTAAGGAGCCAGGATTACTACCTGCAGAAGATCCGACGACAAGATGGATGAGCTCCTGAGTCCTGTGAGCAGGACTTACTACAAGGCTAACGCCAATGAGAAGCCTCTTTTGCAAGAACTCCCGACTCTACAAGGCCATACCCCTACGAGGTCGACCTTCGAAGCATCGTCTATAGAGGATGTCATCGAGGTTCTAAAGAACGAGCCCGACTACGATACCCTGTTCAGAGCACTCAGGCTGTTGGTTTGCGATGGTCACAGCCTGGGTGGGTTCAATCTTAGGTCACCTAGCCCCGAGGCAGCGAGACTGGTTCAAATTCTGGTCACGGAGATCGTCCCAAATTATTGGACTTTGCTCAAGGAGTCATCTACGGAAGACGGGAACGAAGTTCTGAATCTTTTGCTCTACGCCTTAAGAAACCTAGCCGGGCTGAATGCGATACTGCTCCGTATTCGCATGCATATACAGGAGAAGAAAGCCGAAGCTTCGGAAGCCAAGCGGTCAGACGTCCTGCTGAACCTCAACATTGACCTCGAGGTTCTTAGCGCGGTTCTGAACGGATATGACCGTGTCGTGGGCATCTGGACAGCCATGTCTAATGGCGTAGACCCTGTGAGACGACGCATCATGTCGAAAGAGTTTGTCAGCACTCTAGGCGGGGGGCGTATCGTATCGCTCTCGGCTGAAGCGGAGGCTCTCATACCTCAAGAGCATCGAAGCAAGTCCATCTGGACCGCTGATGGTGTAGAGTACTCGAGATGGCTTGCTCGCAACATTATTACGTGGTCAATGCAGGCGCATGTGCCCGAGGACAAGAAGATGGCAGCAGGTTTGCTATCCAAAACAATGCACCTGGGATACTCTGGTAGGAACAGAAAGTCGACTTGTGTGAATAATGCTAATATCATACAGATAGTGTCATCAGAATCATCGTTTCGGAGCTGGTCAACGAAAACCAGCGGGGCGAATGCCTTCACTCCATATTCAGCAATCTTCCTCACTCACAACAACGTACGACCTTGATCGGCCTAATAAAATCTCTATCCGAGCTCTACCTTAACGACCTGGGCGCCTCCGGTGCTCCATCGGACCAAAAGGTCATCTCAGCCACGGCAGGAGTGGTGAAGCAACTTGTCACAGATGAGCCTAAATACACATCTCATCTGGTCACCTGGTTGACAAGTGCTACTGGAGCGGGCCTTGGCGATGCTGTCGGCATTCGGCGTGCAATCTTCGCAGTCCTGGCTACGAACAAAGACGATATTATAACGGTCTTTGAGAAGAGTCTGGATCAATTCGGCGACTACCTGTATATCAGACACACCCCCATGTTGCAGCAGGAAGTGCATGCACAGGTACTGTTGCTCTGCGCCGGCTATTTACAGAGATTGGTACCTCTGAAGTTGGCGTTACACGTCAGGGGTGGCACATTTATGCATATGGTTTCCAAGAGACTCGAAGCCTCCCAAACCAGAGCCCGCTTGCTGGGTATGATCGTTGGCGAAGCGCTCTCGCAGCTAGTTGAGTTGAGTGACAAGAAGCTCGATTTCAAAATGGAGGAGACGAAGTCAGAAGAGGCCCTCTGGTACAAGAGCTTGGTTGGCGTATCTGATTCTGTCGGCCCGATCGATCCACTAAGATTGAGCTCGCAGCAAACTCAAGACAGTCAGGTAAAGACGGGCAGACAACCAAAGAATCCGAATCCAACTCCCAAACCCGCTCCATCGCCCAACACAGCAAGAGCTATTATTGAGGAGGTGGACTCGGATGATGACATGGAAGACGACATAGTCCCACTGAAGAAGCCTGACGACGATGACGAAGAGTCTGACGATGATCCAGAGACAGTGAGAAGGGACAAACCAAAAGCTCCTGTCTACGTACGAAGTCTCATCACATACCTTCGGGACACTGAGGACTATGATCATCAAAAGCTAGCACTGACAACAGCGCCAACGTTAATACGGCGGAAAGCTAACTTCGGAACCGAAGTCAAGGAGCATGCGGAGGAGCTTGCGTCGCTCTTGGTAGGGCTCCAGGACAAATATGATATCGACAACTTCGACGATCTCAGACTGCAGGGCATGATAGCCATTGTCGTGGCCCAACCACAAAAAATGGGTCCGTGGTTCGGTAAGACCTTTTTCGATGGTGACTACTCGGTAGCGCAGAGGGTGTCCGTCCTTACCGTCCTCGGTCTCAGCGCTCGCGAGCTGGCTGGATTTATTACTTCCGAATACGCATCGGCAGCCTCTTTCCCTTCCAAGGCCCTGCCTGAGCGGATGAAGAAGTTGTATGTCGATGATGCAACCTCTAGCAACCAACTCCCGTCGTCGTCAATGCTGAAGGCGCTGCCTCCCAATGCTTTAGACACAATCTCCAAGTCTCTCACGTCCAACTTCATGGCACCGATAGCAGCCAATGCCGCAGACGCTGCAACCGGTCCGGACGTCTTAAAATTGTCGACGTTCACATCTCGCCTCGGACAACAGGACTCCGGGTCAAAATCCAGAGAAAAGACTCGCGTCCGCGCCATCCCTAATACAACCGCTCAGCTCATTGCGACGTCCTTCTTTTTTCCTCTCACAGCCCGCTTCCAGTCAGCTATCTATTCAAGTGTCGGTCGCATGCGAGGCATCATTTTCCAACCCGTTCTCCTCTCGCTCTACCTCAAGACCCTTGCCCTGCTCCTCCACGCTGCAGGTCCAAGCACCCTTGCTCTGCCGGACATGATCACGGAGCTGTGGGGCATCCTGCTTGGAAGCAGTGTTCGAGCGCACGCCGTGGGCGACCTAGGGGTCACGCATGCCGTGCTCTTTGCGTTACTGACGATGCTGGAGGTTAATAATGATAGGATGAGAGACATCTGTCAAGTTATGAGTAGGGAGGTGATCGAGACTCAAGAATGGGTTGTGCAGGTGTTTCATGGCATCAGGGGCGAAGACGGCAGTGGGGAAGAGGCGGAGGTCAAGGCGTTGGCCGCAGGCTGTCTAATGAGGATCAATGAGGGAATGGAGAAGTATCGAGTGCTGCTAATGGGGGATATGATCGGGTAATTTGAGGTGAGGAAGAGATATGCTGAAAGTTTATTAAGTCGTGGCTTAAGGAACATCGGATTGACTATCGACAATCTATAGCTCAGGCCCTATCCAGTGGCAGCGAATTCCATCTGGACCGCGCGTATCATATTCATTTCTGAAAATAATCTAAATCGTCATGATGCTACATCCAGGACATCGGGTAAAGCCTAGATGTATCCACTTTTTCTCGCTTTTTAGGGGGGGACCTAAGTTCTCCTTCGGTGCCGCATCGGCCGACTTCGGCACCCTCCAAACTTCTTACAAATCAACGGCAGGCAAAAAGGTGAGCTCATAGAGCCGCTCACGCCATCTTTTTCTTTTGCGACCACAGGCAGTTTGATTTCCCACGTTCATTTGCACACAGACAACTTTTAGAAAATGGCCTCGCCGATATCCACGCGTGAGTACGAGACGCTCAACTCCACCTCGCGGATCGCAGCTGACGCGCGCCGTCCAGCGATGCCAGCGGGCACTGCGGCAACCCCTGCTCCTGCGATCAACAGCGACGCCGCTGCTGCCCCGAAGCCCAAGGTACGATATCTGCCCGGTGCGGGATCACATGTTGCCGAATTTTGGGACAGAGGAATGTTCTCTCGTGCTGACTTGGAGCCATCACTGCCGCACAGCCCTGCTGCGTCTGCACGGACGAGAAGTCGAGACGGGACGAGTGCATGCTATTCTCGAAAGCTGCCGACCCCGCGAAGGACTGCCGGTCAACAATCGATCAATATCGGAGCTGCATGAAGGGTTTCGGTTTCGAAGTATAACGGCGTGACCGAGGTTACGGAGAGTTGTCTCGAGTGACGAAGCAGCAAGACGACAGGCACGATCCCAGCCAGAGATGCAAAAGGGTTTTAGTGTTGGCAAAAAAAAAAAAAAAGGATGATGCATTGTCACGGCGTAAATATGATGATACCAAGCAAAAAGGCTTATAGAAGGTCTTTCGCTCTCCGCTCAACAATAGATACAAGTCAAAGGGCGCATATGCAGCGGAACCTGGACCGAACAGTGACATCTGTCTTGTTGTATTGTCTTTCGATCCTAGAAAGCAATATGTCCGTCCATCCCAAACGCCCCAATATAGCAAAAGGTATCATCCGCTGAAGCAAACAACGTTCATAGATTCCCGTTTCAAAATCGCCAGATCGCTCCCGTTCCCAATTGCTCATATGCTTTCAGGTGTTTTTCCTTGACCCCGCCCGATCTGCTGGCCCAAATCAATCGCCAGGAGCAACATGTGTAAAGCAAATACCATTGCCACCACTAACTTTCCCCAATCAGAAGATCAAGCGTCGAACTTGGTCTTCTTCGCAAGAAGAGCCTGGTCCTGCTTCTGCTCCGACACATGGGTGGCAAGCGACTGCGCCTTCTCGAGCCGGTACTGATAACCTCGATCCAGCATGGCGGCCAGCTTCCTGCCCTCGCGCTGCTGCTCAGCGAGTCTCTCTCGGATGAGCTCTTCGATACCGTCCCGTGCCTCGATTGCCGCCTTCAGGCGGTCGACCTGCTGCTGACTGATCGCCGCACTACAAGCCCTCCTGTCAGCACCCAGCCACCCAGAGAACGAGGCCTGCTCGGGCGCAGGTGACTCACAGCTGCTGGGTATGGGCCTCGACAGTCTGCCCGATGCGCCCGTGCAGGTCGGCGAGCTTCTTGTCGAGGTCTCGCTGCAGCTGGGAACGCTTCTTCTCGCGATCTTTGCGGATCTGGTCACAAGAGGGGAGAGCACCGTCAGATCAGATGGTCGGGAGGCCAGAGAAAGAGCAAGCGTAAAGACAAGGCATCAGCAGTATGGCGGTGATACCTTATCCAGCACCTGCTTGGTCTCGACCATCCTGTCCATGTTGATCTCCTCCTCGCTGGACGAATCATCCGCAGCGGCGCGCTTGCGAGGAGCCATGCCGAAGTCGAATGCTCCCCGCGTCGGCACAGCGTGTTTCAAAATCCTTCCACCAGGTCTGTTAACTGTCTAGCGATCTGCAGGCAGTCAATTTAGCAGACGCTACCGTAGATGATCTTGGAGGGTGAATGAACGTGAGGGAATGCGTTTTGAGCATGTGAAGACGCCGAGTCGAGTGAGTACCGCAGTAAGCCCCACTGCGGGAGGCTGATAGCCGGCTTGTGGGGTCCTGCCTTCCGCCGACCCTTCCCGCCAAAAATTTTGAAATCTCAACTAGGGAACCACAAGTGCATCAATTCCGCACCGCAACTTCCCCGGGTACCAATCGTCACTCGCAGCACCGTCCCCCTCTGCCCCCTTCCCACCCATCTACGACAACAATCATGGGTCTCGCCGCCGCCAAGAAGTAAGGCTAGCCCCCCCTCAGCCCTTCCCAATCATCTCCAAGCTTGGCTGCTCACAGAACTCACCTCATTCCAGCAAGCGCAAGTGGGCCAAGGACCCCAACAACACGGCCTGGTCCCGCAACACCGACACCTTCGGCCACAAGATACTGCGCTCCCAGGGCTGGGAACCCGGCCAGTACCTTGGGGCCAAGGAAGCCGCGCACTCCGAGTTCTACGGCTCCGCCAACGCCAGCCACATCCGCGCCGTGCTCAAGGACGATAATCTCGGCCTGGGCGCGCGGCGGAACCAAGGCGACGAGTGCACCGGCCTGGATGCCCTCCAGGAGCTTCTCGGGCGGCTCAACGGCAAGAGCGAGGAGTCCCTTGGTGCCGAGAGGAAGAAGCGAGAGGATGCGAGGGTGAGCCGGTATCTGGAGAGAAAGCTGGGGACCGTCAGGTTCGTGTATGGCGGGCTGCTTGTCGGTGACAAGGTCCAGGCGTTGGCAGACGAGTTGAAGAAGGAGAAGGAGGCTGCCGCGGCGGAAGAGGGCAAGAAGGAGAAGAAGAGCAAGAAGAGGAAGGTCGACGAGGAGGGCGGCACAACATCAGACAAGAAAGAGAAGAAGTCTAAGAAGCGGAAGACGGCGGATGACGATGGCGAGTCGAAGTCCAAAGGAAAGGAGAAGAGACATAAGAAGAGGAAAGTCAAGGAGGTTTCGACACCAGCGGAGTCTGGATCTCCAAGTGACGATGAGACGACACAGCTGAAAGATGAAGACAACGATGCCTCAAGCCGAAAGAAGTCTAAGAAGGAGAAGAAGGAGAAGCGAAAGAAGTCGAAGGAGGAGGACGGTGCAACTTCGGCTGAGACATCAGATTCACAGTCGAAGGAGGGGGAAAAGAAGAGAAGAGCAGAAAAGGATGGCGAGGCCGAGTCCAGCAAGTCTACACCACTGCCCACAGATACATCTACGCCCACCGGCAGCGGCACATCGACACCAGTATCCGACGTACCACACCGCCACCTCGCTCGGAAGAGGTTCATAGCACAGAAGCGAGCTGCTGTGATGGATCCAGCAGCTTTAAACCAGGTATGGCTCTTTGGTCTCGAGCAAGTCTAGGTGTATTTCCCGCTAACATTCCTCTAGATCTTCATGATAAAAGCATGAGCGCGTACAACCAAGAACGATGCTTCCATCTACTACTATATGGTCTACAACATTCAGACCAACAAGCAAGATGCTGCCGTCTGCCACCGGACGATCAAGCGCGCCTGCCAAGCGACTTCCCTACGTTCCATCCACGGGATATCTCAGCAGCAACGGCACCGCCGAACATACTTGCGCCTATCCGAACTATCATCTCAACTCCCAAGTCGAGGGGGGATAAGGCGAGATGAATCCTCGACCAGCTCAGCGTCCGTTGGGCTATGTTCAATATCTCTGCTGCGAATGTCTGAGTAGCATGCAGATGTCAACATGTCTCCGGAAAGCTGCGTCGACGTGTATGACTATTACTGTCTGAAAGGGCATTACAGCGTTGACCACATGGGATTGCGACGACTCTCAAGCGAGGATAGACGGTTGCCTCTGTAAAATGCAGCCACACGGTCAGATGCAAATCACAAATATAATGAGCAATATTTGCCAGCCGTCAAAGTCACCGGCCAAGTCTATGAGCACATCACGACCATATTCAATTGCAGATTTTGTTGTTGCAGACTTTGTTAATGACTTTCGACATTCGATTTCATTCCTAGCTCAGAACATGCCAGTCGAGCCAGCCTTGTATCAATCTGTGGCGGGGTGCCGGAACGCCTTAAGAAGTTCCCTGATAACCCCTTCCTCTTTCTGCATGCCCGTTCCTCTTGATGATCCGATGACCTCAAGTCCGAAGTTGAAAGCAACCCAGCCAACCAGTTTTGATACACAATGAAACCGTTCCAGATGCACAGCCAATGCTTCCATCGTGCTACATCAAGGAAGACAACGCACACGCGAAATCGTCTCTCACACCCGGACCGGTTATTTTACTTGTACATGCCTTCCCCACATCACAGGATGTGCCACCAACGCCAGGACAGTCGATTCTTTTTCTTTGCCAGAATGCCACCTGGACTGCCGATCCTGCGTCCCCTCCGAGATGCTCACGGACTGTCATTTCTTCGTCCTTTTCCCCGACCAAAAGTCCCCGGTTTTAAGCATACCCGGATGACAAAGGAGACCCTTGCGTCATGCATGCCAGAATGGAATCGTACATGGTCATGAGATCGTGCCGTCAACATCGGCAAGATATCAGAAGCGGCTGTGGCGAGGGTGTGAAGTCATAATGCTGTTGGACCTTCCGTAGCTCCACAAGAGTGCAATCGGAGCAGCTTCTCGTTTGGCCCCAATTTGAAAAATGCTGCCGAAGGTGATCGGCCCTGCCTTGTCATGTTTCTTTCGTGAATCTTGTGTGCAATGATCATCGTACTGTGAACCGATGCCGGGACACTTCAGTCCATGTAGAAATCACCCTTGAGGATCCTCTCCTGGAAGTGGTCAGGCTTAGGGCGAGGGTCGCTGCGAGGGGATCGGGCCTTGGGAGCCTGGGCGGGAGGGGCTGGCATCTCCGAGACCGATCTGGCACGATCATGGCCGCCGGGGGAGGTCATGCCAGCGCGAGGAGGCGAGCCTGTGAGGCCGGAGGCGAAGGAAAACGAGGGGCGAGGGCCAGTGGCAACGGAGCTCTCAGCGCGAGACCTAAGCTGCTCTGACCAGTTGAAGCCCTGGTCTGTGAGAGTTGTGGAGAACAAGTCAGAACTGGCTCTAGGACGAGTGCGGGGTGCTGCAGTCGAGCTGGCAGTGGCGCCTGTGCTGCTTGGCGGTGTCTGAGTCGCGGAGGAAGTGAGGGTCTTCCAAGACGTCGCAGAAGCCGAAGCAGACGCGGGGGCAGCGCTGTCAGGAGGGGCGGCTGTGTCATAGGGAGACTGGGCGGTGTGCCTACCATTGCCTGCTCCAGGGCTGGAGCCGCCAGGGCGACGCATGGCAGCCGCGGTACCGAAGCTCACGCGGCGATTGAAAGGAGTGACCGGGGCGGTACGGGAGGCAGAGGGGGCATCCTCCTCCTCGATGGCATTCTCATCCCAGTCGGAGTTGGTGGACAGGCTGGCCCGGCGGGCCAGACCAGTGGCACTGGTTGGTGACGTTCCGGTGATGCCCAGTGTCGTCGTGGTGGAGAGCGAAAGCCTCCGGCGCTGCTGCTCTTGAAGGGCGGCAGTAGTGATGGCGCTAGGGAAGACAGGAGTGCCAGCGACAGCGACGGAGTTGCTCCGCGTGAAGAGCTGCGAGAAGGGGTTGGCGCTGAGTGAACCACGGCGGTTGCGCTGCATGTCGGCGGGCGGGGGCGAAGGCGACTTGTTGTTGTTGTTGGAGTTTGCGTTGTCTGAAGACATGATGAAAAAGAGATCTGGGGCCGGGCGGCTCCAGTGAGAATCTTATTTAAAAAAAAAAAAAAAAAAAAAAAAAAAAAAAACTCCGGTGCGAACGAGAAAGACACAGGTTGGGAAGGTATCCGAGATCACAAGCAACTGTAAATTCCGATGGGTCGATTGCCTGGTATGATTCTCCGGGGGATGGTTCGAGAGTTGTGCGACGCCGGAAGCAGAGTGAGTGGAGGTGAAACGTCACGGTGGTGAGGTGTTCTGTAGGGACACTGGCACAACGTCCAAGGGCCAAATTGTGCACGTCGTATTAGGTCGCAGGGTCGAATGATGATTGAGGCGGGGGGTGCAGAGACCCCTTGGACTTTGTACTGTGGGAGTGGACCACCTGCAAGATGCCAAGCCAGGGGCAGTGCCGAAGTCCCTCTACTGGGTAGTGGGAGGTGGGATGCTCCGATGTCCTGGCGCCTCGGTTACTATTCTTTGTCGCCCGTCGAACGATGACAGGCAATCGCGGCACAGTAGTAGACACGGGACGATTGCGACACCCAACAAAAACGTGACGGCAATTTGAGCGCAGAGTGCTGAATGAGAGAGACTAATCCGCAGATCAGCTGAGAACTCGTCCCGACGAAACAGCGGCGTTCCAGTGCAGAGCCCGTCTTTATAGCGCTGGGTCGACGGCCAAGGGGCGGTAGTCGATGGTGAGATAGATCTGTCGAGCAGCGCTTGTCGCGAGGGGGGCCACCCTCTCTCTCCCTCGTGATTGGGGTGATGCAGGTCAAGATAGCGTTGCAGTCCTCAGGGTGTGGCCTTGGCTGTCACGGTGACCAGGTGGGATCGAATCGAAAAAGCAGCCAGAACACGTCGTCGGAGGTGGATGGCTTCGCCAGTGCTGCGCTGCAATGCGCGTGGGTGGGGGTGCGGAATGCAGTGTTTCGTGTCCGGAGGATTCGGTAAGATCCTGTGGCATGTGTTCTCCTCTACTCGAGATTCGAGAATGCTGGAGAATGGCCAAGGGGTGGCGGGGGTGGTAAGACAGCTGCCCCGGCGGACCCCTTTTATGAGCGGTGATAAAGCCTGCGATCTTGGGAATCAGAGACAGTCTTGATGCCCGGTGTCGGTCACGGTGGCGAATCGATGCTGGGCACCGGAGGCGGCCTGGCTGCGTAGAAGGCGGGAGTGCTCTAGTCGGGAAGGTCCTGACAACAGGCAGATGGGTGATGGGGTATGAGAAGGGGGAAGTCTGTCTGGTTTCGCAATCTTGGTTCGACCCTATTAGAATTCATCCGAAATGGCAGAGGGTGGTGATGGTAACCGTGACCGCGCAGGCGTGCTGGGAGCGAAGGTGAATGCAGGTCAGCAGTCTCCCCCGGTCCCGGCCAATGGGGGGCTCGCTCGCCCAGCAGGGAGGGTCCACCGTTGTCCGTGCATCTGGGGTAAGAGCCCACCAGGCCCGCCTACCCAGTAGGCAGCCGGCGCTAACGGTAAACTGGCCATAGCTCTTATGTCATTACACAGTAGCTCGCACAGCCCTGGCCAATCAGCGAGACTGCGGGGTAAGATCGATAAGGGGATCTAAGAGGAAGGAACGGCAGGGCCCCCTAGCGCAGGCTGCGTGGCCGCTGAGCAATAGCTCCCCCCCACGCCACCCACCTGCCATCTCACCCAGTGGCCCTTCGATCCCATTCACCAATTGGCCTAGCATCAGGCCCCGCACCCCTGGTCTTCCAGAAACTCTGTCACATCTGCGTGCGCCTTTGATCTCTCGTCCTGCTCAGGGGGCGCTTGACAATCTCCGCCTAGCTGCCCTCCTCCCACGTAATCAGTAAGGACACTGGCCAGCGGCACTGTGGTACGAAGGGGGGGGCCACGACGTTGCGGCGTCCAACCATCCAACCCGCTTGCCGTTTATACCGAGCGAACTCTATACATACTACCTGCTGGACACGTGCTGGATGCTACACCCCCATCGCCCGGCCGATCGTCATTTCGAGCTAGACGAGCTGCGATTGTCGATCAAGAGTCTACTACGTGCTAGCATCTGGGCTTGCTTCTGTGGGTCGATAGCAAATAGCGCCTTGCGAGGCCAAACTCTGCGGCCATCCCGCCAAACCTACCGCCTGCTTAGTGCCGTTGTTGACAAAGTAGAGGCTGTGCTAGAGCGTTCCATCGAGTCGCGCGTGAGTCGTGGCAGCCCACGACCGCCACGATGCACTCTTACCGCTTGCGTCCTGCTACTTCACACCACGCAGCCGCATGCATCGTTGTGCAGTAGCCCCGCAGTCTACTCTAGCCCTGGTGTCTGGAAGCATAGGCGAGCTGTGCTGGAGGAGGCCACCCTGGCCCCGGCCCTCCCAATCACTGCGGTCGAGATGCGCCAGGTCTCAGCGCTGACGGCTGACCAGAAGCAACGGAAGCCAGGGCCCACCATCTTATCACTACCTCCACTAGCGACCCAGTCCTTGGGATCGGCCACCGGTCACTATCCTCAGGGGAGCCAGCACAGCTTGTGTGGTCGATGCTCAACATCAGACACTACCCTTCTACCCTTCCTGCAGAACTGAGAGCGCCATGGCGGGCTGTCAGCTTAGAAGGGATGTACTGTATACAACAAAGGGACGCACCGTTCACACAAGGCCTTCAGATCTTCACTGCCTCCGCCCCTCCTTCACCTGTCCCCATCTGCATGAGCAGTCCGCTCCGAAAGAGGGATAGGCTATGGGAGGCAGTCGCGGGATGCGCCTTCGAAAATGCTGCCAGCGCAAGCTTGGCTCGTCGAGTCTCGCGCTCGTCCTAGTCGTCATAACACCGAGGCGGCCAAGCAGCTGCCAGCGCCATCTCTGGCTGGCTTCATGGACCCATACTGGGTACCGAGCAGCCCCAGTACCCAGTCGTCCAAACCCAAGTGTCTCCGCCTTCAATACTACAACGGGAGGCCACTTTCCTGCATTGCATCGGCCCCAGCGGGACCAGAGCAGCAGCGTCTCCTCTGGAATCGTCCCCCCGCCCGATTGATCGATCTTTCGATTCTCCATCGCCGGGGTCCGAAAATCGTCAGATACCTTCATGCCGGTGCCTCTATTTGGGAGCAACAGGTCTCACTATGGGTTGCACATGTCTCACATCGCTCTGAGCACAGCGATCGCTCTGCCACTCCAGTGCACTCCCAATACGCTGACCGGTCTGACGAGGTCTAGAACGGTTGCACTGACAGTCTGGTTGATACTCGAGCCGTGCGCTTAGCTTTCGTACGTCTCGCTGATAAAGTCGTGCCACTAGTCGGACACCCAGACATAGCATTTCCGTGACATGGTTGCTCGCCTTGTCTCAGGCGGGAAATCCTCCCCCTGGCCCGTGGCGTCTGCGCGGCGCCCCAATAGGTTACTTCTGAGCCAAACTGCCTTCAGGACGGCGCCATGATGGAACTCTGGGAATGTAAATGCCCGAGCATTGGCTTGTGTTGGGTGACCAGTCACTCGCATGGTATTTGTTGGCAGAGATCTGGCCGGCACATGAAACGGCCGTCAAAGTTGGCTTCGATCTTGGGTGCTTAGCTCCAAGGCAGGCGCCTCTGTTTTCGTTCTCGGCCATTTGCTGCTGGTCACCTGATCTGATCGCCTTCCTGTTGCGTGCCATCGCCTTGTCGTTCAGTGGCACGTGAGTGGGTCGGTCGTGGAGAGGATCACCATGGACGATCCAGGGGCTACACTCTTTGCACTCCGGATTCGCCTCCATGCCCAGCATAAAGACACGGTGCAGTCTTGTCCGCTTCATAACGAGGAAGGTGGCATTCTCACCGCCTTGCCGGTAAGGCTGTGCACGTTAGTAACCGGAGTGCGGAATGCCTCTCCGGACTGAGTCGTACCCGCGAGGTCGGAACTCGAAAGGGTAACGTCATTGGCCCGCCATCTTGCGAGCATCCGACCGCCTGGCAAGGCTGCGTACCACGTTTGATGAGCATTGTCTGTGCCACGGGATGATCAGCTCAGATGAGGTACGGGCCTGTGGAGACGAAGCGGGAAGTGTCATATCGAGACAGTCGTCTTGTTGGTGGATGAGAAGAGCTTTCTAGATGGGGAGCGGCATCCTCCTCCAAGAGGACAGAACATGTCCCCAGAATCGAAAATTATTATTTCCGAGCTGATTGTCAAGAGCATACCGCAGTGCGGCGTAGAAAACTAGCTCGGGTGCTCGCGGCCTCAATATACGGTCCTATCATCTTAGTGGCCAGAGGCCCACCTCCAGCTGTGTTTCAATTATACTTTATCGACTCATGACTCTGCCTCGCCCAAATAGTAATTTTCTATATCCGTGCCTACTGGGTCCATCTCGTGTTCTAATTATAGTCCAGAATACTATGAACATCAGAATGACCGGCACGATAGTGGCCCTGGCCTTCTTTTCTTGTGGAGTATGAAGGGTATGAGTGCTCTCGCCAAGGGCTACATGACTTGTCGCTTTACTGTACAGAGGATTGGCAAATGCCCTTGTGGCTGTCACCTGTCAGCAACAGCCTGGGTGATGACGCGGCCATCCTGTAAATGCTTTCAAGAGATTCAGTCACGGTTTCGCCTAGAACCTTTCTCTTCTATCTATCAATCTTCTTGTAG
Organism: Chrysoporthe cubensis; assembly: GCA_001282315.2. NCBI lineage: Eukaryota > Fungi > Ascomycota > Sordariomycetes > Diaporthales > Cryphonectriaceae > Chrysoporthe > Chrysoporthe cubensis. The sequence goes on along the minus strand of LJCY02000003.1, from coordinate 1,048,895 downwards.
ACCAAACCCCATGTCGGTAGGATGGCCATTGTGTCCGGTTGCCCTAACATGTGGATATTAGGAATGCTCCTTAGGGCCAATTCGACGAAAATGCCATCTTAAAGTGCTTAATCGACATGCTTCTAGAACGAGAAGTGGCTAAAAGACTGGCACACTAGCTTAGCTAAGACATCTCCTGCAGTGGCACTCTTTCACAAAATGCCCCCCCGCCATTGTCTTGTGAGACTTCAAAGTGCTGCCTCGAGTCCTGTTAATGGTGCGCCTGTTTCAAGGGCACACGTTACAGCACAAAAGTCTATAAAGGCTCGCTAGGCCGTGCGGCGATACTTAGTTAGTTGCCACTATAATACAAAACGTCGTCATATCCGAGGGCTACCGCAGAAGTCCAAATATTTCTTCGAAGACCCAAATACAGTGAATCCAAGAAGGACCGTGGTCATGGTCCCGTGCGGCGTGAGTCAAGAAAACGGGTGTTGGCGAAATCAGAGACTGCGAAATCGTCCAGTGGCCAGATTTGTGAAGGCACGGCGTCCGTGGATCAAGCTTTCTCCTTTCCCTCGCCCATAATAGGCGACTCGACACGTCCAGAAGCCTCCTCGGTGAATAGCCTAGCCATGCGGTGGGTTGGAGAGTCTGAATACTCAAGCGTAGTGACTGATGGATTTCCGGTGTGTGAAGAGTCGCTAGTGCTGGCAGCCTCGGAGAGCGCGTAATCAGATGGCTCGCCCGTGGAGGTCTCTCTGAAGAACCAGGATCCGCCAGGCAGGATGCCATCACCAGGGAAGATCGAACCAGCTGAGAACGGGTGTGCAGGAACTTGCTGCGGAGAGTTTGGCATAGACCAGGGACAGAATGGGGGAGGCGGCAAGAATTGATACGGCTGCTGAGACACGTGAGCCCACCAGGGAGCGCTGCCGGAAGGAGGATGGGAGCTGGGCCTGATGTGACGGCTGGGAGCTGTGGACCTCGTGGTGAACGGGTCCTCGACGCAAGGCGACGCCTTTATAATGGCGGAAGATGGTTCATGAGCAACTGAAGAGGTGGCCTTTGCAGGGGCGGATGGGCCAGTCTCGACCGTAAATTCCGCAGGAACCTGCCCAGAAGCTTTCGTCGTCTTCTTGTCGTTGCTGCTCGAAGGCTGTGGCTTAGGCTCGGCGATACCGGTAGGATACTTCTTACTCGTATTGCGATGAGGGTGAGGCTTGGGCTCTATTGGGCTGCTTCCGTAACTCTTGCCCTTACGAGCGCCAGTGTTTCCAGGACCAGGGACGACCGTACCGTCTGGACGCATGATCGGGATGGCCTTGGATTTCTTCTTTCCGCCAGCCACAGTGGGAGATGACAGGGCAGGAGACGCAGGCTTCGCGGCCTCCCTCTCTGGGAACATCAAATCGTCGGAGGGCTGCCAGTCGCCGCCGCGGTACTTCACCCAGAGGATGTCCATGTGCTCGAAGCCGGCAAGGATGACATCGCTTCTCTGACAGAGACCTGCCTGGGAAAGCCACTCTGTGGGAGTGATTATCAGCGAATCTGACAAGGTGAAGAAGCCTCCGCGAACCAAAGGAAACTTACTGTGATCAACGACCACACGCACACGCAAAGTGCCCCACAGCCGCTCGTATCTCGCCTTCCAGCCCGGGCTCTGGAGTATCAGCGGGAAGCAGACTGCCATCAGCTTGCCCATCACGATGCGCAAGGCGCGGATCCGCCACTGGTCGCACTCGTCGTACGTCATGAGCAAGGCACGACGAAGGAAGGCCTCGAACTGGTCGAGGTTCGCGTAGCGGAGTACTGGTACCAGTGTCTCGATCTCCTCGGTCGCGATGTCGATCTGGGTCAAGGTATGATCCATCATGGGGCGGCAGAGGCAAGAGGTTCCTGCCAGGAAATTGGCGACGGCATGTACCACGGGCATCGTGTTCAGAGGGTTCTTGGGATCGTAATCGCCTCCCTCGTAGCCTGTGGTGCCATCAGTTCGCCTGCACACTGATAGTTGGAGTAGTATCAATGATTAAACTCACCATCCACATACATGTAATGCAGAACGGCACCAAGAATGCCTGCATCCCAATTATCAAGGTTCCACTCGACTGGCTTGTCCTAGAAGAAACTTTTAGTCCTTGGTAGGCACTCGGAGAGTGGCTATATTACGTTGAAGGCAAGGGAGCTGATAGGTAACACACTTACATCCTCTGCCTCTGGGGGCAAGTACTTCTCCATCCACTCCGACATTCCCACCAGGACGTGTCGGTGCACCTCCCAGTGCAACCCGTTGCACCGAATGATAACATCGGCACCGTCTGGTTTGCACCAGAGACTGTTGTGGTAGAATACCATGTCAGAAGTCAATCTCAAACGTGGGCTGCGCCACTCCGCGCTAGGAATCAATAAGAAGTGTTTTAGAGGAGCAGACTGAGTGGTCGCTCAAGATCGTGAAATGGGCTGCATGGATTGATAGAGATAAGCACACGAGAGTTAGGCAGGGGCATGCAGGAGAGACGAGTGATTCAAATGTGAGACTCGAGACAAAGGGCTTACCCAGAACTGATCAGAGTAAACTGCCATGAGTCGCCACATGACAGCATGGCGTCCTGTCTCTGCCATTCGTCTCCTTGTCTTGGGGAGGGTAGAGGAAGAGATCGTGAATACCAGTGACTTAGTCTCGATGGATGTGACTTACGAGGCCAACGGCGCAACGGAGGGCGCGCGAGGGCGCGAGGGAGCATGAGTGGCGGCGGCGGCCGCGGTGGTGGTAGGCCCTGGAAGATTCAGAGAGACCCGAAGGTCCTTCTTATCTCCGGCGTGGAGAGGAAACATCTCTTCTGCTGTGGTGGTGCCGTCGTCCTCTGTGTTTGCGGCGGTGGAGGCTTTTGGTGGATCTTTTCGTTATCGGAGAAGAAGGTTAGTAGAGGTGAAAACTGTGATGTGGAAGGAAGAGAAGAGAGAATGCACCAAGCGGGGCTCTTATTGTATGAGGATAATGACTTACTTTCTATGTCATTTACAGCCGCAGTTGGCCTGCGACTAAGCTGTGGCTTAGAGGCACTCCATTGGCCAGCAGCCAAGGAGAGTACACCGGGCAGAGGCGGGAAGGATGAGGTGTCAGTAGGAAGAGGAGGCTGAGATCGCGATGTTGTGGGTGTGGGAGAGGACAAGACCTCATCTATTTGTGTTGCTGGATCGGTACCCTGTGATGCTTGTGATGTCTGGGCCTGTGTAGAGCCCCCGACGCCCTTCAGCACGTCCGAATAGGACGACTTGGAAGCCATATTCAGCTCACTTTAGAAAATGAGAAAGACAAAGGATAGAAAGGGAAGAGGGGGCCAGCGATGATGTTTGGCTTCAGAGAAGGAGTAGCTGGTGGTGTGGATGGCCAAGCCAGCGACGTAAAAAGACAGGTGGTGCTGAAAGCCAGTAGCAGAAAAGCTGCCGGTTGACTTTACTCACCGGCAACTCAGTCACTGGGAAAGAAGTTATGAGACTGCTTCCTTGAGCATTCAGTAAGTGATCTTGACTGCTAGTTGGACATGAGACGGAAGCGTTACCTGTCTCCACCGCTAAGCTTGATGTTGGATAGAAAGTCGACAGATAATTGATCTTCTACGCTGGACAAAACAATTGGCTGTACCTTATTTTCCAGTGTCTTGCACTTGTCTCTATTATTGCATGCTTTGAATATCAGAGTTCGTGAAACTGCCTACAAGCTTGTGGTTTGTTTGCCAAAAACTCATTTTGAAGCTGCCTTCTCGCTGCAGATTTTCATTATTCTTGATGTGCTCTTACACACGTCTATTTGACTGGCCAAGGATTACTCAGGTAGTTGTGGGCGGCTTCAAGAATGAAGTATGCGGAGAACCGAGCAGTTACAGACAAAGTACTAGATACCAGGGCGGCAAGGTACTTGGATCACTCAAGAATATGAAGATAAAGGTATTTAAGAATTTAGTTGATGATTATAAGACGAAGCGAGGACAATAAGCTCCAGCTCTAGATATTCCAAGATTCTACATGAGTTTCAGGGCTGAACTATGCTCAGCCTTGTAAATAAGTTCAATGGACAAAACATGACAGTTTGGTAATTCTGTAATCGTAGTATTCAATGGGTAAGAGTAATTCAAATCCCCAGATGCATTGTGTGGGTCTCTATTTCGTAGGGAATAGGTCTCAGGGGTGATTGCTGTGAAGCTGTGACTATTAGTTAATCGATGTTCACTCAACTGGAGCCGCTAAAACCAGGAACTGCGAGGGATTACTTTCATAGGTCCCAGCAAGACTTCCTGGAAAAGAACCAGACATTGAATTGTGCTCCTTTAACCTTTTCTGTCTGTTGCCTGTGAGTTATGTGCTGTACCCAGATCGCAAGGGGTATATTTGGGCTCAGCATGACAGTAACTGAACGTATGAGGTGCTAATCTGAGATGCTTAATGGGAGTAAGGATGGCCATGCCTTGTATTGAGATCTATAAAAGTATAGTGCTTACATTTTGTATCTTAGATGAATTTCCGCGTGCGCTTAGGATGGAGAGAACCAGTGTACTATGAATCATACCCACAGAGTATGTTCTCAGACTCTTCTACAGGATCTGTGTCCATGACGAGCACGCAAAACTGCCTCTTTAGTAGCTATAAGACCAGCCGCCCTAATTTTCACTCTTTTGAAGAGCCTGCTTTTAACCAGCTGCACATCTGAACGATCGGCACCACCAAACTCCGTCATACACATTCGAGTTCCACCAGATGCCTTCAACAAAATGGCCTACGTGTGAGGTAGTCCACCTGCCATACGCACGTCAGATCTCTTCCCTCCGCGACCTCACTCCTTGTTCACAGAGACACTACGACCTTGGCAGCACTGACACCGCTCTTGTTTAGGTCCAGCGCGCCCTGGAGATAATATAAACCCTTACCCACAACTGTGCTCCGCGGTGCCGGCCTCAACTCCCCAGCCTCTAGCGCTGCAGGCACGTACTTGCCCCAGACCCGTCGAGCGACATCCGGCTCCGACGTGACGATCCCAGTGGCCCCGATCCTGACAACCTCCACACCCCTCCCGACGTCCCCCTCTGGCAACGCGCCCACGCTCGCGACCTTGCCCCCTCCTAGGGCCGCCACGACAGCCGCGCACTGCCGCACGGTGGCCTCCGTCCCGATAGCGTCGTACGCTCCGACGAGCTCCGCGCCGGAGCCAGACAGTACGGCAGCGAGGATGGCCACGACGTCCGGGTTGTGGTAGTCGAGGACGTAGGTTGCGCCTAGGGCCTTGCAGTAGGTATAGTTCGCGGGGCTGGCGGTCGTGACTACGGTGTATTCCGCCGCGACGGCGAGCTGGATGACCGAGGACCCGACGGAGGAGGAGCCGCCCCAGAGCAAAAGGGCCTCCTTCCCAGCGCCCGGCCCCCGCCTCGTCTGCCAGAGGGCGGGGGCAGCGGGAGACGGGATCTCCGGCACCCTCAGCCCTAGCGTGTCTCCCATGTACAATCCAGCCGCTGCTGTGGACACGCTTAGCGGCAGCACGGCTGCGCTCTCGTAGTCTGTCCCCTCCGGTATCTTGGAGACCGTGATCGTCTTCAGCTTGACGTACAGCTGAAACCCGCTGAACGCGTTGCCCAAGCCAAGCCCCAGCGCGTGTGCGAGCACCCTATCGCCCTTCTTGAGGTGCCTCACGCCGGAGCCGACATGGAGGACCTCGCCGGCGACATCTTCGCCGAGGATGGCCGGGTACCTGATCGCAAAACGGTTGTTGCCGGGGGGAGACGACTGGATTTTCCAGTCGACGGGGCTGCGGGACGGGTCAATACTGTTCTAGACCGAAACCAGAGCCTTAATGGAGGCTGTATTCATACTTGATCGCAACTGCTTTGTTCTTGATGATGATCTCGTCGTCCGCTAGGCCGTCTGCGGAGGGGAAGGGGGCAGTGGCGACTTCAAGAGGCGCTTGGGGCGCGGGTAGATAGGAGGCGTAGTTGATGTATTTCATGATGGGAGGCCAGCTTTGGAGGAATGTGAGCGCGTGGCAGACCGAATGATCAGGAGCACAAACAGTTCTTGACAACTTTTTGAGCTGGGGAGGAGCAGTCCTCATGTGGAGCGAGGTTGGGGATCGGGTAGTAGCATTACGGAGTCGTCTTACTTCAGGGATCTCGATCACGTCATGGGCTGCAAAAGTCCGTTGGGCTTTATAAGCTTGACGACGCCGCCGCTCATTGCCAAAGATTCGTGGAAGGGCCAAGAGAGAGGTGGTAGTTATATTTCCAGCCGTGGCAAGTAGCATCTATGGATTTGCAGCAAGAGGTATAATACACAGACTGTACGAGATAGTAATATCAACTCCTCCAACACCCCGGCCCGAGTAGCGCCCGTATCGCAATTCGTGTCATGCATCATAATAATACCCACGCTGGTAGGAGAAAAGCCATCAGTACCGTCCTCCCGCCCCCAATCTAATTCTGGCGATGGGTAGCTAACAAGACACGGAATTCTGTGGAGCTTGGTTTCGCAACAAATCAAGGTTGGGCTGCTTAAGCACTCAGCATACCGACGGAGCAGCGGTATAAAACCAAATGTGCTAGTAATCCGGTATCGAGTATCCCCTAAAATTGGAATAGATCCGAGCCCGGGAAGTCGCCCATCATCTGGCCAAACAACGGATCATTCGCCATAATCGAGAGGCCGGTGAGATCCTGTAGTCCGCCGCCACCCTCGTTTAGTCCCTGCAGCGTGGTGTCCCATGCTTGGGCAAACCCGTCGCCCAGGTTGCTGTAGTCCAGATCCTGGCCAAAGTTGAGCCATGGCCCGGGTTGTCCAGGCATTTGGCCATGTTGGTAGGGATGAGGCGGTGGTGGCATGTTGCCATCGCCATTGGGCTTGTTCTGGCCGGCTCCAGTCCCAACATCCGGCGTGAACGAGCCCATCTGGCCGTACCAGGCATTAGCGGCCATGTTACCATTTCCAGCACGGCCGCGAGACGCCTGAGCGTTATTTGTGGCGGCCTGGTTGGTCGTGGCCGCCTCTGAGAGAAGTTGTAACGGATTGCTACTCGCCTGCGCGGAGTAGCCAGGGGTCGTTGCGCTGGTCGGCGTGCGCTTGTCACCGCCGGTGCGAGCGGTGTCCGGCGTTGCAAATGGTGATGTACCCTCTGCTGCATTTGCGGCGTCCGCAATACGTGCAGATTGGTTCAGCTCGCCTTTGCTAATCTTGTGAAACCAGGACCGAATCATCACTAATACCACAAGAAACTTGGCGGCCGGTCGCGACTTGTCATCAGCGGCTATCTCGCGGAACTTCCCCAAGAGATTGTCGAGGTGCTGATCAACTTTCATGCTGTCCTTATCGATCACCTTGCCCAGCTCCGAGTTGGGGGCACAGGCGGCGAAGTAGATCCTGATGAGCACCACGGTCGCGTAGGCTACCCTGACAAAATTGAACACGGGTAGGCAACGAATGCTGCTGGGATCCATGGAGAAGAAGGTCTCAAAAATACCGTCAATTGCTGTGAGACAAGAAGCCAATGCGTTGGTGTAGGCGGGTGTCAATGCTGCAGTGCTGATGAGGCTGTCGCGAAGTGTTTCCGCAGCAAAAGGGGCTTTGAAGGCGTCGGCAGGCTCATTCTGCAGTGCTAGCTCGTGCATATAGAGATTGATCGTATGGAAACTGAATTTCAGTGATGCTTAAGGACAAAATTAGTACATGCTCCTGTATCAAGAGGCGAGTGGTATCAGGCTTACGCTGCATGAGCTCCCGGGTGACCTCTTGCCTGTGCTTCTCCAGCTCCCGTTCGAAACCCCTGACCTTGTGTTGTGTCATATAGTCGGAAAGGTTTACAGCGACAGTGGCGTCGTCCATGCAAAATTGAAAGCCGATCTCTTCGGCCAGCTGGTGCGTCCGCACGAGATGACAGAAGTATTTGTCCGTTGGTGCCGCCTCAGGTGAAGACTCGAGCACATCCAAGCACTCAGCCATGAACGAAGTCCACCGGAGCAGGAAGGGCCGGTGAAGAGCCATGGCAGTGTTGGTCGTCAGAAAGTAACACATGAGCCACGTCCGTCTGGCCTCGATTGTGGTGGGATCCGGAGGCGGGTGCTTCCTGAAGGGATGATCTCGCCAGTTTGTACCGCCCTGCTTACCACGTCGAGATTTCCGCTTACCCAGTCCGAGGTCGATCGCCATGATGGCGGCCATGTGCACGAGCTCGTAGAATTTCAGCTCCTCGAAATGCTCTGGAGGCCAGTACCAGATGACGGATATGTTCAGGGCCTGCACGAGCTCGATGCTCTTTTCGCCGGTGATCATGATCTTTTCTGCAAAGACCTGCATAAGCTCCTTGACGATGACCCGCTGAACGTTCGGGGTCTCGGAAGAAGCAGCAGACATGACGGCGAGGAAGAGAATGGGCTTCGTCTTCCGGAACTCGCCTACGGTCATCTCCCTGGGAAAGACCACAGCAGGAAGGTGGGGTGCCATCTGGTAGTTGTATCGATCAAAGAGCAGACTTGCCCTGTCCGCGGTGATGATGCCCCGGTCGACAATGTCCGAGTACTCATGACTTCTCGTGTCCAGGTTGGAGTGCGCGACGGACGGGGTTGGTGCGTCCTCTGCCGACTCCCTCGGCTCCGTGTACTTTCGCTTCTGGCCGGCCAGGACCATGGGCGGCGGGTATGCCATGGAACTCCCGTCTGCGTATGGCGACTGGTTCTGCGAGCGTGCCACGCTGGCCGGGTCCCTAGACATGGCGGCGTTGACGGTGCTCCAGCCCCTGGCGACGTTCATGCCACCACCGTACATGATGCCCCCAGCGCCATCGGGCATTCCCGGGATAGGCTGACCGGCCTGGGCGGCCTTGGTGGCAGTCAGGCTGGCGGTCAGGGCATCGATCTTCTTCTCGAGCTCGGCAACCCTGCTGTCCGTCTTCTTCTGGCGCTTACGGGTGGGCTGGGTGACAATACAGTTCCTGCCGGCCTTGGCACACCTCTTGCAGGCGCCCTCGGGGTTGTTGAGGTCCGGCTCGCAGCGGACCTTCAGGCCTCGGCACGCCTCGCAGGCCCTCGGCTTCTTTGCGTCAGCGGCGGCGGCGTCATTGTCGCCACCACCCGGGGTATCGTCGTTGGGGTCGATGGTTGCAGAGGGCGGAGTGTGGAGGTCGGGGTGCGAGTTGGGAAAGGAGGTCGCGTGTGTCAGGCCAAGCGCCGCCCGGGGGACATCGGGAGACGAGGCGCTGCTTGGCGTCGACGACGAGGCTGCGGCGGCGACGGCGGCGGCGGCGGCGAAGAGAGTGCCGGCACTGCTCATGCCGTTGCTGCCGCCGTTGACGCCCCCAGACGCGGGGCCGCTGCCAAGCCCCTGCGCGGAGCCGGCTCCGTTATTCTCGCCCGTGCGCGCGGTGGGGAGGGAGGACCCGGTGGAGGTGGAGGTCGAGGAGGGCGGCGCGACCGAGATGGAGGAGCTGTCGTGGCCGTGGTTGTGACTATGGCTGTCGGGATTGCGCAGGCGGGGATCCAGAGCAGACGAATCCATGGCCAAGGTCATCTCCGGTCGCACAGGACCTTTGCGCCTAATCGCCAGCTCATCAAGATGAACAACGGGACGGGAGCGGTGGCGGGCTACCCGGTGACCGCGCCGCTGTGGTGGCTCGCTGGGTCTCGAGGTCGAGGGTCACGACTCGCAGCTCAGTCCAGCGTCGGAGCACGGCGCTTGTGGAGGAGAGAAACCGACCATGGCACGGCGATGAGGAGCCCGGCCACCGATCTGCCTTTATGCCTGCAACCTGGCACGCTGGCCAGTGACAAGCCACTGACAGCCACCGATAGCCTCTGCTGCAGCATCCCACGCGCTCCCCCCAAGAGTCACCCCCCACGGTGGCCTGATTGATACGCAGTACCTGCTGTGCCAACCCCTCACCAGCTGACTCGGAGGTACCCACCTATCAGCAGCCCGTGCCAGCCTCCTGGAGCTGCCCCTCCTCTCTGCTCCTGGCACGGGTGGCACAGGCGGCACAGGCGGCACAGGCACTAACCAGCCCACCATCGCAAGTACTCTGAGCACCAGTGCGGACGTACAGAAGTACTGGCCCATCGCCAAAATGGTTTGGCCGCATTCCGTCGCAGGGGCCTGTGCCGGGTATAAAACCATACCTCATCTCGTTTCGAGCCGACGCCTTGCTTCGTCCCCATTCCCCCCTTTTCCCAACGTCAGATCTCATCGTGATGGTATCATCACCAACATCATCTACTTCAACCCCCTCCCCGCGGTCTCTCCTCCCTCCCTGTTGGGCCCATCCCAATTAGGAGGCTCTCACCCTCAAAACCTGGGATTCAATGACTCGTGAGCAACGAAGCCGGACTCTGCAACCTCCACGTGGTGTGCTTGGGAACCTGGCTCAACCGGCTCTCTGCGGACCTGTTGAGCTCAGAGCCAATGCAGAGACGCAAATGACTATAAGGGGTCGCGTGCGTGTCGCATGCTGAACTGGGTGGCTCTACGGGGCGCCCGAGGATCATGAACCTGTGATGCATCACACACGTTTGAGCGCGACGTCCCCGAGGCTGCCACGCCTGGAGGACACCCACCCACTTGGGTCCCAGATTTGTGCGAGATTCTGCTCGGCTGGTCTGTCAGTGTCCGTGTATCGGAGTCCTTCTGTACACGTTGTCTGGGGACCATGACACAGCGAGTATTAATATCCTTCTTGTCAAGGATGTGCCGGACCTTGCAGGTCTTGCCAGTGCACATACGAGCTCGCAATGCCGAAAGTACTGCTGTCGAATCTCAACTGAGTGCACAGTTCAGGGAACCTGTTCAGCTTGAGCCTACACTGAGCATCAACCTGTCAAGGATACCGACCACCCGTGCCGACAGAGTCGATGCCGGTCCTCCGAGCGCTACAGTGTCGAGTTTGGATCAACTGAGAGGCCGGTGGTCACTCGAGCCATCAGCGCACGAGCGACATCACCGCCTTGGTAGTTGCCTCCAACAGGCCCTGCATCTCGTCGTTTGGCCAGCAGTCACTCTGTCGCCGAGACAAATGATTTCCATTGATTAGTTCCCATCCAGACCACGTGTCGAGATGAGGATGCTGAATATATTGGAAACTGTTGGGTGAAGTTCAAAAGCTGGCGACCAGGGCGTCAGAACACGCAGCACGACCGCCCACTGCGTCAGCTGCTGTGTGTCAAGATAGCCCGGCAGTCCCATGCAGGTGTTCGCCCAACAGTCACTTCCAGAAACGAATTGACCCGGCTGCTCGTCCTGAGGTTCTGTTACATAGCCGCCTGCAAAGTCAGGCGAGGCCATTTGTGATAAGGCTTCAAGCGGGCAGACATAACGGCGTCTTAGAACTTTCAGATGTCTTCGCCACTCTTGGCATGGAACATTTGCTGCTAGTCAACGCGACCCGAACCGATAGAAACTTCGATGAATCTAGTCGTGTTCCTCCAGTACGATGATCCATGAGAGGGCTAAACGTATTCTTGGCGAGCACAGGAAGCGCAACCACAGAATAGAGCCTATGGCTGCAGTGTTCTGAAATCAGGTGTACTCGGAGCCGGTCACTCAGGTTCCCTTCATGTGGCACGCGCCGCCAAGGTGTTGGCTGTGGTCATCCAGCAGGTTGTCTAGAACTCGAGATGTGTAAAATGTCCGTGGAGGACTGAACGCATACTAATCACGATCATGACGCTTCTGGATGATCTGCATCGATCAACACTCCTGAGTTCTCGAGGAGTTGATTCAATGGCAATGTCATCAATTGTAACAAGCCGTCTGGAGCAGGTGCCAGATGGACCGCCGGCCTATCTTGAAATAACGGTGGCAGGCTCTTGACTTGTCTCAAGGCCTCCGTCCATCGAAGGGGGAGGGGCAGAGTGTGAGACCGCGCACACTTAACAAGATCATGATGAGATAATCTGGGAAGCTTTTGACCGAGGGTTAACATTGGCCTATCGATGTATCGCTAGGGCTCTACATTTGGGGCATGCCAGAAACGGCATTTGGTCTGGTGCGAGATAACCACGTGCTGGGTTATTGAAGGCAACAACACCAGATCGGGTTTCAATTCCCTGGTTGGGCGACCAACCTCATTGGGCTCGCGGCCTGGCCGTCGCGACCCGAAGAGGGCTGCGGGAGAGGTATCGAAAGACAGTGACAGAGCGATGTTCGCCAAGAGAAGACTGACAGGCCGACCCGTGGGCATACAGATACGGGCATTGGCTGCGGCGATGCTGCAAGAAGTTGAACGAGGATGCCCTAGTGTCGACGTCTAGAGTGGATCTCGTTCGAGCTCGTATCCGGGTTTCTCATCGATGCCTCCTGGGCTGCCTTTGCATGCTTAACGACGATGCCGTTACGCTGTGTGGCTGATCTTGAGTAGATCCATCCGCTAGTTCTCGGGACAAGATCTCAGAACCCACTGAGCTAGAGATCCGGAGGATAGTTCGAAAGAGCCTTGCGTCCTCGGAACGGCTAACGTAGGGCGAGAAGTCTGCGCCACACTCTAGACACAACCTGCCTAGGAAGGCTATTGTTCTCTAAGTCTCGGTGGTTATAGGGTGTTGAAGACTTCTCCGCTCACTACGAGGGCTATTTCTTCACAGCCGGTCAACTCCTCTACTATAGTATAACTGTGGCTGGTCGCTACTATGGCAGCAAGTATTGTACGTGGTAGGTGGTACTCTTCGCTTGGCCACCTAGTCTACAACGGGCAGGTCCACGTGGGGCTCAGGGCCCTCCCCCGTCAGTACCATCCCCCACACGGAATTAGCCGCTGCAGTGCGTATCCTCCTAAGCCACAATCGAGTCTAGACCCCGTAGCCGGCTTCCTACTAATCCTTATGACCTACTAGTTTTATATTGTCCATCGCGGCGGCATCTAACGTCGCGGTCTCTAGGCTAGCAGCTAGCCACTTGCAAAACGCACTTTGTTATGGCCCAGAGTCTCGGGAGCGCTAAGAGTTCACATTACCAAATCTTTCGTGTTGTCCTGCTCTGTACGTAGCCTTAGATAGGTATATACAGAAAAGAGATGCGGTAACTTCCCATTGGTAGCTTAGAGGAAAGACACAGTTAACAAATTATTGTTTAAGTGTCAGTTTGCGGGTCAAGAAGAAGGACAGATAGCGCCTCGTTGGTTGTCTTCAAACCATGTTTTGTATTTGTTATCTTGTGGTGTTTTCCTTTTCTTGAAAAAAAGAGAGGAGGGAGAAAATTAAAAAGGGGCAGGGAGAAGAAGTGAATCGCGTACCGCCACTGCCAAGCAACAATGGCTTGCAGGGGCCACTTCGAATGGGAGATTCAATGGGAACGATGGACTTCACGATAGCGAACTGTGGGTATCGAGATTGGACTGGGACACCAAGAAATTTAAAGCCCCTGGCCCTGTACAACGCGCACTCCTTGATTTTCAGGGTCCAAAAAGGAGGGTCCCCAGATCCCCTATCCATTTTTAGCTTGTGTTGACTCGGAGCGTAGAACACGGCTGCTAAGATATGTGTTCTTGATGCTCGTTTCGTATTTAGTCTATCACTTTCCACTGCCATCATCTGCGGTCAGGGTGTCTCAACTTCCTCCTTCACCGCCGTGACGCACTCCCTACTCACTGCTTCGAGTCACTCATTTCATCCATTGGTCTGTCTATTCAATCGACGATTCTTTCTGGCCTTCGGCGTTCGACATTCATAGTCTCGCTGCCTACACAATCTATGTGACCCAGGAATCAGCCTTCTTCGTACATATTCTGCATCGGTAAGAACCTTGTCGACAGGTTATCACCTTATGCATCAGTTTGTTACTGTTTGCCTTTGTGCCACCTAAAAGTTTTCACTCGCGACGCCTGAGTTTCACCTCGACTCGTACTCACACAGCGATAACATGGATCTAGACCGTGACCGCTTGATCTCAGCCCGCGAAGTCGAGGGTCTCATCGCAGATGGACATCTTATTGTCATCTACGAAGGGCTTGCCCTAGGCCTTGATAACTGGCTTGAGAGACACCCAGGAGGACACCTCGCCATCCATCACGTGGTCGGCAAGGACGCCACAGACGAGATAAATGCGTAAGTTTGCCAACTTCCTAATTCGTCCTCTTGCATACTTAGGGTGCTGATCGTTGCAGGTACCACTCAGACAAGACCCTACGCCTCATGAAGGCTTTCCGCGTTGGACGTGTCCAGCTGCCCTGGACAAATCTCGTACCGCCCATTCAGGGAGGTGCTCACCGCAAGCTCGGCGAAGCAGATGACGACATTGGGGTGGACCTTGACCCTATTGCGGATTCGACCACGGAGGATAGTACCGAGGTCTCATCGCTCTTCAGCGTCCAGCGTGACCCACTGAGCTCTGACGAGGACGAGCCCGTTGCAGTCAGGGGATGTGAAAAGATCGACGGGGATGGTGTATTGCCATCGACGTGTCGTCTCAGGGTCAAGCCCACTTCGGTCGAGGCTGTGGACCCAGCCTTACTCAATCCCGTGCCCACGGAGAGGCTCTCCCGCGAGGCTTACACGGCGGCGATGGAACAGAAGGAAATCGCGGACGGTATTAGGAGCTACCCTTCGCTGGACCAGGAGACCCAGGATACTATCCGCAGGGAATACCGCGCCCTCCACAAGCTCGTACAGGAGCAGGGATTGTACAGATGCCGCTACTCGGAGTACGGCAAGGAAGTTATCCGCTACGCACTCCTATTCGGTGCCTTTCTGTACTTCCTCCGCATCGAGTGGTACATCTCGTCGGCCATCTGTTTAGGTTTGTTCTGGGTACGTGACCCCCTCGACAGTACTGTCGCCGCATTACGGATAAAGCTAACGTCCCATTCATTTAGCAACAAATCATGTTCGTCGCTCATGATGCAGGTCATCGTGGCATCACAGGCCACTTCGTCACAGACACAGTCATAGGAGCCTTCGTTGGGGATTTCTGCAACGGCCTCTCGATCGGATGGTGGAAGAGCTCACATAACGTCCACCACCTGGTGACAAACATGCCCGAGCACGACCCGGACAACCAAAACGTGCCCCTCTTCGCCACCTCGCCCACATACTTCAAATCCATCTTCAGCTCCTTCTACAAGTTCCAGTTCGTTTGGGACAAAGTCGCGGACACCCTCGTGCCCTACCAGAAGTACACGTACTACCCTATCATGTGCATCGCCCGCTTCAACCTCTACCTCCTCTCGTGGCTGCACCTCCTCTCCCCGCGGGCATCGCAGCTCGGCTCGGCCTGGTGGACACGCTACCTCGAGATCGTCTTCATGGTGTGTTTCTGGGCGCTGTTCGGCTACGGCCTGCTCTGGCGCACGCTGCCCGACTGGACGACCCGCGTCGTCTTCGTCCTCGTCTCGCACGCCGTCACGATGGTGCTCCACGTCCAGATCACGCTATCCCACTGGGGCATGCCGCACTCCGATCTAGGCCCGACCGAGTCGTTCCCCCAGCGCCAGCTGCGCACCACCATGGACGTCGACTGCCCGGAGTGGCTAGACTTCGTGCACGGCGGGCTCCAGTTCCAGGCCGTGCACCACCTCTTCCCCCGCGTGCCGCGCCACAACCTCCGCAGGTGCCAGGCGCTGGTGCGCGAGTTCTGCGCCAGGACCGAGATCAGGTACCAGTGCCTCGGCTTCGTGGACGGGAACAAGGTCATGTTGACGCGCCTGCAGGAGGTCGGGAAGATGGTGGAGACGCTGGTGCAGTGCTCGACGCATATGGCGGAGACGGGACACTATGAGTTGGAGTAGCTACAAGGCTTGAGAAAGGGATTCATCTATTCCCGAGGCGGCGATGTGAAGCGTCGCACGGGAGGGCACTGGCTGTAAGATATTAGATCACACTGTAACAAGATACCCATTTCGTTCATGATTGATCTGTTATTTCCTAGCTACGAGCCGTGGACACTAGAGCCACCAGAAAGTAGCTGCAATTTGGTCATGCGCAATCAGTCATATGGCGGCGATTTCCAGTTCAATCGGTGGACTTGTCGCAGGTGATCGTCGCAACCAATCAGGCTCCTAAACACTAAGAAGGCAAGGCAAGCAGTTAGAGTGAGATTATCTTTCAGCCGATCGGCAGTGCGGAATAGTGCCGATCGGTTCATCGAGAGCTGAGTCTACGGATCGGATAGAGGGCACATGCAAGGTCTTTTCTATATGTCACATAGGGGAATACCTTTGTTCCAATACACTATGAGCAGCTCGGGAGGGCCGACCACAGCTCGAACGCTAAAGTGCGCCTTCGCCCGGTCCATCGCCGGCTCCAGTCTTTATTCTCTGCCCAGTGCGGTAGCTTGCCATTTGGCCTCAGCTTTCCGCCTCCTAACCGCCAAGCTAGTGTCTTCCGCGTTGATTCACATGTTTAGCGGTGTTCGACGACGGGAATGGTACGGAGCGGAGGACTGCAATCTGCGAGTTACGGCCGAAAGCGTCAAAATGACGAGTGGAAGGCATGCGACAGTCAAATCAAGTAGATAAGCAAGGAAGGACACGAAAATTGGTGGTCGAAGCCAATGCCACAAGCTCATGGCTCGTGGGTTGCTGGTTTCGCGGGGCCTCTTGCTCCCCTAATAGGAATGCATCATTCGTTTCCCAGGATCGTTTGAGAAGCCTCCCAGCTGGCTTTGATCATGACGGACAACATTGTATACGCCTCTGACCCGCCAGCGGGGGTTTCACGGGATCCCGAAGACCCAGGCCATCCAACGAGCCTCATTGCTGTTGTTTCAACATTCTTGCCTCTTGCTGCAGTGGCCTTGGGCATTCGACTGTACACCCGAGCCGTGATCACCAGACGAGTTGCAATCGACGACTGTATGTACTTCATACAATAATAATTCTATCGTGGCCCATGATGCTAATTACTTTTCCCAGATGTGATGATTGCAGCCTTCTGCTTTGGAGTGTTCGTGAATATAGACGCTCTGATCAGTAAGTTTCCAACCCGCAAATTGAGAACATGATGTTGACAAGTATATCACGCGCTCCTCAGTGATCAAGTATGGTCTTGGGAAACATCTCTGGAATATTCGTCTTGAACCGGAGCTTAGTCCAAACTTCGTGTTGAGGGATGTCCTGGCTTCAACCGCCTTTTTCGTCTCCATGGGTTGTGCAAAGAGTTCAATTCTCTTATTCTACTTGCGTATTTTTGCTACGACTGGCACCCAGAGAGTCATCTGGGTTGTCCTTATCTACACAGCCAGCTTCAGCTTTGCGGCGGCGTTCACAACGCTCTTCGCGTGTAATCCCGTGACAGGATTATGGATCATGAATGCCAACGACCACATCCGCTGCATCGACTCGCCAGCATTCTATTTCGCAAACGCAGGGCTGAACATCGCGTCCGACCTGATGACCGTGGCCATTCCGATTCCCAAGCTTTTCACACTCCGAATGCCCTGGAGACGGAAGGTCGCAGCCGTCCTTGCCCTGTCAGTCGGCGGGCTTGCATGCATCATCTCCATTATTCGGCTGCAGAATCTATACACTTTGCTCAACGATTTCGATCTGACATGTAGGCTTCCTATAAATCTCCTCATCCGTGTACCTTGCTATTGAGACTGCGGCGAAGCTGACGTTTCTCTCTTCGTTAGGGAACATCATCACGGCTATCATGTGGTGTTGCCTCGAAATCAATCTCTCCATCATTGGCGGGTGTGCGGCAGTCCTGAAACCATTCATCAAACACATCTTTCCAGGCCTTATCGGCAGGAGCAGTGTTACTGGAAGCAATCAACCAGAGAGAAATATCTCCTTGCAAGACCATCAATCAAATAAGACACGCTTAGCCGAGGAAAGAGAAGGCACGAAAGTCCATTTTGAGGGAGAAAGCCACAACATCGCCACGATCCACGTCTTGGACACCAACAGTGAGGAATGCAGCACAAGGGGCGCCAGTGTCAGCAGACCGATCGATATTGAAGCTGCGGACCAGTCTCGCCGCACGAGCTTGAAGCAATCAGGACAGAGTTGATAGCAGTGGATCTACAGCGCAAGGGCATGATTGTTTGCTACGGCCCTCAAAAGAAGACAGCGCCCCCAGATGATTGAGAAAGGTCCGTGGTCTATCTATGGAGACTGCTGTGGAGGTCAGCCTCGCATAAAAGTTCTACTAATTCTTCCAACTTACGACTTCTGCATGGGGAGTATGCTCAGCGACTTGAAAATTTATGGTTCCCGGGGATCAGCGTCTCCCGAATTCGGTTTCCTCCAGATGAGCGCATTGAAATTCTTGTCTACTCTAGCATGTCAAAAGAGAAAGCACCATTCTACCGCTCCTTGGGATAACATAAAGGAGAGATTCTACTTTATTACTTAATATAATAACTTCGACTATATTCATGCCTTTCTTTTACGATGCAAGGAGATCCAATAACCCAGAGAGGTCAGACTATCATTTTTGTGCTGTCCAAAACGAATAATATCTCGAGAGAGTTGCAGAACAGTATAGCTCTCGCATTCTCGAGCCCGCTCCTCCTCAATGACATCTTCAGCATTATAGTGGACGGACTCTTACACATGACACTCAGCAACATATATGCCGCATGTTAAGATAAATTCTCCTACCAAGTCGCAGATGTGCCAATGGTAAGAGTGGCTGCGAACGCTTTGGAGTCTACATTACCCATTGGCTTTCAGGTGAACAAAGTGGCCTCTCGCCTGCTGTTTTTGACGAGACATTTAGAATCCACCAACCACAATCCCTTGAGCTCGCCCTCGTGGCGAGGGAGCTGTTGAGTATCAAGACTACAACATCACAGACGACCAAGTCAAGATTACTGCCTCTTCGATCGTAGAGTCATTCGTGCATTGCAAATTGAATTGCTACGTGTCTAAGTACCTCGTACACGTCACACTTTGCACATTCGTCCGTCTTCAGCAACCTCCCAGGCATCACTTCCCACTGCTACATCACAGTAGAACAGGCCCTCCGGGTCCCACTTTTTCTTAATTGACAGTAACTTGTCGTAATTTGCTCCGAAGAAGTCTTGCTTCCAGTTTGGTTGTCTGAAATCGGCCTCATTCATATACGCGCCAGAACCTGGAGTGGCCTCTTCAATAATCGGGTCAAGCGTGTAAGTTATGAGGTCTTGCTCCTCAAATACGTCGCTCCAAGGGTCTGTAAAGCTAAAAGGGACTTCGAGAGAGGCAGAGACAATGGCGTCGCGCCAAGCAGGAAGCACAGCATTGTCTCCGCCGAAAGATCCGACGTTGGTGCCGACACCGATGAAGATGGCGCCGTCCTCAGCGAGGACACGGGAAGTAGCAGAGAAGTTGCTGCTGATTATCTGAGAACGAGTAATCAGACGACCACCAAACTGATCAGTGCCGACCTCAATCCACCCGTCCGGGAGTGGCCCCCAGTAATAGTTGTAGTGCTCTTTATACGTCGCATACTCGGTGTAATTGACGCTGTAAGTCAGGTTCAACCCGTCGAGATTGTTTAGCAACGGCACCATGGCCGTTTCAAGCTCGCTCTGGGTCTTGTTGAACGCAGTCAAGGCCGATATTTCCACATAATCGGTGGTAAAATAATAAATCACCATTGAGCCGAAATCGACGAGGTCTGGAAGGGCACCATGTACCGCGTCGATGGCATTGTAGACGTTGGTGCTGGAGTTGCCGTTGGCAGTCTTTTCGACAACCAACTTTAGTCCACTGACCACAGCATCTGGGTAAGTCTTGACCGTCATAGAAATGACGACTCCATAATTCCCTGGACCTCCTCCGCTGTGTATTGTGAATCAGCGAAGCTCACGGCGGTCAGGGAGGCAAGGAATGACTAACCTCAGGGCCCAGTAGAGATCAGTATTGTTCGTCTTCGAGGCGGTAACAAACTCCCCTGAGGCGGTGACAACTTCAAATGAGAGAGTCTGATCCGCCCCTAATCCAAAGTTGGTGCTGAGTGCTGAGTGCCCACCGCCCTGAGTATAACCCCCAACGATGCCCACGGTCGGACACTCTCCCGTTATTCCCACGCGACCGAGAGCTGCTGCGGCTTCGACCAGCTCGAAACCTTGGACGCCCGCTCCTAACTTCAACGCAGTGCCCGTGAAGTCTGTGTCACTCCACTGAATAGGCGTGATGTCTTTCAGGTAATGAGTCCAGACAGCCAACGACCCGGCACCAGTGGAGCGGCCGAGGTAGTCGTGGCCAGTGTTCCTGATAATCAAGCGGATATTCTGATCCTGGGCGAAGTTGACTGCGGCGATAACATCGTCGGGACCGGTGGCATTTACGGCGTAGCGAACATAGTTGCCAAGCTCGCAAGGTTGCTGACGGGGGGTCCAAGGGTCACAGCTCTGGTTAGCAAAGAATGGTGCCATAACCGAGGAGCTCGAGTTCATGCTGGAGGTTACACAAGGTTAGCACTAAAGTATTATTGCAACACCCGTCAATTGCACGTACTGGATGCCGGGCGAGAGCCATTGGCTTTGCAAGTATGCACACTCCTCCTCGTCATAGTAAGGATCATGACAAGGGGAGCCAAGCGGAATCGTGGCCACGAGCCGGCCCCCGACTGTGGCGTTTAGAAACGACCATTGTGTCTCAGAAGGCCAACAGCTGTCTCCTGGGAAGCACTTGCAAGTGGTGTTGGAATTGCTTCGCAGCAGTATGGGCTTCTGCCCGCTGTAAGAGGCGACAGTAGCCGAGCCGCTCAGCAAGACTGAAACGAGACCGAGGAGCCGCATGATAAATCTCGAACCTTGGTACGGTGGCGGGGGCTAGGCCTCGGGTGCTTCGATTTGCAGGCCAAGGCTGTGTGTCACAGCTTCGAAGCAGTCGAGTCGAAGTTGACGGGGTCTAGCTCGCCAAAATTGGGACGAACTGACGAGAGGTAACAGCTCTCCCTCCCACCAGTGGCGTAACTTGCGTTCCAGCAAGCCTGTATCCGGTAGGGAGGTCAACCGATCGACACAATTTATACATGTACTCAACGTGAAACCCAGGATAAGGATTGCCTAGTACATTAGACGGACACTAGTCCGAGAAACTCGGCATGCTGGCGTCGAATTCGGCCGAGCCATATTCGTAGTTCCCTTAATTTAATGGGTCTGTGCAACTGCAGGCGGAGATGATACCTTGCTGGCTGTCAACCAACATTGCTATAGTATAACCCTGTATATCTACTATAGTGGAAGTTGTTAGCGATGACTATCCCTACCTCCCCTTGAAATATCATGCGGCCCTAGTAACAGCATGCACCATTAGTAGACTAAAGGGATTAGACAGCCCGAGGCTCCACAGGACCCTCGTCTTTTCAGGGTATATATTAGGGCAGTCCCCGCTCCCAACAGGCTGCCGATCAAGGACTCCAGATGACAAGACTGCGGCATTGTAATTAAGTCTCTGCTAAATTGCCAAGGGCCCTGTTCGATGACGAAAATCTTGCAATATTTCGGTACGGGTCGTCGAAGGAATGCGAAGGATTAATTGCACCTGCCTCTATCGTCACTGGATAAATAACACTCCGAGCGGTGAACGAAGTAGCTACCTTATAGGTGAACTGCTTCTGTGTAAGCCGATCCAAGTAGTGATGTGTTCGCCACAAAAGCACGGCACTGCAGGGCCATAGCTTTGGATCCCTGCTGACATGGTGGGTGGAGGCGAGGAAAACTCCATGAGAAGACTCGCTCGGATTGTGCTCTGATCTTGACGACTCGAGCAACCACGCTGTGTATAAATGAATGTTTCCCAGTCACTCATTCCAGACAAGCAGTGGCTGACCCAGCCACGATCCTCGTGCGCCAGACCGTGGCAGGTCCAACTTTCGAAGGAGGATGATTTGAGTTTGTCAGGCAGGCTGATCTCAGATGAGACTGCGGGTCGTTGCAGATCTGTGCGGAGTACTGGATCCTGCGGGTCGTGTTTCGCACTTCGATAGTTGATCAGCTGGCAGTGGCCGGATAGCGGAGCCAGCCCATTGACACGTGCGAGGCTTGAAAATATGCCGCGACGAGAACTACCTAGTCCCAAGCAAGGCACAATTCTCTCTTCTTATAATACGAACCTCAACGAGTTCGATTCTTCCACAATTCCATTACGGGGCGTATTTTTCTGTAAGCATGTATGCAAGTTACTTAGGTAATTACTTGATTGCGTGGCAACACGAGCTGCATACCCGGCAGAGCTGCCGGTAATCCGTAGTTCGTACCAATACAGAACAATCCCTTTCCTCCGACCGGGGAAATAACCCGCCTGCAGCCTCCCATGCCTGGCCAGCCCAAGATGCCGTGTTACCCACAGCGTGTAGTTTCTGGAGCTCCTAGTCGTCGCCTCTACTCAGTAGGAACATCACGAGAACACTGCAAAGCCTACGGGAGGGGAACCTGGGTCCTTACTCAGTCCCGACGCCTCGGCCCCCATGCTCTATCCGAAAGGCCATGTCGCAGTGTGGCAGGCCAGGACTGACGCATGCTACATGATCTCTGGTACGAACCAGGGAGCTTTGCTGGGGCGTGACATAAGAATTTCGAATCCGCCCTCCTTGCTGATTTGCGAAAACCAGAGTTACACGACCCTTGACGGCATGCGAGACGCAGGACCCTTGCCCCAAAGATGAAATTAGGCCAAGAGGCGCGACACCTCTGCAGTCAGGTAGGGTTGCGGTCAGGACTGAGGACAGATTTTATGACAGTATTCCTAGGCATGGATGCCCGATCATCATTCGTAAACTTTGCTATGGGCCTGAGAAATCATTTACCACCTTGAAAGTTACACCTTTGATATACCCTACTTGCTACGCTTCTTCCTCGATTCCGTGCCTTCGTTCATGCTTCTATTCCCCACCGCTGATCTGTACCAGGCAATATGGGCTGGGCGTTCAACACCCCCAGCGACACGTCGACATGGGGGCCCCAGATCGTTGCCATCGCCGCGGTATTCACAGGCTTCTCTCTCCTCATTGTCAGCTTGAGGTTGTATGTTAGAGCGCACTTGATCAATGCTGTGGGGCCAGGTAAACTCGTGATGCTCCTTTTGCCTTACCTAAAGCTCAGCTGATACTCTCCAGATGACTGGGCTATACTTTTCGGCTGGGTAAGTCTCCCGTCTACACGCCGGGAAGGCGAATGTGACCCATCCAACATTGCGCAACAGTTCGGAATCTGTGGCTATTCGACATGCACTATTGTCCGTGAGTGCGACCATACTCATCCACTAGTATTGACGGAGGGTATTGATGTGCGTCAGAAACGAAATGGGGCCTTGGAATTAATAATATCGATGCGATGCCTACCGAGAATATAGAAACCTTTCTGATAGTAAGTTCTCTATTCCTCGGCCAAGATGGATGACTCCAACCAGAATGGTTCCACAATGCTGACCTGACTAGATACAATATGTCGGCTCACCGCTGTATGACTGCTTAGACTTGTAATCACTCTAAGGCTCGCCACTAATTAAGACACATCTCTCAGTTACGTCTGTTGCCTGTACGGCTTCAAGTTCAGTCTCTTGTTGTCTTACCTACGATTCATACCAACTGGACCGTGGAGACTTGTAACGATCGGCATGGCAGTAGTCGTTACCATGGCGCACATAGCATTTGCGCTGTGCTTTCTCTTTGGTTGTGTTCCTGTGAGTACTGGGAGCTATCCTAGATATCAGTTCGTAGTAACTAACTAGTGTGAGATCGCCAAATTTTGGGATACCAGCATCACCTGGGGTACCTGCCTCGGGCTTCCTTTCTACACCGCCTTCTCAGCCCTGACGATTACGTTCGACATCCTTATGTACGCGCATCATTCTGTGGCGCGGAAAGAGAAGGCAAACCCGCTAACCATCGAACAGCATGCTGCTCCCATTTCCCACACTCCTCAAGACGAGAATCCAAACCCGCAAGAAGATCGTCCTCTGCGGCCTCTTCACCCTCGGCGTGTTCATCACTGCGGTGCAGATCGTCCGCTTTAGCTACCTCAGCCAGCTCGTCAACCTGCTCGACTCGGCGAACCCCATCGTCTGGTCCATCGTGGAAGGCAACCTCGGCATCATAACGACGAGCATCCCCACGCTGGCGCCGCTGCTCCGGTACTACTCAGAGAAGTCGCGGACGGGCGGGTATTCTGGCGATGCAAGATCTGGCAAGTCAGCGCCAGCGGGAAACAGGTCATCGACATACGAGCTCAACTCGTTCCATAGAGGTCTTAGGGGTCATGGCCCGGCGGTCGAGAGGAATGTTGTGATCACGGGCAATCACAGCGACGACAGCACCGAGCGGATCTATGATCCATCGCAGGCTGGCATAATGAAGCGAACGGACGTGCTGGTGAGCTCGACGGACGGCCAGACAAGCGAGCGGAGTGTGAGAGTTGATGAGAATACCTCGTGAAGCATTCTCTCAGGACGCGATATTGCTCACCCTTTCAAAAAGTAATTGCATATTTGGTAATTATGGCATACTTCAGAGTGTTAGTTATCTATTCCTTGTCGCCTGTGCGGTTAGGAGGATGGAAAGAGCGCACATTACGCTTTAGATCTTGCCTGACGATATGGACACAGGCTGGCCAACATGAGCGCATATGGTCGCAAATGTAGCATTGAGCCCTGTCGTGTTGAGTACAGAGCTTTCTGTCTTGAATCTCACTGCCATAGTGCTCAGTCGGACTGACGTGGGTCAGTCTTTTCTGGGATATACCATGGTTATATGCTTCACAGGGCCAGGCGCTGGGTTTCGGGCTCGAGCCCAACATACATTATACCACTGGATACCAACCGCCCGTTAGGCACCAGTGATTTGTTGCCGTAGCTACCGACTCGACCACCTTTCTACGAAACGGCTAGCCTTTAGATCATGCTGCCCGCTACATTTCAAGCACCATTGTTGGTCTTCTGTGCTGCAGGATCCTCAACATTGCATGCCAATGCTTGTCAGTTCGGAACTCGTCTGCCGTCCCTGTGCTGTTCTTTGGATCACTCTAGGACTCCAGAGAGAACGAGATATTTCTATACTTGGCAAAAACGGACTTGCTTGCTAAAGATCTGCGTGAGTGAAGCTCTCATAGCATCCTAGACAGGAACAATTTACTTGAATCAAGCCCCATGCCAAGGTTTGTGCGAGGAGGAGGACAGGGTGGATGGAAGTGTAAAGGCAAAATGAAGCTCAAGCAATGTTGCTTTAAATAATTCTACGGTCACGTCTCTGAGGTACCACCTCGTATAGCAGAATAGAATTCACCATCCTACAGTGCCATGGTTCTCAACAGCAAGCGCGCTGCCGCAGCACCCTTTCTACACCTAGGAATGTACGAGCACCTTTGCCCTCTTTCCTTCTTTCTCCTCCCATATGATTTTTGTGCATGGCAAGAATGCCTGGTACTCGTGACGAGGAGAGAGGGAGAGGGAGGGTGGGAGGGAGGGAAAGAGAGGGCGTGTATGTCCGTAGGACCTCGACGCATTGGACGTTAGAGGAGCTGAGCATACTAAGGAGAAGGCAGTTGTGAGCCGGCTGAATCTACTTGTCGCTATGATCTTTGCTTGTCTCTGAATGCCATCCGCCTTTCGACGCTGGTGCCTTGGATTTCACTAAGAAGGAAAAACTTAGAGATAGCCTCGGACCCGGAGGATCAGATGCGATGACATTACAATCATACTAGCCAAACATAACTCCTAAGCTGCCCTAGACCGCATGGAAATAAATGCTCCTCAGTCTCCTACGTGATGAGGTGACACAGCTCATCCTCCGCAATCCCTTACGGACCCTTCGATATTCAACAACCGGCGAGAATGAAGCATCCAACCCAGCGGGACCGAGCAGTACCTGGCCCGAACCCGAATGCGCTCGTCACGACGACTCCCGTCCAAGGAAGGGCAACTCGAGGCTGGCCGGGCGTTGAGCGGTCCATACAGCCTCCACCGGGCCATGCTCCCTCCAATCCACGAGCCTGCCTCCAGCCCGCCGCCGCAGGCGAGATCCATCACGAGGCTGCCCACGCTATGCAGTCAGATGACCAGCCCCCCTCCCGGCCGTCGAGGCCCGCGTGGCCAGCGCAGTCGTGGCGAGGCCCGCACGGCGCTCCCGCGACACCGCACGGGCGGGCCTCCGCGACCACTCCCGGCCTGGTCGACAGCCATCACACGTGGCCGGGCGCTGATGATGATGAGGGCGTGCCCCGCGGCAGGGCCAGCCAGCCAGGCCCGCTGGCCTCGTGCCACGATAGAGGGCGGCCAGCAGGCCCCGCGCGCGCGGGCGAACATCCAATCGTTCGTCCTTGGCGGAGGCCGACTCGATCGCGGCGTCTGGAACGGACAATTGCGATCACAGCCCTTGGGTCTCTCGCTGCCCTGTCGCGCGGGATCCCTGCGCCGATCGTCTTCCTCCCAGCCACGTCCTTTCGACATCCGGGTCGGGTTCACTGCCAGCTGGCGGCCAGAGAGATGCGCAGTTCCCGCGGTCGATACCCTGCAGCAAGTGCTGGCCTGGGAGGGGGGCAGCGCAGCGGGCGGGCGGCCAGCCAGCCAGCCAGCAAGAGAGGCAGCCGGCCAGCATCACTCGAGCCGAGACGGGTCTCACTGACGTTGACGTTTTGGCCGTCAGTGGCTCGTCAGCCAGTCATGTCTGCCGGGCCCCCCACAGCACGGGCCCATAGCCACCCCAGCCCGCCCACGCCGCTGTGGCTCACGAACCCACCCGTCGCCGCCCCCCCAAACTCTGAAACACGGTCTCAAACCGCCATACCCCATCGCTGACTTATGCGGCTCGTCTCCGGGGCTCGAGCAGGCTGTTTCGAATTCTGCACCCTTTTTTTTTTTTTCACCGGGTCGACCGCCCGCCTGCTTCTGTCTGACCGACAGTTCGCGCCCAGCCAGTGGCAGCTGCGAGACGTGCCCTGCCCTGGCCGGGAGCTCGTCGAACCGGCTCTTGCCCGGCTCTGCTACTTAGCATGCGACCCGAGCGAGCGAACCTTCAGATCGCAGCCCCAATCGGATGCCGGCTGGGGGGGGGGAGGTGGCTGACTGCTGCTGCGGTGGGTGGATGTGTGTGTGTGTGTGTCTGTGTGTGTATGTGTGTGTGTGCGTGCGTGCGTGCGCACCATCCGTAGTACGGTCTGCTCGCGTGGCAGTTGGCGACACCAGCCTTGGGATGCAGCCGACCGTCCACGACGCCCCCTTGTCTGTGTGTGGTTTTTTTTTTTCTTTCTTTCTTCTCTTCAGACGCGGGATGGTTGAGACGGCGGTCAGCTGAGTTCTTGGGGATCTTGGTTCCGCGTCTCGGCTGCTGGGATCTGGCGTGAGATGAGGCAGTCTATCTCCATGCATGCGATGCGATGTGACGACTAGCTTGGCAAATCCAAAGTATGGCCACTCGGCCGTGGGCGTTCACGACGTCGACTGCCCCCCTCGGCGCCGGAACGCGGCGCACAGGTGGGAGGATGGTTCGACTCCATCGATCCTGCAGAGTCATGCGGCCTCCAGCGACTGCGTGCCAGAGTGCAGAGTGCAGACTGCAGGATGCAGCTCGCGCCAACCTTAAAAGACTGCGGTAGGTGGCAGATCCGGGACCTGCGATGCTCTGGTCCCGAACAATCAAACGCCTTCTCCGACCGGACGAGATCACCCAGGCCTCAACAGGTATAGCCACCCCTTGGCCCCCGCGATGATCGCCGTCAGGGGCCCTCCCTTTTCTTCTGTTTTTGTTTTCGCAGCTGCCGCGGCTGCGATTGATGTTCAACCTGTCGGTGAAGAAGCTTCTTTGTTTCCGCGGCTGGGAGACGAATTCATGCCTGTCTGCCACCCCCACGAGATTGTTGAAAGTTCACGCCCGCCGATAATCCTGGCCAGACATCCCCTCCCCAGTCTGGATAGGGTAGAAAGAAGGAGTAGGAAGGAAAGGGCAAGGAGAAAGAACCAAGAAAACAAAAAATCCCTCTCGGCTCTGTCGCCGGCGCGGATCGCCCCGGGAGCTTGACGACTCCTAACCCGTGCGTCACGGCGCCCTGGCCACCGTAGCCGAACGCCAGATCCGTCTTGTTGAGTAGCGGATATGCAGGATCGTCGAGAAGTTGTTGGTCAAGGCAGCCCCTGGGGGGAGGGACCTCAAGCAGCCCCCAACTGCCTGACAAATTTGATCGCACGACAATGCTACTACATGTGTCTCCCCCCTAAGGCCTATTTTTCCTGCACATATTCAGGCAGAGTGGGATAGATCCGGAGGCACAGGCGCAGGTTCCGCGGCGGTGAGGCAAAATTCGCGCTCCGCGCCCTCTCAGTTTCAATATACTTCGCACAGCCCCGGCGTCTCTGACCCGGTGTTCTGCAACACACACGGGCGGGTCACCGGCCGCTGTCTGCCCGGTGAAACGCGAACGGCCCACTCGAGCTCGCCGGCCCCAGGGCGGAAGCAGTGCCCCCGCTGGAGCCGCCCAGCACGGCGGCCCCAGGCTCTTTACTCGACGACTTGCCTGCGGTGGAGCCACGAGCACGCAGTGAGCCCATCGGCGGTCGTATGGGTACCCGCGCAGAGGTGACCGCATCCGGCCGGCCTGGGCATAATGCTGACACGGCCGAGCGCCGCTTAGCGAGACTCGGGAGACAAGTGATCGACAGCGACAGGTGTTGCCAAGACGTCCTATCAAGCGATGCCCTGAAGCAGCCAGGGGGGCCCACGATGGAACGCTGTAGAAGGAAGGGGGAGGGGAGGGGGGACGGGACGAGATCGAGGAAGGGCCATACGCTGTCCATGCGGCCGCGAGATCAGATGTTGATCTGCACGACTGCGTTGTTCGGCGCGGGCTCCTGGACAGCTGGTCCGTCGGGCGAACGCCGCCCCCGTCGTTGGAAAAGGGAAAAGGAGAAAAGACTACTACCCTAGCACTCACATCCTCAAGCAAGCAACCAAAACACACTTGCGTACGAGAACCGCTATCTTGGCGCTCCGGAGACCCGCAGCCCTGAGGTTGTCCCAGGTAGGGTCTCCTATTTAGGCTGGCGTGGTAGAGTCTGGGGTAAGGGCGGTTTCGTCTCATTCGCCAGACTCGAAACATGTATGGCGCCCGCCGTCCCGCCTCAGCGTCAAGAGACAAAAATAGGAAAAGACCCCATAAAGCCGCAGAGCGCATCCATGCTCTCGACGCAGAGACGAGATGGAGGTCGTCGCGGCCGGGGAGAGAGGGAGGGAAGGGGAGGGGGAGTAGTGATGCACATGGTGAGCCCCAGGGTACGTACGGCAAGGCTGAGCGGCTCTACCGGTCCGAACGCTGCGACGGCCCCAGCTGCTCGGAGTGGTCCGCAGCCGGCCCCAGGAACCGAGAGAGAGGGAGCGTCACGACGCGCGACGATGGCAGTGCATCCCGGCCGGGCTGGGGCCGGCTTGGGCGAGGAGGCAGAGCCTGCCTCGAGGCCACCGGTCCTGCTCGAGCACGTACTACGTCTGACGGGTGGGAACACCACCTCCTCGGCCACATCCTCGCGGCGAGTAGGCAGGAAGGAAAACCACAAACCCGCGAGATTGCTTTGCTGGCGTCTGACCCGCCCGGGGCCGGCCCCGTTATCTCTGGTGGTCATCCTCGTCGAGTGTGGCACGTGCCTGACCGGGTGCGAGCCACGAACCCTTGGGGTAGGACAAGATGCAAGCGGACCATGCAGTGCCACGCTCCTGGTCACACCGCCGTTGTGTAGGGTGCTGGATCTGGAAGGATGTAGATGACGGGAGGAGGAGAGGCGGCTTATTGGCCGGGGCGCGGCTGAGGAATCTCAGTTCACCGAAGTGGTGGCCTGTCAGCCCCTGGCTCACCCTGAACCATGGTGGCCAACCGGATATCGGTAGATGGGATGCCGTACCACAGTACGATGCGAAGAGGTCTCCTCTCTCGCCAGAAGCCATGGTAGGCTGGCACGGCTGGTAGCATCCTGTGACGTCTGCTCGGTGAGCCGCGGTGAGCCGAAAGTCTTGCGTCCCTAGAGATAGAGTCAGAGAGAGAGAGGGGCCGGGCTGGGCATTGTCTCTCAGCCGATCGCCACACGCTGCTCTCAGGGCGAGTCAGTAGTCACCGGCCTGCCCTTCCGGAGATGTCTCGAGTGTGCAGCTGGGACTTGCTGAGGACCGGAGGCCCAGGGCGGGTCTGCCGGCGATGGGGCCGCCTCACCGCGAGGTTGATCGGAGGGGAGGCCAATTTCTCTCCTGCTTGTTATCTACCTCCGGGCCAAGGTCCAAGTCCCACCGCAGAGTTGCATAGGTAATTTGCCTGCTCATTGCAGAGTCGCAACGGGCCTCGATGATAAGACCGACGGCGGCGAGTGCTGTCACCGCGGTCGACTGTCGACTGTGCTGGCGGCTCGCCCGGGGGGACGTCCAGCAAGCACGGCGGCCCTGCTGTGCTGACGACCGGTTCGCAGATCGCATCGCTTAGTGTAATGAAAGGGATCATGCCGGCCTGGGGAGGTCCCGGCGCGCCAGTCGCTGCATCCCTCCGTCCATAATTAGCAGCCCCGGCGCAGCTAACTGCTGCATGCAATCTACTATTGCCTGGGCGGCCTGCGACCTTGGGGTCCAAGATCTACGCGGCACACCGTCCCCTCGAGCGCTGGAATACGAATGATCCTGTTTCAAGGAAGATTTGCCATGCCGCTTGAGGCAGCTGGCTAAGCCAGGGGCGCTCTTGGGTCGCCAATGGCGCGCCGGGCCGGTGGATCGGATGTATTACCGAGTGAGGGCGCTTCTACCACCATCTCGCCAGCGGACGGCCTCTGGGCGAAGGGGCCGTGTGACGGGCGGACGGACGGGGGCCCTCCCTCCCTCGAGGCGGGCGCATCTCAGATTTGCGCTGCGGGCCTGGCTGCCGTGCGACGCGAGGTCTCCTGGCCGAGCCGTTGCGTCGGCGGGATGCGCGGCCCCGCCACGATCTCTGTTCGATGGGATCGTCAGCGGCCGGGGGCGTGCGGCGCGGTGCGGTTCACGCTGTTCCTCCGTACACCACCACGACGCGCACCGCAGGCGAAGGATCCTTAAGTTCCTAGCCGACCTCAGGGGTGGATGGGTGGGTGGGAAGGGGGATACGCCATCGCCCAGGCCCGGGCGATTGTACCTGCAGGACTGCAGGCTCCCACTGCAACCATCTCCTGCATGGTGCTTCGGGCCAAAAGCCGGGAGGATGTTCCCGCGCGTAGTAGCAGTAGCAGCAGCAGCAGGAGGAGGAGGACAGGCATCTCGCGCCAAAAGTTCACGAGGTCGGTCGGTCGCCCTTTCGGCGCCGGAAGGCCTCATCGCGCGACCCTTTGTGGGGCCAGCCAGGACCACAGAGAAAGAGAGAGAGAGAGATCACAAGCGGCCCAACCCGGATACCGAGCAGCGCGTCCGCTGGGACACCCAGTCGGCCCGTGGGGAGGGGGGAGGATCGCGAGCGAGCGAGCTTCTCCATACCCATTGGGCGTCCGCCCCGTTTCCCGTCCTGCAGGTAATCAATTTCGTGCTCTGGCATGGGCCTATTGGCGAGCCCGCCGTGGGGTTTGACAGCGGGACTGCGGCGGGTGTGGTCTGAGATTGATGAGGCGAGTGTGACGAGGAGGAGGGGGGGGGCCACGTAAATACTACTGAGTATGTAGGGAAAAGGGCACGGTGTGCTGTGACCGCACCTGGCTGCAGCACGAGCACGACCCAGACGGACAGCTAGACGGCCAGCCAGTCGCCAGGCGGCGGGCGGGGACGCGTGAATTACAGACATAGTGGTGTGCTGGGTAATGTGAAATTGGACCGGCGGGATGGGTTATCTGGTGCGGGCTGAAGATGCAGTCGGCGAGGCCATCGCGCACCCACGCTGGCCTCGGCTGCTGGTGGGTTTGGGTTCATTAAAGCCCCCAGGGAGGCCCCACAGCGCCGGCGGGAATTCTCCGGCCGATCCTGATGATGATGATGAGGATGATGCTGCTGCTGCTGCTGCTACTACTACATAGTACTACTACTACTACTGCTACTGCTACTGCTACTGCTACTGCTACTGCTACTACTACTACTACTACTACTACTACTACCCCATAGTCATACGTACCTCGTAGCTATAGTGCTATAGTGCCATATATAATATTTGTATTAGTCGGCTGTGGGACCGTGACCCAGAGAGGTTGATACCATACTGGATATACTGGGTAGCGGTGCACGCATACTACGTCCGTACATACTACATAGTATGTATGCCCTTTACCGACTGATCATCTCGGCCCCTGCTCGGCGCCTGTGGGTGGCGTCGCTGTACGAGCCTCGAGTCCCGAGGATCGATCGCCTGGCCAGCCGCTGAGCAGACATCTCGACACAGAGTTCCTCCCTGGCGCGCTGGCAGGCGCCGGTAGATGGCGCAGCCCTGGGCCGGATCGGGCGAGGCGTGCGACGCCAGCGCCAGCGCGCCCGAGGGCTAATTCGATAGATGAGAGCCTGCCACGCTTGCCACGCCTGCGCGCAGGCCGGCCATACTATCTACGTACGGGGCGCGGTGGGGGTGGGGACCTTTTGGGGATGGCCACGGCAGGGATCCTTCAGAATCGGGACTGGCTCCTCCTGGCACCTGGCCGGATGAGGGTGACATCGACGCTGGCCTGGCTGGCCGTAAGCTTGGCCGGCGGCAGTCCTCGGACCGGAGAGGGAGAGGGACAGAGAGAAACAGAGAGAGAGAGAGACAGGGTGTGTGTGTGGAGGAGGAGAGAGCGGTCTCATCTCTGGCCTGCGTCACGCGCGTGCAGGGCCTGGCAGGCCGAGATCTCGTGTCGGACGGGGCAGGATGGGAAATTATCCCACCTCTGACCAGATTAGGACACGACATGGCATGACGGGACAGGACAGGAACAGGACGGGACAGGCGAGGATCACACAAGGGAGTGGTGTATATTAAAGGAGGGCCTCCGGGGAGGGGGGGGAAGCGAGGATCAGCCAGGATCCAAGACAAGAGCGACGAGCGACGAGCGACGAGCGACGCAACAGCCAGCCGGCCTGCAGAGCTGGGAAAGCATATCTTGCAAATTGATCTGGATCAGATGGCCCAGCGTGCGCCCAGGTGGCCGGGGAAGAAGAAGGGGGGGCACGTCCGCGACCCGCGCCCGCGCCCAGCGCCCATCGCCCATGCACACGCCCACACGCCCACAGCACAGGGACCGTGTTCCTCCCGCCACGCCACGAGGCTGCTGCTGCTGGCCTAGTACTGTGCTACTCAGTATGTACGGTACGTATGTATGTAATATCCAGTGTTGCCCTACTGGGTAGTATGTAGGCACTACTAGGGTATGGTAGCTGCTATGGCGCTATGGGGTTGGTTGGGAGGGTGTCGATCGAGCTGCAGGCCCCCCCTGGCGCCCAGTGCAAACAGGGGCAGTAGTAGGTAAGCCCCTCCCATCCCCGGGCACAGGCCAGCAGAGGGCCCCGGCCTGCTGCTGTAGCACAGCACCAGGCACAGCAACCCCGTACCGCCTACCAGGACCCGCTGGGGCCTCGACGGCGGTACTGGCGTGGTGGATGGTCCCTCGGTCAGGGCCCAGGCCAGAGACACATGCTCGACTGACCAGACCACCTGTCTGCTGAGTACGTACCACACACGTGCCATACCAGGCAGGGCGGCTGCACCCTGCGGCTGCGGCTGTAGTTGCAGCTTTCCAGGCCCGGAGATGAATGATTTGCTGTGGTTCCATCGTCCTGGATGGATATGGATGACTCGCCTGCCCCAGGCTTCCCAGGCTTCCCAGCAGGGTCCAGCAGGGCCCAGCAGGGCCTAGCAGGTAAGCTTCTGACGAGCGATCCTGTGCTGTACCTGCCCCCAGCCTGGACCCCAGAGTAGGTAAGTTCACGAAGGAAAGTAGGAAGAGACGGAAGGAGTAAAAAAAAAAAAAAAAAACCAAAAAAGAAAAAACCCTGATCGGCCGTCATCTCCATTCCAAAACCACCTCCCGACCCGTCAACTCTCCTCCTCCTCCACCTCCCTCTCCCTCTCCTCCCCCCCCTTCTCGTCTGCGTGTTATCACCGCCCAGCAGCAGGTGTCCAGGTCCAGACAGATCCAGATCTGCTGGCGGTCCTGTGCCCTGTCTCTTAATCCGTAATAATCTTGTCTCCCCCGGTTCCGCCCTCCACGCTACCTACCTACCACGTACCTACATACCTACTACTACCGACCTGCTTGACGCCTGCTGGACGCCTGCTGGACTGCCTGCCGTCACGCCAGCCTTGCCCTGCCTTGCTGCCCTGCCACTTCACCCTGCGTATTGGTCACAGGCTTATAATTAAGCGCCTCTCCTGCCCCGTGCCGTCCACAAATCAAGACGAGATACCCCGAGACCAGAACAGAACATTCATTCCCGCCCACGCCGTCCACACGCCCCTTGCGGTCGGTCCTGCCCGCCCGCGCACCCCCCGTCGGTTTCGAGGTCGAGGAGCCTTCGGAGATTTGGCGTCGACATCGCTGGGCGTCCAGGGTCACCCAAGCAGCTCTCGAAACACGACTCTTTCTCCCACCCACGCGCGCGTGTGTGTGAGAGTGTGGGTGCGGCGTGTGCTACGGTAGCGCACGCAACCCAGCACCGATCCGCAGCAGGCAGTTGTTTCCGCCTCTGCCTCTGCCTCTGCCTCTGCCTCTGCCTGTGTGTGTCTCTCTCACTTGGACGGGACGCACAAGAGACAAGACAGACAGAGAGAGAGAGCTCAGACCCCTCGCTTGCGGCGCCGGGGCTCTTAGAGACGAGGGCCTGTCACGGCTGTCCTGACTGTTCCTGGCCTTCCAGATTGTCTCTGGACACGACAGACTCTCGCCTCGCCTCGCCTCGACTCGATTCGACTCGACTCGGCCGGCCGGGTGCTGATGAGGCTGCTCGTGCTAGGGTTGGACCTGGATCCGGACCTGGGCCGGGACTGAGCATCCGTCTCTCTCTCTGTGTCTCTCTCTGCTGTCTCTCTCGTGGGGCACACCCTCGAGGCCCTCGTCCGCCCTCGTCGCGGACTTGTTTACCTGCCCTGGCTGCCCTGGTCCCGGTCTGACCCTCGTCAGTCCATCTCCTCGGCTCCCCAGAGGCCCAGGGCCCTACACACACCCAGGCAAGGCTCGCACACACACACGAGCAAAGCGCGCACACACCCTCGTCGTTTCTCCTCCTGATCGGTTGCGACCCTGCTGTCGCATAGCGGACCATGTCGCAGCTTGCGCACCAGGGCCGGGAGCACCCTCCAGATCTCTACAGCTCCCGGCCTCCCCCCGGCTCTGCCTCTGGCCGTCCTGCCGGCAGTGGTGCGCATGCCCTGCCCAAGTCTCAGTCTCAGTTCCAGCCCGCGCCGCCGTCTCCATCTCGACCACCCCCGGACTACCACCGCCCCAATGCCATGCCCTACACGCCCGTCTCCCCCACCAGCTTCGACGACCAGTATGATAGCCCCATCCAGGACAGCCCGACTATAGGCAGACTGAACACAGCTGGCCCCGGCGGTCGTCCTCACCACTCGCCTCACGTCCCCAGCCCTATCAACATCTTCCCCGCCGGTGCATCTGCGTCGTCCGGTCCAGCCTCGCTCGTCGCGTCGCCCACGAGTCCTCCCTCGAGCACTGGTGCCAGGTGAGTGAACCTCCCCTCGTCCCGTCTCCTGCCCTGCCTCCCTCCCCCTCCCCTCCCCTCCCCTCCCCTCTCCTCTCCTCCCCTCCCGGCCAGGCGCCCCGCCGCTGCCCATAGCTACGGTACATGCGCATGCTCTGCAGGCCAGATCCACGGTGCCCCAGCACGGATGCCTGTCTAGGTCGCCGCGAATGACTCGGCTCCAGTCCTTTGCTGCCAACCCATTGGATGTGCGTGTAGCGACCTGCAGCGGCCGGCGGTGCCTTGTCTTTCTCTTTCTCGGTCCGTCAACAAGGCATACTCTTCTCCATTGTGCCACTCTGAACGCCGTGACCGCGACCATCAGGCTGTCTGGTGGACCACACCGATCCGGGCCCAGAGTTACTCGACAGTGCTTCATGCTGATCCCCACCCCTCTCCTGTTCCAGATTCCGGAAACCTGCGCCCAGCCCGCTTCATAATACCACGGCAATCTCTCCCCCGACCAGCCCCAGCCCGACCAAGTCCAACTTGAGCCACTCTAGCACGCCCATCGCCACCTCCATACCCTTCTCCGCCTCGCAGGCTTCGACGACGACGACGGCCAGCTCGACCGGGACACCCGAGGCAGCGCCACAGTCCCCTCGACGAGAGAGCCCCGACGCCGCATACTCGTACTACAACAGTGATTCTTCTGGCACCGTGACGCCTGAAGACAGAAAAGCAATCGGGTTCGTATAATTTTTTTTTCCTTTCTGTAGCTTCGCTATGTCCACCTGCCGTGGCCGGCCCGCAGCCGCCACCGCGGTGCTGTGGATCTGTAGACTGACGCCCCGCCAGACCTCTGTCCTTGCGCATCCCGAATGAGAACAGAAGCGTGTCCGGCCCCGTGAACAAACCTGGAGCTTCGGTCAGCGCAACCTCCCAGGCCATGCCTGGGTCGTCGAGGATGGAGACTGTCAAGGGCCCGCCCCGGAACTCGTCCATAGATTCCGCCATCTCGGCCATATCCGCAGGCTCCTCCGCGCCCAAGAACCCTCAGGATGTCGCCTCCAGCCCGGCCGACATAGACAAGCTGGTCAAGGCCGCCGGGTCGCCCGAGGCCGTGATCGTCTACCTCCTCAAGGAGAAGCAGTCGCAGTCGCAACAGAATGCGCAGCTATGGCGGCTGGTCGACAAGCAGAGGGCCATGATCCTGGGGCTGAACAAGGACCTGGAGCGGTCCCTAAAGGAGAAGGAGAAGTACAGGAAGAAGCTGAAGGACCTGATCTCGACACAGACGACGCCTCCAGTGTCATCGCCGGGCCTCCCTCAGGAACCAGAGGAGAGTTCTGGCCCCAGCAATGCGGAGTCCGCGCCTGTCGCCCCGAAAAAGCCTATGCTGGACATACCTGCCTCCCCCAGTGTCGGGTCTGACAGGCTCTCGCCTGTCGATGTCTCTATGGCACCATATCCGATCACGCCCCCCGCGGACCAGGGCTGCAACGGGCCCCCTTCTGCGGTTGGCGAGATTCTGAACCCCTCCCATACTATGCCGGAGGCAAGCCAGCATGCGCTCGATCAGTTCGATCACGAGGCAGAGGAGAGGGAGGCCGAGGAGAGGAGGAGACGGGAGGACATGGCCAACGAGCTGCCGCTGAATTCTCCGCTGCCGCCAAGGATCAGTTCGCATCGCCAGCCAATGTCTCCACGAGGTGCTCCTTCTGTCCCACCTCCGCCAGCAGCTGAATCTGAGATCATCTCGTCAGCCGCTGATGATGACAGCCTCTCAAACTTCCCAGCTCCCCCACCGCCTCCTCCGAGGAAACCCCCGCCAGCTCCTTTACAATTGAAGACCACGAAATCGAGTCCGGCACTGACCGAAGAGGAGGAGGACGACGACAGTGACCTGGATTCTGGCGAATTGCTCGAGGTTGACGAGATCACGAGGACAAAGCGAGGCCGGCGCAGGACACGGCAAGAAGACGACCAGATGCGTGAGATTTTGGCCCTGAAGGAGGCAGAGGCACGGAGCCTCTCGAAGAAGAGCAAGCAGGGCAACAGCGCCAAGGGGACGCCGAAGGAGGCACCGCCAGCATTACAGATTTCGGTCGAGTCGCCGATGGCTTCTCCGAAATCGTTGAACAGGCCGAATGCTCCAGAGTCTCTGGGGTCCTTGGCCGGCATGCTCAGTGGCCAGGGTGCAGCTGTGAATTCGCCGCTATTGAGCTCAGGCTTGCCTGCGAGCCCTCGCCCGCTCGGCGTAGGCTCAGGGCCAAACTCGCCGCCACTTTCGCCCCGACAAGGTGGTGGTCCTCCAGCGGTATTGTCGCCCCGTGCACCTCGGCAAGCGGTACCCCTGCCTCCAAACACGCCTCTCCAGACCCCATCACCACAGGAGGCTCTCGTCCTGAAATCTCCCCAACCGCTCAACATCGTCAAGAAAGCGGCAGATCCCGAGACTGTCAACACCCCAACGTCCAGCCGGGAGAGCGCGACAGAACGGACGAGGGTCTACAAGGGCTTCATGACCGACGAATATCCGGACCTGCTCATCTCACCAAACGCACTGATCGCGGTCATTGTGAAGGTTGCGTCCTCGAGGATGAAGCCGTCGCGCGCAAGTTTGATCTCCCTGACGCAGCTGGAGGAGGATCCTGTATTCACGCTGGCAATCCTGTCCAGGGCGGACGGTGGAGAGCTGTGGCGAGTGGAGAAAGATTCCGTGTCCCTCGCCAAGCTCGACTCGAAGCTAAAGCAGTGCCCTGACTTCTCTGCGAAGACCCCGGACCGGTCGCTTTTCAGCGGCCACGCTCCAGCGAAACTGGATGCCCGCCGGCGCGCGCTTGACCACTATCTCGAGGAGGTTTTCAGCACCGCGCTCGACACGATTTCGGCTATCGAACTGTGCAGATACCTGTCGACGAACGTGCTGCCACCCAATGCCGACGAGATGGGGTCTGCAACAGGCCAGGACGAGGAAGGCGGGCCAAGGGTCGGACCCGGCGGGCGACAGTACAAGAGCGGCTACCTGACCAAGCGAGGTAAAAATTTTGGTGGCTGGAAGGCCAGGTTCTTCGTCGTCGAGGGTCCTCTGCTCAAGTATTTCGAGACGCCCGGAGGGTCCCACTTGGGCACTATCAAGCTACAGGGCGCCCAGATCGGCAGGCAGTCCCCTCCTCAGAATGATCCAGTCTCGCCAAGTGGTATCAATGATGAGGCTGACAACCAGTACCGTCATGCCTTCTTGATCTTGGAACCGAAGAAAAAGGACCCTTCCGCGATGACAAAGCACGTTCTGTGTGCTGAAAGCGACAAAGAACGTGATCTGTGGGTCAGCGTGTTGCTCCCGTGGACAAACTATAAAGAGCCTGTGGACGAAGATAACAAGGCACAGGACCGGCACGCGTCGAGCGGCAAAGGGGCAAATACCAAGAAGAAGCAGGGGCGATCTCAGCAGCAACAGAACCACGCCAGGGACTCCGAGGACACGCTAATTGGAATGAGCTACGACACCACCAAGCAGGGTGACATTCCTTCCACCGAGTACACCGAGTCTCCCCCCGTGGTGACGGTGCCCCCACAACAGTCTTACTCGATTTCGGCGCCGCGAGACGCCCAGTGGATGCCCGACTCGGCCATACTGCAGAACAAGATGGGTGGCCTGGCCCCTCATGGTATGGACGAGAAGAAGGCCAAGAAACGGAGCTTCTTCGGGTTCGGACCAAAGCAGCGATCGTCAAGCGAAGGGACAGACTCGCTGTTCGGCGACCAGCCTGGTCCTTCGGGCCCTGCTGGGTATTCCGGACCAGTTCGCCGCGTGTTCGGTGCTCCGCTCGCCGAGGCTGTGAAATACAACTCTCCTCGGGACGTCAGAGTGCCGCTACCGGCTGTTATCTACCGCTGCATCCAGTATCTGGACGCCAGAGGCGCAGTCACAGAAGAGGGTATCTTTCGCCTGAGCGGTTCCAATGTGGTCATCAAGCAGCTCAAGGAGCGTTTCGACACGGAGGGCGACATCAATCTGCTCGAAGATGAACAGTACCACGACATCCATGCGGTCGCGTCCATGCTGAAAGCGTACCTGCGGGAGCTTCCGACCAGCATACTGACAAGAGACCTTCACCTGGACTTCGTGGCCGTTACTGAGATGAACACGCAACAAGAGAAAATTGCAGCACTTCACGAGCTCGTGAAGCGGCTTCCTCTGGCCAACGACGCCCTGCTCAGGTATCTGATCGCCTTCTTGATCAAGATCATCAACAACGCCGATCGGAACAAGATGACCGTCCGCAATGTCGGCATCGTTTTCTCCCCCACGCTAACCATCCCTGCTCCTGTCTTCTCCCTGTTCCTGCAGAACTATGAAGCCATCTTTGGGATCACACCGGAGGAGTACGAGCTTCCATCTCCTGGGTCATGGGACGACTCCACCGAGACAGGGTCGATGGAGATGCCCCCCAGGCCAGCAACATCAGGTGGAGTGCGCGAGTCGCCTCATCGGCACCGTCTCGCGGAGGCATTAGCAGAACAGCGGAGGGGCAACACGCCACCCCCCGTCGGCGGCTTCTCTCAGCTTAGATCAACACCCACCCCACCGCCGGGCCAGCGGTACGAACCGAATCCATACGCGCAGCAAAGTGGAAATGCAGGTGTCACGACACGCCCAGCTTATGAGAGCATGATGATGCCCCCGAGCTCTGACCCGAGCCAGTACTATCTCGCAGCACAGCAACGACAGAGCGGCGACAGGACGGCCGCTTATGACCAGCTTTACAACACGAGGGCCAGCCGACGAGAGAGCTCGTTGCTCATGGCTTTGCCACCAAGGGGCCTGACGCCCCAGGGGTCTATGTCTCGCCTTCGAGAGGAGACTCGTTACTAGTGAGGGCACGCGCAGACACGGATCTTTCCCACTTTGACCAGGAGCGTTTCTCTTCAGCACATCAACCTGTATTTACTATATATGCACAGCATCTACATACCACTTACCAGTTACGAGATACCATTCATCTACAAGCGATATATTCCTCATTTTCACCTTAGCAGACACACGCTCGAAGCCACTCGTGTCTCTCATATCTGCATCGTCAAGACCCGTGCGGTGAAGATGCGCACTAGCACTCGACCCTGACTTCGCAAGTTAGGGGTCCACGACGCGCAGAATAATCCTAATCACACTCTTTTATCCTGTCCCGAACGCATGCGGGCTCCCGGCATCTGAACCCGAATTTGTTTTTGCAGTACCCATGATACCACGGGATGAGAGGCGACGGGGAAAGAAGGGCCTAGACGAGAAGTGAGAAGGTCCCCTCTCTGTACAACATACACGTGCGGCACGAATCGATTCCGTCTTTTTATTTATCCTTTTTCTTGCCTTCTGCTTCTAAGCCTCGCTCTTTCTTGTTTACGGAGTTAGCTGGGACATCAGACAAGCGGGTCTGAATCTCTCACTGAGCAGGACTTTTGGATTCGGTGGGGAATTTTTCGGGTTTTTGTTTTCCATCATGATATTCAGAGCCCGCGCTGCTCAGGCGGCTGGGTCAGGCGGTCCGTTTTTCGAGGCTTATGCCTACATTGCACGATGGTGGCTGCTTGCTTGTTTGGTTTGTTGCGTGGGTCCGGTGGCTGGGCTCAGCCGCCCAATGGAGGGAGACATGGGGAAATGTCACGCATTTAGTTCTGGTAGGAGCGAAAGAGAATTTTAAGACATAATCACTATCCGCTCCGCAGTGATGCTGCTCCTCGGTGTCGAGATG
This sequence comes from Chrysoporthe cubensis, assembly GCA_001282315.2. Taxonomy (NCBI): domain Eukaryota; kingdom Fungi; phylum Ascomycota; class Sordariomycetes; order Diaporthales; family Cryphonectriaceae; genus Chrysoporthe; species Chrysoporthe cubensis. The sequence goes on along the minus strand of LJCY02000003.1, from coordinate 1,007,698 downwards.
GACGTTTTCCTCTGGGTTTTCCACCCGTGCGCACGCCCCTGATGATTGTAGAGACAGGCATAGCTCAGATCGTGCTGGAGCTCGCGAGAAGTATATTTGAAATTCAGCCGAGACGTCCAGTGCCATCCATCCCTAGTGTGTCGTAACCCAAACAAAGATCCCGCGCGCCCGTGCAAACCCGAGGTATCTCAAAAATTTCCAGTCTGATGATAATACATTCGCTAATCCCATATTGAACCAAGACCCACGCTTCATGAAATCATCAAAATCACAATCGAAATCCTACAAGGGTCCTTCTGCTCCGCACAGACTCGGACGAGAAGAGGAAAACAAAAGAAAAGAGGCTCTGGAAAAGGGCGACATGTGTGGCTGGTCTTGCACCACCACCACTGCCGCCGCCGCAGGAAGAAGAAAGCGGCGGCGGCGCCATCTTCCGACGCGCCGCCGCTCATCGGTAGTAGTACCCTCCCCGCCTCCTGCGGTCCTCGATCTCGATGGTGATGCGCTCCCGCTCCCTGTCGCGCGGCGACGGGGGGCTAGGCGGCGGGGGCGGCAGGGACCGGCGGCGGGGCACCTCGGCGGGGCCCTCGACGTAGCGGTACTCGTAGTTCCGGGGCATGTAGACGGGCACGGGTACGAGCCGCTCCCGCTCGATGACGACCTCCCTCTGGCGCTCCTCGAGGTGCCTTGCCGTCTTCCTGGAGGAGGAGGAGGACGAGGACGACCCGGAGGAGGACGAGGAGGAGCTCCTCTTGGAGGACTTCTTGGAGGAGGCCACGGACGGCTCGACGTCGACGGCGATGACGTCGATCTCGTCACGGGCCGGGGGCGGCGGCGGCGGCGGTGGGAGCATGATCACCGGCGGTGGTGGCGGCGGAGGGAGGAAGACGGGCGGTGGTGGGGGCGGCCTCTCGATGCGCGGCGGCTCGGGCTTGGGCGGCGGCGGCGGCGGCGGGACCACCCTCGTGATCCGCCGCTTCACGGTCACGCTGCCCGGGACGGGGGGCTCCAGGTAGAGCACCTTCTTGGACTCGCGGTACTCCTTGGTCGGCACTGCAGAGACGTCGGGTTAGCGATGTGTGGGTCTCCTTGTTGAGGAGGCGAGGCTTTATATAAGTATGTTTGGGGGGAGGGGGTTGAGGCATGTTCGTAGAGGGCGGGTGAGGTGGATACCGTAGCTGATGGGTGTGTAGAAATACATGGCGATGGCAGTATGGACAGCACGGTGCGGATAGAGAAAGAGAAAGAGACAGGAGACGAGGGAAAAGAAGGTCTACTACTGACTGGTGAGCAGGCCGGGAAGCTGGCGCAGCAGCAGTGTGGTCTGCCGGTACGGTGGTGGTGGTGGTGGTGGTGGTGACGAGCAGCGAGCCCCTCGATGGACGAGACACTGGGAGTAGAGGCTGATATATCCCTCGTGAGAGGGAGCGAGGGGCGCACACAAAACACAGACCAGAGAGCTAAATCTGGTAGTGGTGGTGGTGGCTGAGGATCCGAGGGCCGCAAGGTCAGCGATGCGGGCTGCGGTGGTTGCGATGACGGGCCTGTGCTATGCAGTGCCGCAGGTGTGGGTGAGCAGAGGCGTGTCAAGACGAGACAAGAGGGAGGAGGAAGAAGAAGGCCGAGTTCTGGCTAGCAGGAGGGAGTCACAGAGTCACAGAGAGGAGGCCCCCAGAGTTATGTTGTTGAAGGTATAGAAAAAGACATATCGAGCATGTGGTGGCAGGGCGGGTCAGGTTGGTCTTTTTAGTTCCAGACGGCGTGGCTCGTGAAATGGGCACTGCCCCTGCGCGCCTTTCGTCACTTGCTACACTTGCTACCACCCCACAGCCCAGCCCAGCCCAGCCCAGCCCAACCCGACCTTGCGCCTCAAGAGAAGAGCTCGCCGGTGCCACACACCATGTGGCCCGTCGTCCTGCGTCCCGTCTGGCCACGTCCCCACGGCCTGCTGCTGCTGCTGTTCGGCGGGGGGACCTGTCAGTCCTGCCCATCGCCGACAGGGGATCGTGGCGCGACGAGGACCCCCGGAGGAGAGGAAGAGGTGGGGGAGGAGGAGGAGAACCTGTCCTTGTGTGTTTTTCCTTTTTCGAGATCCGAGGGCGTCGCCTGTCTTCGATCCGGAACGGGTGCGTGCGTGCGTGGGACAACAAGTTGTCGATGAGACCTCCTGTCAGCCGATGACGTTGGCGTGCAGGCCCGAGGGGCGACCTAAAAAGCAGGGAACCTGTCGGCTCCCAGGCACGCCAGGGTCCTCGTCGTCCTGGCCCTGGCCGCCCTTGGATCGTTCGAGTGCGTGAGTGGTTGCATCTCGAGCAAGCCTCCCCTGCAGGGTGGTGGAGGGGTGGGTGGGAGGTCTGGACCCTGGCCCCTCCTCCTCCTCCCCCGGTTCGGCCATCTTGTCTGTCTGTATTGTCTGTCTGTCGAATATAGCCCTTCGGCCAGGATGGCATCAAGGCTCGATACGATCTCGAGCGCCGCTGCCAGGATTTCCTCGCACCTCCTCAGGTGGCGGGCGGCGGTTCCCATACCTCCCGGCTCTCATCACCTGTCTGGTCTCACGGGGCCCCCCGCCTCTGATCCGGAAACATGCGAGAGGCGGGCGATTGCCTGCATGCATGCGTGTGCAGGTAACCGCCCTCTCTCCACCTCAACTCGAGGCTCAGCATCGCGGGTCATAGATCTGCTCTAGAGGGTTCTGGGCCCGGCGTGCAGCAGCAGCAGCAGCAGCAGCTCCGGAGGCCAACGGTGGGTGGGGATCCATGTCTGTGTGGTGGGGGTGGGGTGGGGGGGAGGGACTATTCGAGACAAGGCTGAGCCTGGCTGGTTGGGCCATAGTACTATGTAGGGCATCGACCACCAGAGCTCCTCCCGAGCTCCTCTGCTCCCCTCGTCAACGACTGGGCCCGGTCAGGTGGACCCCCCGCGGGCCCTGCTGCGGTCACCTGTCAAGCTTACTTGGGCCGCAGGCGCTATGGATGGATCGTCCCGAGGGGCGGCACGGCGTCTTCCTTTCGCTGGGCGATCTTCTGGCCGAGCCTTATCGTGGCTTCTTCCTCGCACAGGGCGCGCAGGGCTCTGCGTGGTGCTGCGGCCTGCAGGGAGGCCTGGGGGGAGGGGAGGGGGAAATGCCGCAGCGTATTTTACTCATTGGTCTAGTATCACTGCAACGTAGTTACTTACGTACGCTCGTACGTCTAATAGGGCACGGTTGAACGTCACGAGACGGTGCGTATTTTACCGCGGCGCTCGTATCGTTTCGTACGCGTTGAACTTACCTGAGGCAGAGCAACATGCCGCAGATAGCAAGACTTTCTCTGCTGGGTACGTAAATATAATAATACGTTTAATTTACCGTGCTTTATATCAAACAGATAGTTACCCAAGGCATCCACATGTGATTTGGGTATCGAGCCTCCGCTGTCTACCCATCCGTCCGGCAGGAGATCGTGCTGTTACTTGTGAGTTACAATAGCGAGTCCCACGAGCCAGCGATGCCACACCTAAGGAAGACGGTGCAATTCTCGCAGAGCTAGCTGTGAATATTGATGAGATCAAACCTCGGATCTCGTTTAGGTCGAAACAAAGGAGTTACATCAGACGCTAAGCCTCGGTGTCACCTCACGAAGTAGGCCCACACCGGCCAGTGTGGACGAGGATCACCTGGGCGCTTTAGGCTGAGATCGGGTCCTCACACCCATCCATTTATCAAAGATTCACCCGAAGCAATGCTTTGATTTGACTAATCACCCAGGGGGTTCTATCTGGAAAGCTGGATCTCTATCACCTTACAAAATGAACATCCTATTACACATACCTCCCCAATTTCGTGGCACGACAGCAAGTCAGGCAACGAAGCACCTGGACTTACAGAGTTTACATACGAAACATATCATACACCAAGTAATTCTCTTTTCCTTTTTGTGGGAGGGGCGGGTTTGCCTGAAATGGTCCTGTGAAGATCACCAATTTCAACAAACTTTCCTCGGATGACTTCCTCCATCAGTATGGATCCGTACATAGTCGCTGGCCCAACTTTGCACATCTCATCTATCTCAGTCTCTCACCAATAGTTCGGTCAAACCTAGTTTGAACTTTCTCTGACCCTTCCCATCTTGGTTCCTGAGACGCCAAGAAGAGATTTTCGAACAAAAATAAAGTTAATTAGATAATATCGCCTCATCTTGCTGGCACGGATAGTCTGGTCCACGACCCCTTTCACACAGCATTCTTGGAGTAGGCAAAACCCAATATACTATTACCTCCCCCTGGGATAAATGCGGACTGCATGGGTTGCCATGCGAGATCTTGCTCAGGGCTATGGAGCATGTCATGCCGTCCAGTCCTCCTCCCAACATCCCTTCCCGCCTGACATCCTCGGCGAATCTGTTGAGGACCTGTCGCGGGTTCTGTTCGGCTCCTTGTGGGATACTCTTCGCAAGCCAATCTCTAGACAAGTAGAGGCGACTATAGGAACAGAGATGAGGCCGTTCATGAATTCGCAGCTCTGACAAGCTGCGACGGTCGCTCGAGCCTAGACAGTTCTAGGGCCAAGCCTACGGTTCTAGATTTTGCGCGAGACTACGTGTCGAGAAGCATCCGCTGTGCTGTACAGATGACTATGTGACATCTGGGAAAACTGGCACACAAGAGCGAGAATTACAGGCCATACGCAGGACAGTTCTTTTGGAGCAAAGGACACTGAAGTACGCAGAACACCGGGTGACTATACCACCAATGACTATTTTAGCACCCATTGACCCGCGGAAAACATTTCTAGTATGATATAGCCTAATAGAAGATATAAATGACGCGCGAGGAACTATATATGGTGGAACTGGAGGAAGTCAAAGCCAAAATTGTTTTCCATGTTCGTACGGAGCGGATAACCTGAGACAGACGTTCTGAGGGGGTCCATAGCAGTATATATAAACCACAGATCATTTCCAGTTGATTCTTGGGGAGGCTGCAATATTCTGGTTTAAACCGGTAAAGATTCCGTATAATCTAGGTCGCGAAATGTATATATATATATATAAGGTATGTGCTCGCTTATCCCGGCTGGGACTCACGTAATTATATACAGAATAGTATGCACTAGGTCCAATCCCCAAGAGGAATTGACATTGACCCTCACACCCAGCGCTTGTTCTGGCGCAAGAGAGAAGTCATCCGCTTCTTCTGCGATCTCTTCTGCGACCTCTTTGCCTTCACACGCTTCTGCGAGGAGCTGCTCAGGACGTCGCTCGCGGTCTCGTTCGACGAGTACGGGTTCGGGGCGCCGGTGGTGACGTTGTAGGTGGCACTCGTGGGCACGACGTCGAACTGCACCGTGGCGTTGCCCTCCCGGAAGGTGCTCACGCTGGGCCCCACCGTGGTGTAGTTGCTGCCGACGGCGCTCTGGCCGGTCGCCACGTCCTTGCCGGCCAGGACGCGCTCGAACATCTCGAGCGCCAGCACGGGCTGGTAGAAGGGGACCTCGTGGCCGCTGTAGTACACGCGCACGAAGGCGAAGTTGTCGCTCTGCTTGACCTGCCCGTGGACGATGCCGTCGGAGGTGGTGACGTTGGTGAAGCCGGCCGAGTTGAAGCTGGTGGCGTTGATCTTCTCGGCCACGGCCTGGCCGCCGAGCCAATTGCAGTTGTCTACGCGGACGGTGTGGTCAGCTATGCCTTCTCTCCTCGAGTAACAACAGATCCTGTGGAAACATACAGTCTGCATCGCCAGCGTATTGGACCACGTAGATGCCCTGAGACACGAGCTTCCGCACGGCCTCGATGGTCCCGTCCTCCCTGTCGTCGTCACCCGTGCTGCCGAAGGCATCACCGACATAGTCCGACGACTCGGTGTAGTTCACAAAGGCCCCAATGGCCGCTTGAACCTCGGGCGTGTTCAGGTAGTCGACGTAGAACTCATAAGGGAACGGGTCCGGCTGGAGCTCGCGGATATCGTACTCGTCGCGGTCCGCCTCGTCGTCCAGCACAGCCTCCACCTCGTAGTAGCAGAAATCGTCGGCGTAGGAGCAGATCTCGTCGATGCCGGTCTCGTAGCACGATACCGTCAGATCGTAACAGTTCCCAGCCCCGTACATGCCGTTGTACATCTTCGCCTGAATAGAGGCGTCAAATGGCGAGTAATCGTCTACTACGCGTTAATATCCTATCACGGACCACCTGGTATTGCATTCTGGGAGCTTCTCAAAGGGGCGAGATGGGCCACCGGGTGAGGGGAGACTGAGTTACTGACATGTGTTGCCTGGATAGACCGTGAAGTTATAGTAGGCCGCATACTGTATGAGCGGGTCATACCAGCCATTGCCGATCATCACGGACGCGAGGCTGATCTCGTGGGCACCCGGCAGAGAGCCGTTCCGGATGGCCGCGTTCTGCGTCTCAATGTACTCGTTGAAGATCGGGCCATAATGCCCGCCGTACGACTCAGTGGTGAAATGGAAGGACTCGCGTGAGTACTGGGGGAAAGCGCCCATGAAGCCCTGCAACGTCCTCCAGAAGCGCGGCGCTGCGGCAGAGGTCGAATTGGCCGTGTCGAGCAGACTGGCATATGAGTAGGTGCCGCAGTCTAGATCAGCTGCATAGTCCGGGCATGTCTCATCCGGGAGCTGAACAACGTCATAGTAGTCTGATACGTAGGCCGGAACAGCGTCAGAGTAGCTGAAGCCCGTGCCGGTCGGCTCGTCGATGAAGAGCATGTTGCTGGCGTTGTTCCACGAGTACGGATTATAGTACCTAGTTGAGGTGAGCATGGAGGCCACGGAGGGGTGTCTTGCTCGACCACTACGTACAAATCTCCATTATAGTCGACGCCACACGGCCCGTTCTCTTGGAACAAACCGATCATGGACGAGGAGCCCTATGGATTGCGGGCGCATCAGCAGCTGACTCTCAAGAGCTGAGCCCCTCCCACAAGAAACCTACAGGTCCGCCGTTGATCCAAACCGTCAACGGAGCAGTTGTGGGGTCCTCATTGCGCGCTTCAAAGAACCAGAAGAATATGTGTTCATGCTCGGCAATGTCAACGTAACCGGAGTACGACTTCACTCCCGGTGTGGTCTCGCAGATGCCCTCGGGGACCAGCTTGGACCGCACAGGAATGTCGAGGTAGCCGGTGGTCTCGTTGAGGTCCGTCGGCGCCGGGACGAATTGTGCATATGCACTTCGCGCGGCGAGCCAGGAGGCTGCCAGGATGGCCTTGCTTGTCTGCTTCATCTCGTCCTCAGGTTGGCTACCGACACGGTAGGCGAAGAGCCAGAAGGCCCGGATCGAGGCCCATGTCCGCTAGATAAATAAATGCTGCGCATCGCTCAGGGCGCGGTGAGCAATCCCGGTATCTGCTTGCCGATTGCGTCACATTGCGATTTGCAGGCGGTTGCACCGGAGACAATCAGTTTTGAAAGTTACGTAAATCTCGCACGGCCGCCGCCCTGTGCTACAGTACAATCTTAAAAATTACCGTCGAAGATAAGATGGCGTGCGCCGCGGCGTAGCAACCTATGGCGATCCACACTGCATTTAGCCACCTTCTGTTCTGAAGTTAGCGCCGAGGTCTAAGACACCCAGACGCGTACTGTGGTTAGATAGTACTATGGTAAGCATGAGCAGTCGCGATAATCTCGGATCGCGGCAAGTCCAAAAGCAACATCTTTTGTGCTGCCTTACGCCGGAGCTATGGACACGCAATAGACCTCTATAAGGGGTTCAATTATAGCTGAGAACACGCTGTCGCCGCATCCGGCTCGAACCGCGGCTCCTCCCGTAGTGGGTGCCAAGAATGGTGCGTAGCCGAAAATAGTGCGCATTTCGAGACCTTTTTCCCATACATATTGCTACCAGCCAAATCCAGCTTGCTTGTCTGATGAATACACAGGCCAAACGGGTTGGAAGGTTGTATCTGTGCCAACATGATTTCTCGCAAGACGAATCTCGTATTTGAAAAGATATAGTCCGAACAGTATCTGACCTTTAGACCGTGTTCTACTCCGGCACCGGCACGGGCGGCCAATTCCGCGCCTCGTCGATTTCAGCAAAATACACATCCAGACGGTCCTTGATATCACCCTCTGCCATAGCCTCCAAATCTCGCCGGTTCTGGTCTCTATCTTCCGGCTGCGTCATGAAGGCTGCAAATTTCCTAATGAAGTCTCGCTGCTTTTCGCGCTGGTCGCGATACCAGAGGTCCTGAGTAGGTATTCTCGTCAGCTCATACTAATTCGCCGTACGCATATCGTGATCTCTGGAGAACTACGTACCCTTGCAGCCTGCATGACCCTGTGGAACGCGTCCATGATGTTGGGGACATCTCGGCTAGTGTCCCTCGAGAGGTCCGAGTCCAAGCCCAACTGGTTACGGATCTCTGCCAGCGCAGCACTCTTCTCAATATCTGAATCAAGGGGTGCATTTAGGAACTTGGCAAACATGCTCCTCAGGTCTTCGTCGTCGGCCATGTCAACAAGGCGTCCAAGGTTGGACTGCATGTCTGCTACCGGCACCCGCTCAGCAGCAACATCGCGAACGAATGTATCAAATTGTTCCCGTCCGTCAGCGAACCCTTTCTCCTTTAAGAAATGCTAGCAAAAGGATCTTAGTGACACCTGCACATGTTTTCAGATTTAGAATGGGCAAAGGCAAAGCCCATGAACAGGCAACCTACCGCCATTTCCTCTATCACAGCCTCTGTCTGGAGTGAGTCCTGCCTTGGGACGCTGGCTTGTGGAGTCGAGCCGCTGACCAGGTCAGAAGTCTCAGTGAATCTTGAGTTGTTCAGATCTGTCTCATCCATACTGATACTTTGTATGTCCGTTAAAGAAAGTGTGAGTAGTGGTGGCAATGATGGCCTGTTCTTGTAATCTGAAATGAAAAAAGAAGAATCGACAAGGGAATAAGAGAGAGAAAAGAATGAGGGAGGCTCTTCATTTATATTCGTTGAAATTATAGTTAGATTGAATATGAGGCAACAAGGCTGAGGCTGAGTATCCAACAGGTGGCACAGCACTCCCTCCCTTCCCCCTTTGGACTTGGGGTAAAGACAGGGATAGACGGGCGTTGGATTGGCTGGCTTTGATAGCGTAATAGCTATTGGCCGATACTATAGGCCGTACCTGAGCGGACTCATAGCCTGGTGGAGGGCACCCCCTGGAGGGAGGTCGTAAGCCCCCAATGAACTTGGCACTCTTTTCCCCTCCAACAAATCAACAACAATAGAAACTCTCAGAAACTCCTCCAGATCATCGAGAGTCAGTCTGTTCCATACCCTACATACTACATAAGTCAATAGAGAGTATGTGGTTGAGGCCAGCTCAAACTAATAAAATTGATAATAATGAGAGAATGGCTGATTAACTCTGAGACCCGCTCAGAGAGATTCGTACAAATACCCCACAGCGTGGACCGTCCTTTACTTCAATGGCAGAAGTGCTGCTGCTATGCTCAAGCTCCCTGCCCCCCACTGTAATCAATATACAGCTGCTCCATTGCGTCGGTAACCTGATCCGGGTTCGCAAAGTTGTCATTGAATCGATCCCTGTAGGCACTTTGGGAAGAAGTACGGCAACTTCCTTTAGCAGAACACCATGGAAAGCACCTGAATGACAAAGTTGTTAGCATTCTAAGAATTGAAATAACAGAATGTGACATAGAGATGGCTTACAAAGCAAGCTTCTGGGCAGTTGTCATACCAGCATTGAAGTGGACACCGGTGTAGCAATTCGACATGCAAAGAACCTATCACGGATGGAGACCAGCATTAGTAGTTGATTTTTGAAGTTAATATGGATATAACTTACGCATTCGCAAAATACCTTGCTCCATTTAACACGTTCTACAAGTTCTCGAGCGACAAGATCCTGGTCAACAGGGTTGTGGTGATCAATAGAGCTCCGGTCAACAAGGTCCAGATCAATATGGTCTCGCTTGTCAGAAGCCTTGGGGGAGGTCTCATTGGAGGCCTTGGGGGAGGCCTCATTGGGGGCCTTGTGGAGGGTCTCATTGGAGGGAACTTTGCTGAATTAGGCCTATTAGCTGACTATTGTATTGCAACAAGATTGAAGACAAGCTCTGGAAAGGAGACAAGGTAAGAACGTGCTGTGACTGCAGAAGGCGCCAGGCAGGAATCAGTCTGGTATAGAAGTCTCCCTTCTCCCCAGTAATAGAATGCCTTGTAGTACTGTTAACCCAAAGCTCTGTCTTATTGACGCCAAAACATAGGCTTTGGAAAAACTTACTCTTGGCCATGGTCAACAACCTCCCGCCTCTCTGACGGGATGCTAGAGTATACGCCGCCATGCTCATTGTCCGCGATTTTGTACCACTGAGTCTCACGCTTTTGAGGCTGAACGTTTGAGAAGGTGCTACCGTGTTCATTATCCGCAATCTTGTACCATTGGGTCTGCTCATTATTGACAATGTCAAGCTCCCTGATGGTGCTGCCCCGCGCCGATGGCAAAGTGCTGGCGAATAGGACAACTAGCTTGGAGAAGTGCATTCTGGAGGAAGTAAATGGGTAGGGTGACGTATTAGCTGTTAAAACTTGGTAAGTTGGTGAGGAAGATGTGCTTTCTGTGTGTGAATTGATCTTCACTCTACCTCTAGAGTTGGGATCTAACTGTCTGTATTTATATTCCCCCGATCTCTTACCTTCTACTCTCTTTCGCAGGCAAATTGACGTCAGATAGACTTGCTGAAACTTGCCTTTGGTCAACGATGCAGGCCCTCATACACAGTATCCAGTCGAAACTTACCCCAGCCCAGGCTTTCCGGGCGAAAATAGAACTTGTACACTGTGTTTGTTAGAAATAATGCTTGAGAGCAGAGCTGACTTGCCTGGGTTGAATTATCAGCCCAGGTCTGAGTTATATCACCACGTTTTTCTATATCTATTCAGGACAGAAGGCTGGGCTGCTGAACGACTTCACATAGTAGAATTTACCAAGTTTGACATGAAGGAGAAAGCATCGCCAAGAAGTTGGAATATTCAGCTTGCCCCGGAATCTGGTCCATGCCCCAAAGCGCTGACCAACAGCATGCAACGCAGCCGCACCGTTAAGAAATTGAATGAGGCAGCCTGGCCCGGAATGTGTTTCAAGCCCCAAAGCGCTGACCAACATCGGTTCCTCTTGCAGCTGAATACTGCGTAGGCCTTTGCGATGCCTGTTCCTCTGATCGGTTTATCTATCCCTCTGTTAGCTAAAAACTAAGTCCGAGCCCTTTAGCTACTAATAGAATCGCCTCCCTAGTACATCAGATAGATATCTGATAGTTTGATTTTCTCCCTAGAGCTTACAAAAGGCCGCATGATCCTAAAATAAGTGGGACGATTATAGATATTTTATCCAGCCTCAACCACTGAAACTGCCTAAGCCTCATTCAATACTCGTTATCACGAAGCCAATCATTAAAATTCAGTAGAAGAAGCGTCAGATTGACTGAGATAGTTGGTTCCCACAGGAGTGTCGTCGCTGGTGATTCTGGCCTGGCCCGGTCCGTTTGGCCCGGCCGTGCCCCCAGACGTGTCACGGATTCACATTGCACGACGATCGCGGCTTTTGTAGTTGTTATATGGATCTATTTGGATCTTCATACCCAAGTACCACACAGTGGCAGTCACTGTATGTCGTTTCAAAGGTGCTATTCATAGTCTACGGGAGGCAAATGCATCACCGTGGGTGATTGCGTGAGCTAGTCTTCAGAGGTATAAGATGCCTACCTTTCCCCTGCTATGAAGAAGATCTTGATTGTTCATATCATCGCTCACTAGAAAATCAATCGCCCGAGTCTTATCAATTTCACAGATTGCTAGAGACTCTCCCAACACTTCTCAACAGCCTTGTCCGTATTCCTCAGATCCAGTTCACAATGCACTTCCCGACTCATACACTTGCCATTCTGGCCTCTACCTTTGCCATTGCCTCTGCCACCTGTTACAAAGGGGGACAAGACGGGCACAAGGGGACCGGGCTGGATGCAGTTGATGGTCTCACCTCTGCTTGTCAGGCCCTGATCGGCGACTACACCGGAGGTGAAAGACGTACCACCTGTGTTCAGGACTCGTCTGGATCCAAGTGGAACTTTGAGCTTCATGTAAGGGAAATCATGCCATTTTAAGTGAAGATTGCTCATATAGTTTCCAGTATCTCCGTGGCGGGTACCGCTCTATTGCGATGGCAGAATGCTTGGATGGTATGGGCAAAGAGGTTCACGGATGTGAATATGGTGGGCATTCTGCGTACACCAATTGGGAATACACGTGAGTCAATTTTACCACGTACATATCAATCGACAGCTTCCTTCCCTACCTAACGAATAGCCCTGGCACTTGTGCCTATAATCATGCAACCCTACCGGTCTATGTACAACAGGTTTACCTGCCTATAGAAAAAAATATCCCGGTTCCGTTGGTATAAAAGAATCCCTTGGCACTGCGAGGGACATTTATCCTTGTGAGAGCTGAAAAATAAGGTTACAGAATCCTCTGAATCCATGTAGGAACAGCAAACGCATTTAGGCGCCTAGCCACGTTGTTGGTTCAAGGTCATTAAGCACCGCCACACCAACTCTGCTTCATGTTGAGTATACTAACCCATTGTTGAATATCATGAGTCCCAGTCATCTACACTTTCTGGCTGAACCCAGATTAGTTGACAGAAAAACCAGCAAGCAAGAAGAGGCCAGACGTTCTAGAATAGATCGTGACTTTCTCTTCCAATATGTCACCCCCAACCTTCGACGGTAATACATGGCAATCGGCGACCGACATTACTTCTCCCACAGACTCAGATCGTGCTTGGCAACCGGCAAGCCGCACCGCATCGCCGCGGCAAGATAACAGGTCGTCAATCTCGTCAACTTCCTCAACGACGTCGTCCCACCCATTCGTCGATGCAACAGTAGTAACACCGGCGTTGTGGCCACTGAGCATAGTCCGTAGCCTCTTCTTTCGCGAGAGACAAGGACGCTCATGGCGACACAGACACGGAAGAGCCAGATGTTTCGAAGGTAACGTTGTGAAATACATCACCGTTGTCAAACGTTGGGCTTCGTACGGCGGTAGGAGGGGAATTCTTCCTTGGGTTATTATTTCCATGCTCTACGCTACACCATTCATGTGAGTTCCATCAATGACGCTAGAATGTGGCTTTCTTGACTCATTGCCAGCACAGTGTCATTTTATTACTCATGCTCTTCATTGGGCTGCCAGCGCGAAACTACTCTGCTCCGTACCAGGACTTGTTTTTCGACAAATCTACCACGGAGACTGCCAAGTTCGGTGACATCTATGTCTCTGTTTGGCTTGATTCTCACTCCCATACCGTCTTCCCGCGACCATGCCACTCGCACAACGACTATTGGCGGCCATATCCCCTATTTTCCGCCCTGGCCGTCGGCTGTACCGGTATCGAGGCGGACGTCTGGCTCTCCGACGACGGAACGGACCTCCTCGTCGGGCATGATCGCGCCTCTCTTGCACCCAACAAGACCCTACGATCCATGTACTTGGACCCTCTACTCGACATTCTGAACCACCGCAACCCAGCAAACTCGTGGGCCAACGCCACGGCCTACGAGCGCGCGCAAGGCATCTTCGAGACGGAGCCCAACACGACTGTGGTGCTGATGATCGACGTTAAGGAAAAGGCTTCCGCGATATGGCCGCTCGTCATTGAACAGCTGGAGTCCCTGCGCAGCCAAAAATTCCTCACGCGGTACGAGATGGTCTATCCGTCGCCGGGGCTTGTGGAACGGCAGATGCTCTGGCCTGGCCCGCTCATAGTAGTCGGATCCGGCGATACGAACCTTTCCAACCTTGCAATAAGCTATGCCAACACCAGCAGGTCATACGACGAGTACCATGACACTTTCCTCGACGCGCCGCTCACGCAGCTGCCCAGTGTCAACTCATTTTGGTCCTCGGAGAATGGTAGCGTAGGCTTTGCACAGTCTACTATAGTGCCTCCCAATGTGCTCAGCATGTCGCGGACACTATACTATCCCGAGAACTCCTACTACACGTCTGTATCCTTTAAGCAGAGTATCGGATCCGTCAGGTTCGGGTTCACAGATGCTCAACTCAAGAAATTGCGTGAGCAGATACGTGTTGCAAAGCTGAGCCATCTTCAGGCGAGGTATTGGGATATCCCTGACTGGCCGATCAATTATCGGGACTACATCTGGGACGTGTTGGAACGAGAAGGGGTCGGAATGTTGAGTATCAATGATATTGACGCCGCTAGTAGAAGGGCGTGGACGCCGGCATATAATGTCACCGTCAGCTGGATCATCGGTGTTTCCATTTATATTGCGATCTTCGCGATGGCGGTTGGAGCTATTGTTCCTTGTTCTTCGAGACAGAGGCGGTGCAGGTAGGACGCCCCGGCTTTTATAATACCACATCTCGATATCTCCATAGTCACGTAAACAGTCTGCAAAACTACCACCATAGAAGATACCCTGGTCAGTGGTAGCATCTCGTCTTTGAGAGTGCTGTCTGAGCCCCATTACTCCCTTTTCAATACGTTTAGATCTTGCCTCCGAGCTCGCCCTACATCATACATCTGCATGGCTTCGGGTGTGAAATTTCACACTCACAGCACAGTGTGAACCGAAATCGGGACGTCCAGACTCATCAGTGCCTTTCTCATTTAGACTCCAATGTGACTAGCTGTGGAGCAGGTCCACCTCAGGAAGCTCATTTTCTGCTTGTTTCACTGCCTGCGAAGCCAGCGATAGCGGTACCTATCTCCTTGGGAACGCAATGACAGAACCGATTTCTGCCCCTTTTATATTCTTGAAGCTTTAATGACTATTTTCTGTCTCTTAGGCTTTCAAGGGCAGGAGCCGTGAAGACATGACGCGCTCTCCGATGGCCTTGGAGAGCGCAGGTTTATTCGTGGTACGCTCATATCAGACATGACCCGAGTCGTTGTCTAGGATATTGCATGAGGTAAGTGACATCGTCTTTAATCTCTAGCACCTGGTCGTATAACGAGTTTCAAAATAAGAAAACACGAAAACACAAGCGACTAGGGGAGATTTCAAGAGGCAAAACAAGACTCAAAGATACTTGCTGGAGGTTCGGGGAACAGCCGAATTAGTTTGTACTTTCCGAACTCGCTCAATGCATATTACAAACGTCTATCTATCCATTCGGCGTAGGACCTAACAAGTCCTAGGCCAGAGACGGTGCTTATGCTATAGCCTCCATCCTCAACGTCCTGACCCAACTCGATCAGAATCCCTCCGTTCCGGTCGAAAATCGCTTCTCCATGGCGCTCCATAGCCGTGATGCCACTCCCCTCCACACATATTACCTGAGGATCAACTCAAAGTATCGTCTTGAGGCAGGCTTTTCTTGCTCATTTGAGGACTTCGGCTCGGTATTTACATCTTCTCCGCCTACATCGAGAGGAGAGTGAGAGCACTGAGCATTTCTAGTCAAGCGCGCTGTGAATTCGAGCAATAATTTTCGGATTATAAACAGGACCGCTAAGCCTTATAATAGACGCCTAACTAGGACGGAGGTTTTGTATACGAATATGTGCATCCTTTAAAGTAGCGCTCAAGGGTCCTCAAACAAATAGGTACGCATGGTCAACCCCGCTGACATAATCTGCAAGCTGGAGACAGGGGTAGCTTTGTACCCCACTACTGCCGCAGCCATCCTTGCTGCTGTTCGCCGCGATCTTGTTGACCCGTGGTTGGTCATCAACCTTCCTTCGACATTACCACTTTCCAACTCAACGACTACGAGTCTGATCCTGTGGCTTTCCTCACAGCCGCCATGTCCTCCCCCACAGTCAATATCCAGAGTGCTGAGCAGTTTGATCAACTGCTCAGAAGCTCCAGGGTTGTCGTCGCAGACTGTAAGTCCCCGCTTGACCCCCACGTCCCACAGAGTGTCCCTGAACAACAATGACCAGCCCAGAGATGGCTCTCAGCTGTATATAATGCTAATTGACCTCCTTTAGTCTACGCTGACTGGTGTCAGCCGTGCAAAGCCATAGCCCCACTCTATGAGCAGCTCTCCGTGAAATTGTCCAAATCCAACGTCGTCACCTTTACCAAAGTCAACACCGACAGACAGCAGCAGATTGCCTCCGCCTACGCAATATCGAGTATCCCCACGTTCATACTGTTCCGTGATGGCCAGCTAGTCGAGAAGGTTCAGGGCGCCGACCATATGGGACTGCAGGCTCTTGTCGAAAAGATATCACAGGAGTCGGCGAATGCTGAGAGCGGCGAGGGCGGCAGCAGCGGGGGCGGCAGTGGCACCTCGGCGCTGGGCTGGCGGGGCGCGGGGCTACCGCGTGGCTACACGGACGTCACAGACCAGGTCGAGGGATCAAGAACTGAGCTGCTCAATTTCGATGAGGAGTTCGGCAATGTGCGCGTGCTGCTCGACCCAAGCAAGCCAGGCGCGCTGAGTGGTGGCAAGAAGACGGAGAAGGACTGGGTGGTCAGCGACACCGATGAGCAGCTGCTCCTGTTCACGCCGTTCATGTCTATGTTGAAGCTGCACACCCTACAGGTACATCTCCCTTGACTCTGGCAAAGCGAATAATCCTCTGACTAATCGAAACCCTGTTCAGGTTACCTCTGTCAAAGACGAGGATGAGGAGATCATGCGACCCAAGGTCATTAAGCTGTTCACCAACCGACCCCACAACCTTGGATTCGATGATGCCGAGGGCGAGACGCCCACCCAGATGATTGAGCTGAGCGAGAAGGACTGGAACTCGGATAGCACGGCTAATATCCCGCTGCGATTCGTCAAATTCCAGAACATCAACAGCCTGGTCATATTCGTGGAGTCTGGGGATGGAGAGGGCGAGAAGACACGCATAGACCGCATCCGCATGATCGGGGACACTGGCGAGAAGCGGGAGATGGGCAAGTTGGAGAAGATTGGCGATGAACCTGGCGAATAGAAGGGTAAGGGCACCATCATTCCCCAGCCCCGACCCGATGCGTCATGATGGGATCATACCTACCCTCCAGGGGAAGATGGCCCACTTGAAGATGGCGAGTCGACGTGGACAAGAGGATCAGATACCCAGCACAGGAAGCTACTATGACTTTACGACCATTTCATCCCTTTGGCGCGGAGCTCCCAAGGCCTGCTCGAGACACCCGTGGGGGGGTGGGGGACCATTGGCAGTGGTCCAAACGGTATTCATAAAATCAATAGACAGAAACTCAACGAAGTTTGACGCCTCTGACCCATTCTCAAAGTAGTAATGTGGCGCTTGTCGCGTTCGTGTAGCTTTACATCGTAGTGCGACACGGCGATGCGCGACTGTATGAAGCGTCCTACAAGGCCGTTCTTGAAGCACGTTGACATGACAGCAAACACGCTCCCCGTCCCCTTCAAACCTCCTCGTCACGAAGGCGTGGTTACATTATCAAACATGGTCTGAAGTAATGTCCGGCCTCCACGCCACCACCCAGATCACTCGCGGCTTCCGTGAAGAAACCGACGCGCACGACCTGAGGTGGGTAGGACTGGCGTGGAGAGCCGGCTGCAATTTTGTCGATCTGTGGCATAACTGACACTGGAGATCCACGGAGGAGAGTGAGGATTCGAGCAACACGGGTAATGTTTTTAAAGTTATGCCGCCGCACGAAGAAAGGAAAAGAGGAGAAGGAGGAAGCGAAGCTTCGAGCCGCATCGTGGAAATTTTTATGGCTGGCGGCTCGCGCCTGCGGTGGGGCAGGCACCGGGCAGCGGGACGCCATACTGGATGCAGATTAGTGCCGGATTATTAAAACTCCTTGTTCCGACCCTCGCAGGTTCCCTCCCAATGGGAATAAGTTTTCCTTTCCGGGTTCTCAAAGCATGCAGAATATCTATCCATGCAGTGCCATGGCACCTGTGCCAGGGGTGTGCCAGGGTGTGGCCCGTCATCAATATTTCAATCTAAATCCCCGTCGATACCAATCTTTTCGGCTCTCCTAAGCTCATTACGACAGCACCACCCCGCCCGCGCAGGACATTTGCATTGGCTTCCTCGACGATAGTGGCCCAATGGCCCACGATGCCGGCAGATGACCGAAAGTGACACACACCAGTCCACGCAAGCAATGCACGCCATCGCACGCCGTCAGTGTGGTTCAGCTACATGCCTGCCGGTCTAGTCGACAGCGGCCTGACGTCCGCGTGCCATGTAAGGCCTTGTGAGGCTGGACTGGACCGAGGGACCGAGACGACGGGTCGACAGCTGTGGCTCGAGCATCTGATCTTGGTAGGGGATTTCGATGGCAGCCAACTGGTCCCAATGTAGAGGATTCGGATCTACAATCCATCGTCCCGCTGGGCAACGCCATCCTCGACGATGATAGGGCGCAACCATGGGCACCTGTGGGCCCGTCGTTATTGTCCTCGACAGGCGTTCCAATTTGTTACTATGTCGGAGCCTCTGCGCAGTATAGCCTCGATAGACTAGGGTCTATTGTGGCATCCGCGGGGGTGATTCGGAAAGCAGTGGATGGCTTTGTCTTCACCTCCGTGATTCAATCCTCCTCATCACCGACCACCTACCATGTCCGGCAAATTCACGTTTAGTTGGCATTTTGCCACGGCACTCTATAGCCGCGACACACAGCACCATTGGTGGCGATTCCCAGCGGAACGGCCAAGGCTATTCGATCACCTCAGCCGAGATCGACTTCACACGCCCGCTGCCACGCTGCAGATGGGTTCCGTGGTCACGTTTCATACCAAGCCAAGGTTGCGGGCCACTCGTCATCGCTACCGTACTTCTTCGAGGAGAGGCTGGCCGTCCGCGGACGGCATGCAGCCAATGCTTGCTCAATCCGGCCCCGACTTCAACGTCCAGGACGACGGTCGTCGTCAACAACCTTGCACCCGACGGTAAGCTTCCGAGGAAAAGTTCCCGAGCTCCGACGGCTCTTCGCCGGAGTATCCGGTGAGGGATGCCTGTTCGAGCTGTCAATTACTGGGCTCCGTTCACGATCCAGCGCCCGGGGCGTCGAGATGGCGTGGCCCGCAGTGAAGACGGGACTATGACCAATATGCCCTCTCCCCGATCACGAGTGCCTCTTTCGCGCATCATCCGCTCTAAGAGAGTCTCGCAGATTGATGCAATATCTTCAGATTTGCCTTCATCTCCTGTCACTAGTTACGCATCATCCATGACCCCTGCCAGGCCATAGCCTTAAGCTTAGATCCATGCTCCATTCCGCGCAATCTCTGCGAATCACAGGGTCCCCATGGTGTGGTACGCTTCCTGTTGCGGAAGGTTTAGTTGCTTTTATTACATGCTCGGATCCCAATCCATCGGTGACCATATTCAATCTATAATTTTCGGTGAGTGGTGTCAACTTGATCCCCTGTCTAACTCGTTTCTGGCATTTTGGCCGGCATCTCATGCAAGCCTTCCTGCACGGACTATTCCGTACAGGCGTCTGTGTGCCCAATGTCAAGCGGCGGGCCCTTTCGTTCTGGGTTCAATAGTACGCCGACCCCCCAAAAAGGGACATCGTGCCGAGGCAGATCTATATGCCGTCTCGATTCACTTGATATTCTATCCTTCCTACTACACCGACAGTCACTCATCGGGGCAACTGCAGGACGAGCACGAGACCATTCTTACGGCTGGCCACGATTCATACGACTGCCTCATCTCATTACCCGACTGCGCAATATATGATATTCCCACATCTCATATTTCCTCCCCTAGGTCTCGACAGCGGCCCTTTTCTTAAAAACTCAACCCAGGAAGCCTGAGCATCCACCAAGATATTTTTTTCGGTTTGCGGGGTCCAAGCGACAAAGGGCTAGTGTAGACGCCTCGCGCGGGATCGGTCCTAGGCTAGTCAAGTTGAATTACTGGCGTGTTAAATGCACGACCTGGAGCAACAGTGACGAATTACCCACGGAAATTATTATTATTTCTTCTTTTGCTGCTGCTGCTGCTGCTTCTTCTCCAACTTCACGGGTTGTTTCATATCACGACGACAAACGGCGCGGATTTGGCGGCTCTCGTGTCGTATTGTTTATCTTACGTGGCCGACGGACGAAGTGGGAGGAAGAGGCAGGGCTGCACGCACGACAATTAACAGAGGCAACGGCGGACAACACAAGCACTGCAACCAAGGGAGCCGAGATATGTTTGCTAGTGGACTGAGCTATACTCTGCCCGCTGTCGTACCCTCCATTTCCTCTGGCCCGCCATGTGTCTCCCCATCAAGACAGAGACAACCACAACGGCCTCGGCTTTACCTCGCCCGCACAACTCGAAAAATATGACAGCACCCACCACCCTGCACAGATTCACCCTCCTCCCGCCGGAGCTGCGGAACATTATCTGGGAGTTGTCCCTTCCCGAACCTTGCGTCTTTGACATCTACCCAGCCTCCGCCTCCCAAAAGACACTCCCCCAGCAGGGTCTCCGCTTCGCCAACCACTACTCCGAGTCACCGCCCGCACTCGCTGCCGTGTGCCGGGAGTCTCGCTCTCTCGCACTACACCACTACCGACCGTTGACGCTGGGACGAACCACCAAGTATGTTGATCTAAGCCGGGATATGCTGATGTTGGAGTCATGTCTCTTCGGGCGAAATCTTCTGCGCACGCTCCTGTTCATGGGACAGATCCCTCTGATCAGGGACAATCTGCGGAGTTTGGCATTTGGGACGTCGTACGGCGTGCACACGGGCGTGTGGCATCCTGTGCTAGGGTGGAAGAAGCTGACGAGGGGCAACATGGGGAAGTTCCTACAAAGGCTGGGAACATTCCCGGTGCTGGAGCGACTGGTGTTCGTGGTACACCAGGAGATGCAGTTTGAGGTCTCAGAGATGCCCTCGCCCAAGCAGGTCGGCTCAATGATGGGGTGTTGTGCGCCGGATGGGGACCTGATGCGGAATGCAACGGTATACCAGGTTGGCTCAAGGCCGTCTCCGCCAAGGGTACTGCTCGGTAGGGGAGAGACAACGTCGTCAACACCCCCTGTCACCACTCGAAGAGAGTCGGCGGGCTGCCCTTCGGGACCTCTGGATCCTGCGTTCTACCTGATGGATGGCGATGGCGACAGACACCTCTACCGCGTCCCATGGACAAGCGAGAAACCGTGGCTCCCGCATGCCAACGACATCGCCTACTACCCGCCTGTGGTCGAGAAGGATGATGGCGGCGTCGACCCTCGAGAAAATGAAGAAACAAAACACATACGGGGTCTTGTGCCGACCAGCGACGACTGGGTGCGCTTCCGGCAGGTCTTCAAGCGCGATATGGAGACGGGACTGAAGCTGGGTCTGGCAGGCACGGCCACGATGGCGCGCCCTTGCAAGAAGAGAAAACGGATGACCGAGGCAGAAGACGTGGACGGGGACGAGGACAGGCAGCTGCGGAGGTTGAAGATGGTGCGGAAACTGGCGAAGTCGGGAGGATGCCCCAGACTGCCGGCGATTGAGGGCGCGAGCCTTGTGTGGCGATACTCGCTGCCATCTTGAGGCCAGCCCGCCGAAGAATGTAATTTTACTCTGCTTTTCCCTCTTTTCTTTTCACTCTCCCATTTCTTCGGTCTAGCAACGTTCGGGGGGGGGGCTGTACTCGCATGCATTTGTGCTTTCGGAAATCATTCATTCGGCGTCACGAATAAAAGCGACATGGCAAGCTCGCTTTGCTTGGGATAGCGCGGTGTTCAGAGGGAAGATCACGCGGTGGCTCAGCCGCTAGGGCCACATGCATAGCTACGCATATAAGTATATACTCTCGCTTCTGTGGGTCAAGGAGTAATTTATTGCATCCATCTATTTGGCTCCCGCACCCGCTTGGCAGGGCTTCTGCACCCCAAAGCCACGGGAACGACCAACAGCTTGTTCACAAGCGGATCACCCCTGCTTCAACAGGGGATCCAAGGGATGCTGATGCTGCTGCTGCTACTCAGCGTCCGCCAGCCTACAGTGCGATAAAAAAAGCTTTCATTCTCCCGTTCACGGCCAGGGTGTACCGTGAAGGGGTAGAGCCTCGTCGGATAGCAAAGGGCGCTCGCTCACGGTGATGTGACGCACAACGGTTGGGCCGAATGTGACGCCTGAAGTTCTTTGCCGGCCTGGATGTAACCTACAGGGCAGAGCGGACGAAATATCGGGATATTTCGACGCAAGCAAAGGAAAGCAGATCTCGCTGCTGAAGATAATCCGCAGCTGCTTGGCCCCCTGGCCGGCGCTCGGCCCGGACGGATCGTACCGGGGTTGTACACCAAATTAATCTTACGCTACGCTTCTAGCTCCTTGACGGACAGCTTCCCCGGCTGGGCCTTCAAAAGACATACACCTTCATACCAAGTGCTGCACTGCAACATCATGGCCCGTGACGAAGACAACGCCGCCACCTCGTCGGCCACAGAGCGGACGCCGCTCCTCGCGACCCAGAGCGTTGCACCTGCAGCAGATCCGGCTGCGGCGGGCCCGGCTGACGACGTCAGCAGCCGGCAAGATGGCGACGACGACGAGGCCGAGGAGGATGACCGCCCCTTGCCGAAGTGGCAGGTCTTCTGGCTATGCTTTGCGCGCGTGATCGAGCCGATGGCGTTCTTCTCCATCTTCCCCTACATCAACCAGATGGCCCAGGAGAACGGCAACCTCGCGGACGCCGACGTGGGCTTCTACTCCGGGCTGATCGAGTCGCTGTTCTCCCTCACCCAGGCGCTGGTCATGATCTTTTGGGGGAAGGCCGCGGACAGCCTCGGGCGCAAACCCGTCCTCGTGTTCAGCCTCGTCGGCGTCTCCGTCGCGACCTCGATATTCGGCACGGCCAAGACCCTGTGGCAGATGATCCTGTTCCGCTGCATAGCCGGCGTCTTCGCTGGCACTATCGTTACCATCAGGACCATGCTCACTGAGATCTCGACTCGTCGCACCCAGGCCGTCGCATTCAGCTGGTTCGCCTTCGCGGGCAACCTCGGCCTCCTGCTGGGTCCTATCATGGGAGGGGCGCTGGCCGACCCGGCACATCAGTATCCCCGGCTGTTTGGACACGTCCAGTTCTTCCTCGACTACCCGTACGCCCTATCAAGCTTCGTCATCGCCGGCCTGGGGTTCATAGGCGCCATCACAGCCTCTCTCTTCGTCAAGGAGACGCTGGACAAGGGCGATCCCACAGCGGAGGACGGCGTTGCCAAACCCAAGGACGAGTCGCTCAGCATCGCCAACATCCTCAAGGCGCCAGGCGTGAGCATGGTTCTCTACGTATACAGCCACATCATGATCCTCGCCTTCGCCTACACGGCCATCGTCCCCGTATTCCTGTTCTCTCCCGTCGACCTGGGCGGCTTCGGCCTCCTCCCCTACCAGATCAGCATCATGATGGCGGTGAACGGCGGCGCGCAGGCGCTCTGGCTCCTCGTCGCCTTCCCGCCGCTGCAGCACCGCATCGGCACCAACGGCGTCATCCGCGCCTGCGCGGTCGCCTACCCCTTCTTCTTCGCCATCACGCCGGTCGGCAACGTGCTCCTGCGCCACGGCGCCGTCGTGGCCTTCTGGGCCGTCGCGCCCGCGGCCCAGGCCATCTTCTGCGGCGTGAGCATGTCCTTCACCGCGATCCAGCTGGCGCTCAACGACGTCTCGCCCAACATGCGGGTCCTGGGGACGCTCAACTCGATCGCCCTGGCGGGCGTGAGCCTCATGCGGGCGTTCGCGCCGGCGCTGTTCACGAGCCTGTTCGCGCTGGGGGCGCGGACGCAGTGGCTCCGGGGGTATGCGATCTGGCTGTTGCTGACGGTGCTGGCGGCCTGGTTCACACTGATCTCGGGGTGGCTGCCGGAGCAGGGAAAGGCCAAGACTCCGGAGAGAGAGCGGCAAGACGCTGGCGCGTCAGGAGACCAGGTGCGAGAGGTGGATTGAGGTGAGCCGATGTGTGACGTCTGCGTATCTAGGCAGAGATATTTAGACTCGACGCACCATCATAGAAACGATGGCATTGTTATCTCAGTCAGGCTACCTACAGAGTGGGGGTGGGGGTGGGATTATGGGTCTGGGCCTTCACGACTCGCATCACGAAGTTTCACTGCTGCGCCCGGCCACTGCCTGTGTGTCTCTTCAATGGCATATCAGATGTACAGAGTCGTTGTGCCTATTGGGAACAGGAGGACAAGCTGCCAGGCTGGAGGGCCGGAAATCTCGACAATGTCAGCAACTTGAACGGCGCGGAAGTGGGCATTGCAGAGCGCTAAGACGAATGATATTTAGAAAGTATAAACTATATAGTATGCAAGAAGAAATGAGTGCTACCTTCTGCTGGTCAAGAGACTTGAAGAGGCGCAGGTGAGTTGACAAATGGAACACAAACGCGGACCACGAGGCCTATGCGCCTGTGCCGAGTACGGAGGTACTATGTACTATGTGCTGTGTAGTGTAGGGGATAAATTGACGTCACTGCAACCCTGACACACGGCTGCGACGCCTGGATTGCAGATGACCTGATTGGCGTCCATGCACCGGTGTCGACTTCAAGACACAGTATCCTCTACCTCTACGAACACCTACTTTTCTCTCCCGACCGTTCCTTGTTGCAGATCTCCAGCTGAGTGACGTCCTAGATATCAACACATCAAGATGGCGTACGGACCGCCGCCAAATTACTGCACGTCGCCTGCCCTGCCCTGCCCCACGTCCTCGCCAGGCTAACTATCCCTACCCAGATGCCATCCTCGAGATCCAGGAGACAGCAACAACCCAGCAGGTCCGAGATGCCTACAAACGGTACGTCGATGCTAGACACCTCCGGCCCTTCTTCCCTCCCCCCGCACCACGGAGATACTGACGCGACACCGCCAGCGCCGCCCTGAAGACCCACCCCGACCGCGTCCCCGCCAACTCCCCGGAGCGCCCCGAGCGCACGCGCAAGTTCCAGCTCGTCAACGACGCCTACTATACCCTCTCCGACCCCACGCGGCGCAGGGAGTACGACAGCCAGCGCAAGTTCTACGGCGGCGGCGCGACCTCGCAGGCCCCGGGCGGCGATCCCTTCGCGGAGGCCGGGGCCGGCGGCGCCCAGGGCGCCGACGCGAACCAGTCCGCCTTCAGCTGGGCGTGGAACTTCTTCCAGAACCAACAGCAGCAGGGGAATGCGGGCGGCCAGCAGCAGGGGCAGCAGCAGTGGCAGGAGGCGGAGGAGCAGCAGTTCGGCGACGTCTTCGAGGAGATGCTGCGGGAGCAGGGCATGGCGGATCCCAACGGCACGGCGAACAGCCGGTTCTGGGGGATGCTGGGCGGCGCGAGCGGGGGCGCGCTGGGGTTCATCGTCGCGAACGTGCCCGGCCTGCTAGCGGGTGCCGTGGCGGGCAACAGGCTGGGCGCCATCCGTGACGCGAGGGGCAAGAGCGTCTATGCTGTCTTCCAGGTGAGTGGCGATCAATCTCCTCATGGCCTTGGAAGGGGAGTGAGAGTGCTGGCGGTGGATCGACGGTGTCCGGGCTAAACCTTCGACAACAGGAACTACCACAGGGCGACAGGGCGAGGCTTCTCACTCAGCTGGCTGCTAGGGTCTTCAGCCATGCCGTTGGCGTCTAATCACCACGCTACGATCAGGGAATGGGAAGTTTTTGTTTAGCATGGCGTTCAGGACGGGATGTGGGAAGGGATCAGAGCGATGACATCTCCGATGGTCTTTCCTAGATTTACCCGCGGCACCATCGCCGTGATAGCACTGCCCAGCATGTAGACAACACCCCCAGATTGGCGGTGCCCAGTGACAAGAATTCGGTGGCTCGGCGACCGCGATAGGTGGTCGGCTTATTGATTCAGACGCATGGTCTGCTTGTGGAGCAACCGGGATTAGCATCTCAGAACCAGGAAACAGTCCACCAATTATTATTCCTTTTTTAGTCTTTTTTCAGGCTATTTGATCGCAATCGTATGCACACCTTTCACAAAAGTAGTGTAAGCGTAATGGAAACAAAGGGTTCTTGCATAGTTAGCCCTGCGGCTCACCATACGTAGCTAACAGCTGCCGCAGAGGCTCACTCCCTGTCAGATCTGCCACCGCCTGAATATAGCTTCTCTCCAGCGCGAACGGCTTGCCAGTCAGGTTGGGTATGTACTTGCTCACCAGCTTTTCCGGCCTGATGTTCTCCTCCTTGATCTTGTCGGCTAGGTACGCCCTATACGTATCGATGCCGGGGCGCAGGAAGCTGGAGTGGAACGGCACATTCACCCCGCTTAGCGGGACTGTCGCCCTGCCGCGGCTAAGTTCGATAGGGTGACCAGCGCCCAGTTCAGCAGAGGCGTCCTCCTGTGCGTTCGCGATGAGCTGAGTGAAGTAGCGCGACCCGGTCGCAGCCATGCGATCACAGACGCGGCCTAGGATCCATAGTGCCTTTAACTGTGGGATGGTGAGTGGCTCTGATTACTCGATGGGATTGTGGAAAGGAACAGGGAGTACTTACGTGACCTGCACAGACGTACTGCTGTCCCTCGATATTGTAGTTCACCACCTCTAAGAGAAGGCCGGTGGCTGACGAAATGCTCTGGACCAGCCTTACTAGGGCTATCTCGTCAAAGGACTTCCCAACCCTCGAAGGGTTGACGGCAGCCATAGAAAAGTCGGTCCTGCCCTCCGCATCCTGCCTCATCGAATTTTGCATGACCATGCCTCGGTAGAACGTCAGACTCATGAGATCTTCGATAGAAAAGACATCTGCGCAACCCGCAAGGGCACTGTATTCTCCCAGAGAGTGGCCCGCGAAGGAACAATCATCTGGGATGAGGCCCCGAGCTCTGAGGGCTGCTGTCTCTCCTAGGTTCATCAAGCTGATCGCGGGCTGGGCAAATTGGGTTGAGAAGAGGATACCAGCCGGGTTTCGGAATGTATATGACCTCGAGTCCACCGTCAATTCATGCATGACCGGCACAAGTTCTCCATCAACTTTCATGGTCAGGTTGAGATAGTTCTGCAATATCTTGCGCCCATGCCTACCGCCGAAATGGACGGTCAAGCTGGTCGGGTTCGTTCTGACGATGTCAAGCAGCGAAAATCCTAAAAAAGGCACCCAAGATATCAGTCAGTCTTCTGTCTGTACACAAGGGTCAGCACTCCGGATGCTAGCCTACCATAGAGTTCCAAGAAATGGCGATTGCCTCTATCCCAAATAGCCCGTGCTGCCTCATCAGCCTCATACGTCGTCATGCCCATCCCCTTCTCCTGGCTGCCCTGTCCACAGAAGACATATGCCGTGCCAACCTGCTCAACTTCAGCTTCTGCCCGGAGCACTTTCTCATTTGTGTCGTGTCGGTAGACTTGAATCTCCAACAGCATCCTGCCTTGACTCATGGCCGTGTGTTGCAACTCCAGTCTCAATTCATCGCCCCCATAGACCTTGCCCTCGAAAGATGTCGACCATCGATGGAAAACACAATTGCTAGAACCTGCAATCTGCTGCATGACGGCATGACGAACGACTGCAGACGTGAACATGCCATGGAGGATGGGCCTGTCCAGTCCGGCGAAAATGGCAAAGGTCCGGCAGGTGTGGATGGGGTTTGTATCACCTGATATTTCCGAGTAATCGACTCCCATATCAGCGACTTTGAATATAAGCGGATCCGAGGCAGCAGTCCATCCAGGGTTTTCCAGCGACATCGTGGCGGATTCTGGGAGGCTATGTCGGTGGAGAAACTCTAGGACAGGATTACCAGTGCAGGACGGGGCGGTGAGCTCCACGTCGGCGATAGCATATGCATCACCACCAAGAAGAACCTTGCCGGTCACGAACAGGCTGTGATCTTTCGAGCCCGGCACCCGGATCTGTCGGGAAGAGAGCTGGAAGTCTAACGTCTTGCCAAGAAGGGAGGTCAACTTGTTGTCTTGAAACCTCAGCCATCTCCTACTTCTCAACAAGGCCTCAGCACGAGGAGAATCCACACGCATCTGAATAGATGATTGGGCGACGGACATAGTAGCGTCGTTTGGAAATTGTCCAGGAATGAAGAACGAAGATTCCACAATGATGACTGGTTCATCACTGCGGTATATGGTGGCGACAACGTCAACGAGCTTTCCAGTCGACTGGATATCCACTCTCGCTATACGTGAACGTGTGTTGAGGATATCTCCAATCGCAAGGTGTTTTGCATTGGGACACACCCGGAAGCTGTTGGACCTGTGCAGTAGGCGGGTCAGCTCACCACCAAGCTCTGGCTCTAGCAGACACTTGGTCAGAGCTGACCATGCAATAATGATCGCAATATCGACTGGAACCTGGGAAATGGCATCTATAGGGTGCTGTATCCCTTCGCTAGCCGCAGAAACAACAGAAGTAAATTTGTTGACCATCTCTTCAGTCAATGCCACTTCTTCCCCATAGTACTCCCGGTCGAGAAGGGACATGCCTTCCTGTTTCCCATGATCAGATGGCCAGCAGGAATCGTATAGTTTCCTGATTCTTGCTCCGCGTTCCGATGTCTCGTCGATGAGGGCCCAAGGTTGAGATTTGCCAACCAGCTTGAAATCGAAGCGCAGGGGCTCGCCGACTTGGATACAAAGACTTTGTGGGATTCCGATGCTAACCATGATGCGCTGTCCGTGGACATAATCCAAAGACAAAGCCGAGAAGAGACCCTGTCCTTTGGGATCTTGCCACATCAAAGAAATAGAGTTGGGTTGAGCCTTGGTATCATACTTGACACGGAGCACATCTCCTGCTCCGAACGTGAGACACGCAGGAATTGGGTTGGGGATGCGCTTGTGATCTCGTGTAATGAAGGTCTCTGTCAGACAGGCGCAAAGCCAGTCGGGGGCTGTGGCACTGATATCTTTGAGGATCCTTTCTAGACCCTCTCTGCCACACGATCTGAAGCGGAAAATCTGCTCATCAGGTTGCGCAGCGGGGGCTTTGGCAAGGTGGTTGCTTTTGATATCCGGGACCCTGTTTTCGCCAAGGATACCGTCTAATATGTCCGACATGATGGTGCCGAGAAGCTTTGCGGCTGGTTCGTCGATGGTGTTTGAGTACCTGGCGGCGACAGGACCATGGATGATGCAGACTCGCTGGGGGTCTCGTCCGACAACAGTCTCAAGATTTTCGGCTTGCCAAAGACTATCCTTCTTGAACCACGATTCGAAGTCGCTCTCCAGTTTTGGAATGAAATTGACCGGTTTCCGCCCGCGAACTCGGCAAAGGCTCATGAAATACTCTGCATCCTCTGGATATAAAATCTCGCTCATTGCCAAAGGCTCTCTTTTTGCAAGGTCGTTGATGATGGCGACAGGATCAGCTGGGTTGGGAGGTGCGACCGACAAACTGCCGAGTATTCGCTGTAGGAACGACGTGAAGAATGTTTGGTAGGATTCGTGAATCCAACAGCCTTGGTCTTTCAGGTACATGAGATCAACGCAGCGCTGAAGACATTCCAGATACGACAGATCCTCAAGCTCCACCGCACTACCTACTTGGTTCATTGCAAACCAAGGCTTGCAGAAATCCTGATTGAGACGATGTATGATTTCATATCGTCGTTGTTGTAAAACTTTTATCCGCTTGTCCTGATCTCTGATGCTGAAAAGCGTATCGTCCAGTTCCCTCCAGAGAAGTGCCGCCCGGTTGGCTATTTTATGGATGGGTTGACCCATTTCCGACTTGACAGTGATGACACCACCTGTAGGCCCATCGTATGTCTTGTGCCAATCTTCGTCGGGTGTTCCTGGGATTCCTGCGATGAGTTCCTTTACCCGCGGTGACGTATGAGCCTCTTTTGCGGTCATCAGTCGGCTGCCGAGAAGGACTCCATCAGCGGGCATTCGAGAATATCCGAAACGTTCCGACCATTTGCCTGTAAGGAAAGGTAATATGCTTTGTGCATCTCCCAAGCCTCCTCCGACCACAAGAATGACGTTGGGACAGTCACGAATCAGAGAGTAGGTCGCCAAGATGGGCTCAAACTGGTCCTCATAGGAGTGGTGACCGCCAGCTCTTCCGCCTGTCCACTGCAAGATGATGGGAAAGTCGGGGAATTTGTTCGCTATGGCAAGGACTTCATGTATAGCCCGTGATGAGCCAGGTTTGAATGCGATGTACTTGATGCCAAGTGTCTCGATGTACTCGGCGGCGACATCCGGAGAAGGCACTCCGGCACCGATCGTTAGACCTCCGATGGGCAACCCTTCCAAGATAAGACGACCAATCAACTGCGTCTGCCAAAGCATTGCCTGAGGATTAGCATAAATCACATTGATCGCGATGGAGCGATTGGCTGGGATGGAGGTTGCGAGTTGTCTGACAGCTACTTCCATGTCGTTGGGGCGTGCATAGCCACCAGCTGCAAGCTCAATGTGGTACCCAGCATTCATGACGCTTGAGACAAAGTCCCAGGGTACAGTGGTTGGTGTCATCCCAGCTACCATGATGGGAGGTGTTCCGAGGAGGCGGACGAAGCGATTCGTCAGCCTAGGGTGACCATCTGGGGCGCTCTCGACCGAGGGTGCATACAGGTACGACCAGTTTTTGCACTTGACACGAGGCACATGGCCAAAGAGCTCGTGTTTTCCCCCATAGAACGGTGTAGAATCGGTGATCTCGGCTGCAAGGATGGCGCGCATGCCTGAGCCCAACATCCGATCCTGGAGCATGGTAGATGTCCGGCTTGGACCATAATCCACGACGTGGGTGATGCCATCGTGAATGCAACTCTTCACCCAGTCCACCTCCTCCGTCATGATCATGGAGATGAGCGACTCGACAAGACCCAATCCAGACAAATTTTGAATGTTGATACCAGTTGCAGTGTGGTAAACGGGTATGCCGAGAGGAAAGAAATTCTGAAAACTGCGAGCCTTTAGGGTAGAAATAATCTCTTCTGCGACTTCATTAAGCAAGCTGGTGTGAAACGGGGCCGAGATTGGCATCATTGTGTACTCTATGGTAGGCCGTCGCCGAGGGTAAGAAATCTTGGACTGATCCAGCCCGACCGGTGCTCGCATATCGTCAAGGAGATTTTGGACACCACGCAAAGCATTATAACTGCCAGCAGCGACGACCAAAGACTTGTGAGAGTTGACCAATGCGACTGCGGCCTTGTCTCGCTCTTTGAAGTGGAGGTTTGCTCTGGTAATAACCTCGTCGACGACGTCCCTTGGCAACCCGCGGATGCTGAGCATGCGTGGCGTCGGGGCGGAAGTCAGCCCCTGAGTTTTGGTATGGCTCTTGAGACCGATTAGAAATAGGAGTTCAATGGCGTCTGAGACAGCCGAGTAGAAGGTCTCCCAGTTATGAGAAGCTGCAATAACGACGGCCGCCACGATACCCTGAGAGTGGCCTGTGGCACCAACGAAGTACCCTCTCATCTGGCCCGGATCCAAGCCAAGCGTACAACAGCTGATGCAGTAGTGGCACAGACTGATTAAGGCGTTGATAGGAAAGCTGACGGGTGCTGATGACACCAGACTCTGGCTCGGTGCCGTATCAGGTTCCCGCAGCCAGCTCAGCAGGTTGATTCCATCGGGGAGAGCTAAGGAGATGGTGGAGCCGGCCGAGACACGCTGCAGTGTCGTCGCCGCCCCGCAGA
Source organism: Chrysoporthe cubensis (assembly GCA_001282315.2). Taxonomy (NCBI): domain Eukaryota; kingdom Fungi; phylum Ascomycota; class Sordariomycetes; order Diaporthales; family Cryphonectriaceae; genus Chrysoporthe; species Chrysoporthe cubensis. The sequence continues at coordinate 976,172 of LJCY02000003.1, read as the reverse complement.
TTAGGGTATTGACATAAGTCTCATAGGTTTGATATACGTCGCGCAGGTCATCCACACATTGTGGATTATGAGATCCCTGGCCTCCGAAGATGGCAAGTAGACCGGCACTGCCACTTGCTGCAACACGGCAGAGTGGCGAGATCCGTGGTATGCCAGTCTCGGTTGCTGTGAGACGGAGATATGCTCGTATAAGTGGTAGGCGCTCAGAAGCGTCGAGTGCAAGCGCCAGAGCATAAATCTCATTGCTCCTACCGGAAAGGAACGAGGCGTCGAAGGATTGTGCAGCCAGCTGCAGAATTTGGCTTGATGGTGACGTTTGCCAGATAGAGTCGACAAATGCAGCAGCTTCAAAAAGAGGAATTGACTGAAGTGGGGGCGTGATGCTCTTGGATCGACTAAAGGATAAAAGATAAGGGTCGAGAAGGTAGCGATGCTCGCCTAAGCATTCGAACTTCCATTCCATATCACGAAGGTGAGCATGAAGTGCCATCGTGAGTCGTCACGGCGGGAGGAAAACATTTAGAGTTCCCAACGTTGGTCGGAGGGGAAGGAGGGAGAGGGCCAGGTCGACCAGCATGTCATTGCCCCGGAGAATCAGATCGGTTTGGAAGCTGTTTGTATATATGAAGTATTCGTATATATGTGAAAAATAAATTTGGACGAGTGCGTGCTGCACGTGCTTTTTGGTCTTTCAACCTTTCAGAATCCAGATCCGTTATTTCTTAGATAAGCCGCTTGGATTCCGTGATAGTGAGTTCATCCTACGGGGTAGAGCCGATAACACGGACTCCGTATCCTGTCAGCAGCGTGTATTTGTTTCGTACCTATTTTCCGGACACCGAAGCAGACTGTGTCAGACGGAAGCACCGCCACCTATCTCAACTTGAAAGTTTGATTACGACGGATGCTATGGGTGGGCCGCACTGTATAACATAAATCAGTTCCGCCCAAAAGATGGGTGTAAACTGTAGGTGGTTGACCTGAGAGTAGATGCAATTGCTTCTCGTTTCAAGTTTCGTTTCCATGGTCCCAAGGTTTCGGTCTTTTTCATTGCTGCAGCTTGTCGATCATCCTCAGTGCTTTGGTTTCTCAGCGCTTTGTTTCCGCCGGACTCCACCTTAAAGTTCCCAAGTGTTTGGTGCGATGGCTGGCAGCAGTGACCTGCGCGATCCTGATGCACGTCGGCTGGCGCACCGCCTTCTCATTGAATTATTAGCGTACGTCCCTCGGGAGCACATTTAACACATACAGGGCCTTGTGTGTGATGGCGGACAAGACTAACTCTCGGTACTTAATAGACATCAATTCGCGTACCCGGTGAAATGGTAAGCTCGCTCCGAACGTTGCTCGCTAACTAGTAGCTCCAGACCAAATCCCTCCTCACTTGAGTTGACATGCCTCGTCAGGATAGGTACTCAGGATGTCTTGCTGTCCAATCCGTATATCCTTCGCTTTATCGAGGTTGGTCCCTCCAATATTCTGGCCAATATGGCCAAGAAGATGAGCGACTCCAAGTACAAGACAATGAACTCGGCTCGTTGTCTTGATCGTGTCTTTTTGGCCGCCACCAAAGACATTGCCCAGGTCAGATATCAGTACGAGAGCTCACAAGAACCGAGCATTGCATCTATTGAGCCTGCCAAACTAGCTGTCACTGTTGAGGCAATACCATCGTCTCGGAACCCCCCGACGTCTGAAGCGACCCTGTCGCAGACTGCAGTGCCTGTAATGTCCGCGCAACAAGCTGCCCAACCAGCAAACGACATAGTTGACATTTCGGTGACGCCATTAGAGATCATCCGGGCTCTCATTGCAGTGAGGCTGAAGAAACCCATGGCACAGGTCTCAGCCAATAAATCTCTGAAGGAGATGTCATCGGGTACGTGACCATATTCGGGAGAAGCCTGGATGCAGTGATTCCTAACAAGCACCTCGTATCAGGAAAATCAACTCTGCAAAATGAGTGGATCGGCGACCTCACAGTCGAGTTCGGATTGGTGCCGGACAGAGCAGAGGACATGCCTCTGGCGACTCTTGCTGAAGGTTTGGCCATGAAATCCCAAGAATTCGGTACAACTTTGTCTCTCCTTGTCGGCCGATGGGTCTCATCGACCATGCCAGGTGGCTTTGGCCTTGCAGCCATCCGAGAATATGTCCAGACAAGATGGTGCATGGGCAAAGGCCGCCAGCTTTCTATAGTGCTTCTCGCGCTGGCGCAGAGCACGGCAGCAGGGTCCCCTCGGCTTGCCACAATGGACGTAGCCAAGGAGTACTTGGATGGAATAGTGGCCGAATATGCCGTGTCCTGCGGGCTGAATCTGCGCCAGATGTCGTCAGAAAGCGCACAGGGTCAAAAACAGAAAGCTGTCAGCGTGGACCCTGCGGCGCTGGCGGGCTTATCGACTGAGCTCAAGCGGCTGGCTTCCTTACAACATGCCTCGCTCACCAAGTATCTGGGTATCGGCGATGACTCTTCGACAAGACTCGCTGAGCTTGATGCAATCCGGCAGGGCCAAGAATCTCAGCTGGACCTCTGGTTATCCGAGTTTGGCTACGACTTCCAGTCTGGAATCAAGCCTACATTCGACGAGGCAAAGCTCCGGCACTTCGACTTCTCCTGGAACCAGGCTCGGGTTGATATCGTGAAGCTGCTGCTGACGACGGGCCATCCTGATTCGGTCAGTCTCACCGAGGCAGGGTTTTTACGACTCGCAGCTAAATGCGACGTGGAATGCCTTGAAATGATCCATCGAATGTCCTGTCGAGCCGCCGTAGTCTGCGGAATGGGAGATCCCTGTGTGACAGCAGGCCGCCTGCTGTCCAAAACTATTCACCTGTCCCTGGAGAATCAACCTCGATCCACGTTCCCGAGCCAGGCTACATCACCCAAGACACAAGTCGACGATGATGGAAGGATTCACTGTCTTGAGTCGCCGAGACTCCTCAACGGAGCTGAAGCAACTTATACGGAAGTCCTCGAGTGTTGGACAACCACCGGCGTCGAGAAAGCCTTGCGGCCCGTTTCTCTAAAGATCAAGAAGGGAGACTCTTGGGAGGTGAATAGTGAGATGACAGAGGTCCTGCTGAAGACCATGTCAGAGATGGTGTCTGGTGGTATGACCTTCCATGACAAGATTGTACTTATTACCGGGGCAGGTGTCGGTTCCATTGGAGCAGAAATGATCAAAAAACTCTTGATGGGTGGCGCCAAGGTTATTGTCACTACCAGCCGAGACATTGCGAGCGCCCAGAATTTCTACCGGCACATATACAAAGAATTTGCGGCGCGGGGCTCAGAGCTCTTCGTGCTTCCGTTCAACCAGGGCAGCGCGGTGGACTGTCAGAAGCTCATCCAGTATATTTTCCGGACCCTCTGCATGTCTATCGATGTCTTCCTTCCCCTGGCCGCAATACCGGAACAAGGTATCGAGGTCGACCAGATCGGCGAGCGTTCCGAGCTTGCCCACCGTCTCATGATGACGAATGTGCTCCGCCTCATTGGACTCATCGTGCAAGAGAAGACGTCCAAGCGCATTCGTTGTCAGCCGACACAAGTCCTACTACCTCTATCGCCTAATCACGGCATTTTTGGCGGCGATGGTCTCTACTCAGAGTCGAAGCTGGGCCTAGAAGGCCTGCTCAACCGAGTCTCATCTGAGGCCTGGGGAGACCAAATTGCCATCTGTGGTGTCCTCATCGGCTGGACCCGAGGAACTGGGCTTATGGCTGCGAATGATATCGTAGCTGAGGCTGTCGAGGCAAAAGGAGCGCTCACATTCACAACCGAGCAGATGGCCTTTAATATGCTCGCCCTGCTCGCCCCAGCTACATCAAGATACTGGGAGGACAACGCCATTCTAGCTGACTATAGCGGATGTTTGGGGCGACTCTCGAATCTCAAGACTATCACGACGCTAGCTCGCTCGGCAATATACGAAGATGCCGAGACAAGAAAGATGATCTTGGAAGAAGACCAGCTGGAGCTCTCAATGACGAGCCGGCCTCCGCAGCAAGAAGGAATCATTACTCCATCCTACCACGGAGGGGCTCTTCGCAGCCGTCTTACGATCGAGTTCCCTCCTCTACCCGATTTCACCCGTGACTTGAAGCCTCTGGAACACATGAACGGCATGGCAGATTTGGACAGTACCGTTGTTGTTGTTGGCTTCTCGGAGCTCGGCCCTTGGGGGAGCGCAAGAACGAGGTGGCAGATGGAGGCCTACCGACAGCTCTCTCCGAGCGGCTACGTTGAGTTGGCATGGCTTATGGGCCTGATCCGGCGTCACGAAAAGCCCGTCGATCCCGACCAAACCGGCTGGGTTGATGCGAAGACTGGGGAGTCCCTTAGTGACGAGAAGATCAGCCAAAGATTCAGCAGACAAATCTTCGAGAACGCGGGAATCCGGCTCATTAAACCCGAAACTGGGGGCTTCAACCCGGCGCGCAAAGAGCTCCTTCAAGAAGTTGCGATTGAGGACGATGTTCCCGAGTTTGAAGCAGACGCTGCCACCGCAGAAGCAATCAAGCTGAAGCACGGCGAACACGCCGTCATCACCAAGAACGACCGGGGTGCGTACCGGGTGAGGATTAAGGCCGGAGCTCGCATCTTGGTGCCTAAAGCTGTGAAGGCATCGTACAGTATGGTGGCAGGACTGCTCCCTGCTGGCTGGAATCCGACCCGCCTGGGAATACCAGAAGACATCGTTGACCAGGTTGACCCCGTTACCCTATACGCGCTGTACTGCACTGCTGAGGCATTCTTGAGCGCAGGGATCGAAGACGCGATGGAACTCTTTGAACACGTGCACGTCTCAGAGGTCGGGAACTTCATCGGCTCGTCTCTAGGAGGCACGCAGAAGAACCGCGATATGTTCCGGAATGTCTATCTGGACAAGACAGTCCAAGGTGATGTGCTCCAGGAAACGAACCCCAATACTCCAGCTGCATGGGTCAATATGGTGCTCTTGGGTGGAAGCGGGCCTATCAAGACCCCAGTGGGAGCATGTGCTACGGCCTTGGAGTCGCTCGACGGCGCTGTTGAGTCAATCACTGCCGGAAAGACCAAGATATGCCTAGTCGGCGGTGTCGACGCCTATCATGAAGATGAGGCCTTTGCTTTTTCGACTATGAAGGCCACCGTCGATTCGGGCAGGCAGTTGGCCCAAGGCCGTCGACCTGACGAGATGTCTCGACCCACGGCCGAGACGCGAGCTGGCTTCTTAGAAGCGGAGGGCGGTGGTGTCCAGATCCTCTGCACTGCCAAGCTTGCTCTGCAGATGGGGCTTCCCATCTATGCTATCGTAGCGGGCTCAACGCTTGCCTCGGACAAGATTGGTCGCTCTGTGCCGGCGCCGGGCCAAGGTCTGCTCACTTTCGCCAAAGAGTCCCCCGGGGCAGAGCGCTCCCCATACCTTGACGTCTCGTACCGAAGACTCGGTATGGAAATGAACATCAACAGCATATTGTCTTCGGGGTCGAAAGCATCAACCATCTCGATGATGTCGGATGACGGGTCATGGAGCTCAGTCGACTCGCGCGAGTCGACTCCTCGTTCGCATGATGAGGCCAGTCTGCACACGTACATCAGCGCGATCCGACGACAGTGGACGAACGACTTCCGTAGAATGGACCCGACCATCTCGCCGATGCGCGCAGCCCTCGCCACGTGGGGCTTAAGCATCGACGATATCACAGTCGTGTCTCTCCACGGCACCTCGACCAAAGCCAACGACCTTAACGAGCCTAAGACGATCCAGCAGCAGATGAACTACTTAGGCCGGCAAGGCGCCCCTCTCATTGCCATTTGCCAGAAATCCATCACTGGCCACCCCAAAGCCCCAGCAGCCGCCTGGATGCTCAACGGCTGCCTCCAGGTCCTCCAGACGGGCGTCATACCCGGCAACTACGCCTGCGATAACATTGACCGCCAACTTCAAGAGTTCAATCATCTCGTGTTCCCCACCGAGACGATGCACATCGGTGCAGGCCAGATCAAGGCGTTCCTCCTCAATTCATTCGGCTTCGGGCAGAAGGGCGCACAGATGATCGGAGTGGCGCCGAGGTACCTATTTGCGACTCTGAGTGAGGATGAGTATGCTCGGTATGTAGAACGGTGCGCGTCGAGGAAGAGGTTAGCGAATAGGGCGTTTGCTAGGGCTGTTTTGACAAACTCGATTGTGCGTCCACATGAGCTGCCGCCTTACCGGGCTGAGGACGCAGCAAAGGTCCTTCTGGATCCCACGGCGAGGGCGAGAAGGACGGGGAGAGATGGACGCGTCCGGTTCAACTCTACAAATTTGGTTAGCATGCCTTGAGTATGGCCTGTCTATGTTCACAGCCGCATTTTGGTTTTTTTTGAATGTCACTGTCTTAGTAAATTGATACATTATGGTTGTTTCCTAAGAAAGTATTCCATATAAACATCGGATATGTTTTACGTGCTATTATTCTCCCATGGCATTGCTATCCTCAGTATTGGGTTAGTTGATACCAAGTGAATTAAGTTTACTTCGAGGTAATTAAACAGGCGTGTTCGTTAGCTTTTGACTCAAGATCCCACCATTGTTACATCAATGCTATAGTCCTCCTCTAGCGTTATTCTGAGTGCTCTCGTATTTTCATAAGGCTCGAGATTCGAAAACGGCTTTTTTTGGGGGGGGAAGGGAGGAGGAAGCGAGTAGGAAGCACCCTTTGGCGATTTCACCCAGCGCTAACTTTGTCGGAGTCTGTTCCGGTCACTTTTTTTTTTTTTTTTTTTTTTTTTGTGGCTCGCCTTCCGGACTCCGAAAACATGCCTCAGCGTTCTACGGACACCGCCTTGATGTCTGAATCCTTTGCCCCATAACGCTTGGATAATCACCGCATTTCAATTTCCAGACATGACTTAGTATTTTGAAATGCTTTCCGGCAGGAAGAAAACCCGGGGATCACTAATAATAGAGAACATGAAAGCATGCAGCAGGTGGATCCGTGGAAAACAGATAATAACGACGCCGTCGCCAACCAGACGCCTGTCTCTCAAAAACTTTTCAACCCAGCCTCCAAAGAATCATGAAACTGACACTCCATCAAACGTATTCAATCACTCATTTCAAAATCTCATCGAAATATGATTTTCTATACCTTCATTTTCGACATCCGTAGCTCCTAATCTTCCAGGTGCCTACCAGCGCACCCCAAATTTGAGAGCAATCCTCGACTCCAAGCCACTTCTCTTCTGAGCCCTGAGGACGCTGATCATGTCATCCTCACAAGTCTTCATCCTGGGCGACCAGACAGCTGACTTCGTGCCCGAACTTCGGAAACTGCTAGCCATCAACAACAAGCCCATATTGGCGGCATTCTTAGACCAGGCCCATTATGTTATCCACGCCCAAACTAACCTCTGGCTACCACCCCATAAGCGGCGGGAGTTCAAGAGCACAAGCTTGTCCGATCTCCTCCACAAGTACACCCAAGGCTCCTTGAGTAATGCATATCAGGTATCGCTACATTGTTTGACACAACTGGCCTGCTTCATCAGGTAAGAACAACCCGTCGATACTCATCTCGCTGCTTCAATATCTGACTGGCCGCATTTTAGTCACTATGAGGAGCCTCATCACACTTATCCATCCCCCAAGGATGCGTACGTGGTCGGATTATGCACCGGCTCCCTAGCAGCCGCTGCCATCAGCTGCGCTTCATCCTTGTCCCAGCTGCTGCCGGTAGCTCTACACACCGTGCAGGTTGCTCTAAGGCTCGGACTTTTTGCCAACGATTTGAAGGACCGCCTCTCACTGAACGAATCTGACAAAACCGGTGAGTGGTCCGTGGTCTTCGTAGGCGCCAACGAGGTCGCCGTCAACGCTATACTAGCCGACTTCAACGCCCAGAATGTGAGTAAAAGGGACTATTAGTATGAAGTCTCAATGATACCCTACTAACTCGCTGCCTATAGGATCTTCCCGATGCGTTGCGGCCGTGCATCGCGGCGACTGCTGGCAGCGCAACCACGGTCTCTGCGATGCCGTCTATCCTAGCTCGCTTGATGGCATCGAATTCTACGTACAGGATGAGGCCAATCCCCATTTTCCTGCCTGCCCACAACTCTAAGTTGTTTTCGGCGCAGGACGTCGACATCATCATGGAAACAACCTTTGAAGGGCAGTGGGAGTCCTTCACCGGCTGCATTCCCCTGATCTCGGGCGGGACCGGCAGGAATGTCTGGGCTCCCAACTTTGCGACTGTTCTTCGCCTGGCTATCAACGATTGTCTCCTCGAGCCAATTCGGTGGGACAAAGTCACGAAGCATTTTCCTTCGGTTTTGCAAGCCGCTCGTGTTTCATGTGTCAAGATTACGCCACTTCTTACAAATATGGACCATTCACTGGAGACTGTCCTCAAGGGCACTGCAGCTGTTACCATCGAAAGCTTTGATTCAAGTTCCAGCACGCCACTGCTCAATACACCAAAGGTCAGGGCCAAATTGGCCATTGTGGGCATGTCAGGTCGCTTCCCGGAAGCCCCCAGCCCGGAAGAGTTCTGGGAGCTCCTCTACGCAGGTCTCGATGTCGTGAAGGAAGTTCCGAAAAAGAGATGGAATTGGAGGACACATGTCACAACTGACGGAAAAGGTCACAACTTGGCCGGCTGCAAGTGGGGATGCTGGTTAGATTACGCTGACCAGTTCGACCCGAGGTTCTTTAACATATCTCCTAAGGAAGCGCCTCAGATGGACCCTGCTCAGAGGATGGCTCTGATGACAAGCTACGAAGCTCTTGAGGGCGCTGGATTCGTCGCCGACCAGACTTCGTCAAGCCAGAGGGACCGCGTTGGAGTGTTCCATGGCGTGACCAGTAACGACTATCTCGAATGCAATAGCGGGCAGTTTATCGACACATACTTCATCACTGGTGGAAACCGTGGATTTATCCCCGGCCGTATTAATTTCTGCTTCGAGTTCTGCGGGCCGAGCTTTACCAACGATACAGCCTGCTCGTCTAGTCTGGCTGCGATTCACCTGGCTTGCAACTCCCTGTGGCGAGGGGATTGTGATACTGCTGTAGCCGGCGGCACCAACATGTGCATCAACCCTGACGGCCACACTGGATTGGACAAAGGCTTCTTTCTGTCGAGATCGGGCAACTGTAAACCTTTCGACGACAAGGCGGACGGCTATTGTCGAGCTGAGGGCGTTGCTACTATTATTATCAAGCGTCTAGACGATGCTATCCTCGATAACGACCCAATTCTGGGCGTAATTCTCGGTGCGGCCACGAACCACTCTGCTGAATCCGACTCCATGACGAGGCCTCATCAAAAAGCACAGGTGGAGAATATGCAGGCCGTTTTGAATGAAGCCAACGTTGACGCTCGAGATCTGAGCTACGTCGAGATGCATGGTACCGGCACGCAGGTCGGCGATGCTGTCGAGATGCAGTCAGTTCTCAGCGTCTTCGCTCCTAATGAATCTTTCCGCCCTAAAGATAAGCCGCTGTATGTTGGTACTGTCAAGGCTAACGTTGGCCACGGTGAGGGCGTCTCGGGCATCACCAGTCTGGTCAAAGTCCTCCTTATGATGAAACACGACTTGGTACCACCGCACTGCGGTATCAAGCCCGGCAGCAAGATCAACAGGACTTACCCCGACCTTGGAGCACGCAACGTTCATATTGCGTTCAAACCGACCCCCTGGGAGCGTGGAAGCACTCCTCGTCGTTGTCTTATCAACAACTTCAGTGCCGCTGGTGGTAACACCGCGCTTTTGCTAGAGGACGCACCTCCAAAGGAAGATCTCTCTGGGCAGCAAGACCCCCGATCCAGCCACATCGTCACTGTGTCCGGCAACGTGGCAGTCTCACTGAAAAACAACATTCAGAGACTTATCAAGCATCTCTCACAGTGCGGCGGCGAGACAAATCTGGCTCAACTGTCTTACACGACTACAGCTCGCCGCAAGCATCATATCCACCGCGTCGCCGTGACAGGATCTTCGACTGCCGACATCATAAAGGCGCTTGAGGTAGCTCTCAAAGAAGGTCACGGCACCAATCGGGCAAAGGCCAAGCCAAAGTTGTTGTTTGCCTTCACTGGCCAGGGATCTCATTACCTCGGTATGGGCAAGCAGCTCTTTGAACTCGTCCCGACCTTCAGGGCCGAGATTGAATCTCTCAACCGCCTGTGCAAGACTCTTGGTTTTCCTTCCTTCATACAAGTCATTACCGACAAGCATGGTGATGTCAATCAAATTGCCCCAGTCATCATCCAGTTGGCAACTACGGCACTACAGATGGCTCTAGCAAATTTCCTCCGCCTTATTGGTCTCCAGCCAACCGCTGTTGTCGGTCACAGCCTGGGTGAATACGCTGCTCTGTACGTCGCCGGCGTCCTGAGCGCTGCCGACACCCTGTTCTTGGTGGGGAAACGCGCCCAGCTCCTCCAGGACAACTGTACTCGAGGTTCTCATGCGATGCTGGCGGTCAAGATGCCTGTTGTAGAGCTTCAGAACGTGCTCGCTGAAGGTGGCGGTCTCCGTTACGACATCGCATGTATCAACAGCCCGATGGACACCGTAATCAGCGGCGAGATCGAACAAATGTATAGGGCTCAGGCTCTACTAGGCAAGTCCAGCGTCAAGAGCACCTTCTTGCAAACCCCCTTCGCTTTCCATTCGGCCCAAGTTGAGCCTATTCTAGTCCCTTTCATCGGTGCCGCGTTGGGAGTGACTTTCAGGAAACCGTCGGTTCCGGTCATCTGCCCTCTGACTACAGAGACATATGTTGATGAAGGCGCCTTCAGCGCACAATACTTGGCTCGCCACTGCCGCGAGGCCGTGAACATGTCAGAGGCTCTCCAAAAAGCGAAAGCAACTGGTGTTCATATTGATGACAACACGTTCACAATCGAGATTGGACCGCAGCCGGTCGTCTGCAACATGCTGCTGGCCACACTTGGCTCGCAAATGACAGCTCTACCTGTACTGCAGTGCGACAGGGATGTCTGGCCCAACATCACGAAGTTGCTTGCCGCCCTCTACCGGCGCGGACAAATGGTGGACTGGACTGCTTACCATGAGCCCTTCAAGGCCGCTCACCGGGTGCTGGAGCTTCCTGCGTATGCGTGGGATCTCAAGGAGTACTGGATCAACTATGAGAATGATTGGTGTATCTACAAGCCATTCTTCAAGAATCCTGATGTCGAAAAGACCGTGAGCAGAGGTGCAATGGACCCGGCTGACGCAAAGAAGGCGGCCGAATCCGCGTCGGCGCCTCGTTCCCTTCCAGCTCTGCTGCCCAGCAAACCGCAGACGACCACGGTGCAGAAGATGATCAAGGAGGATATACGTCAGGACGGCGCTACTCTTGTCTACGAGATGGACCTAAACCGCCCGGACGCAAATAAGGTCGCCGGCGGCCACATTGTGAGCAATGTGCCCTTCACGACACCGTCAGTGTTTGCGGACATGGCTTTGGTCATCGGCAAGTACCTCACAGAAAGTCTTTTGCCCTCGGACAAACGCAGTAATGTCATACTGGACGTGGGTGGAATGGTGGCAGATAAGGTTCTCATACCCCATGGGCAAGGACCGCAGCCAGTGCGATTGGAAATGGAAGTCAAGTGGGCTGCGGGTTCCCCTTACACACCGGCCACATCAAAGTGCAGGTTCTACAGCGTGAACAACACTGGAAGAGAAACTGCGTTGCACGGATGGTGCAATCTAGACTTTATCGACAGGCCAAGACCCGATGACCTTCGGAAGATGGCACAGGAGGGCAGGCCAAGGATGCAGCGACTCCTCGACGGTGCTGACAATGGCGACATCGTCCGATACAACAAGGCCAGTGGCTACCGTCTCATGACCACCGTGGCGCATTTCGCACCGGATTACAAGCTTCTTGACGACATGATTCTCGACGACACGGCCCTCGAGGCCTCTTGCTCCATCAAACTGTCCGATGTGGCTCCAAGAGGCAGCTTCGCCACCCACCCAGGCCACATCGACGCCATAACCCAGATTGGGGGCTTCTGCGTTAACGCGCAGGAGTCTCTTGACCTTAACGTCCAGGTATTCATAACGCACGGTTGGAAGTCCTTCCAGATGTACCAAGACTTCCAGCCTGATGGCAAATACCAGCTGTTTGCACACATGGCGCCCAACGGCGACGAGTTCTACATAGGCGATACGTTAGTATTCGATGGGGCCAACGTTATTGCGTGCATGAAAGGAGTATCGTTCCGCAAAGTCTCCAAGAGTACGCACAAGGCTGTGATGGAGACTATTGTCAGCCGTCGGCAGAAGGCTGGTGGGATGGCCGCAAAGGCCAACCTGAAGCCGACAAAGTCTGCCCCAGCTCCAAAGCCCGCCCCCAGTGTTTTCCCGCCGACTCAGACAGCATCCGTACCTGTGCAGGCCAAGGCACCAGCCAGGATGGAGCCACAGGCTGTGCAAGTACCCGGACCAGTGGTTCAGCCCTTCCAGGCGCAACCTCAAGCTCCTCCGAAGGCTTCTATCGTGGCAAAGCAAGCGGGTGAAATCGGCAACAAGAAAATCGCTGAGGCTCTCAATATAGTGGCAGAGGAAAGCGGTATCTCCCTTGAGGAGTTGACTGATGATACGAACTTTGCTGATATCGGTGTCGACTCTCTTCTTTCGATGGTCATCGTCAGCAGATTCCGTGAGGAGCTTTCCCTGGCTCTCGATCCGGACTTCAAGCTCTTTGTCGATTGTGCTACGGTAAAACTGATGCGGGAGTTTGTTGCCAATCTGACCGGAGGATCTAGCCCTGATCAGATGGCCGACAAACAGGAGCCAGAAGAGCAATCCGTCTCCCATATACTGATTAACGAGGAGAAGGCAGTGGCTGGGGATCCTACGGCGACTGCGGAGCCAATAGTCGAAGAGGTCTCTGCGCCAATCCAGGACCCAGTTGTGATGGAGTATTCCGCACCTGTGCCAAAATTCACGGCACCAGTCCAAGAAAAAACATGGCAGGTCGTGCAGGCAGAGGTGGAAGTGTCATCATTCGGAGGCACAAGTGCGGCCCCGTCCGTCTCAAGCTCCCAGCAGCCCAAGCAAACCAGCAATGCCAACCTTGACAAGTCTTTTTTAGGAATGGCGGAGACCAAGGAAAGAAACGGAGCCTTGGTCTCCGCAGGATTGGCTATAGTCTCCGAAGAAAGTGGACTGGCCGATAGCGATCTGACCGACGACACCAACTTTGCAGACATTGGGGTTGACTCGCTATTGTCCATGGTCATCGCGAGCCGTCTCAGGGAGGAACTGAGCCTGGAGCTCGACGCCGACTTCTCCCTGTTCGTCAACTGCCCGACCGTGGCAGACCTCAAGTCCTTCCTTGCAGGACAGGCCGGATCAGCCACCGCCCCGAGCGACGACGAGACGTCCTCGAACGACGCCTGGACGAGTATTACCACCCCCGAAAACGAGCCTGCGGAGCCCTGCCGCCCTGCGACCTCAGTCATCCTCCAGGGCGTCCCTCAGACGGCCGACAAGACGCTCTTCCTCCTCCCGGACGGCAGCGGCTCCGCCTCCTCGTACGTCCAGGTGCCCCGCGTCCGCGACAACCTCGCTCTCGTGGGTATCAACTGCCCATACGTACGTGAACCCGAAAAGATGCGCTGCACCCCCGCCGCGCTCGTGGAGTCCTTCGTTACCGAGATCACGCGCCGCCAGCCGTCGGGCCCCTACCACTTGGGCGGCTGGTCGTGCGGCGGCGCATTCGCCTTCGCCTGTGCGGAGATGCTCGTCGCCCGCGGCCACCGCGTTGACAGTCTCGTCATCATTGATGCACCTACCCCTAATCTGATCAATCACCTGCCCGCAGAGTTCTACGAGTTCGTGGGACGGCTTGGTCTGTACGGTGACGAAACACCGCCGGCTTACTTGATTCAACACTTCATCCGTACCACGCAGACCATGCTGCCTTACAAGCCTGCGCCGCTGCGTAGCGCACACCCGCCGGCTGTGGGGATCCTGTGGGCGACGGAGACGGTTATGGATGCGGAGGGGGCGCCTGATGGGTTAAAGGGAAGGGATCACTTCCTTCTGCGGGCGCGGACCGACTTTGGGCCTGATGGGTGGGAGAGATTAGTGCCCGGGGGGCGGTTCGTGCTGGATCGGGCGGAAGGGGCAAATCATTTTGATATGATGGTGAGTCAATTTATTCCTCCCGCTTTCTCTGGCACTACGCCCTCACTGCCTTGGAGAAGAATATATCAGCTGACAACAAATCGAATCCAGGACAAGAAGCACAGCCATAAAGTTCGGGACCTGATCAACGGTGTGGTTCTGTGACCATGGTAGAATTTCTTAGAAAGGTTTTCTTTGTTCAAGTTTTTGTTGCACTAGCGCATCGTCACCTGACACGGGTTTTCTTGAAGTAAGAGTTATATATACTGTACAACACAATGTCTTTCCGTTGACTGATGATTCCAACAAGACTTTTCTTTTCTTTTTGATTTTTCGTTTTTTTCTTTCCTTAACTGTAAAAGTATCCTTTCCCCTTTTTGTTTTCTCTTCTACTCACAGTTTGATCTTCAAAATCTACTCATTTAGCCTAGAATATATTCTGTGGACTGAGTGGTTTCTCACGTCTACAAAAATGAAATGCGACGCATCAACTCCTATAGTCCAAAGGTCCATTGCTACTTTTCTAAGCTTCGTGAATAACTGCCAATCACTTCTTTTTTTTTTTTTTTTTTTCTCTTTCTCCCTCATCCATTTCTGAAGAAACGTCCCCTCCCCGGCCGAATATGTCCCAAGTCACTATCTTGTCCGTATTCTATCAACAGTTGCCGTTGAACAAATATAGGAAAATCTTCATCATCCGTATCACATTTAACGCCTCCGCCTCGGGCGAAGCAAACTGGGCTTGCCAACATGAATTTGCACTCATACGTCTTTGCTATTTTCCCTGTGTGTGTTGACGTACAACCCAAAGTCAACAGCGGATCCCATATATCTTTTTTTTTTTTCTTCAAGAACTCAGACTACGGTACATGGAGAAGGACAAGGCACAAGTCATTGACATCTAGCCTGCTTAAGAGCACTCACTTATGGATTTAGTATACATAATTACGTTACAGTTGAGTTTCAGGAAAAGGTTTAGACACAACACACCATATTTTGACGTTATCTCTACAAACACAGGGCAATTCAAGTATGCAAGTTGCATTTATCAACGCAACAGACGGCTACAGCCTGGCCGTGAAACTTTCACCAGGTAGCACCCAGATCATTATCTATGCGCTATTCTTTGTTCAACTCATGGCTTCCTTCCTCTTCAATCACGCAATTGGCAAACAGGGTGGTTTCCTCTGCCCAAGAGAGCTAAGCTGTTCGAATTTTACATTTTTGAACAAAAATTCGAAGAGGTTGGAAGGCATCGACTGATGTAATTTGTTAAGCAGCATGGTTATAGCCTCAAGAGTCAACTACCTCAATTCTAGCAGATTATAAAGATATTTCATTCATACTTATCTGAGCGTAATTCAGGGGCTGGCATAGCTCCTACTTATGCGAGTTGCAAACCCTTTTTGAATTTCAATCAAAAGGCCCCATTGAAAGCACTTTTTTGCTTACAGCAGATGCACCGGAATCCTTTAGGATTACAAACTACGCAAGATCCCTGCCGTCTCCTCAGCCAACCGCCGGATATTTGCCCGCATATCCACCTGCAGCTGGGCTAACACAGACCGCGATATCCCCTGGGAGACTTCCTGTAGCGACGACCCGGAGGCGAACGCGGCCTGCTTGACCACGCAACTTGCCATCGTCTCGATGACGTGCATCATGTGATGCATATCCCCACGAACCGTTTTGGCAAAATCCCGGATGCTATCTGGGTCAGGTACCGGTACCGGCACCGACACCAGTTTTTCGGCCTGTAGTTCGCCTTCTTCACAAGATTGACTTGCCAGAGAGCAATTTGCAACAGCTGCAGAGTACCGCTCCATAACCTCAGTAGTAATCAGCCCCACCATAATTATAACGTTCAGGTCGCGGACGGCGCAGTGGCACCGGTGTTTGTGGCCCTCGAGGATATCGGTGGCACAGCTTAGGGCGCGGCGGGTCTTGGCGACGAGGGCGTCAGGAGATGAGATGGTGCCGGTGCCTGTGGGGATGGGATGGGAATTGTCCTCCGCTTTCATAGTCGTTAAGACCTCGGCGGCTTCGTTCAGGCAGCTGTGCTCAGTCACACCGCCTGGGGAAGCCAAAGCGAACGTGGAGTTGGCGATGTCCACGATGTTGTTATTGTTGAAGCTGCAGCTGAGTGATGGCAGGTTTGTGTCACTGCAAGCGGGAGTTCGTATTGGGAGATATGCATCGCTCCAAGTTGACAGGGGATGGTTCAGTTCTGAGGTGCTGCCAAGGTGGACATCCGTGTACCACAAGTTTGGTTGGGGACCGTTCGGTGATGCGGATTCGGCGGGAGACAGCAGGAGTGCAGAGAGGTCAGTGGAATACAGGGTATCCCATGTGAAATCTGCGTTGACGCCTGGGTCGACCAATATCGAGTCAGCAGGCGAGCTGGGTGACATTGGCATCGCCGTCTCCACATACGCCGGTGACCCTGCTGCGGGAGTCGTTATTGTCGTAGAAGGCTGGGATAAAAGATCAAGCTCGGATTCAATGTTGAGCTTGGCTTCGAAGTTCTCTGAGGATTTGGGCGGAACGGCCTGGTGGGGCAGAGAATTTCCGCGAGAGGACTGCCGTGAGCAGCCATTGTTGACAGCCCGTGCTGATGCTGGGGGGCGGCCGTGGCGGTGGGAGGGACCATAACGACATGCGAACTTCCTCTGCTCGCACCGAGTGCACCTGGGCTTTGTCTTGGAGCATTTCACCTTGGCCTGGGCACATGCGTCGCATGTGTCGCGCAGTCGCTGGCCCGGTCTGGACCCGGCTAGGTCTTTATTGCTAGACGCCATCGAGAGGTTTATCAGCAGCGGCTATAAGTGATGCATATAGGTAGCATTGCCCAGATGATCAACATAGAATCAAGCCAATGTAGCAATGTATCTATACATGGCTTATATGTATTTTACAGTGGGTATGGATTACCATGGCTGACAGGTCATGTGGAAAGGATTCAGCACAAAGATTGTTTGAACATAACGAGAATGATCAGACCACTCTGGATCCTCCTGGATTAATATTAGCGTAAATTCGTGAAGACGCGTGCATGTGTCATTGGTTCTGATAACAAAGGCACAGGGTGCTTTGTTCTGGCTCCTCCTTCGGAGGAATCCTCTCCAATTTCTAGAACTCAATCGTTTCACTCTGCGCCAATCAGGCGTTGCTCCTACATCAGTCGTACCAAGATTCCTTTGGTAAACCGTGACAGTAGACTGAAGAGGAATACCCTGGTTATCAGCGACAGCCGGTGTGCCCCTGCGGGGTCCCACTGCCCAGAAATACGGATCGATAGTGGATCTGGACCTGAATGCTATGGCTGTAGCGACAAGTGGCGAAGCAACGAATGCCTTTACGTAGGCATCATTCGCGATATTTTTAACTACCACAAGAGCAAACGTCGACACAACAGGTCACATTTGTAAAACGGAACAAAAAAGGGTGATGAAAAACACCGAACGATCCTTTTTGTATACATGTATTCAAATGTCTTTCGTACTCAACCATTGAGACCGCTCGCTCAAGTGCCAGCCAGGGAATCTCCGGTAGTATATTGGCGTTCGAGAAGTAGAAGGCAGCCGTATTCAAGTTGAATGTGCGGTTAAGAGATCAACAGAGTGAAGCATGGGCTCGAAAACACCTCAAATACTCGTGTTGATAGCTGTGATTCCGTCTTCACTTATTAGCCTAGCTTGACAGTTTTTTGCTCTAATTATATAATGAGCGCTCTTAGGCGTCTTCATTAGAAGGGGGAAGCTCTTTCAATACTTTCACACGTGGGATTTGACCAATCTCTGCTCAAAAAACTTTGGTAGAATAGATTTTAGAACACTCCGCTCTGTTGTATTAGTACTAAGCGAGTATCTCTGGCAGGGACAATCTTATACATATAATTCTCGCGCAAGCAACGTAAATGTCAACAGTCTACTCTATCATTCATATAATAAAGTCCACTCTCGACTTTATGATATCTCATAAGCCACCTCTAACGTTGAAATTGAAGCACCCGGAGATCTTCTGACAGCCTTGACGACCAATGCTCCCTCGCTGTCACTCGCACAGACAAACAACTTCTTGAACTCCTCCATACTGCGCTCTTTCGTGCTGAAAACCTGTAGCATCACCAGGTCGCGATACCTCTCCATTGCCTCGTCTCTAGGGTTAACATCTACACCGGGACTTTCCGACAAGACTGTGTCGATGATGAGCAGGCGAGCCGCTGGATTTGCCTTCAGTGCGGGAACCAGCGCGGATAGGATGCGCACTGCTTCGTCATCAGGGTAATTGTGCAATGCCATTCGCAATATGTAAACATTGGCGTGCAGGATGGGCTGGACGTCGAATCGATTGTGAGCCTTCGTCTCAATACGGCTCTTCACCGCTGCCGACTGCATTGCCAGAACACCTCGACTGTTACCCAGAGTACCAGGTGCGTCCTGTACCACGAAGCGAAGCCTTGGGAAAGCCTTGGCCAATGCAACGGCAACATAACCCGGAGAACCATCGACCTGCAGCAGGGGAAGTCAGAATCGGTCAAGAGAGCTTAATTCTCTTGGTAGTGCCACTGGCGGAGGGGAAAGGAGTAAAAGAGAACTCACATGCACAACGAGCCCATCTCCCACGCTGGCCCAGTCGAAGTCTTCGACGACCTGACTAACATTTGTGGCAATACCGGAGTGAACGCCCTTCATATAACCAGAAAAGAGGCGACCAAGTTCTTTTGACTGCGTGATGAAGTCGAAAGACGATAGCGGCGTATTCATAGCCAGATTCGAGGCTGTCTGCCGCTTGTCGGTCGTTTCGCCCCATTTCTCAGTCGCTTCGATGGACTTTGCAGCGCAGGGCATGTAATAATCCGTCATGAACCTGATCCACCCAGAGAAAGCATGATTGGTAGTGAAGTACCTTGACAAGGCGTTATGGGCCACCTTCCCCGGCTCGGGTTCGCAGAGAAAATTCTTTCAACTACTCGTCAGCGAGATCCGTACAACAGAGATCTCTGAGGGTTTCAAAGGTGGCATTTTCACGCAGGAAAATTGACGTACACTCGCCATCGCCATACGAGCCATGCTTTGAAGTTGGCGTACGGGCACATTGCAGATGCTGCCTATGTATTCGTAGTTGACAGCACCCTGCAAGGGTATGGCAGAAAGAACCTCGAAGTGACATAGCCAGCGGATCGCTGTGATGATCTGGTACTGGACGGACTGCCAGGCGAGGTACTCGGCCGGGTCTGTCACGAGACACTGAAGCTTGAGAGCGGCCCCGAGCAGCCTCTGTCGTGCCTCTCGTACGTCGGTCGGTGCTT
Source organism: Chrysoporthe cubensis (assembly GCA_001282315.2). Classification (NCBI taxonomy): domain Eukaryota; kingdom Fungi; phylum Ascomycota; class Sordariomycetes; order Diaporthales; family Cryphonectriaceae; genus Chrysoporthe; species Chrysoporthe cubensis. The sequence goes on along the minus strand of LJCY02000003.1, from coordinate 956,733 downwards.
CTCGGAGAACCCCTGCATCAGTTCCGTCGGGGCCAAATGCTGGGCCCGGTATATTCTTGAGATCGCAGTAGCCGCTTATGTATCTTGCAGCTGCAGATGCTTCTCGTGCCGCCTGTTCAAGTGTAGAAAGCTCTTGTACGTGTGTTGGCATCGAACCCATTTTTCGCGGTCTGTTACGATGAATGTTAGAATCCAGGAGTTAGTTGTTCATCACCGGAACGCACGAATAATCAGGTAGTGATAAATACCAACTTTCGAATCCGGGAACCTAAAGAGCCGCAGAAGTTGCAGTGGGTCGAGGTCGTCAGCCGCGCCGAAGACACGCCTAGTTACCTATTCCTTACAGTGTCCCTCACCGGACTTTTTTTACATCCACTGCCTATGACTTGACCTTTAGAATGCGGCGTGGTATAAGGCTGACTGCATATGAGGGCCGGCGTGGACCGGACCGGACTCCGAGCCAGCCCATTGATTGGTTGAGACTAGGGCCTTTCTTCCTTTTCATTGGATGCGTATACAGGTCGAGCGGACTCGGCAGATGTCCGGTTGTGAACGTGAGGGCGACAGGAGATCGAGAGGGCTTAATATGTATTTTACGCTCGCTCTTTCAAAGCCGGGGAGCCAAAATTCCATTCAAATTGAATTTGGCCAGCGTCGACACTGCGTTTCAGTAACCCCTGCCCTTCAAGTTGAAAAAACTGAAAATGTCTTCCCACGTACAGGAGATGCCAACAGACACAACACTGGTCGAGACACTTGTCGAAAGGGACGATAAATTTCGCAGCTCGGAAGGCAGCCTTGAAGAGGTCGGCCCATCTGATGGGAGTGTTGACAAGAATGACGGATACCTACCGTTCGGGCCCAGGTTGGTCGCAATTGTTGGAAGTCTGATGTTGGGTGTTTTTTGCATGGCACTCGACAACACGGTCAGTCATTCGCACCGTTGCTACCTAGCACTAAAGAAATTCATGGGTTATTTTCTAATAATAATGGCTTTCAGATAATTTCGGTCGCTATACCTAAAATCACGGACGAATTCAATGCTCTTGACGATGTGGGCTGGTATGGGTCGGCATACCTCCTCGTGGGTTGTTGTAAGTCCTCGATACATAGATGACCACTTCGACGCGGGACAAAGTCACTGTGAAGCTAATTGGACATCACTACAGCGTTCCAGTTGCTCTTTGGAAAGCTTTACTCCATGCTGAATGTCAAATGGGTGTTCCTCACGGCCCTCTTCATTTTCGAGGTCGGCTCTCTGGTGTGTGGTGTAGCCCCCAACTCGACCGCACTCATTGTTGGCCGTGCAGTCGCCGGATTGGGTAGCGCTGGCATCTTCAGCGGCGCATTGCTTTCTGTTGCCAACATTGTCGAGGTTGAACGGCGGCCTGCGCTGTTCGGTGCAATCGGCGCTGTCTATGGAGTCGCCTCAGTCGTTGGGCCACTGATGGGTGGTGCTTTCACCGATAAAGTCACCTGGCGGTGGTGTTTCTACATCAATCTCCCTCTTGGAGCTATCACTGCCATCAGCGTTGCTATCCTTCTGCAGATTAAGAGGCAGAAGGTTGATCTTGGCACGCCCGTGAAATTCCTCAGGAGCCTCGACCCGCTCGGCACGATTATCTTCGTTCCCTCCGTCGTCTGCCTTCTTCTGGCGTTGCAGTGGGGAGGCTCCACGTACGCATGGTCTAACGGCCGTGTCGTGGCTTGTCTGGTTGTCTTCGCCGTCACTTTGGTAGCCTTCTGCTGTGTGCAAGTTTGGTCGAAGGAGCAGGAAGCCACGGTGCCGGTTCGTATCATCACCAACAGGACTATCGCCGCCGCTTCGTTTTTCGGCCTCTGCATTGGCGGGTCGTTCTTCGTCTTTATCTACTACATCCCTATCTGGTTCCAGGCTATCAAGGGAACCAGTGCTATGACCTCGGGTATATACTGCCTACCCCTCGTTCTAGCCGAGATCGTCGCCATCGGCGGCTCTGGTGCACTGGTTACGAATCTGGGCCACTATGCCCCGTTCTTTATCGCTTCTTCGCTTGTGGCCAGCGTCGGTGCCGGTCTTACTACCATGTTCACCGTGCATACCTCTCAAGCTGCATGGGCAGGGTACACCTTTCTTTATGGATTCGGCATTGGTCTCGGCTTCCAGCAAGGTGGTGTTGCTGCTCAGGCTGTCCTGCCTTTTGCGGATGTGGCAGTGGGTACCACTGTTGTGCTGTTCTTGCAGATTTTCGGCGGCGCCATATTTGTTTCAGTCGCCGAAAACCTTTTCACCAGTCGACTCATCAAAAACCTCGCGGGGCTGGCCATTGAGGGGCTCGACCCACAGGCTATTGTGAACAGCGGCGCTACTGGTTTCCGAACGATCGTGAGTGCTGAGGATTTACCTGCAGTGCTCGTTGCTTACAACGACGCTATCGTCATGACATTCCAGCTTGGCTTGATTCTCACATGCATCAGTGTCATCGGGGCCGCTTTGGTCGAGTGGAAGAGCGTCAAGGGGAAGGAAATTGCTCCTGCTGCTGCTTAGATAGCCACTGTTTGACAGTCGACTTGAGCAGAAGCAAAGGTCACCACATATCAAGGACGGAATGTATGATTATCAATATAATCCCATAGACTGGAAGAGGCCATAGACCGGAAGAAGACGAGATCATGTTAGAGGTTTGCAAAATGAAGTATCGCCTTTCGTATCACTAAACATGATAGGAGGACTTTTTGTCTCTATTTTCTTTTTTTTTTTTTTCCTTTTTTTCTTTAAAAAAAACGTTAGAATTGTATTCGGCGCGTGATACTACTTTGTCTACATTTCGAGCTCTTATAACAACTCAATTGACGACGCGATATCGACCGCTATGTGGCCGAGAAACTATGAGTTGTCCCTAGGCCTGTTGAGGTTTTGTGTGGTACATTGTATTTGTACGGCAGACAAATATAAAATACATGAATCTTCTATAGCCGTACATCTTAGTGTTTTCCATCCTCAATGGGTTGCGAAAGTCTACTAGATACTGTACGGATCTTCCGAACGTTGCTTCTTGGTTCAGTGAATAATAATTCTCCAAGAAGTCCCATTCTTCTCATACGAGCGAGCAGTACCTACACGAGGGATATCGACGAAGGCTCAAGTTCTACGGTAACTCCCAATCTCGCCTCCCGCAATGGTGCTACCTACGTCTATCTTACAGGGGTGTTGAACAGGAACCTTCACTCAGTCGTGGATAGCTCTGATAGGTGGATGCTTCATAGTTCAGCGCAGACACGCCCTTAACACCTCGAAGAAATTTCGTATATGTAATTGCTAGAACGTGGACGCTGTGAGATAGCAGTAGGTCCTCCGTCCCTATTTACAAATTTGGTTGCCCAGCCATTTCACTGCCTCCGCTATCTCCTCCGATACAATTTTTGACCTGGGAATCTCATGTCCACCAGCATGGTCAAAGACACGGATGGGACCTTTGCAGAACGACGCGAGCTGTATGGCTGAAGGGTACCGTGGATCCTTGATCCCATAGATATGCACAGTTGGTATCCCTGGTGCCAGCCCAGTCGGCAATCGGGTCAAATCCAGTCCAAAAACATCTTCCGGGGCCAACTCCGGCAGCGTCCGGAGCGGTAGAGAGGGTCCAGCTGGAATGTCGTGGGATAACGTACTCAGATCGCTCCACAACCGGCTTCCCTGATGCTTCCTGGTCCCTGGCTGGAGCTCCCTGATGGCAGCAATCTGCGAGTCGACGGCTCCCGCCTTGCGCTGGAGATCTAATCCGGACGCCTGGTGAATGGCCCAAGCTTTTTTAGACACGAATAGACCCATATCGTCAAGCACATTGAGCGGTAGACCGCCGCAGATGAAGATGACCCCTTTGAAAGGGAGCGGCTCGTGGGGTGTCTCATTCAGGTGCCTAATCATCAGACCCGCAGTGACAGCACAGCCCTGTGAGAAGCACATGAGGATGTCGTACGGTCTCCCTTCGCTTTCTGCTTTGCGTAAGCGATCCCAGACCCAGTCGTGACTGGCTTTAATCTCGTGAACATCATAGGATCGGTAGAAAGTATAGTGAGGCGGCGGGAAGAGGAGTTGGACTCCCGGGCCCGGGCGGCTCTCATGGGGAGCGTCGATGAAATCGAATTGGTATTGCGATGGAGGGAGTAAAGAGCGAAATGAGACTGGATCAAAATCAGAAAATAGCCAATCAGGCCTTGCTTCTCTAAATGCAAGAGCTCTTACTTGTTTGATCTCGGAAGATGGAACCGCTTGTACCAGCCCCATGGAGACAGAGGACCCGCATTCCGGTCGAGGAAGTTAATTACGCCTCAACGTGAAGGTAGGTTCGATAAAAATCAATTTTTGGAACCTTCTACTTCTTTTTTCAACGAGTCCTCTTGAAGCAGCCTACGCTCCTTTTGTATAAGGATGATAATTATTTTACGACTGTAAGAGGAGTCTAGACGGTCTCCGTTGCGAAAGGGACGTCGGCGACCACAGCCAAGACCACTGGTTAATTGCCACCCGCGCGTGTAACAGCAAGCACGGACTCGGGCTGACCACGCTTTTGCGTTGGGTACTCTAGACCATAGTCGGCCCTTGTGAACTCCGTTGACCCACACCGGTAGAACCGCTTCGGATTCCGAAAGCTATGCATTGACAGAGCTTGAGAGAGGCTTGAGTTATAACCACAGAACATGCAGGTCACTCGAACAGGCTGTCTCAGTGGCGACAGAACTATACTAGCTCGCATTGAATATCCGAAGCAGAAATATCTTTTATATATAAGAAATATTAGATTATATAGGACGAGTAACACGGATCTCACCTTTCAGGGCCTGCTTCATCAACGTCTGACGCTATTTCCTTGCCTCTGTCATCTTACACTGTTGGTAGCGGTATGTGTAAATGCTAGTTGCCTCCTAGCTAGATTCAAATACCAAAGTGTATACCAATGAGCGATTGCTAATTAATTAGCGCTATTTGTGATATCGAGAACAAGATATAGGAGAAAGGGTGACAGATTGTCCAATTTTGCGCTCGGAATACCTGGCTGCCAGGTCAAACAAACGATGCAATTGTAGAGAAGCTGCGCGTGATGGCAGTAGTACGTTCTGTTCCGTATTAAAAACAAGTTCCTGATGGAGTTTTGGTTGCTTAGGTTGCGAGCACTGTAAGGCCCTTTCCTTGCCATAAGTCTTCCTCCCCAATATTGAGCTGGCAAGTGAGCCCAAGATCGTCAATATCTTCAATGGTATGAACCTACGAGGATACAAATTGTGTATGCTGCCTGCGAACTGCGCTCTGAACGTCAAGCCTGCATGAAACACCTTTGGTATCCGCATGGCATATTGGACCGCAAAAGCTGCACTCAAGCAGGAGTTTGTCACTCTGCTAAGTAACGGCGGGAGGAGGGCTGAAAGGTCACTATCATGTATGTGGAGCCGAGATTTCTTTGGACTCGGCTAACAGGCTATGACGGAAGATGGCACGGAGACGTGCCATTGCCGGGGTTATGAGCGTGTTTGACAGCATCGGACCCAAGGACAATGGGGCCTTCATCAAGTGGGACAGAGACAGGATCCTCTTCTAAGTCTCACGCGTAGGCATTATGGAAACCCACGTACGCACGATTGGTACGCACTCCCGGTACGCAGATGAAAAGGGGGGAGACGGTCCTTGCGAAATGGAAGTGGAAGGTGGCAGACCTCATTCTATAAACCTCGGATCAGAGCCAAGAATGTGATACAGAGCCCTGACAGAATCTCCAGCCGCCGAGACACGGCTTGCACGCTATTTGCTTAAATGCTCGGAATAATTCGTAGGTGGGAATAGAAAGAGCCTTACCGGTCTGCTTTCTATATAGGAGCCCAGGCTTCACGCTGTCAGGTTTGGGTGGCAAAGGCAGAATGACGAGGCTTTAGAGAGGGTGCGCTTAGGTGGCGAGCCCAGACGACGTTGACGCCAAGACCCTGCTGTATAGCCTCTTGTATGCTTGTTAGCCTTTTTTGCCCTGGCATCCTGCAGCCCGACAGTATGTATCTGCTCAAGTTTAATTATTCATATCTTAATAAATTAATATAGATATAGGTCTTATTTTATATGGAGGAACCGTGGTTGAACCAACGCATTTTTTATTAAGAAGAGGAATGCGGCTTTCGCTCTTTTCCTGGAAGATGCGAGAATAGGGCGGAGGCTGGGGCTAGCTCACACTTCCAAGGTTGGGAGTTGGTTTCCTCTGCGGATGTACAGCGAAATAACGCCAGCGCTTTCTTTGACCTTGATGAAAGGAAAGGCGATGTATCTGTGAGCCGTAGCAAAGACCAGTCCCGTGTTTCTTTGAACCACTGGTTAGTTCCGCGTTGAGATATTATAGCGGTACCGGGATAAAAATAGCCGGCCAGACGCCCAGCCGTGCCAGCCTCGTGGGGGGATCCACAGTGCCGGGCCAGCGCCCTGGGCCACCCATGTCAGCATACGAGATCACCAATCCGGATTGCTGTCCTGCGCCCTCGTGTTGCCTCCATGAGACACTGACACTGATACCTGCGCGGGGATGCCACACCATCCCGCACACACACACCACATTCTTCCATGAACCACATCAGACCCCGAGGTCTGCTTCACGCCCCCAGCTAGAGGAGGAGGGGATCTGGGGGCTAGCCCGTCCATGTGGGAGACGCGGGCGCGTGGGAGGGGAGGAGAGGGGACGGATGAGCGCTCGACGGCGAGAACTCGGCTTCTCCAGGACGTCTTGTGTACCGGCCCCTCCTTTCCCCTCCAGCTGGCACGTCGTCATTGGAGGGCGGCACGACGCGTTCCGTTTCAGGCCCTGTCGTTATTCGACGGTGACTCTTCCAGACCAGTGCCCAAGATTGCGGGCGTGGGTCGCTTTGAAGCCCAACAGAGGCCGCGAGGGCCTCGGCCTGGGGCCTGAGACTCCTGTAGCACCGATGATCGTAATGCATGCATGGCCTGGTGAGCTGGACCTGCATGGGAGAGGCCCGACCGGACACCCACGGGTGCTTTTGATGTGGACAGCGGGGGGGAACGGGGGGAACACGAGAACGTCATGCCCCTCGGACCTTTGTTGGTACCTATGTACCCCCCCTCCCCCTCTTTCCTGATCCGTCCGCGCCGGCGTCAGGTCAGATATAAGGCGCGGGCAGCCTGACGTCCTCGCCCTCTTAAGCGCCCCCGTCTCCTCCCCTCGTGGCCTCTGATGACCCCTCCAGGTGCTTTCATCTCAGCCACCTAACTAACTGCCTCTCTGCCTTTCTCTCGCCCTCTCTCTTTCTCTGACGCCAGACACGCTGCCACGTTCCCCTGACCAGCCGCGCCTGCGCCTGCGCCCTGCGTCACAACCCTGTCCTGGTGACCCAGAGCGATCTGCGTTAATCACACCAGAAGCCGCGCCCGCCGCACAGCGTGAATCATCACCACCACCACCACTCAACCCAGAGCTCCCGAGAAGCCCCTTCGCTCTAGACACACACACACAAGACAGACCACTTTGCATCTTTCTCTCAACAAAGACTTTTTCCGTTCTTCTTCAGTCCACAGCTTTCTCTCGAGTAACCTAAATAGCATAGCAAAATAAAAATTTGCAGTACCCAACCAGATCTCCTGCACTCTGCTGCTTGCACACACACACGCACAACCCAACGCTGCTCCTAGCAACCAGTTGTCGAGAGAGGACCCGAGGGCCAGGACGACAGAGGGAGAACAGACGAGGACAGGAGAAGAAGGAATAAGAAGAAGAGGCCACTACCAGATTGTCAGGATTCACCACAAAACACACACAAAGACCCCCCTTTTTCGGCTCGCACAGGCGGCGCAGTTATCGTAGTCAACGATACTGTGGAGGACGTACATATTCCCCCGAGACAAGACCTCGCTGCTGACGCCACACCTCAGACCACCCGTCCCCTCCGGCTTACCCGCTCGCGATGGCAGTCCAGGACGATCTGGCCACCCTCTTCGCGAGGAACATGAGCCTGGCGCCGCCACCGGCCCCCGAGCCGGCCGACCCGAACAGGATCGTCTACATCTCGCAGCACTACACCCACTCGGCCCATATCGCCCCGCCTGCGGCCGCCGTCGACGAGCCTATGCAGCAGCAGCAACAGCAGCAGCAACAGCAGCGTGCCGCCTCCGAGCCTGCCGCCGGCCCCGCCGACCTGGAGCTTCTCCTGCGCTCCGCCGGCGTCGACACCGCGTCCCTCTCGCCGCCGCAGGTTGAGCTATTCCGCCGCGCCGACGGCGCCCAGCGCGCCCGCCTCGCCCAGCTGTGGGCCATCTGCCCGCCCCCGGCCGCCGGCGGCGGCGGCAGCCTAGGCCTGGTGGCGTGGGGCGCCACCTCGCTCGAGCAGGAGGAGATGTTGGCGCGGCGGCGGTACGACGAGGCGGCCCGCGGGGCTGGGGCGGCCGCGCCCGAGGTCGCCATGAGCTTGGACGGTACTGAGGTCCCTGACGCCGGCCTGTCCTACTCGCCGTCGAGCGTGCAGTCGTCCGACTCGAGGTGGCAGCCTGCCGCCCACGCCCACGGGTACATGGAGCCGTACATGCAGTCTGGGTACGAGGAGCTCGCGCGGAGGGAGTACGACGCCAGCGCGCGGAAGGCGGCGCTGGACCCGGTCTACAAGGCCACCGGCGGCATGCTGGACTGGGAGAGGCAGCAGTGGATGGAGAACCAGTACGGGAGCTTCGTGGGCGGCTGGAGGGACGACGAGGAGATGTTGTAAAGGAGGACGGGTCTCCCTCCCTCCTCCTTATCTTGAGCAATATGTGTGCGTCCCGCTGGGGAATTGTTGTGTCTTGAGTCTATTTTACGCTGCGGATCGGTGCGGGATACCCATAAGGTCACGTCGTTGAGGGGGGATACGGACGCACGACGGCACGGCATCACATTTGTCGGCAGGCCTCTCCGCTTGGTCTTGGGGCCTGGTCGGAAGTTCATCTGCACATCATTGTCGCCCGGCACACGGGGACAAAGGGGCGTTGGCATACATAGCACATCATACGAGTTACCCCAGGGAAAGAAAAAGGCGTTTGGGGGTTCGTGGGCGCAATTTTTTTTCTTTGTCTTTTTCTATGTTTCTTTCGAGAATCCTCGGAGCATACATCCATCCCACTCTTGCATCTCAGATCCTGCTGCTGCTGCGGCTGTCCACGTCCCCCGAACTGTTCTGTCCTGTCCAGACGGCCGCATGGGGGGATTGCTCAAGGCATGTTTCCGTCTGGATGGAGTGAGCGGCAGATCCCAATGTGCTAGTGATGACCGTAGAAATATCAGAACAGGCCTTCTGTTAGACTTGTCTGTCGACTCCGTGGAAAAGGATTTGTCTCGGCTTCAAGGAGCCCTATGTGACTTTTGAGGGCAGGCCTGGAAAAGGTAGCTCAGGGGGTTTGGTGTGAGCACATGGTCTCTTGAGGAGGGTATTATCGTGAGGGAGGGGCGAACAAGCCAAGTATTACACGAGACCCATAGCTACATCATCTGGGGTGTTCTCTTATGAAATATGCAAGTGGTCGTCTATTCAAGCCGAGCGCAGCATCTCGACCACGTCTCCTCTGGATCTACCTCGTGTGTACATCTGTCCTTTCCCTTGCTGCCTCCCTCACCCCTTTGGTATCCTTCTACTTGCAGAAGGTAAAAACAAACCAAGCCCGTGCGCCGCCAGCCAGAATGTGAACTCCGCAACGCAAACCTTGAGGCAGACGGGCGCATGTGCGCGCCCCCGCCCCCGGCCTCCCGGCCCAAACCGGGCGAAGACGCTCACTTCTTCTTGCCCTTGTTCTTGCGCTTGTTGTTCTTACCGGACTGCGGCTGGCTGCCCGTCGCTTTGGCGGCAGTGGCCGCGGGAACATCATCCAGCGACTTGTCGAGCAGCTCGAAGTCGTCGTCTACCGAGCCTGTGCTGGGGGTGTGCTTACCACCCGCGCCCGAGGAGGAGTCCGTCTCGGCAGCGATGATCTCGTCTTCCTCGATCTCATCGTCGCGGGCCTCGGGGCTGGGGTCCTTCTTGTTGAGCATGCGGCCGACAGTCAGACCGTAGAACCAGATGGGCATGCGCACGAGGGCGGTGTCACGCACGGTGGGCTTGCCGATCTCGTTGGGCTGTGCAGACGAACCAAAGTCAGCAAGACGGGGATCGGCGGAACAGGTGCAAAGGCAGGAAGAAAAGCACTCACATCAAGCAGGAACAACTCCACATTGCCCTCCTCGTCCTCCTGCTCGAGGTACACATCCCCCAGCGAGTCTACGACCAGAATCTTGCCGTTCTCCGCAACAACACGCTTCTTGGCGCCCTGAGGACCACCCTCCGCAGGAACGGGCGTCGCAGTGCCAGAGCCCTGCGCGGCCCGTGCGGCCAGCTTGCGGCGGGCACTGCTACCGCCTCTTTCCTGGCTGCTCTCCTTCTTGTTCTCGCGCTCCTGCATACGCCTCATGCGGCGGTTTGTAGGCATGGCCCTCGGCTCGTCCTCGGGCATGGGCGGAGCCGCAGTGCCCACAGGCGCGCCGGCATCCAGGCCCGGCATGTTGATGCCCAGGTTGTCGCCCCAGGCGGCGTGCCGCGCGAACTTGATGTACCTCTCGACGAAGTCCCGCTGGCGCTTCCAGCCCATGTACAGCGCAAGGTAGTGCGCACCGCCGCCGAGGGCTAGGAAGACGCCGAAGAGGACGGTGCCCAGGCCGGGGCGGTAGCGGTTGTAGTAGTAGCCCGTGCCCTTCCAGACGGGGAAGCCGTTCGCCATGAAGTGGTCATATCGCTCCCTGCCGGGCCCGCGCAAGATGTTGGCAACGATGGACAGGCGGGCCTGGCGGTCGGAGGCGGCCTTGACAGCAGCCTTGATCTCGGACTGGGAGGGGGCCTTGGCCACGTTGACGCCGGGCTTCTTGTCCTTCTTGTCCTTCTTCGCCTCCTTCTTCGCCTTGGCGCGCTCGGCGGTGAGCTGCTGCTTCACCTTGTCGGGGTGCAGCGAGCGGGACTTCTTGCGGTAGGCCTTGTTGATCTCATCCTGGGTGGCGGAGGGGGTCACGCCGAGGAAGTCGTAGAAGGTCACGTCGGGCCCCTCGTGCTGGGCGAGCTCGTCGCGGACGCGGAAGATCTCGCGGTCTGGAGAGGCACCGAGTTAGGATCGACCCAGGCCCCGCGGGGGACGGACGGCACCGCTGGAGCTGAGGAGCCGAACGGTGGTGGAGGGCACGGTCTCGTGTCGACTTACCATCCTTGGACCAAGCAGCCGTCAGAGGGCTCAGGACGGCCAGCAGGCCGAGAGAGAATACCGAGAGCTTCATTGTCGCATCATCGGCCTAAGATGAACGCCGCGGGGTCTTTCTTGACGGGTGCGCAGAACCTCGTCTTGTTGGGGTCCTGGAGCTTGGGTGTGCCCTCGGGGGCGAAGGGCCAGCTGTCAGTGGGTACGTGGTCGCCGTCGAAGGCACGGAGGTGGGTTCCGAGGATACCACCGCAGAGCGCGCGCAGCTGTACTTAGTAGCTGTACGCGCAAGGATGGCGGGAACTTATGTCACAGAAGCACACAGGGTTGGGAGAGTTTCCGTGTGCAGAGTGCAGTGCTGTTGTGGCGAGGAGTCCTCAGGACGGGGGCGAGGCGTCCGAGGTGAAGAACAAGGGGAATCGGTTGTACTTGTAACAGCCAACTTTTTCCTAGACGGGCACGATCTGAGGCCCGGGCCTCTTCCACCCACGCTTGCGCCTGGAAATTTGGAGACGTGTTTGGAGCGACACAAGCTCACCCGGCAGACCAGGGGGGATGGCAGGGGGTGGGGGGCAGGGTGGTACCCCCTTCTCCACAGCCGCGGAGGGACCCTGAATGTACCGCTCACTTAGCAGGGCTCCCCGTTCAGACCTGACCTTCTAGATCCTCCTCACCTTGTCTACGGGAGCCTTCAACAAAGAGAAGAAGTACAAAGAATTGGAATTCCTGTGAGCCCTATTGATACTCTTCTTGTCAAAGTTGCTTCCTGGTCTTGTTACTACAAAGCTAGATAGACATGCCGGGCTGTTGAGCAAGTACGGAGCAGCCACACGTGGCACAGTACAGGCCTGTCCCAAGGTCAGCAGAGTAAGCCTCACGCCTATTTTTACTACCGGGCTGTACTCAATGTCCAGGTCGGACCGCATTAAGTATACGTTCGTTTGTACCGGCTTTGACCCTTTTCGTGAAACAAGAGGGAGGGGGGAGCAAAGGGGCCAAGGAGTGTATCCCTCTCTACATGAGAGACATCATCTACGGTCTACAATATGGAGGCATGCCACCCTGCTTCTTGGAGGAACACAGATCCTGTCCAGCACCCCAGGAATGAAGGCGCTGCATCATGAAGTGCAAACAGGCGCCTTGTCCGCGGTGCTTCGAGTCTAGCTGGCAGACGATGGACAATCCAACGCTCTTTGCAAGGCTCCCGGCCAAACAAGTAGGGCTGGCACTCTGAGCAACGCCGTCAAACGAACCGACGATATCAGTATGGAACGCCTGGAGTCATGCCTAAGTCGACGAGGCTATGCTAAGTGGAGATCAAGAAGGATCTCATGATCCCCAGGCGACATTCTCGCGTACTCGGTAGAAACCATCACCGCTCGTCAAGGAGGGGGGAACGGTGGCCGAGCACGACGCCAGACAAAAAGCAGGCAGAAGTAATAAGTAAGTGATAGAGCACGGTGAGAATCTTGCGGCGTCTTATGCAGGATCCATGCATAGCACAGCATAGCACACACCGGATCATGCTAAAGTATGCACCGACGAAGCCCGAACGACAGATCACGCCGAGATTTCATTCCCGACACCAGCGGGATCAGAGTCCCAGCGCGGATGGAACCAGGCACGCAGCGAAGAGCACGACACGACTCGATTACTCCCATATAAAACTTGTCTGATCTCAGGCATTCTCACCATCCACGCAAGCAGTAGTCTCACGTCGGATGACTAAGAGGCCAGGGGTGGCTAGCGTGTTTCCCAATTTACCGTGTCCAGCCCTTTTCACCTGCCAAACAACAGGGGCCACGTACGTACTCGCGGTGTTCTTCAGCCCCTGCAGCTGCTCGCCAGCCTAGAGAGATTCTTGGTTTTCTGTCCTCGCCAGACCTGCAAGCAACCTGCACGAACCTGCACCTTCCAACAAGTCAGATCACGCCTTTTGCGATCCCCTCTACCGTAGCGCCTCCTGCAGGTTTATAAGGTCCCTCTTGGCCGCCGCGCTCTCTCTCAACCTCGCCTTCTTCTTACCTTCTTCGTCGACGCCAGTCGTTTGTCGACTCCTGTCCACAAGGAGGCCCTGCCACAGCCTCCCGTCCATCTCTTATTGCACACGATCGGCACCAGCTGCTTTTGCTTGCTGGGTCTCATTCCTTCCACAGGACCATCTCTTGCTTCCTCGCGCTCCGTCGACAGATAATATTATTCTCTCTCCCGGCCACCTCGCCTCGACACCGCAAACATGTCGCGCATCCAGATCCCCATCGACGCCCTGACGTCCCGCATCAACCTGGGCGACCGCTTCCAGAGCCTCCGCTCGACTTCCCTCTCGAGCCGCTTCGCGAACCTGCGCCCCGTCTCCGAGTTCCTCGACATCAAGCGCCTGTCGAAGCCCGCGAACTTCGCCGAGGCCCAGTCCCGCGTCAACTACAACCTCGGCCACTTCTCTAGCAACTATGCCATCATCTTCGTGATGCTCTGCATCTACTCCCTGCTCACCAACCCCTGGCTGCTCTTCGACATCGTCTTCGTCGTCGCCGGCATGTACCTGATCGGCAAGCTCAACGGCCAGGACCTCGAGATCGGCCAGACCCGCATCACCACCTCTCAGCTCTACACCGGTCTCTATGTCATCGCTATCCCGATCGGTCTCTTCGCCTCGCCCATCACCACCGTCATGTGGTTGATCGGCGCCAGCGGTGTGGTTATTCTTGGCCACGCTGCCATGATGGACAAGCCGCTCGAGGAGGCTTTTTCCGGGGAGGCGGTCTAAGTGGTCGGCCGCGAGCTCCCAAACGTGCGCCCCAATGGGGAAGACCATCGAGGCGGGGGCAGAAGGACAACATGGCTGTGGGCTACGAGCAGGGCTTCTGGGGCAACGGTGGTGCTCGGAGGGTGGTGGAGGAGCTGGACAGTGACGACGATTCTGATACACAGGGCGCTGGGTTGATTTCGACAAGAGGTGCACGTTTCTCGAGCGATCCCCTTCGTTTCACGGGGATAGATATGGGGGAGAACATGGCGCGTCCGCGCAGGACTCATGCTTACGAACAATCGGAGGACGAAGCTTCTTCGGGCGACTCGGATCAAGACACGGAGGTGGACGAGGAGGACAATTCGCAATTCTCGCGGGACGAAGAGGATGCGCTGGTCGACTCGGCCATGAGACGCATACGACGGGCTCAGGCCAGCGGCAAGAAGGATGTCAGGTTGAGCAGGAACGAGCTAGCTGCACTAGAGGTCCGGAGGAAGCGCATGCAAGCTGAGAGCGACGGCAAGAAGAAGAAGAGGGAGCAGCGCTACGCAGTGCCCCTCTCGCAGCTCGCCCCCGTGTCTCAGAAGGAGAACCGCCCGCCACGCGCTTCTGCAGTAATGCCTTCTGTCGAATCGCTCGACAGACAAGATGTCCAGCCACCTGTGGGCTGGTTCGCTCATCCTTCCTCTTCACGACCGGGAACTTCCAATTCTCGCCGACGTCAGAGCAGAGCATCAGCCTCGGACCGCGAGGGAAGCTTATCTCCTTTTCAATATAACTACGTTCAGCAATCTAAAACTGTCTCCAACCCGCGACACTCCTCCGACCCCGCTCTGCGACCTCGTTCTTCGCGCGGCACTGGTCCTTACGAAGACCCACGGATGTCTCAGTACAACCCATCCGCGTCTTTGCCCTCCGTCCCTGCCTCCCTGGATCCGTTTCGCTACATGACCTCAGGCGCACAAGCGCCTCACCACGCTGCCTCAGCACCCTCTTTTCGCAATGTCTCAGGATCATCAGTGGCGCAAGCCTACCCCGAACCCTCCCATCGTGGCGGTGGTATCGCTTCCCGTCGCCAATCTCGACACATCACTCCAGACGACGATGATGAGTCATCCAGTGAAGAGGATGATAGTGGAGACGACACAAGCGACGAGGTGGACGAGGGCGCACGCATTGGGAACTCAAATGCTGGACCGTATACGAATGGGCGGGAGCAGATCATTGTGGAGGTGGAGCCGGAACCGACCCCTGAACGGCGGGTGACAAGATCCAAAAAAGTGACCTCCAGAGCACCATCTCCGAAAGCCTCGCCTAAAGCCTCGCCTAAGCGAAGATCCGGGGGCGGAGGAAATAGTCGCAGGAAGAAGGGCAGCAAGTAATGAAGTCTTGTTTCACGATACCCTGGGGTTCTTTTTTTGCTTGTGGGTATGCACGTCCGCCTCAATCTGGCTCGGACGGGGGGGTGGGCACGGAAGAAGTGCTCCGTGTTCAACGAAGGTTTGTTGATAGAATGGATTCATAGAACGGGTCTTTTAATAGTATCATTTATTTCATCATATCACTGTCCTCCCGTTCGGGCGTTTCCGATTCTCTATCGTCAGTGCTGGAGCAGCTGTTGCTGACGGAAGGAAACAAATCTATTATGAACGTGGTATCTGAAGGTATATCCAAAGTAGTCCCCCTTTTCGTCCTATATGTAAATCGTCAAATCATCACTCATCATGATCATCATCTTTTTGAAGGAGAAACACCGCCTTCAATCAAAGAACTCCCTGACGCTCCTCATCATGCCCCCACCCCAGCTCCCGCCACCAAACCCGCCGATGTCCCTCTCCCAGCTGTCCCTCTCGACCCGCACGCTCCCCTCCCTGCCCCCCATGCCGCTCGCCATGCGGACGGCCTCACCCACGAGCCCAATGCTGTCGCCGCCCATGGCGCGGGCGCCCATGCCCAGCATGCGCTCGAGGCCCGGCGGCAGGCGCAGGCCGAAGCGCGCGAGGAGGGCGGTGAGCGCGCCGCCGGTGATG
Source organism: Chrysoporthe cubensis (assembly GCA_001282315.2). Classification (NCBI taxonomy): domain Eukaryota; kingdom Fungi; phylum Ascomycota; class Sordariomycetes; order Diaporthales; family Cryphonectriaceae; genus Chrysoporthe; species Chrysoporthe cubensis. The sequence goes on along the minus strand of LJCY02000003.1, from coordinate 940,748 downwards.
AGGGGCACGATGACGAGGGTGAAGACCTTGAGCGGGTGGCGCTTCGCGTAGTAGACCAGGTCGCGCAGGAGGCGCTTGAGCTGCTTGTAGGCGCGGGTGAAGAAGCTAGGCCGCGGGGACCGCCGGTAGGACGAGGTCGAGGCGCGGTGCTTGTCTTTTTTGTGGTGGTGCGGTGTCAGTGTGAACCCTGGCTTGTTTATTTCGTCTGCCCTCCCCCCTTCTCTCTCTTCCCCTCAACCTTCCCACCTACAGACAGGCAGGGAGGCTGCGGAGAGGAGAGAGAGAACCGTCTCGCCAAGTAGTTCAGGGGAGGGCGCGCAGAAGAAGAAGAAAGACATACCTCCGCCGAAGAAGCTCCTCGTCGAGACGTTGGGCAGCCCGAAGAAGCCGCCCGCCCGGCTCCCGCCGTGGCGCGAGTGGCGGTGCCTGCTGCGCTCGTCGTCGTCGCCGAGCCCGAAGAATGAGGCCGCGACCGACCGCCCGCCAGGGGAGCGGGTCCGCGAACGGGATCTGTGGGACTTGTGGCTCGAGACCGAGTACAGGCTGCTGCGCTTGTGCCTGTCCTTGTCCTTGGAGCGGCTGTGGTGGTGGGAGGAGGAGTGGTGGGACTTGCGAGAGATGATGGAGGCGGTGTCGTCGAAGAGGCCCATGGTGACGAGCTGGCTGCTGGCTGGCTTGCTGGCTGAAAGTCTCAAGGAGGCGGCAGTGGAGATCGTAAGGCTGAGGGCGATGATCTCAGTGAGATCTAAGATGATCGCAGAGCTGCCGGTGAGATGATGGGTCCGATGTCCCGGGGGTAGCAGCCAATACTCACTCGGTGTTGTCTGCTCAAGCTCCAGCGGCCAGCTCACGATGCAGGAGTGAGAAGTCGTGAGGACATTGGCTGGAGGGGAAAGGAGCTCCTCCGGCTGGGGTTAGAAATCGTGGGGCTGGGGGGGGTGTGATGAGCCGATGGAGCTGTTAGTGGAGGACCCCTGAGATTGAGTGTCTCCCGCTAAATTGGTTCTAGATTAGTGGGCTGCCGGGAGCTGGCACGGCTGGTCAGGGGCCGTTACGGGTGGGGGCTCGCCAGTACCGCCCTACTGAGGACTGAGTACAGTAGGTACTACAGTACCGTGTATGGACTAAGGTGTCCCCTCTGGGCCCTAGCCCGGTCATCGGAGGCGGTGGGGAAATTTTCTTGGAGGGGTTGCCAGATGTGAGGCGACCTGATGCGCCGCCCTGTGATTTCATCACTGCGGCAGGGCGACGGGAATGAGTCAATCGTTCGACACTTGTTTATAAGCCACCGACTAGGCTTGAGCTACTGTTCCTATTCCTCACTGCTCTTGCTTCCCTCTCCAGCCCTGCCAGCAAGCAATTGGCCCTTCATCCCCCACCGTCCACCACCAGACACCCCCATCGCCTCCCTCGATCATCACGACAAGTCAAGATGGCGCCCACCGTGCTTCACCTCCGCGCCGAGACCAAGCCCCTCGAGCACCGCTCCGCGCTCACCCCTTCCACCACCAAGACCCTCATCGAGGCCGGCTACGAGGTCCACGTCGAGAAGGGCTGCGGCAAGAAGTCCGGCACGACGCGTATCTTCGACGACGCCGAGTTCGAGGCCGCCGGCGCCAAGATTGTCGAGGAGTCGTCGTGGGTCGACGCGCCCGCCGACCACATCATCGTCGGCCTGAAGGAGCTGCGCGAGGAGACCTTCCCGCTCAAGCACGTCCACGTGCAGTTTGCGCACTGCTACAAGGGCCAGGAGAGCTGGGACACCGTGCTGGCGAGGTTCCCCAGGGGCGGCGGCACGCTCCTGGACCTAGAGTTCCTGGCCGACCCCAAGACGGGGCGGAGGGTGGCTGCTTTTGGGTAAGGCCGAGACAGGAGGGAGGAATCGCCGCTGGGGAATGAATGCTGGGCTGACGGCTACAATACAGATACCATGCTGGCTTCGCTGGCGCTGCGCTCGCGCTGGAGAACTGGGCGTGGCAGCTGACGCACCCTGCCTCCGAGCCCCTCCCCAGTGTATCCTCGTACCCTAACGAGAACGAGTTGATTACGGATGTCAAGAAGTCTCTGGCTGAGGGAGAGAAGAAGGCTGGCCGCCTACCTCGGGTCATCGTGATCGGCGCGCTCGGTAAGTGGTGACACTCCCTAGTCAGCCCCGCGAACACGCCGTGCAGATACTGACTTGTGCTATCTTCAGGCCGCTGCGGCAAGGGGGCAGTCGACATGTGCCTGCGTGCGGGCGTGCCGGACGAGAACATCCTCAAGTGGGACATGGCGGAGACTGCTAAGGGCGGTCCTTTCCAGGAGATCGCCGACAGCGACATCTTCGTGAACTGCATCTACCTGGCGTCCAAGATCCCCCATTTTGTCAATACCGACCTGCTCAAAGCCGCCGGCGCGGACCGCAAGCTCTCGGTCGTCTGCGACGTCTCCGCCGACACCACCAATCCCTTCAACCCCGTGCCGATCTACACCATCGCGACGACGTTCAGCAAGCCCACCGTGCCCGTGGAGCTGGAGCAGGGCCCGCCGCTGTCCGTCATCAGCATTGACCACCTGCCCTCGCTGCTGCCGCGGGAGGCCAGCGAGGCGTTCAGCAACGACCTGCTGCCGCACCTGCTCAAGCTGAACGGCTGGCGCAACGACCCCGTCTGGGCGGGCGCCGACAAGCTGTTCAAGGAGAAGGTGGCCACCCTGCCGCCTTCGGCCCTGGAGAAGTAGGCGGGGACTTGGCCGGGTAGGGGTTATGGCATGGGTTGGGCGTTCTGGGTTGGGAAATCAAAAGTGCGTCAGAGAGGGAGCGCCGCTCCGCCGGCCTTCTGGCACATAGAAATGGTATGCTTCACGTCGATGACATCTAGTCTGACCATATGTCCACCTCGAATGAAAGAGGGTCTAGTATCCCACTGCTTCAATCCGTCTCTTGCAACGCTGTCGATCTCGTACCGCGTGAGCCTTGTCGACTAGTGACTCGACCTCTGTCGTCCATGCATACCTGCCATTCCCTACACGTCGCCCTTGATGCTGTGAAAGGACATCCGTAACCGTGGCCGCTGTGGGTCTGGGGGATGACGGCATTAAAATCTGTGGGCCGTGATACGAGTACTGGCTTCGATATCATCAAATCCTCTAGACTGCGGCCGAAAGCTTGCGATCACCGAGCATATCGGCGAAGGAGACGCTGTGATGCGGTCTGCGGTCAAGTAAGAGGTTCATGAGCTGAGTGCGCTGAGAAACGAAAATGACTGTTTCAGCGTTCTCCTACTACTAAAGACAGCAAGCACTCCTCAACGCCAGGACAAGCTCCCGGCTACTCCGGATAAGTCCATTCGCGTTAGCCCGTTGTCTGGGTCTCGACACACGGAGAGTTCCACCATCCCAGTCCTTCCGGTGGCACAACTCTACTAGGCTTGTTGGTAGGATCCGGAATGCTACTTTCTACATTCAGAATGGAAATAGACCAAAGAGATAGGGTTTAAGTATGGCACCTTTTATCTCCAGCCTTGCGGAGCGCTCCGACACGATTGGTGGACAGGGGTCCTGGGGGCCGAATCGGGCAACCGGCACAGACAAGGTTAGGCCCGTGGCAAGGCTGCCTCTCACGTGCCTCTCTCTCAGCATTAGCGATGTACGGACGTTACGGACGTGCCGTACGGGCGTAAAGACTCTGGTGTCAGACGGAGCGCTGACAGGGGAACAACACCGCCTTACCGGGTAGTGCTTCCTCTGAGTTCCACTTCTAACCGGGAGGGGGCGTGTCAGCCCACGAAACTCTGGGCTACCAAGGTACTCGAAACGGCCTGCTCGTCGATGTAGAAAAAAAGGCGGCATGGGGCTGCTCGTTGAGACGCGAGTTGCCGTGCAGACAGAACGCATATGAAATCGGGATATGCACGACCAGCCTCCCGGGAACTCCTGCGACATGCGGTCCGTACTTGATAATAATATTTCGAGGAGCCTCTAGGCGCTCGGGTGCGACCCACTTCTCACCTAGTGCTCCCCTTACCGTGCAGCTCTACCGCTTATTGTTACGCGCTGAGCCCCAACTGACCACTCGTAACCCTTGCCTGCATCGCGAAGGAGCAGGCCAAAACTGCTTGGCACATGAGACTGGCTAATTTATGACCGTGGTTCGCCAGCTGAAAAATAAGCTTGCAGAAAACGTTAGGCGATGTGGGCCGGGTCGAGCCCTGGCCGATCTCGATGTTAATATGTATATGCGCCCTGCCATCCTGGGTCACAGGTGACCATCTTTCCATAAAGGTCTTATGTGTGAGGCTCTGATCGCCACCGCCAACCGCCATGCGCCCACGAAGCCTCCTCGCGACCGCGAATCTCTTGCTCCTCCCGGCAGGAGTACGCTCAGCATGTTACAATGTCGACGGCACTGATGCATCAGACAGCTCATTCCAACCATGTAACGCAAGCGCGGAGGTCAGCCCTTGCTGTGCCAACAACAAGGGCGCCGCGTCGGACATCTGCCTGTCGTCGGGGTTGTGCTATGCCCAGATGGAAGACTACAGAGGCCTCATCTACATGAACGGCTGCACCGACAAGACAGGCCTCTCTTCCGACTGTCCACATATCTGTCCCGATGGTGAGAGCCCCTCCGCCCACCTCCCTCTCGTCCTCGCCAACCCCGGGCCGGTCTGCTGACGAGTAGCTTGCAGCGACGACGAACTGGGCGGGGGGCTCAACTGTCCCGTCGTGGAATGTCCTCCAGTGCGAACGGGGCGTATACTGCTGCCGCCCATCATCCGACACAACAAACTGCTGCGGCAACAGCTCGGCCGTAGTGACGACGGACATCGGAACCCTCCTGCTCGCGACCGCCACCACGACGGTGGGCACCGGCACCGCGGCCTCGACGGCGACGATCACAGCGGTCGCGGGGGAGGCGACGGCGACGACGGGGACGTGCCAGAACGCGACGGCCGGGGCCGCAACCTGCCCGGCGGACAAGTCGGCGGTGGTGGGCGGGGCGGTCGGCGGCGCGCTCGGGGCCAGCCTCCTCGCGTCGCTCGGGGCGCTGGCCTTCGTGCTCATGCGGAGGAAGGGCGCCGCGCAACAGGATCCATACCCGCCGGCCCAGGCTCCTGTGTACTATTCGAAGCCGCTCCAGTATTCCGAAGTGTATATGCCGCCTCAGGAGCTTCCCACCAGGGCCAGGCAGGAGCTCCAATGAGGCCGGCTAGCTATCTGGGGCAGCACTAAGAGGAGGCCACCGGCCTCGCATCTCTGAAACAAAACATAGAAGGCTCGGTGGGTGTTGACTAGGGTGTCCTGGTGACAGCCCTCAGGCTCCAAGGGTGTGACGCACTTGTACGAAGATATCTCGGTCGCAGATGAGTTTTGCTGCGGGGAGTGGACGTGCTGACCAGCCACCGACTATTAATACCTAGCACCCGCCGGCGCTTTTACCTATGATCTTCACGACTTATGTTCTTGTAGGTATAGATCAGCCGCCGCTATCGTCCAGAAAGGCTCACGGGACCAGACCGTCTCGACCTAGCGTTAGAAAAGTTGAGATTATTTCAGAAAATTTATTTAATATTCCATGTCTCTGGCCCTTCAAAAGCCGTACTCTTGAGACTTTGTTTCACCAAACCTTATTCGCCTACAAATTCTTTATCTACAGATTCTCACATTCGAGCCTATCCAAACGCCATTCTCCTGGCACATCCATCCTTCAACACACCATCTTCGACACTCCAAACAGTCGAACGTATCAATATGGACAGTATCACCACAGCCATCCCCACTCCCTCGCTCCAAAGAGAGGGAAACTCGTACAAGGCGCCAGAGCTCGCAAAGACAACACTGCTCAGCCTGCCTATCGAGACCTTGGAGCACATTTGCTACTACTTGCCCATCCAAGACCTGCGGTCCTTCCGTCTGGTAACAAGGAAATTCGTCGATCTCAGCGCTCGCGCGGTGTTTCAAGGTTCGTCTTGACCACTATTCATAGCAAATATCATCTAGGAAAGAATGCTGATTTGTACCTCCCATAGAAATCAAGCTGTACGTTAACGGCAAGAGCTTTGAAAAGTTCGAAAGCCTATGCAATCACGAGGACTTTGCGGGTTACGTCCGGTCCCTAGTCTTCGACACCCGTGCGATACAAATCGCCTCGGCTGAGCACTCTGGGCCGAGCTACATCCAGGAGGATGATAGACCCAGCGGGATACCAGATCGCCCAATGGGAGAGGGAATCACACCGTGCAGCGGCTGCGATGAATTTTTCCGTCTTGCCAGAGAGCAAGCCGAGATCGTGCGCGAAGGCCGCGACTACCAACTGTTCAACTCGTGCCTCCCGAAGCTGTACAACCTAAGGAGGCTCACGCTCGGCCCGGCTGGGCACAACCGCGAGACTATGCCCCATGACGGACCATTCGAGCACTTTCGGCAGCGTGCTGAGAGGCAGTACGTGCATATGGGTTTGCTCTTCCGAGTTTCGCGTTGTCGGTGTATTCGCTTCACTACACCTTCGTACGGTCACTCCCACCCCGAGAGAAATCCAGAGAGGAGCATTGCGAGCCTCCTGCGGGCGATGAGGGGATGTCCGTTCCGCATCCGGAGCCTCAGGATCCAGAATGTGGACAACTACATCCTGCACCTGCTTTCGGGCCGTAGATATGGATACGGCGCTCCAGATTTCAACGGACTGACCGAGCTCCATCTCAAGCTGTGGCAGCGGGGAGACTCGGACAGCCCCTGGAGAGACGCGGTCAGCAACACGACCAAGAGCCCTGCACTCTCGGCATACCGCAAGATTCCCGATATCCTCGAGCAGATGCCGCGCCTGGAGAGGCTGGTCCTACTGCAGGAGAACGATATCAGCATTGACAGGATTCAAGGCCTGGGCGCACCGCGGACTCCAGTCCCTTTCGCCAGCGTCTTCGGGCCCGAGACCGTCCACAGCAACCTAAAAGAAGTCTATCTGCGCAACTTTTACTTCTCCGAGTCAGCGGGAGATCTGCAAGCTTTTATCCAGCGACACGAAGCTACCATTACGGGTGTGTTCCTCGACCAGGTATACAAGGCCCGCTATCTGGGACTCGTCAACGGAACTTGGCTACCTTCCTTAACAGCTCTGTCACCTGGAGGAGCGAGGTTGGAGGTCGCACCAAGGTCTTCAACCTCGGAAGAGCGGCGGAGAGGAGGTGAGCAGGAAAGAGAAATCATAGTGGAAATCAACCAGTAACATGAGAAAACACAGGCATCAAGTATGAATAAGTTAATGGGTGTCAATGCCGGGTGCATCTTTCGAGTTCGGGACATTAATAGCGATTTCTGGGCTTTAATCTAAGCCACACTGCTTGGAAAAGACTGGAAACGAGATTGGACAAAATTTCTACAAAGACATGAGAATGCATTACGCTGTACTTACATATGTTTATACTGGCTTGCCTTACAAAGTGATATCAACGAAGTCCTCCGAGCTGATACATCGGTACATTAAGGGGCATTGTCTATGTATGAGCAGAGAGAAGGGACATAAGTAGGCGAAGCCACGACATATTTATAGAGTTCAAATTCAGGTGTTCATAATAGGTAAAAGACAGCCACATGGCTCAGAGAAGAAATCAAATTGAAATGCCCATGAGATTGAGCCAACAGTCATAATTGCGGGAGGATAGCGGTATTATGATTGCATGTGGTCGAACTTCGTAATCCTGGAACAGCTTGAATAGCGCTTACCCCAGCTCTAAGCAACACTTCTCTCACCAGGGCGCAAAGTAAAGAGCAGTTCACTGCAGAGTCTACTCGAAAATGAAGCGAGGACGTTTCACAGACGGATAGCCTTCTCTTACAACACAATACAACCTCATCAGTAGGAAATATCGTCGATCAGAGTCGATATTGTCATCATAACTTGTAAACTTCCTAGAGCTTCTCAGCCACATTTTTCACCAAAGCATTGCGTGACAAGTGAGTAACCGACAATTGACAGAGGGCTCCTGTTTTGGCTCTTGTGGCTGGAAGGACCATCACCAGCTAATATACCACTTCGTCTCTGCAGCGAACAACCTCAGTTGCAGCCACAATCCAAGAGTCTCAGCAGGAATCCTTAGCTTCTTCTTTCGCCCCATCCGAAGACCACATTCGACGGCCAACTACAGATTCCAGGACGAAACATGGGCTTGTTCAGCAGGCACTTCGGTGGACGCCACTCAGCACCAGGAAGTGTCAGCGCGAGGGAGCATGGTGCGCGCAAGGGACCCTTGAGTCTGCCTTTTGGTCGGTTTCGAGGTCTCAAGTGGCGGAGGGGAAAGTTCAGGAAGCGCGGAAGAGCAACGATGAATGTGTCTGTGCCGACTGGCCCACTTTGATCATCCATACGCAGCGTGGGATGTGAAGACCGTGGCAGCAAGAGAGAACTGGGTTGACAGAAACGGACTATTGGGCACACGCGTACTGTGAGGGCTTCGAGAGACAGTTAGTCGTCTGGAGAGTAACCCGGCTTTGGAAATGACTGAGTTAAGCACTCGGGCTCTGGGAAGAGACGGGTGTGACGAGGGACATCCCCAACGAGGCTGATAACTTGGAATAAAGACTGTGTATTAGCAGATCGTATTAATTCTCCTAACTCGTCAAGAGATTAAATTCTCTCCAGTATACCGAGGATGTGAGCCAGTCCCGCCTCTGAGAACTATTAGGGGTCGTCCCCAGGCTCAACTTCACGCACGGTGTAGATGTGACAGCCGGCGACAGTGCTGAGTGCCTAGATTAGACCAGGGAACACATCGTTTCAAAAACATGTCGCATGAAGCCATGTCTGCTGAAGCAGGGAAAAGAAAGTCTCCCTGCAGCGTGCGAATTGAAGTCCAGGCATGAAGTCGCCCAAACCCCAACCCTAGCCAAGCCTCCACGTTCAAGCCACATGATGCACCTCGTCTTGGGCGCCAGCACCGCCACACTTCAAGGCAGCTGGGAGCTGCGCGTTACGAGCTGCGTTGCTGGACGTCGCTGTCTGAAGCTCCCAACCGTCATCACCCAAGCTCCCCTCCTCTCTCTACAGACAACACACGACCTTCACACCTCCTTTACCCAAGTACCATACCGATCCGCTCCCTTTGACCGCTCCTCATCTTTCAGACACAAACCGACCATCACAATGGTAAGCTATACAGAGCACCCGTCGCCCCGCCTCCAGTGTCACAGGCTTACTGGTTGGACCCGAAGACGTCGATAGGAACTGGCTACGATCTCGCCAACTCCATCTTCTCTCCCGACGGCCGAAACTTTCAGGTCGAGTACGCCGTCAAGGCAGTCGAGAATGGCGGCACATCGATCGGCATCCGGTGCAAAGACGGCGTCGTCCTGGCGGTCGAGAAGGTCATCACATCCAAGCTGCTAAAGGCCGGCGCAAACAAGAGGATCGCAACTATTGACAGACATCTGGGCGTCGTACGTTGATTCCACACGAAAATCTTCTGCCCCCACCCCCTCTCAACTCCTAGGGAAGTCCAAGGACTACCTCGTCTGTGAGGCGGCAGGAGGCTGACAGTTCTTACCTTCTTCCTCAGGTCTACTCCGGCATGGTCCCCGACGGCAGACACTTCATCGACCGCGCACGCGACGAGGCGCGCTCCTGGCGTGACAACTTCAAGGCGCCCATCACGACCGCCGACCTTGCCTCGCGCATGGGCGGCTACCTGCAGGCCTACACGCTGTACCAGTCGGTGCGCCCCTTCGGCATCACCGCCATCGTCGGCGGCTTCGACAGCGAGCTCGAGCTGCCCGTGGACGGCCAGGTGGGCTCGGGCCCCGCGTGCGGTGCCGGCGGCAAGGCCAAGGACAAGAAGCACGGCGGGCCCTTCCTCTACATGATCGAGCCCTCGGGTATGTACTGGGGCTACTACGGCGCGGCGACGGGCAAGGGCCGCCAGGCCGCCAAGGCGGAGCTGGAGAAGCTGGACCTCGGCGGCGAGGGCATCACGCTGGAGCAGGCCGTCAAGGAGGCCGCCCGCATCATCCATACAGCGCACGATGACAACAAGGACAAGGAGTATGAGCTGGAGATGAGCTGGATCAGTGGGCAGGATGGTCCCACCAAGGGTCGGCATGAGGAGGTCCCCAAGAAGCTGATCGAGGAGGCCCTACGGTTAGCAAAGGAGAACGATGACGAGGACGATGACGAGGAGAAGAAGGACGACGACAAGATGGAGGAGGATTAGTTTCTCTCCGAACGGAGGCGGGGCGAGGGGGCAGGTAGCTCAGCTGAGACGAGGGATTCACCGCTGCGGCCTCCTCAAGGCTGACAAGTCAGGCTCGGAGCTCTAAGGTCTGCACACGAAATGCGATTCTCTGGAGCATCCTGTCTCAGTCTCACGGTTGATAGGTACGCAGGCAATGCGTCTTCATCAGCGCTTGTATCACCAGCATGAATTAAAGTCGACGAATCCAGGCATGATAGAGTAATGACAAAACTACATACATGCTGACTTGGGATCTCAAAATGTGTCGAAAATCACTGGGTGCAGCAACAAGGCTTTTCCAAAAATTTGAGGCTAACTGAGCAGCTGCTATTATTCAGAGCGACCTCACTCAGCCTTTTTTGACGACTCATTGGACTCCTCCGGCATGCGCCGAGCCACCAGCGTCGGGTGTGTCTGTATCCACTGCGTCCAATCCGAGAGGATCGTCGAGAACTGGAAGCCGCCACGCATAGCCCACTGCATCGCAAGCCCACCGTACTGATCCCAGATGAGCTGGAACTGGCCCACATCCTTGGTGAGGATGCTGTTCACTACTAGCAGGCTCGCCGTTGACGCCGTCTTCGCGTGCGCATGCGAGTCGTCCTTGGTCATCTCATCATGGATCTCCTCGAGCAACTCCGTCAGCTCATCCAGATCAACTTCAATTGCCTGTCCTTCCTCGTCCTCGTTGCCCCTGATCTTTTTCTGCGCCTTCGGCAGCTCTGCGATGATACTTCCGGCCTTCTTGCCCAGATCCTTCGTCTTCGTCGTGCGCATCAGCTGCAGCAGTGGTATCAAGATTTTATAAGCCAGCGGAGATGTGGCCTCCTTCCGTGCAAAGATAGCAAGGAGGTCCAGAGCGCGGTGCTTGAAGTTGACGACAGTCTCCTTCGCATCCCGATTCTCTTTCTTCTTGTTGCTGTCTCGCATGCGCATCTTGAACGTCGCTGACAGTTTCTCGTCCAGAGCCATCATCTCGGAGTCGCTCATGTCAGAGTCGGAGTCTGAAGATTCGGCGTCTTTGTCTTTGTCGAGGCGGTGGCTGTTGAGAAGATTGGCGAGGGCATCGTCGAGGCTTTTATACTGCTCGTCATGGCCTTCATCGTCGTCTTCCTCGACTTCTTCGTCATCGCTCACTTCCTCATCATCCTCATCGTCTTCGCTACCAGAGTCACCGTCGGTCTCAGCTTCCTCCATGTCGACAAACTCGACATCGGAGGCAATTCCAGAGTCGTCGTCGCCATCCGAGTCACCTGCTTCTTCGGCATCCTCCATATCTGCATCCGTGTCAAAGAGGGCTCGCAGGCCCTCGGCGTTCTCGTTCGCTGCCAAGGTGTCCGTCAAAAGTGCAAGTGCTTCGATTGTCATGAGGCCCGTAAAGCCCTCGAACACACGTTCCGCGGTCTGTCTCAATAATGACGACGGACGCGCAACCATGGCGAGCAGAACCTCAACAAGCAGCACCGAAACGTCAGCGTCATTGTCATGTTGCTTGCTGAACAGCTTCTCATAGCATTGTGCCAAATCATTCAAGATCTCCACGGCATCAGGCTCCTCGTTATAAAGCTGTAGTACCGCCACAGCGTACAGCAGAGCGAGACCCTGGTATGCACCGCTCTTGTCGTCTTTCGTCTTCTTCGGGTTGGTCAGCTCCTGCAATTTCTCGAGTGCCTCAAGCAACTCCGTCTGTAGCTCGTCGTCCATCTCGACGCTGCTCGAGTCGATCGACATGATGGCGCTGCAAAACTCGCCGAAATCTTCTGGCCGCTTGACGAACTTCGCCAACGCGGCGTTGAGTCGCTGCCTGAGAATGACCTTCGTCTTGTCACTGAAACCTGCCACAGCTTCGCCAGCTTTGGGATACGCGAGTTTGGAGAATTCCTGCAGCGCTGCGCCACCAATAGATGTGTTTGCGGTACTCTTTGCGGCTGTTTCTGGTGGCACGATGGTTGCCAGGCGGAAAAGATAGTCTGCGTAGACTAGGACATGATTCTCGGCGTTTTCTCTGTGTATATGTTTAGTAAAGTGGTCACCCAGAGAAGGGTGGTGATAGAATGAATTACCCATCAGAGGCCAGGACAAGCCGCCTCAAGGTCTTGATAACCTCTGCAGCATGTTTCGGTCTCAAACAATGCAACAGCCTGTCAACGGTTTTGCTGTTTGTTTTTTGGTCGAAGTTGTAAACTCCATGCTTGCCAAGAAGTGACGGTAAGACCACGGGCACGACTCCCGGATCTGTTTCGGCAGCACGCTCGATCGCCTTGAGGGCCTTTGTAGCGGCGCGATGCAAATAGCGGTCCTTGATCGCAGCTTGGTTGATGAGACAAATGGTGAGGTTTTGTGAAAAGAGGTTTTGAATAATGTGAGGATGTGAAAGCCCGGTCTCGAGGAATTTCTGAAAGATCATGAACCCTGTAAATTTTTGCGGCTCGCTGGCAGTCTTAGAGAAGAACCCCTGGTCCACGACCCGAGTCCAGAATTGCTTGAACTGGTCAGAGGCATTGTTGGACTTTGCAGCTGCCAGTTTGACGTAGTGTGCAAGTATTATATCCCAGACAAAATGTAGCTGCGCAGTCCAACCGGCCTGCTTCTGCTTCTCGGAGGAGTCTTGACCCTGCATTTCCTGCCTGCTGCTATCCTTCAGGACGGCAGGCAGTTCGCCCAGGTACTTCGATGACAAGAAGTCTCGCCATGACTTCGAGGGTAGCTTAATCTTGGGAAATCTTTCCGTGAAGACCACCGTCAGCGCAACAGCCTCTGGGCTCTTAGCCCACCCCGCCCCGTCGAGCTTCTGTAGGGTCTCCTCGGCAATGACCTGGTCCATTTGTGGTACCGTCTGTACAATGATCCAGGCGCATTGTGGCTTCAACCAGATCTTCTTCTTCGAAAGCCTCAACAGCAGATCCAGAATCGTATGCCACCGCGTCACGTCGTCGAACAGGACCTTAGCCCGGACGAAACACTCGATTCCAAACAGTTGGCCAAAGTAATGATCCCTCTCTTCCTGGCCAGCGATGTTACCCACAGGCTTCGTCCTCTCTGTCAGCGTCTCAAGGACAAAGTCGAAAGTCAAGCCCCTATACCTCTGACCGCAGAGGTCCTTCTCGCCCCATAGTTGTTGAAGTATCTCGGTCAGAACCACGCTGAAACCCAGCCGGGAGGCCTTCCTGCTGCTCGCCAAGCCTCTGAACAGACGCTTCTCGAGATGCCTGTCGAGGGTGGACTCGGACACGCCATCGCCGTCGAGGAGCTTCGAGATGATGACATCGGCGGCCTGAAGCCGTTCATCGCTGTCCTCGCTGCCCAGGTACTCATAAAGAGGAGCCTCTATCGTGCGGTCTTGCTCGTCTGCGAACGTGGACTTGTCGGAAAGGAGCTGCTTCTTCGATGGCGGCTTAGCTGGCGCGCCGTTCACCTTCTTCTTTGGTTGAAGACTCGGTGGCTTAGGCGTATGTGCTTCGATGTCAGAGGCATTGGCGTTGGTCTTGATGCGTTTCTTGGAGGGTTCGATGGAGTTGGGGTTCTCCTTTTGATGTTTCCTCTTCTGGCGAGCCATGTTGGACGCGTCACCTCGGGACTCGGTTTAATTGAGGGACTGCCAGGGAGGGTGCTGCCCAGAAGAGCGCGAGTGGTGGTTTGGAAGTTGTCGGATCTGAGAAAAAAAGTTGGATCTCGGGCCTCGGGCGCAAATCGGCTACAATGAATTACCTAAGCAAGCTTGGTTCCGCTTTCAGCGCGCGCCGTCCCACCACAACCCCCCCCCCTCCCCCAGATGGTGTCTCCGCTTGCTTTTTGACTCGCATAATTGTGCCAACCCAGGATGTCTCCAGGAAGAAGACGAACTTTTGGAGATCTTCACATACACAATCTTTACCTGGCTACAAACTATTGTTCGTTATGGTATCATCAAGACTTTACCTGACCTCAATCGGGGTGACCCTAACAAGACTCCTTCACTCTTTCTCGTATGCTGATATATAGTCTCGTTCATCTGCCGAAAGTCTTGCCAGAGCCTTCTCATCTTTTTTGAGATGACTCGCTAACTTGAAGTTCACTATGAGCGGTGGCTTGACCCAGAACATGTACGCACTCATGGCCACCCCCCACTGAGCTGAGTCTTCCCTAAGGCTCATGTCGAAGTAGTAGAAAAGTCGAGCGAGTATGGAGGTCATCTCCGCATAAGCAAGGCTGTGCCATATTAATCAGTCTCCTTGATATCAGCTATTGAGTGGGATTGTGGCATCATACTTCTTGCCCAAACAGACACGAGGGCCTAGTTGGAAAGGATGGAAGGCCTCGGTCCGGTCATCCTCGTACCTAGAACCACCAAGCCATCGCTCCGGAACGAATTTGTCAGGATCGCGAAAGTTCTTCTCGCTACAAAAAGTTGCGTAGTGATGTACTCCGACCCTCACGCCCGGCGGCACGAGGTTGCCGTCTATCATTGTTGGCTCCGCCGTCTTTCTCGCAAATGCAGGCCCTACAGCAGGCGGGTCCTTGCGGAGCGTTTCCTCGATCACGGCGAAGAGGAATGGAAGGTTGTCCCTAGATGTTGACTGGATCGTGATCTCTTTAGCATCTCGAAAATGTCCGCGGATCTCCTTCTGCAGCCGGTCCTGGATCTTCGGATCGTGCAGAACCTCCCATAAACACCACGCTAACGAAGAGGCTGTGGTTTCAGATCCGGCATTCAGAAATGTCCTCGCAGTCATAATGATCTCCCCACTTGACATGCCCCGCTCGTCGTTGTGACGGAGTATATGACTGATGAAGTCTGGTCTCTCGGACTTGTCTGCGAGACGCCTGCTCACTTGCTCGTAGGCGAATGCCTTGAACCTGACTCGAGCGTCTGATCCGCCCAGGAGCTTCGAGAAGAGACGCAAACCGAATCCAAAAATTGGTACCCAATTACCGATCCAGTATAGCACAATTGCGTTGCCAGCTCCCATCACCCGTCTCATGAAGCTTGGAGGTGTTGGTAGTTCCAGCATGCCGAAGGGCTGTCCCAAAGATAGGTCACCAATGATGTCCCAGGTCAGGAAGCTGAAGAAATCGGCCATATCCGCAGTCCCTCGTGCGTGCGAAATTATCTTCAAGCGATCTATGAGCATGTCAAAATATGTTTTGAGAATGTCCTCCTGGCTTTGCAGTGCACTGTTCGAGAAGGCGTGCGCGACGAGCCGGCGGATGCGAGAGTGATCAGCATCATCCGCATTGATGAGGGATCTCTGCGCGTGCACATTTTCTGATACATGTCAGCGGGACGTCCCACCAGGTGAGCAACTTAAGGGCTCACCGGGTAGATAAAACTCGATGTCCTTTGGAATTTGCCTCCTTCCTTTCTGGAAGCCGTATATGTCTGCATCTTCGGTCAGCTCATCATCCGGGCCGACATGGGAAAAGACGTGCCTTGAAATGCTGCCGCAGTGTTGAAGCTCAGAATGTTCGGCGCTATCCTGACAACTGGCCCGTACCTGTCATGCAGGACTTTGATAGCTATAAAGTCGTTTCCGGACGCAACAGAGATGGCATTGGGCAGATATGATACTGCCCGTGCCTTTGGCCCGGGTATCTTGCTCAGCGGATGAAAGTAGAGGTTATACAGGGTAACTCCGATTCTGTACAAGAGGAACTAAGTGCGCCCTCGTCAGCTTCCTCCTCAAGGTGATTCGTCTTGAAAACTCACCGTCAAGGCTACCGCAACGGCAACGGATGAGGACCAGCTCATGACCCTGTGGCCACCGGTCCACAAACTGTTTGAGATGTCATCTATCATGTTCACATCAGGCCTCAAGGTAGGCCGTATTGGCTTGCGAGCTTTGAATAGACCATCTATAGTCTCTCCTCTGCCATGAAAAAGATGTGCTCGAATGCGGTCCCGGCTTATAAATACTAATTATGCGGTTGGTGCTGACCGCCCTAGTCAAATCCACCAATCCAACTGCGGAAACTATCGGCATGTTCTATGGTGTTGCCTAGGATAATCCACAAATTATCTAGTCAGCTCGATGCCGTCACGCCGTGCAGATGCCCCTACGATGTGTGCGAGGCCGATCTCTGTATCGCAGCCTTCAATAGACCACAGACCATTACCCATCCTCTAGGATGGCAAATCAGCCCCTTTGATAAGCATTTTCTATGATATCATGGCTAATGGGTGGGATAGATCTTCGTGTGAGTGATATGCGGGCGGTATCTTGACCGACCTCCGGAAAGACTATACAAACCAAGGTCTCGGCGCTGTTGAGAGCTCTGAAATCGCCGAGTCCCAGAGCCTCGATATTTGGCTGTCAATCCACCTACAATCTGGCTCCAGGGTGCCCTAAGCCACCATTGACGGGCTGGGCGGGACAGATTGATAGTTACCAAGTCTCACGACCCAGACATTTGTCTATAATCATTTGCGAAACCTACTAGATCCTCAGATCTGGGCCAAAATCCGATTTAAAAGTGCCAGTACTATGACTTCGAACCACTTGTCAATTACAAAGAATACTGACACTAGCATACCAGCTCATTAGACAATGAAGCTTTTGGACAATTTTGAAGCTGCAAAACATCCGCTCTAGTTCTCTTCCCCGTAGCCGACAGCAATGCACAAAACATCGTCCCTACCTCAAATTTCGTCTTCTGAGCGGATATTCTCCGCCCTCCTTACATCAAGGAAAAGAACCTGTCAATATTGGAATTTTCTTACAAAATTCCTAACCTCCCCTCTCTGAGGGGCAAAAGAGAACAAGAAATTAGAGCAACCCAATAACAAGAATTACGAAGAACACCATATCTACTTACGACAAATTGTAAGCTCATAAAAGGGACGACTTGAATAATCGGTCCCTGCTTTGACTTCTCCACTGCCTTTTCAAGACTCCTCGCCATTCACGTCTGTTCCTAATAGCCCAAAGCAAGCTTCACTATCTCCAGACACGGCTCAAAACAGACTTGTCTCTGTTCAGTTCTTGCTTGTATACTTTTAGACTTACTTCCCCTACCATTTTGTCACGGCCAGTACAGGATTTCGAGGACGCGGTCCCACCCCTCGAGGCCAGCTCCCCCATTGATCGAATCCAGTCAGCCCTGTATTTGAGACCTAGAAGGACTGCTACATCCGCGCTGGAACCGAACGCCTCGGCTGGAGCATTCACCCTCACCAGCAAACTCGGACAGTACCCTGCCTGGTCTCGTAACGCTTGTCAGGGACGTTGCGAAGACGGAGATACGTCAATTCGTGCCCTTGTACGTACGAGTGATAAACAGGCTTGGACAGAAAGTGGCGGACGGAATGTTATTGAGGCTCGTCTAGTGCCGGTTACGCCGTCCGGATCAGCATCCGGATCTGCTTCTGGATCTGCTAGACGGAGTCAGCAGAGCGAATAGGAAGCCCAATAACAAAAATACACGGGTGTTTGGTGATTTGAGCCTGTTCAATGGTTGCGAATGAAGCTAGATATCGGGCATTGAAGCAAGCAAACCGGAATGCTAGGATCAAAGGAGTTCCTGCTAATCCGACACTTACTCAGATCAGACAGGCGGTTGGTGGTATGGCTAGAACGAACATTGTGGATAGAAATCATTGATCAAGGAATCGGACTGAGCAGAGTATTCAGCAAGTGCTTAATGGCAATCCCGGCTCGGACAACCTCGCTGACAATATGAATCTCAGCTGCGATCGTCCTTTGGCACGATCCAATAGTGACTCAAACCATTCATCACTAGAACCCATGATCGGATACGACCTAGAATCCATGAAACGACCATAATCGTCGTTGATCTTGCCTGAATATATTTTGCCCGCACGAAGCGGCCCAGGTATCGGGCCTCTACGGGCGTGAGCAGGTAGCGGGGTTTCACCTTCAGCCTTGCGATGGCGAAAGATGCTCTGCACATGGTCCGAACCACCTGCTGTCCATATTATGACGCTCGCCGTGGTTCGAGACCGGCCGGCTCGAGCTCAGCACCCGCTCAGCGGTAGTTTGCAGATGCTTGGTCAGCCCATGGTAGGCACGCCGAGCGGCTGTCCAGCAGACCGATCACAACCGCGGCAGACAAAGCTCAGGCCGGATGTGCGGAATGGATATAATCCAGTCGGAGGAGAATGCAATCTCAAGTACTCAGAGCCTCTGTAGTCTCGTCTTGTTATCCGTAATGGGAAAGAAGACGCCGGTGATGAAGGCGAGTTTTGGAGGAGGGCGTATCCAGCCTGATCACATGACCAGGCGCTGATAAGACCAGACCCGACGGAGATAAGCATGCTAGGGTTGAGCATATTTACGTGAGCAGGCGCGTCTGGCTGCCCCTCGTTTGTTTACTTTCCGCCGCCCTGGTTGTGCGGCAGACAGTCAGAATGCAAGCTCCACCGCCCTCCCCCGTCTGCCCGTGCACCCATCACGAGAGAACACCCCACTATTCGGGCTTGGAAAGATGAACCTGCCGAGCCTGCATGCAATCCCCAAACACGCTTCTCATGCAGGGCGGCATCACACGGGTTACGTGTGGACGATAGGCCCCCACCCCACCCGGGAATTGAGCGCCCGTGGATTGCGGCGCCGGCGACAGGGTGCCACGAGTGGTACCATCTGTCACCGCATTGTGATGTGCATTGACCGATAGCTTCTCGGGAGCTGTCAGCCTGTCATGTGTGGATTGACTGACTAAGGGGTCAGCCGTTGGCCGCGAAGGGGGAGCCTGCTGCGGTATGCGCCCTCCACCAGCTCTGTCGGGAATTTTACGAGTCGATTCCCGCGATCCTCAGGCATCGTAATCAGTAGGATCCAGGCACGCCTATCAGGTGCTGGGCGCTTCAAATAGAACCAATAGCCGGGAACCAGGAGGGCAAAATGCTCCAGACGGAGGGATGTCCGCGCGCCGAAGAGCTTTCAGGCCCAAGCTCCCTGATGTTTCAGCCGAGGCGTGATGGCAAGGAGGGGGTTTAGCTTTGCTCTGGCAATTCTGGTCAACGTTCCCTGCTTGCTCGAGGCTAAATTGCAACCACGCGAGCGTCTAGGAACACTGCGCAGCCGGTGACACCCTCCCATACCACCCCAATTGATGCACGCCATTGGATCGTCACGATGATGGATCGCAGGCGCTTGCTTACCCAGTGCTTTGGTGTGGCGCTAATCAAGCTCTATGTGGCGGCTGATCTAGATGCTCACTGGCTGGATGACCGAGAGGGCTGAAAGCGGACGCGGTCAGCTAGCATGAGCGCGTTTTCAGAATCCGGATGCGGATGTGAAGTAAACAAACCAGCCGAGGCCCGCAAGTATGATGATGTTGATACGCGAAACCTGTAACCAAGGATCGCCACCACAAGAGACGTGATTAGTTCCGCGGAAGGAAACCCGTATTCATCGAGATCTTGGACATCAAATTATCAAGTTCTGGTGGGTTAGGTAACGCATAATAATATTGAAAAAAAAAAAGTTATGGTGCCGGGCGCGTCGACGCGCCTTGCGAATCTTCGGACATGATCGCCACCGGCTGACCGCCCGGATGACGTCGGCCTGGCCCAACAGATCACCGACTGAGCGAGGGATCGAACATTTGAGGGACTCAATAGCCTCCAATCCGATCTGAGCTAAGTCGTCCCTGTCCACTCCGGCTCAAGAATCCATGAATACTCCGGAGCCAAGACGGATAGGCGCGTGAATGTCAGGGTTGTCTCCTAATGCGGGAAAGCCATAGCCGCACTTGGATTTCTTGACCAATTCGGACCTCAGCACTTCGTGTTGTGAGGATGTACAATCGTACCACTGAATCCCTCCGGGCCGCGACTGTTTGAATGTGGAGCACCAATCCCATTCTATATCGTTGCTCTTCCGGGAGGCCTAGTGACCTCATACGAGATCAACCGGCATCGATGTTCCTCCACGTTGTCAGAGGCCCGATTGACCAGTGCAGCGCTTCGATCGGCCGCTCAAGCGAGAGTTTAGATCTCTTACGATCCTAGCTCAGGAACCGCGCTCGCTGAATCCGTCATTGGCGTCTCGGATGTTTGGCGTATCGGGGGAAAACGCCAGACAAGAACCAGGCACTCATTCTGGCTTTCCTGACCAGGCCTGGCGACCCTGCTGTTGGGCAGGGAATCGCAGTGACGCAATGAGCGGTGCATGACCCTGCTTATTTCGAGAATGCTGCCCCGAAGTATGGATCGGCATCATTGTATCCACGCCCCTCGAGCACTTCGGCTCAGGGTCTCGCTACTCAGACACACCGAAACCGGGTTGCACTTGGACAGAGGTTGCCCGAGTCACCCAGCAGCGGTTGCTGGTCTTGTCTGGAGCGTAAGGATTGTCGTCGTGGAAACAGCTAGGCCGGTAGATATGGAGATTGCCAGCGTCATGAATGGAGCCTTGCTGCATCTGCTTGTGAGGCCGTCGTAAGAGGGCTGGCTCAGCAAAGGAGCGGTGCGCAGCGAAGCGATATCAGGTCTTCCGGGATTGAAGCTGGATCTTACTGAGTAGCTGGGGTCTGCATCGAACGAGCCGGTCGGGCCAGTCCGGGTTGAGCTTCATGAGGCATGCTTCATGACGGCCAGATTCTTTCTCGTCTTAACGTGCCGGTTTGAGATGAGTTTGAGACTGACGGCTCCAGAAACTTGGAACCTGCACCACAATCTGGCGCGCAGCATTCACCGCGATCGCTTGGTACCACCCTTCAAGGCCATGAGATTGCGACTTTCGTGGGACAGCAACATGGAGCTCTCCCCTGCTCTGCAGAGATGCGTCTGGGGACACATCAGCGCTAGAGCGCGGTTGAACCAGGGATTCATCTGACGGTGAGGTTTGGGCGGCCTCGACAGAGGCTCATTTGCCCAATTTCCGAAGAGCCAGGTCCAGGCACTGCAGAGCCAACTAGACTTCCAATTCCATCTGGGAGGTCATGGTTGCCGATGTCTCAGTCCCGATTCAACACGACAGGCCGTGTGTGGTATCTGCATTTTAAGCCACCCGACAATTGCTTCCTGTGCTGCCGCCCCGGTGGTTACGAAGCGATGAAGCGCTCGCCTGAGCTGATTCCGAGTTACGACACTTGGCCGCAGTTGACAGCCATGACCAGGTTAAGATCGGGGGAGTCAGTGCTCATGTGGACCGTGCAAGCTGTTGCTGCAGAAACAAGCTCGGGTGTTTCTAGAACAAAACGGGGCAAAACGGGGCAGCAGGTTGTGTCCAGATACTCCGGAGTAGACGGTCCTGATGACCGTGACACTGTAGCCGTAGTGTACCATGAAGGGGCCGTCTACCCAGTAATCATTCCAGCCATCTGTTCTTCGGCCGCATAAGAAGGAAGAGTCCCAAAAGGACCGCACTGTCGAGTCTGGGGAGGCTCGCTCCGGCCGTGGGCCGGATCAGGACTTTACTGCCGTCTAAGCTTTGGTGGTTTGGACAGTGCATAGATGCGATGAAAGAATTGTTTGATGTGGACCGCCAGCCGTAATAAGCCTCTTACTTTCTGCTTAGTTGAGAGATGATGCATCCCGAGTGGCGAAGGTGAGCTCCACAGCTTATCGAATTTTGATTTTATTTTTTCTCTTCTCTGCTGCGGCTCCCAGACCGGCGTTTGTCTCGCTTTCATGTGCAGGTCCTGAGCCGCGAGAAAGGAATGACGGTCAATTGCCCCTCTGTCTCTGGGATGTGAAAGTAGCAGGGCCCGCGGAGCAGCGGTGAGGTTGTCGAGAGGGCTAACTGCGCGTAAAGAATTTAAGATCATGGATAGGAATACGCATACCTGTCATTACCCTCCTGCAAGATGCCGTGGTGCCGGAAACGGCCAGCGCCCGTCCGCGCAGACCCCTCCCCTCTCCGCCGAGCCACCCTGTGACGAGCTGTGGGTATGGATTGATTGATGGGCGAGGCTCACGGCGTTTCCTGTGGTGTTGTGGTCTGACAGACCCTGGAAGTCGGTTTCCTGCTCCCACAGTGCTCGTGTGTCATGAGCCTTGCACCTTGGAAGTTCTTGGCAGTGCAATCCACCGCCTGCGTCGCCATTGCGCCTTCCATCGCGCAGTTCGCCCAGCAACCAGGCGGATGGGTGGGGTTCTGCCCTGCATCCCTTGCCTGGAGCTGCTGCTGAGGCGGCGGTGCTGGGGTAAGCCAGCGGGGCCCAGCACCTGTGGTGCCATGCACCCCAGTAGAGAGTCGCCCAAGCAACAGAGCTATCACACCCCTGCGATAGCTACCGGCGGTCCCTGTCGTGTGACTAGGCACCCCTGACACCCGACCCTGGGCGTACCCACCCAGGCAAGACTGGGCCTCTGTAGCGGTTGCGGTTACCTACCTAGTACGTACTGGACATCCTGCTCTGGTTGACCTGCGAGGTTCCAGGGTTGTCGGGCCTGCTCCTCTCCTCCTCTCCTCCTCACGGCCTTGGAACGACGCACTCGTTGCGCTTCTGCCTCTGGATAAAGGTATAGGGCCGCCCTTGCCTTGGCATCTTCTCACGCCCTCCTCCTCCGCCCCCCCTTCCACAAGTTCGACCGTCGAGATCCAGCTGCGGTTTGTGGTTTCCCTTCGTACGCTCCTCCGGCCCGGCCTGCTCCTCCTCCTCCTCCTCCGCCTCCTCCTACTTTCCTCCCTCCGTCCGCCGGGCCGCTCGTCGACAACATCTCGACTCCGCCTGCGACGTCCGTCCGGGAGCGAGCTGTCACTGCCAGCTAGCCCCGGTTCGAGCGGCAGCAGCAGCAGCAGCAGTGCCAACAGCAAGGACTCCACTCCTTCTCTCGCTGCTGCACTTCTCCTCCACTCGAGTTGTGCCTTCATCGACCCCGGACGAGCACGGCCGGATCGACTTCCCTCTCTTCCTCGTCCCTCTGCCCATCTCCCAGAGGACCCCGAGAAGAACGTCCCCGTACTCCTGCGTCTCACGACCAACGAGCGGTGTCGACTGCACCTGGACCTAAAGAAGCCAGTATCAGATTAGGACTCGTACGATCCTATCTCCCTTACAGTCCTTCAGTTCAGCAGTCCTGGTTCCAGCGATTTGTGTGTGCTTTGCAGCTGTGCGACCCTACTTTGCCGATATTTCAGCCCATGTCGTTGCGCTGGATCCTCTCTATATCCACCTCTCTCTAACCCTCCAACCTTCTTTACTTCCTAGTCCAGTACCCTAGTCGAAACCTCGCACGCGGCGAGCCTCGCCCTGTGCTTCACGTTCAGTCAATCAGAGACCCTCAGTCGGGGACCCACACCAGTTCACTGTGTCCGGGGTTGAGGGAAGGGTCTTTGCACATCAACCACCAAAAATTAATGCACGACGTGGACCGGGTCCGTTGCACTGGGCGACGAGAGCTGGGGAGCCTCCCTTTTAATTCGAACTCGACCTCGAGTTTCCAGCCCTCCTCTGGCCTCGGATTGTCCTCGACTAGAGAGGTTCACGACGTCCAACAGCTTGACGGCAGCAGCCTTCCCCGTCCATTCATCACCAACTAGTTGCAGCTTTAGGGTGTCCAACCGCCTGTCTACCTACCCTTTGACCGGCATCCCTACACGCCATTGACAACCACCCACCTACTTATCACCCTCACTGGGAGTCTCGAGGTCGAGCTCGAAGCTCCCGTCTTGTATGCGGCTCCGAGACTGATCGACCGAACGCCCTCCTCCAACCCAGGCAGTTCCTGCCTCCAGACCCGCCTCTTGAGTCTGGGCTCTCTGCCTGCTACCCTTCCTCGACTATGGAGGCGTCATCCCCCCTCGCTGCCATGCGCCCTCCGGCCATGCCCTCCTTTGGCCATCCGGACATGTTCCGCCCCGGTCACAGTGCCTTCAATGGCGAGCCGAGAGGGTCTAGCATGCTCTTTCGGGACCGCATAATGCCCAAAAGCAAGCCTGACTATTTCAACGTGAAGGGCGTCCACGGGTCCTCCCCCACCTCCAGCCTGGCAGCAGACCTTTCCCAGAACTTCCGCATCGACAACGAGGCAAGGTACGTAGAACCTCCAGTCCAGCTACTACCACGCCTTGGGTGCAGATGATTTGCTAACCTCTCTTGGTTGCGTGGCAGTCCCCGCTTTCCAACTCCTCGTCGGGCTCTCTTCACGACCAACACTATCATTACTGCTTTCGATGGACGAGGTAAGGGAAGGTACAGGGATTCCGGCTGGAACATGTGGAATTGATGGCTTGCAGAATACCAGACCACCCCTCCTCTGCCGGCCACGTCGTCTCCTGGCGGTATGGACATGGACGTGTCTCCTCTACCCATGCATAAGGGTGCCTACGTTGACCAGGTCGAGATACATTCGCCTACTCCGCTCGTTAGTGACGACGAGGAGATGATGTTGGATTCTCCTGCTCCCATAACGCGGCGGATCCCCGCAGACGGACAGAAACCTGTGGCAGAGTGAGTCCACGTGCAGTCTCCGGGCCCCGACCTGTTGTTGCTGACCTCTTTGAGTAGCCGCCGCAAGCTGAACCTACGTCGACCATCTCTGACCAGGGGCAAGGGCTACTCGACCAATAACATACCAAGCCGCCTACATCCTGAGAGCCAGGTCTCTGGTTTCAAGTTTGGCAGCGACGGTCGGCCGGGCTCATCGTCCTCGAACTTGTCCCTGAGCGAGTGCTTCGAGGACTCACCACCTCAGGAGCGGCGGGTCGTCTCTGCGTACAGCCCATGCGCGGGCGTCTCTGGTGCCGGAAGGGCCAACAAGCCTCATTTCGCAAGCCTGAGTGCTGCGCCAACCCGGAACGGCTCTCCTATTACATCTCAATCTCGACGTGGGTCCAACCCAATGCGTCCTAGGAAGCAGTACAGGCGGTCTTTGAGCATGTTCGAGAGCTCTGGTGACGTGATCAAACCGAAGGAGAAGCTACAGTCTGTTGTGGACCTGGAGGAGCCCGCGGAGCTCGTGCTGCCACATTTCTTCCCAGAGGGCCAGAACGATAGCATTCCCCGCCTCTCACGATCTACATTCCTCGAGATACTCGATGGCAAGTACAACGATCTTTACGACAACAAGCTGATCATTGATTGCCGCTTCGAGTATGAGTTTGCGGGTGGTCACGTCGGTGGTGCCATCAACTTCAATGACAAGGAGGCTCTCGCAAACCAACTTTTCCCGAGTCCGCCTGAGCTGGAGGGCCGAACTCTTATCGTTTTCCACTGCGAGTACTCAGCGCACCGTGCACCTTTGATGGCCCGCCACATCCGATCTGAGGATCGGGCCTTCAACGCGGAATATTATCCCAGACTGACCTACCCCGAGATGTACATCTTGGATGGTGGGTATAGCGGGTTCTTCTCCGAGCACCGTGAACGATGTGAGCCGCAGGCGTACGTGGAAATGGATGCTGTCGAGCATGCGATGACTTGCGAGAAGGAGATGGACCGTCTCCGCCAGACACGCAAGGGCCTAGGTCGTGCTCAGACTTATGCCTTTGGTCAGAAGGTTGCTGTTGGCTGTGAATCCCCTACGGCTGCCTACCGGGGCAGTTTTGACGAATCGCCTATGCAGCTCAGCGAGTCGCCAAGCTTCGGCCAGGACAAAGGCCATGCTAGACGGATGGCTTCGTATTGACACCGCTCTCCCCTGTGTGACTGGCCAGACAGAGTCTGTCAAGCTCTGGGTCAGCGTTGCAGTTTCTCTGCTGGGACACCAGCAGCCGAGCCCAGCCAGATCACACAGGCGTTTATTCCAACCGTGAACCTTCCGCACTAGATCACATACCCGGACCTCGAGTGTTCTCACCTTTGATACCCGCTGCAAACACAGCAGTCCTGGATCTTCCTCAACCAGGCAACTTGGACCATGTTCACCCACCGCTACTCCATTCTACATCTTTAATTGCAATATCCCAAGCTCACCTCGCGGACTCGACAGATCTTCGCTGCGATTAGCCGTCGCGGCTCATCTCCTAACTGCCCGAGGAAAACTAGTCCTCATTGTTTCCGGCATCAAACGCATTGGCATAGAATCGCATCGCATCAACGTGTGGCATTTTACTGGAGCTTCTTGGATCCGATGCCAAAATGGCTCATTGCATTTGGTCATTCCACCCTCACGCAACAACATTTCCTCTGTTTATCTTCCACAGACCTCGTACTTCACACTCCGAAGGCCATGTCCATGACACGATTCTTATGACTTCCACTTCTCTTTGCGGCAGATCTGCTTCGTCATCAGCAGGTCGTTACGATGTCGCTTCTTCAAACTTCCGACAAGCACGCGACCCTGGAGCCCGTGCACGCTGACCTTGTTCAATCACATTCCTGGTTCGTCACATACTGGGACAATCGCAGTTTCCTTTTAAATTCGACGTCGACATGTCATCGTCGCACGAGAATTTCTGTCTTTTCTTAGCCTCCGGCGCATACGCTATCACTCAGCGAAGTGATGTCCTTGTGAACTACAAACGTGAGTGGATCCCGTGACTTTCACGGACACGGCGGTATGAGTTCTCGAAGGAGGGGTGGATGGATGGGAGATTGCGAGCAGCGAAAGATATGACCTGACAAAATGTGTTTGGTCAATTCTGGATTCACCTGCTTTGTGACGACGGAGTCAGGACAGAGGAACGTCTCCCCTGATCCTGCTATACTAGCGATCTATCTGCTGCCGCTACCGCACAATTGCCGCTTGCTTGCCGTTGAGGCATTGCGCAACTTTTGAATTTTTCTACTATACCTTCCAAAGGGAGGGAGTTCGGGGAAAACTCAGGGCTCAGGGGCAGCGGCAAATGACGGAAACCCATTCGTCTTATCCTCCTACATGTCTGAATAGAAGGGCGAGGCCTTCACTGGCTCTTTCCGCCCTTTATGTAACAAACGACAGAGATTAGAGGAAAGACCAAGGACAAAGAGATTCTAAACAAATTCTTCAAAATCTTGTGCCTGCTTGTGTGCCTTCACATGCTTGTGACAACCTCCTCGCTGTGCCACTAAGACCAGAAAAAAAACTAATGGAAGTCGGTGCTCAAGTGCTATTGCCACGACCGGCCTGAGTATTTGTGCCGCCCCGGTCAACAGGTCACAGTGGAACACCAATCGCCTCGTGATGTCTTGCACGTCGTTACCCGGCGGATCGGGTTGCACACCCCACGAGGCCGGCACGCGCATGTTGCTGCTTGTCGCTGCCATCGTACAAATTCATAGGTGACTTTCACACATCACGAAACATCATCCGTATCCGGCCTCGAATCCGGGTGCCGGGCTAACCTCGTGGAATGTATGCACTGCATGTCAGAGAGCCGTTGCCGGCCCTTCGTGGAACGCGATACCAGGAGACTTGTCTTTTAGTTCAGACCCTTGGCCATATGGCGTATTGGCGCCTTTTTCTTCTTTTTTGGTCCCCCCTTTACTGCCCTTCCGGATCAACAACATTCCGCAAGTTCGGAGTCCGGAGGAGATTTTCGCCTCGAAGGACTGCGTGGAATGTTGAAGACCTATGTATGACGGCGTTCGCGTTGCTTGCTCGGGCGGAGCGCCGGGGAGTAGGGGAGATATTAGTTAGTCTTGCACGCTTGGTGGGATCCGGGATGACTTGCCTGCATTCCACCTGGGCCAAGAGGTCCGGACGGCGAGGTTCGGAGCAGCCGAGGATACAATGAAGCGTATATTTGTTCCGCCACTTCTCGGCTGACTGCCTGGGTGGCGGAGCGGCGGACTGATGTCTATTCCCAGCCACATACCTGCTCCGCGTCTTCATCAAGTGTACTCGGCCACGCCGCGTTGCCACAGTACGTGCTTGTTTTAGTTTTTGCCCGCTGGTACGCCACCGTAATATCCCTTGGAGACACAAGGACTTTCCGAATCGGGCGTCCGCGCACGCCCCCTGGGGCAACAGTTCATTATCTGATGCTGGGGGCGTGAGGGCGATGTCAGAGAGTACGGGCGGAGGCAGGGCCGGTTTCCAGAAGACCTCGACCTGATACCTCATAGGGGCCGAAACCCTGCGGAATCTCCCAGATACCAGCAAGGTCGAACGTCTCTACTATGAAGAGTCGCGCTGGCCTGTTCCGTATTGTATATCTCTTTATTCATGCTCTGCCGCCCGTAGTTGCGGACTCATCGTCGCCTTGGTTAATTGATTCATAGAAGCCAGTAGCTCAGTCTGTGCTGATGCGGAATACATGCGTTCTCCTTCGACTCCCCATCTCCAGATAATGACAGCTGTCGAGCACAAGTCCACAATCGCTGCGTTATACGAGTCATTTTTGGTCACGTAGTACGAGCCTCAAGCTCAAGACTCAAGCAATCTAGGCCTCACGTCATGATGGAAGCGAGTAGATTCTATACCATTTTTGAGCACTCACATCCACTGAGGCTCTCAAATATTATTGGGGGGGGGGGGAATGCAACGACTACTCAGAAACCTCAGATAGGAGCAGAGAGCCATGCTGTAGTTTTGCTTAAGCTTCTTGTGCTAAGTAGAGGATATCATGGACTTCTGAGACGATAGACTGATCTGTGGATTTTGTAGGGGATTGTATACATTTGTTGAGGTCTTGATTCCTTGACTCAGCTGCAAGACTCGCATATTTCCAGATGATCGGGATCGGAATTCTCTGGTTTCTTGTTTAGCGTTCACGTCTTGTGATTGCATCCTGTTCGTAACCCACCTAACAGTACCTTAATACCGCCTCTGATGAGACGAAGATCGTAATTGTTATGGCTCCCTACGTCCTTGGGCCATAGCAAATGTGTGAGGACATTATTTGGCACAACGACGTATTTTCCCTAAAGCCAAAACTATCACTATCGGCATTCCAAAAGCGCAAATAATAGATAATAAGACCCTCTGGAGGCGATATATCTTCGCAATAGCTATGTCCATACTGAATGATGCTGAAGAACGGGCCTCCCAATCGTCAGAACACACCTCCTCTCGTCCCCCTTGAGGGCTCGCAGACGTGTCCGTCTCCTGTCGCCGATTCGCCACGGCTCTGTTTCGTCATCCGCGGAATTCCTTTTAAGAGTCGTCGACCACCCGAGCAGGCTGGCCCCCTTTGTCCACACCTGAATGCGGGTCTTAGCACAGGACTCTCATTTTGCGATAATCCAGTGTAGTATATACATATTCCAGCAGCCTCTAGACCATGGGCTTGGTAGCTTCGAAAAGGCTCACTAGTTCGAAGGGGGCTGGAGGTAGCATGTGACCGCGCGGAATCCAAGGTGTTGGGATGCTGGCTTCTGTTCTCTCCTGATCGGTCAGACTACACTGGCGGCGGTGGAGGAGAGGCCGGTCTAGAGTTCTCACGCTTGCGTACTCCGGATATCCTCTGCTTCTCGGAATCGACGTAGACAGGCGTTGTGAACCGGGAGATATCTTGGTCATGTGTCCACCGTACAGGCAGCCTGGCGAACCCTGCCAGGTGCTCCCATCTCCCGTGTCGCGGAACCTATAGCACCGTGTATCGGCATCATAGCCGATCCGGACCATGCCATGTGGTAGGCGGTACTTGTCGGTCCAGGACTCGCGGGGCCGGCGGCGGCGGTAGTTTGACGGCATTGCCATCATGGATCTGGTGTGAAGGTGGTTGTAAGCCGGGATAGGATGTGTGGTGTGTCGTGTGAGTCCCGGAGGCGATAGAGTCTCGTGGTTGTTCTATTTGTGGATATGGTCCAGAGAAATATGTACAAGGCACCGGGCTGCTTGGTAATTAGGACATCGCTTTTGAGAGAAGCATCTGTGTTGATCTTGTGGCTGTGTTCAATGTTGATGGTCGCCTTGGCTGCTCCGTCCAAGCGCTTGAATAAGTCCCTCGCTATTGTTCATCTACTGAGCATTATTGACACCAAAAAGCAACCGGTTCCTGATCCCGCTGGTAATCTATGGTAACTGGCAGCCTCCCGTGATGAGACAACTCAACGTTGTAGGATCCTAGGAGAAGAACGCTCACTACGGCAGAGTTGTCAGCCAATAACTAGCAATGCCCATAGCAGAGAATTCAGAGAAGAACGCCATGAGGTCAATTCAAAGGGAACACACAGAGATGGGCATCCAGGAGACATAATTCTAGAGGTCACTCACAGGCAGGGTATCTTCACGACTGTACGTACGATACGAAGGTGACTGGAAGACTGCTGCATATCGAGGCTCATCGTACAGAAGAAACGAGTTTATGCGATAGAACGGACTGGACTTCCCGTGGAAAGGAGGTTATCCCATGAGCAGCATCTGAAGGAAGATGCCGCAATATCGGAAACACGTGTGTTTTTGAGTTAATAATGCTTTCAAAGATGGCTTGCTACTTGAGGAGATAGTGGTCTATCTGGCCATCCATACTATTTCAACCTCCCAAAAAAAAAAAAAATGAAAATATGGGTATCATCGCCAAGGTAATAGATATAGACCCAGGAATATCCCTTTTCTCCCCCCGGCGCCGTCCTAACTCCCATATTCTAAGATTATTCGACAACGGCGCTTGGTGGAATCAGTTTGGGATAGAATATCGGCGCAAAAGCCTCTGAAAACCGTGCACAGGGTACACAGTGTCTCCGGAGCGTTGACTGGCAGGGTCGATGGAGGCCTGATGAGCCCGCGCAACGGAAGGAGTCGCCAGCGGTGGATCGCTCTTAGGATGCTCATTCTGTGTCGCGACTTGCTCTGGAGCGATGGGCATAACATCGGCCATAACGACGTCATTGGGGGTCGATTCCGAAGTGGAACGTGATGGCTCCTAACCCATCAGCGTGAAATCCCATTCCTGGAACGCCTCTCGAAACTTGGTGGTATCCTGTGTCTCCTCGTCTGCCGTTTGTGTGCATTCCTGCCAGATGGTCCGTTTCTCCAGATCCAACAGCTTCGCCATGACCTTCCGCGGGTATTGTAAGTCAAAGCGGACGTTCTCGTCGAATCGCATCAGCAAACACTTGCTGACTATCTTGCCACCGTCCTCGTCTCCCTCGCCCTCATCTTCATACCATATCCAGACCCGTATGTAATCTCCCGGCACCTCGTCGCTGATCCCAAAGTCCTTGACGATCAGACCCGGCAAGCGGAGATTCTCCGCCTCCACCTTGAATGCAGCTTCCACCAAGCCCTTCGTGATCAGGTCGGCCGGAACTGGCATAAACTGCCAGTGCGCGTGAATGTTAGCAATCCGGTTGATCTCCCACGTGACACCGCCTAGCTTGTGCTTCGACTTCTTCGACACCGTAGCCTGCAGAGCCTCACGGAAGCGCGACATCTCCGCAAATGTTCGATCAGCTCCCTCCTGACCCATTGCGGCGCGGCTGATGGAGGGTACGTGTTCCTGAGGGACGATGATCATGTGGGAGGGACAATTGAGACCATAGTTGCTGAATGTGCTAGTAGTGGTTAAAGGCCCCTTGGCAGTAGCAAGGTAGGTGTCGTCACCGATCGAGCACACCATATGGTTCTCCGCGTTCTCGCTAGCCAGACAAAAGAAACATTGGTCCGGACCCGGTGGCGGAAGCCTCTGGCCACGGTTGCCCTTGCGGCGGCGATGAGGTCGGTGATCGTCATGATGGCCGTTGGCGAATCGTGAAAAACCCTCTTCATCTGGAACGGATCGTTTCTTTGACAGGTCACTTCGCGCAAGGAAGGGGGAAACGGTGCTGCCCTGGGGGAGCGGACCCGGAGAAGATGTGAGCGAGAAGGCGTACATAGCCTTAGCTTTCTGCGTGTTGCCAAAGGGTGCCAAGGAGATGAACCTAGTGAATTCAGGGTCTGAAGATGGGTCTTTTGGAGGATAGAAGAATGGCTCGCGCTCATAGATGAAGACGTCGGGAGAAGGACAGAAGTGGTAACGAGGCTTAAGCGTAGCGCAGAGGTCTGCAATCGGGTCGCTGGTGACCACGCTGGTGCGATCGAAAGGGAGCGCAATAGAGGATCCGTTCCAGATAGAGGACGGCCACATGGTGGTCAGGAGGATGTCAGCCGAGTTGGCACCGCGCAGAGCCTTGGCATCGTCGGCAGTATGGAAAGGCAGGTGTTGCTCCTTGGACTGGCCACCCACGATCTCTGTATCCAGGATGCCGGCAAGCGTCACAATGCGCACCCCCTCTGAGGTCTTGGTGACGCTCCATTTGTTTATATAGTGAAGGTTCGGGCAGATCTCGCCATCATCACTGGTGACCTTCTCGACGATTCGTTGGGGCAGAGGGTGCGTCCCGACAGTGAAGTATGTTGTAACGGGAACTTCGATCTTGCCCGAGATCAGGTCGATGACGGAATCGTCGTCTTCGGGACCGAATAGATTTCCTACCACGATCGCGAAGGAAAAGTTGTTCTTCGAGTGGAGGGCTGTAAGCTTGCTGAAGGCCGACTGAAGCTGACCATTGACGCTTCCAAAGACGAATCTGTAGTGCACTTGTCAGATGGGAGAGCGAAACATCAGATCCAGAGAAGAACTGGAAGGGGCAGGAGGGGATTTTCGTGGAGGAAACACTAACATCTTCGGAGCTGACATCCTGACCTATCTTCCCAGCAGACCACCGAGATAGAGGAGGGGCGAGGTTGTTGATGTTTGGGAGAGAAGGGCGAGAGAGAAATAGTACGAGTTTGGACGTCAGAGGCAAGGCGCGCCAGGTACCTCAGTACTTTCTTATCAAGGTTATCTTAGCGCCTCTTCGCGGTGAGACCCCACATGCACCCCTAATCCCTGCCAAAAAATTCCAGGCTCCTCGTCCCGAGAAAGTTCAGCGTCGTCGTCAACTCGACTATAGAATAATTTCCCATCAGCATCTGAAGGCCCGAGTTGAGGTGTGCATCCGGCGACGACCGCCTCAACGCAGCCAAGATGCCAGTCACCGTTGCTTCAGGAAGGATCGCAAAGGTCCGGAAATCCAAAAACACAACACCACATCAGAAGAACCACAGATGGGAATCCTTCTCTACCAAGATCTCCAAGCTCAACTCCCTCGATCCTCTGCGCAAAGTGCGCCGACACGACCTTGATGAGGAAGACCTCTCCGCGACCACCTCCTACTTCCGAAACGGCGTTACAAAATGGGCAGACCTCAACATAGCCAAGCACTTCACAAACTTCAAGCGGGAGGTCTTCCCCCTGTGCGAGACCCTTCCACAGATCGTCCTCTTCCAGGACAAGATCATGGACCTCCTCGCCACATACATCAGCGCCCAGGAGAAGGAGGCGCTCGAGCCGCTCTTAGATCTCTTGACGGCCTTCGCGCATGATCTCGGTCTGAAGTTTGAAAAATACTACCAGAGGAGCTTGGAACTGCTTGTGGCCATTGCCCGCAAGCCGCAGGATGTGGATGTGATTGAGTGGACATTTGCAGCGCTGGCATGGTTGTTCAAGTATCTCTCGAGACTGCTGGTTCCGGACTTGCGGCCCACATACGACATGCTGTCGGGCCTGCTGGGAAAGACAAAGCATCCGCACCACATCAACAGGTTCGCTGCGGAGGCAATGAGCTTTTTGATAAAAAAGGCTGCCGCACCGTCACACCGTGAGATCGCACTGCCCCGGATCGTCGAACACGTGAGGGATGATATGAAAGATTTGGCAAGGTCACTGGCAAGGAAGGACCAGGGTGCCGAATACGATGTCGCCGATTATGAACTCGAAGCAGCTTTCAAGTCTAAGCCTTTCGAGATGTACCGGGAGGGAGTGATGACGATGTTTTCCGAAGGCATGAAGAGCGCCGGTACCACACTGCATTCTACAGCACCCTATATTTTCGAGGCGCTTCTCAAAGCCGTTTCGGCAGACGAGCTCCAGCCTGGCAGTTCCTTATTCTGGACCTCGGTCTGTTGCGGCGTGCTTACCAACATCGTCCACCATTCGACTGCCGAATCATTCAAGACCCTCATCGACCATATTCTCGACCTCATGTCCAAAACCCTCGATGGTCCAGAAATTCAGGAGAATCCATATCGCCTCACACTATTTCTCCGACTTTTCGGGATACTGGCAGGCGTGCGCGATGGTTCTCGGGTGAGTGATTGGGCCACTCTCATGAAGGTCTTGATCAGAACTCTCGAAGTGCTCTCGAGACGAGGCCAGGATATCTCCGGACTGGCGGGCTCATTAATATGGGAAAGCGTGGTGGCCAATGCAGCTATCTGCTGGAACCAAGCGCCAATGGATGCGCTTATTCCCACTCTCAACGAGTTCAATAAGATTATGACAGGAGAGCCACTCATGAGATGGTACATCCCGTTCTGTGCTTATATCGCCGAGGTGAACGCAGCCAGGTTCCGCAGTCTATTCCAAAAGCCTTTTCAGAAGTTCATCGCAGCGCACTGGTCACAAGACGGGAACGAAGACCTTCTTTGCGTGCTTCTCCCGAGATTGGTCAAATGCGGCGCGCTACCTCCAGGCGATCAGAAGGAGGGCTGTCCTTTGCCACAGTCATGGCAAGATCAGATCGTCAGCAAGTTCGAAGAGCTGGGAAACACGTCGTTTCCGGAGCAAGGATCTCATGGCAAGAATGCGGATGTTTGGAGAGAACGGTGCTTGCCAAAGTATGCTGCAACTCTTCGAGTGCTTGAGTCGACCAAGATTCATCCATCTGCCAATGCTAGAATCGCAGAGTTGTTGCTTAAGAAGCTAAAACTCGCATTACGGCCGTCTTCATCACTCGATACCGAGGAGACCCGATTCATTGTCACGCAAGGGTTTCTTGCCTACCTGGGGATGAGCAAAGCAGCCGGGTCTGTGGATAACTCATTGAGCCCTCTACTCCAAGCCGCCGCGCCTAGGTTCTCTAGCAACACAGCCTTTGTCGAGGCTCTTGTGGTCTATGAGAAAGAAATGACGCGGAACAACAGGGACAGAGGCAGCGAAAGCCCCGTGACAGCGGACGATCCGTTCGTATTATCACTCATCAACAATTTGGCAAGCTCATCTCGACCATTACGGTTGGCGTCGCTGCGGATGTTTGAGGTTCTGCCTTTCACGCCTGATCAGGACTCATGCCTGTCTACGATGATAATGGTGGAGCAGTTGCCTCTTGACCACCAGAGCCCTCGAGCCATTGCAGTCCATTTACGTCGTCTCGCGCAAGCCTATGAACATTTGGACGAGAAATCGTGGCTGCGCCAAGCCATTCCAGCCTATCTCTATGGAATGTTGACAATTTCACTGGCTCCTGTCTGGGACGAAGCTGTGGAGGCCCTGAAACAGATCGCACAGGCAAAGTCTGCTGGCGACTTCATTTTCAACCGTGCATTTGAGTGGCTTCGGATACCCTCGCCCCGATGGACCCCACCGCAACTACGTCCAAACGAATCTAGAAGCTATGCAGGCTCTAATTTCGAGTGCGTGAACCTTTTGGAATTGCAGGAACAGGCGCACAGAATCAGTGAGACCATCGAGGAACCGTCTAGTGTTCTTTTGAACGAATTTGAGCAGCAGCAAGATGTGGTCCCTTCTCACGTCGCAAATGCAAGGGGCAAGGCGCTCAAAGTTCTCTCCGCCATTCCACAGCTGGCTGAGAAGCGTTCGAGAAAGATCGTGCCATTTCTACTCTCGCTTGATGACATTCAAAGCGCTTCTTTGGCCGACGAAGATGAGGATCAAATTCTTCCCGAAGATGACTTCTGGTCTCTGCCGGACAGGAAAGCACTGCTCGGGATCTTCGCTCAATTCGGCAATCCGAAGGTGCTCTACAAGAGCCAAGAGGTCTATGACACACTGCTCAGCCTTCTGGCGAATCGTGATATTGAAGTCCAGAAGGTGGCTTTGAAGGCCGTTCTCGCATGGAAACAAGAAGGCATTAAGCCTTACAAGGAGAATCTGGAGTTTCTTCTTGACGAATCACGTTTCAAGAACGAGTTGACCGTGTTTCTGCAAGGGGAGAATACCATACAACCACAACATCGGGCGGAGTTGATGCCAGTCCTGTTGCGAGTGCTGTACGGAAGAGCCACCTCAAAAAAGGGCGCAGCCAGCGGTCGAAACGGGCTTCATGCGACCAGGCTTGCGATTATCAGGAATTTGTCGGTCCAAGACATTGGAGGCTTCCTCGATATAGCATATGGTAATCTCAAGGGCATGCACATCGTTGATGCGTCAGGTCTCAAGCAAGATGTCTTCCAGGAAGAGAAGATCACTCCTCGCAAGCAGGTCGGCTTTCTCAACATGATTCAGTCAATCATTAACGAACTCGGAACGAGCGTCGAGAAGTACATGGATGACCTCGTCAATGCTGTGCTTTACTGTTTGTTCTCAGCATCCCGGAACTTGCGTCACGCAGAGCAACTGGATGAGGAGGAAGACGACGGCAGTGTCGATGATGAAAAGACGAGCAATGCCTCCCTGTTTAAAGTAGCCAGGACGACGGCCCTCAAGTGTCTCTGCGCCCTAATCAAAAACAACCAAAATTTCGACTGGGCGCCGTATCAGAGCTCGATAGTCGCGGAGATTGTGTCTCCGGTCGTCAGCTTGCCTTCGGAAGAGATGGCTCAGGGTATTTCGTGGACCTGGAAACTTCTCGAGACGTGGTCTTTGTTGCCACGCACGGCGTCCATTCTTGCAATTGATGACAATGTCATGCCGAAGATTGCTGACTGCGTCGGATTTGAGAAGAGCAAGACTGATGTCAGAATATTCGCCCTTGGCATCATAAAAAACCTGGTCAAGCTTGCGCAAATACCGGAAACTGGCTCAGAATTCGATGGCCTCGTCAAGGCAGAGCTACTTGGCCCCAACGCAGACAAGATTCTCAGTGAGATTGGCGCCTATTTGCGAGCCCGACAGGAAATTGAGAATAGAGTGCTGGAAGCCTGCGTTGAAACAGTTGTCGAGCTGTCTCGCGTGGTAGATGGCTCACAGAATGCACGAAATCTGGTCGACATTTCCACACATCTCCTGAACCAACCTGCGCGGCGCGTCAGCCCCAAAGTCAAGGGCTCGCTGCTTCTCGTCCTTGAGCACTATATCACCCTCGATGACATTCATAACGACTTAACTCTGAAAGACAGTGTCTACAAGACGTTGGCATCACTCTTCAGTTTCTTCAAAGATAAACGGAATAGAGAGTCGCTTTCGAAAGTGCTGTCAGCCTACTCGACGCGGGAGCCCGCCGTTGAGGAGGTTGCTCGACTTTGTGTGGATCTCAATTCCTACGTGGAAGAGAGGCTGGATGAGCCTGACTATGACCGACGTCTTACCGCCTTCAATGCCGTGTCTCAGAGACAGACTCCTTTGACAATCAATCAATGGATGCCGCTGCTCCACAACATGGTCTTCTTCCTCAACCTGGATGAAGAGTTCGGCATCCTCTCCTCCAACTCAGTCGACTGCCTGTGCAAATTCGCCAATGCTGCGGCTGACGCATGGGCTGAAGAGTCGCAGGCCGCTTATCTTGATATTCTGGGCGAGGTCATCATGCCAGCCATCCACACTGGGGTCAGAGAACCTTCAGAAACCGTCCGACGCGAGACTATAAGGTTGCTCGGTCACCTGGTGGCCAAGCTCGGGGAGTGGGCGCCGGTGGCCGACCTGGTCGTCCTAGCACCAACAGCTGATGAAGACTCCAGTAAAGCCTTCTTTGCCAACATCCTGACTCCGTCCGTCTCGAAACAACTCCAGGCCGTCCAAACCCTCTCATCAGTCAACGAGCGAGTTGAGCTGAGCAGCAAAAATATCAGCCACATCTTTCTGCCACTTCTTGAGCACTTCATATGGGGTCGTGCTGGCAGTGATGATCACGGCCTGGGCGCGCAGGCCGCGGCCACGATTGCTAGCCTTGCTGGCTCCCTCGAGTGGTCACAGTATAGAGCAGTGCTGCGACGGTACATATCGTACCTAGCATCGAAACCTGAACTACACAAGCAGGTGATCCGCTTACTGGACAAAGCCGTCGAGTCGCTTGTCTCAGCTGTCGATGTTGCCAACGAGACGCCAATGGAAATTGACAACGCTGCAGATGCCGCAGTCTCCAAACGCCGCCTTGCTCGGACCCTGCCAGCTCAGGAGAAGATGGCAGACGAGTTCACCGCCTACTTCACACCTCCCCTATTGGAGCACCTCCATGACAAGGACGAAGAGACCGTTAGTGCACGAGTACCAGTTGCTGTGATCCTGGTCAAGCTTTTGCGACTGCTTCCCGATTATTTACTCAGCCAGCAGCTCCCCAGCGTTCTCACTGACATCTGTCACATCCTGAGAAGCAAAGCCTGGGAGTCTCGGGAGATGTCGCGGACCACACTGGCTAAGATTGCGTGCATCCTGGGCGCTCCATCTTTCGGGTTCATCCTAAAAGAGCTGCGCGGCGCCCTAAAATCGGGAACGCAGTTACACGTCTTATCCTACACGATGCATACTTTGCTGCTGGCAGTGATACCGGAATTCCAACAAGGTGACCTTGACTACTGCTTGGAGTCTATGGTCGCAGTCATTATGGACGATGTCTTCGGTGTGGCTGGACAGGAGAAGGACGCTGAGGGCTACGTGAGCAAGATGAAGGAGGTCAAGAGTAGCAAGAGCCAGGACAGTATGGAGCTCATCGCCTCGACTGCATCAATTGCACAGCTTGTAGAGCTTGTCAAGCCTCTGCAGGCCCTGCTCCTGGAGAAGCTCGACCTTCGCATGGCCCGCAAGATCGACGAATTGCTCAACAGAATCGCGTCCGGCCTGCAAAAGAACCCCGCGTCTGAGAGCAGGGACACGATGGTGTTCTGCTATGAGGTTGTGCAAGAGGTGTACAACAGCAGAAAGCCCCGAGCGGAGGCCAAAATCGACCCAAGACTGAAGCGATACCTCGTCCAGAGGGGAGCAAAGAGGGAAGATCGAGGCGCGGCGAGCAAGCACACTCACAAGCTCATGCGCTTTGCAATCGATATTCTCAGGTCTGTGCTGCGGAAGCACGAGAAGTTGCGAACTGCAAGCAATATCAGCGGGTTCCTGCCGATACTTGGTGACGCCATTGTCGCGGGAGAGGAAGAAGTCAAGATAGCAGCCTTTAAGCTGCTAACGGTCTTGGTGCGAGTGCCATCCAAGACGCACGAGCTAAATGACTTGTACAAGGTGGCCTCCAAGGATGCCATCAAGTGTGTTGCTCAGTCAATCTCGACGACCACCGATTTGTCCCAGACTGCTCTCAAGCTCCTAGCCGTCATCCTCCGAGAACGTCGCGAGGTTGTGGT
Organism: Chrysoporthe cubensis; assembly: GCA_001282315.2. Lineage (NCBI taxonomy): Eukaryota > Fungi > Ascomycota > Sordariomycetes > Diaporthales > Cryphonectriaceae > Chrysoporthe > Chrysoporthe cubensis. The sequence continues at coordinate 901,532 of LJCY02000003.1, read as the reverse complement.
CAAGGATGCGGCCATCGATACTCTCCTTGGCAGGCTCAAGGACGACCTCACCGAGCCGCTGTACCGGCACGTCACGTTCAACTTCTTGCGCTCAGTCTTGGATCGTAAGATCGAGACAGCCGTCGTCTACGACACGCTGGACTACGTCGGCACCGTCATGATCACCAACGACGACAAGGACACGCGTGATCTAGCAAGAGGCGCCTTCTTTCAGTTCCTGCGGGAATACCCGCAGAAGAAGAGCAGATGGGCCAAGCAGATTGAATTTATACTTGCGAATCTCAAGTATTCTCGCGAAGGAGGTCGTCTGTCTGTTATGGAGATCGTACATCTGCTTCTGATGAAATCTGCAGATGACTTTGTGAAGGAAATCGCGGCGACGTGCTTCTTCCCACTTGTCTTATTGCTCGGCAACGATGATAGTGAACGATGTAAGCTTGCTGCCGGCGAGCTTATCAAAGAGATCTTCCGCAAGGCCGATATTGATCGGTTGCACGAGTTCCTGGCGCGGCTGAGATCCTGGGTCGAGCAGGATGGGAACCTGGCGGTGTTGAAGCTTGCCTTCCAGATCTTCGGGTACTACTTTGAAGCCAGAGAGCCCAACGAGAAGGATAAAAAGGACCTCAAGTTGCTCATTGGCAAGATCACCAATGTTCTAGATGACGAGGACAAGGCAGAGTGGGGGCTGGTCAACACGGCCCTCAACCTGATGCACACCCTAGTCGACCAGCATCCTGCGAGGTTACTGTCCAAGGACACCACTGGACTATGGATCGGCGTCTTCGGCTGCATGTCTCATGAGCATCCGGTTGTGAAGCTCAATGCTGTCAAACTGCTGTCGAGGTATCTAACCGACTTCGCTGGCAACGCATCTGGAGCAACCAAAGGGCAACCGGTCACTGGCTCTCATGGACAGAAGCTGGATCAGGACCAGATTGCGCAGGTCATCCGTCTGCTTCTGGGGGCCTTGAGAGGTCTTGAAGTTGACGAGGCATTGGCCCAGGAGAGTATACAAATCTTGGTCTTCCTCTCTCACTTCCTGGACACCGCACCGGTTAAAGACGACAGCGACGCTTCTGATGAGGAGGGCGATGGCGAAGATGACTTCTTCAAAGAGATCGACGGGGAAGACGCCCAAGACACGCAGCCCGCGAACATGAGCATGCGTTACGTCTTCTCTCGCCTCGCAGCCATCATTCGCCGTGAGGTCCCACCGCGCGCCCCCGCACTCGTGAGCAAGCTTGCCGCGATCGAAGCTCTTGGAGCTCTGACCACCCAATCCGATGCGGCCATCCTCACTGCATCCGCACGTACCATCCTCCGACCCCTCCGCAACCTCACAGATGCCTCCATACCCGCTCCATTCTCGACAGACCAGGTGTTCAAGACACGCTACGAAACGCTCAAGACCAAAGCGCAGGAGATTATGGACGCGCTGCAGACGAAGCTGGGCACTGCGGAGTATACGAAGCATCTGTTGGCGGTTGGCGAGGACATTCGCGAGAGGAGGATGGCGAGGTCGAGTAAAAGGAAGGTGGAGGCTGTCACGGCACCGGAGAAGTGGGGGCGGGAGAAGAAGAGAAAGATGGATAGGAAGAAAGATCGCAGGAAGGAGAGGGGAATGGAGCACCGGAATGCTAGGAGAGGATATTGACCTATTGGGAGGTTAAAGATACCACAAGAATGATTGGTCGAAAGATGAATGCATATATGCTAAATAAATTTTGTTCCGTTGTTCAAGGTTGGAGTCGTGAGTGTTCTCTATACTCGCACAATGAAATCTAAATTGTCCTGGGGTATTCCGAAACGCCGACACATGCCTTGTATGCTGATATACATCGCCCTGACCTTTGCCCCAGCTACTTGGCACCTCCGTCCTACTCTTTGAGCCCCCTTTTCTCTAGGTGTCCATCTGTCAAAGATGATGAACAATATCGGCTGGGTACCGACGCTCGACGGGCCGCGAGCGTGACTCCTTGAAAATCCTCCCCTGCCTGTCAGCCCGAGACGCGGGACGCGATTGCCTGCATCCCCTGAGCCTCAAACCCCTTAGGCCTTCCCAAAGGTCGACCCAGGCGCCTCGTCTTCTCCCTCGACGTCTCTGGTCTCATTCCTAGCGGCGGGTACCGGATCCTTCCCCTCGCCCTCGCCTGTCCTCTCCTCCCTACTCGTGGTACTCCCATCCTCCCAGAATTCCAAGTCGCCATCTTCGCCCAGGGTGCCCCGCTTCACAAGCCGCCCGCGCTCCTTCATCAGCTCCTCGACCGTGATTCTGCGGTTGCCAAAGATGTTGAGGTGGTCGCTGATGACGTGCCGGTTCCGACAGGACGGACAGGTGATGAGCACAGAGCCGTAGTGGTAGCCCTGCTTGGAAACGTTGTGGGCGGAGCGGGTGCCGCAGGGGACGCAGGTGAAGGTGAGCTCGTAGGAAGGCTGCTTGGACGTGTTGGGCTTCGGGGCGGAGGAGGAGGAGGAGGGGCGCGGAATGGAGTGCGCGTGGCGGCGGGATGTCGCGAAGAGTACGAGGCGTGATGGTGGCGGTGTTGCGAGGCGTGGTGTCGAGGCCGAGATAAGGGACACCTGTCTTGGGCCGTAGAAGTGCCTCTGGGTGGTTACCTGGCGAGCTAACAACCTCGCACCACCGACAAGCGGACGCATGCTTGATGGGAGCACCGTTGAGGCCATGGTTGACTGATCGTACTGAAGAGATTGAGTTGGATTTGTATGCCGAGGCGCAGATCTTCAAAATCGTATAGGTACTATGTACTACTCTATGACGTTCACTTTTTAGGGGACATCGCGGCAGGCAAATAACGGCACTGGAGAAACACCAGTCCGAAGAAATGGGGAATTGTGATCTCTCGACCAATCAAGTATAAATCGGGTACAGCCGGCCTCAGGTACCTGGAGGGGTCGAAGGCTTACACGCGTGGTGCCTAACTTTGTATAGTCGGCGTGCGTGGGGCCAGCATCCTCCACCTTCCAGAACGCGGAGGCAATATCATCAACTATTCAACATGGTCCTCTGACATGGCCCTTTCTTTTTTATTTCTTTTGCCATGAGACCTGACACGCACATTTGTGATCGAAGAGGCTGCAATCTGGAAGACCAGGGAGCACCGCATTGATCCGAAACCCTCCGCCTTCTGCTGTCTCCTCCTTCCTCCTTGACATCACATCTGCCACAGACAGGACAAACCTCTCCACTGGATAAGACCCTCGACCGGATACAGCACAGGAGACCAGCCCAAAGAATTCTTTCTATGTCCTCTACTGGTCTATCTCCCTGACTCTTTTCTCTTGCCTTTGGAGCTTCCATCTGCCTGGCCAGATGGGCGCATGATAATGCATAGACCAACCAACAAGATCAGGGCTCCTCGGAAGGTACTGCTTTATTCCTATCGCTCTCACATCATCCCTCCTGGCCAGCAAGATTCACCCTCACCTACAGCCTATTCACACAGCCAGCCTCCCACTCATATCCCTCCGGCCTGCTTCAGTCTTCTCGTCCCTTCCTCGTCCCGCCTCTCTTTCCTTCCAGATCTCAAACATCTGTTCTGGCAGGCTTTTAGAGATGGCTTGCATTAGACTTCCCTCTCCTCCCTTACTCTTAGAAACGAAACTGACATGAATCCCAAACAGCCCGTGGGCCGCCGTCTCAATGGCCAGCTTACCGAGGAGCAGGAATTCGACGCCTGCTGGTCCATGATCTACGACGCCCTTGCCGATATCCACAGACGCGATGCCGGTAAACTCTCTTTCGAGCAGCTATACCGCGCATCTTACAAGATAGTCATAAGAAGACGAGGCCTTGAGCTCTACGAGAAGGTCGGCGCGTTCGAGGAGAAGTGGTTCCGTGATGAGGTCATGCCCCCCATCTTCGAGTTGGTGTCTGGGAACCTGGTCAGCCTGGCCCTGGGCGACCTGCCCGGCACCTCCACCAACGAGAGGCGCGAGATGGGCGAGAAGTTCCTCAAGGGCATGCGTGATTCGTGGGAGCGCCATGTTAGTGCTATGGGCATGGTCACGGACATCATGATGTACCTCGACAGAGGCCAGGTCGCACCCGCCGACCACGACGCAGACCGACCGCCCCTTTACATGACCGTCCTCGGCCTTTACCGCGACAATATCCTGCGCTTCGAGTTCCCCTCCATCGAGGGTCCCCTGACTAATGTCATAAACGCGGTCGTGCTCGACCTGATCAACATGGACAGGAGGGGAGAAATCATCGACCGCAACCTCGTCAAGAGGGTCCTGGTCATGTACGAGCAGCTGGCTGAGACGGACGAGACAGCTGACGACAACCGCCTCTACATTACTACATTCGAGCCTGCCTACCTGACGGACAGCCGGCGGTTCTACGCACAGGAGGCCGATCAGCTACTGCAGGATGGCGACGCGAGTGCCTGGATCCGTCAGACAAACCGCCGTCTGCAGGAGGAGGTGGCTCGATGCCAGACGACAGTTTCTAAGCTGAGCCAGGCCAAGATCCTTGCTGTCGTCGAGGATGAGCTCATCTCGAGGCATCTTGACAAGTTTCTGGCGCTGGAGGTTACTGGCCTCCGCCCTATGATTGATAATGACCGCCTCGAAGACCTCTCGATCCTCTACCGGTTGGTCTCCAGGCCTGGAGTGAAGAATGGCATCGAAAAGTTGAAAAAGATCATATCCGTGCGGGTCGTGGAGCTCGGCGTCGAGATCGAGAAGGGCTTGAACGAGGTCAACCTCTCTGGTCCACACGCAGCGTCTGCAAAAGCTGAAGAGGATGCGCCGAACGATGGGGCTGAGAAGACGAAAGCGTTGACCGGCGCGGCCCGGCAGACGGCTGCCGCCGTCAAGTGGGTGGACGACGTTCTGCAGCTGAAGGACAAGTTCGACAAGTTCTTGTCGGAGTGCTTTAATGACGATAAGATACTCGAGTCGGCCCTGACCAGGAGCTTCGCCGACTTTATCAACCTCTTCAACCGCAGCGCAGAGGTCGTATCCTTGTTCATCGACGACAATCTCAAGAACGGCATAAGGGGCAAGACTGAGACGGAGGTCGATGTGACTATGGATAAGGCGATCACTCTCATCCGCTACCTGCAGGATCGCGACATGTTCCAGCGCTACTACCAGAAACATCTGGGGCGGCGCCTGCTGCATGGCAAGTCCGAGAGCCAGGAGGCAGAGAAGCAGTTGATCTCACGGATGAAGCAGGAGATCGGCAGCCACTTTACTTCCAAGTTTGAGGGCATGTTCAAGGATATGGATACCTCGCATGATCTCACCTCTGGATACCGCGATCACATCCGTGCTTTAGGAGACGTGGACCGTAAGAACATCGAACTCAATATCAGCGTACTCACGAGCAACAACTGGCCCCCGGATGGCATGGCTCCCAAGTCTGGTGATGGTCCGAGGGTGGAGTGCACTTGGCCCCCCGAGATCAAGCGCCTGCAGGAGAGCTTTCTTAAGTATTACCTCAGCGAGCGTAATGGTCGGGTCCTCACATGGATGGGCACCCAGGGTACTGCCGACATCAAGTGCGTCTTTCCCAAGGTCCCGGGTAAAGACAGCGGTCCCCTGAGCAAGGAGCGGCGCTACGAGCTCACCGTGTCTACCCACGGCATGGTGGTCCTGATGGTGTTCAATGACTTGCCTGAGGGCAAATGGCTCAGCTACGAGGACATCCAGGCCATGACCAATATCCATACGGCCGAGTTGAACCGTACGCTAGCGTCTCTGTCCCTCGCCCCCAAGTCGCGGGTCTTGTTGAAGGATCCGATGAACAAGACGATCAAGTCCGGCGACAAGTTCTCCTACAATAGCTCCTTCACCAGCAAGACCGTGAAGATTCGGGCGCCGATAGTGAGTGCGCAGTCCAAGGTCGAGGACGTGGATGAGCGAAAGGAGACGGAGAAGAAGAATGACGAGAGCCGAGCCCACATTGTGGATGCGGCTGTCGTCCGGATCATGAAGTACGTCTCAGCTTGGATGCTTTCTAGAGATACGTGGCTAACCCTCGCTACAGGGCGCGGAAGGAACTCGCGCATAACCGCCTCATCACGGAAGTCATCACCGTACTTACTGGGCGCTTCAAGCCTGACGTCTCTCTTGTCAAGAAGCGCATTGAGGATCTCATAGCGCGAGAGTATCTCGAGCGTTCCGAGAACAGTGACGCTACACAGCAGGTTTACCGATACCTGGCTTGATGCTCACTCCATTATCACCGGGTCTTCCTCGCGTTACCTCAGCGTGAGCGACGGGAGAAACCCCTTGTATATTTGACGCATGATCTTATGCTTTTAGATGAACGAAACGAGGCGAGGCGTCTGGTCTTTTCGATTGGAACAAAGCATGATGCATGGTCGGCCGGGGTAGTCACTTGCTGCGCATTGCGAAAAGAAAGCATAGGCACGGAACGATGACTTTGTCACTTTTTTGCGACGACGGGCATCTCGAGGATGAATGTGATCGGCCTCATCTGGACGGGTGGGACGGGTGGGCGGGCTTCACAGCAGCTGCACTGGGCATTACTAGTGCTCCTCGCATAGGTCTGGCGAGGAATGTGGCTAGATGAACCAAAATGATTTCCGGATGAGCTCTTGTATCCTCTCCTGTCCTTGTGATGACTAACACGCTGGTGTCCTCTCAGACGTGAGGTGGGACGAGCAGATCTTGTGTGTTTTCGAACCAGAATCCCTACCACAGAGGAGCGCGCGGCCGCATGATCCGAGGCTCATCCCACGTCGTGCGACTTCCCGGATCCGCTACCTAGGTCTTCCCTCTGCCACCACCTCGCTCGCCGCCTACATGATCGTCTGCTCCCTCTCGTCCCCGGTTAGTAAAAGCAGTTCTCTGCACTCTGCGGGTGTGCATGGTCTCGGCTACGGGGTGACGCACGGCATGGTAGTAGATATTTGGATAGGGGAAGCTGCACGAGGCGGTGCCGGGGTAGTAGACGACGGGGGCGGCGCTGGCCGGGTGGCATACGGCTGTGTAGTACTGCTGTGGCGGCTGCTGCTGCTGCTACTGCTGCTGCTGCTGGTAGGTGGGCATGGCGGCGACGGAGGTGCCGTTGACGGGCAGGCGGGCGTTCTGGGGAGGATAGGTGCCGGAGACGAGGACGCTGTAGTAGGGCCCGCCGGTGTACGGGCGGGTGTAGATGATGTTGTCGGTCATCTCGAGGGGTCGGTGGTGGTGGTGGTTGTTCTGCCTGTTGGGTCTGCGCTGAGATCCCTGAACGGTGGATGGGCTACTAAGGTTGGGGCAGCTGGGGGGAGGACCGGATCTAGCGAGGCAGGATGCAATTTATGTCTAAATACTGTCTGTACTGTGTTCTGCCAGAGAACAGGGCGCTGACGGCTGGTTCGTCACGATGTCCTCGTGAGTAAACGACGGCGTGCCGTCATGAGCTGAGGGCTAGCTGGCTGTGTTAGCCAGCCCAGGCTGAATTGACAAAGCATTCACCATGTACATGTTATATACACACATATGTATATGCAGCAAGAGTGAGACACGCAGGAGAGGCTCTCTCTGACATGCCCGGGTAGGTATGTGTGTATGTATGTATGTATATATGTATGTCATCCATTGAGCGTGGTGACATGTAGTCCTGCCCCGGCTGGCGGCGACCTGAGGTCGAGGATCAAGAACGGTCATCACCACACAGACATCGCCTGCTGGCATCGCCGTCGTCAGGCAGGCCTGGCTGTCGTGGCAGGTCGTGAAGAAGTGGTTGAGGAAATAAATGGGAGGGTGGCCCGTGCTCCTCCTCGGGCCAACTCGGAGGCAGGCTGGGGCGGCGTCGTGATTGGGCGGCGGGCGCAGCTAGCGCCTGGGCCCCCCAACCTTCCCGAGGAGGTCCTAGGTCCTCTGCCCTGTGCCGTGGCCAACTGCGGGCCAGCGCAGTTTTTGCTCTCGTCCTCGTTCCAAGGTCCCAATTCCTAAACACCGCAACCGCTTTCCTGCCCATCGAATCTCCTCTCCACACAGTTGCAAGTCAATTGCAATTGTCTTCCTCCTCTCTCTAGGCACATAGAGAACCCCCGCCAATATGTTCCGAACCGCCCTCCGCCAGAGCACCCGCGCCGTCGGCGCCCTCTCTGCGTCGAGCAGAGCTGCCGCCGTAAGTTTTGCTGCGAGGGCTTGACGACATCACCACCCACACCCACACCCACACCCGCCCACAACCCTTTTCCGCCGCGCCGACCCGGCCTCAATCCCGTCCAGAACCACCTCCAGCCGGCCTCGACCATGCCCGGAAGCACCTGCCACGCCCAATTGGGCCCCCGGCGGGCCCGTCAGCGCGGTGCGAGGGCCTGCCTGAGCTCCCTAACCGGGGGCGTGCGAGGTTTTCCGGGCGGCCGAGCTGGAGCTGTTTCGACCCGACCGGGGTCGTCGGCGTGGCACGGGCGAGGACGGGCACGCGGCCAGCACACCACGCCCTGCCGCACACGCACCAAGTACTGTCAAACTGTTGCACCGAGCTGACGCACCTTCTCTTTCCCTCCGGTATAGGTTCGCTCTGCCGCCCCCGCCGTCGCCTCGATACAAGCTCGCACCTATGCCGACAAGGCCACCCCCACCGAGGTCTCCTCCATCCTCGAGCAGCGCATCCGTGGCGTCCAGGAGGAGTCCAACCTCGCCGAGACTGGCCGCGTCCTGTCTGTCGGGTACGTCTGCATAAAGAGCGCGGGATCATCGCCCCCCTTCATCAAGATCTGCCGGTTGGCAGCACCTGGAGACGCGAGCACCGCGGGAGCGCCGGCCGGTCAGTCAGGGTGGTGGAAAGGAATCGTGTGGCTGACAGCTGGCCCTACAGTGATGGTATCGCCCGTGTGCACGGCATGGCCAACGTCCAGGCCGAGGAGCTGGTCGAGTAGGTCTTCTCTTCCCCCAGAGCCCATTCGCGCCGCCGAGATCGGTGAGACTGACAGGTGTCCAGGTTTGCCTCTGGTGTCAAGGGCATGTGCATGAACCTTGAGGCTGGCCAGGTCGGTGTCGTGCTTTTCGGTTCTGACCGTCTCGTCAAGGAAGGCGAGACCGTCAAGCGTACCGGAGAGATTGTGAGTGGTCCCGATCGCGCCTGCCTCTGCGCGCCTGCCTCTTCGCGCCTGCCCGTTTCGAGCTGCTGACAAACAACCGCCAGGTCGATGTCCCCGTCGGCCTCGAGCTGCTCGGCCGTGTCGTCGACGCCCTCGGCAACCCCATCGACGGCAAGGGCCCTCTCAACGCCAAGGAGAAGCGCCGTGCGCAGCTCAAGGCCCCTGGCATCCTGCCCCGCCGTTCCGTCAACCAGCCCGTGCAGACCGGTCTCAAGTCTATCGATGCTATGGTCCCTATCGGCCGTGGCCAGCGTGAGCTGATCATCGGTGACCGTCAGACCGGAAAGACCGCCGTCGCCCTGGACGCCATGCTGAACCAGAAGCGGTGGAACAACACCACCGACGAGACCAAGAAGCTGTACTGCGTCTACGTCGCTGTCGGCCAGAAGCGGTCCACCGTCGCCCAGCTCGTCAAGACTCTCGAGGAGAACGACGCCATGAAGTACTCCATCGTCGTCGCCGCCACTGCCTCTGAGGCCGCTCCTCTTCAATATCTAGCTCCATTCACGGGTGAGTGCACCTTCATCATGTCATGACAACTCTGGGAAGGAACGACACACTCCCGTCATGGACCCCATTTTCTTGTCCCCCCATCACAATTTTCTCTTCATTTTCAATCTTTCTCTTCTTGCTCCTTAGCGAGCGTGTCCAGATCCCAAGAACATCATCCCCTCATTGTCATTTTCATTGTGTCAATTCCTGCTCCTCAGTGAGCGTGTCCGGATACCAAGATCATCATCCCCTCATTTTCATTGTGTCGATTCCCTTACGTCTTGAAGATGACGACTCCCCTTGAGACAACTCCCCTTGAGACAACCCGAGAACTTGTCGATGCCTATGTCTGGTCCACTGTCACCGTGGATGCTCCAGACTGGTATGTCTGCCCGATTTTTAAGATCGTGCTCGGTGAAGAAGAGGCGTACGACATGATCTGCTCCCGGTCACCGCTCAGCTTTCCCCCAAACCTACTTGATGTTCTGCAGTCACCGACACCTCCGAGCATCGGGTTTTTTCAATCATTACCGGCGCCGCCTCATGACGAGAAAGTCTGGGCTATCTATGCTGTCCTCATGGAAAAGTCGGGTCACCGAGCCAGACTCTACATTGGTTCCGGTACAGACGCCCAGTCCGGTGTCGTGGCCAGGCTCAACAACTATGACAAGCAACATCATCTGCCTCGCTTGGTGAAGCATGCTGTCGACAACGGATTCACCATCAGTCATCATGGACTTCTCTGCTGGTGTCCCATACCTGCTGTTCGTCATGTCCCCAAGACTCGCACCCGCTTCCTCGCCCTTGAGGCCCTTTTCACCTTCATCTTCCATGCTGCCGTCGAGACCATAATGGACACCCTTTGGACGTCGTTCATGCCATGGAAGCGAGACCAAGTGGAATGGGATCCATTGGGCACTCATACACCTCTCATCGAGCGACCTCGCGACACACACATGACCGAGGAACAGTTGGAAGCCTACAATGAAGCACGCGTGCAACGTGTCAAGAAGAACATGGCCATCAACAGCAAGCTCGCAGAAGACAGAGAGCGCTCCAATGATTTACAGGGCTATCTTGCAAGAAAGCGCCATGATAAGTTGGAATGGTCACACCGGAACAAGGACAGAGTCCTCGAGATTGCCGCCGGTGTTCGAGCTCGCGCCAAAGCATCAAGAAAACATGTCTGTGAGACATGCAAGTTGTCATTGCAATCTGCTCATGCTCTACGCAAGCATCTTGCCACCAATGCTCACAAGGAGCAAGTCAGACTCGCCGCCGGTGGTGTCTTGAAGCCGCTCTCAGCCAATGAGCGTCGGCTGAAGGACGCATATGAGGCCAAGAAGAAGAACAGGAGCTACTCATGTGTCACCTGTGTCAAGGATTTCATCACCAAAGCACACCTCGACAAGCACAACGCATCCAAGAAGCACAAGGCCAAAGTCGCCGCTGAGGCCGCTGCGACTGCAACCGAGTAGCACCCGGATCTGCCAGTGGCGGATTCATCACCGAGCTATCACCTCATGCTATCACCTCATCTGCTCTCTCACGACTACTTGCTAACTCTTACATGTTTTAAAAGGCGCGACGGTTGGTGAATTTTTTAGGGATACCGGAAAGCACTCGCTGGTCATCTACGACGATCTGTCCAAGCAGGCCGTGGCCTACCGCCAGATGTCTCTGCTCCTGCGTCGCCCCCCCGGACGTGAGGCCTACCCCGGTGACGTTTTCTACCTCCACTCGCGTCTGCTCGAGCGTGCCGCCAAGATGAGCGACAAGCACGGCGGTGGCTCCATGACTGCCCTGCCCGTCATCGAGACCCAGGGTGGTGATGTGTCCGCCTACATTCCCACTAACGTCATTTCCATCACCGACGGCCAGATCTTCCTGGAGTCTGAGCTGTTCTACAAGGGTGTCCGGCCTGCCATCAACGTCGGTCTGTCCGTGTCTCGTGTCGGCTCCGCTGCCCAGCTCAAGGCCATGAAGCAGGTCGCTGGATCCCTGAAGCTCTTCTTGGCCCAGTACCGTGAGGTCGCCGCCTTCGCCCAGTTCGGTTCCGACCTGGATGCCGCTACCAAGCAGACCCTGAACCGTGGTGAGCGTGTAAGTATCTGCGAGCCCCGAGATGTCGCGTCTCGTTCCTGTCCCTCGCCCTTGCTGACCTATGGCTGACCATACGATTCTCTGCAGTTGACCGAGCTCCTGAAGCAGAAGCAGTACTCTCCTATGGCCGTCAACGAGATGGTGCCCCTCATCTTCGCCGGTGTCAACGGTCACCTCGACTCCGTCCCTGTCGCCAGGATCCTCCAGTGGGAGGCTGACTTCCTGGCCCACCTGAAGACCAACGAGTCCGAGCTGATGGCCACCATCGACAAGGAGGGTGCCCTCAGCAAGGAGCTCGAGGCGAAGCTGAAGGATGTCATCACCAGCTTCACCAAGAGCTTCACCTCCTAAACGGCTGTATGATCTTGGATGGACGGGAAAATGATCTTGGGAAGGGGCGATCTTCGGGGTTACGTGGGAGTAGACACTAAAAAAAGACGTCTATACTGCGTATAGTTCGTCTCCTGACTTAGACAGGAGCGGCTTTCACGATCAGGTGCCGGTGGCGGGAAGATGGCATGAGTGAGAGGGTGATGTCGGTTGCACCATTGTAAAATAGAGTCGTCAACCAAATAGCACTCGATTTCTTTTGTCCGCGAAGGCATTCTGCTCCTTGTTATCCTGCTGCGCAAGTCTGGTGGTCATTAGGTAAGGCAATGTGAGGACGAGGACTCGGTAGTAGTGACATCATTCCCGTTCCACGTATTCCCGCGGCACACATCAGACACACGACATGCACCATCACCACATTTCTCTCCCCACTCTATACTTGCCCTCTCTTACCTTCCCCATTGCTACTTCTGCTCTCGGAAGCATCGCCTGCCCGAGCGTTCTCTATCGCGGCATCGACTGCCCTTACAAGCAAGCACCCAGAGCAGCCCCGCGAATCCGACCACCCTCTACGACAACGGCCTTGGTGGGGAGCTGACCGTGCACAGAGAAGCTCCGTTCGCGCCCATTGGAGAAAGCCGAGCCCTTCCAGATGGCATCGGACATGTCTCCCGCCACCAGAGAGCTCCTGGGCCGCGCGAGGCAGCTGGTGCCGCCCATGCTGGACAAGTTCCACAAAGGTCCGTCCGCCCGCGACCCGGAGGGGCTCCTCCGGCCAGGTTCCTGCGACTCGATGGACAGCGTGCTGATGATACGTTGGGCGTGATACAGGCCAGCAGGGGCGCATAGCAGTGATTGGTGGCAGCGAGGACTACACAGGCGCGCCGTATTTCTCGGCCATGGCGAGCGCAAGATTGGGGTGCGATATGGTGCGCGGCCCCCCTCCCTCCTTCCCTATCTTCCCGAGCTGCTCCTGTGCCTCCACGTCTGTGTATACGACCTATCTACCTGCCTGCTCAATTGGAAGGACAAGCGAGTTGACAATGCCCTCTCCTCCAGTCCCACGTCATCTGTACCCCCGGCGCGGCCTCCGTGATCAAGACCTACTCCCCGAACCTGATGGTCCATCCCCTCATGCGGCAGTCCCCCTCCCGGGGGACCTCGGACGCGTCCACCTCCACCGCCCCCGCGGACGCCGTCGCGTCGCCCATCATCGACATGCTGTCCCGGCTGCACGTGCTCGTCGCGGGGCCCGGGCTGGGCCGCGACCCGCTGATGCAGGACACCGTGGCGCGGGTCGTCGGCGCGGCGCGGGAGCGCGGGACGCCCGTGGTGCTGGACGCCGACGCGCTGCTGGTCGTGCAGGCGCGGCCCGAGGTCGTGAGGGGGTACCGGCTGGCGGTGCTGACGCCGAACGTGGTCGAGTTCGCGCGGCTGTGCAGGGCGCTGGGCGTCGAGGAGGAGCAGCCCGGGGGTTCGGGTGGGAAAGAGACGGCCAGGGTCGAGGCGCTCGCGCGCGCCCTGGGCGGCGTGACGGTCGTGCAGAAGGGCTTCCGCGACCTCATCAGCGACGGGGAGACGACGCTGGTCGTCGACGTCGAGGGCGGGAAGAAGAGGAGCGGCGGGCAGGGGGACACGCTGACGGGCTCGATCGCGACGTTCCTGGGCTGGCGGAAGGCGTATCTGGACGGGCTATGGGACCACGGGGGGAGGCTGGACGAGGGGGAGCTGGTGCGGCTCGCGGCCTTTGGGGGGTGTGCCATTACGAGGGTACGTTTTTTTTTCTTTCTTTCTTTCTTTCCTTCTCTTTTCCTTCTTTTCTTCTTTTTTTCCTTCTCTTCTTCTTTTTTTCCTTATTCTTCTTTTTTTCCCTCTTTCCTTCTTTTTTTCCTTCTTGCCTTCTTTTTTTTCCTTCTTTCCTTCTTTCCTTCTTTCCTTCTTTCCTTCTTTCCTTCTTTCCTTCCTTCCTTCTTTCCTTCCTTCCTTCTTTCCTTCCTTCCTTCCTTCCTTCCTTCCGTTTTTCCCCCGGGGGGGGGGGTCGCCTCCTTTTCCACCCGTGCTCATGAACATGAGAGAGGTGCTGTTCCTCCGCGGTCGCCCTCGACGAACGTCACAGGAACGTGAGAGTTCTCAGGAGAGGCCTTACTACCGCACGTTGCATCTCGGAGCTGCTGGGGACTAAGGGCCTTGAGAACGTGAAGCTGACTTGCACGATCACAATAGGAATGCTCCCGCCAGGCCTTCGAGAAGAAGGGCCGCAGCCTGCAGGCGAGCGACCTCACGGACGAGGTCCACATCGCCTTCCTCAGGCTCTTCGGGGAGGACGAGCCGGACGCGGGTAGCTTGAAGCTGTAGGCGAGGGGGTCGTTCTGGCCCGCCCAACCTGCCGGATGTCCTCCGGCCGGCGGTACTACGAACGCAGGAACGGGTCCTGTTGCTATTTGTGCTGCAAAAGTAGTGCCCTGCATAGAGGCCTACATAGATGCTGCTGGGTCAGGGGTTGCCGCGCCGGGCAAGATCCGCAGAGATGGTCAGTAAGAGCGGATTGTCATTTCACCAATATCTGATTGAGTACTTGACCATGCTTCTCCGGTTTGTTGCCGTATCACGTGTGTGTGTAGGAGTTGAGATGTCTACGCAGTGCCCCCACCGGAAAAAGAACCTATGACTTCGAAAAAAAAAAAAAAAAAGATAACCCGGTGTCTGGCTACACCGGCTCTCCTGCCACGGGCGGAGGAGCCGCCCTCGCATGCGCGTAGCGTCTGAGCCGTGCCGAGACGACGCAGAACTAAGCACGCGAGGAGAAGCAAGTATGGGTTATTAGCGGCAGAGAAGACGTTGCGCGCTGAGGCCCGGAGCTGCTGCGGGGCGGGAAGTCGACGGACCGGGAGGCTGAGACACACAAGTTGGGAGGGCGCCGCGACGTTGAGGACACTTCTTTTTGTGAGCGTCTGTTATCTCGAGACGGGATGGGCAGCCGGAAAAGAAAGGTAAGAAGAGGAGAGGGGGCCGTTCCGTGATGGAGGACGGCTGCCTCGCCAGGAGGGAGGGTGGGAGCGAGTCACGAAGAGAGGGAGAGGTCACTACGAACAAGGCACACACACAGAGAGAAGGCGAAAGAGAGAGAGCTAGCTGTTCCAGACCAAAACCAAGCCGCCACTCACCCCTCCTCACGAAAAGAGCATGGCATGCATCTGGTCCCCTCCGGCCCCGACCCGATCCACGGGCAGAGCCGCCCGATCGAGTCGAGATCGCGGACGCCAGCACGGCCAGGTCCTGGGACTGCATGTCGCACGGCCCATTCTCATGCGGGATCGGGGGAAGGAGGGTGCGCACAAGCGAGTGGCGCTTGTTTTATATTGATCTTGTCCTCCGCGAAGGGGGGGGAAGGCCAAGACCACCCCATCCAGCCCTCGCCACCTGGAGGGTACGGTCTCTAGTCCCATTCATTCTCTGGTGGCGAGCGGGTTATGACGGCCCTCTGTGCCAGTAGGAGGAGGAGGAGGCTGTCGCGGGCGGATGTTCACGATAGTATGGACCCGGGCCTCGCGAGGGAGGAGAGGAGAACAATGGGCGAGAGAGAGAGCGGGGGTCTGAGAACGGGCCCAGATGGGGTCTCCCCTTGCCTAAATTGACTTACTTGTCGTCACGGCAGGAGAAGAAGCAAAGTGATCCGCGGGTCTCGCTGCCTGCGGGTGGAACATGTCTCGCGGGGGGGGCGAGGGGCCCAGAACACCCCCGCTGACACCACGGGATGACATGGGGGAGGGAAGAGAAGAAGAAAAGACCCAAGTCGGACCCTTGGGAAGCAGGGGAGACGGGTTTGCCGTGGTGCCCTCCCTCCCTCCAGGCCGCGGGTCGAGCTCGGTGGCAAGCCGACGGGGCCCGCGGTGCGGTGCGGCGCATATACACCGCATGCAGTACGACGCTCCTGAACCATAGCCTCGGAAAGCCCTCGCTTCGGGGGGTAACCCATTGGCTGCGCTGGCCGGGCCCGAGGGGAGGGCGGGGTTGGGAGGCGCCCAGCGGCGGATCCCAAGAGGTGTCTCAGCTGGAGGGTCGACCTCCGCGGTGGCGTGGTTGGCATATAGGACTGACTGCCCCATTGTCCCTTCGTATCTAAGGCGCTCCTCCTCTTCCTGATACCGCGGCTGAGACATGTCGTGGCGGGGGCTCTGTGAGCACCTGGAGGGGGGTCTCGTGCGTGTTGGACGGAGAAGTCGACGGGAGTGGACCATCCCGTCTGCTTGGGAGCCGTGGACAGGAAATCCACGCGCGGGAGAGCTGTGAGGACCGCACCGTCGTCCCGGGGTCTCGACGACGGGACCCCTTCCCTCCCTTGTGCTCTCCTTGATGGGCAGCAGGCCGTCGTCTGCAGATCTCGCAGCGAGCGAGGCCAGCTGACGTTGACGTCCTGAACGCGTCCTGCTGGAGCAGCACTCCACAGTTCAGCTCGGGCGGTGTCGTCGGACTCAAGCTCGCGGAGCAGGCATGCAGGCAGGTCTGGCACGTCGACGGAGGGTCGTGCCAGTCCCTTCCCGTCCCTCACATGACGGGCTGGACCGTAGATGCGCCTCGCGGGGCCGGCACCTGATGTCAGCGACGCCAGTGGCGCCACCCCAGGCCGGGTCGGGTCCGTGGGGAGAGAGTCGTCGTGATGGCCCGCTGGGGGTCTCACGAGTGAACGAGAGAATCCTCCAATCGCATCAAGCCGCGCCAGAGGAAAGAAAAAAAAAAAGCAGGGCCCCGGCAGAAACAAATGATGTGTGTCAAGGCAGGCCTCTGCTGGTTTTTTTTCTTCTCTCTCTCTTCTTCTTATTTTTTCTGGTTCGTGTTTTTAATTTTTTGTGGTCCTGGCCGCGCTGCTCTGGGCGAGCGATGTGACGATGTCTGCAAGGTGAAGAGATCGATCGAGCTGTGAGGTTTGCTTTTGCGGGATGCGCAGGGATGACGCCGGTTCGCCCCAGCGGCCCGCCCATGCTGCCAAGATGCGAAAAGTACTGCTCGATATAGGTACGGTCTACTGAGTATACTGCTGATCACGTACTGCTGAGTATGTACTATGTACTCTGTCCTAAGTACTATGCACTACTAAGTATGAACTGCCCACCCTCCTTGCCTCGACCTGTGTGTCTGCCGCTGTGTCTGCCGCTGTGTCTCCCTGCGTTGCGTTCCGTCATGTCATGGAGGCACGAGGAAGACAGCCCGTCCTCGTCTCCTGTGTCCATCTCGAAACACCGTCCCTTTCCCTTGCGCTGTCTGCCCGGCGCGACAGACACATGTCATGTCCCTGTGCGAGCCCCCCCAGACCGTACGCACTGGCGGAGAGAAGATGAATGACGAGCTGCAGTGGTGGTGGAAGGGGGAGGGAAATGGGGGTGGTGGTCCTCATCTCGCCAGTCATCCATCGCCTGGGACAGGGCGACACAGTGCTCGGCGGTTTAGTGCCCCGGTGGACACGACTACCTGCGACTAGCTGGTAGCCGCCCACCGTTGTTGGCCCGTCGTGGCCAACTGCTTGTGCGTGGACCCCCATCCTCCGCGGGTCTGCCTGGGCGCTTCCACCGCCCGCCGGCCCATGCTGGCTGGCTTGCTGGGCTGGGGCCCCACGGCACAGCAGAGCACCCGTGTGTTTGCGTGTGCGTGCGTGCGTGCGTGCGCGCGAGGCCCTCACCTGCCTGCTCCTCGACGACGCGGTGCGTGCGCCAGCCGCTCTGCATATGCGGTACGCGCATGGGGGGGCCGGGCGACGACGGGCTTGCATGCACTAAAGCAGGTCGGGACGGACGAGCCGGACGGAAACCCTGGCATCGATCGACGGCACTGGGACTGACCTGATAGTGTGGATGGCACGGATGCGCGACCTTGACTCTGGCAGGCCGAGCCGCATCGGCTCTTGAGGAGCGATCTACATGCGCCCGCGCGCGCGACAGGACCTTACCCTTACCTGGCCCCCCAGTGCCCTCGCTGGATACAGGATGATGGGGACCCAGCCGTCGCCATCGCGATAGGCCACCGCTGCCCGGGGACGTTCTGCTGCGTGGCTGGCGTGACCCACTCCCGCGCGGTAAGGGCATATAACATTCCAATGGCTGCGTCTCTGCGTCCCCATCTGGGGCTTCTAGAAAGCCCAAGCCGTTCATTCGAGTCTCATTTCGACTCCTGGGCCACCCGAGATCTCTACCAGCCAGCCAGCCAGCCGGCCGGCCTTGACGAGGAAGAGAGAGGAAAAAACAAGGGGGGATGAGGGAGAGCTCAGCTCTGGCCGTGTACGTCCCCGCGAAGCCCACTGGATAGACGAGCGAGGCGCGAGCGGGCGGGCAAGCGGGCCGTGGAGACAGACAGACGTCCAGTCGCCCCGGGTGAGTCTGAGTCTGCCCTTGTACTTACTGGTGGTGTTGTATCTCGCCGTGCTCCCAGACGATAACCAGCGCTGACGGACTTCTTCTGCTAGAGCAAGCCCAGGCGAGGCCACAGGCAGCCCTCGGGAGACACAGAAACCCACCTGGCACCTGGCACAGGGACATGATTCCCCATCGTGTGGTGTGCCACGGCTGACCCTCTGCGATCACCACCCGTCGTCACGTCCCAAGGCTGCCCGCCGTCCTCACAGACCCTGACACGGTCCACCTTGGGCGTCACGCAACACGCCGATCCGTCTTTTCTTCCTCTTTGGAAAAATTCCGATTGCACCTGCCCTGGCCTTTAATTGAGCCGTCCATCCAGACGGGGCCGCGAGGTACACACACTGCTTCCTCTCCTGGCGGCCACCTGTGCACCCCCAGCCGAACCGCTTACACACCGCTCCGAGACAACCTTACCACAGAGATCGCGCGATACCCTCGTCTAAGACATCTGCTATTGTCGAACCCTTGACCACGAGCCCCAGAGACAAATCTCTCCCGACAGCCAATACCCGCCCCTCGCTGCTGTCAGACCGCGGGAGAAGATTTCCACCAGTCCTCAGCTGCGCCCCCGTGCTGGGCGGCCCTGGCGACCGCGCAAGGATATTGAACCTTTATACGGCGACGCTTCCACTGCGACCTACCTGTCCCCATCAGCCACAGCGTCTCTTGCTTCGTACGTACGTACTGCGCGTGACCCTTTCCAGCTGCCTCTCACACAGCGCCCTGGTCCCTCTCTGCACGCGCACCGCACGGCAGATGCGGTGCGGATATTGGATGCAGCTGACACTATAGACTGACTACGCACGCAGCCACCCCCCCCCACACCCAGCACCACCACCATTCACTCGAAACCCTGGCACCATGGCCAATGGGTTGGACAAGCTGGAGCGGCTGTTCTCCGCCAAAAAGAGATATGCACCCAGCCGTCACACGTCCGAGTCCAACATATACGGCAGTGCTCCCGGCCGTCACCACGCCCTGCTGCAGGAGCCGGATACCTTGCCGTGCCATTTCCCCCAGTCCCCCTTCATAAGACCCAAGGCCAACGTGATGCAGCCGCGCAACGAGCTCATGCGCCGCTCGCCTCGCTCGGTCGCCCGCACCGACTCGTCCAGATCGCGCAGGTTCAGCAGCAGCACGTCCTCGGCCGCCGACAGCTCCAGGGACACCATGGCCACCGATAAGCGCCGGCCCAACAGCTACTCCACGACGGCCTCCTTCCACATCCCCAGCAGGACGTCCTCGCTCCTGTCCAGGAGACACGACAGGTGCCCGGGCGGGCTGGTCCAACTGCATCTCCCTCGTGAAACCGCCTCCGCCGATGGTTCTACACAACAACCCACTCTGTCGCCAGAGGCCAGGACACGGGCCCGCAGGAGCGAGAAGCCGCCCGCCCAGAGAGGCCTGCTGGACGCCCTGCCCATCTACCCAGCAGCAACGCGCGTCGAGACCCCGCCGCCCTCCGATCAGGATGAGGTCAGCTTTCCCTCACCACCCCGACGCGGACGCAAACCTTCGACAGCAACCCAGCTGCAGCTCACGCCCGAGCCGTCACCTGAGATGGTCCCCCAGCGCGGCTCGCCGCTTAGCGAGCCCAAGTCGAGCACCGACATCAAGAGAGAGACGGCATCGGCACCAGCGTCCAGACGTGCCACAGTTGCGAGCGTGCCGCTGCTGTGCGACGACTGGCGGGACTCCTACGTCCACGAACCTCAGGACAGCGGCCCCAGCCCCAAGACGAAGGTCGTCTTCCGCGACCCGCCGGTCGGGGACTTCCTCGCTATGACCGACGAAGACCTTGCTGAGGTCAAGCCGACATACCCATCAGAACCACCCTCGCTACGCGCCCCTCCCCCACCGATCCTGCCGCCCAGCGCCCGCTCGCCGCTGTCGCCCTCGGCCCGCAGCCCGATGCCCTCGTCGCCCGCCCTCGCGTCCAGCCAGGTGGCCGCCTGGGAGGCCGCGCGCATCGCCAAGAAGTTCGACTTCGACGTCGTCTACGTCGCCAACTTCTGGCCCAGCAGGATGGACCACCTCCACGACCCGCGTAGGCCGGCCGCCGCTGCGGCCATCCCCGCCCCGTCGCCCACCTCGGCGGCCTCGTCCGCCAACAGCTCCTTCTCCCGCTCCCTCCCCGCCTCGCTGCTCTCCTCACCTACCTCGGACCGGCCCACCACGGCATCGCGCCGCAGCTCCACCCCGCGCGACTCCCTCCCGGGCGCCGCCGCCGCCGCCCACGCGCCTCCCGAGCTCTTCGCCCAGCCCTCAGCGCCCTCTATACCCGACTGCTGCCCTAACTCAGGCCGGCCTGTACGCAACGCGGGCCTGATGCGCGGGTGCCTCCTGGCGGGCTACGGCCTGGAGACCATCGCGGCGCCGTTCAAGCTGAGCACGCGGGTCCACAAGAAGATCCTGCGCACGGACGGCTGGATCGAGCACCGCAACAGCCGCGCCAAGGAGAACGAGTTCGCGCGGGGGTACGCGCGGTCGTTCTACACCGGCTCGACGCTTGCCGCGCCGTCCTCTGCGCCGGCCCGCCCGTCGACGCCCGACGTGTCCGTGGGGGCTTGCTTTGCCGCGGGCGCGGTGCCGCCGCCGCCGACAGCTGCAGTAGCTACAGTAGCAGATACGAAAGACGACGGCAACAAGAACGCCGAGGCCGCGCGGGCCAGGAGGGCCAACCGCGGCCTCGTCTTCGTTGCGTACCGCCGGCCCCGCGGCCCGGGCGGCTCGGTGAACAGCAGCGCGGCGGAGCTGGACGCGCTCGAGAAGGAGGCCGGGGCACTCGTGGAGCTGATCCTGGACTTCCACGTGGAGAGACGGCGGTGGGAGGCCGCGCAGGAGGCGAGACGGGCGAGCGGGTGAGGGCTGCCGCGACGACGCAGGATACCGTCATTCCCCCCCCCCCCCCTCGGGGGCCTGATGAACAGAACTCATTAGCATGGGTTGGGAGATCGAACAAGTGTGTGTGTTTGGATTATGTGTACGATGATGGGGCTTCTACGGTAGAAGCCCAGGGAGGAAGGGAGCGGCGGGCGCTCCCGCCCGCGCGGCCCCCCCGGCACGACGACACCAGGCAGCCGTCGGCGCGACAGGGCGACGAGGGAAGCTTGTGTGGACGAAGGCGTCGGGTCGGGGTCTCATGACGAGGCATAAAGATCACCGCCGCCGGATGACCCCCCCTCGACAGGCGCACAGCCGTGCCGGCTTGCCGAGAGACACAGCTGTGCCGCCCATCCGAGGAATGGGGCATCCCCCCCACCTATCTTATCCTCTCGAGTCCTTTTTCCCGAGAGATGGACGATGCGACGAATGGTTGGTCGGAGACGCTATTCCGTCTTCCTTAGCGAGCAATCAATGAAATGATCATGACCAAGAAATGTCTCCTGTCTCTCTACTCGTTTGTGACGCTGATGAAGATGTCCCTATGGGTGGTGAGGCCCTTCGCCAATTGATAACGCAGAGGGAGGGGTGCTGTTAACTGAGTGATAGGGCCTTCAGCCGGGCGAGCGACCTGTTCTGTATAACCAACCTCGCCAGGTGCAGGAGCACTGGGGTCGTGGGAGGCCGGACGTAGTACTGCCACGCACAGCGCGAACACGAGGCGGAGGAGGGTCCCTGCTCGCCGCCGGGCAGCTGGACCAGCATTATAACGCCGCAATGTGCCATCTCTAGCACATACGACCATAGGTAGTGGAAAACTTGGGATCCCGTCTGCTCTCCCCTAAATAAGCCACTAACCGCCGGATTAGTAGTTAAGTGGGTGACCATTAGCGAATACCCGGTGTTGTATGTTTTGTTTTTGTTTTTGCCTCACCACCCTTTTTTCCTTTCTCCTTCTTCAACAATACGCAGAGTCATAAGTAATAGCAAGCTCTCAACCCGGAAAAAAGGCTGCAAAGGCGATAAGATGTGTTTTATCTTGTTGTGGGGCCACGGGGACGCTGTGGATTCGGTCTCGCTCCAAGCCCACGACCAAAGGGGACGGTTTGATGTCAGCTTCCCTTATCACAACAAAAATCCATCTTTACTTTTGTAACGGCTCGTCCGGGCCGTTTTGCAGATCAAAGAGAAATAACGACGGCATCGTCTCAGTGGCGCATGTCCGGCCGTCGATCCTCTCGTCTAGGCCACCGTGGCCTACAGACAAGTATGCAGGAGGATTCAATGCTCACTGGGGAGGCGCCAGAGAGGCATGGAAGATCAATTGATTCAGTCGGTACGAGCAGCTGCCTCTGTCACCATCTTGTCATTTTTAGACGTGAGCATAAGCCACAGCGGAGAGACTTATTCGTGGGCCGTGAGCAAGACGTTGTCGTCGCGGAGGCAGGATCATGCTGACTCAGCACGTATATACTATGCTACTTAGTATGTCTGCGTGGCTGGGGCAGGGATGATAAGCTGCGACAAGGCGCGCCGAGGTCAGATGGAGCTTCTATCGTCTATCGTCTGTCGTCCTGTCTCCCGTCCCCGGGACCTTTTGGAACGAACAAAGATAACCCTCCAGCATCGATTCCAATTCGGGTCCTCAATAGCAGGCGCTGGCTGCCCGGACCCGACCCATCACCGACCTATCGCTTTCTCCTACCCTGGGCCTTGCAGCGTCCACTCGAGTCTCGATCACGAGGGCACCTGAACACGCTCGTCTGCCCAAGCGTCTGCCCTCGCCCTGATCGCCACAAGCGAGCCTGCCGTTCTGCTGTGATTGCCAGCTTGGCCGAGTAGTTAAGCTTTTGACCGTTGGGTCACGATGCGAGCCTGCGCTGCCGGCGCACCTGGGACCGACTGCTTGCTTCTCCGTTCCGCCTGGGCGCATTCGCTTGGCGAAGACGCTCTTGTCCGTCGATCTGGCTTAGTCGCTCCGGCACAGACTCCTTCCTACGTGACTCGTCTCATATCTATCTGATCCGAACCCCCGACCGCTCACGATCATGGCTCCCTCCGACAAGGAACCTCTCATCGAGCCTGTCGATGGCATAGACAGCCCCAGGATGTCCCACGACTCCGGCTCGTCCGTCTCGACCACGAGCATCGTCTTCGATCGCATCAGCGAGCGCCTGTCGAGCCAGAACCGCGCCTCCTCCAAGCGCCGCACCTCCCCCAGCCCGCGCCGGGGCCGTGCCGCGCCGTATGCCGACGATGAGAACCTCTCTGACTTCAACGAGGACGACCCCCTTAAGGAGGAGACCTCCAGCGACCTGGAGACCGGCCCCTTCCTCGGGAACGGCGCAGCGGTCACGGGGCCCAAGCGGATGGACAAGTCGCTGAGGCGCGGGATCCTCTTCTTCGCCGGCGCTTTCGTTGCGTTCTGGGTCGTCGCGCTCGTCATGTTCATATCGTCGGAATCCTATAAGCATTCTTCGAACTTCGAACACGACCCACAAGCTACCGTCTCGCGAGGGAGTGGTAAGAAGCTCACCCTGGACAGCATAATGTCGGGCTCATGGTTGGCCAACACACACACCCTCGCGTGGGTCGCGGGCCCGAACGGAGAAGACGGGCTGCTGCTGGGGCAGGGAGACTCGGCGGAGGGGTACCTGGTGGTAGAGGACGTCAGGAACAAGAACCCAGAGCTGGCGCCCACCGTGGGCACCACAGAGACCAAGGTCTTGATGAAGGACGGCTGGTTCGCCTACGGCGGGTACCAGCACCAGGCCAGCACGGCGACACCCTCCGCCGACATGACCAAGGTGCTCGTGAGCAGCGACGACGAGCGCGTCTTCAGGCACTCCTCCACGGCCCGGTACTGGCTCTTCGACGTGGCGTCGCAGAGCGCGGAGCCCCTGGTCCCTGGTGACCCCGGCGCCATCATCCAGCTGGCCAAGTGGAGCCCGGCGAGCAACGCGGTGGCCTTCGTCAGGGACAACAACCTGTACGTGCGCTTCGTCGGGTCGCAGGAGCTGCGGCAGGTCACAAACGACGGCGGCGAGAATTACTTCTACGGCCGCCCCGACTGGGTCTACGAGGAGGAGGTCCTCGGCGGCGATACTGCCACCTGGTGGTCCCAGGATGGCAAGTACCTTGCTTTCTTCCGGACCAACGACACTGCGGTCCCGGAATACCCGGTGCAATACTTCATCTCGAAACCCAAAGGTAGCCAGACAGAGAGCTCCGACAGCTACCCGCAAGAGATGAACATGAAATACCCCAAAGCCGGCGCGCCGAACCCGGTCGTGGACCTCCTCTTCTACGACGTCGACCGCGGTGACCAGTTCGAGGTCAATATCGACGGTGGCTTTGCGGACGACGACCGTCTGATCACGGAAGTCGTCTGGGCCGGCCAGAATGTGATCATCAAGGAGACAAACCGCGTGTCAGACGTCATGCGCGTCGTCCTCGTAGATGTCGCTTCCCGCACGGGCAAGACCGTCCGCACCGATGATGTGGGCAAGCTCGACGGCGGCTGGTTCGAGATATCACAGAAGACGCGCTACATCCCGGCCGATGCCACCAAGCAGCGGCCGTTCGACGGCTACATTGATACCGTGGTGTATGAGGACGGTGACCATCTCGCCTACTTCACACCGCTCGACAACCCAGACCCGATCATGCTGACGAAGGGCAAATGGGAGGTTGAACAGGCCCCCTCCGCCGTGGACCTGAACAAGAACCTCGTGTATTTCATCGCGACCAAGGAGTCCTCGATCCAGCGGCACGCCTACAGTGTCAAGCTTGATGGCACCGGGCTCGAGCCTGTGACGGATATCAGCACGGATGGGTACTACGCCTTGTCCTTCTCCTCCGGTGCCGGATATGCCTTGGTGAACTATCAGGGGCCCAGCATCCCATGGCAGAAGGTGATCAGCACACCGAGCAACTCTGAAAAGTACGAGCACGTGATCGAGAAGAATGACGACCTCGCGGATCGTGCCAAGAAGTACGAACTGCCGATCAAGCTCTATGGCACCCTGAAAGTGGACGAAGGGGTCGAGCTGAACTACGTCGAGCGGCGTCCTCCGCACTTCAACCCCAAGAAGAAGTATCCAGTCCTGTTCTTCCAGTACAGCGGCCCAGGCTCGCAGTCGGTCACCAAGAAGTTCGCCGTGGATTTCCAGTCGAACATTGCCAGCCTGGGATATCTCTGCGTCACGGTCGATGGCCGCGGCACCGGCTTCATCGGGCGCAAGAACCGCGTGCTCGTCCGCGAGCACCTGGGCTACTGGGAGTCGCACGACCAGATCGCCGCGGCGAAGCACTGGGCGTCGCTGCCCTACGTCGACCCGGCACGGCTCGCCATCTGGGGATGGTCGTACGGCGGCTTCAACACACTCAAGACGCTGGAGCAGGACGCCGGGCAGACGTTCAGCTACGGCATGGCGGTGGCCCCCGTGACGGACTGGCGGTACTACGACTCCATCTACACGGAGCGGTACATGAAGACGCCGCAGGAGAACGAGGCGGGGTACGAGGAGACGGCCATCACCAACGCCACAGCGCTCGGGCAGAACAAGCGCTTCCTGGTCATGCACGGCACAGGGGACGACAACGTCCATGTGCAAAACACGCTGACGCTCCTCGACAAGCTGGACCTGGCCAGCGTGGAGAACTATGATGTGCACGTGTTCCCGGACAGCGATCACAGTATTTACTTTCACAACGCCAATAAGATCGTGTACGAAAGTAGGTCGAGACAGCCCCAGCTCTCCCTGTCGAATTCGTGGTTGCTAACAAACTTTGCAGAGCTGCAGAACTGGATCATCAATGCCTTCAATGGCGAGTGGCTAAAGGTCGGCCATGCGGTGCCCATCGACAAGAAGAGAGGCATCCCCGCTAAGGTTGCGGACCCAAAAGCATGAGGCTGCGGGACTGGCGTGTCTCGCCACTGGCGTTTGGGTGTTTTCATGGATAGCATTGACATGGCGTTCGGCTGGCATCAACTCTATCTAATATTGTTTGGCTCTAGCAACCTTCGTTGCCGAATTCCCGCGCAGGAAGCCGGTGATGTTACATAAATACACATGTATATCGGCTTATGCAGCGGGTTTCGTGGGATAGCCAAAAAAAACATCTTATGTTCAGGCCAATGCGTTTTGGCTTTCGGGAGTGCCAGAGAACCTGATAGCAAACCTTATTTGACATGCCATGCCGACCACCTGGGACGGGCTAACCCTGCCTCAGCGAGACTTAACAAATTGAAGGACTCCGCGAGATATCCAGGAGTCGCGCTCCCTATGCACGTCCCACGGAAATGATGCCGGTGGCCTTCACGCAACCACCCCTGGGCCCGACTCTTGCCTCTCCCCATCCTCGTTTCGAAACGCTCAGGCTCGGGGCCGGGACGCACGCATTCCCCTTTCCATGGCCTCGGAGGGTGCGGCTCCCTCGAGCCCCTGCCAAGAGCAGCGATATCACCCTTGTTCGTATAAATTCTTCCAAATTCAGCCGGCAGTACTTAATCTCCGCCGCGATGGCATCAAGATAGTACGTCGCGCAGTACAAAATGGACAGCTCGCCCTCTGCCGTGGTGCGCCTCGAGGATGTCGTAGGCCCTCTAGACCAGTCTCCTCTTCGGCCGCCTCCTCCTCCTCCTGATCTCCAGGCCTCCGTCGCTGCCTGGCCATTCTGTCACCCGAGCCGGCCATCATAATAGTTCTCTTCCCCACCCCCCAAAGATGTGTGCCTCTGCCCTCCTCCTCGCCTTCGGTGCCCTCGCGGTGTCGGCGCTGCCCGCCGTGCCCAACGCCAGCGCCCCGGCGGCGATCCAGTGCCCGATCGTGCTCGACGGCCGCGTGCCCGCTAACGCGACGCTCGACGAGTTCGACACGACCAACGGCATCTTCAACCCGGACTACGTCAAGGGCAACAACCTCTCGTGGAGCGACATCCTGCTCTTCCCGTCGGCGGGCGCCTCGCGCTTCGACAGCGCCGGCGGCAGCTACAAGCCCGTCGAGGTCACCATCAACAACGCCTCCATCTTCCAGGCGCAGTACGGCTTCCGCCGCGCCGGCCTGCAGTTCGCCGCCGACACCAACACCGGCAGCCCCGGGTACGCCGGGGTCAAGACGCTGCACTGGAGCGTGCGGCAGGACCCGGCGCGCGCGCTGAACCTCAGCCACGAGTACCTCAACGTGTGGCACGAGAGCGCCGACTACAGCGCGGACCAGATCATGTTCCAGGCCGGGCAGATGATCAACCTGCCGGACCTGGCGCCCGACACGTTCAAGATCTTCGACCGCGACTCGACGCTGCTGTGGAGCACGCCGATCGACTCGGCGGACTGGCAGAACTTCGCCGCCACGCTGGACATCACTGCTAAGTATGGCCTGGCTCCGCTGGACCGAACCTCTGCCCTACATGCTGACTAGAGTTTTCTTTTCAAAGTACCGTCCAAATCTACTACTCGCTGGGCACTGATCCCCTGGTGGCTGTAACCAACGTTACTTCGGCCGACCTGTCCGGTGACGGCGAGTTCCAGATCGGCATACTAAAGAAGCCCACTGGGAGCGCCGATGTCGTCAACTCGGGGTACCAGGAGGCTCCGTTCGAGGAGGGTCAGATCTACGGCGGTTTATTTGTGGAGGACAGCACAGGCGGTTGTATATCTCTATAAAGAAAACCTCAGCGCCCCTCTCCCCCCCCCCCCAAAAAAAAGGAAATCACCCTCAAAGATCGGGTTAGAGATACAGGCCGGCTTGTAAATTAGGCCTTCAGAAGAAATAAAATGGACATATTGTGGAATGACATCATTAACTTCGCTCCTGTGCGGTGACAAAAATACTGTCGCCTGCGTCTAGTCCTGCCACCATCAGGGAGCCGGAACCACAAGACGGCTGGCTCATCGAGGTGCTGACTGTGCTCATACCTGTCGGCGGGCTCCGGCTTGTTTGCGTAAAGAAGTGCCTTTTCAACAAGGTCTTTCACAAGCGCGGACGTATTTTTGCTGTTGAAGCTCTGCCGGATAAAAGGCGTGGCGTCTTAGGGCCACAAAGCGCACAAGGCCGCTACCAGCTACGGGATCATAGCTCCATAGCTCGCCTCATGTGAACCTAGTTTCACATGTTAGTTGGGAGCAGCGATTCTGCGCGGTCGATGCTGCAGAAATGGAGTGTGGCCGGGTGCCCTGACGTCCTGGCAAGACAAATGTCTCACTGGCTGGCCTATTTTGTACTACTATCCAGAGACGCAATGAAGTCAGACGGACAACCAAGATCATCACAACAGAGCCCGTCCGCTCAACGAGGCCTCGTATACCACAGTTCAGCCAGGAGCGTTTGCAGATGACGGCGCCCCCCTCCGCCCCTCTCCTGACCCCTTTTGCATAGCTTGCTGTTAACCTGGAGCAACGATGCCGCTATTGCCGCCGTTCTTGGTGCATAGGCTATGCGGATGATCTGCACGTCGAGAAGCAGCACATCAGCGCACAGATATTAAGACGGTGCACCCGTGGCGGAGGAGGTCTTGACATTACCTCTTACGAGAACCCCGCATTGTCCATTGTGTTGTTGCAAAAGGCACAAATACAACATGGGCCCCTGAACTGCGGGAGACGTCATCGTGAGATCTGCCACTTCAGTTGCCCCTACCGTCTTCACGTCGAGCATGTGTTTGCTGACGAGGCTAAGAAGATGTTGGATCGACGATGTCTACTGACGCGTTCCTGACCATTACCGGCACTGGGCTTCACACTAGCTGCCAAAACCGGCCTTGCACGCGCCGCCGGGGCCAACTAGCATCATGACAGCTCTGTCAGTTTCCGCATCAAGTCTCAAGGGGCAGATCTTTGTTGCGGATCGTCGGTTGCGCCCCTCGATCATCCTTGCGGTTCATCTGCCTAACGTCCTGCCTCTGGTCTCCTGTCGATCTATAGGCACTGGATGGGGTGCGGAATGTCTTGACGCCGGCCATGTGAGCTTCTCCTTCCAGACCACCATCAACATTACTATGCCGACAACACCACACACCGGCCGTCAAGGATGGAATGGTCGTCCGGCATGCCAAGGTCTGAATGGTCCACGAGGGATCGCGCCCCAACAAGTGCGCGCGCTACGCCGTTCACGAACGGTCCGCCTCCTCCTCGCTCTGTTGGGAGAAATATCGAGGCATCATAGCCTCTCGGCAGTGATGATCTCAGAGGCCCGGCCGCCGTGCCATGGTAGTCCGTCCAGGACGAAGAAAAAGGTCGCGCCTTGCCCACACCGATGGGGGCAGACGCACCATCCTCTCTCCTGCAACTCTCATTACCTCTCCTGGACCTTCGTTCTTGTGTGCACGGAAGAACCGTCCCGCTGAAACATGTTTGCGCAAATCGTTGCCCCGGCCCTGCTCGTGGCCTTCGCCTCCGCCGGCGTCGTCGACAAGAGGGGCGCCGGCCCGGGTCTCCTGGGCATCTCGAAGCAGCTCCCGTCCGACTGGGCCTACCAGGGCTGCTGGTCTGGGAGCGCCGGCAGCGTCGCCTCGCATGCCGACCAGGGCAGCATGACGCAGGAGTCTTGCGCCAGCCTCTGCGGCACCAGCGGCTTCACGGCCGCCGGCATCTCCCACGGCGGCCAGTGCCACTGCTGGGACTTCATGAGCGTCAAGCCGGACCAGCTGACCCAGGTAGGCGAGGAGGAGTGCAACCTCCCCTGCACTGGCGGCGATGGGAGCCAGGCCTGTGGTGCCTTTGGCAAGGAGTACTTGGTCATCTTCGTCCAGGACGAGGGCATGAAGGCCTCCCAGAGCCTCTGGGCCGAGGAGGGCGCGCAGGCCGCAGGGCTGGCCGACCAGGAGGCTGCCAGCGGATGCCGCAAGTGCCCGAGGTGCTACCCGTGCCCAAGGCCTTGCCCTTACCCACCCAGACTGCCCCCATACTACCCTACCAGCTATATCTATCCGACTGTGAGTTCTCCCTGACAGCAGCTAGCCGTATTGTCCCTGTCGCCTTTGGTGCCCTGAAGCTCACCGCGCCCTCAGACTACGACAAGCTCGTCCACGACGACTACCACAGTGAGTGGCTCTCCAGCCAAACCCCCTCCCCCCAAATGAGCGCAAGAAGGCCGCGCTGTCTTGAAAGACGATCTAATAGTATCCTCAGACTACGACTACGACTACGACTACGACTACAACTACAACCACCACAACAACTACTAGCCCATCAACTACTACTACTTCTTCTTCGACGGTAACAGTTTTCGTAAGTCTTCGCCCTGTAGCCTCCTTTCGAGAATACCAATTGCTATCGTCGGATCTCGTATGCTAACTGGACTAGGGTGCCGCATATGGGTATCGCCCGACGGCCGGACGCCCCGAAATTGGGTTCTGGTGAGAGCACCTGAGGAGCTTCCGGCCCGCAGCTCACGCCCGGTGACGCCGACGGCAGATGGGTCACCCTCGCACCGTGCGCTCGGCCATACAGGGCCCGGGGTAATGTGGCGGTTGCGGCGTCTTGGATCATAGGGCCCGTTCTGGCGTATTCGGTGGAAGGCTTTGCCCATCTGTTGCGGATCAGAGGAGGCGAGATGACAGGGCTGTTCGGCGTAGTGACCGCGTTGCCGTCGCCGGCAATCTGGTGACTGTTTTGTTCTTTGCTTCATCTACATCCAGTCATTATCACACATCATTCTTTAGAGTACCACGGCGCATGCAGACATGACCGTAAATCGATCACGTTCATTTACATGTCTTCTGCCAAACATAACTCCTCCCTGGGCTATTCGTGTCCTCCTCAGGTTAATTGCATTATGCATCTGTACCAGTGAAGCCTGATTTGTCTTCGACTTCCCGCGGGCTGTGTCCTTGCCTTATCTTGTAATCCAAGTCACTCTTCATGCTTTCAGCGATGCCAGCCCGCTTAGCTGTAGCATACCTTGCTTCTGTAGTGACGCCTACAGCCCAGGATACCATTCTCTCGCACCGTCCGAGGCGACAGTTGTGTAGCTAGCGAAGCACTTGTGACACATATATGCGCCGCATGCTTCAAAGGATCGGCATGGAGTCTCGAGAGCCATGACGCAAAAAAAATATCACGCCTTCACACGAGCCGGCGAACATTCTCGGGATACGATATGATAAAGTGAGCAAGGGAACTTTCATAATGTACTACCTATGATACAATTATCTTCATGATCAAGCTTTTGACCGCCGGCATCCGTCGTTCATTTCGTTCACGCCGCAAAATGGTTGACCGCCCAATTTGCCTCATCAACCGCACCAGTCACTCGAAAACAAAAAAATAATCTGCAATAGCAGTGTCTTGCATTCCATCTATCGTGCCGTGCCACCGACCAAACGAGTAAGAATTAGTATGACCATTCCTTGCGCAGACCGGCGACCGACTCATCATCAAAAACGCGTAGGCGAATCCATAAGCGAACGTCCCCTTGGCACAAAGATAGGAGCTTCGGCGTCGAAGACCATCTCAGGACTCCGTAGGGGAGCCGGTCGAAAGGCAGGGACGGAAGCATCGAGTCGCTTGGGAGAGCCAGACAACTTCGGAAGAGCTGCGGGCTCGGAAAGTGGCGCGTTAGCGGCACTCATCAAGAAAGACGGACTTCGAGGCTCAAGTTGCGGGTTGGTGACCGCAGGTTGCGTCTAGAAGCCTGAATAGCCGGTTGGCTGGGGGGCAAATCCATTCGGTGCGCCGAAAGCGGCGGGAGAGGCACGGCCAGCAGCGGGGCCAGCAGTAATCATGAGTCGGTTGCCGAGGATAGGCGTGTTGTCCTCGACCTTTTCCTGCTCCTTCTCCTTTGCCTTGCGAGCCTCGTTGTCAATCTTGAGTTGAGCAAGCTCCTTGGTCTGTTGGGAGAGCATGTTGATCATGTATGGCATGGTGAAGTCATGCAAGCCGTTGCGCCACGAGAGCTCAAGGACCGTGTCAGGGCGGACGAGATCGTAGCAAGCGTACAGCATGCCGACGTAGCACTCGCGGTTGCCAACATCAACAAACTGGGAAATAGTCAGTATAGAACAACAAGAAGGCAATCGAGCAGTGCTACTCACGTATCGAAGTAGATCTTCCACAACCTCGGACTTGCCGGACATAGCAGAGGTCTCGATGGCATCCTTCCAAAGCTTGTCCTGCTTTGACAGGGCGATAGACTTCTCCCAGCGCTTGTTCTTGCGGTAGATGTTGGCTGCGATCTGGCGGAAGAAGACCAACTCGTGCTTCTCGAGGCGCGATGCAAGGGCCACTGCGTCATAATTGTCGTAGTTCTCGACCGAGTCGCGCAGGGTCTTGTAGTCCTCCTCTTCGATCAACAAGTCGTTGATGGCGTCATTGACCGTGCGCTTGTTTTGAGTCTGGACGTTCAACAGGAAGGGCTTGATGAGGGGCAGGTTGTCAGACTTTTGGAATAGGCGAACAACACGGTTGACATCGATGCGGGGAGTAAGGACCTGCAAGAGGTCGGTCAACAAGGACGGGTGCTGCTCCAGGTAGAAGTTGATAGCCTTGTAGTAGATCTCCAGGTTGGCAACCTTGACGACCATCTCCTTGAACTGCTGGTGCTCCCAAGAGTTCTCTGGACGCTCCATCACAGCAAGCGCAGCGTTGTCGAACTCGTCGTAGTGATAGTAGCAGAAGACAAGCTCGGGCCACAGGTTGGCCTCCTCACAGGCACGAATCATCTTTGGCATGTTCATCCGGCTCCAGAACAACTTCAGGTGCTCCATCAATCGCTCAGGGTGGTATTTGGAAAGGGCGATCCCGAGCTCGGTGAACATGCCCATGTGTGCACGCTCCAGGCCAAGACCCTGCTCCAAGAGGTTGATCAGCTCGTCAAAGTAGCCGTTGTGCTCATACTGCTTCACCAGAGCTTGCAACTCCTCAGCATCAACGATCAGGTTTAGACCGCAGATCTGGGCCAGTCGGAACTCCTTCTTCTCGACGCAGGCGCCGTGAACTTGCTTCCACACCCGGATGTTGTTAGCCTTGCGAGCACACTCCACAGCAGCCTGGTAGTCCTCGAGGTGAACCAATGTAGTGGCAAGCTTGGCCCAGTTCGAGATGCTGGAGAAGAAGATCTTGGCAGCTTCGTAGAATCCCTCTTCGTAAGCTTTGTCTCCGGACTCCTCGATGTTTGCGACATTGGTGCCACGCAAGAAGTCTTCCAGTTCGGCGAGCTGCTCCAGACGGGCATAGCAGAAGGCAAGAGCTGTATCGATCTCCGGCTCGCGTAGGGTCTTGCGGGCCATGCGGAGGTATTGGACAAGCTCTTCGTTCTTGCCGGCATGAGTTGCGATCTCAATGACTTCCGAGTAGTTCTTGGGATCATCGGCCTTGATGTAGGACTCAATGGCGTCGCCGACGCGCAGGCCATCGAGCTGAGCCTTGGCTACCTTGGACCAGACCTCAGGCAAGTCGACGTCCTCGGCATATGCCTGAGCACGGTCGATGCTGACAACGTGTTCGACCAAGACATTGACGGCGCCAGCCTTGTCGCCGATCTTCTTGAAGATCTCGAATGCTTCCTCGTACAATCCGACGTTAATGCAGGCAGAGGATATCTCCTCGGCGTCGAAAGCATCCAGGCGGTGTACGTAGTCCATCACACGGGCCTTGTCTGCCTTCGCAGCAGTGAACATGAGCAGATTCTGCAGGTTCTGGTTGTCGCTGAACGGGCTAGGCTCCAGGACAATCTTCTCGAGAAGCTCGATTAGCTCGCCAGGTAGGTCAGCTTTCAAGAAACAAGCAACCGCCTGGGAGACCTTGGCTGGGTCCGTCGACTCGGGTACAGCCGTGGAGATGACCTGGTCGATGACAGACCGGCGATGAAGGTTGTTCTCGCTGAGAACAAAGGTCCACAGCTCCTCATCCGCTCGCTCAAGCAGATACCGCGCCTGAGCCCGATACATAGCATTCTCGTTGGTGATGTTGACCAGCTCCAGATCGTTTTGGCCCTTGCTATATGCGATGTAGGCGAGATTAGGATCGCGCTTCTCGCAGTACTTGCCGACAACCAGAGTGTCGTATTGATCGTTCTCCTTGAGGAACTTCTCTGGGTTGTTGTTCGAGTCGATGTAAATCTTTGCCAGTGCATTATACACAGCCTGCTGTTGGTTGCCGGAGGCGAGGGTAGCCTCCAGGAAGGGCAGAAGAAGCTTGAGACGGTTGCGCGACTCCACCTCGGCGACAAGCTCATCAATGGGGACCGAGGCAGCGTTGATCGTCGAGAGCAAGTTCTTAATGATGTTCTCGTCACAGTCAACATCGAGAAGACCTCCAATGACAGCAGGCGCCCGTGCAGGGTTGACGCGCTGGACGTAGGTCTCAATTGACTGAAACTGTTGGTTCTGGTACAAGTACAAGACGAGGTCGTGTACGAAGTTATGCCGGTCGCATACTATTATAAGCGGCAGCTGCTCCGATAGCC
The DNA here is from genome assembly GCA_001282315.2 of Chrysoporthe cubensis. Lineage (NCBI taxonomy): Eukaryota > Fungi > Ascomycota > Sordariomycetes > Diaporthales > Cryphonectriaceae > Chrysoporthe > Chrysoporthe cubensis. The sequence goes on along the minus strand of LJCY02000003.1, from coordinate 866,819 downwards.
GAGCCTCCTTCAGGAAATTCTTGACCTTCTCCGGGTTGTAGTAATTGCTGTCTCGGCAGATGCGCTCAACCTCGTTGAACTGGCCGATCTTCGTCGCGGCCTCGATGTACTTGAAGTGTACATCAGGGTTCTCCGACAGGTTGACAATGCTTCCTAGGTAGTAGAAAAGACCCTCAGCGGTCTTGTACTTCTCGAAGAGGTCGATGAGACGCTCGGGACCAAGAAGGTCAGAGTACTTCGTGGCAACCTGAATGACAGACTGCAAGTTCTGACGGATGTTGTGCTTCAGCATGGCGTCAAGGCAGTCGATGGACTGCTCAACGGAAAGCTTGCCGAAGAAGTTGACTAGCCAGTCGGCGTTGAAGTTTGGAGTGCTCGCAATGTTCACAACAACTCGCTTGACCGCAGCGGGGTCCTCGTAGAGTTCCAGGGCCTTCTGCATCAAGCCAGCCTGCTCGCAAAGGGTTGCAATCCGCGTCTTGTCGAAGTGCGAGAACATATCATTACCCAAAATAGCATCTGCGACCTGAGGGGCGTGCATCAAATTCATCTCCAAGAGACGTGTCTGGAGGTGACCTTGCTCAGGCTGGTTATCCTTGAGAGCATCAAGCAGGAAGGCAGTAGCTTGCTGGACCATTCCCTGGGACTGGAACACGTCAACGACGCGCTCGATGTCGACCAGAGATCCCTGAGGCTGGTTGACGAGTGCAGTGGCGAACTCGGCACCCTTCTCAGGGTTGCTGCGCACAATGTGCTGCAGCAGGCCGACCCAGTCTGGTGAGTAGCCAGTCTGCTGAACATACGGCAAAATCTTGTCGAATTGACCAGTCTCAGCGAGACCCGCGACAACCTTGTGGGGTACGTTGGCCTTCAGGTAAATGGTCAGGGCCATGTTGATGTCGTGCGGCCGCACCAGGTCACCAAGCTGCTCAGAGCAGTCCAGTTTGCCCTCCTTCAGCCACTTCTCGAGCAAGTTATTCCTATTCTGTGCGAGAACCGGTTGGGCGAGCTCCAGCGTCTCGTGCTGGTTGAGCACTCCCTTGTCCAGTAGCATTCCGAAATACTGCAGGATGAATGACATCTGACCGGGCTGTGCCGGAAGTCGCTTGAACTTCTCAATCGTGGCCGGGGTCCGAAGGAAGCCACGTGGGGAACCGGCGGCAACCTTAGCAGCGCCCACGTAATCTCCCGAGTTGAAGAGCTGGTCAAACTGCTGAGCGTACAGATTATCTGCGCCGGGTAGGCCAGCTCGAGAAGCCATCTTTATCGCCATCTCGGTGTTTGCAGGGTTCTGCAGCAGGTATTGGATGATGGTGTTATCATCAACCGACACGAACAGCACCTGACCCTTGCGGTTGATGCCCACAATGCCAGTCGAGTCGTTGTCCGCACAAGAGGTGAAGATGGTCTCGCTGGAAATGCGGTTCATGAAGATGCACTGGCCGGTCTCGAAGTCGTACAGGTGTATGAATCCGTACTTGGTGACGAGGTAGATGACACCATACTTCTGCGAGACCTGCATCGCGACGGGGAAGTCGTTGACAGCCTCTGGTGGGAAGAAGACGTCGACAGCCTTCTTGGGGAAAACAGGGTTCGTCTCGGCGTGGTCAACCTCTACAATATGAAGTTTCGCGCCGTTGGCCGATCGCACGGAGAAGGTGAAGAGTTTGGTATCTTGGGGCGCGCCGTCCAGGCGCAGAGTGCCGAAAGAGGCGGCATGACCCTCAATTGCCTGGCTGATGCCTCGATCCTTGGAGTAGAGCTGCATCTGACCAACGACCCGACCCTGGTCCTGCTTGATACCCACCACAACCATCCACTTGCCGTCGCTGTTAATGCGATAGTTGATGATCTGACATGACTAGATGTTTGTCAGCATCTGTGCCAGCTCCTTCCCTCCTCCCCACGTGTAGACTTACGTTCAGATTGGCGTGCCGATCCGTAATCTTGACAGGCGACTGCTGGTTCTCGTCGAAAACATCCCAGTGGTAGATGGCAGCGTCCGTGACGAGGCCTAGAGAGCCCTCGCTGATCCACTTCCAGAACACGACATCCTCGTTCATGGTGGCAGACTTGAGCTTCTTCTTATTGTCCAGGTCGAAGATCTGCACCGTTCTCGATTGAGCCTTGAGAGCGATAATGTTGAGGTGCCAGTGCATGATAGCACTATCGGCCTTGATGGGGCGTCGAGTGACATTGTTGCCGTTCTTGAGGTCGATAATAACGACTTCAGGTGATGCGGCCTCGTTCTTCTTCTCGCGTATGCAGATGTAGTGATCTGACTCGAGGGTCTAGACAGCGCAAGAGAAGCAGGTCAGTATGTGGAAGCTCAGCTGACGGCTGGAGGGAAAGGGTGACGTCGAGGAAGGACATACGCAGGAGTTGAAGCCAATAGCAGCAGTGTCGACGCCTGCGCTATTGAGCTGCAGCACCTCTGTGAATTTGATGGGTAGAGGCGCCATGTTGACGTGCGCCAGCTCGCACGGAGCGAAATAGTGTTTAAGACCAGGTCAGACGAGCTTTACAGATCACGGCGGTGTGGGTGGGTAGTGGGGGACTTTGCTGCACGGGCCAATATCGTCGTCAGGTTGATATCGCCAACGAGGCAGCAGGAGGAAGAAGGAGAGGTGGATGCGACAGGAGGAGGTTGTCTGTTCGTGTTGCCCAGCTTGCTACCAGAGTTGGGCGCAAGTGCAGGAAAGGGGTAGGGGAATGAAAGAGAAATACAACGACCGCAGCGGAATCGAAAGGTAGTTGGTATCAATCAGATCCGACCGCGACTATGCCTTCCCTGTGAATCAGTGTCGAAAGAAAGGACGCCAGTGGTCGTGAAGAGGTGAAGATGTGATGGATTAGGTGGATGGTTTAAGGTGTAAACCAGCTCAGGGTACGACGAACTTCTGGCTACCTGTTACCATGATCGACTGGAACCACCCTGACGCAGCCAGTGGCAGCTACCAACGCACAGGCCATGAGCTGCCAACCCCTGCCTGCCGACCAAGGCCTTCTCACTTGCACTAAGCCAAAATGGGCGTCGCTTATTTTTGCTTACATAAAGCTAACAATCCCCTGCCACATCGAGATTTGGCAACTTGCGATGCTGAAGATAGAGCCAGCCGAGCTCTTCCATTCTGTTTTGCATGTTTCTACAGGATTGCCATGAGCTAGCCCTTGTCTCTATCTGAATTGTAATTAAACAGTCCGTGAGATTACACATGGCAGTACTTTCAGCCCGACAGAACTAGCTTCCTGGCGAGTTTGAGCAAGGATTAAAACATCCACGGATGCCAAAGGCCCGATATGGATTGCTACGTGGATGGATGGGTTTCGATAAGCAGCTCGCCTTCTGCTGGGAAGCTGGACAACAAGCATTCCCAAACAATGCTAAATGGTTAAGATAATGTATACAAATTTACATTATAACTTACCCCGGTTGGACCCCAGCGACAGGAGAGGAAGAATGGCGAAGTGCTCTACTCTATGCAGAGTGCACATTATTCTATCGTTCTAATGCATTGCCCTCCACTCAAGACTCCCAATGTCTCTACGGAATCACTCAAGCTTTATTTCTTTTGCAAGATCGCGGCTGTATCAGTCTCGAGAAATGCCCCCGCTCTGGCTAGCGCTTCCCCAGACAGGAATGTCGCCGTCCTCATGATTGACAACATCAACGGTGTCACAAAGCCCCTGCCAACAAGCATAAGGATCTCGCTCGTCAGAACCGTCTCATTGACGGCTTTTGTGGCTATGAGAATACGGAATGACACAATCAACAAGACGGCTGCGTCAGCCAGCGATGTCGAAACCGGAGGCAAAGGCGTGGTGATAGCAGCCTTCTCCAGCGAGGATGCAAGCAGTGGGCTTGGCAAGCCATCAGTCGTCTCAATGACACTAACAGAAGGCTCATGCTGACCATCTTGAGTAGATAACCCTGTTAGGTGTCTCGAATATAGGGCTGCGTAAGGACACCTCGTTGGTGCCACCATCTGCATTCAGATGTTACGGCAATTGGACGAGAACCGCTGCTGTGGCTTGGACGCTGAAGAGCCTGACAATCTGTCGCGATACTGCCGACACTACATGGCAAGGCATTTCACTCTCGACGTTGCCTCTTCTGAGGTTTGGGGGGGGGGGTGTGTTCGTAGACATATTGACGGTAAGCTAGGCAAGCTCACACTCACTACTCCGAGTTATCCAGGACTGTATGCAATTACCGCAGTACGATACATGGGCTTTTTGTACAATGCGGCCTCCGCCGTCTTTATTTCGATGGTGAGCCTTTTACCACGCCTTTTGCGCCACTGTTCCCCTCTGCTGCCGGCTTCTCTCCCACCTGAGCCTGAGGCAAGTTCTTCAAGCAAGGTGCATAGAACAACTTCCCGCTCCAGGCTCCTCTGGCCGTACCTGCGGCAACGACACACCATAGCAAGATGACTGTCACACTGAATATCGTGCCCAATACCTTGAAGAACATACTCGGCATCTCTGTGCCAAAGGTAATGGTGCTAACAGAAAACACACCCAGGGGGAACGTGAAGCCCCACCAGCCCATGTTGAACGGAAACGGCCTGGATGACCAGATCGTTGCCAGCGCGAATAGCATCCATACGATCCCGAACCCCCACATGGACAGCGCCACGAACATGCCCAGCACGTACAGCACGTCCCCGGCGATGGGAACCTGTGCCGCCAGATCGACCCGTGGCAGGAGCTCTCGAGCCACCTTGCCCGCGTAGAAGATGGTGTACCCGCCCATGCCCAGCGGGCCGAGCGGCAGGAAGCTGCTCACGATGATCTCGCGCGGCGGTAGTTTGTGCAGCGCCAGGCGCTGGTAATACATGACCAGCACCGTCATCGCAAAGGGCGTCGCCATCCCCCACATGACGTAGCTGGTCACCAGCGTGCCCAGCGCGTGGTCCAGATAGCCGATGCCCATCAGCAGCTCGGCAACCTCGGCGCCCGCGCCGGAGGCCACGATGGTCGCCGCGATGGGGAGCAGCTGCGCAGCCGTGATGCGGTCCAGCTGGTTCTGGTGGCTCTCGGACATGAGCAGGAACATGAGGCTGACCGTCACGGCGAACGCCACGATGCTGTCGAGCATCCAGGCCGCCCAGGCCAGGATCACGGACCAGTGACCCCAGTACGGGCAGCAGAGGAAGTACCAGCTCTCCACTAGAGTCGCGAAGCCCATCGGGATGGTACCCAGGAACAATGAATTCGTGGGGTCGCGGATCATCACGGTCCATATCTCGGGGTAGAGGGTGTACCGCAGAATGGAGATGACAAGACTGGCGGTGAATATGATGGTGTTGAGCACAAAGAATATCACCGACAGCCAATACAGCCAGGTGGCCTGGAAGGGAATCGTAATAAGGAGCAGGGAAACAATGCCCGTGCCCATTGTCGTGCTGAACCAAGAAGGGGAGAAATTTCGGACGACGCGACGCCAGCCCCGGTCATACATGTAGACGAATTGTTTCGTTTCGACGTCCGAACTTCCATTCACGGCTTCAATGTCGCCTGCTGGGTCGGAGACCTCCATGCTACTGCACCTATCCGACCCATTGTCGTGGTTAACTCTGTCGCTGCCGGCACTGCTGGAACTAGACGTCTCCTGGAGCTGTGGACGTGCCGATGCCGTTGCCGTGCCTGGTCGTTGGCCTTGGTCTCTCTTGTAGCAGTTGGTGGGGATTTGATTATACCTTGAGATTGCTGAGCTCGTGGGCACCGTCATGGCAGGATTGTTAGAGGCTATCCTCTCGATCTCCTCGTCGCAGTCCATATTGACCTGCATGACGTCTTGAATGATTCCACGGCGCGAGTCATCGAGAAGACCGAAGGATACCTATGTAGATCACGATCTGCGGCTAAAGTAGCAAGGCACCCAGAGTGCCGGAGTAGCGTACTTATTTATCTCCAACGGCGCCGGGCTTCGGCGCCGCGATCCATGCACTCCTTACTAGCTACAGCGGTGTTGGGGCCCTAAAATTGCGTCTGCTGCTGTCGCAGCGCTCCACCACGATTCCAAATCATATCATACATACTTCGAAGAGCATAGCGACTTACATGCAATTACGAGCCACACCGAAGCCTGAAGCCCATCCTTCCGACATCCATTAGATCTTCAACGTCGCGTAGACACCAAAATCTACAGGAATCGAGAAACCAAGATACTATTGCATGTTATGCGAGGACAAAATTTGCCCCGTTGGCAACGTCGACCAAGTTCGGTCGTCTGCTCTCTCCCTGTTTCGGGTCCGAATCATCTAGGCCATCCACCGATCGCGCAATATCGTACGTCCCCGTCAACCGCATGAAAATACCCATGTACTTGAGTAGCATATCATGCGAGCGGACCCAATACTTTGGCCTGGCCAGTTTCTCGAGGGCCAGACTTCCAGTCAGTCCAAGGGTGGTCGGTTTCCCTAACGTGAAGCTGTCCTTGAGGGCCGCTAACATGGCGAGCACCGTGAGCGTCGGGCTCGCTGCTTTGCTTGGCACGTCGGCGCCGCCCACCAAAGCACGCACGTTCGGCAGGTCAGCCTTGATGCCGTGCGGCGAGTTCAACACCAGCTCATGCTGCCTGAGGCCATCAGCACTGTCGTGAGACCAGACTATGGTCGTGGCAAAATTCAACACGGCGTGACCCTTGAGCCGGAACACACTCAGCCATTCTGGGAGCTGGCCTCCCGGGTGTAGAGACTGCCACCCTTCCTCGCTCTCGGGGTCGAAATCGCGCATGGTGGTAATGTTCTTGAAATGGTTCCATCCGCGAATCGTCACAGCTGCCTCGGGCGTAGTGAAGACTGGGATATCTGTATTGAACGTGACAAGGCTCGGTTGGTGCATGTGGTCAAGATAGTGGAAGTGTACGAATATGGCGTCGACCATGGTCTGGCTGCTGGGAATATCCGCGTCTCCGGTATTTCCAGCAGCACTCTCGATCTGTCGTGCAATGTCCTCCACCCCGGCACCGTCAGTCGCCGCGGCGGTACCGAGCAGCTCCAGGCCGAGAAACCAGGTCGAGAGAACACTGGTAGCGCCTTTGAGCCAGGGGTCCATCACGATGTGAAAGTACTTTTTGTCGGATCGATCCCGACCCGCAGTCGTATATGGCAATGGGAAGGACAAGAGCCATGATTGATCACCATTTAGCGAGGTCAAAATGGGCCGAAGAGGGCGCGGTGTGCCGTCGAAGTATTGCATCAAATTGCTGGCTCTGGTGGATGACATAGTGACGGAACAATATCAGATGAATGATCCGTAGTAATTATTTAAGATGGAGGAGAATTGTATTCCAAACATTTGAATGCCGCGAGCTCATCAGATATAGCCACGTCGGCCAAGCCAATAAGTGCGGTTCACTAGCATCCTTCCGCGTTTACTATATTACTGGTCAACTCGCACTCCTCGTGCGCTATCATTCACGATCGGCATCGCCATAGGCAGCCGAGTAAGACTACTTCTCAGGAGCCCCACAAAAGGAATATTGACCTAGTGCCGCCAGGATCTGACAGGGACGTTGTCACCTACCGGAACACTGACCGTGGCGCTAGGTGGCCAGACCAGACAAGGGGCCTAGGCTGGTGGTGTAGTGGTCATCGTGGACACAATGCATGACAGACATGGCAGAGGGAAGTGAATTAGTATGGGAGACAAACTAGCGACTGATCCTGCTGGCTCTCGTCTGAAGGCGCGCTTCAGGGCCATCCGTGTGGGCGAGGACATGGGCGCAACAGCCTCAACTCGGCCATGTACCTACATGCTCGGCCACTGTTACCTGCTGGTGGCCGAACAAGTCGATGCTACCGCGCAGCCGTAGGGACCGTGCCGGACTCATAAGAGATATCCTTCAGTTGTCCAGGCTCCTCCTGATCAATGCGCCTGCGATGCACACGATGTATGTACGTTCAATCATTGCGACCCATCCCATACCTCGAAGGCGAGGGAAGCGCCGCACCCAAGATTGTCCGCTGGTGTCTGATCTCCATTCTGTCCGAAAACTTCAGCAGTCCTGGGCACGTCCAACGCCCAAGGGCGAAGGAGTACCTCGTGGCGAAATTGGTGTTTCGAGAATGTGATTATTTGCGTTGTTCAATTTTGAATGAAGAAGAAAGGAAAAGCAAACAAATTTTCGCGAAGAGCCGCGAGTTTTTTATGGCTGCCACTGTGGGTCCCTGCGCTGCGGCTGCTTATCGATAAGCAAGCGCGCTGAGCCGCCGTACTCAAGGACAGGAGGGACTTCAAGTCATCTATCTGGACACTAGCTTGTCACGCTTTGGCCAACTATTACAACAGCGAGAAGATTACGACGACGCGATTCTTCTACGTGCTTAGCTTCAACTCGCGCGAAACACAGAGTCTGCTGCAGGCGATGGCGAATACGGTACAGACATTGCCTAAGTTCCTCCTTCCGCGTCTTAGCTGGACTGCGCCGGTGGGACAGACTTTCGCAAGAGCTTCGATTGGGTCCGCGCAGACGAGCAGCCAGCGACCATGGCAACACGCAGCGCGGCCACTTCATACTTTCGGAGGCCTTTCTCGTGGAGCTAGCGATGGATCCATGTGCCAGAAGTTGTCCATGCAACAACAACTATCCTTTCGGAGAGCTTTCCACGCTTCAGCTGCAAGGCGGAGAGACCACCACTTCGACACTCTGAAGTTCGTCCAGCGGCTTCAGAGCGAGGGCTTCACGGAAGAGCAGTCTGTGGCGATGATGAAAGTCCTCAACGACGTCATCCAGGAAAGGTGAGCATCACCTAGCGAACGGACATACCTATATCGTCCTCTGCGGAAGCTCAAGCTGACGTCTCAACCCCACCCTCAACAGCATCCAAAACCTGACTCGCACGATGGTCCTCCGCGAGGACGCCGCGCGCGCAACCTACACACAGAAGGTCGACTTCGCCAAGTTGCGCTCCGAGCTTCTGTCCGCCGACAGCACCGAGTCGAATGCGACGCGCGCCGCCCACGAGCGGCTGACCAATGACATTGCCAAGCTGAACAACCGGCTCAAGGACGAGATCGGGCGGACGCAGGCGAGCGTACGGCTCGACCTGAATCTGGAGAAGGGGCGCATCAGGGAGGAGGCGGTGTCGCAGGAGCTGCGCATCAAGGAGACCGAGACCAAGATCGAGCAGGAGGCGGGCGGTCTGAGGCAGCAGCTGGAGCAGGTCAAGTTCCAGACTCTGCAGTGGTTGATTGGTGTATGCACCGGTTTCGCGGCGCTGACGCTTGGTGCTTGGCGGTTGTTGATGTGAGAAAGAGTGTGTGGATTGGCCATATTGGGCGCCGCATCAACAGCGGAAAGGCATGCTTGAGATTGATACACCCGCGCTAAGAGTAATTCCGCCTTCAGTCTGTAGCAAAGAAGCCGACGATTGGGCAGACTCATCGCCATGCAGTAGCATGGCGATGCGTTTACAGGCAGCTTACGCGAAGACTTCGAAATAACTATACCCAGAGAGCAGACACCCAAACTCATCTTGAAGCATCGCATACGTGTTTCTACATGGGCAGCTCTCCGCATTTTTAGAAAACCATCCACTTCGAGGGTAAATCACAGTCACCAAAGCATGATACAGAGTCATCGCAGCGAATCCTGGGTGTCATTCATTGCTGCCGCCTTCTACATCGTGAAGGCTAATAAATTAAGAACGGAGTGGGCATCTTTCAACACCTGCCTGCGACGCCGTCCATTCAAAAATGTGGTAAGTTCTCGACATGCCAGCCGTCCCCCGTTATCTAATATGTCCACGGTAACTAATAATTGGTTGAAATAAGGGCATTCATGAGCGGCGTCGTGCTAGTGATCCATCTTCCCTTATTGTCCGCCTTTCCGAAGAACTCCAGGCTGCGTGGTAGTGTTTCGTGCGCTCAATGAAGATGAAGAGAAATTTTTATGCGAATTGGACGAGGCGATGGCGTCTTTGAGTCATGTCGTCGAAGAATAGAAAGTTTGTTCTGCTGGTCCCTGCCGGGCCGTCCTCTGCCCGAGGCCATGAAGCCGGAGCGATACCGTTTACTCCTCGTTGAGGTAGTCGAGCAGGTTGCGGGCAGCGGTGTGCATGGCGCCGAGGTCGCGGCGGGCCTGGGAGCAGGCGCCGTCCTCGGCGTTGCAACGGGCCACGACCTCGTCCATGCCGTCGCGCTTCCAGCACCCCTCTCCGTGGAACAGGCACCAGCGCGCCTCGACGTCCTCGGAGCGCTGGACGGGCTGCCAGCTCTCGATCTCGCCGACGAGCGCCTCGGCAGCGCGGCGGGCGATGTCACAGGCCTCGCCGGGCTGGTTGCATGCGCGCTTGTCGGCGGCGGCGAAGTCGCGCTTGGAGGCGTAGCAGGTGTTGGAGCCCTCGAAGGGGCAGAAGGCCGGCGCGGCGTTCGCATCGCGGGCCGCAAGGCTGGTGGTCTCCTCGGAGCCGCGCTTCCAGCAGCCCTCGCCGTGGAACAGGCACCATGGGTCGGCCTCGGCCTCGCGCTTGGACATGGGCTCGGCGTCGCGCTTCCAGCATCCCTCGCCGTGGAACAGGCACCAGGGGGCGGCATCACGCTTCCAGCAGCCCTCGCCATGGAACAGGCACCATCTGCGGGTCGCGTCGCTCGTCTCGTCGCGGGCCTCGAGGGCGGTCTCCTCGCGCTTCCAGCAGCCCTCGCCGTGGAATAGGCACCAGGGTTCCGGGTCGGCGTCGCGCTTGGTCGGGGCCGTGGTGATGTTGGCGTCGGAGCCGAACTTGGACAGGATGGCGAGCTTCTTGAGGAACTCCGGGGGCTCGGCGGTGCGGCCCGCCAACATGGTCGCGATGTCCTGGACGGCGCGTTTGGCGTTGTAGGCAGCGCCTCCGCGCATGTTGGAGATCTCGGCGGAGCGGGACTCCTGTGTCCCGGCCGCACCACGGATGGCGTTGGCAAAGGCGTAGACGGCGCGCTTGACCTTCCAGCAGCCCTCGCCGTGGAACAGGCACCATGCCTCGGGGTCAGCCTCGGGGGCGGGCGCGGCCTCGCGCTTCTCCTTCCAGCAACCTTCGCCGTGGAACAGGCACCAGGGGTCGGCCTCGGGGTCGGCAGCTGGGGCGGGGAGGGCAGCAGGCTCACGCTTGTCCTTCCAGCAGCCCTCGCCGTGGAAGAGACACCAAGCTTCGGGATCGGCGACAGCCTCTGGTTCGGCGTCACGCTTCCAGCATCCTTCTCCGTGGAAGAGGCACCAAGGGTCGGCCTCGGCAACGGGAGCAGCCTCGCGCTTGGCGACGACGGGGGCCGGGGCAGCGGCGACCTCACGCTTCCAGCAGCCCTCGCCGTGGAAGAGGCACCATGGGTCGGCCTCACGTTTGTCGGCTTGTCCGGAGATGGCCACTGCCTGGGCCGCGGAGGCGGACAGGGCCGCGATGACGATCGCGGTCAATCTCATATTGAGAAACTGTCTGTGTGGGAAATCTCCTTAAAGAGTGTAGAAGATTTTGATGTATTTACGGAAGGAGAAGCTTCAGAAAAGGAGGGACGATGACCGTTGTGTTACGTTCAACACTCGGTGATCTTGACTGAAGGTAGTTGGGTCGAAGTGAGGGTTGACCTTCCGGTGAGGAAGTGAGGAAAGACGGAACGATGAGACAGCGCCATCGTGAAGGTCTTATAACCGCGAAGAGGACCTTATTGAGGGTGGGGTTGACGATGGAGTATCCGATTCGAAACAATAAACTCAATAGATCCTGAATAGAGCGACCCACCACCACCACCCGTTCGACCCTGCACGTGCGAAGCTTCGCTGAACTTCCGTTATTCTTAGACTCTATTGAACCAAGATTCAATAAGCGAGAAGGCGCTTTTGTCGAGTGCGATGGCCTCCCATTGGGGGAAGTTGCCGCCTCGTTGACCGTTGAATTGCCCAAGGCTATCTATTCAGGGCCTGAATAGGAATGTCACGCAGAAAAGGCCATGAATACTTGGGAGTAATACACAAAGAATTGACGGCAGCGTCAGCAAGGCCAGCTCCGAAGGGTGCGGTTCGAGAGCCGTGATGGCTGCGTATGAACTTGTGTCCATGTTTCGATTGGTGGACTTCCTGCTCGAGGGGTGGCCTCTACCGGCAGCGAGGCTGAGAAGAAGAGTCGAATTCAGCGTTTCCTTCGGATCTAGTCATAAAGAAAATGCTCGAGTTACTTTATGTGGAAGGGCGGAGATCTAATTTGGGGTCAGGCGTTCATTGCCTGGATGGTTCTTGAAGTCCTATTCAAGACTAAATTAGGAAAGACCCCATTCGAGGTCAATGGGATGTGCGCCAACCATTTCAGTCACAACAGCAAAGCGTACACACATCACATCTCATACGAAAGAAAATATTCGCCCCTAGGAGAGTTCGTTTGTAAACGATTTGGCTGGACTTTTGTAGATGGCATGTTGACGAGCTGCAGGCCGGATACGTGGATGTCTGGCGATTTTATGGACATTATGCGTCTGCCAGGATTATGCATCACATATGAAGACTACGCAAAACCTCAGTTCCCCGAGCTTCACGACGACTGATTTCGAGTGGCATCTTGCCTAGTCAAGGTCGTTGCTTCGTGGGAATCGAAGCATGCTCGCTCATTTCTAAGACTCAATGGCCTACCTCACAGCAGAGTTTAGTCTGCTGTGCTGTTGCATATATCCATATCCTTAGGTCAAATTCTTGGTTGAACTCTTAGAACTTGATATCAGTGTGGCGAACACACATGGGCTGCATCAAGGTGTGACACTGAGTGTAAAGCCTCTCATTATTAGCCAATAGCTGGTTCGGATGGCTTGATAAAAGATAGCTTAAGCCCAAAGTGAGTTTCAATTGAGCCGTGCTGAGGCACCAGAACTCCCATAGGACGCAAAGGTCCACCCAAAAGAAGCTGCGTCGGTCAAAAGGACGAACCTAACAGTCCGGTGATGGCGCTGAGGATCACCAACCAGATGGTACTTGCGGTGAGGGGAAACACTCACAACGCAGGTCGACGCACAGGCGAGGAGAAAACACCGGCACCGGATGGATTGGTAGCCGTTTCGAGTCCGGTGGGGTTCTAGTGTGTTGATAAATGGTGCCCCCGATTCCTAAAAGATGCTGGCGAGATGTTGCGCCAAAGCTAGGAGCAGCTAGCGGGCCAGACGACCCTGTGCACCGGATGGAGGGTTGGCAGGTGGGAGGGGTGGAATTACTACCGTGATGGCCTTTTGGTGTTCGTTTCTGGTCTAACTCTGGCTGGAGTTAAGACTGAGTGCAGGTTCCAAGTTCGGACGGTCTTGTGTAAGAGTGTGCGATTGTACGCCTGGGCAATAGGGTACCTGATAGGTGGCTGGCTGCTGTTCTACAGGAGCCCTCGTGAGAGGACGTGAAGATGTCTGTCTATCTCTACCCTTGAAATAATGCCATCCAATACGACAGGACTCTGCAGGGTCAAAAAGGTTCATCGCGGGCGCAGCTTGTCGTTTCTCGCAGCTCAGTTGTCCACGTAAAATGCCCTCAGCAGCCTCTCCACGAACAGCGAGATCGCAAGCTTTCCACAGTCCAGCACCCCATCCATGGCGATGAAGGGGTGAGGCTGCCCCCGCATCGTCGTGACCCTCGTGTCGGTCCTGCCCGCGCTGATCAGCTTCTCGGCGAACTCCTCGCCCTCGGTCCGCAGCACGTCCAGCTCGCCCAGCACGACCTCCGCCGGCGGCAGCCTCGTCCAGTCGCCGGCCCAGAAGATGGGGCTTGCCTCGGGGTGCGCCCAGTCCTTCTCGTCCGGCAGGTAGTGGCGCCGGTACCACATCATCTTGGGCGGTGGCAGCGCGGGCACGAACTCGTTCTCCCGCCACGAGGCCTTCGTCTCGGCGGAGGCGGTGTTGTCAGTCACGGGCACGGAGAGCAGCTGCGCGACGAAGGAGATCCCGAGCGCGGGCCTGTCGGCGGCCCGCTGGCACATGATCGCCGCGAGGTTCCCACCGGCCGACGAGCCGCCGGTGGCGAGCCTAGTAGTGTCGATGTCGAGAAGCTCCCTGCCCGGCCCCTTCACTGCCCACAGCACGGCTTCCCAGGCGTCCTCGACTGCGGCAGGGAAAGGGTCCTCAGGGGCGAGCCTGCAGTGCCAATGTCAGCGCACATGCTCTCTCATGGTCGGGAGAGGCGTGAGAGGGTCCTACCTGTAGTCCACGTTCACCACCACACAGTTCGCCCGCCCGCACAGATTGGTGGCAATCACGTTCTCTGTGGAGATGTCCCCCAGCACCCACCCGCCGCCGTGGTAGTACATGAGACACGGCCATCCCTTCTCAGGCTTCTTGCCCGCAGGCGTGAACAGACGGAGCTTGATGTCAGGGCCGCTGCTCTCTGTCCGCGGGATCGAGATGTCCTGCGTCTTTGCGACTGGATACCCCGGGCCTGCGCCGGGGATGAGGATGCCACTGGTCCTAGAGGCCGCGACCGGCTGCAGATGGACCTGCTGCTTGTCTATGATGTGCTCATTGTAGAACTTGGCGTAGTCGAGGGCGAGGCGAGGTACCACGGCGGGGTGGAGGGGGTAGGGAGGCTGTGGACCAGACTCATTGCTCATGGTGCCGGTGTCACTTGGCCAAGCTGCCACAGGATCGTGTGAATCAAGCCAACGTGGGGGCAGGGGACGGTTGTGCGTGCTGGCGGAGAGAATCTGTCAAGCTCTTACGAGACGTGGCAGTCTCACTTCGATACGGCGTCTACTGCTCTGCCTTATCACAGCCCCTCGTTGTGGAGGTTTACGCCCGGATGCCGATGCCGATGCCGGTGAAGAGTGGGTCTGCCGGTGGTGACCGGAGCCGCGCCGGTGTGCCTGAATCGTCAATGTCACCTTGCGACGTGTGGTTCTCCTTCGGCCATCATTATAGGGCTAGCCGTGGCAGAATTCAGGAGGTCAGGTGCCCAGTCGACACGAATATCATGCAGCGGTCTGTCTCACTATTACCACAGTACACCGTCTCATATGGGGGTTATTGCTGTAGCAGCCAGGTGGATCCACCCACAGGAGGCTATCCTATACGCCGCCCCGAGGACTGCCTTGCGCCAGGTAGACTAGTGCTGCCCGCTGTTCCAAGCCCACGAGCCTGTCGCAGTGACCATCTCGTGACCGAGTGGGCGACCAGGACATGCGTGATGCGTCTAAGCGTGCTAGGACAGAGGCGGATACCACAAGCCATCCAGGCCGAAGCCAGTCACCGCTCCAGCGTTGGCGGTGACAGCAGAGCAGTGATGAGAGCTGCGCTGGCTTCTGGACGACGACGCTTCTGGCCAGTATCGACACCTCGAAAAGGCCGCAGCGCCAGATGATGCCCTTCCGACATGGGATAGGAGCTCCGCATGCGGCTTCGTCCAGCCTCCATCGCGAGCAGGCAACCCGGCTGGTATCCTGACGCCGACTTAGATATGAAGACGACCCGTCTCAACGCCAACAAAGCCCCGGCCGCTGGACTCGACGTCACCGGGATGGCTTCGACATCCCACGTCTGGCGTGGGGGTTGGCGGTGCTACCAGTGCTACCAGTGCGACCGTCCGCCATGTCCCACTCCCAGCTAGGCCAAGAGCCATTCATCTGGTTCCGTTTTCAGATTGTCTCGGTTTGGCGTGTCCCTCGTCCACGGGATAAAGCAACACATGCATGCTGCAGGCGGAACATGTCTCGGGTGCTACCCACGCCGTCCGTGACCTAATGCAGCGTTGACGTGCGTTGCCCTCGCCCCTGGCCTCGACCCGTCCATCGCCGGCGAACCGCGACATGTACAGTATCTTCGGCCGAGTCGCCTGGCCCACGGGGACGACGAAGGGGGCTCCGGATCAGAATCAGCCCCATGTCGTCTCGCCTCGCCTCGTCCCAACGCCGTCTGTCTCCACGTTTTTGGCTTTCCCCCTTGCAGGTCCGCTGTAGCTCGAGGCCAAGGACCCCCTGCCAGCTGACGCCAGATCACAGGCGGTTTGACAATTAAAGTTACGTCAAGCCAACGCCCGCAGCGCCGCGATCCAGATCTCCAGATCCGCTCCCCGAGCCCCGCCCCCCCAAGGGCTGCCGCCCTGTCGGGAGAGCGGCCGCCGCTGCCAGGAGGCGCGGGCGGCGGGCGGCGGGCGATGGGGGCAGGTCTCGACCACCAATTGTGGCCGGTCGTGGAGTGGCTCGCTCTTGACTCGTGGCCGTGGGCGAGCTCCTGAGGCCGTGGCATGCGCAGACGCCGTTGGACCTGTGTTTCAACGAAACGTCACGCCCTCGGGACTAGTCCTCGGAGGCGACTACTCTGCGCTGAGTTGTCTTGAGGCGCCATGTGGTCTCGTGCCGTCCCTCGTGACGGCTTGGTAGCGAGGTTAAGAGCGGTGTGTTGCACCTGTCCTCGTATAACCACCTGAAGACGTTTGATGACGCGTTCTGTTTTCGTTTCTCTGCGCCGGTCCTGACATACGAGGCTCTTGTGCTACAACTTAAGTACATCAGGCCACCTGCTCTCAAAGTCTTGTCTTGATATTGTAGACGTCCCGTTAATAATCTCTACTTGACAATACCCATCATGCCCAGCCCAGAAGACGCAACCAGTACCAACGGCGGCACGCGCCGCCGTGTCCGCCCTCTGACGCCAGGTGTCTACGTCCCCACGCCGGCGTTCTTCAATGATGATGCCCAGGAGTTCCTCGACCTGGCCACAACAGCACGCCACGCCGTCCGCCTGGCCCGAGCCGGCGTGACGGGCCTCGCCGTGCAGGGCTCGAACGGCGAGGCCGTCCACCTCCTCGACAGCGAGCGGGCCGCCGTCACCAGCGCGACCCGCCGCGCCCTGGACGAGGCCGGGTTCGCCGCGCTGCCCCTGATCGTCGGGACGGGCGCGCAGTCCACGCGGGAGGCCGTCGAGCTGTGCCGCCAGGCGGCGGAGTGCGGAGGCGACGCCGTCCTGGTCCTACCGCCGGCGTACTATCAGGGTCTCTTCGACAGCGAGACCGTCGTGCGGTTCTTCAAGGACGTGGCGGACGCGAGCCCCCTGCCGGTGGTCGTGTACAACTATCCAGGGGCCGTGGCGGGGCTCGACCTGTCGAGCGACGCGCTGATCAGGCTGGGCCGCGAGCACCCGAACATCGTGGGCGCCAAGTTCACGTGCGGGAACACGGGGAAGCTGGGGAGGGTCGCCGCTGCGTTCAGGGCCAGAGAGACGAAAGGGCCCAGCAGCGGTAATGGGTCTCATGTGACCTCGTCAGACGGGTTCCTGTGCTTCGGCGGCTCTGGCGACTTCCTGCTACCGGCACTCTCGGCTGGCGCTGCTGGCGTGATCGGCGGCATCGCTAACGTGGCACCCAAGACCGTGGTCAGGACCTACGAGGCGTTCAGGGACGGACGGCTAGACGAGGCACAACAGATGCAGCAGATCCTCGGCAGAGGTGACTGGGCTGCGATACAATCAGGTGTTATTGGTGTGAAGGTTTGCTTGCAGGAGCATGAGGGCTATGGAGGCTGGGCCCGGAAGCCGCTGCCCCGGCCAAAGGGCGAGGCCAGGAAGCAGATCGCGGAGGGCTTCCAAGAACTGATGGAGCTGGAGAAGTCCTTGTAAAGCTTCACCCAGGTGCCTGCTGAGCACTCAGACACCAGGGTGACATCGTTGCGTTTGGCCACATGATCCTTCAAATACCCAAGTACACGTTAATATCAAAATTCCATTCATTAAGACCATGGGTGTAGGCGGTGAGCTGCTGCTATTAACCCGACTCCGGCTGCTAGCCTGCGCCATGAGCTGGGAATTTCATCAAGAACCGGCTGAACATCGGATCAAAGGGACACCTGCCTTGATGCGGTGACCTCTTCAAGCCGGATTCCGAGTGCCGTGTGAGCCATACAGCTTAGAGCTTGGATCTGGCACGACCTAGAGCCGCAACACACTCGATCTCCACGTCCGTGCCGCCAGGCAGCGTCTTGACGGCCACACACCTGTGTTTGAAGAGCGTCTCAGCCAGCACGTCCAGATCACAAGGGGCGATTGGAACCTCCAACAGGGCACAGAGAGGGCGGGATGAGCGACTCACGTCCGGCAGGGCTTTACGTCGCCCCAGTACTGCTTGTACACCTCGTTCATGCGGGCAAAGTCGCCCATGTCGGCCAGGAACACGTTGACCTTGACTACGTCATCGATGTGGCTCCCTGCGGCCTCCAGCACCGCGGCGAGGTTCCGGATCACCTGATGCTAGAATGGGTGGTCAAGCGTCAGTCGGTCGTAGGCCCAGGTCTAAATAAGAGGATAAGTAAATAATTCACATACCGTCCGTGCCTGGACGTCTCCCTCGACCATCTTGCCCGTCTCCGGGCTCCGCGCGACCTGCCCGCTGCAGAAGACAAAGCCGCTGGCCACGACGGCCTGGTTGAGGACGCCCTCGATGGGCGGAGGGGCCTTCTCAGTGCGGACGACTGTCTTGATGGGGGACATGGCTGGTTTATCTTGGGCACTGATGGCTAGAGTTATTGGCCAGTAAAGATGCAAGCCAGAGGTGATGCGATGGAGTTTCACGATGAGCAGTGAGGATTATTTGTCTATTTTCTGCCTTTTCTTCTTCTCTCTTCTTTTCTTTTTTTATTCCCCTAAAAAGCCAGCAAGTCGCCGTTGACGTTTCGGCAGTGGCGCCGGTGTCAGCCCCGGGATGTGGGCCCCCGTCTGCCGGAGGACGGGGACGGAACAGCTACGACTGCCGGATCGTGGAGATCGGGCGACTGGATTATTACTTGTCGCTGCCCACGATAAATACCTAGGTGAAAGTCCGTCTCACTACTAGTATATCGGCACCCTTCTCGTAGACGCTAGGACCCCCCCTGCCGCCGACTGCGTACTGAGTAATTTCATACATATACTAAGTACTGTACCTGGTCTATCAGCAGTGCTTGGCATCTCCAAGCTTTTTGATTGTCATCGACTCATGTTCAAGTTGACGGCAAGATAAGGCTGGCTCCACTGACTGCAGGGGATTTGAGTGGCAGCGCCGGCCAGCGCCCTGCTGGAAACGATGATCGATGCTGACAGCCAGGAATATACCTAGCATGTTGGCTCCTTGGCCAGGCTAGCGCTTTATCATGATAAGAGTATGATCATACATAGTATTATGTACTTTCCCGTGTCGAGGAGCTTATCCGGTCGTTACATTCGGTACCCTACTCCGACTATCATTGTGGTTACAGGCGCCGGACCGGGCGCAACAAGTGGAAGACCGGCGCCTGTAGTCCATCATCCCCCGCATTCTCACTCATCCCCGTGTCCATCCTCGTCCTCGAGCTCATCCATTCGCGCCGCGACATTCTAGGTTGCATCTCGCAGTCTTGTCTTCCCTCGGGCACGTCTGCTGCGCCTCAAGGCCGGAACGATCGCTCACCCCGAAAGACGTCACCATGGAGGCCGCACCCCTTCCAAAGAAGGACATCGACGCCGGCGATGTCGAGAGCTCGACGAACGGCGAGGGCCACATGGTGGCGGACACGGCTCGCGTCCTGGACCACGAGGCAGAAGTGAAGCTCTGCCGCAAGTTCGACATCCGGATCCTGCCCGTCCTGGCCTGCATGTGTAAGTCTGCCCCCTGGAGCCCATCATAGTGGGAGGAAATGGGTAGCGAGATCTGAGACCCGCTCTAGACCTCTTCAACGCCCTCGACAAGGGCAACCTAGGCAACGCGAAGACCGACGGGCTCACAGACGACCTGCACTTCAAGTCGAACCAGTACAACATCATCGTCTCCATCTTCTTCGTGCCCTACGTCCTGTGCGCGCCGCCGTTCGCCATGCTCGCCAAGAAGTACGGAGCGCAGCGCGCCCTGCCCGTCATGATGTTCGGCTTCGGGTCTATGACGCTCTTCATGGCTGCCGCGCAGAACTTCGGCGGCGTCTTCGCCATCCGCTTCCTCCTGGGCATGTGCGAGGGCGCCTTCTTTCCCACCGTCATCTACTACCTGACGACCTTCTACCGCCGCGGCGAGCTCGCGCGCCGGCTGGCGCTGTTCTACGCCGCCAGCAACATCGCCAACGCTTTCAGCGGCCTGCTGGCCTTCGGCGTGTTCCAGATCCAGAACTCGGCCCTCGAGGCCTGGCGGTACCTCTTCCTCATCGAGGGCGGCGCCTCGGTCCTCTTCAGCCTGTTCGCCTTCTGGTACCTGCCCAAGTCCGCCGCCGAGGCGTCCTTCCTGGGCGCCGACGAGAAGGAGCTTGCCTTCTTCCGCATCCAGACCGACTCCTCGTCCGTGGTCTCCGAGGCTTTCAACCTGCGCGACTCGCTCAAGATCTTCCGCTACCCCTCGACCTACGCCTTCCTGGCCATCGAGGTCTGCCTCGGCGTCCCGCTCCAGTCCGTCACGCTGTTCCTCCCGCAGATCGTCAGCGCGCTCAAGTACTCCACCGTCAAGACCAACCTGTACACCGTCGCGCCCAACGTCACCGGTGCCGTGATGCTGCTAATCCTGGCCTTCAGCTCCGACCTGCTGCGCATCCGCTTCCCCTTCATCATCCTCGGCTTCGCCTTCACCTTCACCGGCTTCATCATCTACGCGTGCATCAGCGACGTCACGGCGCAGATCCACCTGGCGTACTACGCGACGTTCATGATGTGCTGGGGCACCTCGGCGCCCAGCGTGATCCTGTCCACGTGGTACAACAACAACGTCGCGCACGAGGGCCGCCGCATCACGCTGACGGCCGTGGGCGTGCCGCTGGCCAACCTGATGGGCCTGGTGAGCAGCAACATCTTCCTGAACAAGGAGGCCCCCAAGTACGAGACCGCGCTTATCACCACGGCCGTGTTCGGCGCCCTCGGCGCGCTCATCACGGCGGTGACCGGGCTGTTTATGATTTGGGACAACGCGAGGCGGAACAGGAAGGCCGGGGTCAAGATCGACGCGCGGGATGTGCCGACTATGAGGTTGAGGGATGGGCCTAGCGTGCCCGAGTTCCGGTGGTTCTTGTAGTGGGGTTTGATACCTGGCTACTGGAGCCGTGTGCGAACAACTTTGGCTCTAATATTCCTTTAGATTGCAGTCAGACCTAATATACCTCGTCAATGACCGTCCCATCTTGCCCCTCGTCTAGCGGTGTATCCCCTCAATGCTATGGCTCGTCTTCGATATCGTCAACTGGATGATCCCGGAGCAGCTCCTGGCGCTCGGAGGACCCGTCCTCTTGCGACTCGCCATGCTTCTCCTCGATGCCAAATAGGTATGCCATCTCCTCAAGGGTCTTTTCCCTTGTTTCAACTGCAACAGGATTTCGTCAGCAAGACCTGCCCATGTCCGGGCCCTCTTGCGCTGCAGAATCCACTCACCTAAACAGTAGCGCACAAATAAGAAAGCAAGGACGTTGATGGCAGCTAATATAATGTACAGACCCCATGATATGGCTGTCATGATGGGCGGGGTAACCTGGGCCACAATGAAGTTGGATATCCATAGTGACGCAGTGCATAGAGCATTGCCTTTCGCCTAGCGGCCGCGTCAGTGAGGGCTATCGGGGTGGAGCTGGACGACCACTTACCCTCAGCGAGATTGGGAATATCTCCGCCGCGTACGTCCAGGAGCCCGAGCTCCAGGACATGTTGAACGACGTGAAGAACAAGAAGGGGAACGCGATGATGGCGTAGTTCCTCGGGTCGCCCGGGTGGCTCTCGGCGTGCCGCTGCAGGAACGCGATGCCGAGCAGCGCCGTGAACATGCCCACCAGCCCGAGCTGCAGCCACGTCTTCCGGCCCAGCCGGTCGAAAAAGAAGATGGGGATCCAGGCGGAGAGGAACAGCACGACGCCGACGCCGCTCGTGGCCAGGTTCGCAACGGTGGGGTCGGTGATGCCGCCGTTCCGGAACAGCTGGGGCGTGTAGTAGAAGATGGCGTTGGTGCCCGTGATCTGCTGCAGGAACTGGACGCCCGCGCCCAGCAGCGTGACGCGCAGCACCGGCCCGCGGAACATGTCGGCCCAGGTGGCCCCGGCCAGGGCCGCGTCCGCCTGCTCCTCCGAGACGGTCTCGCGGATCTCGCGCATCTCTACCTCGGCGGCGTCCGTCCCGTGCAGCCTCGTCAGCACCTCCAACGCGCAGTCATACCTCTCCTGGGCGACCAGCCACCGCGGGCTCGGGGGCACCCAGCTGCTCCGCCAGCAGCCTAGGGCCATCAGCGCCGCGGGGAACACCTGCAGGAACAGCGGGATCCGCCACCAGCTGTCGCTCGGCAGGAAGAAGCAGGCGTAGTCGACGAAGAACACCACCATCTCGGCAAAGCACAGGATCATCAGCTCGATCCCCACGATCCGGCCCCGCAGGCTCGCCGGGCTGATCTCGCTGATGTACAGCGGCACGCCCGCCGCGAACGCGCCGATGCCCAGGCCGATGATGAAACGCCCCAGCGTCATCTGCGAGAGGCTGTACGCAGAGGCCTGCACGAGCGCGCCCAGGATGGTGATGACGCTCGCCACGGACAAAGTCCTCTCGCGCCCGTACACGTCGGCCAGGTTCCCCACGAAGAGGGCGCCGAGAGCGCAGGAGATGTTGTACACGCTGACCACGAAGCCGACGGCCCAGTCGGAGGAGGGGCGCATGAGCGCGATCCAGCGGTCGTCGGCAATGATCATGCCCATGGCGCCCTGGTTCCAGCCGAAGAGGAAGCCGCCGAGGGAGACAAAGGCGGTCAGGGTGTAGACATAGCGCAGTTTCGGCGGGCGCGTGAGGCCTGGCTCGATATCCTTAGGGGGCCGGATAGGCTTGGTCTGTTTGAGGCGGGTGAGGAACGCCATTGTGGTGAGCCGCGACGAAGGAACCTGAGATTGCAGAGGTGGAAGCCAGGAGGGAGGGTGAGGGGGCAGTGCCGTGTCACGTCGAGGATGGCGTCCAAAGACGCCGGCGTTCGTGTCACCCCTGGCGAGTTGAGCGACTTGAGATTCTGAAGGATCGACGAGGTGAGCTTGCAGTTCGACGTCGTCACAAAGCCCCTGTCAGACCGCCGCTAGGCCACCTAAAACGCCACAAGGATAGGGGCTGTTCAGGTGGGCCTTCCCCAGAGCGGAGCCCCACAGCCCTGGTTATGTGGGGGTCAACAGGGGGTCTATAGGACCCAAGCGTGCCAAGTAGAACACTCCCAGCACGCCTGGAGCTTTGTTTTAACTTGTCATCATACCGCCCTTCGTCCTTTCAACAGCTATGATCATAATGAACAGGTGGCCAGCTTGCAAGCCAGTCTGCATCTCTAGAATGAGGCATGTGTGTACGTGCCCTCGCGGGTGTGAACATTGTGATATCAAATGGTACGACTGTCGACAAAGACCGGTCGGTTCAGTCAACGTGTCCCAACCTGATTTTCTAGCCGGACGCTGCGTCGATCGTTTTTGCGGTTGACTTCCTGTGCCACGGTAAACCTTGATCCCGTTTCGTGGAGACGGTGACCTCGGTCGAGAGATACGAAGCTTGAGGCCTGGGATTTGGTTCCGCCCTTCTGGCTGAAGTCAGTGAGGAACGGCGCCGATTAGATTTGCATACGCTTGGCTCACGAAGAATAGATGTCTTTATATTGAATGAAATCAAATAGCCATTTCGATGCATGTATTGTAACAACAGCCTGAGTACCAATAGTTGATATAATCGAGCTTGCGACTGGATTCTCAACGCTGAGAATTTGGGTTATTGATATAAATGGATATTATAGCACGGGCGCTTGTAGCCTCAAGGACGGATATGAAAGCTTACTACCACCAGCCAAAGCTCAAAAGTTCGTGAATCGAGCCATGTCCACTTCGAGTTAACTGACATTGGTAAACAGGATGTTACTGAGAGGTATCCTCGGGTTAGGCTTTGCAACTGGCATCTGCGGTACCATTGTCAAGAACGGCTCGAAGTGCACCGCCACGCCGCTGAACACGGGAAACAGACACGCCGCAGATCCTCACTGCGTTCCATCAGTGTGGCAAGAACGGTGCCGTCAATTCCACGGAGGCACTTCGGAGTGCACGTACAACATTCGGCAGGTCATAGACATGACCAATCTCCAGAACTGCGATATCTCAATCTACGGCACGTTCCTGCGGAGCGCTGACAATCTGCAGTAGGGGTTTTCAAACTCCCTGTCGATCGTCGATGATGGCATCACCACGGCCTGGGAGCTCGGCGGGACCAACGCCACAATGAGAGGGCACAGTAAGGTGCTTTTCAACAACAACGATCAGGCCTAGATAGACGTGAACCACGATAAGAGCAACGTAAAGGACAGGCTGATCTCTCTGATCATCTGGGAGGAGACGAACGTCCCCATTGACGGGATTACCTGGCGCCAGGCACAGTTCTGGCACACGTTCGTCGCTCGTAATCAGAACGTGACGATGACGATCCTCGATATGTCCACGGCATTGAATTCTCAGTAGTCAGCGGCCAACACGGATGGTACAGTTGTAATTCCGCAGACGTGGCGCTTTGGACGGTGACATGCGGTGATATGAGTCAGCACAGGAGCCATGCTGAAGAATAAGAGCCTGCATACTGATCCGATTTCCAGGACTGCATCGCCATCGAAGGCAACAGCTTCGACATCTTGGTACAGAACGTCACTTGCTACGAGAGCGGGTGCACAACGATTGGCTCCTTGGGGAACAACGCCGTTGGTTTCATCGACAACGTGCTCTTCGACAACACCCGCTGTATTCCCAGCTCCAACGCAGCCTGGAAGATCTACCCGGCCTAGAGTGTCCATGTGAAGAACATCACGTTTCGCAATTATGAGATACAGGCACGTGACAAGATACCAACCAGCCGATATATGTCACCAGCTACGTCTACTGCTGCAGCAACTGCGACAGCTCATTCATGGCTGTCTATCACGGACGTGCCGTGGAAGAACATTTCCGGGACAAGCCAGTACGAATCCTGCTCCGTCTTACGAATCTTAAATGAAGAGGGTCGCCTGGAAGGTGCAAGTGCTGTTAATAAGACTCTGCAATGTCACCGGCCGTCGTATGGCAATATTCTCCCTCGTTCCGCAGGTTGCCAGTGCTAATGTAACCCCAACGGGCGAACATTCCACCATGCCAGCGAAGCATGGTCTTGAGAATACTTGTGCGTCTTTGCACCAATTGGAACTGGGAAGCCCTAACGTCGTAGGTGTGCAGTTCCGACACGCCATACCTGTGGCATGCTGTGAATAGCCGTCGGCTTCTTTAGGCCATGAATACGTCGGGAACATTCACCGATTTGGCTTTGACGAGGACAAGTTCATAGTCATCTAGACGGCGGCGTGGGACGATGAACTACTTCGATAGCACTACGTTCAATCAATCGAGAAACAGCTAGAAGGTCGTGGCATTGACTGGCGACTAGGCTGGCAGCGGATCAGAGGTTATACGATTAGTATCTTCATGAAGCGCAGTTCTTCCAGAAGAAACAGTGGACACGTAGAGGATCCTTAGGTGGAGCCAACTGTTCTAGAAAGCGATCGGCCCAGGCCGCAAAAGGAAATGTGGCTGTTCACATGCACCACATCCGGGACCGGCCGCCTTATCCAGCCTGGAGGTCAGACGACCGGGACTCAAGACACGTTTGTGCACCCGACCCGGGGTTTGCAGAGGCGATCTACGGGCAAAACACCCGACGCAGCTCAGGCCGAGGCAGGCTGCTGGATCTTGCGCCGCAAGGAGGTCGGCGGCCTGCTGGGGCGGGACGGTCATCTCCCCGAGCCTGCAGGAAGATGCGGAGCTGGGCGGCGCGCCGGAAGTCATATCTGCATTCAGAGGCGTTTTCCTCGCCCACAGCCTGAAGCATTGTGCTTGTGTCTAGCTGGGTGGTTAGAGAGGTGGGATGGTCAGCTGGGGGGCAGAGCCTCGGCGCTGCTGAAGGGGGAATCTGAATCTGTCAAGTCTAGAACGCGAATTCTGCATCTGGTCCCAGTAGTCCAGGAAAGTTTGGCCTGTACCCGGAGATGCTGTCGATTTTGGCGATGCAGGAACCCGGAAACCCTATATTCCGTACTGCTGGTGCCGTGTTGGCGCTAGGCGCTCACGGGAAAAAAATAAGTAGTGCCAAAATACATTGGTACTCTCGCCGGCCCTGTAAATATGTCGTAGGGTTGCATTATAGACCTGTCGCTTTTGCATCGCACATGGCACCTTTCCACTACTGTGTGACCTCTCCTGCCATTTGCGTACCTGCTCTAGCTATGATAAGGCACTATCATGTGCGCTGGATGACCAGAAGATTTTGTAACGTTACGACATCAGCCTTCGCTCTCCGCCCGGACCAATCTCACAGATTTCTCCCAGCATTCCAACCGGCGTGCGGTGGGAGTGAAGGG
The DNA here is from genome assembly GCA_001282315.2 of Chrysoporthe cubensis. NCBI lineage: Eukaryota > Fungi > Ascomycota > Sordariomycetes > Diaporthales > Cryphonectriaceae > Chrysoporthe > Chrysoporthe cubensis. Next base: position 840,547 of record LJCY02000003.1, on the reverse strand, counting down.
ATGCCGAACCCCTCCCTCCTAGCATGACTAGACTCAGGCGTGCCAAGTCGCTATTGTGGAGGCCGCATCTTCCTATGTATGCGTGATCGCGGAAGATGCCCGATGCAGCCCGGTGCAGGAGTATATCCCTTCAGCTGACAGGCTGCTGAGCCAGCATTCCTCCCTCCCGCATTTCTGGATAGCTATACAGGCTACCGACGGATCTCAACTAAAGCAAGAGGAGCGCGCCGAAAGAGGAAGTTCTTTGGGCCGCCTCCATCAAACCCCCGAGGCCGCCCAGGTAGGGAAGTGCTAGCAGGCCCAAGGCCTTGTGGAACGTCACGATACCCGCATCTTGGTGTGCACACTGGCATCTCAAGGCCAATTCCACCCGTGCAGCAAACGAAATGTGACCATGTCCCCAGCCATGATTCGCGAACCAGATGATATTTCCGCACACCAACATAGCACTCCGGGGGTCAGGGCTTATCTGAAGACTATGTCAGCGGATTTCGGTAGAGTCAAGAGGCTCTCCCGGTGTCTTGAGGCCGCGCAATGCAAGGGATACAGCCATGAAGAGGCGCACAACAAGTCTCAAATTTGCCCAACATCGGGCTATCCAACATGACATCTGTCCCCATCCCCCGGGGAAGGGAGTGACAAACTGTCCTGGGAGGCATGAGGGTATATAGTAGATGTCTCTCCTCCATCCGCTCTATCCAGGGTAGCTTGAGTAGCGGCTCAAATTAGTTTCGTTCATTGTACATACGTGCGGTTGCGTGTCATCATGTTGTCTACGCTTGCGAGTCTTGTTTCCTTGGCCGGCGTCGTCTCTGCCGTAGGGCAGAACGTCGTATACTGGGGTCAGAACGGTGGTGGCACCATCGAGGACAATGATCTCTCGGTATACTGCAATTCTACGGCCGGCATTGACATTCTGGTGCTGGCCTTCCTATGTAAGCACGCAAATTCTCGACTTCCTCTCGTGGATATACACATTATTAACGAAGAGGCGCGCAGATGAGTTCGGGGTTTCTACAGGCGATATCCCCTCGGGCACGATTGGTCAGAGCTGTTTCATCTCCTCAACCAACGGCGAGGGACAAAACTGCGATGCTCTTGCAACAGCGATATCCACGTGCCAAGACGCCGGCGTCAAGGTCATCCTGTCCATAGGAGGTGCTTCCGGCTCATACTCACTTGAGGATGATGCCCAGGCGGAAGTCATTGGACAGTACCTCTGGGACTCTTATGGTATGAAACTTGTTCCACATCCCCTCGACCTTTGAAATCTTTTCTAAGAGCCTTGAATTGCAGGCAACTCGGGAAACACTACTGTCGAGCGGCCATTCGGCGATGTCTTCGTAAACGGATTCGACTTTGACATCGGTGAGCAGCTTCATTTCTTTTATCCTTCGCGTCTAATGCTTTCAAGTTCCACGGCGTGACATTTGAGGCGCACAAAGATGGCACTCGTTGCAGATGCCACAAAAGACCCAACCATCTTCCTTTCCTAGATATAAACTAATTCTGGTCTTAGAATTGAACGACGGGTACTCGCAATACTATCCTGCTGTAGGTGCCTTCTCGTTTCCAAAGCAAACTCCGAAAGAAAGTATCCTTTACTAATAAACTTTTCAGATGATCTCGACACTCCGCTCAAACTTTGCAAACGATCCCGATAATACCTATTATATCACCGGAGCGCCGCAATGTCCGATTCCGGAGCCGAACAGTGAGTCTCCCAGTCTTTTCCCCTTTTATCGTTCTCTTTCATCCTCTCGTGGCAGAAGAAGACAGGCCGGTCTGCGAGATTTCGGATTGCTCTACTTTCCCCATACCGCAGAGATGGTGTAGCATCTTTTGACGAGGGGTGAATTCCGTGCCCGGTAATGATGATTTATTCTGACACTTCTTTGCGTACTAGTGGGAGTTATTATCGGCAATGCAACCTTCGACTACCTTTGGGTGCAATGGTACAATAACAACAACTATAGCGCTGACCCCTGCGCATTGCCATTCAACGGCAACGCACCCTTCAACTGTAAGCAATCCGGAATGCTTGTATCCAGCCTAGGCTCGGTCTTCGATATGCTGCTTACATATCTCGCTAGACGATGATTGGGTTAACTATACAGCCACAACGCCATCCGCGGATGCTGAAATCTTGTGAGTGGTCTTTCTGCTTTCGAATACCCATTCCTCTGCCAGCCTGCGGTGGCGTAAGGCCGCCATACACCTCCGGTGAAACCAAAACACCAGTGTGTTCTGGTAGTCTGCAGCCGTCTCCGACGTAGAATGTCTTTTTAGAGGTCGTGATCCCAGTGACTGACTTGCTCTTCGCAGCATCGGCGTACCAGCTGCACCGCTCGCCGCTAACGGCGGTACAGCTGGTGAGACATACTACATTACGCCCGACCAGCTCGCTGAGCTCATCGAGGAGTACGGGAGTGCAACACGGTTTGGTGGCATCATGATGTGGTCCGCGGGCTTCTCGGACTCCAACGTGAACGACGGATGCACGTACGCTCAGGAGGCACACGCGATCCTCGAGTATGGGAGCCCGTGCTCGGATGGGCCCAGCAGCGTGTCGCGTTCGACCACCGCGGCGCAGACGACGCTGACCACCTCTACCACCACTGCTACCAGCGTGCCTGCGACGGTGACGGCGACCACAACGACTAGTGCAGCATCCGGAACGGGCACGCCGCTCGCTGAGTGGGCCCAATGCGGTGGAGAGGGCTACACTGGATCAACCAACTGTGCCAGCCCCTACTCCTGTGTATGCCTCAGCGATTGGTGGTGCCAGTGCGAGTAGGTCCTAAGCCGATCTTTCACGAGCATAATCTTGTTCCCTCAATTATTTTGCTTTCAGCGTAATCTTCTTCCATGTACATATTCACTCGAACATTTGTTTGTCGTTCGTTATCATATTTGCACTGCAGGACTGGGAAGTAGATACCCACTCGCTATGGAGGAAATATTTCAAATTTGGTTTACCCAAATTGACCTTGAATGACATTTGTACTAAGTGTAAAGCCCATGCCAAATGTCGGTAAATGTGCTGTTTCTAAGCTCTAATGCCTTTGATCCAAGAATTTAATGATGCTCCATGCCATAAGATTTGCAGAAATAGCAACGAATAGCCCATCAGGAACCCGGAATTCGAGAACATTCTCTCGGCCTCCGGGCGAGAAACTGTTGAACACGGCATTCTAGAGATCGAGTCCTGTCTAAAATCCGTACTTGCCTGTCTTTGCCGCTTGCTTCCGAGTTCACGCTGTTCGCCCTTGTATCGAATTACTTTTGCGATACAATACATGTCCAAGCGAGAATGAGAAGTTGTTGCCACAATAGCCGTAATTTGCAAAGTTGTCATCCCGTAACAGTAGTGAGGGCCCCGACTAATTCTTGATAGCGTCATGGAGCAAAGCCTCTCAAATTTCCTATTTCGACGACAAATTCACATGCAGCAGCTCTTCGAAGTGACGTGGCCGATTTCAGCAGTGTAAGCGTCCAGATCGTTGGCAAACACGTATGGAAGACACGTATGGAAGCCAACGGAAAGGAAGTCAAAACCGAAAATAGCGACCCAGGTATTCTTCTAGTAGAGGGCTAGGTTGTAGAGCACAGCATATCTACTGTGATGATCAGTGATTACTAATCAATTACCTGACAAGATAGGCGACCAACATAGTGGCCAAAGTTGACTCTGAGAAGATCGGAACTGCTTTAGTCCGATATTTCGGTACTATATCTGTGCGATGAAAGCTCTGTACTAAGTTGGGAAGTGAGAAATGTCTAAATCAGGCAAGATGTGATCTCGAGACACGATGCTCAATTCCGGGACACCGTTTGAACTCTGGGTCGACATCAAAATTTACATCCAATTTCTTGGACCACGAAACGGGTGAAGACTTAGAACCAAGTAAATACATGATATTAACATTCTGTCTCCGACCTGAGGCCATCGACTGAAGTGTTTTGATGATTCACAAAACAAAACGTTGGAGAGGAAGCTTGTAGAACAGGAACCGGTTTTGTTAGCCACACATAAAGCCATTGCTGTTCGCGCCTCGTGTTGGTTTATTATTACTATTATGAATATGACATCATTATTTGAAGAATTATCCTTTTTGTGATCCTCATTCTCTTTGTCTATGTGACCAGTCAAAAGCCTGCGCGTGGCTGGGGTGCGTTCCTTCAATGCAGGACCCGATCCATGCACAATAGTACTTGATTACTCGCGTAGATCATGGTCGCATGACTCCACAAAGTACGCCGTGCCTCCCCCTAAGATATGAGCCACGGCTGACTGTAAGGCATTCATACTCCTTCTGATAGCGGCTGCGCCACAATTCTCATCTGGCATATATGCATCATTTCGTTCAGCTGCCCCTACTCTACAACGAACTCCCTGAGCACCTCCATCACGATCAAAGAATCTCAACTATTGCACCTCACATTTCAGCAATATGCCGCCAGCAGTGCGCAAGTCAGGGCCGGATCTGGAGATCCAGGTCGATGGCATTGGGCGCGCATATAGACCGGGAGACGTCATCACAGGTCGTGTCACGAGACAATCGCATATTGTCTCTCCAATGTCAACGATCAATATCCAACTTCTGGGTCGAGCCAAGGTCAAACTAGGCAAGACTAGATATAACGGGCAAGGAACCCAGACGACGTATTACCGCGGCCGTTTCAACTTTTTTGATGATAGCACTCGGAGGCAGCTTCATCACGGACCTATTCATATTCCCCAAGATGGACCTGGAGAGTCATGGGAGTTCGCGATCGAGATTCCGTCAAACCCATCTCCTCGAGCCATCCTTGATTCGCACAGCGACCCAAAGAGCAGCTTTATAACTCTAAACGTGACCACCATTTCTTCGTCGCCGCTACCAAGCACTTTTGTGGCCAGAGGCAGTCACCTCTCCACAAAATACGAAACCTACGTCGAGTACTGGCTTCAGGCTTCTCTAGAACAACAAAATAATCACAAGGGGTCAAGCACGGCTTCGCTTCCCATCCCATTCCGAGCTCGACCTTCTCCAGACCGAACGACTTCTTCTGCTCTGGAAAGGCATTCGCAAGGCGGCCAAGTCACCTCGTATCGCTTGGTACCTGGTATGGAGGATGCACATCTGAGTATCAAGCAGAAAACTCAGAAACTCTTCCATTCGTCCAAGGTACCGAGTTTAGGTTTGGTAGCCGAGGTGAACTATCCGAGCACCATACAACTAGGTGCACAGGTCCCTCTGCAGATCAAAGTCCTACCGCGTCGTCAAACGACCAGTGAGGTGATCCATAATGTGCCTCAGACAGCCATGATCACCTCATTTGAACTGTTGTTGGAGGCACACACCCATGTCGTAGCCCCAGGCACCTGGTATCCATGTACGTCCTTTCCGTGCTTACAAGTCAGTGTCACTAAGATTCACGAAAGAAATTCTTTCCGATTTGATGACCTTTTCCTGATGTTTTGTCGTATACCTGCTGATTTAAATAGATGAGTCGAATGGCGTCGTCAAGCATCGCATAAACTTGCCCATCTTCTCTCTGCCAGCCACATGTCCAGTTTCAGCAGAGTCGAAGGACTCCGCCACGGGCAATGATGATCTGCCGGCCTACCAGGAGAATGACCACGTTACTGTGCAGAGCGAGAAGGCTAGTCCTGCTTACACCGAAACATCTTTAAGGTATTCTCAGGAGGAAGCAGGGCCTTCGACAGCCAGTGACAAAGATAAGAAAATGTCAAATGATTTGCAAGAGCCACTGCTGGTTCATATCGGATGGGATCCAGATGGAAACTCACTGTTGGATCTTGGTGCTCTCTTGGACTTGCGAATTCATTTCTCGTACTCCACGGCCTTGGGGAAACGGATACCAGGAGTATCGGGTTCGATATATCCGAGCTTTCAGTCGTGGTGCATGAAGCACTACTACGTGCTTGGATACAAGATGAAGATATCGATTGCTGGTGAGTCAATCAAGTTTGAGGGAGAAAAGCCTGTGGTGGTGATTGGTCCAAGAGAAACATGAGGTTTGGCAGAGGCCAGGTGCTCTCCCAAGTTTGGATCTGCTGGTACGTAGGCTATATAGACCTTCAAACCGTGACGCGAGTAGAGCATATCCATTGTGTTCCTTTCGAGACGGTCTATAGAGCACAGGTTTTGTCAAGACGTACTACATTAATAGGTTAGGGGTGCTGTCTTCTGGAAAAACATTTCAGGAACTCGAGGGCTTGCTGTTCTGTTCATCATTTCGATGAAGGTGCGTGCGTGCGATAATGCAAGCTTCGGTCAGAAATACCTCGCCCGCAGGCAGACGTCGACAGGAGTTCGCGCCTCGGACTAATCCGGCTTGTTACTCACTAGACCTATGAGCCCATATGAAGAATGGCAATGATTCCACATACGTGCAAATATGCGAGGGGAACATCATAGCATAGTACGACTCTACGGAACCTGCGGTACCCTCCGATAAAACCGGGGCTAGGTGACCGGCGCCCTTCTAGGAACAAAGCAGACAAAGGGCGTGCTAATGGGTCAACACTAGCCGATCTCGGCCGCCCCAAGGGATATACATCCGAAGATCAAATCAGAGCGCTGGGTCGCTCAGTCGTCGACATACAACCCCTCCTGTTTCGACAACAAGACAAGAATGGCATCGTATCCGTCTACCCAGTCCATCAAAGCCAGCCCGGAGCTTCTCCGCACCCTGGCGGACTTGCATGCCCAGGCTGCAGCCGAGGACGCCTATGTCAGCACTCGCGGGCCCGCGTCCACGGCTGTCGATAAATTCGTCGCCCTCGACCCGGACAAATGCGCCGCGGTCTACCTGCTCCTCCGTGGCATCGGCGCAAGACACGTCGTCGAGGCCGGCACGAGCTTCGGCTTGAGCACAATCTACCTTGCCCTGGCCGTAGGACAGAATGCAGACGGAGACGCGAGCCAAGGACGTGTCATCGCGACGGAGAACGAAGCGACCAAGGCAGCTAAGGCCAGGGAGCACTGGGAGCGGGCGGGATCCGAAGTCAAGCCGTTCATTGAGCTTCGAGAAGGTGATATCCTTCAGACGCTGAAGAGCGACTTGCCCAGCGCGGTAGATTTCCTGCTCCTTGACAGTACGTCTACCCCATAGTCCTACTACCGGGCAGCCTTGCGCTGATATACAAGAGCAGTCTGGACTCCTCTCGCACTACCGACCCTGAAACTGGTGCAGCCGCGACTGAGGAGAGGAGGACTAGTTGTTGTGGATAATGTTGAGGCCGCAAAGGAAGGCTATCGTGATTTGATGGAGTACATCAGCGAGCCAGAGAATGGTTTCAGGACCATGAATCTTCCGTTCTCCGGAGGGTTACAGTTGATTGTCCGGGTGTAGTAGTAGCCAGCAATAGGTCGTCTCCACCATCTACTTCATGGACATGGTGACGGAAAGTGAAAGAAATACCACATAAACCATTTCCACAACCGAGGTCTCGTGTCGGCAAGTAAATTTGCTTGGCTCTAGCTGTGGAGATTTGCCCCAGAGAACTAAACCCCGCGTTGAGATCTGGGGAAGGGTCTAAATCTGGGTCACATCCGGGGTTCATCCCTTCAATCTACAGTACCCGGGCGTGTCGGGTCCACTACCGACAAGATCGACGGCTGTTGCCTCCACGTTCTTGAAATGCGCTCCAGTAAAATCGCGAGACAGCTGTAGAGGCTATTCCCGTAGATGAGCCGCCACTAATACCGCCGGGTTGTCCAGATCCAGGAAGCCGGTCTGGCGATAATGACGTTTGTCGCCGGCCGCATGGATGGTTTTGAGGGGGCAAGAATTATTTATGTGGGTGTTCATGTAGAGAAATCGACATAGCACTCTCGTCTTATATTACTGGATAATGATCGGGAGATCTTCGCGTGTGGGATTTGCATTTCCGACGATCATACTCATTTTCCACTTCTAATGTTGGTAGGACCAACTGTGCAATCATGATTCAGACCAACTGGTTCGGCCGTGGCTTCAAGCTGCGAGTCGCAATTACAGTCGCGTGTCAAATGGTGTGTCTTTCCGAGCCCTGCCCCTCCTTCATGCGCAATCATCACTTGGCTTTGAGCCTCTCAGCCTGCTAGAACATGATCTGACCATCAATAGGCGTTTGTACTATTCGGATACGATCAAGGTGTATTCTCCGGCATTGTTGGTAACGAGGACTGGCTCAAGACCTTTGGTTACCCAGGTAGCGCTCTCGAAGGCATCATAGTTTCGATTTACAACCTTGGTGCCTTCTCCGGCTGCATCCTAGCGTTCGTTATCTGTGAGAAGACTGGCAGGCGACTTGCTATGTGGATAGCAATGTCCTTTATCATAGTTAGTGCCCACGGTGCAAGACCGGGCAGATGAGGTCAGCTGACTCTGGCGTTGCAGGTGGGAGCTGCTCTTCAAGCATCAGCCTTTACCATACCACATATCATGATAGCCCGATATATCACAGGCATCGGCACCGGAATCGAAACCAGCACCGTACCGATGTACCAATCAGAACTGTGCGAAGCGTCTAAGCGAGGTCGCCTGGTCTCTTCAGAGCCGCTGTTCGTTGGCGTCGGCATCGAAATTGCGTACTGGTTCGACTACGGCATGAGCTTCGTACTGAACCCAGCCTCCGTTGCGTGGAGGCTCCCGATCGCATGCCAGATGATGTTTGCATTTGTACGAGCAATCCCATCAGTCATACTTGACTTCATGGCTCGCTGACATAGATACAGCTCGTTATCGTTTTGGTAGTCGGCCTCCCGGAGTCCCCTCGGTATCTCTACGCCCAGGGGAAACATGAGGAGGCCCTCCAAGTCCTGTGCAAGGTATACGACAGGCCTCCTGACGATCCGAAGATCGCCAAGGAGCGGCAAGAGATCCTCGAGGTCCTGAACATGGAAAAGGGCCACGGCGAGTACCGATGGTCACAGCTCTTGAAACGCGACGAGGTGCAAACAGGAAGAAGGGTCCTCCTCGCATATGGAATGCAATTCATGAATCAGATGGGCGGCATCAACTTAGTGGTTTACTATATCACCTCGGTGCTGCAGGATAACGTCGGCCTCTCGAGAAATCTCTCCCTCTTGCTGGGTGGCGTCATCAATGCGATGTTCTTCGTCGGGTCCCTGTTCCCAACGTTCTTTTTGGATCAATACGGCCGACGAAAGCCAATGATGTGGGGATCCTTCGGCCTAGGTGTTTGCATGATGATGATTTCTATCCTGCTCAGCTTCCAATCTCAAGGAGGACAGGTAGCGAAAAGCACATCATCGGCTAGTGTTGCTTTCTTCTTTCTCTATATGGTAAGTGACCTTATTACCTAATGCTGGGACTCAGCAGTCCTCGTGAATAGCGGCTGATTTCTTACTGCCTTCGCAGCTTATCTTCGGTGGAACTGCCAACTGCATTCCTTGGGTATACGTTCCGGAGATCCTTCCTCTTCACGTGCGTGCGAAGGGTACCGCAGTCGGTATATCCAGCAACTGGCTGTGGAACTTCTTCGTCGTCATGGTCACGCCGACGCTGCTGACGAATCTGAAGTGGAAGGGTTATCTCATATTCATGTGCCTCAACTTCGCATTCGTCCCCCTTGTGTACTTCTGTTATCCAGAGACGACCAATCTCACTCTGGAGGAGATCGACTGGCTATTTCTAGAGAACCACGCAGTCAGGATGAGCCGAAAAGTTGCGAAACACGGATGGGGAGATGATAATCCATGGCAGAGGAGGGCAAGCCGTGCGTCAGTCCCGGGAAAGGATGATCTCAAGGTCGAGAATGCTGAGAGTGGAACTGCAGGAGTGGAAAATGGGCACTACTGAGGACGAATTCGATTTGTTAATAGACATGTACTATGGTCGGTAATGTGCACCTAGTACTAACAGGGAAAATGTTGCTGTATGAATATCTCTTCCTTGGATGAGATAGCTGGCCTCCATCTTGTCAATGTAAGCTTTGAGATTACCATTTTCAAGGTGACTTGTGAGATAATTGGCACTGCTTTAACCAGAACGTGGTTGCGACAGTTAACAGCCTCTCAGATCTTTAAGAATCCTTTCTCAATATGGTGTCTGTGTTCTTTTTCGCCTGAAAGCGATGTTCTACCGAAGCCATATGAGTCTCGGTTCAGACAACGCCGTCAGCAATAAAACACACACTTCAATGGATACACGACGCAGTTCAGTGAATTAACTTTATTTTCGGTTTCATTTATGTCCATTCAGATGTGAGGTGTGAAATAGCCCGGGGAAAACGACTCGAGAAACTCTGCGCCTAATTTCAGCACTGGCTAAGGTGCACACATCCCTGTTCAGTTGCCGCATCGGGATCTATGCTTACTGTTTATTGGACAGCCTCGTGTTATTCCAGGATGGATATCGATGGGTCTCATCTGTGCTCTGTTCTATTCAAACGGCCATATGCTTACATAGAGTGCTTAAAATACAAAATAGCAAACGTACATACATAAGACCATCTTGTGTTGTAAGATGCCCAGAAACAGCCGCTCCTGCAAGTCTTCGGGCTATTCTAGTCAGACACATTACGATACTGACATATTCAAAAAATCAGTGCACTCTGGCTCACAGTTCGTTACATAGCACTTGCAGACAGTTAATAGCTTTCTGATGGTCCAATAGTCTATTAATATCTATTTGTCTATGTGCAGTTTCCGAAAACAAATTTGTCTCTGGCCGTTCTGAGCCAAGTTGCTGGGACACGTGTCCATGGCTCTGAACCGCGCATACAGGATATTCCTTCAGATGCTCCGTACTTTGGATATGTAGCCAGACAAACCCCGAAATAGTGACTCATGGGAGTACCCGAAAGTGTGAGTCCGATGCAGATACATCTTGTTGGCCGGGTATTACCAGTTGCAGAACAAAAAGCGATGTGCAACATAGAAGTTGTAAAGGTTGAGCACGATGAGTGGGATGGGGTTATACCACGGAAACCCATGCAGAATCCTATATGTGACGGCACTGAACATGCCTCCAAGGATAAGAATTGCCCAGATCCAGCACAAGATTCTCATGTTGCGATACTTGTTGCTCTTGTGGGCTTTGGCATCCCCTGACGCAGCCCACAGGAGCTCAATCCCGAAGAGTCGGTCCTTGATAGCCGTCAGATAGGCGTACGATTGGATCAGCATAATGTGCTGCACATTCATTCCGTAGGATGCCTTCGCCCAGAAGCGGAAGACAAGCAGCCCGTAGACGATGGAGGGAATCGCAAACGCAAGGTTGTAGTACTTAAACCACTCGGGCCGGAACCACAGGAGCAATATGCCCGGAATCGGTGAGATGAAGATACCAAGAGACACAGCCGAGTAATAGAGGAAGCCTAGCAATTCACGATTAGTACTTCTTGAGAGATTGGGCCCTGGGCGCAAGCCAACTTACCACATAAGTAGCAGACTTTTTGCACAAACGTCAAGTTCGACACCCAAAAATGTCCGTTGGTGAGAAGAGTGGTGCTGCCACGTGCCCAGCGCATCTGCTGTGAAAAGAAAGATCTTGGTGTAGGCGGACAGACACCGGTAGCAAGACAAAGAGGGATATAGCGGACCTTCCAGCCTCTATCCACGGCACCGAAGCTAAACGATTGTCAGAACGAAAACCCTCCAAATTTCTTCTTTCAGTGGCTTACCCTGTGTGCACATCCTCGGAAAATCCAATCTCAGCCGTACCACCGACTTCCTCCAGGGCGGCTCGTCGGTACATCGCGTTGCTACCGACGCAGATACTCGCTCCCCAACGGTCTCGGTTCACCTGCACTACTCGGTAGAAGAGCTCTTGCGTAGCACCGGCCCCCTGCTCAACCCACGTCTGCTCATCTGTGACACGGAAAAACTGTGGACTCTGGACAATGGCGATCTTGTCATCGTCAAGGTGCTCGACGATAAGCTCTTTGATGAAGTCTGGTCGAGGACAGAAGTCTGCGTCAAAGATGACAAAAAAGTCTCCATCTGTCCGTGTAAATGCCCACCGGAGGTTACCTGCCTTCTTCAATCGAGGTCGATCATCCCGCACAATGTAATTGAAACCGTAATTCTCTGCCAACAGGCGCACTGTGTCCTTTGCACCATCGTCGAGGACATGCACCTTGAGCCTGCTCGCAGGCCAGTCGAGCTGTGTGACATGTCGCCAAGTATTATCGAGAATCTCGAGTTCCTCGGCACAAACAGGTAGAAAGATGTCGATGTTGGGAGCCGTCTCCTCGGTGATGGGATATTGCTCGACCCGTCGCTTGTGTGCCTCGTAGTCCCAGTCTTTGCCAACGACGCCGACCCAATAGCTGATGAGCAGATAGATGTTCAGGAAGGCGACAAAAGCGCCGTACCAGTAGAAAGGGGTGGCGCAGAGGGAAAATAGCCACATGCCTGCCCCAAGAGAGAGGAAGGAAAATATGCCAAAGATATACAAGGGGATCCGATTCGTATGCAGGTAAGACAGTTTCTCATCATCAGTGGGGCAGCTTGGCAGAACGAGGGGAGGTTCCTCAATTGGACAGTATGTCCGGCGAATCCAGTGGTAGAATAGCTTGAAAGGGTTTCGGGACTTGCGCTTGGGTTCATTCAGTGAGACGTTAACTTGTTGAGAGCCATCGGCTTCCTGTTTATCCTTGGTGGTGACAACGCCTCGGCCTGATCCGGATTCTGGGTCCGAATCCAAAGGAGTGACCACCTTCTCATTGATGTTTTCATCGTCGTGGCTTGCCTGTGTTTGAACCACAGGTACAGGCGGTGCTGGGGTCTTGAAGTGGTGAGTAGAATGATTTAGACCTGAGAAAGATGCGATACTCACGATCTCAAGATCACTTGAGCGCATCCGCGCTGGACGGATTTGACAAGGTTCAGGGAGGGTCAACGGCAGAACGATAGCATCAGGTACAACTGGGGAAGAGGAGGACTAGAGACATCAGTGATGGGAATGATGATATGCAGGTATCAGGAACTTACTCCTGAGCTGACTGAGGAATTGTCGATGATACTAGGCCTCGAGGCTGGTGAACCCTCGTACTCAGAAGCCTCGAATGGATTCGTGGTACAGCCATCAGGCTGAGAAGGAGAGGGAGGCATGGCTCAAAAGAAGCGTCGAGTTTGTGTGGATGAGTTAACAGAAAATCTGTGCAGCAGACAAGAAAGCAGAAGTGAGCTTTATGAGAGTCTGTTGTAAACGAAGGCGTTTTTAAATATCAATACAGCTAGTAAGAAGGCCGTCCAGAGCTCTGCGAAGTTTGTAGCCCTGGCCAAGACGAAAAAGGTAGTTTTCAGGAAGTGAATGCGGATTCGATATTAGATATGGGCTTGCTTGGGGAAAATATAACCAATGGGAATTTGGGCTAAACAGCGTGAAGTCTAGAATCAAGATGAACGGTTCACCGAGTGGGGTCACAAACTATTGACTGATATCTAGTGACCGAAACAAGCAAGGCAAATGATAACCCCAGGTCCAGCCGCATAATTCACGGCGCCTTCACACTGGTTCAAATTTGGCTTTCACTAACCAGGACTGAAAGACCAACGTACCTGTTCTCTGATTAGGAGAACTTGAAAGTGCTAAACACCAATGGAAAGCACATTATTCTGTCTGTCCGTGGGGAAGCTCCATACATGGTCGAATATGTCCCGGAAGATAATTATGTTCTAGAAAATAAACCGCCACTAGCAACGTGGCAGAAACGAAGCCGGCATCTAGAAGCATATCTAGTATGGGAGGAAAGCAGAAATGCACATGCTACGATGTTGATCCCGGGAAGTAGCATAATGCTGGATAGCTTATGGCGTACCGGCATTAAAGGAATGTGAATAGTAGACGAGCTCGTGGATGGCTTCAAGCCCGAAGCATGCTGCAGAGTTCAAGGGGTAGTAGTTCGGTCAGACATTGCAGGTTCCGGGTGGATGAGCATATCGGGATACACAAATGTGGCCAGCTTAAGACAACGGGAAGAAATCGGAAATATATTCAGCTGTGCATCAATTCATCTATACCATATTCGGATATTGCTGAAGTGAGAACCACCGCCATGGGCTATAGTCATGGCGAGAAAGAGCAGCCGACATACCGACGAGGCTCAGTGGAATCTCATATCGACTGTAAGCTGGAGAAAAAAAAGCCACCACCTTAGCTAAGAACCACAAGGGCGCAAACCACAGAGAATACTGCCATGAATAACGCTGCCGATCCACCTCTCGTCTTGCTAGCCTGACCCTTCTTTGGCTTTCCACTGCTTTGCGGGCCCGCCGGGCTTGTGGGTCTCGCGCAGTGTTCGCCTACAGGATTCAGCTCAAATTTGGGAGGAGTGCCCTTCCACAGCTCCAATGTGAAATCGCTCGCGCTAAAAGTCACGTTGTTTCCGGAATGATATGCCTCGGAGCCAAACTCGATCAGCCCGAGACGGACATCAGCAGATACGAGCTTGTTGCGCCATAGATACTGCAGCAGCGGCAAGATATCCTCGTCAAAGCTCGTCTCGTCGGCTGGTGATACCCATGTGAAGACACTAGTGCCTCGGGAGTTCTGGCCCACATGTAGCGTGCTGCAATGGTGAATTTCCGTTAGCTGATATTGTGAGTGACATGCTGAGGTGACGGAGGTACATGTCTGCACTTGAGAATTTTGCCTGGCGGCCGGTGACACAGAAGAACCCACAGGGGTGATATATGCCGAGACCAGGCACCTTTGCAGCAGATCCTCGGCCGAATTCTGGCTAAGGCAGGCGAGGGTAGACGGGAAAGCACCAAACAAGTAACGAGTGTTATACAAAGCTGCACAGGGGTCGGGTGGACTGGGACGAAGTAGAGCGTGTCCGATATCAGGGGAGCTGAGTGCTGGGAAGGAGTATGAAATTCCAACTTACAAGTTGTCGGCGCCCAATTGCTGAGTGTAACAGGTGGCGTTTCCGGTGTCGTATCCCAGCGGGTAAGGATCGCCGACCTGACCAATCCAGATCATCATCTCGTAGGCTGCCGCTGTGGCGGACGTAGAATTTGCCTCGTCCAGGTCGAGGAACATATCGAATGCGACGTTGGCTTTCGCCCCGACATCTCGCAGTCCGCTTGCATCGACACCGACCCGCGCTGACCGATCACGAGCCGTCGAGATCGTTCCAGGGGACATGGCCCATCCTGTGGCCAAGCGAAGCGCCGAGATGTTTGACAAGGCCACTGGTAGATCATCCGAGGAGAGCGTCACGTGTGGAAATGAATGGACGGTGTCGGCATCGGCAGGCCAATACCAGGTGGCGTCGAAGCCAGCGAGGGTAGTCGAGCTTCCGTTGATTACCTTATACACAACAGAAATTAGTATTTAGTCAGCTCAAATTACCTTGCTCGCTTGCTTCCTCGCCAAGAGAGGAATGTCTCGCAGATCATGAAATAGTCTGCTCGTGCTGAGCCAGTGCTTCGGGACTGAATCAAGAATAGAACTTACGGAAAGGCATTGAAATCCCCCACCTGTGGCGTTCCAAGCATCGGAACTGTCTAAGATCTCATTGTCAGCTAATTTGATACCAGAGACGCGATACCAAATGACAATAACGAGCATTTGATGATCTCGCTTACATGAGAAGCCGGAACCGTTCGCGTATCCATTTTGTCCACACAAGACGGCATCGTAATCATTGGAGGCCTGCGAAGAGGAGTCTGGAGATGATGAGGAGGACTGTGTATTGCCCGATTCAGCTCCACAGGCACATGGCGAGAGCAGTGGGATGGTGAATGCGAAGATGGATAGAGTCGGCCTCATCCTGGGCGTATGTCAGATGAAGGCTGGACCGTAAAGCGACGTAATGAGAGGCACGGGTGCAGCTGTTTTTGCCAAGTAGATGAGGCAGTTATGGGGAGTAAGCTTTACACGTTAGGTCCAGCAGCAAAAATGTGTAGAAGTTGAGCAGAAGTAGGCTGTTGAAAGCATCTGGCAGCACTGGATGTTGTGAATCTTGATCTTGATCACATGGATATGTGAACGTAACATGGATCAAAGGTGACTGACCATTGCCTTTTTCACAACAGGTAGACTACGAGCAAGCTACGGAGAAATACCCTGTGTCTTTGTGAATGTATGAAATCCTTAAAACGTTTGTATATTTCAAAAGACGACGGCATCGGAAGTCAGGTCTTGCTAGTCACCACATTGGCTGGTCCATCATTATTCATAAAGGGTAATAATGCTGCTATCGAATCTCCATGTAACACTTAGCAGAGATCTCTCTCGTAGGCAGCCACGAGGTAGATGTGGCTATTCGAGGAGGCGGCCTTTGGGAGTGGGGGCCCAGGTCGTGTCACTACGGGCACGGAATGAAAGTTGTCGCTTCGATCAGATCGAACCTGGCCATGGGGGTCCTTCTCGCACCCTTCACGTTAGCAATGATAGCGCGCCACGTATGAAGCTACACTTCCGTCACCCATAAACCTTACGCCTGCTTTCTGCCAAAACCATGCTAGTGCTGCAAGGCGTTACAGCTTCGACGTCATCCAAACGAATTCTACGATAGAAAATAGCAGGCTTTTTTCTTTTTTCTTTTTTTCTCTTTTTGCCCAAAATTGAGTCTCTGATATCATGAGACTGGGTCTACACTTATCTAACCAATCCTCGACGAACTTCAATGCATAGAATGTCTCATTCTGAATTGCCTTGTTTTTACACCGTATTTTGACGATTCACAAGCCTCTACCTTGTTCGGAGGCGAGATTTCCGCCTGTCCAGAAAGATCGTAGATGGACGTAAGCACGGGCTAGCTGTTGCTCGGCCCTGGATCCATGCGGCTGGCATTGAGTGATACAGCTGAGTGCGGTTCGTGTTCGAAGAAGGCTAGGTTTCCCTTCTCCCGAATCGCACGTCTCACCAAAATGAGGGGCTGAACGACTGTCATACAGTGAAGCATTACAGGCGTGCTGGATGATTTTAATACTTGGTAAAGGATGAACATAGTGGATCTAGATCGTTCTGCGAGAAACTCGCCGACGGCGTCGGCTGTTCTGCTTCACTCCTCTCTCTACTTGTGAACTTTCACAACCTGCGTAATATCGATCGACAAGGATGGATCATAAACGACCAAGGCCCTTATCAGGCCGTATTTATGGAGGTTTGAAAGGTCGAAGCCGTCTTGCGATCACTGTCCTCATAGAACCAATCATGTCCGGTAGACATCTATCACTTTTTAGTTGCATAAGCAGAGGCCACCAAAGCTATTCGAATACTCCGGCGCCGGCATACGATACCTAGGTACATGGCCTGCATGCGCTCCGGAAAGACTATGATATGCTAGTAGGTTTTATCATCGGATAGTACAGTACCAAAGTCGACGAAATTATACTATTAAATTTGAGGATGCTCGTCCAAAGATAGATCGGCTACTCCTGCAGGGAAGTCAATCAGCCACCAACTCAGACATTGATTCACTCACCGTCAGAACCTAATTAAGCCTTCATGCGGAAGCTCAGACCAATAAACTGTGAGAATTGAAAATCTTTGTATCTAGCCCAACCCTCAGGACAATCTCGGTCCATCCGGTTGGCCTCCAGGTCCACGGAGCTGCGATTGGAGAAGTGCAGGTGTCCGGCAGCATACATATATCAACCCAATTTCTGGGCGATGGAAGCCGACGACTGGAGTAGAAGTTGTCGCCTATACGTCCAAGTCTCGGACGTTTCGCTTGTTGATTCACAAGGAGCCTTCGTTTGAATCTGTCATCCCTTGCCCTTAACGTTTCGTCATGGCATCATTCCCGTTAACGATTGGAATTGCACCGCTGATGCGGGACATGAGCACAGAGTCTTTGGCGGCCTCGAGCTGTTGGACTTCGGATAATTGGGCATCAGATGAGACAACGCCTTCCACGTCGCCTTCCAGCTCCCGTGGCGAGTCTCCGGAACGCAAGCTTGACGGAGTAAGCCGACACGCTCGATCTGATACGATCACTGCTCTACCATCTACATCTACCGTAAAGAACATCTGCTTCGTCGGCGCAGGATTTGTTGGTAATATAAATTCAGAGCCAATGCGGAATCTGGACATGAAACAACTGACTGTATCTTAGGGGGCCCAACAGCAGCTTTGATTGCTTACCACAACCCGCATATCACTGTCAACGTAGTTGATCTCAATGCCCAAAGGATCGCGGCGTGGAACTCGAAGCACTTGCCCGTTCACGAGACGGGGCTTCCAAAAATCGTCCGTGTTGCTCGTGATGGAACCAGGGAGACCTCAGTAACCTTGTCTGGGCTGGAGTCAACCACGGTCCACCTCGCCGCGAGGAAGCCCAACCTCACCTTCTCATGCGATGTCACTACTTCTATTGCCGAGGCAGACATCGTTTTCGTTTGCGTCAACACACCCACTAAGACATACGGCATTGGAGCCGGAGCCAGCGCCGACCTTGGTGCCCTCGAAGGCGCTACAAGGACCATCGCGAAGCACGCCAAGGCCGGGGCTGTGGTGGTTGAGAAAAGCACTGTGCCTTGTGGAACCGCAAAAGTAATATCAAGCATCGTAAGTCCACTCCCGTGGTCTCACTCAGAAGCCCCGCTGGGTCTGCCCGCACCATGTCTCTGTTGCCCCAACCAAACACACCATCCCACTCGCCGTGGCCGGCCGTACCGCTATTTGCACCAAGTTGCCCGGCCGCAACATGTCTCGGGCGGCCCTGAGACAGAACCGCCGACTGTAGCAAACGAGATCGCTGACGCCTTTTCTCGACCACGCATAGCTCCGTCAGCACCGGCCCGAGACGTGCTTCGAGGTCCTGTCCAACCCGGAGTTCCTCGCCGAGGGCTCTGCCGTGGCCAACCTGATGCGGCCCGACCGCATCCTCATCGGCAGCAGCACTAGCCTACCAGGGCTACAAGCCGCCACCGCACTGCGCAGCGTGTACGCCGCATGGGTGCCGGCAGAGCGGATCCTGACCGTGAACACGTTCTCGTCCGAGCTGACCAAGCTCATCGCGAACGCGATGCTGGCCCAGCGCATCAGCAGCATCAACGCCGTGAGCGCGCTGTGCGAGGATCTCGGCGCCGATGTGGAGGAGGTCAGCCGTGCGCTGGGCGCCGACTCGAGACTCGGCCCGAAATTCCTGCACGCTGGGGTTGGGTTTGGCGGGAGTTGCTTTGAGAAGGACATATTGAATCTCGCATATCTAGCGAGTTGCCTGCACCAGGATGAGGTCGCCAGCTACTGGACAAGCGTGCTGGATATCAACAGGTACCAGCGAGAGAGATTCACCAGGACGGCTATCCGCAAGCTGAATGGGACTTTGAGGGGCAAGAAGGTCGCTATCTTCGGATTTGCCTTCAAGGATGGCACGAACGACACACGCAACAGCGTTGCTGTGCACGTCATTGCTGAGCTGGTGGCTGAGCTGCCCCGAGAGATTGCCATATTCGATCCCGGCTGTGCCCCAGACGAGGTCAAAAAGGAGATAGAGCGAGTCGTTGGGGACAAATCCATGCTGGCTCATATCAAAGTCACCAATGGATGGAGACAAGCAGTCGACGGGGCCTCAGCGGTCTGCATTCTGACGCAGTGGGATCAATTCCGCGGCCCATCAGGCATCACATCGAAGAAGCACACTGCCCTGATCCCAAACAACGATCTGTCGAGTGCTCTTTCCAAGGGCATTAGGGAGTACAGTGAGATGGACATCACGTGTTTGGAGCAGGCAGCCAGCAGCGCAGCTGGCACTGGTGTCGAGGATCCATTGCAGCGGCTGCTGCCTCTAGGAGCGTGCAAGCCAGGCTGCGAAGACTGCAACAGGATTTCAGCATTGTCTGGGGACGATGACATCGTTGACTGGGAGGCCGTCTCTACTATGATGGAGGACCACAGCTGGGTTTTTGATGGTCGAAATGTTGTTGATGGCCGATATCTGAAATCACTTGGCTTCAAAGTTCACAGCATTGGCAAAGGGCTATGAGAGAGCTATCCAAAAAGACATGGTTGTCAGGATCTACCAAAACTTCATCATTCATCCTTTGATATTTCCCCTACACCTCGCCAATTCTCGTTTTCTCTACCATCACATCGTCCCGAATCATCACATAGGAGGATAGCAATTCGCAACACATAGATAGTCACCTAGGATTCACCGTATATATTGTAATTCTTTGCAATTTCAATCATGGCTATGTAGCGTCTGCCAGTGCTCCATCCTGATTCTCGCGCCCGCTGTAGAAACATTGTTCTCTAAACCAGATCTGACATTGGAACACCTTCAGCCCAGACACGAAGGTAAACAGAAAGTTAGCTCTCCCATACAGTGTAGCACAATTCGGCTGATCCTGCCCCCCAAGCTTCGCAGTCTCACAAGGCTATTGAAGCCATCTTGTCCTTGGGTCGTAGATCCTGCGCTCTGCTCTTTGGGGCAGACTCCCCTGGCGGAGACGTGCCGTTGATCCTTCATCGTAGAGACTTGGAGCCCTTGCTAGCCCCCATAGATCCTGATGCATCCTCGTGGGCCAACGTAGGGTCTATCCAGCTTCTCACACCCGACTGGCCACCGCTTGACCTCTCACCGCTACTCATCCCGCCTCGTCATTTCCTGGACCAAAGCACATCATGGACCCAGGGGAAGGGATTCCTCAAGTTAGGCATCGGGATCATACGACTCCGGAAATCCCCCGGCGCGCATGGCCAAGAAGATATATGAGGCGCCGAGCGCAAGCCCAGCATCAGCTGTGGCTTGCAGATTGAGTCTAACTCCCGAATCCGGCTGCAGGGTGAGGAGGAGGCGGCACCGGAGTGCAACTCCGGTAATGAAAGAGCGCGCCATCTCAATTTGTTCCCGAAGCCTCGGACGACGTGGCCGCGACGCCTCGCTGCACAAGCTTCAAAGGCCAGGCGGGACGGTCGGGCGCGCCGTGAGGCTGCAGTATGGTCGGTCGAGGCCACGAGGGAGGACGGCGGGATGGAAATTTGAAAGCTCCGGAGTGGTGAAACACTGGACTTGATCCGGTCTCATTTCGGGGTGAGCATTGAAGCATCAAATTTGACCTATCACCTGTTGAAAGTCAGCCAAGACGTCGACGTTCTGTAGGCATGGAGATTGGGAAAAGGAATGAGTCGCCACAATCTGATGAACCGTACCGGCCACAGACAAGTCTAAAGAACGGTCTCGGGGGACAGACGAAAGCCAACTGCTGACCCGCATCGCTAATTCACTTGTACTGTACTTGATCAAAGATACAAAGGTTTTGTTTTCTTAATTTTGGTGGCGCCGTCTGCATGAGATGCGCAGAGGCGAGAATACCCCTCCAAATAATGTCCGTCCGCCAGACAACAGTAAGACCCGAAATATCCACCCTGGATAGTGAGCATACCTGTTCCCGCTCCGCTCCCTGCATCTTGCATACTACATCCCTCACGCCGTCGTGAAACATAGTCTAGAGAACGAGAAAATGGGCTCTCTGTCCAGAACACGAAAATGAACCAGTGGCGTGCAAGCCTGAGATCGCCAAGGGTTATCGCCTCGCATCTTGACGACCGGACCTGCATTAGCCCTTGACGATCTTGCAAACCAGGTCCGTGCCGTCGACGGAGTCGCCCTCGCGAACCTGGAGTCCCGAGACTTTTCCGTTGTGGGGAGCCGTGATGGACATTTCCTAGTTGCGTTCACGTTATGTTAGCATTGGCGGACCGTAGCTCGCGTCACAGCGTACGTCATGCGACATGTGACGGTAGGACGACAACCAGCATCAATTGAGAAGAGGAGGAAACTTACCATCTTCATGGCACTCAGCACAGCAAGTGGGTCTCCCTTCTTGACATCCGAGCCTTCGTGGACGCGAAGCTCAACTAACACACCTGCCATCGGGGCACCGACTTGGCTAGAGTCGGATGGGTCGGCTTTGGGTCTAGTGACGTTCTCGACGGAGGCTTTCTTGTCGTCGGTGGTGACCTGGCGCACTTCCCCATTCACCTCCCAGAACACCTCGCGCTGACCGGTGTGCTCGCTCAGGGGCCCGACGGCCAGTTGCTTCAGGATCAGCACTTTGCCCTTCTCTAGCTCCACGTGGAACTCCTCGCCGATCTCCGTCTTGGCCAGGAACTTCTGCGTCTGGAGAACCGACAGGTCACCGTACTTCTGCGTAAACTTCTTGTAGTCTTCGAAGACTTTCGGGTACATGACGTATGAGGCGACGTCGCACTCGTCGACGGTGCCGTACTTGTTGGCCAGCTCTTTCCTGATCTTGGCAAAGTCCACAGGTGGTAGGTACAGCCCGGGACGCTTGTCCATCTTCCTGCGGCCGCGGAGAGCGTCCGTACGGAGCGGCTCCGGGAACCCTCCGTACGGTTGACCCATGAGGCCTTCGAAGAATTCCAGAACAGAGCCGGGGAAGTCAAGCTCCTTGGCTCGCGCCTTAACATCTTCCGGGCTGAGCTTGTTCGACACCATGAACTGAGCAAGGTCACCGACAACCTTGGAAGTCGGCGTGACCTTGACGATGTCGCCGAGAAGGTCATTCGCATGTTCGTAGGCCTTCTTGGTCTCGAGCCACTGTGAGCCCAGACCGAGCTGCTGAGCCTGGAACATCATGTTGGTGAGCTGACCACCAGGAATCTCATGCTCATACACTTCAGGGTCGGGTCCAGCAAGATGAGCCTCAAATGGTGAATACAGCAGTCGCAGCTGTTGCCAGTAGGTGTCGAGGGCACGAACGTGGTGAACATTCAGACCTGGGTCAAGGTCGCTGCCCTCGAGAGATGCGAGCAGGGCGTTGATGCTGGGCTGAGACGTCATACCGGACATGCTGTCACTGCAGGCGTCCACGGCATCTGCACCAGCCTCGGCGCATGCAACCATGGAGGTGACGCCAGTGCCAGCTGAGTCGTGGGTGTGGACGTGAATGGGCAGGTCTGGGTACTTCTTGCGGATCGAGCCGATCAACTGCTTGGCAGCATAAGGCTTCAGGACACCCGCCATGTCCTTGATGCCAAGGACGTGGATGTTCAGCTTGACAAGCTTGTCGACCAAGTCCAAGTAGTATGGCAGGTTATACTTCTTCGTGGGGTTGAGCATATCTCCCGAGAAGCAGACGGTACCTTCAACCACACCACCAGCCTTATGAACTGCCTTGATGCCGACCTCGAGCTGATCAATGTCGTTCAAAGCATCGAAGACACGGAAGATATCAACACCATTGTCCTTGGCCTGTTTGACAAAGTGCTCGATGGCATTATCAGGCAGAGATGCATATGCGACGCCGTTGGCACCACGAAGGAGCATCTGGAAGGGGATGTTTGGGATGAGCTTCCGTATCTTTCGCAGTCTGTCCCAAGGATCCTCATAGAGGAAGCGCATGGCCACGTCGAAGGTAGCTCCTCCCCAACACTCCAGACTGTAGAGGTTGGACAAGGCATGGCTGGTCTCCTTGGCGATGTTGCACAGATCCACGGTCCGCACACGAGTAGCAAGCAAAGATTGATGAGCATCTCTCCAAGTGGTGTCCATCAGAAGACAGCCCTTGTACTCACGAACAGCTTTCGCGAAAGCTTCAGGGCCCTGCTCCACAATGATGTTGCGCCAACCCTTTTTGCATGGCACTGAGACATCCAACTTCTTTCCAGCATCATCAAGAAGCTCTGGCAGGATGATGTCACCCTTGAATTTAGGGTCGCCGATTTGACCCTTGATGCTGCTTCCATTGACAAGGAGATCACTCAGGTACGCCAATAGCTTCTGAGCGCGGTTCTGAGAGCCAATGAGGTCGAAGAGCTGGGGAGTGTCATCAATGAAAGTCGTCCAGCAGTTGCCGTCGATAAAAGTGGGGTGATTGAGTAGGGAAAGGAGGAAAGGAATGTTGGTCTTGACACCACGGATACGGAACTCCACGAGGGCACGCAAGACCTTCCGGCGAGCAATCTCGTATGTGGAGCCGTGGCATGTGCACTTGACCAGCATGGAGTCGTAGTATGGGGTGATGACAGCGCCAGCAAAGCCGTTTCCACCATCGAGACGGACACCGTTGCCACCGGCAGACCGGTAGACTTCAATTCGGCCTGTGTCTGGCTGGAAGTTCTTGGCAGGGTCCTCGGTGGTGATGCGACATTGGATCGCGAAGCCTCGAGTCGAGATCCGGTCCTGGGTCAGACCAAGCTGCGCAAGGGTTGCGCCGGCAGCGATCTGAATTTGCGCGGCAACGATGTCAATGCCCGTAATTTCCTCAGTGATCGTGTGCTCGACCTGGATGCGAGGGTTGATCTCGATGAAGTAATACCGGTTCTGCTGGTCGACAAGAAACTCCGCAGTACCAGCATTACGATAGTTGACTGACTTTGCCAGCTTGACGGCATCGTTCAAGATGGCGTCTCGCACGTCAACTGGCAAGTCCTTGGCCGGGGCAATCTCGACGACTTTCTGATGTCTCCGCTGGACGGAGCAGTCACGCTCGTACAAGTGCACGAGGTTGCCATGGTTGTCTCCGAGCAGCTGGACCTCAATGTGCTTGGGCTTGTCCAGGAATCGCTCAACGAAGACGGTTCCATTTCCGAAAGCAGACTTCGCCTCGGAGGTGGCCCGCTCGAAGGACTCTTTGAGCGATTCCTCCTCGCGGACTACGCGCATACCACGACCACCACCTCCGTAAGCGGCCTTGATGATGACCGGAAACCCATACTTGTCAGTGAAGGCCTTGACCTCCTCGAACTTCTCCACAGCGCCTTCGGTTCCGGGAACGACCGGGACGTTGGCAGCAATGGCGAGCTTTCGGGCCGAGACCTTGTCGCCCAGCCCATCAATCACGTCGGGGGAGGGTCCGATGAACTAGTCACAGGCAGAGTATCAGCTCGGCCCTCATTGGCGCGAAGCAACCTGGGTTGCATGAACGGCTGCAGCCGGGCAAGAACGCGAGGGACTCACAATAAGACCGGCCTTCTCGACATTCCGGGCAAACTCGGCATTCTCGGACAAGAAGCCGTAACCTTCCGACCTGTTAGCGTCTCGAGCTTCCTCGCGGACACCAGAAGTGTCTCGCCGTGGAGCCCCAGGGGTGGTGTATACTGACCAGGGTGGATCATCTGAGCGCCGTGCTCCTTTGCGATTTTGATAATCTCGTCGCCGGCCAGATAAGCGCCGACAGGCTTGTATTGTCCTCGCTTGCCAATGACGTAAGCCTCATCGGCCTCTATTTACCACCACCACCAACCAACGTCAGTCTCTAGTTGTGCTCGTATGTTGGGGGGGAGAGGATTCGGGAGGTAGATTGAATCGTACTTTGCCGGTGCATGCTAAGACGGTCCTCATAACTTCGAGAATCAGCACCTTGAAACCAATTGAAGCGATGCGGGGACTCATCCACATACCTGAAGACAGCAATAGTGTGAAGTGACAGTTCGTGAGCCTACGAGGCGGTGGTGTCAGCACTACAGGACAAGACATTATACCGAAGGTCGGACACTTACCGTCCTGAAGATCTGTTCGGGCGAAAAGCAGTCTTGTCAGCGCTGTGTCTCAAGGTCCGTAAGTCGATTCGCCGTCCCATGTCTAAGAACCTACACGAATGGCTGCGCCTATTGTTAGCAACGGTTCTAGTAAAAAAAGCCTCGGGCAGTCAAACTTACGGATTTCTCCTCGGTTGGCAACTATGCGGAAGTCAAATGGTTAGCCAAAGACCACCTTGAGGGGTCAAGGAAGCCGTGCGCTCCTCGGTCGTCATGGGAGCTGAAGGTCCTCTGAAGCAGCAGCGCTGCACTGGGCCGATAGCAAGGGACTCACCAAGGATCTTGTTCACCTGCATTATGGACGAATTGGCCCGCATTCGGTGAACAGTCCGTTCCTCCTTGGGGGCACTGCCCTCCTCAAAGACATCCTCGTATTGCTTCTCCGCCATCTTTGGTCGCTGTTGCAGGTATCAGGGCCAATTGAGAGCAGTGGAGGTATGACGATTCCCCGGCAGGGCGCTCGGGGTCGTGGGGCTCGAGGAACTGGTCGGCGATGGAATGTTGTAGGGGCGACGGGGGGCTGGTTGTTGACGTAGACAGGAGGAGGGGCACCCTGATGGGAGGGGCACGCCGTGCTGTTGGCTGGCTTGCGAGATGTCGTCGCGATGTGCAGGCGAGTCTCTCCAAGGAATGTTAGGTTGGCTGGACAGCAAGTCAAAGGTGGGGGGAAGAATGGACGGCGATGGGATTACTGACAACAAGCAGAGAGTCCACGGCCGTCGATTTGTATGTGGGGTGGCAGAGGTCCGGCTGAGAAGGTGAAGGTGGGATAGAAGGTTAGTGAGGGGTTTTGTCCTCCAGGGCAGAAAGCTACTAAGCTGCTAGCTTCCATCCTAGCAGCGCGCTGTGTCATCTAAGGACGACCCAAAGTATTTATGCTATAGTTTCTAGAGAGAATTTGACTCCCCCAACCTACTTCATTTCCCTTATCGCTATGAACCCCCCCATGTTTCAGAGGCGATGGCTGTGCTGGGAGGGCCAGGGCGCATCCAGCCCGCTGTCGTCATGTCGCTTCTGGAGACCACTGCTATGGTGTTTGTCCTCGACTCACGCACGCTGCCATCCACAGGCCTGAGTCTGACCTCCCTCTCCTCCAAGGCTTGGCTTGTATCTCGTCTCCCCTTGCCAAGACAGCCTCGTCACAGCTCGATCCCACAATGGCTACAGGGCCTCAACCACATGTCTTGGCTGTGAGACCGCGCAAGACCCTCCCCATCCGAGATGCTGCAGGTCGGCGTTGGCTGTGACGCATAGTACGCATCGGTATTTGGACTATGAAAGAGTGGGCCACTGCCTCGGCCATGCCTGAACGGGAAAAGAGCTCTGTGGACCGAGCTTCTCCCAACCAGAGCGCTTCCATAGCTGCTGATACGCAGGACCGCATCTACTAAGTATCCTTGTGCCAAGTCCCCTCGGTCAGCGAGCGGCTATATCGCCTGTCCGTTTTTGATCGGCATTGCGCTACATATGGTGATTCCGTGCTACACGTGCGACGACATATGGCCGAGGACAACGAGATCGTCGTGAGACCTGATCTCGCCCCCGTGATGGCGAGGTCGCTGCAATGCCGCCCGAGATCTCTCGGCCTGCACGAACATGGCTCAGACCCTAGGCCCAGCTCTCCGGGCTCGGTCCTACTTACTTGGCCTTGTCTCGGTCGCGACAACCTGCGCTAATTTTATCTCGCTCACCATTCTCTTTGACGCCGAGGGGTCGGGGGTAAAAAAAAAAAAAAAAAAAAAAAAAAAGGCGCTGTCCACGACTGCAGCCACCGTGACGTTTGGATTTTTCCCCGTCTCATGGTCCCCTCCCTGATCGATCCGCCGACCTCGGCATCACCATGATGCATCCGCGGGCGAGCGGGTAAGGCTGAACACGAAAGTGTCCATTCAGCCGGGTGCGATTTCCTCGGTTACGATACTGTTGGTAGATTCTTTCGCATCATGCGATGAGGATGCGCAGACCGTCGCCCATGGTTCGCGGCTAGACGAGGATTTCTGCGGCTTATCGCCGCGCAGATATGATCTCCGGCTA
Organism: Chrysoporthe cubensis; assembly: GCA_001282315.2. NCBI lineage: Eukaryota > Fungi > Ascomycota > Sordariomycetes > Diaporthales > Cryphonectriaceae > Chrysoporthe > Chrysoporthe cubensis. Next base: position 813,082 of record LJCY02000003.1, on the reverse strand, counting down.
GGAGTCATGAATATGTCTGGACCGTGGCAGCCATGTTTTCCAAGACTTATCGGCCCACAGTGACTCTACTCCTCCATCGTTGATCTCCTGTGCTACATAGTACATGCTATGTACTTAGCACCGATTCGATCTTGGCATCGTCTTCGGAGAATTTTCACGGGCCGTTTGCCTTCGATATCGGACGGTCCACGAGAAGCGGTCCGCATTGCCGTCTCAGGTCCAACAACCACACATGTAGGTCTCGTATCGACGAGGGCCGGGCTCTTTTATGACACACGGTCCGGGCGCTGCTCCATGACAGCGAAAAAAACGCCTAGGCGGCAAATACTCAAAAGAATCGCCGAGGGATCCAGATGCTTGCTTTGCCGTATTGAGGCTCACTCGGATACGTATAGGACACAGCAGCGCGACGTAATGATACAGCCCAAAGAATTCCCTGCCATCCTAAGCCCGGGCGGTTGAAGAACACGACGACCTTGCTCCCTCTGGCTAGCCGCCCGCGAGATGCGGTCGCTCCTGGGTCCAGCCTCGTGACATCCAGTCGTGAGGTGGTCCAGGTCAACGGCGCCGGACATCCACACGCCACGAGCCCACGGTTTACCGAGTCGGCGGCGACGTTCCCAGTCTTTCCCAGCCTTTCACAGCCATTAACCCTCGCAGGAGACACCTCACTTGCCCACGGCAGCCTCGGCCTTCTGCACGCCCTCCTTGACGCCCTCCTTCACCTTCTCGGCGCCCTCCTTCGCCTTGTCCAGCACCAGGTCGCCTGACGCGATCGCCTTGTCGCGGCCACCCAAGTAATGCCAGTTGTACCACCGGTAGCCCTGTGTAAGCTGGGAGCCCTCGTTGACGAAGTGACACGCGAAGAGGAGGTAGTTCCTGGGGGTGACGGCCATGGCGTAGCGCATAAAGGTCGCGGAGTAGATGACGAGGGCGCCGGTCATGGTCCCGGAGATGCTGGAAGCGTAGAAGCCGCGGTCAGCGATGGCAAATATTGTAGGGAAGAGACGTCTGCCTACGGGGTGGCTTGAGGGGGCGGAGGGAGGTGGGAGGAACGTACAGCTCCGGGGACTTTTGTGTGTCCATCACCGCTGCGATGGGGATACCAAAGTTCGACACCGGGCCCCAGAAGTCTGCGCATTGTGCAATCACAAGGTCAGCGGATATGTTTGTCTGCAGAGAGCGCGCGCATAGGTTCGGAGAGTCCAAGCCAGCACATCTCCCGCCAGCGAGGCGGTAGTCGCGGCGCAGGACAGACGGCGGCAGCCAGCCCCGCCGCCTCCGCGATGCCTTCGCGCTCCCGTCGCTTGAGGCGCGCACGGCCGCTCTCGTTCCCATGCTCCTAGGGGTCGCCCAGAAGGCATCGTAGCTCAAGACAGCACAGCGCAGCGGCTCGTGGGAGTCACCGGGATTCCCGAGCAAAGTGTCCGATGACGGCACCCGAAAGGAGAAATCTCACGTACGGGTGGAGCAGATGTAATCGGTGTACTTGTTGGAGCGAATTTTCGCATTGATCGCTTTTACAAAGGCCGCCATCTTGGGATTGGCTGTATCGAGCGGTCTGTTGGGCCGGGTGGCGGGCTGCTGGCTGGAGAAAGGTTTCCTGGAGGTCGGCCTGGAGAAAGTGTTGCGAAAATGATATCGGAGTTGAGAAATTCGCGGCGGGCAACTGGGCGGGTTCGGGCGATTGCCGGGGAACCTTACATAGTGCCGGCGGCTGCAGTTCAGGGTGTACCCAGTAGGGGCTCAGCTCTCGGGGCTTGCAGCTGCTGTCTGGCAGCTGGGGTGCCCGTCCCGAGAGGCTACGGAGCAGACCTGAGAAGGTCAACTCTGGAGAATCTTTCTTACATGTGGTTGTTCGTCAGTTCGCCTCCAGCTTTGATATCAGGACGATATACTGTTTGCAGCCCTCTCAGATTAACTATTTGGAGTTTACCAGCCAGCAATGCATTATTGCCCATCTGCGCTATGGTACAGGTCTCTCTGCCGACCCCCGATCACTCAAATTTTGTAAATCATCCGAACGCCCAGTATGTCCCTTCTCAAATGCAGACCGGTGAAGCGTGTGTTTCTGGTATAATCATGACTATCGTCGAGGGGGCGGGTTGAAACCAGCAGGAGGTTGGCCGCCCGGAGCACCAGGGAAGCCGGGAGGAAACTGGCCGCCAGGGGCGCCAGGGAAGCCAGCGGGAGGGAAAGCGCCAGGGGCGCCGGGGAACCCAGGTGGAGCTGATAACCTGTTAGAACTCGTCTACCAAAGGACATGGGGTTGAACTTACGACCACCACGGCCGGGGAACCCAGGAGGACCTCCTTGGAAGCCTGGGAAGCCGGGAGGCGGCACGCCACCAACACCAGGAGCGGGACCCTATCCATTCGTCAGCAGTGTTCCGGTATGCTTTGTGGCGGGATGTACGCACAGCAAGTGCAACTGGGGGTGCAGCTCCTCGTCCAGCTGGTCGTGCGACACCAGGACCACCCGTCAACGTCGAGATCCCACCGGCTGTCGACTTGCCCAGGCGCGCGCTGGGGTCCGCCGGTGGCGGTGACTCGACTGAGAGGGACACGATGTGCTTGCCCCGCAAGATCACGAGACCGAGTGTGCGCTTCTCCTCCTGTACGATGGTTTGCGCCGAGGAGCCTCCTGCGCCGGGGGCGGCAGGCTTGCTCTGCTTCTTGGTCTTCCGGAACTCTTCGGTGTCGGCGAGGACAAGGTTCATGTGCTGCGGCGGGCGTTAGTGATTGTTCGATCATGTACGGTAGATATATGGAGATCGCACCTTATCAAAGGCCAGCATCTGTCCGGTCATCTGGCGGCCATCCATGAGGGTGATTCGCATCCGGTAGTTGATCTACCAGGCGCGTGTCAGCGAGTCTGGCAGGTGGACTCAAGTCGAAGCCATCCAGCGGAGATATCGAAGGGGGGAGCACAATAGGTGTACGTACGTAGCCGGCCTGCGAGGGAGCATTTTGTTAGTCTGTTGAAGTCAACCTCCATGATACGTTGGGCGCAATTGGAGGCAGCAACTCACCATCTTGCCCTGCTTGTTGGTCGCCATCTTTGCGACAAGATGCTACAGAGTAGCTTTTCTTGGGGTTCAAAAATTGTAGAGAAGCCGGTAATGGCCTCTTGTGGGTTGTCGCGGTCTCGAGAGCCTCTGTTAAAGCTTCCAAGTCCAGCAGACAGTTTGCGGTGCTGTTGATGGCGTCGAGGACGAGTTTGACGCGGCTTGCTTTGAAGTAGATGCCTGCCGGCCGCAGAGCTGGCCCACGCCCGACGCTGGCCCGTCGTAGCCCGCAGAGAGCAGAGCTCGGGCCACCAGCGTCTTGCCTATCATGGACTAGCGCTTCACCTGGCGCACACTTTTTCGTTTTTCAACTTCTCGTCTCGAACTCCGCAAGTTTTCGACTTCGTACTAACCGACAGCAACAACCATCGCCCTTCTCGTCAAGCATTTTTCATCAGGACCGTTGACGACGATCAATCAAAATGGTAATTACGACTCGTCAATGACCAACCCGACAATATGGAACACTGACAGCCGCCGCACAGTCTGAGAAGGCCAACAACCCCATGCGGGAGCTCCGCATCCAGAAGCTCGTCCTGAACATCTCCGTCGGCGAGTCTGGTGACAGACTGACCCGTGCCGCCAAGGTGCTCGAGCAGCTGTCTGGTCAGACTCCCGTCTACAGTACGTTCCGGATCCCCCTCTTCTCTCGAATCGCGCTCCTCAGCGTCTCGAGATCACCACAGAACGAACAGCCCTTTTAACATACCACCCCCTCCTTCACAGGCAAGGCTCGCTACACTGTCCGTACCTTCGGTATCCGCCGTAACGAAAAGATTGCTGTCCACGTCACCGTCCGTGGCCCCAAGGCCGAGGAGATCCTCGAGCGTGGCCTGAAGGTCAAGGAGTACGAGCTGCGCAAGCGCAACTTCAGCGAGACCGGCAACTTCGGCTTCGGTATCTCTGAGCACATCGACCTTGGTATCAAGTACGACCCCGGTATCGGTATCTACGGCATGGACTTCTACTGCTGCATGACCCGCCCCGGTGAGCGTGTTGTCCGCCGCCGCCGCGCCAAGGGCCGCATCGGTGCCTCCCACCGCATCACCCGCGACGACACCGTCAAGTGGTTCAAGCAGCGCTTCGATGCCATCGTCCGGTAAATGGGACACCATTACGGGGGGCCGGTATTCAAAATCACAAAACATCAACAAAAGGAGTTTCTGAGTGCTTTTTGACATGGGACATGGCGTGGTAACGGATCTCAAGGTTCTGACGGAAAGGGTTTCACGGAAGTGAATTTCAGATTTGGATCCAGGGGGATCTCACTCGTCAACTTAGCTCGCTCTGAAATACCATCAGTCGAGCTGCGGCCTCAGAGTCCGACCGGCTACCATACCGGCTTCTTCCCGATTGTGATTTGTATCGACAATCCGTTTGACTGTGGCTGAAACTGCACCGCTAAACATGCCCCTTCTGATATGGCCTAAACTCGACCCAGAGAAATAGGCCAAATCCCATGGCAAGTAGTTCAGCATCGTTTCCTAGATAGACGAAGGATCGAGTTTCAGTGTAAGTCACAGCCTCTCCTTGAGGTGATCCAATATCATTTGGCATAGCAACCAGGAGATTCAAACATCTCATCTAGGATCACCTCCCAAGCCGTGGCATCTCTTTCCCCTTCTCGGTGTACGAGAGCCCTCGCTCCGAGACTCAACGTAGATGTAATAGGTGAAAGGTGGCATCAGTCTGCAGCAAGCAGCATCTATCACAGCAGCCTCGATGTCTTTCCACTCGCGTCCCTCACGCTCCTCATACTCGAGGGTCCTCTCGGGGCGGCTCATGTAGGAATAGTCCCACGTCGGCTGGCCATTTTGACCACGCACCTGGTATTGAGCCTACCTTGTAGGCATTGGACCCAGCATATAGTCCTCGTCCTAGGCCCCGGACTTGATCTTGTCTGTACAGTCCAGGCATAAGCCTCCTCTTATTACTTCATATCTCAAATACCGTGCCAACCCTCCGAAGATCATTTTAAGGCTCCTCTCCCTGCAGGATGGTAAGATACAGATGAGCCACTCACTCCTGACCGCCTCGCCAGTGTCGTCTAAGTCAAGGTTGCGTGCTATCCATGACATGACGCGTCTGTTGAGGCGACGAAGCTAGCGATCAGTCATGTTATCTACGTACTCGAGCGCAATATCGCTCATTCTCTCTTTCCACATTTGCGGCCAATGTCACCAGGCTATCAGCCGTAGAGTGTTCAGCACGAAAATAGTGCTTCAGAGTCTGAAACATATTACCCTTGAGGATCTCCTGAAGCATAATTAATTCTTTATTGCCTTCGAGAGTGTTTACCCAGCCGACTAGATGCATCATCGGTAGCACAAAGGGAAAAATATACGCGTACAGCACAATGGTATTGGTATCTCGAACAAAAGAAATACGGTTTGCAGCCTTGTGCATTCTCATGAATCGTTGAACTTTTTTATGCCTGTGCCCTTGACCGAGTCAAATCATGTCCCCTTTTTTCTTCGCTTGAAATTCATTGTCATGCTCTGGATTGGGGCATGCCCCTCTTGTTATCATAACATAATCCTTCCTCCCCCCCCCCGCCCTTCTTCTTTCCTCGGAATGCGACGTCCCGTTCCGAAGTGCCGTTTTTGTTTGCCATTCCTAGCGCCTGGAGTCGCACATGGCTTCACTGTTGTCCTCGCGGTTCGTTCCGACGCTGTGATGTAGCCCGTTCAGACTCCTACACACGAAGTGTCGTTTTCGCGCCGTGCCTCCTCGGCTGTCTTCTCAGCGTTCGTCCCCGTGTTATCGGCTGCTCTCTCCTTCTTTCCGTGGTCGTGCTGTCTCTCGTCCCCTTCAGCAGCCACACCTGGCGACTGTAGTCGTCCGTCTCGTCGTCTGCCACATCGATCCACCTGTCCGCATCGTCGTCGTCTCCCTCCTCTTCTTCCTGTCCCTGTTCCGCTTCCTCGGCAGCATCCTGGCAGCCGCTAATGGTGTATATCTTCCGCTGCTGTTGCACGTAGGCTTGGGAGTTGCTGGTCAACATGGCGGGGAAGGACACGACGAGCTCCACGAATATTGCCAGCGTGAAGACGACCGCCGAGAGGCCGATGAGGCTCACGCTGACGGCGATGATGCTCGACATGTTGGTGAACTCTGGTGGCGATGAACAGAGGAAGGCTAGCTTCCGTGTCCTGAGGAGATCGGGTCTGAAGTAACGTGGAAGCCGGTCAACAGCAGCACGAGGGCCCTGCCTCTTGTCTGGTTCAGTCGCCGGATGTAACAATGCAATCTGATAATTTCCGGTGCGTGGGAAACATCAGCGCCAAATGGCGTATGAGAGGACGAGGAGAAGGCGCGCCGTCGGTTAAATAACCAGCCCATATATACACCCCGCAAGGGCAGGAGATATCTGCCATCATGTCCCCTTCGAGAGCGCATGTCGTCAACAGCAGCAAGGGCCCATCATGGGCGTGGCTGGATGGCGCCCCAGCGCCAGTTCACCGCAACTGCGGCGGCTGCTTCCGCAGGGCCAACGACTGGCCCCGCCTGCGCTGGGGACTCCACAAAAGACATGGCGCCAGTCCCCAATCGACTCTGGGGGATGTCTAGGGTCTCGAGAATCCACTGGCCCTCGTGGCTCCAGTGCCCGCGGTGCAGGTGGATTTCCAAGACGGCAGAGCTCGCCATCTCATGTCCAGCAGCAGGGTGAGCGGAGGGCACAGGATGGCGCTGGCGGTGTACGGAGGACCCCCTGGGCAGAGACTATCCTCACGTACTGGGTAAGGGTTCAGGGCATCATGCTGGGGCGATGAGGGGGATCAGAGTAATCTTCCGAGGGCTGCAGACAGAGGGCACACGGCGCCCGAGCAGGCCCTCGCTGCGGATGTCGCGCTTGCGCTCCATACATGCATTGGTGCCCAGACGTATGCTCTGCTGCATAATAGCGGGACCGTGGCTGAGATGGCGGGAGATTGTGAGCCGATGAATAGGATCACAACGAGGGGAGACGAGACGGGAGGTGGCATTTGCCTGTCCTCGTGAACGCCATGTGAAATCTCTGCTCGCGTTCTGGCGTGTTCTCCAGCAGTGTTTTAGCGTTTGAACATTTGGAACGCGTCTTCCGCTCTATTCCAATATGAAGCTTACCCATCTCGCGGCTAGACGTCCTTAGCACGCAGGAAAGAAAGCATGAGCCAAGCGCTTTTGGTGTCCTATGAAATAGAATAGTCGCCAACAATTACTAGAACGGTGTCGAAGAGCATTTGACAGCAGAGTTTGAAGACAGGATGAGGTTTGGCCTGAACTTTAAAAGGGTGAAGTTAGTTTTGAGTTTGTCTGTGTCGCGTGATTGAGTGGCAGCATTGCCGGAGGACCCACCCCTGGTCGAATGTTTCTACAGACATCGGAAAGAATTTGGATCCCCTCCCAACCTTAATGATCCCCCTGCACGACATGTTCTGCTGTAGTCGTCACTGGGTGTTTCGCTCACCTGAGCGCGATGGAGTCTCACTGCCTCTTGCCCTTGAAAAGACCTGGTGATCGGGGACGGCGGATCAGAATAGCAAGTAGAAATAGAAGAAAGAATAAACGCTAGATCTGCACCAGCGCTGAGCTGGTGGGCAACTACGACGGTCTGTCGAGACTCGTAGGCAGTAAAGGCATCGGAACAATGGAAGCAGACGATCCCGGGAAGCCTAAATCCAGCGCTGGAGAAATCACCTCGTGACAGGTATAAGATGTTAGGAATTAAAAAAGGAAAAGAAAAGAAAAATTCAAAAACATACAACACCGGGTATTCGCTAATGGTCACCCACTTAACTACTAATCCGGCGGTTAGTGGCTTATTTAGGGGAGAGCAGACGGGATCCCAAGTTTTCCACTACCTATGGTCGTATGTACTCGGATTTTGCATTGCAAAATTATAAAGATGCTTGCTTTCGGCCCTTGGAAGTTTGCTCCAGGAAATTGCGTGACTTCAGATGCCCTAGGTTCACGGGTCCGAAGGAGGGTGAGCGGTCAACGAATGCACGGCATGGTGCCCTGCCAGCCTTAGGTCTACTCATGCGATCATCGCATGCTCAATCATAGCATCGCAATCGCTATGCCCAGACAGACTTCCAAGGTCCAAGGGCCTGCTATATCCACCGCATGAAATACAACTAAGAACAGCCGTTAACTGAAGGAAGGCGGTATCCCTGGCTGATTTATCTGCAGTGCCTCTTTTCATGTTTCAACAATAGTTGGTTACCCGCTGTCAGATGTCCCATAAGTATTATTTGAAGTAAGTATCTAGAGGATATTTCGGCTATTCTTGTCCTGGCAGAATCTTCCTTGCGAAAGCTACGGTGAGAGCACGCTATTTCCACGGACCAGGTCCCTTTCTCGACAAAATGTACATGTAATGCTCCGCATTACCTCTTCCATACATTATCACCATAACCACGCCCGTCATCTATGTGCATGTGACTCACACCATCTAGATGTGCACGCCTTCGTGCTCCTACATCGAACACCGGAGAAACAGTACGGAAATCACGCATCATCTGAGGACCATGCCTTGTCCATCTCGATGCTCGTCATGCTCTTGGCGTCAGAGTCCACGTGTGAGGACTCAAACTGGCCTGCACTCCACAGACGCATACGCTTGCCGTACCTATAGACGATCGGGAGCATGAGGCTGAACAGCCCCATGATTCCGCTGTAGATGCCAAACGTTTTCAGGAAACCGAGGTCCAGAATCCAGTCGGCAGACTTGAAGCTGATTAGGAAGCCAGCGATGAGACGGAACGAAGACATTGTCACGAGGACAGGCCTGTTCGATATGTTAGCAACAATCTCTACCACTACAGCAGATAAATCCGGGCATCCCACACGTGGGGATACTACATACCCAGCGTAATTGGGATAACTTTCAACCAGGTACACGCTCACCAGCGTGTTCATGGTCAAGCCACCGAAACCGATCAGGAAGAATCCGACAAGGAGGTAGGCCAGAGGCCTCTCCTCTGTGTGATCACCAGCATATCCGAACAAGAGCGGCCCAATTATGCCAGCGATCAGGGGGAATGCGAGACTGATCAAGTGTGACTCGGGTTCTCTCTGCCCGTTGTTCCTCTTCGCACGGTAATTCGAGATCTTGTCGGCAAAGTATCCACCAAAGAGCCATACGAAAGGAGTCGCGGCAACAATGGGAAGCACAACCAGGCCCAGCTGGTCGAAGTTGAGCTTCAGGCTCAGGATGATGGCGGCAGCGTTCTGCGTGGTAGCTGAGAGAGAACCCACGAAGACCGAGTTGAGCGCGATGACCCAGAGCACGTTGGGGAAGAAGGTCGCCTTGATGGTCTCCATAACAGACTTCTTGCAAAGTCCCCACTCAGTCTTGACGGCGAAGACACCGAAGTCATCCTTGGTGGAGCGATATCCGTACTTTGCGTAGTCTAGTCGTGGTCGGTTCTCACCTGGGCGAATGGGGTATACTTCCTTTCCGGCTGCTATGAAGTCAGCTACGTTTCGTTCTTGGGATGCACCACCTGCAACATGGATATGGAGATACGTACCAAGTTCTTCCTGTGAGCGGACCCATCTCGTTTCAGGGACCAGGAAAATCATGGCAATCCAAACAAGAATGCCTGTACCCGCGGTAATATAGTAGATCCACCGCCAGCTAAGCTTGACGATGATAAGGGGACTCGTCAAGCCGATGGAGACAATGAACAGGCCTTGGCCTGCGCTGACGAGAGAGAACGCCTTATTTCTCTGGTTGATGAATAGCATGTCCTGCAAGATTAGGGGGATGAGAGCTTCCACAGCACCAGCTCCGAAACCCTGGAAGACTCGTGCTGCGATATGGCTGTTGAGGCTGGTGCTGAATCCGGCCCAAAGACCTCCAGTCCATGCCATGACTCCGGCGAAGAGAATAATAGGACGCCGACCCCAAGCGATGGATAGCGGCACCAAGACGTAAGATGCGATGCCGTTGACGAGAATAGGGAGCGTGGAGATCAAGTCGACCTTGGAGATCGGGGGACCACCCAGGCTCGAAAGCAGCTGAAGGGGGTCTGCAGGCTTTCCCCCAGGAGTGGTGAAGCTCAGCGTGCTGAGATCAATCGAGCCGAGGATCTTAGGGTCGATACCGGCGTACTCGAGGACGAAGATGGGAACCAGGGCGCCGATGATGGCCTCGGCCGAGAGGGCGAGGGCTCCAAACAGCGAGAGTGTGATAATGGCGGCCCACTTGCGCCACTCAGGCAGGTTGAGAGGGTCTTTCGGATCGGGCGTGGGCATCGGGACGCAGCGCATCTGGCCTCCTTCGAAAAGTTGAGTCGTACCCACTACCTGGGCATTGGTCGACTCCATGTAGGGCCTCCTGTCCACGAGGACATCCTCCATGCTGTCTCGCATCTTCACGTCCCTTACACTTGTGAAGTTGTCCATATTTGCTATTTCGACCAGCGATAAGCTCGCATATGTGTAAGGAGGGGGGAGAGAAGTTTAGGGAGGACGAGATGTGACCCAGAAGAGTCAGAGGGGAGGTGAAAAAGAAGGCGATCTTGTCATTCATATTACTTGTAGAACCCATCATGATTCACATCGTCTCTTCGACTTCCCGATCGGGCCATTTGCGCAGTGGCCTGTGTCGCAGACGTCGAGTGTCGCATGTACACCAGAAAAGCTTAGTTTGCCGCCGTCCGATATTTTACACTTTCCCTGGTTCCAGGATCTGAGGCACGAAACACCAATAACCCGGCCATGAATTTCCTAATCTTCCTATCCAAGCGCAGCTGCCCTTGCATGATCTACTCCAAACAAACCTGGCAGAGTTGCATACAGTCCAACTATAGGAAGTCATGGCAATCAGGCCAAACATTGCTAACGGAGAAGGGTGATCCGACGCGATTGGACCACGGCACCTGCAAGGGCATCGAGAGGCATCCGAACCTGATAGGAAAGTCTTGGTCGCGCTTCGTTCGTGGCGCTGTGTCATGTCCAAAGGGGCTCTTCGGTCGAAACACTAAATGTCATCTCTGTCTTTGAGCCATCATCTTGATTGAGGAAACACGTACATATTCAGCGGCTCTGGCAGCATCTGGCGCCCTTGGCACTCCACTGTAAATGCTGCGCCGCGCTGAACATGTGCAGATGTGTTACGGAACAAGTTGACGCGTCCTCTGCTTCACGGTCTCTACGGCTTTCCTTCTGCAAAGATGAAGCTCGTTATTGTTCGAAATTCTTCCCGTTTGAAATGTTAGTTATGATAAGATATATGTGCGCATGCAATTACTTCTAAAAGGTCGTCGCATCCGAATCGACTGAAGTACATCCATGCTCTGGCAACTTTTGCGACGGATCTTTCAACTCCGCCTACGCGTAGGTATGCCAGGCTGACCGAGGAAAGATTTCCAAATACGGCAGGAGTGCTCGAACCGTTCTCTTACCTAAGGCGTGTTGTGGGATACCGTTCATTAGCCATTCTAGCCTCACTAGCGACAATTATCAATGACGATGAATTAGCGCATCTCTGACGTAGACGACAACCACAACGTCTTCAAGGGTCCATAGACCATATATTAATTAATTTCAATATGGAAGCTCGCTCATTGCCATAACCATGAGAACACACCTCGAGTTTCCGGGAACGTGACATTCACAACATCATGCCTACCGTTCGTTCCGCCTCGCTCTGTCAAGCAATCGCTCGCCGTCCTCTCATCCCCGCGGCAAGGAGGTCCTTCGCCTCCCACAGAGTAGAGGAACCCACTTCAAAGGCCCAAGGAATTGGCGGACTTCCCATGTTCGTGTCTCCTGGAGTCTTCCTAATCACCTTCTTATCCAAAGAATTTGAGATGCTGACAGTCTTCCACGCTCCATAGTGTCCTAGGCGCCGTAGCCGTCATCATTCCCGGCAGTCTTTACCTCCTCAGTAGTGGCCACGACAAGGTCGCACACAACGATCACGATGCTCAGAAAGGTCTCCATACCAAGCACATCCACGTGGAGGACAATAATCGCGCCGCCGGCCGACTTGGCGGCAAGTTGCACGGGATCGACGACGTCGTGACGACGAAGTACGAGGATGTGGAATCGGATCTGCCGCATGATGCACTGAACCACCCTGTGAACCGGGAGAAGGTGAGTTGTTTCAGCAAAGGAGGCTGTGTAGAGTTCTCATGTACAAATTTCATCCTAACAGAAGATGATCGGATAGATCGAAAAGACTCAAAAGCTCAGCCCGCCTACAAAGAGAACAGATCCGATCAAGTCGGTACGAGGAGAATGATGACTGTTGGTATGACGCCTTGCGGCTTCATTTTTTTAACAATCAAGCTTCGGACAGGAAAACTCTGAAGGCACATTTTGATGCTATCAAAGGTGGAATAAGCTGAGTATGTACGCCACGGGTTGGATAAAGTTGTCTGGCGCATTTGCATCAGATAGATGCGCGTAATCAACACCTAGGTAGTGAATCACAGATTCAATTTCGAGCCGTCGAGATTTAAAGTAATCATCCATTGGAAAAGCTAGTAGTGCCAGAGACACAGCCAAAAAGTCACTCGAGAATTCCATTCGAGCTCAATCTTCACTATGTAATGATAAATGAGTTCCCAAATATTTCCCACTCAGAGGTATCTGCGGTGCAGCCACGGTTGCGTCGGCCCATCGTGTCTCTAAGGACAGGATTGAACAGCTATCCTATTGGGGGGAAATATGGTTATATCCACACCGCTTTCTCCATCTCCCACACCTCAAGCAGCCGTTAAACCATCCCAATGTCTTGTTGCTCGGAGTTCCCTAGGCCCGCCTTGAGCTCATCGGTCTCATAATCAAACCCTTCGCACATCTCCTCTGGCATACTGCACATTTAATAGGTACAAGTCAAGCCGCAGGATCAACGTAATGCTGCTCTGATCTCTGGAACTGTACTGCAGGCGCTCTTTCGAATGCCCTCTAAAATCTAAATAGATCAAACTAATGCCGTATCCAGGCATTTGCAGACCAGACACAAATTCTTACTCCTCGTTAAAAAGCACGTATCGATATCGGGCCTTGCCATCCTCCAGGTCAACGACAGCCTTGTTAGCATCCTTCATTGGGCGCTCCTCAACGAGACCGCGGATCTTCTTTTCGGTAACGAACTCCAGCATATCCCGTATGTCTTGAGGAGATCCGATCAGAGATCCTTCGAAATTGGTCCGGCCGTGAACAATGATGACTCCTGGGATCTGGAAGGGGCCATCGTCAGGTAGTCCGACCTGCACAAAGCTGCCACCCCTTTTAAGCAGTGACATGTATCCAGCAAGAGGAACCTAGTGTAAATAGTTAGCTCGGTTTACAGTCAAAAGAGTATTCAGAATCATGTCTAAACTTGCCTTGCTGGAGGCCACCGTGGAGATGATTAGGTCAAGGCTCCAAGCGTGCTTCTTCTCCCAACCCTCCTGGTCCGCAGTGGCAATGTAGTCATCTGCGCCCAGATTCATGACCTCCTGCCTCTTATTCTCCCTCCGGGAGATACCGACGGCTCTAGCGCCCATACCCTTCGCAAACATGACGCCGTAATGACCCAGACCACCAACACCCACAATACCGACAGACATGCCGGGCTTGACCCCATGAATCTTCATCGGCCTGAACATGGTCACACCACCACAAAGCATCGGGGCCGCCTGGCTCGACTCAATGCCGTCGGGGATCTTGATAACAAAGTGGCTCGGAGAGCGATGGTAGGTCGCGAAGCCACCGGTGTTGTTATTACCATTGAAGTGGGTCGAGTTGTACGTCGAAACGATCCTGCTGCAGTAGTTCTCCTCTCCGTCGTCGCATTCGTGGCATTTTCCGAAACGGCTGAGGCAAGAATCGCCTTGGGCGCCCACACCCACGCGGTCACCGACCTTGATGCCGTTCTCAGCCTTGGATCCCACGCGGACCGCAACTCCGACGATCTCATGTCCGACCGTGAGAGGGTAGTTGCTTCCTCCCTGTGGCTCTTTTCAGTAAATTATCGCCTGGAAATGGACAGCGCAATCTAGGAGGGGAATTTTTAACACAACAGAAGCCGAGCAAGCTCTTAGTGCGTTGGTCCTCCTCTCTGAACTTACCCAGCCGTTGCTCAAAGAGTGCATATCTGAGCCACACATTCCGCAATGGGTCACCTTGATATCGACATCTGTTTCCTCCCATGACTTCGGCTTGATCTCTTGCCATGTCATCTTGCCCTCGATCGCGGAGGCATCGTGGGCTGTCCAGCCCTCGAACTTATAATCAGTTGTGCTGCCCATTGTAACTTTGTGTCGCTTATCACAAGTAAATTCAAGCAAACAATCTGAGAGATAGATATCGAAAAAGAGATACCAAGGTCTTCGCTTGGTTCGGGTAAATCAACGCGCGGCTTAAGGTTCTTGGATACCCTCTTGTACCATTTCTAGCTATAATATATATTATATTTTACATACCTGCTTTTGTCCCTGCTTATCAATCGTTGCCCCTGGGTCCACGCCTAAGTGCCGGTTTCCCACTGCCATAAAGAAATCGAATTCAGTTTTGCGTAAATTTCCGCATGGCGACAGCGACACCGCCATTCATTGGCGCCCCAAACTCTTTAGCAGGGCCCACGCGGCAAGTTCCAGTACTGCGGGTCCGTTGTCGGGAGGATAGCTCGCTTCGTTTTGACTCGAACATAGGAGACCAAGACCCGTTAATTAAAGTGTCCGGAAGATGTCAGGAAAGTCAAGTACCCTGATCCTGTTCCACTGTGATGTCGCATCTAATATTTGTTTAGTACAGTACCCAGTAGTATTCGGTGTCTCGGCGTTCGGGCACGACATGGACGCGACCCAGCCTCGTTTCACGTAAAAGAATTATGGATATTCGAACTGTGGAGATCATGTTGGCAATTTTTGGATAGATCTCTGCCTCCTGTTGAAGTTCTTAGGTTGTTCATTCATGTCAGGAGGGCGGTGGTGACCAGTGTTGATAATTATCTTCTTGTTAACGGCTTTAGGGCTTTTAGTAGATGTGGTATCCATGTTTACTTTGCCACTTTGCATACCAGGATAATCCAAACTCAAGATAAAGCATTTGTAACTCCAATTTGTCCATTTTCCCTCATTGGTCACATAATCAATGTCTTCAAATTCGTCAAAACAGACGTCCATCTCTGCCCATGTTTCTGACATTCCCAAATCTCGGGTAATGCATCTAGACCCTTTAGGACATTGGCATAACCGGTGGAGTCCCAGATTCGCCGCAGCACAGCAGAAAAGAAGCCCCTGTCGTCATCACTGCGTGACTCTGCAGCGGCTACGAAAGCAGGCCAAACGATAGTATGGGAGCCTGGCGCTGACGGGTTGACTTGCTCAAAGAGATGGCGGATATGAGCTACCTGCCGAGAAATTATTTCATCCGCCTCCGCCCGTTGGAGAGTAGTCAGTATCGCGTGGGCAGGGGCGGCTTGTGTGCCTGCAGGAGGCGGAGGGTCGTCATCTAGAGTTCTTGCGCGCACGAGATAGATTTCTGTGGCTTCGCGGACGATATCCACATAAAGCTGCGTCCTCCTGTCAGACAATGCGAGAGAAGGCGCCCGCGTCTGGTTCGTTGTTGCCGCAAAACCAAGTGATTGGTTTCGATGTGGCGCGAATCGTTCCAGGCACCACAAAGGATCTCTTAAGAGATGGGAAAAGTCTTCGATGGCCTGCGATTCGCCCAGGACAGGGTGAGCAAAGTAGGATATCCTGAAGCTATCAGTCATTTACGGTGACATATTGAAACGGGGTGAAACGCATGACATACAGCCTCGTTTGGTAATATAGAAACTCCCCTAATGCTGTTCCCCCTCCTAAGCCAAGGTGCCCCATGGCCTGTTCTCTTGCATCCAAGAAAGCCACAAGCATCTTGTACAGAGTAAGGACCTGTTCATGGCCAGTGACGAGGTCGGCAACAATGAGAAGGATAAGTGTTGCCCACGTCGTATCACTTAGGTCAAAGGACTTCTCAGTTAATTTGCTTATGACCGCAGCCCGGCCGCTCTCGGCGGGCAGTCGGAGCTCGGGTTTGTGCCGTGACAGGTGAAATGCAGCTGCGACGCATACGGCGCGCTCGACGACAGGATCGGACAGTGCAAGTGGTAGAATTTGGTGCCTGTAGCCGTTGGCTTCGTCGTCATACATGATCATAACAGGGGAGACATGGGTAGAGACTGTCACACGTATCAGCACTCCGGGCAGGACCGCAGGGCAGGAGGCGAACTTACAGTGATCGAAGAGGAGACGCATCCTCGGGTCAGG
The DNA here is from genome assembly GCA_001282315.2 of Chrysoporthe cubensis. Taxonomy (NCBI): domain Eukaryota; kingdom Fungi; phylum Ascomycota; class Sordariomycetes; order Diaporthales; family Cryphonectriaceae; genus Chrysoporthe; species Chrysoporthe cubensis. The sequence goes on along the minus strand of LJCY02000003.1, from coordinate 796,777 downwards.
ATTGGAGAGTAGCGGCGGGAGGTTGTGTAGCCTTTTTGTTAGGTTCGGCAAACTTTGGGCAATATGGCAGTCACTCCTGGCAATTTCGATGACGGTATCGTCTCCTGGCGCGCTGGGTGATTCGTGTGCATCTTGCAGGACAGGTGTGAACGGTTCGCTATCTTCACGAGGGAAGAGGACCGCACTGGAAGATCCATGAGTATATGAAGGGGCAGCGGTAGAATCCCGTCCATCATACTGAAGGAGAAGTGCTGTTTCATCTTGAGGACCAGTCAAGTCTCTCGAGTGGTTTGTCGTGTCGGCATCGATATCTCCTTGTTGCCGTGAAGCTTCACAGCTCGATGCTTCTCCCGAATTCGAGCCACTTTGGGGGCTTTTCGTCGCTCTTTTTCGTCTATTCCGTCTGATCCGACTTGAGGCGTCCACCCATTTCAACTTACTCCCCCTTCGCTGGGGTGTGGACGGCGGTGTTATTTCCGCGGACCCAAGGTCTGCAGGTGAGGCTGTCTGGCCAGCCGCAAAACGATATCTGGTGCCATACCCAGGACAGTAGAGACCCTTTTTCTCACACTTCTGGCACTTCGGCAGCGTCAAGTCACACACTATCCTCCTTTTCATGCAGTTGTAACAAGCTGTGATCACCGGAGTTAGCCAGCGTCTCGGTTGCGACATATAATCTCATGAAAGGTGAAGTCTTGCATTTTTTAGGCTTATCGGGGCCCATTTATCAGGATGGGTAAGTCTCCTGCTGGCCACGATACAGTGCGGTAATTAAGATGATGTTAACAAAAGGAAGTGAGTGGTAGTTGAGGTGAAATCTGAATCTCGGGTTCACGGTTCCGACAGATTAGATACAAGTGGGGAAAGCTTATTATTAAACTGACTAGAACCATCTTAGTAAGTGTACAACCCTCCCGGCGGCCGATCGCCACTACCATAGTCCTTCGCTTAGAGAAGAACTGATGCCTTGTTTTCGTGCATCTTCAGTAGGTACAGTACTCAGAGACATATTTACTCTGTCGTAGGAGAGCAGAGTGCCTGATGGCCAGTACAAGCGGGACCAGACTGTTTTACTCGCTACTGCAATTCAACAATCACCCACAGGTTGTTTGGCACTCTAGCATGAATAATTCTAATGAATGATTTGGTTTTTCCTTCTGGTCATTAAGAGTCCACACGATGTGGCTGCGTTCAGTTAATATCTTAATACGTATGATCCAACCTGGGACCGTTGTAGCGTTTTGTGGCGTACGCAAACCAATTCACAAGCGCAAACAAGCCCATCACACCGATCACAGCGGAGGCATAATCTTTGCAGTGTCAGCTTCCATCATGAAAAGTCATTGGGAGAAGTTTACGGCCACTTACTCATATTGCCAGCCGTCACTGGTAATACAGTAGGAAAGTCGTAGAAAACCAAGCTCAGCAACGCTAAGATGATAGTCAAGCAATTGGCGATGGCACCAATCCCAAAACGCAATCTGAATCTCTCCTTCGTCGGTGGCATGACATCTTGGAGGGATCCTGCAACGCGGTGGTACAGCATCAGCGCGGCTGGGAACGCAAAGCTCAGCTGTTGCAGGATCAACCCCGTGCTGACCAGTGCATTGAAAGCACTGGAGGACCCTAGATATACAAAGCCTAACGCAGAGACACACGCCCCGTTGACCAACAGAGCCCAGACAGGGACGCCCCAGCGTGGATGCATGCGGGAGAGATATGGCGACAACACAATCGCGTCGTCTCGAGCGAAGCACCATGTCAGCCGCGAGGCAGTTTGTTGAGCGCCAGTGATTGCAAAAAGACTGATAATCGCCAGTATTAGGGTAAAAAAGGTCGCAACGGCAGCGGAAGAGGTCGCTTGGTAGAAAATTTCGAGAGCGGGAAATCTGTTGGAAACGAACGTGGTTAGTGGTGACTCATCTCAATGCAGACCGAGCATGATATCGGCAGAGCGCAACGTACGGTGAGGCAAGGACGGTGTCGAAATCGTGGTAGCTGTAACACATGGTTACCGCAAATGCAAAGGATGTCACGAAGCCGATAACAATGGTAGATACCAGAGCTCGTGGGATGGCTGTTGCTGCATTGGTACACTCTTCCGCAAGATGGATGGCTCCATCAAGTCCCGAGTAGATGAAGTTCGGGTTCACAAGGCCGGTGAGAAAGACAATCGCATCTGATGACCATCCCGACGTATTCTCGAACTGTGTCCAGACGGACTCGCTGGTCTGCTTCGGACTTGATTTGGCCACGCAGGTGATTGTGATAACGAAGAAAGCGACAATGGACATGAAGACTTAGCCCACAAACCTCGTGTCAGTATTTTCCACTCTGTAAAAGTCCCACCAAGTGGCCGTCTAGTTGGGTCTCAGGGAAGCACTTACAGCCAACATCCATTACCCAGATAGTTTTCCGCAAACCAAAGATGTTGTAGGTCGTAAGCAGTATGTTGAGTGTTTGGTATATCAGAAAGACGTGCCACGCTTCGGCTACGTAGCCAGGGTGCCAGAACGACACCAGCGCAAGGATAATTACCGGGAAGGGGACGATGAATCCAGCAACGCTCGCAATCCAGCCGAAAGTGTTGATGATTCCACACCAGTAACTCTGAAGCACTAAGTCAGTAGCGAAAGATACAGGAGATCGAGTGTTGGATAACCCACTAGTCCTCTACTGGCCGACGAAGGGCTAAGAATACTAGTCCAATGATATTGTCCGCCGGCAGTGGGAAACACAGACGCAATCTCAGCCATGCTGAGCGCACACGACCCTCCCAAGATGAATATGACAAGTATGCCATATATCAAAGTCACGGGCCCTCCAGACGCGATGGAGATGGCCATCGTCGCAGCCACCGCCGCCCAGCTGTTGCAGATGTTCCATCCTGTCGAAATGATGTCTAGCAGCTTCAGGTGCTTGCGGGTGTCGGACTGTAGACCAAGGCGCGAGAGAGGATCGTTTTCAACCGTGCCGAGGGAGTTCGAAACATCTAATGGACACAAAATTTACCGATTAGCACTATGCTCGTCTGATGGAGCTGAAGGGTAGTGGATCTTTGTTACGTACTCTTTTCTAGGGAGTGCAGATCTGGCAGATGCTCCCCGGACTTTTGCTTCTCTAGAATGAGTTTAGAGTCCATCATTGGCTCACCGTCGTACGATATCACGAGCGTAGCAGGGTAAGATTCTCGAAAGGGCTAATTAGAATGACGCTCCAAGTGAACCAGATGATGCTGCATCAAAACAACTCTCCGATACGATTTGTATCTGAGATCTTCCGTTCGACTTTATAACAAAGTGGCCCCATGGACACTATCTTGCCTGGAGCGGTGGCTGAGGACTCTTCATAAGATAAGAAGTCGTATCTGCCTGTCAAGTCCAACCATGTCATAACTCAAGTAGAAGGTAATGCTTCATCGCGAAGATCAAGGGTTTCAACATGTTTTCCGGCAGTTCCCCTCGAGTAAGCATGCAGGATATTGCCCTAGCGACACACTGAGCGGTGATTGGGAGGATCTCAACATCGCTTGGTCGGCAGATTTCATCTTTACCTAAAATGGATAACAAAGTGAGACGATTGGCGGCGCAGCTAAAACAGAAGTGACGGGTCTCAGCCTAGCCGGTTTGAGCGACTTACGATTCAAGGTTATCAGCGAGAATCCAGACTACAGATAAGACAGTCTGAGCCGAATTACCTGATTAGGACATAAAAGTGAGAACTTTCACGGGCCGGGTGAACGTCGGGCCATGAACCGCTGTATAGCCTCACTCTTTAGAACGGCATAACGGCTCGTGTATGCCACGGGGCGATGTTATACTGTAAATTTACCGTAATAGGAATGAAAAGTGAGATCCACATCAATGTGTCATCGAGGCGTATAAGCCTCTCAGCATTCATCTTGAGAGAAGACACTCAATACTCATCGAAGTACTTAAAGTGTGTACGATGACCCCAGCTGAAGTCTTCACCGAGCCAACTCCCCAATACCACAACTTCGTATGCCATCACTCTGATATTGTGCACTTCTCTCCCGCTCGACGACAATGATCAACCCACCAGGACATACCAGCCGCGATGGCTACCAGTGGACACCAGAGGCGGGCCTGCAGGCTGGCGTGCCATGTCTCGGTACTATCCAGCCTCAATCCAAGCTCGCCTCCGACAAAGGCGCGGTTTACGATGTCGCTGTCATTGGCGCAGGTTACACCGGTCTCACGGCAACCCGTGACCTCGCCACATCCGGTCACAAGACTCTGTTGATCGAGGCCCGCGACAGAATCGGCGGCCGCTCCTGGTCTTCCAACATTGGCGGCTACCCTTTCGAGATGGGTGGAACCTGGGTGCACTGGACGCAGCCTTTTATCTGGCGGGAGCTGTTCCGGTACAACCTCTTGGGCGAGAACCTTGAGATCTCCATGTCGAATGAGGGCGGTATCAACAAGTGCGCCGTAAGGCCCTTCAAGGACCAGCCCGCAATGCTGCTTGACAAAGAACGGGAAGACAAGATTTCTGAGAGCGCCATGAAAAAGCTGGTCAATGTCGATGGTCAGCTCGCTCGCACCGTCATCCCCTATCCACACGACGCCCTGCGGAACAAGGAAGCAGTTGCCATCTACGACAAGATGTCGCTTGCCGACCGTTTCGCCCAAATTGCGGATGACTTGACACCCTTGGAGAAGAACATGCTCGAGGGGTTCATGAGCATTACTTGTGGCGGCCAGTGGGAGGACTCCTCATTCTTTGAGATCCTGCGGTGGTGGGCGCTAGCAAACTGGGACTACAGGGATTTCATGGAGATGGGCCTGACGTACAAGCTCAAGTGCGGGCAGAGCGGCCTCCAGAGATGCATCTTTGATGAGGCCAATGCCAGTGGCATGCTGTCCTACAGCTTCTCCACACCTGTGGCGAGTGTACACGACGAGGGGGGCTTGGTGGAGATCAGGGGGCGGAATGGAGAGGTGTTCAAGGCGAAGAGGGTCATCTCCGCCGTCCCCTTGAATGTGTTGCACACAATCCAGTTCACGCCTGCGCTAGCGCCCCTGAAGAAGCAAGCCAGTCTCGAAGGCCATGCAAATCACGTTGTCAAGTGCCACGTTGAAGTTGCAAAGCCCGAGCTGAGATCGCTCGGTGCTTTCAACTACCCGCATGGCAAGCTCACCTATACTTTCGGCGACGGAACGACGCCCGCCGGCAATACGCACTTGGTTGCTTTTGGAAGCTCGTTGCCCGGCGTTCATTTGCAGCCTGAAGAGAATATCAAAGAGACTCTTGAGGCTTGGAAGGGGTTGCTTCCTGACACAGAGGAGAAGGACATCAAGAGAGTGGTATTCCACAATTGGCATAAGGACGAGTTTGCGCAAGGGGCGTGGGAGTGGTTCAAGCCAAATCAGGTCACCAAATATTTGGATGCCCTGAGGGAGAAGCAAGGAAACATCTGGTTCGGCAGCGCGGACTGGGCCATGGGATGGCGTGGCTTCTTAGACGGAGGTATTGAGGATGGACAGCGCGTTGCTAAGGCAGTAGCGGATGACTTGAAGACCTATAAGGTCACGGCGAATCTGTAAGCTAGGTTGTGAACAAATTTCTCATGAGTATACATTGGACACCTCGACCATGAAAGTATTCTCACTGATAGAATTGCTATGACTTCGATTTGCCCACACGGCTTAAAGGTCACAGGGTTGCCTCAAGCTCTTCCAATATTGCGAGTCTTTATTCATTGTCCGCTTCTCACTCTGTTATATATGACGTTATCAATGGGCGAGCGATATCTCTGATCGTTTGCCTGAGAGAATATTGGAGCGAATGAAAGCGCGATGCTTAGATTATCGATCCCGAGAATACTTCGCGGGTCTTCCAAAACGACTCCGGCCTTGTTATATGAACGGAGAGAAGACCAAGACCGTATGCACCCTTTGGTAGTCTCTTAGGCTTCGATAAAGGCATCGAACTCCATTTGCTTGCCGTCAAGAGAATATAGCTTTCATGAAGGCTCAGGTACGTCGGTATCTAGATCGCGTTCGTATGCGCAATATTAAATACCCAAAGAGAAGTTAGCTAATCTAGACGTAAATGTCATGGAATTAGGCAAGTCCATTGCTCGCATCTACGATAATTTTATATACGCCAGTGGTTGCCCGAATTGCCGGTCCCCGCGCTCGCTTGATGCACACTGGTATCAACATTCTATGACATCTGAGTTCAACGGGATCTGTCCTGCGACCAAGAGATTCACAACCGATAAAGTGTCTAATTCAAGCAAACATGTCCTGGGTCTATCTCTTTTCTAGAAGAAGGACGTAACCCTGCTCCTTCTACGGAATGGCCGGCCTCCCCCTTCAGAAAAGGACACAGCCTGCACAACTACCCCCCGGGTCCGTCCCCGCGCTCCGCCTGCTCGCCTTCGACGCCATCGCCCTCTCCATCAGCCTTTTCTCGCGCCAGTACCCGGGGTCCCTTGCGTGCGTGTACAGCTCGCCCGCCGCCCGGTACGCGTCCGACCGTGGCCCGTCCGCCGGGTGCGGAGCCCGTCGCCGCTGCCGCCGCCCTCTCGAGGAGGGCCCCTCGCCGGCCTCGTCCGACCCGCTTGTCGTTGCCCACGGCCCCGAGTTCTGCGACCCCTCGCGGCTGTAGGTCGCCTCGCCGCGCCCGCCGGAGCCGGTGACCTGCGCCGAGAGCGTGTCCGGCGCTGGGTCGCCGGCGCGCGTGCTGGCGCGGCCGCGCTCGAAGGACGGCGCGGTGTGCATCACCCGCGAGGGGCGGGTGTGGAAGATGCCTGGGCCGGGGAGGCCCTTCTTGTTCTGGGTCACTGCGGTGCTGGGGCCGGCTTTGGGCGACAGCGGGGAGGGAGGCGGGCCGTCGTCGCGTTCTTTGCCCTTGCTGGACTTCGAGGGCCCGTAGGCCCGGGAGTAGGAGGACATAGCAGTTATCGCGTGGAACGCTGGGTATTTTGGAGCTGGTTGTGTGCTGACTGCTCTTGAATCTTCGGGTTATATGGTTCTGGGTCTCTCGAAACTTGCTATGGTCACTTCTGTGACACATGTGAGGGGACATTTCCTCCGGTATACATATATTTACGGGCGGTGAGTCTCGTGAGCGACCTATCTCCCACCGTCTCACATTCTAGCAACCGATCACTTTAATTGGGCTGCCTCGCAGTTATGTGAGCCACGCAATTGTCACCACGATGTGCGACGTCGCGAGTCTCTGTCTGTGACGAGGTAGACTCGTCGCGGAGTCCGCCATTCTTTCTCAAAGGACCGAGCAGAGACTGAGAAGGAGCTGGTTAATCAGTAGAAGGGATAAGACGAGCGAAGAACTGGGTGGGAGAATGCTGTCCACCGATTCTGGCTTCGGCAAGGTTTATCGCATCGACAGACACATAACTGATCGTGCTATCGGTTTGGAAATTCCCAGTACGGCAGCGCAATGCGCACTCTAAAACGTCAAGCTTCCTCTTCTGATAAGACATAGCTGAAGACATTATCATTCTTCGAGCCTTTCCTCACCAGTGGAAAGGCCAAGGTCACTTGCCGTGTTCTGTGGGCCAAGACCAAGCAGACCCAAGGACAGGTCGTCCTTCTGTGGTTGAGCCGCGCTTCCGCGCTGGGTATGCGCAAGCCACGTCTTGAGTTCGTGCGCAAGGTATAGTCTTGCGTCAAGACGCCTCTTCGCCGTTGACACCATCCGGCATTTTCTCTCCGAGCCGCGCCGGTCCTATGACTCGGGGCCCGGCCACGTCACTGCTGGCATCAAATCCCAAGAGGCCGGCCTATCGACGAGTACCACCGGGGTTCGCTCGCTCCGCCTCGGACGTGGCACCCGCGGCGGCAGACAGCTGGAAGATAAGTACCTGGTGCTGACCGGGACCGGTCATGTCACACAGGCAGCAGCACTGGTTCAGGAACGGATGTTGTCCGTAGTTGTAGCTCGATCGCGATGATTTCCCCACATAATGTGACGAATCCATTCACTGGCTGCACATCTCGATGGATTGCAACCCGAGAAGACCGCAGATAGAGCGTTGCGTGAGTACTACGCCTTCCCGACCGGCACACGGGACGCAGGGCTACGATTTTGTTCAGCGTCGACCTTTTCCGCACAGAGCAATATGAGGGCGCTTTGGGGGCAATGGTCCTTGTGAGTAGCTACTGTACATTACGACATGTGACGAGATTGCCCGTCCGGCGGCAGGTGGTCTCATATTGTTGCTTCAGCCCACAAGTCAGGCCATGCTGCGCCAGATAGATTCGGTTAGAGATGCTACTAATGATCACATCTCAGTTCCAGGAAGAACGATCCGTCTGCTCGTTTCTCTGGCTCAATACCCAGTAGTTGCCTCTGTGGCTGCCGGGCTTACTTCAAGAAAGAGCGCCCCTTGGCCACTCGACGCATACGGACAGGACCACATCCTTCGGGTGGTGTCTGCCAACACGAGGATGGTCCCCGGCCCAAGCACATGGACGAGCGTGCACAGTTCGTAACAGGAAACCTATAGAGCATGAAGCAGCCGCAGTCGTGGTCAGGGGAAAGCTCGGAAAGCTCCCCAGGCCGGCAGGCGCGCGATGAGACGTACGGGCTCCGCCGTAGGCCATGTGGCATCGTTTGGAAATGGGCTCGATCTGAGAGGGGAGCAAGAAAATTCCGATCGTGTCAGATCGAGAGGCGCTATCCCGCCTAGGTCCCCGGTCACGGTTCGGCGACGTGACAACACCCGGCCTCACGGGCCACCGTCGTACCCAGGCTCCGGTGAGCATCCTTCGGCCACCCCGGCGACATGATCCTAGCTGTACACGTGAATCGGCCAGCTGAAGCGACGGGCGGCCTCTCGAAGGAGCCAAGCGGCGGCAGAGCGAACAGGGTTAGCAGGGCCCTTGCGAAAGAACAGAGGAGGAGGAAGAGGTCATATTGATATTTATATCGGTTCGAAGCATAGCCCTCGACACGGGACGAACCGAGACTCAATCTCGACAACCTGGAAGATGCTTTGACATTGCCGGCATCCGAGCAGTCCGGCTCCGGGCCACTGGTCCGGTCAAATCGGGCAGCTGTATGCAGGCGCAGTCGAAGGGAGTGTGGAGACGGTATCACATTGTCAACGACTTGCGGACGTCGCAGCCGCGGCTGTCGCAGCATCGCGATATTGGACCCGGGCACCTGGGAGGGCAAGCTGCAACACAGATTTAAGGACCCGCGAATGCTGCAGTTTTGGAAATTAGCTTCGGATAAGGCCCTGGAATAAGGCACCGATACCCATACTCGGGCCGTTCGTCGTGCCATGTAGTCAAGTTAGCTGCGACCAGTGGGTCAACACCCTCACGTGGGTGTGGGCCAGGAGGTCGAAAGAAAGTAGAAGAAGGCATCCATAGGAGCAGACGAAGACACCTTTGCCGTACGGCCAACCCCGAAGTTTTTTCTAGTGAGCCCCACCGAATACGCGATCTGGCATGCAACGTGGACAGGAGCTGGCGTGTTTGGACACCGCATCGCGCATCCAGGACCTGGAGGGCCGCACATGCAGACACGGCTGTGAGCCTGTGAGCCTGCGAGCCTGTGGTACAGCCCCGTACGAACCCGAAAGCCCACCGGACGCGTGTTGAGATTTCGGATTGTGCCCGGGTGGGCCCAGCAAGCGGACAGAATGGAAGACGAGAGAAGGATCAAGACCAATGGGCGGAGGCATGAGCCTAACCCGAGCTATCGCCAGACCCGCTAAAACGTACAGTGCCAGGTGATCAAGTTCAGAACCCTTGCTTACGGTTGAAAGATTGGCCACCCGTCGTAGAGATCGACACAGTGCCAATCTCAGCTGAATGTTTCCAAAACGACGATCCCCAGCAGAGACCCCTCATTGTTTGAACCGCAGGGTGGCAGGAACGGAGCAACATGCGGTCTGTGTATGCTAGGGGCCAAGGGAGGGCATATCCAGTAGTACAGGTGCCGGGAAAACACCGCAATTGCGGCACAGCAAACGCGGGCATGCAGGGGCGGAGTGTTTGTTGCGATGGCTGCCACAACCACTAAGACAAAGTCCCGAGCTCTTGACGATAGCCGACGGACAAGGAGCCGAAAGAGTCGATAAAGATTGGAGGTGGCATCCATGCGTCGGATGCGGTGAGACGGTGTCCGACCTGAGGCAGGAAGGCCAGCAACGTGATGCCGAAATTTCAGCAATTATGCAGTTGTGGCCGGGACGAGGATTCGAGATGTGACACAAGCCGGTCTTTGTTTTCCCGGAGGCACTGAGCGATGGGACGCGCGGAACGAAAAACCTGGAATGACGTGAAGACGGGCAAAGTCCGACCGGTCACCACGCAGACGGGCGTCCTCTTCCGGGCCGATGATGTCGGTCGACCTGTCGATCTCCCTCGCACAGGAAATGATGTGCAGGCGAGGGTATAATAAGAAATCTCAACGGCCTGGTCTCTTACGGGCGAGACGGCTGCGTACGCTGAGCGTCACGGTCAGGAGAAGCGGCACCCCACTCTGCCCTGCGAGCAAATGATAAGCTTGGCCTTGTCGTCGGGGCGGCCTGGCGCAGGCGGTGATTGCTTCTGCCAGTGAGACCGGCGGCTCGCCGGCGCCTACCTGGCACCTGTCAGCTCGAGCCACGGCGAGGGACGGTCGGTCGGCCAGCCAGGGAGGACCGGGAGGCGGCGGGAAGGAAGCAGACGTCGCCGATCATGACATAGGGCGGCCGGGTTGGTAGACCTCCTCGATGTATCAGGAGGTCAAGGCGGCCGGCCTGCCCAGTCTAACCTGACACGCGAGGCTGGGAGGCCAGGGCCAATACCGAGGAATGTGGGAGGTTTCTCAGCCTCCTCACGAGCCGCGCCTTCAGTCCAAAGCCCCAAGGCCCCCAGGGTCCCAGCACGATGACGATTGGAATGCAACGCTGGCGACGGCGCAACCTCTAAAATGTTGTTATTATGGTTGATAATAGGCTGTTGTCTCGGAATGCCTGCGCCTCAGTCATCATTCACGTGGAGAGGGTGTGCCGCAGTGCCGTGCTGTGGTGGTAAGGTCCCCCTTGGTCTGGTCCCCCCGTTGCAGACCCCAACCGTGCTCGCGCTCGACCTGCTCAGTTCCTTGTCGCCCGCACTGCGCTGGTGATGTCATGCGGTCAGATTGGGTTTCGAAACGGCGGGAACAAGGCGGAGTCTAATTTTCACGGTTATTGTGACTTCGTCAGCGTATGGACGTCTCGGTGCCTCGCGTCTCGCGGTTGGACGGCGCGGTGGGTGGGATCTGGCTCCATGTGCAGGATCCGTCTGGCATCTTCGACAAGAGAAGCTCGACCCGCGGCGCTGTGATGCGACCTGGCGGGCCCCCCGCCCAAACAGACAGAGGTCGGCCTGGCGGCGGGCAGGTCGACGTGGTGGCAGGAGGGAGGCGGCTTATTTACATACTTAGCCATACCACGCGGCAGGAGAGGGGCGGCGGCGGGTGGAAGCCCGGGAGGTGAGGGCGACGGTGATGCTGGCGGGCGGATGCTGCTGGCTCGACATGACGATCTCTCTCCTGCGGCATTGTCAGCAGCAAGTACACACGTACTGGGTACAGTACCGTGAGTACATACTGGGTGGTACTATGACACCAGACCTGCAGCTGCGGGCTGTTGGGCAGAAGGCGTCCGCGCCCCCTCCACACCCTCCTTCCCCCGTGGACCCATCGTGCCCCGTCCACTCCCCCCTCTAGCATCGTGCACTGTGCAATTGTGCAGCCGGACTAACGCCGTTCGGGGTGTGCTGGATTCTGGCAAACCTGGTTCCGTCCAAGATGGGCATCTGAACATGGGCATCTTCTTGACGGTGCCAATGGCCGCCCGCGTAGGACCCTGCAGGAGAAGGACAAGCCAGCAAACCGGTCGTGCCAATCAACGGGTGTCGTGCGAGATGGGAGCGCCGGTGCGAGGGCTGACAAGGGCGGTCGGGGGAGTGGGGGGCCACCATCCTCCTGTCTGCGGCCTATCCAACCTTCCTTTTCGAAACATCGTTGACGGCCGTGACGGACGGTGTGTGTGTGCCATGGTATGGTACAGCGTGGTCGAGGAATGCCCCCCGTCCCGCGGATCCTGACTGTACGGGACTGTGTACTCGCTCGCCCTCCTTGGTGTGGCCTGCCCCACCGCGCGCCGGGAGGGTGACGCGAAGTGACCGCTGGCCATCTCGATACAGACAGACTGCTGCGGAAGCGAGGGTGCTGGCGATGGCGACGGCGGCGGCGGCGGCGAACGGTGAGGCCGACCCAGGTGGCCGACCGAGCGATCGACGAGGCTGATCTCAGAGGGTTGCAGAGCAGACGCTGGTCAAACAGGATTGTGATAGCACACACGGACGGGCTCAATGTTGGCCCAAGATTGGGATCGGCTAGGCTCGAAATGACAAGGCGGGCGGACCGTCCATCGCCTGCAGAGCGAGCGAGCGGTTGGGCGCGCGGTGACGGGTGCCGGTGACGGTGACGGTAGACAGGCAGCGACAGGGTCGTGGGTGAGTAATACTATGTACTATGTAGCAAGTGGCAGCGGCAGCAGTAGGGGTACAAGGTACGGCGGCAACGGTAGCGTGGCGTGCGCGGTACCCAGTAGCATGGCGCCCAGCATGGGCATCCAGCATGGCGCCCAGCATGACACCCAGCATGGCACCTGGCGCTGCAGGCCCGCCATGCCAACTTGCTGGGTTGGGCTAGGCTGGTTCGGGTTACCGCCCAGCTGTCAGACAGGCGAGGGCCTGCCCGTCAACGCCCGCCCATCCCAGCACCAGCAGCAGCACCAGCAGCACCAGCAGCAGCCCCCCTAGGCCTGCTTGCCTGCACGCCTGCGACATGCCTACCGACGAGCGAGATCGATCGAGCCTCCTCTCGTCCTCGGTGGCCCGTACCGTGCTATGATGGCATCGCCTCGGTTTGCTGCCCCGGGCGGATGGGCTGCTGCAGGTCGTCGGATCCTTCGAAGAGGCACACATGCTCTGGTACGCGAGCAGACAGACATGTCAGCAGGGCGGCGACAGGCCACCGACACTGTGAGTTACCCAGTATACTGAGTACTATACGCAGCAACGGATCCGTACACAGTACAGACCGTACGTCGCCCGCCCGCTTCACATGGCGATCCGCGACGGGATTGCCACAGCCCCTTGGCACGGCCGGGTACCTTCGCGGCGTCGTGACATGTGCATAACTCCTGCGTCCACGGCCATGCCTGCAGGGCCTGCCAATTGTCGCAACTCGCGCCGCCCTCTGCCACAAACTGCCGGTGATCGACACACGGCACACCCAGCAGACCAGTCCGCCTTGCCCATCTCTGACGGCTGGTCAGGACACCGGGACGACGATCAGGAGAAATCCTCCGCCCGGCGTGGGAGCTGATGCAACGTCGTGAGGCACCCGCGGCCTTCGTGTTCTCCCAACCCCTCCCGTCTCCTTCCCCCCCTCCTCTCCATCATCCAGGAGGGGGTGCACCGCTGGGTGATCTGGTCCCCGTCGGGTTTCCGCAGCATCGTCACCGTCGCCGCCGCCGTTGTCCAGGACCACGATATGCCTCGCTCTCTCTCTCTCTCGTCTGCCCTCGAGGCCTGCTGCCTCAGACGGACGCCCCTCTCTCCGGGCATCGGCTGCCCAGGGGGGCCCCCCCTCAAAAGTCTGCTCGACGATCACGGGGATCAACTGGCTGAACCGCTGCTCGTGATGCACGGGGAACCCACGCCGCTGCCAATCCCATTTCTGGCGGTGACCAACGGTGGCCAACAAACAAAAAGTGATCATCGCCGTGGGCCTCACCCGACCTCCTGCTCCGGCAGCCGGCCGAGTCAGCATTTGTCACACCTTGTCAGGAAGTGTGTATGTACCGTACTGTGGGTGTCTACAGTACTGCGTATACTATGTACGGACTGTATAGTACTGCAGTACTGGGAGAACTATAGTACTGCTCAGTATACTGAGTAGGACCGGTAGCGGTACCGGTCGCAAGCAGAGGCGCGACAGGGTGCCACTCAGTGCTATGCACTGTGACACAGGCCCTACTTGGGACCTCCCCCCCACCCCAGGCTTGGGTTTCACTGTACCCAGTACGGTATGAGGAGGAGGAGGAGGAGGAAGAGGCTGACCTGGGTTGTCTGCCAGCGCCTCTGCTGGTGACGTACCTCTGGCGGGAGGACCCTGAGCAAGCCCTGGGCCTTCTGGGGGAAAAAGTTGGCAGGCAGGCAGGCAGACAGGCAGGGCAGGCGAGGCGAGGCAGCGAAGCCCAAAGCCGCACGAACCCGCTGGCGGAGGCGAGTCAGCCCCTGCACCATGCCCAGGTGTCACCTGGCCCGCTGGACCGTTCCTGACAGTGGACGGTACTGGGACTTACTCTCTCCCGCTCTGCTCGCTCTGCCCACCCCCCAGCATGCCCAGGTGGCTCCCCCGCCTCAGCCAGGTCGAGGAGGGCCAGTCGACCGGCCAGTGCCTGTGTCCCCGTCATTCGTACTGTACTACCCGCACCCGTACGCCTGCAGCTGCAGGACAAGGGGGGGCCCCAGGGGACAAGGGCCTTCTCTCTCTCTCTGCGTGTGTGTCTCTCTTCTCCCACGGTCTTCTCTCTGCTCCTCTTCTGGCGCGCATCGCAACTTGGACCCTCCCCCCCCCAAAAAGACCTTTCTTCCCTCCCTCCGGCCCACCTGCAGTGCGACGATACAATTGGGATCTCCTCTTTTTATTTTTCCTTCCTCCTCGTGAGGCCCAGCAACACAACACTCCCCTTCTCCCCTCGATTCTCGTGGCAGCCCTGCCCGACTCTTTTTCTTTGCATGCCCCCCTCGCGCCCATACAGTGAAGCGAATTGAGCCCCCCCTCTCCTCTCCCTCCTGCCCTGCCCTGCTCACGACAAACCTCCAGGATCACAACAAGTGCTGAATGGTGGCAATCCGGGCTCGACATCGACGGGACTGAGTCACAGGATCAGGTTGTAAAAGCGGATCTGCGAAGCCGGTACGGTACGGTACGGTACGGTACAAGTACATTTTGCAGTGGCACCTGCGGTGAGGGCGAGGCGAGGAAAAAGAAAGGAAAAAAAAAAAAATACAATAGCCAGCAGGCGAGGGCGGCGCATGGAAATCAGTCATCAAGCGGTCCTGTCCTTGCCTTGATTTTCAACAGGACCGGCTCCACTCCACCTTCCTATATTTCGCCCAAATCCCGAGACCACGACTCAGGCACACCACGCAGCCAACTTACGGGACCACTCAGCCGCCCACAGACATTCCCCATCTTTTGTCGACAGCGAACAACACCACCACCATCTCCTCCTCCAACACCGCTATCATCACCGCCGCCGCCGCCGCCGTCCTCCACATTCCTCGAAGGCACGCCTACCTACTAGGGTAAACACCTTCTCGCCTTGCTACAACTCAGGATACCCCTCCAGACACGAGGTCTACAAATACACCGCACAGGATGGACGAGGTGCCACAGCCGAACCGACTCGACGAATACCCCCCACGACAGATGTCAGAGATGACCCGTTCAGACTCCTCTTCGGCCTCTTCTGTCGGCGGTGGCGACTCCTCGATCCCGCAGATCGTTGCGCCAGTCCCCGTCCGACCCCGCCTTCCAAGCCGAAAAAGTAGCGGTACGATAATAGTGCCCCGAGAATCAGTCGAGGCTGTAGAGCCGGCTGAACTAAGGTTAGATCCCGGTGACGTTCGGGCAATGAGCCCCCGGCGGACGAGCGAGGACCTCGAGAACCTCGGCCGCGAGGCGAGAGACGAGCTACGGAGGTGAGTCGGCACGGCACTACGATGCTAAACACCCCCCTCCCCCGACACGTGTGCACACCGGGACCACCGCTGATAGACAGCACCATCACAGACACGCGAAGGCCCTACAAGAATCACTCGTCGCAATATTCAACCGTATCGAGGCCGTCAAGGAGGAGCACGACAAGCTCGACAGCAACAACAAGTTCCTGCAGAAATACATCGGAGACCTCATGAGCACGAGCAAGATCACAGCCACGTCATCGAGCAGAGCCAGAAAGTAACCCTGAAGACGTCAGGACCATCGCTCTCATGGGAAATGAGAGCGGAGCAGACGAGGAGAGCCTTCTCGAGACCCGACGAAAATCGCAAGGAGTCAAAGAAGGAAAAAAAAAAGGGGGGGGGGGTGGATTGCGAGAGTTATGGCTGCGGGGCGGAGCTGCGGTCGACACCCCTGGGGGGACCCTTTCAGCTGACCACATCCTACTTACGTCATGGTGGCTATGAGATCTTGACGGGCTGTAGTCGCTCACTATATCTCACGACATAAGACGGGAAAGGCTACACGACGCCTCCGTGCTACCGGAGATCTCGACGGTGCTAGGTCATTTGGCTGATCGGATTGGGTGAGCTCGGGGTGATCGGCGCGGGCTGGTCAGCACACCGCTCTGTGGGGGATGAAGAGGAAGACGAGACGCGGGCCAACTCGCAAGCAGTGGGAGGCGGCTGGCCTCGAGATGACCGTCGGAAACAGTCCAACTCAATACTCCT
Source organism: Chrysoporthe cubensis (assembly GCA_001282315.2). Lineage (NCBI taxonomy): Eukaryota > Fungi > Ascomycota > Sordariomycetes > Diaporthales > Cryphonectriaceae > Chrysoporthe > Chrysoporthe cubensis. Next base: position 780,272 of record LJCY02000003.1, on the reverse strand, counting down.
TGACGCAAGACAAGTCACCACCACGAACAATCAACAAAGCAGCCTATCCGCTGCCGACACTGGGGGCGACAGGGACCCGGGAGGGTTGAACTCCATTGGTCGAGACGACACACCACATTTCTGACATCTCTCATATCATACGGCGGCGCAACCAAGGGGGAAAATTTTCAATGCGCGGTTTCTTCTATACCACTTCATCAACATTAAACCTTTCACGTCACCTTCTTCATCACGGCCCGGCGGCCTACTTAAGTACGGACAGACAGCATGTTCCATGGGTTTTGTGCATCATAGCAAGAGGGGTCCAACAAGGCATTTACAGGGCAGGGCTGGATAGCGTCATGTCCTCGGCGTTGGTGTGTTCTGGAATTACATGTTTTGCTTTTTTCATGTCGGCGTCTAATGATATATCATTGTACTGTACTCGAACAGGTGGCGGAGGGGCGCGAGGGCTACGCCGGCACCACAGGGAGGCAGCTGGCCTCACGAGCATGAGACTCGGAAACTTTTAAATACCAGACAAAGATGAATCAAAGATGGCCCCGATCAGGAGGCCCGGCTTCAAGAACCGAAGGTGCCGCCTCCCCGTTGTCTCCGGGATATTTGGCTGGCCAGAATCCCCGGAGGTAAGGTGCCATGCGTGCGCCAAGACACCGGGCCCTCCGCGCCGGATACCTACTGTTCGTACGAAGTAGCTGGACTGGCCGGCTGGACGTACCGTATGCCAGCTATGTCCACGAGCCGACAATCCTGCCATCTGCCGGGGCCCCAGCCACGGGATCGACCCCCAGGCTGGGCTCTGAGGGCCAGAGCCCATCCCACACTGCGTCCCTACCGGACGGGCAGCCTCATCAGGCAGGCTCTGGGTGGATCTCTGCCCAGGCAGGCGTCTGCCTTGTGCTCTCTGTCCCTTCTCACTCGCATTTCCACGCGTCTGGCGGGTGCCCCGTGAGGGCGCCAGCCACCTGACGCTGGGCCCGGCGGGGCGGGGTAACCTGTCGATGTGATATGTAGCAGGCCGATACGAACGGTGGAACGGGCCTGTGGGTAAGGACTTTTGTGAACGGGGCGGGGTGTGATAGAGAGGAGAGGGCGAGAGGAAGAGCGCGCGAACGAGAGTGAGGAAGAGAGGATCAGGCTGGCTGGGCTGGGTCACGAGAAGGGGGGGCACAGCATTCCTGCCTTGGGGCTGGAGGGTCCGTCCTGCAGGTGGCTCCAGTCTGCCCGCCCGGATCGACGATGAGAGGGCGCCTGCTGCCGCTGCTCACGCCCACACTGTAGCAGCCGTGCAGTGCCGTGTCGCCCTCTCCCTCTCCACCAGACCCAGCCGCGCGCCAGCATGACCCACGGGCGGGCAGAGCAAGAGCACGCAGCCTGCCGCGGGCGAGGTGTGCCCAACACCACCTCGCGAGAACGCGGGGCTTCCCTCAGGATGGGTCTGCCCGGCTAGCGAGGGACTCGGCTGTGACATCTCTCCCCTCCCTCCGGCGAAGGGCCTTATCACCGAGCCCGTCTCGTGGACCTTGTGTGTGTCTGTAGTAGCAGTAGTACCTTACATAGCACTACAAGCGGTGACATAAAAAGAGGATAAAAAAACAAAGAAAAGGGGAAGGTTGGTCGGCACGCTCCGGTAGGCGCTGGGATCATGGCTGCTCGCCCTCCAGAAATATCCCGGGGGCCCGGGCGGGCTCTTGTGAAGATGCGCTAAATCTTTTTTTTCCCAGGGTCCAAAGCTCCGAACTGGCGGGGCACGGCAATGCTACTGTGATAGTACTACCGTGTCGGGGGTGCTGTGCTGTCTTTCCTCTCGCAGGGGGACACGGCCGGAGATGACGATGGCAATATATTGCTCTGATACGACGGCCTAAGTCGGGTCTATGACGGAGGGCGGGTTTGAAGAAAGACCCTTTTCCCGTTTCTGCCCCCTTCCCGTGTAGTATTGTCATTATTTTTATGTTAATTATGGCGGCCTTGATCCTGATGCGTATGTCGCCGGGGTGTTTGCCTGTCGCGTCGCGGCTTTACTGGGTACGAGTGTAAACCCTGTCTGCGCTGCGTCTGCCGACCCTGGCCTCCATGTTCTGCTGGGCCGTTTCAAGTAGGTGAAGTCTCGAGGTCGGACTTCTTGGTCGCTCTAGGTAACAGACCACCGCAGTCTAGCGCGGCTATCTCTTGGCACCCCGATATCAGTCCTGCTGCGGCTTTTGGGGCGACAATTCTGTTCTCCGAGAGATGCCAGAGTCGAGCACAGGCACGGTACGGCCTTGATCGCACCGTAGCCTGCCTGAGTGCCCCTGTGAAGAAAAAAAAAAAAAAATCCACCCCGCAGGTGCCCCCGCTGTCACATGCCGAGCAGACAGGACGCCTGATGCAAGCGGTGCGTCAAAACGGTCTTCGATCGAAAATACGACCGCATGCGCGGTGCAGTGAGACTCAGTGCCGGCAGCGTGGCACCGCATGGCTGGCACCTGTCCGGGAAAAGGCCTGCGGTGTCATCCCGACCCGCGTCGCTGGTAGGGCCGGGCCGCCGTGGCGTGATTGATCCGCCTGGGTGGTGGTCGTAGGTGGTTGGCTTAGGTTGGGGCACGGATTAACGGATTTACCGCGCGCGAGGTCAACGTCCCCTCGCTGGCGACAATGCGTCCTGCTCCCGTACTCTGCAGCCAGACAGCCAGCCCGAAGATTCGTATACCCGGGCCTCGTTTTATTGACCATCACTTAGCAGACACATCTGCAGCCCCCCCCTCTCGGGCCCCCAGCCTGCGACGCTGTCCGGATTTACGGTGGTGGGCTCGCCTCGCGCTCTTCTCGCCTCGTCCGGGACATCCGCCCGGCGTGAGGCAGGCCGAGACGAGCACACGCCTCGTCTATACCCTACAGCCCGCACCGGGCGCCGCAGTCGTCCGTGGCCTGTTCGGCCCTCGGCCCGGAAACTGCCGGGCTGCCGGGCTGCCGGGCTGGTCGCCCCGAGGATGGAGAAGAACCCGAAGGCGTGCGAGCCCTGCCGGAGGCGCAAGATCCGGTGTGACGGCGCAACGCCGTGCAACCGCTGCGAGAAGAGGCCCTCGGAGTGCACGTACCGTCTCCGCACTCGCGTTAGGAAAAGCGGTGTCCACCGCGCCGCCGCCGCCGCCGCCGCCGCCACGAAGTCGACGCCCTCGGATGCGAAGCATGTCGGGCAGAGCCCTCTCCCGAGCCCGGCGGACCGGGCCATATCGCCGGTGGGGTTCAGCAGGCGGCTGCCCGAGGACGGAGGACCCAAGTCGGCCTCGGCGTACAGCACCGTGTACCAGAGTGTAGCGGCGGCCCATGAAAACGGTAGCGGCAGGGAGTGGACCGAGAACTCCAGGCTGTTCTACGGACCTGCGTCGCAATTTGCCTTCCTCCAGCAGGTCCACAGGGGTATCATCTCGTCCTCCGGGCCGCAGGGCCAGCAGGACCGTGAGGTGCAGGAGGGCGGCCCCGGCCTGGACTTGTTCCTGCAGCGCAGCTTTTTCTTCGGCACGGCTCCGCGCGTGGACATAAGCTCCACCCTCCGCCCGGCGGGCTCCTTCTTCCCTGAGGTACCCCTCGAACAGGCCAGGGTGTTCCTGAAGGCGTTCAAGGCCTGGGCTGCGAGAATTCTCCCCTTCTACACAAGCGACGAGCTGGATATGTTGCTGCATAATCTGTACGGCGGCGTGGAGCAGAGCCAGGGGCGGCCCACGCAGATGAAGGCCCTCACGTTGGCTATCCTGGCGAACGGAGCCCTGGCCACACCACACACCGACATTGCGGAGATGCTTCTTACCCGAGCCAAGTACGAGGCCGTGGTGTTCGACGATACCGTCAGCCTGCAGATGATCCAGTTCTCCTTGTTGGTGGCACAGTATCACACGGACATGGGCAGACCGAACCAGGTGTATCTCTCCCTGGGCACGGCGTGTAGGAAGGCCTTTGCCCTGGGGCTCCACCGCGAATCTGCCAATTGTCTATGTCGGGCCGAGGACGTGCAGAAATTCCGCATAACGCTGTGGTGTCTGTACACCCTGGAGAGCTGGTACTCGATGACGGTGGGCAGGGAGAGCTCGCTCCGGATGGCCGACATGTCGTCACCGTTCCCGGACGACCAGCCGCTCCTGGTCAGCCTCTGCCAGCTTGCACACATCGCGGAACATATGGCGAGGGTGATCTACACGCAACGGTACGATTCCCTGAGGAAGCTGTACACGGCAGCCGAGACAGTCCATGCACAGCTCCGTGAGTTTGCGAGCAAGAACGGCATCGGCTCTGCCAACGAGGGCCACACAGTCACCTCACAGGATCCAGCGTCGCTGATTCTGCACACCCTCTTCTACCAGACGATTCTGCTCACGTACAGGCCGTTTCTCGTGGCCGACCACGCCCTGAACGCCGGCCCTGATGCGAAAAGTGGTGAGGGGGCCAGTGGAGGCAGTGCGATGTGGCTTCGGCAAGCCTGTCGAATGGCCATCGACTCGGCGCAGGACTGTATCCTGTACGCACACTCCCAGATCAGGAAGCATGAGGTCTGCAGGACTTCGCGGTACAACGGGTACTTCTTCGAGTCGAGCTGCGCTGTCCTGCTCTTCGACATCCTGCGACATCCGTCCAAATACCCCTACAATGCTGAGTACATCAACATGGCGCTACAGTCCCTAGACATCATGATCCAGGACGAGCCGGTAACGAATGCCCGCAAGTCGATCCGGCAGATCCTCCGCGTTGTCGAGGACACAATCTCGAGGAAGGGCGTGGGCGCGACGGCCACGCCCGGCGTGCTAGGCCTCACGGACCCGCTCCTCCAGCAAACGGCCAACCCGCCGCTGCCGTCGCCGCCGTCGTTCCTGAGCCCAGACCAGCAGGCGGCGGTGGCCACAGCCAACCCCACCTCGAACGCGCAATTCCCTTCGCTCAACGCACCGGACCAGCAGCTCATCTACTTCCCCGACCTCGGCGGCGATGTTGCCGGGGGCGGAGGCAACCCCTGCGAAGGGCTTTCAGAGGATACAGAGGCGGGCGGCGAGTGGCTAGATCCTCTCTCGCACTTCCACTACGATGTGCTGGCGACGGATCTGTACTCGTTCTTCCCACTGAAAATGACGCCGCCGGATGTGAAGAACAACGATCCTGGGGCGGCGGATGGCAGGTGACGAAGGGGCACCAGTGGGGTGAGGGTGAGGTACTTGGGGCCCACGGCTCGATGCTGCGTGCAGCAAGCTGTGAAGCGGGCTGGTCTGCTGTCTGATGCCCCAGGAGGTTGTTGGGACTGTAGGGATGAGGCTGCAGGTGATGCAGAAGCTCAAAGGGCCTGAGCCTTGGGGCTAACCCTTGGGGAGGTTGAGGGTTCGGTGGTTGATAATGGGGAGGAGAGAAGCTGTGGCTTGGTCAGGTGGTCAGGTTGGCTTGCTCACCTTGGGAGGTGGGAAGGAGCGATAGTGTGTGGCAGCCTACCTGCACTTGCACCACCGATTGCACCTGCAGCGAGGCAGCTTTTCTCCTCTCAGACTGCAGGGCAATCACCCAGCCGTACTGTTCCTTCCTCTCCTGCAGAAAGGTCCCACTGCTTACCTGGCGCCTTTTACTTGTATTATTATCCTTTCTCTCTTCTGACCATCGTGGATCTTCCTGCACCGTTCCGGTATCTCAACCCTTCTTCCCCTTAAAACTCGTCTCAGCGCTCCCTCTCCGACCCAGGACGGACTTGCCTCCCAACCTTACCAGAACCGCCGTCTGGTCGCAGCTCTCGATCTGGTTACTTCAAGCTCACTCTGGGGACCGTGCCAAAGACGTGCTTGGAGGCCATCTTGCGCGACATTATCTACTGGAGGTTCCATTGTTGTCAAGATTCAAGATGGGTCGCTGGGGACAACGTAGGTTAACTTGTCCCATCTAGAGACCACACAATCGATGATTGGCCGGGTAGCTGATACTGTCCTTTTTCTCAGGCATCCTTGATCATGACAAGCTCATAGGCTGGTGTGTAACGGTTGCTGAGCACATCGCCGGAGACGACAAGGTCCAATTCGCCGGCATCCTGGTGCAATTGCTTGTGCCGGCCCCAGTAGGTGTGCAGCAGTTCTACATGCAAGCATACCAGGAGGAGTTCAACTACTACTCCAACGTCCACCTAGGCACATCCACTCCTGTCGTCAGTACCGATGCTATCTATGTCGACTTGCCAGGGCTCGAGGCCCCGGACAGCGCCAGGACTCACCTTCTTAGCAATAGCATCCGTCAGAAACTCGATGCCGGCCTCGGGGATCGACTCTTGCAGGCATACCGGAAGCGGGAGGAGACCAAGAACCATCCTATCCTCGCCCTAGACGACAAGTACCGCGTCATCGCCCTTGTCGTCGTCTTGATGACTTACGGTTCGCATATCAAGGAGGACGACATCGGGTATCTCCGCCAGCTAGTGCCCAGAATGATCTGTCGGGAAGGCTTCATCAATTTCTCCCAAGACGAGCACTTTCGCGGCCCTGGCAAACGCCAATTCCTTGCCGCACTCGACAGCTACAGGTCCGGCACGAGCCGCAGCTTCAGAGAGAAGAGCTGCCATGCCTGTGGCAAGGTTGACGGTGACATCCGGGCCGAGGGCAAGAAGCTGATGAGGTGCGGCGGCTGCAAGAACCCTTACAACGAGGCGTGGTTCTGCGACAGGGACTGCCAGAAGGGCTACTGGGGCGTGCACAAGCATAGCTGTGGTTCTCCCAGGAGCCGGAATAGTGTTGCGGTTTTCTCGGGCCACGGGAAGACGAGTCTGACGGTGGGTACGTACCCGGGCGTAAACGTGTGAAGAACTACACCGATGTCAATGGATGTCAGAATTACATCCGGTTGCAAACTTCTTGATAGGGGAGCTCTTTGGGGGCAGATGATTGAACAGATGAGAAATAGCTTAGTATGCCTAGATATATGACCCAGCCTAACGCGATCCCACCGTGGGAAGCACAGCGCCCGCGCTATCTAGCTCTGCATATCCAGCCAACAAATGCGTATTCTTCAATGTAACGGCAACGTTTTCGTAACAACTTAACACAACCCCCCCCCCTTCCCGAGAGGGCTCTCTCTTTTGTATCTCCATTTCTCATACACACTGCTTACAACATCGCAGTCATCGCCAGGAACACCGCACCGAGGGTCCACCCCGCGCCATAGCCCCGGACAGCCGCGCTCTTGCTGTCCTTGTCAGAGTCCTTCGCACTATCCGACGACTTCTCCTTGTCTGCACTCGTGCAGTTCGTGATGCCACCATACATCAGCACCCGGCCTTCGGTGTAGTTCAGGTACTCGACGCCCCAGCTGTCCCAGTTCTTGAAGTCGCTGATGTTGCGGCCCTCATACGTCATGTTCAGGCCGGAGCCGCCGTAGACGCCGAACTCCCAGTGGCCGACGTCGCTATCGAAGCTCACGCTGGTGTTGGTCTTGACGTTGGTCTGCGAGGCGACCTGCTTGCACTTGCTGTCCGTGATGGTGACGTTGTAGCTGGCCGGCGTGCTGTTGCTCTTAGGGTCCGCCTGGCCCCCGATGATGACGCCGCACCACGAGTTGGACCCCGACGAGGTGCAGCCCGGGTAGGCGGTGGCGGTTGCCGTGGCGGTGGTGGTAGTCGAGCTGGACGAGGAGGTCGTCGTGGTGCTCTCCGTCGCCGACGACCAGGCCTCCTCCACGTTCGTCTTGGCCTCGTCGAAGTCGCTGTGGATGTCGTCGAAGAGGCCCGGCGAGGCGGTGACGCCTGCGGCGAGGAGGGCCGCGAGGAGGCTGGCGGTGGTGGTGGCCTTCATCTTCGATGCTGGTGGTGGTGGTGACGCTTAAGGAAGGGCGTAGGCGTGAAGGGGAAGGTGAAGGAGTGACAGAACGCACAGCGTTGGAATAAGGCTTTAGTATGAATAATACAAGAACAGAAGAGAAGTGCTACATCCGTCCTGGGAGAGCAAGGAGAGGAGAAGACGATAGAGGATGGGGAAAATGCCAAGACCTAGCGAGCAGGAGAAGAGGACGAGCCCACGGTATAAATGATGCACGATGGCTGAGGCGGCAGCGTCTCACCACGACGGCCCGTCCCACAACGCCGGCCTCAGGAAATATCTCCCTCGCCCTGTCTCTGCCTGCGCTACCCCACGGTCCCGAAGCTTGTCTGGCCTCAGTAGACGAGAGAGAGAGAGAGAGAAACACAGGCGAGACGCAGGCCGCTGACGGGCCGGACCCCGGCCCCGCTGACGGGCTCGCGGCGGGCGAGTGAGAACGGAGCAAAAACAAGCCTTTCTCTCCCGGGGCCGGAGGTTCTGGCCGGCCGGCGTTTCAGGCCCCCCGGGCTCGAAGTGCCGGCGCTGCTGCGGCTGCTGCTGACGGGCCGCGCCCGCGCCAGGGTGCCAAGTTGGTGTTTGGTTGTCTGGATCGAGTGCGTGCTGACGTGTGCCCCCTGGTAGTCCTTCCGCGCCCCCCAAGCCAGACACTACCGGCTCCAGTCGTCAGTGGCGTCAATACTCGGCCTGCGATGCTTCACTGTATGCCTAAAACAGGCTGATCCCCAGCCCCGCTCAGCAAGCTACACTGCAGATCGAGTCATCCAATGACTCGGATCACTTCAACCGTCCGCCATGCCCCAGCCCTCTGATGGATTCCCGTGGCCCTAGGAGCTACGGAGGCTGTCATGCCTCCAATAGACCGAATTCTAGAGCTTATGGTGGCTCGCCGGCAACAGTGATGGGCTGGAAATGAACGGCGCACCGACGTGCCAGGATCATGAGCTCTGCAGACGGCCGTGCAGTGTCGTCACTGGCGTCTGAAGGCAACCGGATCTCTGACCAGCAGACTCAGAACCGCTAGCCACACATGCTCTCCCCTGCCGCCGCGCCCTGCTACAGGCGAGCACGGCCAGACCAGGCAGAAAGCGGGGCCCAGGCAAGCGCCCGGAGGAGACGCTGCCGGCAGTATCTTCTAGCTCTTCATTCCGATCTGAAGCCGCCCCGCGCTGCGCTGGAAGATCAGGACCTCAAGCCAGGGAGTGCAGGCTGAGACGATGGCCTCTGTGCCTGAAGCCGGATGAGTCCATGGGTCATGAACTTTTCGGGCCTCGTGGATAAGCTGAGTCCAGCAGGTGGGTTTAAGACGCTGGGACGGCGCCGCCGGTGGAAAGTGTCCGTCCGGGAAGATTCGAAGAATGAAGAGGGCTTGAACCATCTCTTAAGCCCCATGGTCATGCTTCTTAGCGAGCCACCCGGGCTTATATCCAAGACCGCAGTGCTGGTCAAGCTGTTGACTCCATCCTTCCTCATGTCTCTAGCACTGGCGTCCAGCACAGCTACACACACCCATTCGAAGCGGGACGTCCTCGGGGCCAGGACTGCCAGGTGACTGGAGTATGCCCCCTTCCCCCACGGACCAGCACTTTACCTCGAAGGACGGCGCGCACAGAATGGCTGATATTGTGCCCCTTCCTTACACGCCGATGAAGTCCTCAGCGGCCTCGCACTTTGGCTTCACCGGCGCCGACGGGCTCTTCAATGCGGCTGTGGTCTGCCTCTTCTGGACCTCTAACAACTGCGACGTCCTGGTCTAGGAGAAGGCTCAAGTGCCGAATATGCTCTTGTTGTTTGAGTCGGCATGTAGGAGCTGCGTGCTATTGGTTGAGGAATGTTGTTGCGTACGGCAGGCGGTTTAGGTTGTTGGTGGGATATCTTTAGACGTCGAGACCGTAGATTCACTCCTCTTAAGTATAGAGAAAGTGAATCCTAGGGCGAATCGAATGGGTTTGAGAGCGTCAAGCTAACTATTTGTGCAGATTGATTTATATGCGAGTTTAGATGAGCTCGAAGGGCTGCTCTGCTAGTTCATGCGTTAGGCAGATACAGGAGAGTCGGCGCGAGAGACCAAGGCGTACAGGAAATATTGCTCTGTAACTACGCGGAACCGGCCTACCAGCTAGGACACTGTCACGGCTTCCCGTCGTACCATCACGCACTCCATATTGAATGCATCGATCGACCTCTAAGAGAAGTATACCTTGAACACCTTGCGCCTGGTTCAGACTAACCTGTGAAAAGGTTTGTAACCTGCATATAGAGAGATACATGACAGGAGCTCCCTTGGGGGCCCTCGATTCACAGCCCTGCCGGCAGATTTTCGCACCCTCCTCGCTCGAATTCCATAAATCCTTCGCCCCCAACGGCCTCTCATCGTCCAGTGAATCCAGAAGCCCGCCTCGATATCTCCGTCCTCGCAGTCCCACAGCGTCTGTTCGCCGCGGATAGCGAAAACCAGCCACGGTAGCCCACATAGCCCGATGCCGAGATTACACAGACACAGGGAAGAGATCGGAGAGCAGTTCGTCCATTGCCCGGCAGCCTCAGATGCCCCACCTCTCTCTAGTGTGGTGAACAGCTCTGCGGAGATCATCTCTCTGGTAGCAGGTGATATAGCAGCGGCGCTACACGTACGAAACCCCACCCTCCTCCGGCTCCTCCCAACCCTGCCCAACGGTGTTGGAGTACGTGCTGGCGGGAGCGGAGTACGACCAGATCCTGCGCCCCGTGCGCCTAGGGTCGGTAGGGAAGGGGGTTCGACGGGACGGGTCAGTGCGGCCGGTCCCTCGTGGCCTGCGGGGTGAGAAGTGGACGGTGTGTGCGCGTGTGTTTAGGGGTGTACGTGCAAGGAGCATGTGGCTGTTGATGTTGAGGCGTATACTAGACCGCAAGCGTGCGTGCGTGCACGCTGTGAGTCTGAAGGGAGTCATTACCAGTCATGGCCCGCGGCTACGGAGTGCCGCTCTGTGCCGGGCGTGGTCGTGCGGCGGGCAGGGCACGACCTGGAGAAGGCGTGAGGAGCGAGGTTCCGGGAGCATGGATGGACCGGCGCTCACGCTGGCTGACATATGCTATAGGCCGCGACGGCTTGTCCGAGACTCTGGGGGACCTGTCCGGCCAGCGAGGGAGGATCCTGCTCTTAGACAGGACCTATCGAACTATGAATCAGGTGGGCGCGAAGGATCACTCAGTCTGTCCATTCTGGGGCTGTCGAGGAGAGGGGCTCTTTTGGTGTAAGTATTCGTACATGATGAGCCAGCCTCGTTTGTGAGCGTGAGAGTTGATAAGTCTGGTGAGTCTGGTGTCTTCGAATACGAAAATGTTCCACTCAATTTCGAGGGCCAGATCACGACTCGTTACGAGACTTCTCAAAGATCCAGTGGATCATCGTACATCTCTTTAATCTCTAATGTGCTTCGTTTGGCCCGTTGCGGTTCGCAGACCATCTTCTACGAGAGGCGCGAAACTTGTTTAGCAGGGGCACTGTTGAGAGACCCAGGGAGAAGATACGCAAGGGTATATCAAGACTTGATCTCCCCAACAGTGGGTTTTTTTTGTTCCTTTTCCTTTGCTCCTTGCCCTTGCTTACTTGGAATGCTGCCACTACGTGTGTGAGACGCTTAGTATAGGACGTGCCCGCAAGAAGTCACTTGCTGGATCGGACTACCACGGAGGACCAGACACCTGCGAGCAGCATGTCGGCGATCTCGTGCGCGACGTGCAATCCGAAGCCAAACTTCTCCTCTCTGCATCGCGGATGCCGGATCCAACCACGCGTCTCTGCGTACCTTCAATTCCGGGGCGAGTACTATGGCATGGTGAAGAGCTACGAAGGCGCCAATCACGTGAATGACGTGCAGCGTGCCAAGGCGCTCGGCGAAGAGGCTCATCGTAAATTCGGCAGATCCTGACTTCCAAGAAAAGAAACCCAGGGGGTTGGAAGCTCAATTTCGTCAGCGCGGCGGCTAATGGGGCCGTGAGTAGAGTTCCGGGCCGAGCCCGATTGCCGCCTCGACCCCGACACGAGCGCCATCGCCTTGGCTTGCAGCCTGTCACCTGCTGTGCGTGCCTACTACCGCATAGGTCATTGGTGACAGACAGCCTCCCTCCCCCATGCCGGACTGCCGTGCCAGCTGGCTGACGACGCGCGGAGAGGAGAGGGCGGGCCCGGCGAGAGGTGACGGTGGGCGGGTCGACGTCATGATGAAGACACCGGATGGCAGTGCACCGCTCCGGCTGAGATCAGACGCCGTCACCGTCAGCGAAGCACAGCCAACAGGGGCCCGCAGCACTCTGCTCCCTAACCGCCCACCCGTCCCAGAAAACCTGTTGTGGGCGCCCAGGCCTCACGAGTGGTTGCGTAAGTGCTTGGGCGATCTCGAGAGAGCGAGAGAGGGAGAGACACTGCATGAGAACCAGACGGGGGGCGGGACTGGCTGCCTGTGTGCCTTGAGAGCTGAGCTGGTTTGGGACAGGAGCAGGCTGGCGAGAACCGCTGTGGGGCGGCACCGGGAATACCGGCGTCGGTTGTTCCCAAATCCCAGAAAGGATGTGTCAGTGATTGTCGGCGCGCCTGCAGACACGAGCCGCGCAGACTGCCTCACACGAGGATCGAAAAGGAGGCATGGGGATCGATCGACGGCGGGAGGGCCACGCCGTGGCAGCGTGGAGTCCCCCCTTCTGCAGGATAATCCCGATGATCTGCAACAACTGCCATTGCCATCCCGCCGTGCCCGCCTCGTGCGCCCTGGTCTAAAACAGGAAAGGCACGCCTGCGCCCGGCCTGCACCGGCCAAGCTCGGCATCCCTCGCGATCCCATTGGCAGGCCGTAGGTGGGTTCTCCTGCCGGCGGCCTTTCCAGACGACGGCGTGCTGGTGCGATGCGCCGGGGCAGGTCGTCGGCTCCGAGGAGGGCTGGTTGGCGGTTGGCGGTCCTGGATCTTGATCTGGCAGCCGACGAAACGATGACATCGCCAATCACGACGGTAGCTAGCGACCTGCTGCTGCTGCGCGCCAAAGAGTGTGCTAATTTAGCAAAACCTGCAGCCCCCAATTTGCACCTGAAACTGGGCAGACCGTACCATACCGCTCTGTGGTACCGCGGCAGGAAGGGTGACCTCGACGCTGGATTGGATAGGATCGGGCTGGGTGAGGTGAGGTGAGACGGATTGAAACCCGCAGCAGGCATGCAAGGCCTGGGGGCCGCCGGGGGGGGGAGGGAAGGGTTGGATTGATTCCAGGGCTGGGTCGTGATCTGACATGGCGTGCATAGGAAAAGACGAGACGCAGGACGGGGAACCTGGGAGGTTTTACCTAGCGGCACCGACAGTCTGGAAGTCCTGCCCGCGCATGGCCAAGCCTGCACGCCTTACTGCAACGAGCCGGGGGAACACTGGAGCCCAGGGGCATGCTGGGGCGCCCCCTGAAGGGCCCCAGAGCGGTAGGCGGTCAGGGCAGCCCCCCGTGGCATCCTCCCGAAATATGGGGGAATCCTACCAAGGTACTCGCTATGCATGGATCCAACCATCTGGATCTGTTTATAAAATAAAACTGGGCCCTCCCGTCCTCAACGCTCTCGTCTGACGTCAAGGCACAGGACGCGGCAGTTGGCGTTCGAGAAGGGCCAAACAGGGCGGCGACAACAAGGCTGCCTGCTGGGTGTCATGCAGTATAGCACTGGCGCACATGATGATGATGATGATATTTTTCTCCCTCATAACAGGACCGCACGCTAGCTGCGTTCTAAACGTGGTCCAGAGCCAGGCGTGACAGGGCAGATCGAGGCTAGCCGGCCGCATGGCTGCTGCTAGCGCTAATGGTACGCGTAACACCTGGGCAGTACGTTGTACCATAGTACAATAGTACCAGACTTAGTAGTACCACAGCGCCTACTATAGCGCAACGTTCCCGGAGCAAAAGCGAGTGCGGGAGATTAGCACACCTACAAGGTACTCCTTCCCGCTGGAGAACTTGCTCCTTTCGACGACGTCAGTATGGGGCCGCCCCACCCTTTCTCACCTTTTCTCACCTCTGCTCACCTCTCTCGCCAGGGCGCCGCCCCACACAGCTCTCTACCTCTCGTGCCTCTCTCTTCCTCGGGCTCGCTCCTCTACCAGGGTACGCTCGCCAGCCGTGCTGCTGCTGCACAGCATGACGGCTGCTACCCCAGCATGATCCTGCCTGGGCGACTGGGGCACGGCGCTACCCTACCGCAGCACTAGCAGGGCGTCTTCTTCCTCTCCCTTCGATGTTTCCATTCTTGGGGCCTTGATCCGCGGTGGGCCAACTGACGAACGACCCACCGACGACGCTGACGACGGGCTCCAGAGCAGGGAACGACAGGGCATCGGCAGGGCATGCGCAGGGCATGGGCGTGGGCCTGGGGAATTCTCCGTCGCGCGAGGAAATCGTCGACGTCGCAGCTCCTCACCTCGCTTCAGCCTTCTCTGCCCGTTCCTAATTTCCATATTTACAGGTGACACCACCACCACGCACCTCTCGCCATCTCGGCCCCTGGACCACCCCCCTCGCCAACTGTCCTAACCGACATTCGTAGCCCCTCCCTCCGGTGCTCACCCCGTCCTCCTCCTCCTCCTCCTCCTCCTCCTCCTGGCGCCCGTCCCCGGCTGTCGTGGATCTTTCCAGGTGTGTGTTGTGGCCTCGACTGTTCATCAGCCCCCCGTCACACCCCGTTTTGAGCCCTGTGCGCTAAGGCTCCCCTTCGGTAAGAAAAGGGTTGGACCGACCCCATACAGATACAGCCTTATAACCTTTCTTTTTTAACTTTACCGGTCCACCTCAAACCTTCTCGACGACGGTCCCGCTGCCATCAATACCGCCTGTTTAGATCTCGCGCGCGCTGGACAGCCCTTAACCTGGACCTGGACCTAGACCTAGACCTGGATCTGGATCTGGACCTGGACCTGGACCTGCTCGCTCACAGGCGGCCCCCCTCCCTCCAGCCGAGACCGATCTTCACTCTTTTTGGATTACCGCGGTGCATCATTTCCCGCTCCAGACGTGCCTCCTCCACGCCGGAAACCGCGCAAGATGGCTGTCGCACGCAGATCACGGGCAGTCGGCCGTGCCGCCGTCGTTGCCTCCCAGCTCATGTCGTCGGCGCTCGCTGCCTCCAGCACCATCTCCATAGCCCCTACCGAGTCCGCCCCCTCGGGCATAGCATCGGTTGTCGACATATCGTTCGCCGGTTTCGGCATAGAGCCCTCCAACCTATTTGCCTTCACGGGCACGGAGAACACGAACGAGCTGTCCGTCAACCTGCTGGCCAACCTGGCCAACTATACGGGTGAGTTCTGACGTCCAGGCCGTGAGATGAAAATTACATGGCACCAATGCTGAACTTCTGCCACAAGGCAAACCCCCCCATATCCGGCTGGGCGGCAACACTGAGGACTACATGCTCTATGACTCTACCCAGGACCAGTATGCCCAGATCCACAACACTGATGCCAGCGGCAACGGTTCCATCAAGTGGGACAGCATGTTGATCGGCCCCCGTTTCTTCGAGGCCGCCAACCGGTTCCCCTCCGGCACGCCCGTCACCTGGGGCCTGAACCTGGCCTACAACGACGATGACTACATCGACAGGATCACCACCATGGCCCAGCAGGTCTTCGACAGGTGTACAAATCTGGACATCGTCGCGTTTGAGATAGGCAACGAGCCGGACCTGTACTACGTCAGCAGCTTGTTCCGTGACTCCGCATGGTCTGGTGACGTCTACACCGAGGAGTGGCTGGTCCGGGCCCAGGCCATCTACGAGCAGGTCGTCGAGCCCGCCGGCCTGGGCATGAACTTCTTTGAGCCCCAGGCAACCTCTCACACGAGCGGCACCACCTTCGAGATCTCCGAGCTTGTGACGAACGGCATCACCAACATCACGAACGGCTCTGCCTACGTGTCGAACTGGAATCAGCATGACTACACGTACTTCTTTGGTGTTGCCACCTACGACCTGACGCTGGAGGCCGTCATGAGCTTCGAGCTCGTCGAGAACCAACTCGAGAACCAGGCCTCGGACCAACTCACGCAGGCGGCCGACACCGCCTACGGCTATGCCCTCAGAGAGATGGGCTGGGTCGGTCCTATTGGCTCGGCCAACGTCACGGACACGTTCGGAGGAGCCCTCTACACCCTGAACTTCCTCCTCTACGCTGCTTCCCTGAACATGTCTGGCGTTAACTTCCACATGACCCAGAACAGCTACACGTCAGCTTGGCAGCCCATCGAGATGAACGGGGTGGCTCCTTATCCTCGGCCGCTCTACTACGGCCACGCAGCGTTCAACCAGATCATTGGACCCACCTGCCAGGCCCAGGTCTACCAGTACACGCTGTCCGATGTGCCCTCCGGCTACGACTTATATGTCCGAGCCTACTCGGTCTACCAGGCTGGATCTCTATCGTCCATTGCCGTTATCAACGGCAAGATGGCCAACGTCTCTGAGAGTGACAAGGCGAACCTCACAATCTCTCTGACAATGCCGACGTCGCTGGCGGGAAAGACTGTCCACCTGGCTTACCTCACCAATGACGGCATTGATGCCAAGTACAACACAACCTGGAACGGCATTACCTATGAGGCCAACGGGGATGGTACCCCGACCCAGGTGTCCGATGCTGATGAAACTGCCACCATCGGGACCGATGGGACCTTGACCATCTCCGTCCGGGACTCCGCTGCCGTCGTGGCCCAGATCGGTTCCAAGGTTGGCAGTCTCACGGCGGATGCTGCAGCGTGCTCGTCTATGGCCTCCCTGAGGCCCGGCACCTACAGCGAATCTGCGGCGTCCTCAGCGGCGTCTGCAACAAGTAAGCCCGAGAGCGATGGCACTTCAAACATAAGCAGCGGCAGTAGCAGTACGTCTAAGGGTGCTGACTCGAACCAATCGGCAGGAATGAGATCTACACACTCAGGCGTGTTGCTCACAGTTTTGGTGTCCTGTCTCTCTGCAGTGACGGGGTTCTTCCTTTTCTAAAGACCTGAACTCTCCGTCTCTTTTCTTCTTCTTCTCAACTGTGTTCCCCGATTTCTACGGATACCCAACTCTCAACCACTCTTTCTCCTTACCAAATCCCTTTTTACCTATTTCTACTTTGATCCTATATTGGTGGTCTTTCGTGGCATAGCAAAATTAGTGGATTGGGTAGTCGGTGTACACATTCAGACATTTGGGCGGTCTATTTCAGCATGTCGCGGCATCCGTACATATAGGTGGCATCATTAGCATGGCTCGGAGTTTACGTGGAGTTTCAGCTGCATTGTCTGTTTGGTCTAATGCCTCACGAAAGTCAAGGCGACGGTGGTTGTTTGGATGGTCCGAAAGACAGACAGGTGGGATCGATGGATGAATCCCTCTGTCGTTGTGACGGATATACCCACACGGACGCATACACAAGGTCATAAAAGGAGAGGAACAAGACATAGACAGCAGAAAATGGTGTTGCTAAGTGTGGCAATACACCTAGCTAATTTAGTAATTCGAAGATGGATTAATGCATGTTCAGCAGCGTGCCTCATTGATACAAGTGACTGAGTCCTCGTGATGCTCACTCCGTATCTGGGAAAGCAGATGGCGCTGGCGGAGATTATGATCGAGGAGATAGGTCCAGACCTGAATACCGCAGATGATACGCATCAAATCATCACTATCACTAAGCCAATCTCACGCATGGCCATAGTCTAACGAAACGGGATGTATAAAGACACACCACAAGGGACCCTGGCTCAGTCGACTAAACTCTCCTGGTGAATCTATCATGCTCAACCTTTGCAGCAACGTTGACAGCATCGAATCGAGTCAATATAGTAACATGCCTTACCATTTCCGCGTCTGAGGAGCCACCCGGCTGTCTGGTCCGGGCGCTCGCCGGCTCATTCACTCATTCACTCGCCGG
Organism: Chrysoporthe cubensis; assembly: GCA_001282315.2. Classification (NCBI taxonomy): domain Eukaryota; kingdom Fungi; phylum Ascomycota; class Sordariomycetes; order Diaporthales; family Cryphonectriaceae; genus Chrysoporthe; species Chrysoporthe cubensis. The sequence goes on along the minus strand of LJCY02000003.1, from coordinate 762,549 downwards.
CTGAGCGCGACGGGACACTGTGTTAGTGAATGATCCGTGCTAGTCACAGTGTGTCTTCCACCTCGGGGGATGTCGTACCGTGGACCTCTGTCCCGCGGCTGCCAGTGACGGTTTTTGTGTCGAGATGTGACCGCCGAGTCTATTGTCACTGTAGTTCGCGCGACTGGGCGTCCCAGGCAACAACAGTTGCCACGGCGCCGGCCTGGTCACCTGGTGTCCCCATCCGCCACCCCGCCGACGGACGACCTATACATGAATAAATACCTGGGTGTTGAACCCCACTCTTCTACTTTGATGTTTTTCTTTCCTCATACAGACACAAGTAAACTACAAATAGCGTCACAGCTAATAAGCATAACGAGAGCAGCAAAATACAGACAACCCAGGACCAAGAAGGAGAACACGAAGGAGACACATAATACGCCACACCACGGCATCTCAGCAAGAAAGAAGCACAACGAGCAACTCCGACCCCTGCTATCTCGACTCCTCGTCGCGAGACATCGAGAAGAAGCAAGGACCTCGGCGGCGGTGGCACCCACACGACACCATCCCCACCACCACCACCACCAGACATGGCGAACACGAGCGGCCAAGGCCGGCCTGTGCCCCGGCACAATAAGGAGAGCAAGTTCAGCCTGTACATGACATGTCCGGAGCACGGTCTGGTCAAGGTGAACGAGCAGGGCGAGTGCCCGGAGTGTAGCTAGGCAGGCCCCCGGGCGTAGGGTCGGCGATGGATGTGGCGGAGCTTTTGCGTAGGCTCTTTTGAGCCATGTCTGGTTGTTGACGCGGGAAAAAGGCATAGCGGACTAGAGGACGGTGGGATAATGGACGTTGGGCTCAGAATGGCTGTTGCATACCAGGCAACGCCGAAAGCGGGACTATGGGAACTTGAGGCCGGTATGGCCTCAGTAGCACCCAAAATACATAGGTCAATTATAGCCAGGTCGCTTCCTCGTTTGACCAAACATGAGAGACAAGAGTTATTGCCCAAATTGACTACAGATCCCCAGGCGCGGAAACACTTCATGCACTACCTACGTAGCGAGCATGCGATATAATTTCAAGACGGTCATAAGACCTTTGTTATTTGGAAATAAGACGTAAAGTCTATCTCGAAATTCAGGCGAGTCGTAGACTAAATAAATATGAAGAGGTGTTCGAAATAAGAAGATAGTCTTGAAATACAAGCTAGCTTCCACCGTACTTGCCTTCTCTGTCAAAACGGGTCCTCTCTAGAAGCACGAATATGAGAATGTAACAAATGACAAAAGTCAAGAAATCAATCGACTTTAACAAATAATTTCTGCAAGAATGCTTCGTTGTATATCCGGAATTAGAAAAGCAAATCCAATTCATCAAGAAAAGAAACCATAGTAAATCGGAACAAAGCAGTCCTGAAGCAAAATAATGAGATTTTCAGACGTAGAAAAAAAAAAAAAAGGTCTTACGACTCCAAGTCTGTCTTCAATCTTTCGTACATTCCCTATGTTTATTTAATCTACGCCTCGCCTAAATGTTCAGACGGTTCTGAAATAGCATAGTAGGAGCGGTAGGCTAGAGGTATTATAGATCTTACTCGGCTCCTTAGATTGATCGCTCGATTGGAACATTTGTCGCTAGAGACTTCACGCTACATTTCTTCATACAATGTTGTTTCTCACAATGTCACTGTATACTAGGCTCTCGTATCAAGAAAAATTGAAATTTTAGCTAAAATCATGTAACTTCTACCACAGAGTGGTCTTGCCTGGCGGCTCTGCCCTAAGCAATTACAACCAGAAGGACAACGAAGCTAAGCGGTAGACCACAGAAATCACTCAAGAAAATCGGGTCGACACCTTCGTACTACTGTCTAGTGTATTCACTATGTGCACGAAGTAAGATGAAATGGCTCTGATGATCTTTTTGAGCTCAGAGTCGGTAGGCGTTAATATGAAGAGATAAGTTTACAATATCTCATCGAAAATCGTATACTCCTCGTCCCACCCTTGCTTCAATGCAAGTACCTAGGCAGATCGGAGCTAGTCCCAGTGGTAAGTGGTGATCAAACCGACACTAGGACCGTCCTCCTCGCAGGTCGTGTTCGGTGCGAGATTCTGGGGCACATCCCACTTGCCGCCCGTGCAAGTGCTGAACTGCGTGCCGTCTACACAGAGCAGATATCCATCCGTGCACGGGCTGTCCAGCGATGTCGAGCTCGTCGAAGTAGGGGCCGATGCCGTCGAAGACGTAGCCACAGACGATGCGGGTGTAGGCGACACCGTAGAGGTAAGCAGGCTAGATGAAGACACCAAGCTGGAAGTCTCAAGTGTTGTGGATGAGGCCTCGGCCGAGGTCGAGGTCGTGACCGCCGTCGGGCTGCTCGTGGCCGTGTAGCCCGTGCCCCCCGTAGAGGAGGCCACAGGGGTAGAGGACAGCGAGCTGCTGCTCGCCGCGGCGCCGTTGTTCCGCGGGTTGCCGTCACAGGGCTGGGCGAAGAGGTTGTCCTTACCGTTCGGGTAGCTGACCGAGCTGCCGGGGCTCGGGTAGGCGATGGCGATCTGCGAGTACAGGGCCTCAGAGGTGTCGCAGCCGCCGCTGACGCTCCCGAGGTTCGCCAGGAACAGGTCCGGGTACGTCGCGGTCCGGGCGGCGTGCGCGGCCCGCCTCCGCTCCGCCGCGCTCCGCCGCGCGGACCCGGCGCCGGCCGTCACCGTGATGGGCGCACAGTTCATGTAGAACTCCGGCGACCCGGCGATGCGGTTGACCCAGGTCCAGGCCCACGTGTAGTTGCCGGGGGCGAAGTCCTCGGGGATCGCGAATGTGTACGTGTCGGGCTCCTGGCCGGCGACGAGGTTCCCCGCCACGTGGGCCTTGGGGCAGCCGCCCTCGATCGAGTGGATCACCTTCCACGCCGAGTCTCGGGTCGGCGCGTGGCCCTCGGTCAGCGCGAACTGGCAGCTGCCGCCGCCGTGCACCGCCAGCCCGGCGAACGACACCGTCTGCTCCTCGCCGATGGCCATCTCGGTGGCCGTGCCGTTGATCCGGAAGGCGTCGCCCTGCGGCACCTTGCAGGGGTAGTCCGACCCGTCCGGGTTCAGCGGGTTCGTGGGGCCGTACTCGTCCCAGTCGAAGGGCGTCGGCGTCACGAGCTGGACGTGGCGCTTGCTGATGTCGTCGGCGCCGGCGAGGGGGCCGAGGAGTAGCAGGGCGGCCACGGTGGCCTTTCCCGGTGTTATGTTGTAGCTGTACATCGTGTGTCTTGTGTGTTTATGTTTCCTTTTCTTCTCTTTTTTTGTGTTGAAAGTGATCGAGATGATATATGAGGTGGTCAAAAGGAACGGCCGCCTCTATATATCTCAAAAGGCCCAGGTGGTCAGAGTCTAGAGCGGAAAAGGAGTGGACGCCTAGTCTCGTGTAGGCTGAATACTTCGTTACTGGTGAAGTTGATAGATGACAATGAGCGTCTTTGAAGTGAAGTGAAGTGAAGCCCTTTTTGAGAATGCAATGGCGCCTGCGCTGGCTTGGTGTGAAAGGCCAGTGACTGGCCGGGCCCAAGTATCGCAACAATACGGCTGGCCTTTCGGGACAAGATATTATGAATGTGGAGGCATGATGGCCCTTTTAAGCCCAGCTTCGGTCGGATGATTGTTTACAATTACTGTGTACGGGAGTCCTGCAAAAAAAAAAGTCTTGTCCACAGCTGGAAAGGGTCTTGCAGCCAGTATCCACTTTTCTGCGGGAGTAACTAAGTAAACGGGATAGTCTTTCATAAATTCACTAATAGTAACTGCCACTACCTTCGTTTGTTGAGACACTTCAGCAAACCATCTCTTTTTCGAAACTCTTTTACGGCGTCTTTGTTCTTTCCTTATACTCATCGCTACCATTATTCTGGATTATCTGTTCGACGTGTCATAGGACTTTTTTTTTTTTTCCAACGAAGCTCGTACTCGAGCTACTTTAAACTTTTATACCTTCTCAGCGTCAGTTCAGTTCCGCGGCAGTCCAGACTTAGTCGTGCGTCGTTTAAACCCAGGTTAAATTATGTTTAGATGGACACCGGCTGCAAGCCCCTTGCCAGCTGTGGACAAGACTTTTTTTTTTTTTAGAGGAGCCGTCCGTGTGGCCTCTGGTCGCCGGCGGGGGCAAAATGCCCAAAGGGATCGCGCCTCGAATGCCGTCCCTGTTTCGAGCCGGAAGCCTGCATGGCCGATGTCTCGCTCTCATTCGCCGCGCCGTGGGCCGTTGGCGGCGTCGTGATATGGGCCCACGCCCAATCAATCCCGACAGGGCCTCATCGCGTGCCCCCCTGGGCGGCATCAGGCGGAGGAGCGGGCGCCCCAGGATGGCGAGCTGGTGGCAATCGGCCCACCCTCCGCAGAAGCATCAAAAGAAGCTTGCGTGCATTAGCTGCGGTATCACCTGCATGAAACAGTGGTCCGATCGTTTCTTGGGCTGCAGGCAGGATGCGGTCTCCGTCCGGGATGGCAACTTGGTGGTTTCAGTGAGAGACCTCGCGGCAAAATTAGATTCCCAAAAGGCATATATGACAGCACTGTTCTATGAATCTGCCAATTGCATCTCTACCTTCCTTCCGTTGCACCATGGGCACATTTCGGCGTTATAAGCCGCCGTCAGGATCGAATCCTGTGGATTGGCTTCGCTGGGATGTTGACACCTGCACGCTCTCAAGGGGGCTCCTTCACAGAAGGATCACAGTGACTCAACTCGAGACTCGCGGAAGGACGCAGGGATGGGATGCATCGCCAACAGCAGCTAAGAATCGTACGGAGCACCTCCGAGATCCGCCTTGATTGGGCGGGGCTTGAAGACATAGTCCAAGGCTGTTGCATCCGGCTCCGGGGAAATTATTGAAGTATTTCCTGTACTGAGACAAAACAGACATAACCTGTCAGGTCTCACATCTACACAGGCCAACAGCACCAGTCGCTAGGAAATCATGCGGACTAAAAGCACAGCAGTATTTTGTATCATCCGCGGAGAAATAATGTGACCACCAGCAGTCAGTCAGGTTTTGAAGATGGACACTCGCAGGTCAGCACGAAATACTGCATGATAGAAGGGTTTATCGTTCCACTGAAAAGCCAGTCAGCCTTTAAGAAAGTTGATGCCTTCATACAAACCTTTTACATGGTGCTAGTAATAGAAATGTCTACTAAATTCTTTGAATGTCGGGTATAAAGGAAGGGGCTGGAGGGAGAGCACAGATTCATTTCAGGAGGCAAGCAGAAGTCGTCAATCTTCTTCCCTTCCAGATGCGTCTTGACTCGTGAGAATGTTTAATATCATTCATATTCTCAGGTTCTTGGTGCCTGGTCTTGTTGTGCATCTCGACCTGCTTTCTTATAGGATCCTTATTTGTCCTTGTGCTTGCCGAAAGTGAATTCTCTACTTGGGTAGGTTCTCAAGTGCTCTTACTATCATGTCTGTATCCTGTTGTGAAGTATGGGCGTCTTCTTTTCAGCACCCTCAATGTCCACTACATCTCTCTCAATCAAAGGTTCTGTGACTGGACTTTCCAACCCTCACGCTCATACTCCTCCAGTAACCTCTTCCTAGCAGCCTCGTCCCCTTTCAACATGGCGTCCAGCCAGTCCAACGCAGCCCGCCCAAACTTCCCACCCTGTTCATCATCATAGAACGTGCCCATGTGGCCCACGTCAAGATTCCCAATCCACGCGGGCAGGTCCCTCGGCAGGAGCTCCCAGTCCATCTCGGCGTTCCGGTAGGCCAGGTCCGCAGGGCCCCCGACGACAAAGAACACCGGCACCGTCAGCCCCCTCACCTGCTCCACGAGCTTCGCCGGCCGGAAGACCAAGCCCGAGTTGAACAGGCCGACCGTCCGCACCCTCTCCTCGGCCCGCAGCGCCGCCGCGGCCGCGTACGCGTCCAGGCCGCCCTTGCTCTGGCCCGCGAGCGCGATCCGCGAGCCGTCGATGTGCGCGCGGACGTCCCCCGGGTCCCGGCAGGTCGCGGAGGCGGCGGCGGCCCAGCGGACGGCCTCCAGCATCGCCGACGAGTCCACCTGCTGCAGCCGCGCCACGGCCGCCCACGTGCCCTCGTCGCCGGGGGCGCCGTTAGCGATGACGATGTAGCCGTGCGAGGCGATCTCGCGGAGGAAGTGGCTGAACATCAGGCCCCACGCCAGGCTCATGCCGTTGGCCCACACCATGACGGGGAACCTGTCATCTTCGGCAAGGCTCCTGGGGTGCGGCGTGTAGATGGTGTGGTTCGGGAGCGAGGGGTGGACGAGGTAGGATGCGGGTCCGTACACGCCGGTCCCGCCGGGCTCGAGGGTTCGCCCTCCGCTGAAGAAGTGCTTGCTGCCTTTGTGGAATGCTGAGGCGAAGTCTGTGATGTTGGTCAAGGACGAAAACATTGGGACGCTGCGGTTGCGGGTTGCCTGCCTGTTCAGGAACGAGGGTGAAATGCTCATGTAATTTTGGAGATCAGTTGGGCTGTCAAAGAGCGAATACTTCACGCGTGATTATGATTCAAGATGCTCATGCGGCAGGTTTTCTGTTTCATGTTTCATCCGGGCTTTTATGCATCTGGCACTGTGGGGTTGGCATCATTCTGCCTTGGCAAAGAGCGTTCAGGGGGGCCAAAAAAACGTCACATGCGAGCTGAACTCGACCTCAGACAATGAACGAAACCAATCACTTGTGGTTCCATCCACGCACGTGAAATGTCTCGTCCGACGTTGTCGAGATGCAGAAGGGCGTAGAGAAGAGTAGCGTGTTTTTCTTTACTGTCTAAGGTTGAGAAGAGAACACAATCCTGCCTTTGCACCCGCCAACCAAGCTCGCAAGTCCAACGCCCACAATCGAATCAGACATTCCGCACAGGGCCCGAGTCCCTCCTCAGTAGCGAGTCCTTGATCAGAGAATTCTTGCACTGCCTGCCTGCGGCAAAGTCCTCGAGGTTCCGCAGCGTGCACTCCGCGATCTCCGTCAGCGCCTCCTGCGTGAAGAAAGCCTGGTGTCCGCAGATGATTACGTTGGGGAACGTCATCAGCCGCATGAGGTCGTCGTCCTCGATGATCGAGTTCGAGTGGTCCTTGTAGAAGATCTTACCCTCCCCCTCGTACACGTCGAGCGCCAGACCGCCCAGCTGCCGGTTCTTCAGTGCCTGGATGACGCTCCTGGTGTGGATCAGGGCGCCCCGGCTCGTGTTGATGAGCATGGCGTTGGGCTTCATCTTTTTCAGTGCGTCGCCGTTGATGATGTGCTTCGTGTGAGGCATGAGCGGACAGTGCAGGCTGATGAAGTCCGATGACGAGAGGACCGTGTCGAAGTCCGTGTAAGTGCCGTACTTCTTGAACTCGGCGTTCTCGTACGGGTCGAACGCGATGACCCTGCAACCAAAGCCGTTCATGATCCTAGCCATACAGACCCCGATCTTGCCCGTCCCGCAGATCCCGACCGTTTTCCCATGGAGCGTCGTCCCCAGCAGGCCGTCCAGGTTGAAATTGCCCTCGCGCACTCGGTTGTACGCGCGGTGCGTCTTACGATTTAGTGTCTGGATGAGGGCCACCGCGAACTCGGCGACTGCCTCGGGAGAGTAGCTCGGGACGTTGGCCACGAAGAGGCCGAGCTCCTTGGCCTTCTCCAGGTCGACGTTGTTGAACCCGGCGCAGCGCAGCAGGATGGCTCGAACGCCGCTCTGGTGGAGCGCCTCGAGGATGGGCGCCGAGAGGTCATCGTTGACGAAGGCGCACACGGCTGTGGCGCCTGCTGCCAGAGATGCGGTGTCCGAGGAAAGAGGGAAGTCATGGAACACCAGCTGGATATCAGCAGCCGTGGGTGAGGACTTGCGCGCTGTCTGAGCAGCGGCGAGGTACTCCTTGTCGTAGGGGTGAGCGTTGAAGACGGCGAGCTGCATTGTCGGTGTCGTCAGTGAATCGAAGAGATTGTAGGATGTGCGATGAAAGAATGCTAGGTAAACAGTGCTGCTCTCAGGGCTCCTCGTTGGCAACAGTCGTTCAGAGATCGCTCGTTGTTATTTTTGAGGAATGCAAGTGACGTGAGGCGGGCGGGATCCGAGGCGGCTTTCAGCTCTGTTTCAGGCGGAAGTTTCTTGTTGACCATCCCGCCTACGCTCCGTGGCTCCTTCTTATGGTTATGCTGGCATGGCGCGAGCGTAAGCATCAATAAGACGGCAGTGACAGCTCGACTGCCAAGGTGCACTAATTATATGTTTTGCGCCCAGATTTCGCGAGCTGCGATAGGAGCGACATGGCCAAGTCCTTTTCTCTTGGCTAAGGCTGTGATGACGCAAGGTTATCCAGTCCCGTCTAATACGTTCTTTGAGCAGGTGCTAGTCTTGTGCTCCCCAACACGTTCAAATACGCGTACAAAACCAGCGTAGGACTAAGTTCTCGAACGTATGCGGTGATGGGGGCCAAATCTGTTTGAATTCAGTGTTTCTGGGTGCAATGGGCACCCGTGCTGCCTCCCACCTAAAGTATAGTGCAGTAGTCTTATCAGACGTAGGATATCTAGGTACCGAGTTTCTGGGCTATCTCGGCATGTTACCGTGGTGCAGATATAATGTTCAAGGGGCCGATGAGGCACAGAGGTCAGAATGGACTGAAGAGAGTGATGCTGCGATTAATTAGAGCACCTGGTAGAAGTGCGTCACTAGATCACTATAATATAACTTAAGGGGGACCTACATGACGGGGAGTGTGAATTAGCATAGACACGACGACGAGCAAAAGAGCAAAATATATCGGCTAGATTCATTGCCTTCGAGAGGCTGCCAGCGAACCTTGAAGTACACCCATCCCTATGAATATTGATACCCATGAGTTATCAAAGTGGAATGCATCAGTGCCAGGCAAGGGAGACCCACACATATAAACTTTAGCTCCGTTAGGCCCCAACGCGTTGGAGGATAGAGGCGATGTTACAGCACCGAGCTGCAAGATCATCAAAGCTTACGACGCAACTGCAGCACAGCAATGGTACATATCTTATGGTCCACTAGACCGCTCGTAATGGGCCAGAGCATCGTCTTTGAAGTGCATGAGATCTTTTGCCTATTTATCTTGACAGTGGGTATTTATTGCCATCGAATCCCCGGAATGGTCTACGGCGCAACGGTCGAGACTCATCCGAAAAAAGACATCATCCACTCGGATACAATCACAAGATGGCAGAGACATTTCTTCTCACCGGTGCCACCGGTCTGATTGGCTTCCGCGTCCTCCTTGCCCTGCTCGAGGCTGGTCACAAGGTGCGCTACACGGTGCGGTCAGAGGAGAAAGCACAGATAGTGAGGTCCAATCCTGCTGTCCAGAAGCTCGCGCCAGGAGACCGTCTCTCCGAGGTGACTATCCCTGATCTTACTGCCGATGGCGCCTTGGACTCCGCCCTGGAGGGCGTCACGCACATCATCCACACCGGCTCGCCCGTGCCGCTTCCCCATTACGACCCCACGACCGAGATCTTCCAGCCCACCCTCAAGCTCACGTCCGGGCTGCTGCAGTCGGCGCTCAGGGCGCCCAGCGTGCGGCGCGTCGTCATCACCTCGTCCGTCCTGGCCAACCTCGGCGACGCTCCCGGGCCCGAGGTGGTCTCGGCCGCGACGCGCCGCCCGCTGCCCAACCCCGTCCCAGCGGCCTTCGACTCGGCGTACCTGGCGTACACCACGGCCAAGAACATCGACCTGCACGCCTCGAGCGGCTTCGCCGCGGCCCACGGCGCCCGCTTCGCCGTCTCGCACATCATGCCCGGCTTCGTCTACGGCCGTAACGAGCTGGTGCTGGACGCGGGCATGATGCGGACCCAGAACAGCTCCAACAACTTCGTGGTGATGGGCATGCTGGGCGGCGAGGCGCCGCTCGGGATTCTAGACGTCTTCGCCCATATCGACGACGTGGCCGAGGCCCACCTACGCGTAGCTATTGACGACGAGTGCGCGGGCAAGGATTTTGGTATTGCGACCAAGGTTGACTATTCTACCATCTTCGACATCGTCAAGAGGGCATTCCCCAAGGCTGTCGAGGCGGGCGTGTTTAAGAGGGGCACGGTTCCTCCGATCCATGTGAATTACGACTCGAGCGACGGGGAGGCTCTACTGGGCGGTAAGCTGCGAAGCTTCGAGAGCGCCGTGACAGATGTCGCTGGTCAATATTTGGAGATCATCGGAAAGGAGAAGGCATGATGTGATGCGAGGGCCAAGTCAAGCGTCGAAGTAGATGCTCCCTCATTTCCTGACAGGGATCGTAAGATCTGAGAGGCTGTTTGCTTCATTTTCTTCATGCATACTTGCTAGCATCCCATTGAGACTGTGGCTGGGCCTTGTTGGGAGGAAGCTAAGTGAGATTGTTCCTCACAGGGAGCACAGTTAAAGAAATGCAGTAGCGAGCGGGAGTAAGGAGACAGGCCGACGTGACGAGATTCTACAGCCAAGTATTTCGACGGTCGAAATATCAAGTGTGTAAAATTCGAGGGCCAGCCGGTGTGAGGGCACAGACGACATGGAATAACCTTCAGTATTGCTGAGACCTTCCTTTGACGAACGACAACGGCCGTATTCAAGTATTGTTAACATGATCAGCCCTCATAGCTTACTGTCTGTCCGGCTCACTCCAAGTTATACATTATTAGAGCCGACATTACTCCAGTTTGACAGGCACCCTCCGTAAATACCTTGGCATTGGCCTCATCTCCATCGTTAGAGCAATCGGTAGCCATCGTAAATCACTACCCTCCGCGTCAGCCAAAACGCCCTCGGCACGTCCCCGGAGACAGGCATCGCGACTCACCTTCTGACCCCCTCCTGATGCCGCTCCCGATCCACATGCCCTGGTTGATCCATCGGTACCTCTCGTCCCCCGTCTCAAGCCTGACGAAGAGGCGGAACCGATACTCGGACGGGTCCACCTTGTCCCCCTCGACGGGATCCAGCAGCCTGCTCAGCACGTCGGGCGGGCCCGTTCTCCACCCCTCCGTGCGCACCATGATGTGCGCCGGCTCCGTGTCGTCCGTGGCGAGCAGGTAGCGCGTGTCCACGAACGTGGACCTGTCGCCGGTCAGGAGCTGCGCGTCCTGGCCGCCGGGCTATCTTATGCCTCAGGGCCCGTCAGCCGCCGGCCAGTCAGTCTGAAGAACACGAGCGGAGACACGGAGGGACGCACCACAATCTTGCCCCGCCCCCAGGTCGCGCTCCAGTCCCCGCCGCAGATCCCGACCCAGTTCCGCTCGCCCCAGCAGCTCTGGCCCAGCGCGATCTTACGCTCCAGCTGGGCCGACAGCCGGAAGTCGTGGTCGAGCCGGGGGAGGGGCAGGTTGATGGCCTGGCCAAGGCTGCCCGAGGGCAGCCCGGAGAGGATGGCCTGTCTGTCCTCGGCACGCCCGCGTGGCGAGTGGTTGTCGGCATGGGACGCCGGCGCGGACTGCTGCTCAGTCTCGGGCGTCAAGACGGGGAGGAACGCGCCGCCCTCTGCGGTGGTCGGTGGCTGGGTCATGGCGAGAGGCTGTTCGAGAAGGTTACGGTCGGTCGCTCGAAGGTCGACACAGCGTGAACGTGGGGCCGGATTTGTACCATAGTACGACACCGGAAGAAGGTGACGGCGGACGTCACAGTGGATCCCGTGGCGGGGCCTCGATCTCGGCAGTTGGCCGGGCCTCGACAGGGAGATCCATCTTTCTCTGGTCTAAGTTACCGCATTGGGAAGACCTCCTTTACGCCTGACATATGCTCAGAGAAGCAGCTTTCTGTTGCTCAAATCGGGGTATGCCACAGACGTTCATAGTAGCCATGACTGAGACAGGGCAGCGCCATATATACACCGGCATCCAGCTGCTGTGGCACCTGGATCGCCATGAGGTTCGACTTCGAGGGTGTCATTTCGAGGACTACTAACAGCTGTGAAGGGAGTCTCACAATTCTCGAGGGCTACTCGGCGATGAGTACTATCAGTCTTGAGCAGGATAATTAGAGTCCCACAGTTCCGCGTAAAACCTCCCCGGCACGCTTCCCATTCCAGAGGCTGGTCCACGTTGCCATGCCGGAAAGACGCTTTGTAGATGGGCCCGATCTCCTGTTGGCCCGCTTCACCATATCGTGTGGCCCCATCCGCCACATACCCCCACGAGAGAGCCTCGCCGGATCCCACATACAACCCCCCGTCATACACGACCACAGAGCTGGAACACGGGAAGGCTTGCGAGGTTCCCTGAGCTCGGCCGTGGCACCGTCACACATACCTGCCACCGTCGGGACCCGGCATCCACATATATCTCCTGCCGCCCATCTGGTGCCTGTGAGATCTGTGAAACATGTCACCGGTGCAGCGTTTTGTGTGTTGTTGCAAGATATGCTTGCTTGCACCAGTAGAGCAGCTTGAAGATGATAGAGCCGCGACGTGCCATCATACCTTTCGTTCCACTTATCGTCACCGGGCAACCTGTCACCAGATTTCAATAGATCGGGTGCTTTCCCGTCCACCACCACACCTTTCACAGGAAAGTCGACCCTCGCCAGAACTCCCTGACACAGTCCTCCTTAGCGAGGCTTCAGGTTCTGTGCAGGCCGTGATCGTTCAACCCACCCTACCAAAGAGGCGTTGCAGACCGGATCACCCCCGGGCCGTTAGGATCCCACCAGGCAGCACCTCAGACTCAGCGAGTCACAGAGAGAATGCTTGCCTGGTATCATGGTGCTGTCGACGCCCGGTGCCAGATCGTCCTCCCAAGACCTGTCAGGCTGTCAGAATCTGTTATCTTTCGAATGGCTGATTTATCTGGATGATCTATTGATAGTTTGATTTGATGCTGCTGGTAAAGGCTGTCGGCTGAGACGCTTCTGACCTGTCTAGGACTCGGAGTTGAGATGGGTGATGGAGAGAACCAGCATTCGTATACGGCTTCCCAAGATCGAAACTTGGGCCAGTAGCTTCTTCTGTCATCAAGAATACAGCGACTAATATCCCAACTGCCTATTTCCTATTTCCTCATGTTGCTCGTCGATGGCAGCACGTAGTGGGTGCCGTACTCTATATACTACAAGACATCGCATCACCATAGTACCAAAGTCAGAGTACACACACGCACACACACACACATACACACGACAGGGGCCTAGAACGAGATACTCCATACTTCACGCGTTCAATGTCAAACCGAGGCCATTGATTGTCCGGAAGCTACCTGTGAGAAAGCCGCACGACCGCGACATGCAGACCGCCAAACCGTAGAAAGAAAACGCCACCTGCGCCGAGGCTTGAATTGACCCAAAGAGACACAACCTCTGTCGATTTTTTTTTTTGTTTTTCTTTTTCCTTTTTCTCGAATGATTCTTTCCATTTGTCGGGGTATTATAATCGGGTCGTGGAACCCAGTAGCCGGCGCAGAGGCTCCCGTTTACTCCAGAAGAAAAAGAATCGCAATGCCTATAACACGCTGGAAAAGACCGGCTGTCAATCTAGAGACCACGAAGTATAAGAGCTTGGTGTGAATACCAGGACCGAGGGGAAAGGAAAGGGCCCAGGGCGATCTTTCTGGCACCTAGGTCGTGTACAGAAAGTCCGGCCGCTGGTCGCCCATGTCCTCGAGCTCGCGCTCCGACTTGCCCGTCGCCCAGCTGTCCCGCTTGCCGCTGACGCGCCGCCGGTTCTCGGCGCGTAGCAGGATCGTCATGAGCAGCGAGCCGCCGAAGAGGAACAGCACCATATACGCGATGACGACGCCGTGGCCCTGGTAAAACCGGGGCGACTGGAAGTAAATATTGGAGGAGACGATGCCGTTGAGGTTGCCCCAGCCGATGACGAAGCCCAGGACGACGCCGCGCTTGTAGACGCCCTCGACATTGTTGGCCATCCAGGTGATGGTGTTGGCGATGCACGGGTAGATGCCTAGGGCGCCGAGGAAGGTGCCCGCGTACTGCACGGCAGCATCGCTCGAGCCGATGAGCATACTGAAGCCGGCGATGCCCAGGAGCGAGACGGCGATGTTGCAGATACCGCGGGCCCGGGTGCGGTCCGCCACGAAGCCGATGGTGATGGTCAGGGCGGCGGCGGCGGCGTAGGGCGGCACGGTGAGCAGCTGCGACTTGACGGTGGAGCCGCCCGCGAGGCCGAGATTCGCGACGATGGTCGGCAGGAAGAGGCTGAACGCGTAGAGGGGCATGTCGCAGCCCATGTAGATGGCCATGCCGAGCCACATCTTCCAGTCGAACCAGGCCTGCCAGAAGTACTTCGTTCTGAACTCCTCGTGCGAGGCCGAGGACTGCTGGTCGAGCTTCAGGCGCCGGATGACGCGCGCGCGGTCCTCGGGGGAGAGGAACTTGGCCCCGTCGGGGAAGTCGTGCACCAGCCAGAAGGAGACGACCCCGATGACGACTGTGAGGAGGCCCTCCAGGATAAAGATCCACGCCCAACCGGGTCGCCCACCGACACCGTCCATCTTCACAATAGCAGCAGCAAGAAGACCACCGAAGGAGCCGGAGAGGGCGGCAGCTGAGAAGAAGATAGCCTACGGGACCGTCAGCACCGCCCAAACAGGAGGAAACATCACTGCGAAGCTCACTTACCGCTCGAACACCGAACTCGGACCGCTTGTACCAACAGGAGAGGTAGTAATTGATGCCAGGGAAGAGGCCGGCCTCCGTAAGACCAAGAAACCAACGGGCGGCCATCAGGCCGGACCAGCCCTTGACGAAACCCATACCAAGCATACTACAGCCCCACCCGACCCTATTCACGCGTCAGTACCCCCAATATTCGTCCAACGGAACAGCGAGGGCTTACATAATGAGCGGGATGAACCTCGACGGCCGCAGCTTTTTCAGCAGGATATTCGTAAGCGGCTCAAAAACGGCGTACGAGACAAAGAAGATGGTCAGGCTGGAATTGTACTGCGAGGTGTCGATGTCTATGCCCTCGGGCGGTGCTTTCGTGAGGCCAGCGATCTTAGCGTTGCCGATGTTAGCCCGGTCGAGGAAGGCCATCAGGTACAGGAGGCAGAGCCAAGGGATGAGGATCCAGTCGAGGCGCCATAGGAGCTTGCGGTCGATGATGGCCTTCTCCTCGTCGGAGAGACCGGCGTCAGGGTCCTCGGGCAGGTCACGCAGGGTGCCCACGTAGTTCTGGCGCAGCTCGCTGGCCTTCTCCGTGTCGTTGTCGCTCATCATGTTGTAGATGATGCTGCTGTCGGCCGTCGTGGCAGTTCACATGGACGATAGGGGCCGACGATGAGGCTCTTCGGAATCCTGGTGGTGTCGTATATGAAGTAGAGAGAGAGAGAGCTGCATGATGTTAGTAAAAGTGCAAGTAGAGACTTTTTTTTAAATATGCAATTTGGAAGATAATGGGATTCACGGTCATGAAGGTAATAGGTCATCCCCAAGCCGTGTGAACACCAGCAAGACAGGCCATTCACGGGTCATTCACGGGTAGGCAGAGCAGGCTGTACCTTGCAGATCAGAAAGCACAGTGCTTCCTAGGACATGGGCACTTAGCACAAACCCAATGTGCGGCCAAAAGGAGCAGGAGTAGTAAACACCAGTAGTGCCCTGATGCAAAGGAGATCCACGAGGATTTTATGAAGTCAGAGGTGAGGGGAAATGGGAATAACGGGTACGCATGTCGATGAGACTTATTAATGGTAAGGCTAACCTAGAATTGATCCCAGATTCCACAGGAAGGCCAAGGACCCTTCCGACCGGACAAGTGGATGTCACGGCCAAGGTCAGCGGCGGGGAGTGGTGGTGCTATCGCCCGTCTGCCGGCTCCAATAAAGAGGGAGAGCCCAGCCAATGCCTGGACACGGCTGACCGGGGAGCATGCCCCCTGGGTATGGGTGAAAGGGAGGGGGGGAATCCGGGGAAGACAAGGGGCCCGAGGACGTGTGGATGGAGAGCATCGTGAGGAGGATCTGGGAGGCCAATAAGTGTGATATCACTCACCCCGGTATCACTCTGACGAGGTTATCGTCAAGGCGGGCCAGATTGTGTGGCCAGGACGTCAACGAGTGACTGTGTCACGACAGGCAGCACAGAGAGTGCAGCACTGCGTCTCGCAACAAGGGGACAGACAAAGGGAGCAGATGTAGCACGAGTTCCCGTTGGGAGAGCGACCTCCGCATCTGTGGCGCAAGAGACAAGAGTGCAGAAAAAAGAGTGTGTGGGTGCAGGAGGAGGAGTAGGACGAGGACGAGGGGTGGGTTGTGGGCCGGTCAGCTGGTCAGACCCAACCCCAAGAAGAATTATTGAAGTCAAGGCTGAAATAGCCCGAGAAAACTTCCCTAGCCATCTTTGAAGGGGGATACAAAAGGGGGGGGGGTTAAAGACCTTGCCTAGCAGTGATGAGCTCACTGGGATCGGATGTGGACCTGTGGGCGCGCAGCCTGCTCGAATCCTGGGAGCCCTTGGGCCCCCCTCGTGCCCCCCTCTCCAGGCCTAGGCTAAGATAAGCTAAGATACCGTCTTGAGATCCCTGTATCTGCAGCATCGGAAAGGACAACATACCAGGAGCCTCTGGCCGTTCGGATGGTTTATCACTCGAGGCGGATGCAGTCTCTGAGCGAGCGGTGACTTCGGACGAGGTCGTCTGCCCTACCCAGCATACAGGCTCCCAAGCCTGTGGGTACTGCACTGGTTAGCTGGTAGCAGAGGGCCACAGCGAGCCTCGGCGGGTCTGGGGAACCCTTGGCACCCCCAGATCCCAGAATGCGGAGAGACATGCCGCTAGACCAGAGGGCCCACCCACACCGCGAAAACCAAGCTGCTGGTCCTCCAACGGCTTACGCCAGCCTGTAGCTCTGCCCCACCAGTGATCCTCGACAGCCGAGTGAGGCCGCTATCGCTGCCGTCCGTGTCTGAAGAGAAGACAGAAGACCTCGTAGTGTGCTGGATGGCAAAACGTCATCTTGCCAGGGCTGTCCATGCCGTGCCATTGTCTGCAGATTATCGTTCGAGATGGTTGGCACTAGTTATTGTACCATTGTCCCGGATGCACCTGTGTATAGATGCCCCCCCCAGCGCTGACTGCCATCTATCCCGTCGAGGCGGGTGAACCACGGTACCGGACGCCCTGCCGCCAATGCTTCGGCTGGAAGAGGGCCCATGAGGCACCATGTGTGCAACAATAGCTGAGTCGAGACAGGACATGGCATCCGCCAACATCTGTGGATCTGAGACACCCCATCGAGATCAAGATCATGCTGGCCCTTTCGTCCGTCACGGACTATCGCCAGCCATGGCTCCACGGCATCCGTCTCCAGAGGCGCTGCTGCGGCTCCGCTGGCGACGCCATGCTTCGAGGACCAGTCCGGCCGCTGTGGGCGAGGCCAGATTGCAGCCAGGCGCGGGTGGGATCTGGGATAGCTGAACACGTCCACCGCATTGTCTGAGATCCGACGTGCCACAGACCGACGGCAGCGTAGGACCGCGCTGACTGAGGTGCACCTGAGCCATCTCAGGGAGACACAAGGTGCAAGCAGCTACGCTGACTTGATGTGCGGCCCATGAACCTGCGTTACGAACACGCATGGTGTTTGCACTCGCCGCAACGTTATTGCCCTGATGCATCGGACTTGTCCCCATTAGTACAAGAACCCAACACCGTCTCATCGCCGGCGTCAGGACCACGGGACGGGAGATCATCCACGATGATTAATTTGGGAAGCTTCGAGAAGACGCGAAGAACAGAATATCGAACCATGATCGTCAACAGCTCACCTGAGGTTCGCCGATACCCGTGCGGGGAGCCCAAGTCCCAGGTCTGGCAGGCCTCGATTGGTCTAAAGTCGATGCAACTCGGAACTCAAATCATCGTGGGCTTGGACTGTGGCTTGCTGTGCCAAAGAAACGAGTGGTTAATTTCCCCGCACTGGTAACTGCCGGCGGATTCGTGGATGAGGCTCTTTTCTACCGGCAACTTGACATGCCGACATGTGGATACTCCGGATTGCTTTCAGGACAGCTCCACGGCGTCTCTGGCCATGCATAATTCAAGGCCTCGTCTTCGAGGATCGCCGGCGCGGTTCGAATCAGAGCTGAAGGGGCCGTCGGGTCGCCAGAGCTGGCTAGCCTCTGGGATCGACTGCGTCTGTGTATGTTCCGCCCGGTGCCACCCTTCATCTGCCTGCACTTGCGGCTGAATTTGCTTGAAAATGTCGCCTGTGCTGTGCCGCCAACGTCCCGGTTTACTGCATCCAAGGCTGATATGTCATGGCTTGTCAGCATACGGTCAGAGGCACTAGACCGACGCGAGATCTATCCGCAGCAGTAACACGCAATAGTCATAGGGGACAGCAGCCACAGCTACCACAGAATGTGGTCGCGTCTGCTGGGAATCGGCGATACGTTGCGGAGCGCAGGCTAGGTTCAGACTGCAGTAGGACGTCCGAATTGCTGGTGCCAGTCAGCCTGACGCGGTGTGATGGTGAGTCGAGCTCAGCAGATCGTGTTATTGTTAGGGCGAGGACTCACGTCGCCATGGGTCGCAAGGCGAGGAGAACCTGCTGCTGTGTAATGAGAGAATCTCTCGGTCAATTTTATCGGACTTAGCCATACCCGAAGACAGCGCCGTGGTTGCAAAGGGATCACCCAACAGAAACAACTGTCTTCTCGCGAGGTGTGCCCCAGGAGGCATGCTGTGGTCACGTAGCCTGTCTGGTTTCCGAAGCGATGAGCTGCCGCCACACGATCTTCTGCGCCCTTGCTTCTCGAACAAGGATAGACTAGTCCTCATGCCGAGAACCGGTGCAGGCACGGTCAAGAGTCGCCATCCCTCGGAGTCCCACGTGAATCAGACCACTGACGAACGATACGAATCTAGCAACTGGCTGGCAATATTCACCGTCGGCGGCTACGGAAATTCAAGAGATTTTCCGAGACGCACGTACCCGTGGTCGCGTGTAACCCAAGGCGCGTGGGCATGCTGCAGCTACCCGTGGGCACCATTGATCTGTGCGCGGAATTGCCGCTTACGACGCCACATTAAGACTTGGCGTGCTGCTGGCCCGTGGTCGACGCCCGTAACTTCGGATGGGATCGCGCCAATACGCCCTAATTTGACATCGACAGCACTCCAATCGATGGGAGAGTTAAGCCGTAGCAGGATCTCACTGCAGGATAGTGCCGATTCGCTGTGATGCCACGACCTAGGGTAGGTAGACCAGACCATATAGCAACTGGCGGTCTGGACTGACAATAAGGAATAAGGAAGCCCTTCCGAATTTGTAGATTCCGACCACTCGTATACGCTTTCATTCGGGAAGTTGAAAACATGCTCGAATGTCGGCCCCCGACTCGACTCCACGACTCACGACGTGGGCGCAGGCGCGCGCTACTGACTTTTGAAAGACCGAGAAGCACGGCATTCCGTATGTAGATGGCGTTGAACAGGATGAGAAATGAAATCTAGGCTAGTCAGATGAACTAAGAACTACAAAACCGTGATATCGGAAGCAATACCATAGACAGCGGTAGAGGATCCCACAGAGGCAGCAGTTGCGTCGTTGGGATGAGGTCACAAAGCAAGCTGCGTCGACTTTGGCTAGCAGCATAATCGCAGGAACCACTACAGCAAATGGTATCACGAGTCACAACCCCATCCAGGATTGGCTGTGCTGGGTGACAATTTCTGTGCGACTTTGCCGTCCGGTGCGGAAGTTGCGGGCTGGGATGAGGAGGTGTGCTGCATGTGATCCTGGCGGGACCAATCTCCTGACGGTTCACTATCAGCTGAGGCCTTCCCTGGAAAAGGATGTACTCTTTTGGACTGCCAATTGGAATCGAAACTTGTCCAGCCCAAAGCTATGGCAAGCACGGGAACCCTGTGAGCTCCATCACCGATGGCAGTGCGACATGCCGTTGCCCAAGAGGATTGCCCAAGAGATAATACCAGCCACCCTGAGTAGGTCATCAGTCCGAGGGTCATCGGTGTGGGTCAAATTGAAGTATGGAGTGATGGATTTGTCAGTATTACACAGTACCTAGGCAGTAAGTGGCTGCAATGTCACTCAGCATAGCGTCGGCTGCCTGAGACAAAAGCTGCGTGTTCCTGGACTAAGGCCGTGATGCTCTCTCCTTGTCTTGTTGGGTGCCCATGACTGCAGCTGACAGGTGCAGACCGCCTCTCTGATGGTGCAAATGCATTGGGCAGGACGCATCCGACTCCTCTGCAAGCGATGCTGAAGCTTGGAAAGAGAAGAAGCAGGCAAAGTGAGGGAAGGCTTTTGCGAAGATGATGAAGAGAGGTTGCCAGGGGACATGACTAAGCATACTCTGTCGTTGCTCACTGGTTCATGAGGCATGGCTTATATAAGGCATGCAGCCCCACAAGACCCAAGCCGGACCTCTTTAAAGTGCTGGGCAGCGTCGACTAACTCCGGCTGAAATCTTATGATTGAGACAATTTAAGCCGGCGTTCCGACCACTCTTGGCTGTCTTCTGGGTGCAGAATCCCCCGTCTTACTGAGTTGAGAGAATCTCGAGCTGAGCATCCCGTGGGACACCTGGCACTGCATCACTCTGCCGACTACCGTCGGTCAGAACGCCAACCGTGACACTGATCCAGCTGTCATCGTCTCACAGGCACGTCTCGTCGAGGCATCTGTCCCCCGAATACCTCAGGCTGCTCGTGGCCATGGCGCGGAAGACAGTCTGCATAATTGGCGCCGGGCCGTCCGGGCTGGTCGCCGCTAAGGAACTGCTTCACCCCCGGCCCTCCGCTCTAGGCCCCAGCTCCGACTTCTCCGTCACCGTGTTTGACGAGAAGCCCCGGATCGGTGGCCTCTGGCCGTTGGAGAAGACAGACGATGCTGGACTGGTGAACCCGCTCATGGTGGCAAACCAGAGCAGGCATACCATGCAGTTCAGTGATCTGGCTTGGGAAGATGATGCGCCGCAGCTGCCGAGGGCCTGGCAGGTAGGGACATATCTGCAGAAGTACCTGAGGACGTACTGCGCGTTCGAGGAAGCGAGGTTCCGGCTGAGGTTAGGATGGAAGGTTGAAAGGGCCACCCCGCGTGGCGATAAGGACAGTAGGACGTGGCTTGTCACTGCCAGATCCGAAGACGGGCTCGTGGACGAGAGCGAGTACGACTACCTCCTCATTGCATCCGGGTTCTTTGGACAGCCAGTCATTCCCGAAGTGCCTGGGCTGAAGGAGGCTGGGGGGATACCAGTTGTCCACAGCAGCCGCTACAGGGACCTGGAAACGCTGCTACCGAATGCAGATGGGAAAGGGGGCAAGATTCTCGTTGTGGGTGGTCAGATGTCAGGCGTTGAGATCGCCGGGACCATCGCATCTCATCTATCGTCCGCTGTCAATGCACCCGGGCAAGGCAAGCTCTCCGGTGCAGACAAGTACACCATCCATCATATCATCCAGAGACCGATTTGGGTATTTCCACTCTTCACCTCACCGGCACCAGGCCGGTTTGCTCCACCTTTCGTACCTCTTGACTTTTCATCCTACAACTTGGCCAACCGACCAATGCCAATCACAAATACCCAAGGCTACATCACCGTCGACAATGCTAAGATCACCAAAAGCCTTTTCCAAGCGGCACTCGGCACAGATCAATCCGAGTACTCGCCTCTGCTCGCTCCCTCCGAAGCAGACATCGAGGAACCTGCCTATCTCGCCGTCAGCGACTGGTACACAGAATTCGTGCGCTCGGGTTTGATTACTCTCTCAAAGGGCAAGCTTGGGTCTCTTGCCGGTACCACAGCCACAATCGCACCCGCCTCTCCAGGCCCAGAACCCACGACCGTCACCGATGTTGCAGCCATCGTGCTTGCCACTGGCTTCGAGGCGGCATCCTCATTGTCCTTCCTTCCAGACGAGATCCAACGCATCCTCGCGCTAGATCCTACGGACATTGAGAACACAGTTCTCCTTGGGTTCCACGGCACACATCATCCGGATGTGCCCCATCTCGGCTTCGTTGGCTTCTACCGTAGTCCGTACTGGGGCGTAATGGAGATGCAAGCGCGCTTCTTGACTGAGCTCTGGACGCAGCAAGAGCACAGCCAGCTGCTCGAGGCCCGCTCCGAACGAATGCATGTCACAACAACGAGCGAGACACAATCCGGTTCTCGTGGAAGGCTTCCCTACATGCAGACTGCTCTCGCTAATGATACTTCTATTCAACGCTTTGCAGCGCTCCGTGGGGACCCTCGCGCTTCGCAGTTTCCCATGGGTGACTATATCTACTTGATGAAAGATTTTGCGGCCGCTTTACACATCTTTATGCTTCTTTCAGCTGACGACACACCGCCGTTGCCGCATAATGGAAGGCCCATGGACATTCTCACGCCGGCACGATATCCTTCGCATGGGATGTTGATACCTGCGCAGATGTCCGAGGTGCAAAAGTCACTCATGCAGGTCAAAGAGACTGTGATCTCCTGCTTGACGAACGCAAAATTTGTGGCGAAGGCCGTCTTCCGCTCACTGCTGGGCGAATGGCAACTCGAGAGAGACCTCATCTCCAAACTTCCTAGTCACCCGAGCGGTCACTGGAGCGGAACAGCGAAGTTCCTCCTGCGTCAAGGGACGAAAGACGGTCTCCAATGCGTCGATGGCGACGCTGAAACTGGTGTCAGTGGCGGCCAAGGTGACGATGATCCCGGCCTAGAGTATCTATACATCGAAGAGGGCGAATTTAAGACTACAACCGGCGTCGCCTTCCCGGCGACGCGGCGGTACATCTGGCGATATGATGAGAAGACAGACAAGTTGAGTGTCTGGTTCGTGCGGACGGGCGACAAGTTCAGTCGGAAGGATCCGCGCAGAGATGAAGAACAAATGAAGGCAGATTATTTGTTTCACGAGCTGGACTTCATAGTCCCAGAGAACTACATCACCCGGAAAGATATCACCAAAGGGTGGGAGGCTAAGGCGGGCCACCTCTGCGTTGAGGACTTCTACGATGTCAAGTATGAGTTCAGGTTCAATGCCGTGAACCTGAGGGACTGGAGGCTTGGATATACGGTAAAGGGTCCGCAAAAAGACTATACTATCGATGGGACGTATAGGAGGAAACAGCGAGGAGATTCATAGAGCTCAGAGGAATTTTGGATGGAGAGTCTGACATTGTATCATCAAAACGGCCATTTTTGGTGTCGTAACGGGCAATAATAGCCTATCATCTGTTATGCAATATAGCCAAAATTCTCATCTAACCGACGTTACTATTTAGGTCTGAGTACTTGCAAGGAGTCGCCAACGTCCTTCTCGTCAGCAGACTCGAACACAAATCTCAACCGTGTACGCCGTCGTAACTGGAATCCATGTGAGCCGTGGTTGGTACTTGGGACATTGAGAGCACCGGTAAACATCGACGGTCATTGATTGCAAGCAGGAAAGCGAGAAGATAATCCAGGACAGTGTTACGGGATGTCATTTTACTCAGCGCAGTCTCGACCAATGTCATTACGTCCCTTCTAGAATTTGATGCGAGTTCCATGCTTGGCCTCAGCACCTTGAACAAGATCTCGAATGTGCGCGGGCCTCTCCAGAACTTCAGTGTCCGCGAATTGCTTGTGCTCATCCACGCTCTCCCATCCGCAGAAAAGCACCCACTCCTCCTCATCATCCCCGCCAGCAGCCTTTTCGATTCTCCATCCCCCTGTAGGCCCACCCTCCTGCCTGGCATATTGACTCAGCCACCTTATGCCCTCCTGAGACTTCACCTGTTTCTCAAAAGCAATCTTGTCCTCCGCCCGGACGCGATACCAGCTGATGGTGACGACCGGCGCATCCGCCGGTATGTCGGCATTTGGCACGTCCACATGGTACATCTCGATGCGGGGGATGTCGAGCTCGTCCCGCAGGAGGAGAAGCAGCTCCTGGTTCTCGGGGCTGGGAATGAAGTCGTCCCAGTGCTCGGATGTGGACCGCCAGTCCCCTAGCAGATATAAAACTTGGGGGTCCTCAACGCCTTGGTAATAAACGAATCGGCGGCCGGGAACACCGAGTGCCTTCTGCATGACTTCAATTGATCTGAGAAGCTTGGCGCGGAAGGCTTGGTCGGCAAGGGTGACGCCCTTGGCGAGGCGGAGGATGGCAAGCTCGGTTACGGCCATTGTAAGTAAATCTTTTGCACTCAAGGTGCACTCGACATTGATCTAGGCTGTATAGAAGAGAACAATGCGAGGCCAATGCGAACCTTGGTCGGTTGATAACAGTAGGATTTTTTCATAGCGAAGGTGACCGTGCATATTCAGTCCAGGTAACCATCATGACGCAAGCCATCCACTAAGGATGACGAACCTTGATCTCGTCGCGTTCCAATATCAATGTCGGATACCCAGACGCCATTGTTAATTCTCCATCAGAAGAACATCACGCCTCAACTATTTCGCTTTTGTCTCACAGATAGCCATTACGAGATACGATTCACGAGAACAGCTCTCCTGTCAGGTACAAATTCCCGAGGTGCCCACATCGTACCTAGCCACCTTACCATCCCGAGCACTATATGGGTGCATCTTGGCCTAATGATGCGCTGGCATCTCTTTGCTGGGGGCTCTGGTTTAGCGCTTCCACGCAACTTGTGGGTTCTTGGGTGGTATCACGCTCCTGCGCCGCAGCGTCAACGCGAGGCGAGCTTGGGCGTATGTAGTCTGAAAGGTACGCCTTACCAGATTCGTAGTATGTATGCGAGGTGCAGTTCGATAATAATACAAAGCAATTACTACTGGGTATGTCCGTCGATCGTTGACCCCTTTGTCTGGGTCGAGGACCATTAACGAGACCATTAACGAATGTATTCCCCCTTTTGGAAAAATAGAGTTTGTAGGGCTGAAGAAACATACATAGCTCGGCTTCGGAAAAGCGTTCTGTTTGAAACGTCCATGGAGACAAAAGTTTCCCCGGCCAACATCGCTTGCAGCCTGGCGAAATTGCAGGGAGGTGCAACGATCCCTTGGTATACCAGTGTCAACGCGATTGGGCCAGACCGGCGAGATCCCAGGGGTTCCACGCCACTGGAACTATAACCCAATCTACTAGGGGCGTGGTGATCCACCGCCAAGGGTCCCCCAATACACTCCAGACGACCGCATCGTGAGATCCAATCTTGGGATGATGGCTTCTCCATGGCCATGACTAGCTCGTTTGCAGTACAAGATGCGGCTCAGTCCCTCACATCTCGTTGTGCAAAAATTATCCAGTCCAAGGGCAAGGCGCTGCAGTTGATCTGCAATCCATTCTTTTTATCATCGCATTTCTATTTTCAACCGTGTTGTTGACCACACTCGTTTTTAAGCAGAGCAGCCAAGATGAAACGCTCTGTCTTCTCACTCGCTCCGGCGCTGCTGTCGCTGTCGGGGGCCGCGAACGCTGCCGGCTTGACCAACTCTTCCATGACCACCTATGTTGACTCCGTTTCCCTGAACTTCAACTTCGATCCCGTCAAGGCTGCCTACTGGACAGGCTACATCCACCATCGTCGCACTCCATTTGCGGTCTCGCCCTCCGGGAGCGTCGCATACCTTGCATACCTCGACGGGTCCGGGACCGACGTTCACGTCCAGGCAATTGACCCCACGACTTTCGCAGCCACTGGCATCAATGTCACCGTTTCGGGAGGCAAAGAGGCTGGAGGCCTTGTCGCCCAGGATGATGGGTTTGCCCTCTTGACTAACGAGGCTATGCCCTCTGGTACTACGAACGCCCCTCCTGGCGAGACGCCCGTCCCTGTTCTGTACAGGTTCTCTGCTACCGGCGAGCAGCAGTGGAAGACATGGCTTGGCGGCCCAAACGTCACAGACGCCGAAGGCCACAGTAGGTTTTCTCCAGAGATTTATTCATGTTTCCTTAATGCGTAGCATTCTTCTCTAACGGTACGACAGTGGCCGCCACCGACATGAATGGAGACCTGGTTTACTCCAACACCACCGGTCGGTACGCAGCCTACACGGTGGTGACAGCCTATGACGGGGATGCCGACGGGCATTTCGGTGATGCTATACGCTATGTCGAGGACTCCACGGGTGAGATCGTCGTCATCGACGGCGCCAGCTCGGACTGGGGCTGCTCTCACAACACCGGTATCGCTCTAGAGGCCGCTGATGCCGCTCCCTACGCAAGTGTCTGCGCCGAGGATCAGGGCGGGATCTGGCTGAACAGCAAGGGACAAGGCATGACCACCGAGGGTGTCAAGATCTCCAATGAGAACACTACGAACGGCGCAGACGGCGAGCCTCTCGGGGGAATGTCTGGTTCTTACAGCAACCTTGCCCGTTGGCAGAATGGGGATGGCTATATCTTCGCGTGGGTCTCCCGTGGCGCGATTGACCTGTACGAGAATACCTGGATGGGCACAGGGTACACATCTTCCTACAACCGCACAAACGGCCGCAATGTAGCCATTGCTACCTTCACCGACAAGTACACGATGGTCGAGGCTGAGGCTTCTAGCACGGTCGGCGCTGCATCGGGCGACTCCCAAGTCAACTGGATCACAAAGACCACCACAGCTGATATGAGCAATGCTCACGTCGCCACGTTCGACGGCAGCAATGCCCTCGTCACCTGGGAGGAGATTGCCGATCCTATGTGCGAGTACATCGCGTTTGGTTGCCGTGGAACCTTTACTGGAGCTTACTACCAGCTGGTCACCAACACTGGTAATGGCACGGCTGTTGGCGAGCCTCTGGTCAAGTCCGATGTCTACGTCTCGGGTGATATGGTGACCATGAACGACGGACGCATCTGCTGGCCATATGTTAACATGGAATGGGATCTGAGCGGCGTTGTTGGCTGGAGCTACACCTCTACCAACGTCACCAAGATGAGCTTTGCCTGCATGAGCCTCGACAGCTCCTCCTCATCGGCATCGTCGACCACTGCGGCCGCCTCGTCATCAGCCGCAGCCACCTCTTCAGCAATTGCGGCCACATCAACCGAGGTAGCCGTCGCCGCTGTTTCTACAGACTCGTCATCAACCCTCGTCTCCTCAGTCGCTGTCGCCAGCAGTGAAGCTGCCACTACTGAGGCTGCCACCACATTGGCTTCCACGACGGTGGCTCCCACCACGTTGGCAACCTCTGTCATCGCCACAACCTCAAGGCAAGTCACTTCTTCCACGAGTGAGGTATCGTCTGTATCAAGTGCCACTCAGTCTGCTGGTGGCTTCTGGCCCGGAGGCTCTGGTTTTGGCTGGGGTAATTGGGGTCACGGCAACTGACATGTCCTGTGCTCATAGCAAGGCAAAGTGCCACCGATCCAAGTAAGCCATTGGTAGCTATGTGAATCGGACTTCTGCAGTGCAGGTATGGTCGGTACTGTTTCAGGCCCAGCGTTCTCGTCACTCTGAGATGATATTCGTGTACATACCGTTTTGACACACCTACTTATCAGCGTAAGGATGTGATATATATATAAGGCTTCTGACACTCATAAATACACCTGTTGTGACTTGTCCTCGATTCTTCCCGACTTCTAGCGATTATTGACACTCTAATGAATGTATACTACCCGAACAAAATGCTTTCTCTCTGCTGCCATGGTTCCCTCGTCTCGAACATTCTCGCATATAATGTTTGAAGAATTAAACCTCCTGGTCAGAGTGTCGGTTATCCCATATCAATTATCGGTACCTTTAAGTTATCTAGCAATGGGGCGAGGCCGAATTTGCTTTGACTCGGCTCCCCTTCCACAGACAATACCGATCTTCGTCGCTAGGCTTTCCGCCACGCACTGACACCGCAAGTGACGTCTTTCAGCAAAGATGTTCCAGCATAAGGCCGAAATTCTGCGTCTTCAGCAATAGTCTGGGAAACCCAAAGTTCAGAGTTTAAACCGAACTTGATCAGATCAATATCTTCCCATCTAATGGATCCAATTATTTTTAATGCTTGCTTTGCTCCATCTTTACGCCCTCCACTGTCGAGCCATCGGAGATGTATGATTGGGGTCTTCGCATGATATTATTTGCAGCCTTCATACTAGTATGGAAGCAGCTAATGGTACCTCCATCAAGTACATAAGTGTGATTTTCACACCTTGTCGATATTGACATATGAAGTTTCTACACCATTCCTTCCTTCAGCAAAGTTCGTTGTCAAATATTTGCTCCATCCACTCGCCCGTCCCGAAGAAGCCGTAAGCAGGCATAGTGAATAGCGTCTTAGGATAAAGAACGCGATTCCTAGGAAGCTCTGCCGTTCGAACTTGTGACGTGTCACTGCTGACAATATCCTTGTGTGAGTTGATGCTTGCCAGCAAACCTTCACGAAATTTCACCAAATTACGTTCCAAAACCTTGAACAAGTCATCCTCAGTAGTTTCTCCGGCGTCCGAACTTGCTTGGCCGGAAACTCTGATGATTCCATCCATGATTGACATCACATCAAGGCTTTTTCGTGCGGCTTCAGCGTCCCACACTGGGTCGTCGAGCGTGGACAACTTAAAGAGTGTCACAAGGGATCGACCCACTTGGAGAAGGTGCTGGATAGAGAGACCGACCCAAGCAGATGGTGAGATGGATAGCCAAATTTCAAAGCAGGATTTAACAGCCATTACCGACTGCCAAAGAGACTCCAAGAGCTCTGTGCTGGGCACGCCGTTCGCTGCTATAGCGTGCTGGAAAGATTCTGTCGTAGCATCGCAGATACAGAGCTCTACATAGCGACCTTGAGCCCGAAGGAGATCTTTTGGTCCCAGAAGTCAGTCGAAGGGCACTTTGTTAAACTTGAGCTACCCCGTCTTACCGGCTTGCACCATGCTCGCTGTTATAGACATCTCGATTTGACGAAGCTGTTTACGTAACGCGTCGCGGTAGAATATCAACGGCGGAGACAAAAGGCCTTGATGCCCGCGTAGGTCATGCACCTTCTGCGTGAGGAGCTCGAGACGGACCTGTACTGCCAGCACTGCATCTGAAGGGGTTGCAGCGCATGACTCGATACGCTGAAGGCACTCCTCTAAATGTGGCGTCCAGGGCAAAGGTTCCATCTGTTTGTAATATGCGGAGACCCTACCAGAACAGAGCATATCGCATTAGCTTTCTTAGTACAACGACGGCAAATTATATTATGTTAAAGAAGCTGAAGACCCACGAAGCGCTTAGCATAAAGCAGCCAAGGACCGCTCGGCTTTGTTCGAGAAGTTCACCATTGTGATCCCTGGAGGATCCAGGGTTGTCGGTGCAAAAATCATGTTTTTCAAAACCAGGATGATTCAGAAGCTGATGTGTCAACTTCTGGTTTGGATCATGTAGACCAAGCTCGTAAACGACGGACACGGCGAGATTTAGGAGACGAGAGATGCTCTTATTGTTGAGATGTGTATCATGACTCCATGCGACGAATGTCAAAAGAGCCAGCAACAGGTCGATACTAGAATGATTTTCTAGGATCAACTCCTGGACTAGGATGCGTTTCAACTCTTTCCCTCTCGTGAGTTTTGTCTGCGTGGCGGGCGTGGCTACCGTGAAGATAGCTAGCAGCAAGAATGGCCGGTCCCTGCCAAGGATCTCTATCGAAGTCTCCGGAGGAAGATGGAGAAAAGGGCAGTCAGGGAGCAGCTTCTCGCGGAACAACGCTAAGCAGGCTTGTTTCTCAAGATCTGGAAGCTCAAGAGCATTGCTGATATTTCTAAGGGATTTGTCACCGAGACAAGAAACCGACGCTATCCTCATTCGCTCCGGCTGCGTCCCGCCGGCATGGTCGTTCGAGGCAGGTTTAATTGGTGTTGACGCTGCAAAATCTCTGAATATCGTGCTTGGGATGTTGGCGATAGCTGGGTCTTGCACATCAGACATTGCATCAAATCTTCTGGCGTGGATCTCACGTTGCAGAGCAGTCTGCACCAATTCCACGGGATCGGGAGACTCCGCGGCATTCTGTAGCGACGAAATGATGCCTTCGACCCTTCGTTCAAGTTGCGCAATCTTGGGACCGGACTTTTGGCTTCTCTGAGCTTTGCGACGACGAATCGCATCCGATGGAATGCACTGCTGGCCAAGTCGGTGGCATCTGGATCATCGCACGTGAGCATTTCGGCGAAGGGTAGTTTCGGAAGAAAAATGCGACTGAATGAGACTGAAGTACGTACCTCTCACATATTTCCGGATTGTCCCGCAAAATGCATTTGCATTTCGATTTGAAGCACTGCATGCAGGCCTGACCGTAAGGCGCCGGTTGTCCCGGGCGTCTGTTGCCCATGTCGGATTTCAGGATCCAGTGGAAGTTGTTGGCATGCCCAGAGGATGGTAGTATGTATGGTTGACTGAGAATTAAAATCCGTGCTAATCATGCATCGGAATTGGCGGAAACTTGGTGTTTATTGACTATGTTCCTAGAAGGGACCGGATTTCCACTTGTCCGAAATCCGCAACTACGGTTGGGGACTTAACGGACATTACGAGCGCTGATCGCTGCTGTGAATTTGACCTTAGTTCCGGCATACCGAAACACATCAACAAAGGAATATGTGTATTTTGTAATTATAAGATGAAAACTGATGATGACTTAGAAGATATGTTTAAAGGTTCTGAGATCTCGGTTGCAGAGCATATCAGGGACTCCGGTCTGCCGTGCATCTACCAGGTCAACTTTACCAAGACCGCCGCCAACGTTGAGAGAGAGAGAGAGATTACTTATGACAAGCCGCTACAATATTTGTCAACCACTATGAGCTGTAAACGCATTATGTAGTGATTCTGGGAACGCATGCCCTGAATCAGGCATAGCTCTCGAGTCTTGGGCGTCCTCTTACGGCGTGTCTCAAAATGCGGTCGCCTATTCTTTCAACGTACTAGAATGTATTGAAAAATACTTAGTGGATCGATTCGACACCACTTTGAGGTAGCCCCGTACACTCAAGGTGTGAAGTACTGCCTTCTCTGTTGCTGTTTCTGATGCTCGGGAAACATAGTGGCGTAGAACTCAGACCAGCCTCCCATCCTTACACGGACTAGATTGTACTTCTCAGGATCCTTCGAAGCAGCCGCATAAGTAGAGGGATCAGCGCATGTAAGCGAGATCAAGTTTCCACCGACATCACCAGCGGCATAAGCCTTGACGAACTTTTGTAACTCTTCCAGGGGGAATGACTCTTCGATATTCTGTGTGGACGTTAGAAAGCTAAGCCAGATGGTTTGGAAATACACAAGACAGGGAGAGGATTAGCTTGTAGCTACATCCAGAGGTAAAGGCTCCGAGTGCGTTGTCCAATGCCAGGTCGCATGTACTCTATAAGTACGCATGATCCTTGGCTCTTGAACGCCCTAGAAGTGAACAATTGGGAGATACGTACCATATCGACCGGAGTTGCATTGGAAAGTCCATACTCGGCTGCATGGCCCTTGACGCTCTTCATCGCCTGGTAGATGTTTCGGAAGCGCGGGTTCGGGGGAAACTGGTCTTGAGGCGCAGGTGCCGGCGACATATCTGAGGCGAGGGGCGTGCCGCTGCGCCGTCCATCGGCTGATGCGCCGCATGCTGCTCCATCACCGACATAGCCCTCAAACGTCCCGATGCCAGGCGTGACCACGAACTCGAACCCCCCGGCGTCATTCTTGTAGCGCTCCTTGATTGCATCAAGCTGGGGCTTGAGCGCAGGGGAGGGATTGTCCTTGTCCATAACACCTACGCACAGCCTGACGAGATGGTCCATAAGCCATTCGCCAAGGGCATTAACCTCTGGATCACCACCGCCCCACTTAGGTAGGGCCAGAGCAACATCTCGTAGTTGTTGGAATCGCAGACCATGCTCCGCAGCGTCGGCAGGCCCCCTATCGAACGTGATGTTAGCATCTTGACTGTTTGGGCGCTAAGAAATATAAAAGGAGGCGTCTAGAGAGACTTAATTAAGACCCCGTAGGCGTCGAGGTATAAAAGGGGGTTTAACCCTAGAACGGCCAAGAAGAGAAGAGTATCCTTTCAAACACGTACAAGAGCTGATCTTGGAACGGCTCGACCATGTTGAATCCCCAGTCATTCATCAGGCAGCGAACCAATTCCTTCAGCGTCGTGACTGCGGTCTCTGAATCGTAGACCAGCTTCTTGATAGCGAACAGAGAGTCAATTGTGTTCGATACGCCCATACACATTGGCGCAATAACGTGAAAGCGGCCACCTCCATCAGTCAAATCTCGTCCCTTCTCCACGCAACCATCGATGACTACCGACAGTAGAGGACTAGGGCAGACGCTGACAAGATTGCCATAGTTGCTGAGCATGACATTGTAGCACTGTACTACGAGCCACTCCAGCTGCTCCACAAAGACCTCTTGTAGTTGCTCGAAAGTATTGATGTCCTTAGCGGGCGGGGAACGGAATGTCTGCTTCATTCCCCGGAGGTATATCGGCCCAGCGGCGGCATAGGTCGACCCTTGGTTGAGAGTCTGCTCCAGCGCCTGCATCAGGCCGACACTTGCAAAGGTAAAATCGTTCGCACCAGCGAACATGGGCTCATAGCAGCCATCTGCGGCATAGTTCCTCGACCATGCTCGCGTGACAGTGCTTCCGGAGTCCAATAGACCTTGGCAGAGCTTGTCGTCGTTGTAGAGCATCGGCTGCGCACCGCCTGACAGGAGACACTTTGCTGCCTCGTCCAGAAACTCTTCTGGAATGTCCTTGTAGGTGCGTAGCGATACGGTGGGAGCGTTGACAGGGATGCGTCGTGCGGCTTTCAGGAAGAGCATCGTGACCGGGTTCGCCCCGCCCTTAGGCTTTTCATCATCAGTAGCCTTGTATCCGCCCACGGTGATTTGTTGTACCCACTGGTTGATACCGCCACCCTGAGGAAAGTTGCCACCGATCCCACACACCGCACATGTGCCTACGTTGCAATAGTCGTAGATGAAAGCGCGGTCAATGAAGGCATTCTCTCCAATCTTGATGAAAAGACAGTCGATGATGTCCTGGGCCTGCTCCGTTGACAGGTCCGTTTCACGCTGCCAGAAGGGCCATAGAATTTGGTCCAGACGGCAGAAAGAAGTGAGCTCTCCTACGAGATGCAGGCAGCAGTGGAATGAGAAGATCAGCTGGACCGCGTCCTGGAAGCTCTCAGGCGGATGATCCACAAGACGTCGCAGGCGTGCCGCGATATCCTGCATGTTCTGTACATCATCGGGGGCTAGTTCGGGCAACTGAGCTGCCCTGTCGCAGTTCAGCGCCCAGTTCTCCAGGTATGACTGAACAGCATGCATCGAGATGATTGAGGCTCTGAAGAACGTAGACTGCGTGTCATCACCGGCCTTGCTTTCGCGACGGCTTTGAAGGTCGTCAATGAGCCCCTGCACGCCTTTCTTGACCAATAGATCATAGTCGGGCACGATGTGCCCCATTGAAGCGAACTCGTTCAGCCCATTCTTTAGCCAGAACGCGAGTTCCTCGTCTTTGTCCAAATAGGGCACAATCTCCTTGCCGCGTCCAAGGGTGAAATCTGGGATCTGTCCGACAATGAGCTCCCTGGGCTGAATGCGCAGAAGATTGTTCTCCTTGGCGATCGAAGAGTCTGGTGAAGAGAGAAGAGATGCCAAAGTGTGAGTATTCGCGAGCGCTTTGCGCAATGCTACATCTTTCTCGTGGCCTCGAAGGATCTCCTTGTCTTTGGGGTCGAGTAAGGTCTTCAGATGAGGCAGCCGAGGGAAATTCTGTCGGTGCAGCCATCCGTCACGCCAATGATTGAATGCTCTCGCCATCAGACCAAGGATGCGGTCACTAGGAGGATCCCCACCGACGTAAAAACGCTGGCCCATTTGGTGTAGATAGTCCTGCGAGTTGTAGAACAGATAGCCGTTGTTACTTCTGACGGCCCAGTGATCCTCCTCGTAGATGTCCTTGAGGCTCGACAGAGCAGTAATGCCCAGCTCAGCTGCTGCTGGGACGTACCAATAGCTGCCGCCAATGCCCTGAACAGTCGATAGCAGACGGTCCGCAGCGTGCCCGGCATGCTTTCCAATCAGGTGCTTGAGTAGCTTCTCAAAGCGTTCCTGATCGTTGCAGTAGGCCACAAACATGACGCCCTCTTCACGCGCAGAGTGCCCGCCAGATGTTCCGTAGGGCATAGCTTGTCTCAGAATCTTTTTCTGGTCACCGTTGGCATCTCGCACGTTGCCCGCCCGATGAACATGCCCACGCAGGCCATGCTGCGACAGGACGGCGCCGTCCACGTTCCGGCCGATCATCTCATCCTGGGCGTCTGCCGTCTGAGACGCAATACCGCCCCAATCGAACTCGAACTTTTGGCTGAGGGCGAAACAGGCTCCGGGATAAGGACCGTCACGAATGAGAATGTCTTCGACGAGTGTGACTGGGTCATTCGGATTGGTGATGCCATCCACGTAGCGGCCCCCGATGACACGACTGTCGGAACGCTTGCCACCAATAGTGATGTCAATTTGTCCGGACCCTACCAGAGGCTCAAGATCTGGGAGGACTTTTGCCACAATCTCGTCGGCCTTAGCGTGACTCGGTGCTTTGAAATAGAGAAGCACATCTCCTCCGGTGTTTCGAAATTTCCGAGTGTCACTGTGCTTCCCGTCGAGGACCTTGGTGCGGATTGGAATATCGCGACCTGTCCATTTGCCCCAGAGCGCAGGAGAGAAGGCAACAACAAGACCGCAATCAGGATGCTTAGTGATGATGGTATTGTCCAGGTCAGTAATCAACCCGGTAATGGCCGTGTGCATTTTATCATCTTGCTGTTTCAACTTGATTGTCAAGAGCTGACCAAAGACTGGTTTCGTGAAGAGGCCCTTTTGGGCACCCAGCAGGGTTTTGTCCAATGCCATGATGTCTTGCTGTTGCACTTTCGCTTTCATACAGCTGTCTACATACGACTATGGGGCTTTATATACTTAACGCCCTTCAGTGCCACCCCCCCCCCTTCCTTTTGCCTGCTTGACCGGAAACAGACATGTCTCAAGCATGTCCATCTATTTACCCCTCTTTCAACAACATCATCTTGAACGTGCAACCGGCCCTGAGGAGAAAGTACGACCTGCACTGTCGGTGTGGCTTCAGTTTCGAGAATTATGGCCAATCGATGTTGCCAACGTATCGCAATTCTCGGCTTAATTCAAGCCTTCCCCCAACCTTCGCATAGATTGCGTAATATGGCTTGAATGCTGTCACTATCCTCCGGCTTCATGCAGTCACACAACGATCGGTATATTTGCAAGATTCCCGCGCAGAGTGATACGATAATCAGTGGCGCAACACGCAGGCGGCAGAGGCCCCTCACTGTGTTACCAAGGTGCAAATTGAGCAAATAATGTAGAGACGCATGGTGTGGTGTGAGGTGACCTCCAGCTTTGCTGTTCAGTTACACTGTCTCAAACTTCCCCTGACCTTTTCCTCGTTTGAAAATTACATTTACTTTATTGTCAACGGTACGGCCGTGTCGATATGGCTCCTTTTGAAAACTCGACCGTGCTCTGGCTCACTGCCGACGAGCGTAGAATGAGATTCCCATGATGTTACCTG
Organism: Chrysoporthe cubensis; assembly: GCA_001282315.2. NCBI lineage: Eukaryota > Fungi > Ascomycota > Sordariomycetes > Diaporthales > Cryphonectriaceae > Chrysoporthe > Chrysoporthe cubensis. The sequence continues at coordinate 727,131 of LJCY02000003.1, read as the reverse complement.
TGGTCACCGTCGTGCGTCAATTTCTCATATCTACACCGCTGTATGTTTAGTACTAGTACTGGAGCCGAGGTTTCAAAGTACTTGCGAGATTTCCAGAACTATCTAGGAATCATCATGTATTGCAGGCATGCTTTGACCTGATGTTAGGAAGTGCCTTGCTTGCCATCTCTTGAAGCCCTGCCGAAGACAGTCACGTTCAGTTGGCATTACAAGTTGTCTATCAGCGAATATGGCTCAATGCTCCCAATGCAGATGCCATAACCTTACTATCACAAATAATACATACGAAGTGGAGAGCTCTGGACTCGAGTGCATTCCTTGGAATCCTTGAATATTTCATTCTAGCCTATTGAAGCGTCTATCATATAGCTCATTTGTGTACAGGATGTCGCAATTTGTATTATTTAGTTTTAATCGTGAAGGTTTGGTCATACTGTCCATCCTGAGCTCCATCCCTTTCCCGTCATACCTCTCTATCCCACCCTCTATCTACCTGCACTCACCATCATAATTCCACGGGTATCTGCTCTCCTACACTGGCCTATGACACCCATCGCAGGATATTAAACTTCTTGAACTATTCTCGTTATATCTCTAGGATCTGCTACGGCGTTTCTACCGGCATCTCATGGCTGACTGTGTAAGTAGCATCTCGTAATTATCTTTCCGACTCTGGGGCATGTGTAATTTGAGAGGAACAAGAGCCAAAAAGTATGAGAGCCGCGTGTTGTTGCCGCTAGTGGCCCAGGTGACACTCCTAACCCTCAAAATAGACAATAAATTGCATCATTGGGCTTGTCATAGCTCCAAAAACACGTAGGCACACCGGTGATTCCCTCGTCATCCTGGACGCCACAACAACAAACACTACCTTCGAATAGATTGAGCTTTCGAGCAACCAACACGTCATGCATTCGGTTTTCAGGCGTGTGTACGCTAGAGCGAGGCTGGCATTTTCTGCGTTGCTCCCGCTTGAGACACCTCAAGAGGCAAGCCAGCTGACAGTATTTCGTTTGACGCCACGGTCTGCAAGCTGACTGAGCACAGGACGGCACAGAGCAGCAAGTCGTCCAGCAGCCGCCTTCCCAACCAGCCCAGTCTGAAGATGTGAGCTAGCTCAGCTTTGAGCCCAGTCTTGTGTTTGGAGACATTGATCTAACCTGTCGCGCTCCAGGAAGCCTTTACGTTTGTTCGCACCGGTTCTTTTCCTTTCCTAAGGCTGCCACCAGAACTGCGCAACATGATATACCAGTTCTACCTCACTCCTGTCAATTACGTCGGCGTCCGAGCATTCGTGTCATTGACACAACCTGCTCTTACCCGTGTCAGTCGTTTGCTTCGGTCAGAGACACTTGATATGTTCTACAGCCGTAGCAATTTCGCCATCTGCCTCAGAACTTCTGATCCCTCCGTCGAAGTAGCCGGAGAGGAGCACCAGCGCCTGAGATTACTTCGCGTGTTGAGGCTGCTCGTCGCGCGTGGTCATTTTGATCTGATCAAGAACTTCACCATCATATGCTATGCACCAGAAAAAGATAATCCGTTTCCCGGTTCAACAGTTGTAGTACAGATACGAGTCTTGACCAAGAAGCCTCTCGTCTACCCATGGTTTAAAACAGGAAATTCCGACCCCTACAAAGAGGCTCAGGGTGGGGAGTGGTTCTGGGATGTGGATAGAATCGGCAGTGTTTCGACGGACTGGGCTGATATTGAGTCAGTCAACGCTGAGGTCGAGTTACAGAAGCAAACGCAGTATGCTGTCCTCAGGGGCGCCGGGGCTCCTGCCTTCACATCAGTCGTTGATGACATCCCTCCGGGTCGTATCTGCGAGGTCTTGCACCTGTTGCTCAAGAAACCAGGCACGGAGAGATACATATTCTCGTGAGTTACAAACAGATGAATCTATCCCTTCTTGCGGGCGAGTGCTGACAAGCCTGAGCAGAGAAGTGCGTCTACAGAGAGATTTCCGGCTGGACGAGCAACCTTGAGTCAATGAGGGTGCTTGGAATTTGAATTAGGTAGACGGTGCATTTATGGGCTGCATGCCTTTGATTTGGGACGACGAAAGCCTAGCAAACATTCACAATCTGTTTGGTAGAGAAACAACTTGATGCCGTGATCAACCTCTCCTCTGCACCATGTGCGTTGGACTGTCGGTCGTCCAAGTGCCAAACAATAGATATTTTCTTACATGTCTCCAAGCCACCATGACAGAGTATCCACCAGCGAGCTCTTATTGTCCTGCGTTTTGCTTCCTTCCGGGGCAACCCAAGCCACCCTCAAGTCGGGACGAATGAGAAGTGCCTGGACACCTTTCCATTTGTCGCCAACTGGCTCAATATCCTTCTCGAGCACCTTGACGCTGGTTCTGTAAGGGCTAGACAAGACACTCGCCTTGAGTGCGTCTTTGTCACCAGGAGTGCAGCTCGCTCCGGCCAGGAACGCGAGGACGAAGATGTTCTGCATCGACGCCTCGAGTAGGTCATGCTCATGTGAATCTGCAATATGCGTCAACCGAGATCCGACTGTCTGATGTCCAATCTGCGCGCTATCTGGGTTAAGCTGATATGGTCCGGTCGGATCGTCAAACCCCGTGACGCGTCGCGCCCACATTTTATTGAACGCTGGCTGTTCAAGCGCCTCCAGGATGAATTCTGACACGGCCTGCTCCTTGTCGATGGTCGAGAAGAACACGAGCATCTGGACCTCCACGTTTCGCATAACGGCCTCAACAGCGGGCCTGCGCTCTCGTGTGTAGCTGTCCAGGACGCGGGCGACCACGTCCCGGCTCGAGATCCTGTCAGTCACCACCATCGCAAGCTTCCACGCCAGATTCGTCGCATCTGCGAGACCAGCATTCATCCCCTGTCCTCCAGCAGGAAATAGCTGATGCGCTGAATCCCCCACTAGGAACACCCGGTCGGAGCGGTATGTGTCAGCGTGGCCCATGCCGTTTCCCGTCACGGACGCCCACTTTATCTCCTTCAGCCCATAGTCGGTGCCGAGCACCCTCTTCGCCCACTTCACAATAAAGTCCTTGCTTGGCACGCTCGGTCTCTGGCCATCAGCGTATTCCGTAGGTGGGAACAGCCCTATGAATCGGGCCATGCGCGGCCCAATCATGAATATGAGCGCCTTTTCCTCCTTAACTATGGCGGTGCGCAGTGGCGGTGTATCCTGCTGTACAGTGCAGTCCGCTAGCCAGCCATAGCGGGTGGCCTTGCTTCTCTCCGAGGTAATGTGAGCCGCTTCGCGGACGGGACTGCGCGCACCGTCGCAGCCAACCAGCCATGAGGCTTTGATAGTCTCTACCTCCCCGTCCTGTCTCTGGAAAGTCGCAGTGACCGCATCTGCATCCTGCTCCAGGCCTACAAACTCCTGGCCCCATGCGAACGGCATTCCGACCTCTTCACACCGCTGCAGTAGTAGCTCTTCTGTCTTCGACTGTGGCAACGAACAGTTGAAAGGGTACTTCGTCCCCAGCACATCGTAATTGAGATCCAGGTATCGCGATGCCCCGCCAAAGTGGTTACGAGGAATGGGGATTCCACAGGCAAGGAATCGCTCCGCGATGCCGAGGCTGCGGAAGACCTCGAAAGAGCTGGCGCTGAAGTTCTGAAACACCACAAGCGTTCAGTATCTGCTTGCTTCGGAGTCTTTCCACGTGCCTACATGATCATGGGAGCTGATTCGGAGGTGGAACACAACTAAGAGTACGCCACACAGAAGCCCTCCGTAACTCCCAACAAGGATTGTATCTGATCAAAGGGATGGGGAAGGAAGAGGTTTGTGATGGACCTACCAAAGCCTTGGACCAGTCGTTGATGAGGTCGCGCGAGGGCCGCTTGTCTGCGACGAGGATGGCGGGGGCTGGAACGCCGGCCTGGTGGAGAGCCAGTGCCATGGTGAGGCCCACGGGACCGGCACCGACAATGAGGACTTGTGGCGAGAACATCTCCACGTCTGGTGGGATCGATAATGTGACAGGCCTTGAAGGGTGCACGCCGCTGGGGAGTGGCGAGCACTTCGAAGAGCGCTGGCCCGTTGCTGCCGGGATCGATGGTGATCTTTATACGCAATAGAGTCTCATCCCATGTGGTTCCTCATGACTATACTTCGCAGTCATTGGGCGGACCACCTCGGGCTCAAACATCTGACCGAACCACCGCCATGAAGTTACAACGGGGTTGCAAGCGTGTCGAAATCTTCTGCGTTCGACATGCAAGAGGATTTTCCACACTATCATTCCTTCTGCTTTCCGGATCTCATTACCCCCGCTTCCCTTCCCTCTCCCCTTCCTCCTCGTGCTCACCGACACCAGCCGCTGGTGTCGAGGTCCACGAACCCATTTCTCAAGTTGGACGCAGAGGTGAACTCCAACAACTTCGGCATCCTTGTCAAGGTATTGCAAGTTGGGACACGCAACGGTTGTCAGAGTGGGGTCATAAGGTTTCCGGATCCTCGCTTTCGGAGGTCACAGCTCATCGTTCCTAGCTAAAAGGTTTACCAATCGCATGAAGGTGAGGACGAATTGGCAGGGGAAAACTTGTTTTCTACGTACATTAAGCTCATGTTGTATGTAAAGTATATATATGCATATTATCATAATTATTAATGCCCAAGGGATTTGTAATTGTAAGCGAAGCATGGTTCGGCGCGTAAATGGCAAAGAGCATGAAAGTAAAATATGCGAAGAAAGGGTGATGAAGCACAGAGGACAAAGCGGAGGCATCTATCAGTAGAACCAAGGCGTAGCTAGAGTCAACTTTAGGTACAAGGCGTATGACTTGCAAGCGTGAGCTGCCGTACAAGCAACGAATAGACTTTTCGCTAGTCTATCGAAACGGCGCATTTCTGCGAATCAAATATGATTGCAATGAAGCCGCTGATATCGTATACAAATCGGTGATATGTGCTTGCCGGTTTGAAGTTGTCGTCAGAATGAAGATCTTAGATGAGCCCACGTTTGATGGATATTTAAATTTTCAATCAAATGCCTTCCTTCTGCTTCGCGAATCATTCTTAGATGAGTCTTGCTGACTTCTAGAAGGACCTTTTACCATGGGAAGTCAGGAGAAATGCGTCACTCTGCCATAATCTTCACGCTAGTCGGACTTCCCAGCAGTTTGAGCGGATATTTCATGTTCGTGCAGAGTACAGTGCAGTTTAAAAAGTAAAATCAGCAAACATCTTGGCATAGACGACGCGCCAGGTACGTCTCCGCAGACGTAGATCATGCCAAAGTCCCTTTCTACTTCTCTGCGCCATGAGATCGAAGGAGGCTCGCAATGTCCCTCTTCCCTAGCCTCTTCGCCTTCTCCAGCGGCGTTTCTCCAGCCTCGTCCAATAGGTCCGTCCGTGCCCCTCGCTTAAGTAGGAACTGCACAAAGTCACTCTGTGAGTCCGTCTGGCTATAGCTGAGCGCACCGCCCTCAATAGCGAAGTGCAGTGCACACCCCCACGGAACTTCGATCGGTTTCATGTTCTCGTCGTATTCGGATTTCGTGAATATCTCGTCGACACAGGCGCCACGCTCCAGCAGCAGCTCCGCGTTGCGGATACGCCAGTACTGTGCAGCTTGACGGAGGGCTTGTGATCCCTGGATGCGGGCGCCGTGTTTGAGCAGGAGTTGCAGCATTCCCGAGGTAGGAAACCTTGCAGCCGCTCCCAGGAAGGTGTCTTTGTTAAAAGTATAATGACCGTTGGGTTCTGCTTCCTTAGAGAGCAAGAATTCGGCCAGGTCCGTCTGGTCCGCAACCACTGCTTGCGCTAATGGTGAGATGGCTCGGTCTAGGTTGATATTGGGATCCATGCCATGGTCAAGAAAGACCCGGAAGACCCCGAGGGGATTCTTCCCGCTGAGACCCTCGTGAATGACGCTGTCTTCGTAGATGCGCCACTGATTGGGGATGTCACGAAAGGCGAGTCCATCTGGTAGGCGGGGCTCCCACTTCTTGGGGGTGGTTGCACAGCCGGGGAGGTGTTGGAAAAGGAATCGAATGCAGTCCGCCTGGCCTTCCTTAGCTGCTGTCTGAAGGAGAAATTGGTCAGTTGGAAGATGAGTCGGAGGAACACTTTGTGCCTCTCGAAGTAGTGCTCGGATATCGACGACGTTGCCGGTGGAGCATGCAATGGTGAGCTTCCGACCCAGCTCTTCTATGCCGGCATTAGTCTGAGGACCCCCATGCCCCACGCACGATAGAGGGGGGAACTCACCTGCACTAGTCATGGTGAAATTGCTTTCCCTTTGTGGCTTAAGAATATATACTCGTTGACACGGATTGTACTTGTCTAGAAGGACAGCAGGAGCTGGACGAGAGGGGATTTGTCGGCCTTTTATAGCCGCTATGCATCAAAGTTAAGCGCCACCCTGGTGAGGTCGTTCATGCACTTGAGCATATAACACTAGGGTATCAGGCCTACAAAAAAAAACCCCCTCCTTGTCATGTACTGGGGTAATTGTTATATAGCTACGGGGCGCAGCTTCCATGGCAGTCACTCTACTATTTTAGTATCATGTTCCATAAATATTCCCAAACTGGATGATATTAAATCTTTTCTCTCTTCCTTCTGCATGTTATTATTGACCAAGTACTGTTGTATTCTACCACGACGCACGTATCAATCCGACTCAAATCAAACGACGCACTGGGTATACGAAAGCCCGGCGTGCAGACATAATTGTTACAAATAGCAGTGCAACTAGATTATAGATAATATATGTTGTTATTCGCGTGAACAGAATCACAGAGGACGCAGGAAAATGCCCGTAAGGCTATAGTAGTGCTGCTACTCGTTTTTCATGCCGGCATGAATTGGTTGCTAGGACTAGCATCTATCTAATGTCTAAGAACAACGGAAAAGCTGCTCTTTCGGCTACGCGATCCCTACTGCGGCGACCCGTCCGCGCTTATGAGGGCGTGTGTGAGATGGTAAGCAAGCCAACTGGAGAGGCGCCGCTATCATCAAAGTAACCATCATCTCCCTTCCTTTAGTCGCTCATGCTCTTGATATCCTTCTTATACGTGGCCTTCCCGTTGGAACCCTGGGTGTACTGCATGATCCTCTTGACCTTGCCCGAGCCGAGAGAGCTGATGAGAACGGGCTTCTCCACCCGATACCAGCAGTTCGTGCAGTCCGCCTTCGTCTGCGCCGTCGCACGGTCCGGTGTGAAGAGGACCCACACGTCGCCGACTGCCTGCTGGGCAAGCGCCCTCGAAGCCGGGTCCCAGAAGTTGGCAACGGCATCTTCCCAAGTCTTCCAGTGGTATCCAGTTTTTCCGCCGTTCTGGAACTGCTCCCACTTGTTGCCAATCAACATCTCCAGGGTGAAGCGCGAATTGGACTTCGCAAAGTCCTGAGCTTGCTCTTCGGGAACTCCCGACCAAAAGGTTACCTTTTGGTTGAAGTTCTTGTATTTGCTCTGGCTCTGGAGACCCGAAAAGAAGGCATTGAAATCCGCGGCTGTGGGAGGATTGTTCGCGCGCTTGACAGAGTCGATACCGGCATTCTCGCCTACCGCCTCGAGGGATCCATCCAGGCCGGTGTACGTTTCGTTAAGTGCATGACGTTCCTCGATATATGGCACCAGGTTGCTGCCTATTAACGCTCTTGCTTTAGTACTCGGCCAATATTGGATTTGTATGCCCGCGCTCTGTCTGAACCGGCTGGATAGGATGGTATGGAGGAGGCCTTACCGTGCTCCGCACTGACGCTGCTACCGGGTATGGTGGGAGCGCCAATGACATTGGTGATCCCGGCCGAGAAGGCCAAGAGTGAGAAAGCGGACGTCAGGACACGCATCTTGAACGAGTAAAGATGATATGTATGCTAGGTGCCTTGAATGGGATGCGTTGTTTTTGCTGTTGTTCTGTTGCTGTTGTTGTTTTTGCTGTTGCTGTTGCTGTTGTGAGGGTGGTGGTTGTGGTTGTGGTTGTGTTTGTTCTGCGATTCTCTTTCTCGATCCAACCGGACTTGAGGACCTATTTATCTGCGTCGTGCAGTAGTCGTATCTCTAGGTATTGCTTCACCACTTCAGTTCAAGGTGAAGGCCGCATGAAGCATGACAATTTTTGGTGAGCACAAGCCTTAGACGATGTCAAGCCTGGGGCGCATGTAGCTCACGGGCGGTGCTGAAAAGCGGCCAGGTGATAAGCATTGAGCCAAAAATATTATCAACGATGCATTTCAACTACTTTTATATAGCAATAAGCGTCAAAGGATACCAAAATAAATGACAATGCGAACCCAAAATTCTTTTAAAGAAAATAAAGCGTTTACTTATATTTTGTTTATAGCAAAATAATTATCCAGTTGTTAAAATATGCTAAGCATGTGCATAGAATGTATGATATATTGCCAGTATATTCTCTAATCACAGTATATATCAACTATATGAGCATCTGGTTATATATTGCAAATCTATTTTCAAGCTTGAGCAGATTGAAGCAGACGTCGGGTCCTCCGCCAAGGGAAAAGAGGGTGGTCTGTCAAGGCAAAGAGAAAAGATGACCTGTGACTCCTGTTCTCTCGTGTTGCAGGTTGACAACTAGGTCAGCCGACGACGAGTATAACGACGAGGCATTGAAGGAATCAGGCATTTAGAACAGAGACGAAATGGTCTACTTCTAAGTATACGCTCGTCGGGTCTTGCAATCTAGTAGCGAAGCCTACATAAGGGGACACTAAGGGTCTATAATGAAAGAAGAGAAATGATTGATTCCTGTTGAAGTAGAGGGTGGCAGCCTTGGCTTTATAGGGCCCTGATCAGAGCTCAAGGCGTTTCACAAGGCCCTGGCCAAACCTGGGGCAATATATCAAGGATGTGTATAGCATGTCCATATTCATCCGAAATCTGTTTCGAGCTAAATCGCATCTGATGTATTTTCGGCTGTTGCCGAGTAAACTAACAATGCAGCTTTTTTGTGACCCCCACGAGCCCCAGCCGAGCGCGATGTCATGCCAACATCCACCAAAGTCTTTTCTACCATGTTCCAATTTCGTTCTCGGCTGACTGATTATTCATGCCGCGAGCCCACCAGCCATACGTGCCGCTGGGCATAACAGATCGATGGGGCGTGCCGGGGTCGGTTGGCGTGGTTGGCAAACGGCCCGACCCGGGCGTCCGGGCCCACCCCACCTGCGAAGCTCAGCACTGCAATAAAAATAGTCACACTACAATGAATCTTCATTTATTCGAAACACCAGTTCATGTTTTCCGTGACCTTCTATAACTGTAACTCGTACACGTCTATTCATGCTACCTCAGTACGTGCTTAGATACCAAGAAGCATGGATAGATGGCTGCGCCACCTAAGGCATTCATAGCTGCGGGTTAATTTTCGCGAGTAGTAAACCTTGGCGTTGGAAAGGAAAAGAAAACAATAGATAATAATAGACCCAAATTCATTTTTCTTTGCATAAATCTTCGGCTTATCTTCTCAACTTATTCTCTTACAACCAAGATATTCAACCTTCGCTCGCTACGTCTCGATTTCGGTACGCTTGGTAGCCGAATCGCTCGTAAAGCTGCAACGCAGATGAGATTCTAATCCTATAGAATATGATAAAACGTTTCCCTCGATATCAAGACCTCACCACCCTCGTCATCAGTCGCCAAACTCAAAGCCTTAAAATAAGGGCTTCTATAGACGACAATTACCTGGCCCTGGGGCTGAAAGGAAAGACCTGGGACATCGGCCTTTCTACAGCACCGGTCATACAATTCTTCATTGAGGACCTAAGGCGTGTTCCCCTTCAACTTTACCTTTTGATGAGCAATACAGAGTGTACAGCCCCTTCACATCTAGCGCTCGCACCGTGAGCTCATTCGTCATGTTTACTCTTGCCAGCCGTCTCCTCATGACTCACCGTCGGTAAGGCTCTTCCTTGGACGTATCTAGGACAAGGCTCGGATCAATGCCTTGCTCCATTAAGAGATTTGGTCAAATATTGTGAGGATTAGTGTATATTTCTTCAGGCTTACAGTTCCTTGGAGAATAGGCGGATACTCGATGATCTGGTTGTGGGAGAAATTGCGAAGAAGTTCAGTAAGACTCCGGACCAGGTGCTGATCCATTATTGTCTCCAAAAGAGATGCTTACCACTACTGCCGAATGTGCGCAGGGAGGTAATCATCAAGCACACATAATTAAATCTATGATTTTGAGATCAACTCAGGAGACATGAACTATGTGGAACGCATATAGTCTATACAATGATCAGGTATTAGACGTCAATGCCCACGGCGTACATCGCATCTATCGAAATGCGATATCATGACACATCGACATCCTACGGAGTCTACACAATAAATTCCCACGGTTAGGATTGGCCACTATGCGATCAACGAGTGAGTTGTCACACTATCGGAGGAAGCTTTGACTTGGATTTTCTCAGTCGGCTAAGTGCGAAGGGTATATTTTCCTAATATCAGACTGGCATCGTCGGAATTTCTTTCGTGACGGCGTACTGTACACTTTGCTCTTATCAGGTCCGTTGGTCGTAACATAATTGGTAAAATCTCCAGATAGTGATCGACGCGTATACAGATCCCTTGAGGGGATTATGAATGATCTGGATTACCTTAAGCCAACGGCATATTTACCGACAACCCGGGAAATTATGACGTGGCATCCGTACAAGAGTTCCTAGAGAGGCTGCATGCAAATGGTCAATATTACATGCCTATCCTTGACTCAAATGTCTACATCCCAAATCTAAGCAACGTAAGGGAAGCATATCTGCCTTACAATCAGGGCGTAGAAATGAACGCGTATATTGTCAATGGGTACGACGAGCACTTTTACGTCGGATCACAATGACCTGGTCTGGGTTCCCAGTTCGACTTTTTATCCTCTGTCCCTCATTTCCAGGCGGAGAAAATTATCAAATTCCACCAGGTGCTGGACTTCGATGGCTTCTGGTTAGAGTAACTACCCAGAGGGATTCGAAATGACGAATGTAAACATCAGCTCCGCTAACATGAATATTCGTTATTCTCTGCTACCGTAAACCTAGTTACAGATTGTTCTTTAAGGCGAATATAGCTGGAAAGATTGTTCTCAGGGCTTTAGCTTGAGGCTTTCCCAACAATGAGTCGCTCAAGGCAGTGAAAACGCAGTTCATGATGTAGTGGCAGTGATGACGGTCACGTGTAGGGACCAGCACTGTTTGTGTCTTCACCTTCTCGTCGAAAATTTCTTGACTGAAACAGGCGAACCTAGGAAAATGTTTTCAATCCGCTGTAGCGTCGAGCTGTAGCCCTTCAGCTAATTACACATGGTGAAGTCACAACGATAACTGCTTAGGCCTTGTGAGCCATCTTACCGAAACCATGATAGTAAAGCTTCGATAACGCCCCTGCAATAATGACTTCATGGAGTAAAGCCTACACTTCTAATACTTTTCGGACCTATGGGAGCTTCAATTCGCTCAAAGTAGAACCGTAAACCGCGATGTGGTTATCGTACTCAGGGCAGGGCAATGTACAGTCTGGTCACACGATAGGGCTCGTTGTCAGTGTAGACAACCGCGGACCACAAAAGCCACTTGTTCAAAAAATAAACATAGTAGCCATACAAACTGGCATTTGATTGGCGTTTCTAGAGGGGGATGGATGTTGGAGTGATAGGTACTTGACTCGGGGAGGCTCGTCAGTGCTGCCGAACCTGGTCGTCACCACTTCCATATAATAGTAGCGAAGGTCGATGAGGTTCGTCTGGCGGTCAAGGAGCTTGTATCCTTGTGTCATTCTCTAGCTTCTAGACATCAAAGAGTGCTAATCATGAGTCACATCATCCGGTACTCATTAATAACTGAACCTAGGGTTACTATCCTCCTATGGTAAACCTCATCTCGTCCGGGTTTCAGCTCTTTACCACACCCGCACAACCCAGAATCAGGGGCTTTAGAGAACTTCATGGTACACACGGCACGGATGGAGGTCAATCTGTTGAGGATGTGGCGTCTTCCACAGCGCTTGCCTGCTTTAGCTTCTAAGTCGGTCTAAGTAGAGTGTAACGTTAGCCTCACTTTTCGTGAGTGCCCGTATTTGTCAGAGTTCTGGACTATTCGGGCACGACAAGTATACTAGATAGGCAAGGCCTGATCTGAGAAGTACGGTGGCTCATTCGTTTGCAGGTTCTAGTGTGACCTTTGGATCTGACCTGGAACGCTATGGCGCCATGGAGGCTTGAGGAGATACTAAATTGTGGACAAGCCATTGGCCAGATCGTTTGACATGTGCTGATCGTCACAGTAGATGATATCAGGTCTTGGGGTTCATCTAGTAACAATGAGAAAGCAAAGCGCTATACCGCCTTCAAAGAATTGTTAGCGTTGATTATGCACCCGTTTAGTCGGCACGCAGCCGCTATGTTTGTAGCATGGCCGCCAATCTCATCGCGAAGATCGGCTTCGGGCTTCGGAAATGGGAGGGCTTCGACATTAATCACATCCCGTTCCGAGTTACACGTGCTATCTACTCTTGCTTCCTTCATCAAGGTGTAAGGAACTGGCCAGTCGGATGTGAGGATGCAAGCAAGCGAGGCAGCCGATAGGCTATAAGTCCGGAATCGAAGACAATGCAATACCGCAAGACACCACCAGCGCAACTCACCTATCACGACGGCGTTGGTGCAGCCACTCGACTGTAGGGACGTGCGAGCTGCTAAAGAGACAGTTCTGAGACCTCGAACGGCCGAGTTTCGTATACATATGCGATCGAGATTGGCCTTTCGCGCCGCGTCCATCCCGCCGAGCCGCTCTTCTCTCCTTGACCACTTTTCAACCTACATAAAGTGAGCGGGGCAGTTCACATGCACCGACTGGAATGATGCTCCATCGCAGGTAGGTTTTGGTTCTGACGTCGAGACCAATGGTGATCTGCTGTCAAGCCCTGCGTGGTGCTGTTCAGCCGTTAGTAGCCTCATCTCACATGTCTAACACATCTTACAAACGTGCAAGTATACCGGTGCAACAAGGCTGCTAAGCAGAGACAGGCACAGCCGAGCTGCATGGGCCATCGTCGTCCCCTTCGTCTACGTCTTACGACTCATTCCAGATTCAACTCAAATTTGTTCCGAATGATCAATGTAACGCCGGGGTCGCTTCCGTCCTGCATACTCGGCCCAATCAATCCAGGACTCGCTGTCGCACAAAGAAATTATCCTCGACACGTCGACTCCGACGCAACGGCCTCGACCCGTGTCCCTCCTGTCCGTCCCCGCCGTCGGCTGTGGACATCATTGGATGCTTCAGGATGAGCATACCAACTTTGTGCTGCAAGTTTCGGCACACAGCAGCTGTAACCTCGTCCTCTTGACCAGCAAATTCTGCATAGTGATCAGAGGGTCTGCATTTCATATAGCATCTCGGTTTCCGATTCCTCTGCACTCTCCCGGGCATAGTTGACACGGCGATGTGCAGGTTGACGATACTAGCATGAGGTAGTGGCACCCTCGAAGGGCATTGCCGGATTTGCTTGTACTGTACCCTCGCTAACCACCTATTCTTTACCGCTTGAAGTCGGGCTTGCTCTGGTCATCCTGACATTGCAGCTGGCAAGACATCCACACGATCTCGATTTTCGTGACACAGTGCCCTGAAGGGGCAACACGCCAGGCGGGCCAGGCTTCTTAGGTCTGAGTCGCGCCTGTCTCCATGATCCTGCGAGAAGCGTTCCCAGCGCCAAGGTATTTCACCTCACACTTGTACAGCGTCTGTATCCAGGAATCCGGGCGTTTCTGACGGTGTTTCTGCGATGCTTGGGTGGCTTTGCCCTCGCCCTGACTATTCTGTAGCGGTTACTTGCCACCAATCCACCACTGATTCGTACGGCCACCCCGTCGATGTGTGAGGTAGGGTTCAGATACGGACGCCCTTTCTGCAGACTTCCTTCCGGCCCCTGGCATGAAGCAAACAAGGCTGGCGAACTCGCCCACATGACCAGATTCATCTTCCTTCTTCCTACAATGCTCATCTAGGGAGGCCATCCGACCATGACAATATTTAGATGCGGGCCCTGCCGGAAAACAACCATCGATAACCCCCCAGTCGCATCTGATGATCCTGGGAGGCTTTTCTTCTCCACCCACACTTCGTCAACGCACATGCTGTGGCCTGCTCGACGGTCCCTGGCAGCCAGCAATCAAGGACTGATCATCGAAGCCCACCGGCATTTAACCGACATTCAAAGATTAACGGCAAACATCGAACTCGCGCTAGATATCAGAGACACGAGGCTTCGACACCCCGTACCCGCAACCCCTGAGCCTGGTGGCTGCTTCCTGGCATCTGACTTGTTCTGGAGTTGATCAAGACGATCCAATCCTCGCCCACCATCACACGATCTTGCGCCTATCGAAACTTTACTCGCCATTCCCACCAAGGACTTGTTCCTATACCCGGCCACACCATCATCCAGCCGCTATCATTCCCCCGTTTACTTCCCCCGCCAGGAAGGACGTAAAGCCACGCTTGCTTCCTCCCGTCTGCCTTTGGTCCGCGCATGCACTTTTCTGCTAAAATTATTCCCTCTTCCCGTCTCCCCTGCATCACTAACGTTCATAATGGATGTCCCTCTCGCCGAGGACCGCGAGTTCGCCATGTTGGATGAAGCGCAGATCAACACGCTTAATGCTGTCGAGCGCATTGGCGCATCGCTGTCGCTCACTGGGATCATCCTGATATTCATCACGTTCGCTATATTCAAACGCCTTCGCACTATACCGAATACCTTCATATTTTTCGCTTCGATCGCAAATATTGGCGCCTGTGTTGCCTGTATGATAGCGTACGATGGGATCGTGGCTATGAACCAGGATCGATCTTCTCCACTCTGTCAGGCGCAAGGCTTTATTTTTGAATGGTACGTGACTCACTCATCGTGACTTTTCACGCGCTCAGTAGGGCCGGTTGAGACGCTACTGTCTGACTTTGGCCCCTTGACAGGTTCATGCAGTCTGACCCGTGGTGGTCCTTCGCGATGGCCATCAACGTCTACATGGTCTTCTTCATGTCCTTTAACCTCTCGACATTCCGCCACTACCTGTGGCTCTACTGTGTAATATGTTATGGTCTGCCGGCGATACCGGCCTTCGTATTTCTCTTCGTCCGCATGCCAAAGGGCCTCATCTACGGTGACGCCGTGGTAAGTTGGTAGTCATAACCATGCTTGCGTTCTCAAACACTTCACTTTCTAGCCTTGCTGACAGCTGACGTCTTAACCGCAGCTTTGGTGCTGGATTGCGTCGCAGTGGAATGCCCTCCGAATTTACTCCTACTATCTACCCATCTGGGTCTGCAGCGTGTTGTCTGCCGTCATCTACATCGCCGTGGGCTATCACGTGTTTCACCAGCGTAATCAGCTGCGCAACCTGTCACTGAGCAACCAAGGCAAAGATGTGACTAGAGAAGATTCTGATGAGAGAGACTCTGCAGAAAAGGTGTGTTACATGTGCCTCCTTGCGTACTATTGCTCCTAGTGGTCTGGACTTTTCCGTGGCTACCCCGATACTTCTCCAAGATTTTTTTACTTTATATGGACGGCTGGCCATTACGTTCGATTGTCATGAATTCCTCTCATGGCTGCACAACCATGGCGACTTGCCAAATTCCTTTGAATCTATATGCTTCAGAGGTCTAGAGATAGTCACGATGCATCAAGATGACGCCTTCGGCTTCGCCGGCCTACTTGGCACGGTGAGCGTGGCGACTATCTTCTAAAACAACACTATCACCTGCTGACGATGGAACATCGTGGCTGATGACCCATATTTGTCTTACTAGAATTTGACAACTCATCCTGAACCGGGATACTACGGGACTGTCACAACCGAAGTACAAGTCACCAGCGCAGCGGTTTCCCCCAGCTCCTTGCCTGCCTACAACAACCCTTTCCAAACCACGGCGAATGCGGCGACCCAGACCAACGGCTCGGCCGGAAGCCCAAGCGACCACTCAGCCCTCCACATAATTACCACAAGAGACTCACAAGACTCCTCATATGCCATTACACCGGCGCCTAATGCACCGGCGACGCTCTCCCCCACCCAGACACACAATTATCCTTGGTCACGAGAACCGAGCCCCTTCTCTACAGGACATGATGGTGAATCTCCCGCCGCAACACTCGTCAATAGTTTACATACCACCTTTGCCTTCCCAGCCCCTCCCGGCCGACCGCACCTGAACAATTTCGAAGCATCAAATCATGGCTTCAACGCGACCCAGTACACCTCGATCTTCGCGGATCCGCCCGCTGCGCAGGACGAGCGCGGCCTATCGCCAACACGCGTCCTATCACCCATGTCGAGGCGGTTCACGAACGAGGAGCGGCTGCACCGGGACCACGGCAGCAGCGACAAGGGCAAGTCGCAAGGCAATATCTTCCGGCGCATGTCGTACGGCACGCGGCGGTTCGGCGCGCGGCTCAAGCACATGGACCCCGTGAAGCTGGCGTATCTGCGCACGTCGTTCGTCTTCGCCATCTCCATCCTCGTCACTTGGACGCCCTCGTCCATCAACCGCGTCTACACGCTCATCTACCCGGACAGGGCCTCCTACGGCCTGAACATCGCCGCCGCCGTGGTGCTGCCGTTGCAGGGCGTCTGGAACGCCGTCATCTACTTCACTACGTCTTGGAAGATCTTCCTCGAGGAGATGGAGGCTACCCGGTGCGGGCGGCGCGTCCTCGGACTCCTGCGGATCAGCACCGGCGAGGACACCGGGACCCTGCAGAGCGGCAGCTTCGCGCTCGGCTCGTCGGTCAGGACACCGAGGAGCGAGATGGGCAGGAACAGGAGGCTGGAGGGCGAGAGTCGCGACGGGGATGGCGTCGAGCTGCAGAGTCCGCTCTCGTCCCCAGTGCCTGGGCTGCGCCGAGCCCAGCCTGTGAGGATGAGCACAATGAGGGTCACACAGAAGCAGCTGGACGAGCTCACCTGATGGAAGGGCTCCTGTGTTATCGAGCAGCCGACGCTTATAATGAGACCCCCATGTAACGTAGTACCAGTCCTACTATACTACTACTGCTACTACTACCACCTCTACTCCGGCCACCTGCACGCTAGCCTCTTTTCACCTTACACAGCACACACTTGCTTTGCTTCTATTCTACCGCATTGACTGGACCTATACTATAGGACCCGTTCAGTATAAGATGGGTCCTTTAGCGTAGGAATAGTCAACTCTGTATAAGAGAAGCAAAACAGGTTTATATTATATACAAGAATCAAGACTTGTGTACATGTCACTGGAATAGTGATAAGAGGGACCAATATTATGCAATGGGGTCCCATCTACCTACCTTCCAGCGGCCCTCGTTGGAACTTGGAGTTCACATGCAGAGGTACATTTAGACTTCGCTTCCCACAAATGGCCTTCTGGGCTTCGGGGCTCACATTCCTCCCAAGATGCATCCTTCGCTTACTTATTGCACAATAATATTACACAGTACTGGTGGCAACAACCTGGTTATTGTGCAATATATATCAGCGTCAATAGAAAGTATTTTGAGATACGCGTGCATAGAAAGGCAAGCGCACCGAAGGGAAAAAAAAGCTCCGGACTGTTCCATGTCCCAGTGCCTTTCATCCAACGACGATGGTGTCGATCCAAGGCGATCCGTCCACCTGAAAGATCGTGACCACATTGCCCCCTCTCAGCATATCCACCGTCAACGTCTGGTTACTGTCACCGGAGAACGTCACAGTCTGGTTCGACAGCCAGTTGAGCTGCACCTGCACGGTGCCACTACCGCCGCCGATGACCGTCAACGACGTCTGGCCGGCGGATCCATCCGGGGTCCGCACGTCCGCCAGCTCGACCCAGCCGTCGGTCCCAAGGCTGACACCGCCGTCCTCTACCGTGCCGTTGAGGCCTGCCGGTGTTCCCTCAAAAGCCCCGATAAACGTGCCAATGACGCCGTCCTCGGCCTCGTAGCGCGGGCCGGTGGTCGGCTCGACCCAGATCTGAATCTCGGTGACCGCGGTCGTGTACCTTAGCTTGTCGCTCAACGTGACCTCTAGCAAATCCGTCTCGACAGAGAAACCCGTGCTCGCGTTCAAGACCGTACTGACATTGTCATTGCCAACGTCAGAAAAGAACACGGTATTCAGCGCGTTAGGCACGCAGTCGCTCCAGGGGTTCTCGAAGGCAATGACCTCGCCCGTCCTGCCGTCAGTCACCTGGATACCAGCCGGACAATCCGCAACGCCGCCCCTGTCGACATCGGCGAAGATGGCCAGGCTGATGCTGGTCATCTGACGCGCACGCGGGAGAGTAATAGTGATCGTGCTGTAGGGGAACTCGCTCTGGTTGTTTGTCCAGCGGTTGTCGGGGGTCGTGTCGTACCACAGGAGGCCGTCGTTCATCTTCCAGGCCGGATAGGGGCCCGTGTCGCCATTAGGGATGAGATTCCAGTCTGCTGTTACATTAGGCAGGCCGTACGGTGCTATAAATATTGTCAGTATGGGATCCACCCAGCCTCCTAAGAAATTCAAGGGGATGCGGCCCACAACTCACAGTTCGGATTCGCCAAGATGTTTTGCCACTCGGGCTGGCTGGCCAGCGCATGGGCGGCTTCTGTCGTGTTGAAGGGCAGCGTTACATTCACGGCGCTCAAGTTCGACTGGTGGTAGAACAGCGTGCCATTCGAGTAGATACTGAGACCAGCCGAGACATTTCCATAATGAGTGCCGTACTGGTCCCAAATCAAAGACAGGAGCGTGCCGTGGTAAGGCAGGGACTCGATCGCGAAATATGACCAGTTGCTCGGAACAAGAGGCTGGATGGTCAGAGTATCTCCCAGGCTTGGCACGACCCCAAAGAGATTCGTAAAGATGTTGTCGAGATACGTCGAGTGCAGGTAGTTCTCGCTGTGGTTCGTGGTATCGCCCGACCACATGTCGATTGTCGGATAGTGGGATTCCGCCGTATAAGGCCTGCCGTCCTTGTAGTTCGTCCGCGTGTACTTGTCCAGCTCCTGGATGAAGAGTGCAGGTGTTATTGTGCTGCTCAGTCCGTTCCTGGCAATCCGTGCGAGGGTGCCCAGATAGACTGAGGTCGAGAACGGCCAGCTCTGCCCCTGCCAGAGGCAGCAGTAGGTCGTATTCTTGAGAGCTGTGTAGTATGGGTTTGTCTGCTCCAGAGTCGTCGGTCCGAAGTCTGTCAGGAAGTGCTCCGTGTCCAGTCCAGCAGCGAGACCGTCGATATAAGTCTGGTTGGTGCCCACGTCGAAACGGTAGGGATAATATCCGATGAGCTCGCGGCCCTCGCACCGCAAGTTGGTGCCTTCCACAACGTCGATCCAAAAGTTGAGCTCCGCGCTGTACATCATATCCTCCATCTTGCTGTACAGGTCGTTGCCATAGTCCGTCCAAGTCTGGGCCAGAGCCGAGCTAGACACACCAGAGTCAGTAAGTAGGAGGCAACGGGAGCCTGGCAACACGTACTCGCCGGCCAACGCAGCCACTTCGCCTATTGCCCAGGCATTTGCCACCATGTAAGCGTTGAAGCTGGGCCTATACGTCTCCGGACCAAGCCATATCAAGTCGTAGTCATTCCCGCCGCCCATGCTGGCCGAAAGCCCAAAGTCATTCCACACCTGCATGGGACCTCCTCCGGGACCACCCACCAAGAACCCAGGCAGACTGTACTCCTGAGCGTCCAGGAGCGGCGTGCGGTGGTAAAGCCCTGTGGTGTCATCTCTGGTGACATTCCACAGGTTGTAGCTCTTGATCATCCCCTCCAGCTGCCCAACAAGAAACGAGACGTCTCCAGTCGCCTGTGCATGCTCCAAAATCGCTCTCTGCATGTAGTGCGTGTAAGTGATGCCGGAGAGGGTCTCGACGCCGCCGCGAGTGTACTCCTCAATAAGGTTCTTGATGTAGTTGGTGTCTCGCAGCCAGCGAAGCTCGACGACATGGTGGGGGGCGGAGTCCGGGATGGTCTGGAACTTGGAGGCCCATGATACCGGATGTATGAACTCGGTCACGACCCATCCGTGGCCCTCGTGAGCCCATTTGATATGCCGCTTGATTACGCTGGCGCGGTAGTAATAGACATCCTGGATTGACTGGTCTGGCACGTCGATGAATGGAATATTGTCCAAATACCATTGGTGATCATCTAGACCATCGATATAGGACTCATGATCCAGGAAATTTGTGGTCTGAAGGTATGCATCCGCAGGCGGGTACGGTCTTGCGTTCTGAGCCCCAGCGAGGAGACCCGGGACGAGCAGCACGACAGCGCTCTGCAATTTCATTGTGCAATCCAGTCAATGAGCAGAAGACACGAAGCATGAGTGAGGTCGAGGAGGAAGGGGGAAGACCCCTCCTATACACAATGTCCTCCTTCGCCCTCATGAGTGCCTCCGCCCTGGGGGCTTGCACGCCCATGTGGCTTGCCACACCGGTTAGCACGGATAGGAAACAGTTCATTCCTATCCATGCTGTTAACCTCGTCCAGGTCTATCTGCGAAGGCATCCCGGGGACCGTTAGGCGCGCCTATCACGGTAGAGGCCCTGCGGGGCAAGGGCACGCGAAGGAAAGTCAAGCATCACATCGGCTGATGTTCACCGGACTTTTGTCAGCAATCGCGATGGCGTCGGATTGTCGCTACGAGGGCTGCTAGTACGCGACGTAGCAGTGATCATCGTCGCCATGCGGGGAAGCGAGCGAGGAGGAGGGACGGGCGTAGACGGGCAAGGGGGCCGCACCGGGCCGTAACCAAGTTAGGACGGACTGTAGCATCGCGAACTGCATGACACGCTGTGGCTGTAAGTCACCTCCTTGATGTGCAGATAGACGGAGGAGCAGAGCTTTAGAGACAGTTTCCAGCGAAGAGAACTGATAACAGAGGCCAGAGCTTTCAAGTTGTTTGCTGCCTCGTAGCACCTAAGACGACTACGAAGCATTCCTCCTTGTATATTTACGACATCCCTCGTGATAGACGTATTATTTCGATCTATCTTAAATTTCAAATAGCTATTACTACTGAGCTAGGAATACTGTCTGCGCGCGCTACATTTCATTGGCGCCTCGCCTTGCATACAGGAGCGATAAGTATGTCGATATAGTAACCAACGTGGACTTGAGTTTGCGGTCCGACGTCTCAGGCCTTGTCAAGATTTATAACGTACTTCCCTTGAACCTGGGAGCGGAGTGTCAGTATAGGGCTATCAGGATATGTTGAACCTGTGCATTGAGTGCTTACCTTGCCCTTCATGACATCGTCCATCAGCGCCGTCATGCCCGCGAGCTCCGCCCACTTCACCTTGGGCTGGACCAAGCCCCTGCGGACAAACTCGAGAGCCTCCAGGGTATCCCTCCGCGTGCCCACCGACGAGCCCATTATCTTGTACCCGGACGCGATGAACTGGAGCGGGTGCATGGAGAAGACCTGGCCCGGCGGCGGAATACCCACGCACATGAGCGTGCCGAACGGCGCCAGCATCTCCGTCGCCGACTGGTACGCAGCGCCGGCGCCGGCGCACACTATGACCGCGGGCGCGCCGAGCCCGCCCGTCAGCTTCTTGACCTCCGCCGCGGCGCCGACGCTCATGACCTCCGGGTTGGTGATGTCGACGTAGTGCTCGGCGCCCTCCGCCAGCGCGAACCGGCCCTTGTCGGCGCCGGCGTCGACAGCGATCATCCGGAACCCCATCGCCCGGCCAAACGCCACAACGAAGGCGCCGACGCCGCCGCCGCCGCCGCTCACGGCGACCCACTGGCCCGGGTACAGGCCGTCGCACGACTTGAGCGCCTTGTAGGCGGTCACGCCGCCGCACAGCACCGGCGCGAGGTGCTCGTCGCGCACGGCGGCGAACTCGTCCGGCACGCGCAGCAGGTACCGCGCCGGCACGAGCGTGTACTGCGCGAAGGTGCCGTCGCAGTACTGGCCTGAGTGCGGCTTGGCCGCGCACCGCGTCTCGCCGTCGCGGCCGAGGTTCGTGCAGAACGCGCAGCGCCCGCAGAAGTCGCGCGTCCACGCCACGCCGACGCGCTGGCCCACCTGCACCGACGGGTCCAGGACGCCCACGTTGCTGCCGAGCTCCTCGATGCGCCCGACGCCCTCGTGGCCCAGCACCGGCCGCGTCGGGCCCAGGTGGCCCGCCGCCTGGCCGCAGTCGGTGCCGCAGAGCGACGTGAGGCTGAGCCGGACGAGCACCTCGTTGGGGCCCGGCCGGGGCTTCTCGAGGCGCTGCACCTCGAAGGCCGGCGGTATGCCTTGCGCCTAGGATAGATAGCTGTCCTTTAGCCGAGTCCCTTCACGCGTGCCGGGTCGGCGGCAATGCGCCTGGCAGAGACATCTGCGCGACGGCTCTGGCGAGTTGGACTTACCGTCAGGACGGCGGCTTTGTAAGTGGCCACACTCATTTTGGCGCGATAGGGCACAAGGTGGACCGGAAGAGGGTCCTCACACACGTCGATATTATTTCTGATACGATACAAAGCTATCTTCCCATGAGGCACCCGCTCTGGGCTAAGCAGATACTTAGGCTGCTATGTATAATTTTGGGCACGCTCATTGCTAGTGTTCCATCGTAAGCGTATCCGGGATCTCGTGTGTCGGAGCGCGGCTTAAACTTTACCCCAGTGCCCAGAACGGCGTACATGACCGACGACTCGGTGCATGATGTAGCATCCGGACAAGGCCAGGCCATGTTTAGCCTAGGAAGACCATGCGCGGGACATTTTCTTAGGAACAAAGTTTCAACGAGGACGTAGGCTACTGCAGGTACAGTGCGTCGACCTGGCTCTGTTGCAAGAAGCGCCAGGGCGCGCTTGAATCATGGTGCAGTTGGCGGTTTCGATGGACCCTCTGTGCGCAGCATGTCACGTCTGCGACTTGCCGTCGAAAAATAGGTCTTTATATGGTGCATGCCGGGTATTATTTCATCTATATGCAGTTCAAAATCAAACGAGTACTCGCGCCCGCTGGGCGTACTGTCATCAAGATCGCATTCTCAGCCAGGCGACGAGGCCTATCAGGCTCGCGACTATTACAACCCAACTTCTTCTCAAGCCACACGCGTTGCTGCCGAAGCAACCGATCTCAGGAGACTACGGCGCTGCAGCACACGGCCTGCTCCTCGGAATTCGCTTCCGACCGCCGACGCCAAACCTGCCGCCGTGCTTGAGGCTGGTTTTGTTTCAGCCACGTAGCTGACCGTGGTGCCGTTTTCGCAACCCTCGCAAGCGAGCGCAGCGTGTCATGCCCACACGCCAAGCGCGCGCCCTCGGTACCACCGCGGGCGACGCTTTAATGCTCGGGTATATACTTGCCGCGCGGGTGAGCCTGGTCTCGAGGGCGTCGCGCTGCAGTTCATTGATCGTGGCCGAGCCGCTCTAAAGACGGTTGGCAGGTGAGGTATTGACGAGCAACGAGCTGGAAGTGTCACGAAGGCATCGACCAGATATTATCCTCCTCCCCTCTGATGCTTCGCCACCACTCGCTCTGCCGCACGAGCTCTCCGTCCTCACCGCCGAGGAGAGCCCAGTATTTCCTTAGGAACCAAGGCTTGGCCTGCCAGCTCCTCGAGTCCCACGGGGTGCCCGTGGACGCCCTGCCAGTAGCGCCGTCGAGGTCCTTTTTCCCGGCGCCGGCCCCGCCCCAGCAGATAAGTCCCACCATCATGTCCTCGCAGAGCTCGTCCTCATCAAATTCGACCACGCCCAGCAGCAGGTTCCTCCTGAGCGTGGGGAACGGCATGACATCGAGGGCGGGGTGGTGCCGGCGGGTGATCTGCTCCTCGATCGGCCGCAGGTCTGGCTTCAACGTCCGGAAGATGTTCTGCACGGTGCGGACGATGGACTCGTCTGCTACCGACCTTTTACTCGCGATGAGGTTACAGCTCGGCCCCGGGCGGTAGAAGGGCGAGACGCTGTCGTCCTCGCAAAACATAGGCTCCGATATGCCAACGTGCAGACAGTTGGTCCACATTGCGGCGACGGTGCATACCATCTCCAGCCGGATGTTGTTGGCGTAGGGGTCTGCGAGCGCTGGAGGGCCTCCGATGCTGAGGAACTGGATGTTGCGGCCGCCGGGCTCCTTCGACCGCACCTCGATGTGCTGCATGGGGCACCCGCATGCGACGAAGCTCTTGTACCAACAGGTTGAGCTATCCACCTCGCCGAAGTCCTTGCCGTAGTCCTTGCCATAGTCTTTAAATGTCTGTTGAGGGGGGCTGAAGAAGGTCCTGAAGTCCAGGTCCCAGAAAGGGAGATCCGACGACGGCTCTGCCGTGGACAGCATGGACGGCACGCATGTTTCGGCAGACCCAGGGGGTACCGCGGTTGGCTCTGGGGCCTCAGGGCCGCCCAGCGAGACCCAGTCTTCTAAGGTCACATCGGGCGGCGAGGTCTGGGGGGTGATGGGCGCCACAAGCTGGGCGAGGTCTACACCGTCCGCGATCGCTGGAGGCGTCTGCCTGCTCCTGGCGACAGACGCTGCGAGCGTCTCGAGGTCATCCAGGCGCTTCCGCAGCTTCTCTCCTGAGAGGGCGCCGGATTTCAGCACGGGGTCCAGCGAGCGAGCGGACGGACTTCGCAGGACAGGGGGCAGCAACTCACGATACTTCTTCTGGGCCTGTATGTTCTGCAGCCGCCTCTTCTCCGGATCTCGGCGGACCGTCTTCCGCTTGCCCCTCCCGGCGGCATCGACGCCCTTGGTCCCCGTCTGCGCAGGCATCTGGGCTGGTTTGCTGGGCGAGGGGGGGACTGCTGCATTCGCTCGTGCTGGGTCCATGTCGTGACTGTGTGTTGGAGATGGCTTACATGAGCGTTGGGAGGAAGCACGAGCATGCAGAGGAGGACGACGGCGGGATCGCGATGGAAATGAAGCCAGAATCGGTGGCTGATGTCAGCCATGGCGGAGCAAATCCCGGGGTGGCTCGGAGGAAATACAGCCCGGCGCGCGGCGCGGGTGCTCAGCCGCTCCAAACTTATCCAGGCGAGGCTAGCACCCCTCGTCAGCCCGTCAGTCAGTCTGCCCGGCCAAGACGAGTATTACAGCGGGGCCCTGAAGGTTCCGCTGATTCGAAGTGCGTAGCCTCCGGCAGGGCCACTCTCGACTTCTCAGCGAAGCCATAGGACCAGATACGGTTCGAGTCAAGCAAGACCAACGCCTCAGGACGGCATTCAGAGCACGAACTTCACCTCGTCTTGCAAATGCTACGCCCGGAATTACAGCAGACAATTACCTATGCAACAGCTTGCGGAATGGGATGGCATACGTGCCCGAGGAGCACTCCTCGCATCAGGGAAAAGCATCCGTTTGATTCTCTGATGATTCGATGAACTTAATTATACGTCCGTATGTACAGAGGACCCGCCCTCAGATCTTCACATTTGCAACTTCGAACGTCTGGACCTCGTTGGTCTCAAAGTACGACCAGAAGACCGTCCCGTGCTGCACCGTGTCCGCCGGCGTCGAGACATACTGGTCGCCGCTGCTGATCTCGGTGCTCCACCGCGGGATCGCCTGGCCGTCCGTGCCGGGCGTCGAGAAGCCCGACAGCTCGAAGTTGAGGTACTGCGCGCTGCCCCAGTTGACCGCCACGATGACCAGCTTCGAGGCGGCCGCGTCGTACGCCGCCACGACGTGGTCCGACCCGCCGTCGAGGATGCGCATGCCCTCGCGGATGTGCCGCGAGAACTGCGCCAGGCAGAAGTACTTCTGGCTCGCCGCGCCGAGCGTCAGCGCGTCGTTGTCGCCGTCGATCAGCCCCCACCCGCTCCCGTCCACCGCCTGCCAGTACACCCAGCCCGTCGGGTGCAGCCAGCGGAAGTCCAGGATCAGGTTGCTCACCAGGCTCTCCCCCGTGGCGTCGCTGTCGCCGTACTCGCTGTTCCACAGCGCGAGCCCTGCCGCCGAGGCGAGGTCATACAGCCCGTCCCGGCTGCCACTGCCATACTCATAGCCGTGGACGTTGATGCGACCTAGGTCGCTCAGGGCCGCAGAGCCAAGATCGTTGATGGTCGTGACGGCTTGGTCGTATGTATTCTCGTCGGATGCAGAGACGATGGCTGAGGACAAGCCTCGAGCATCCAGCTCGGAGCGCAGCGAGGATATCACGGAGGCTTGCGTTGAGACATCGAAATGACACCCTTCCTGGGTGCCGGTCGTGCCGGACCACCAGTCAGCGGAGGGCTCGTTGAAGGGCTCGACGCTCTCAAAGGTGACGCCCCAGTTGTCCTTGGCGTACAGAGCGATTTCTGCCAAGTAGTGCGTGTGGTTATCGTAGTTCCAACTCTGCAGGTTGTCGGATGAGCCGTCGTTGGAACCAGAGGGATTCTTGTTATATAGCATCCACCACATAGGTGAGTTGCTGAACAGCTCGAGATGGTTCGCACCGTTGGCGACAGCCTTCGCCAGCATCGACCGTTGGTTCGCGTCAACATCCCAGTGCCAGCTGGTCGAGGTCGGGTCGCCCGAGGCCCAGTCCCACCAGTACCCATCCATCTGCCGTGAGGGAATGATATCAGGGGACTCGACCATGGAATAACCGTCGTAGGAGTTATTACTGCATGCTCCTGCATTGTAACGAGCGATATTAAACCCTAGCCCAGGAAGAGTCTGCGAACCGAACGTGGTTGAGTCCAGGGAGAAGAAAATATCGGCCAGATCGTCGCGGGTCCCAAAGGCCTTTGCCCACCAGGCAAGGGAGACGCCCCATCCTTCCCAAGTGCCCCAATTCGACGTGGCGTTAATAGTCCATGTTTCGTCGGCCGCGACCGCAACAACCAGAGTAGCGGTAGTGAAAAGATTGCGCAACATTATCATCCAATGAGCATGAACAAAAGAACGTACTTCCTAAACCACTGCGGGCTCCCGCGTAGAGGCAGTGAGAAAATCGGAAGTCATATAGCACGATACCAGGAATCCTCAACGAGTTGTGGGCAGGTATTCCGTGGCATGTAGAGAATCACCAACAGCCCATATAAGAGCAGTGATGAAGAATCCAAGTATTATACTCCAAAGAAGTGGACCCCGGAAATATTAAGGTTTAGAGTTCAAGGTAGCCACCTCCAGTCCACCACTGTTCGTTAAGTGTTACTCCAAGCCTGGCTCCTGAGATCTATTTTGGGTTGCGAGCTGCTCTATACGTCTTGGACTCGGGTCCGACGTCTCCGCGAGTTACTTTTTTGAGCCTGTGGGGTTTGTTTATGCCGTGGGGATTGGAGCGGATCGAGTTTCTCTCGGACCAGAGACACCATATCACTTTGGGACGCCTTTTGGTGGGGGAAAGGCTGGATGCGACCCTCCTTCAATTCAATGCGACCACCCCTGACTCGCTTTTTATGGGTTAGGATATAGTCTTTCACTTATACCTATCACTTTCCCTCGGTCTTTCTTTTATCAGTCCTTATAAGGTCTGATATCCGTGTTCATCATAAGTATACGCCTCTTCCACCGCTTCAATTTAGCCTAGTCGGACTACAGGAGGCAGTAATTACTGGGCCTCGTGGGAAACCCGGGGCGGGGAGCGGGGGAAGGAGGGGAAGAAGAGAACGTATACAATTTATGCATATAATACTTGAGAGCCGTCTCCTCTAAATTCATCTCCAAGCTATATGAAAGTGCTGAATTGTCATTGCAGTCTAGGCTGATCGATTCCTTCTTGGGAGGTCAGGGGTATGTTATGACGGTGCATCAAGCGGAGCATCTGCCGTGCATATGTTGGGCCATGGCAGGGTTTTGACGATATCAACCCATCGTTAAGGATGGAGATGAGCTATCATTCAATTACTAATTATGACGAGGCTGCCACGGACAGTGTGTCTATTGCACTTCGTTTCATAGGGTTTCGAATGAGCGAAGCTCGCTACACTGTTTTCAAGAACGCTCCCTGAAAGCTCGAAGATCATTTTGATAAATGCACTCGCATTGACCTTATGATATGGCCAAAGGTCCTGGCGATCAGTTTCATTCGGCGTGCCCATGCTCGGTCCAGAAAGCTAGAGGATTGTAGTCTATAAATGACGAACAGCCTTTTTAAATTGTTTGGGACTATAGCCTTTATAGTCATGCTAGGTCGGCTAACAAGCACATTCAACCTCCCCACCCCCGCCCACTCATAGAGATAGATCTATAGGGCGTCATAAACGTGGGAGTTCTTCAACTCCCGCACCTACTTTCAGAAGATGAGCAGAAAAGATGGACCACGGGTTCAGATCACTACTAGTTCTATTTTCCATATGCAGCGTACGAGATCTGCGGTTGCGCTAATATCCCGAGACATTCCATTCCCCTCGCGAACTCCCGAACCCCGCCGTGGAGCATCATCCTTCATCATCGCCTCCGCTCCGTGTAACTAGAACTAATAAAGTTTTCGTCTCTGTTAACTGAGCTCAGGCCTGGGACTTTTTCCGAATAATTTTTTCTCAACAGGAATCCCAAGTCTTCACCCGACCAAGATGGAACTCCCCTTCGAGCTCACAGACAAGGACCTCTTCACCCCCCAGTGCTTCGTCCACGGGGGCTGGGCGGGGACGAAGGCCAACAAGCGCTTCGATGTGGAGGACCCGGGCACCGGCAGGGTGTGGACTTCGTGCGCGGACAGCCAGGCCGAGGACGTCGACGCGGCGGTGCGGTCGGCGCACGAGGCGTTCCTGGCGTACTCGCGGTACACGCCGCGGCGGCGGGCGCAGCTCCTCATGCGGTGGCACGAGCTCATCGTCGCGGCGCGCGACGACCTCGCGCACATCCTCGTCTACGAGACGGGCAAGCCGCTGGCCGAGGCGTACGGCGAGCTGGACTACGCGACGGGATTCACGTGGTGGTTCTCGGGCGAGGCGGACCGCATCCAGGGCTCCGTCTACGCGCCCGCCGCGCCGGGGCGCCGCGTGCTCGTCATCAAGCAGCCCATCGGCGTCGCCGCCGCGCTGTGCCCCTGGAACTTCCCCATCGCCATGGTCCTGCGCAAGGCGGGCGCCGCCCTCGCCGCCGGGTGCACCATGGTCGTCAAGCCGAGCCCCGAGACGCCCATCACGACGCTGTGCCTCGCCAACCTGGCGGCCCGCGCCGGCTTCCCCCCCGGCGCCCTCAACGTGCTGACCACCAGCCTCGAGAACACGCCGCCCGTGGCTGAGGCGCTGTGCCTGCACCCGCTGGTAAAGAAGGTCACCTTCACGGGCAGCACGCGGGTCGGCAAGATCATTTCGGGCTTGTGCGCGCGGAACCTCAAGAAGGTGACGCTCGAGCTCGGCGGGAACTGCCCCTTCGTCGTGTTCGACGACGCCGACTTGGAGCAGGCCCTCGGCCAGCTCATGACGCTCAAGTGGCGGCACGCCGGCCAGGCGTGCATCTCGGCGAACCGGGTGTACGTGCAGGCCGGGGTCCACGACAGGTTCGTGGAGCTGCTGGCGAGCAGGACCAGGCAGCTGAAGGTCGGGCACGGGATCGAGGAGGGCACGACCATGGGCCCCGTGACGACGCCCCGGGGCCTGGACAAGGCGGAGCACCTGCACCAGGACGCCGTGTCCAAGGGCGCGAAGGTCGTCATGGGCACGGGCAAGCGCGAGGGCGGCGGCGCGAATGGGGCGACGGGCTACTTCATGGCGCCCACGATCCTCACTGGCATCACGGATGACATGGAGCTGGCCAGGGAAGAGATGTTCGCCCCTGTGTTGGGTGTGTTCAAGTTCGACACGGAGGATGACGCCGTCAAGAAGGCCAATGATACCAGCATGGGCCTGGCAAGCTACGTGTTCACCAAGAACGTGGACTGCCTCTGGAGGATGTTCGAGAGGCTGGAGGCTGGCATGATCGGCCTGGTAAGTCCCAGCAGCGTCCTACCGTGCCCAGTCGCAACCTAAACTGACGCACAATTGTACAAGAACACTGGCAATTCGTCGGCAGCTGAGTCGCCGTTTGGCGGCGTCAAAGAGAGCGGTCTTGGGAAAGAAAGCGGCAAGGACGTTGCGGTGAACGAATATCTGATTGCGAAGACTGGGACATTGACCCTTCAGGATCATTACTAGTCCACATCGGAGGATGATGACCTCCAGCTGTGCGTACGATGTGAAAACCCCCTGGAACTAGGAGAAATCGATAGGGAAAAGCGGGAGATTGACCAAGGGGCCTCGATTGCTGGGGCTCATTATGTACGATTCCCAGACAACTATGTGCACAAAAAGGCAGCTAATCACTCTTTAATGAAACACCAGCCAGTATTCTACTGCCCATCTATATCCCTGAACAATTTCTTCTTTGCGGGTGTAGTGAATAACGGTACACGCTTCCTGTTGTAGTGCTGGTCACGGTTAACGGTTCATCTGTCGACTCGATCCAGGCCGTACAGGCTACCCTCGTGTCTCCCGTCAGAGGAGGAGGCCTGGCGAGCCTGGCCCGTTCTCCTCTCAGGACGTCTTGCTGTCCCACCTTGCGAGATGTCAGCGAGTTATGCCTACCTCAGCTGAACAGAACTACTCACAGGTCGAGGAAGAGCTTCCAGAGTATGGAGAACAAGATACCCTGCAGGCCGTTGGCGATGATGCGCGTCTTGAGGCCGCGGCCAAACAAGCCGAGGACGCCGTCCTGCAGGACGACCAGCCGGGCAGCCTCGGCTGTACACACGACGCGGGTCAGCACCGTCACACCGTGCCAACACACATACACACACATACACAGACACACAGCAGGGGAGGAGGGGGGAAGGGTTCTTGGGGCGGTGCCACACCAGGCGCCACGTACTGTATGAGACCTTGGTGTCGTTCACCTGGCGGTATGTCTTGACGACCCGCAGCGAGTTCGAGACCGAGTCGGAGACGACCGAGGCGCAGAAGCCGATGAGGGCGAGGCGGGCGAGCCAGACGATGAGCGGGTGCTTCGGCGGCTCCGCGATGGCCTCCGTCAGGAAGTTGTACTGCGCGCGCCGAATGCCGCCGTCAGCCTTCAGGTGTGTCTCACAGGGGGGCGGGAAAAAAAGAAGAAGAAGGAGAAGAAAGGCCCGGGCCCAGACAGACAGACGCACCGTTGCGAACCAGGGGTAGTGTCCCACAAAGGTGGCGGCCGCCGTGGCGAAGGCCCCCCACCACAGGCTGCCGATGCCGTTCTCCTTGACGCGCCTCCGGAGCAGGGCGGTGCCGCGTGCGCCCTGGGCCTGCATGGTGGTCTTGAGGGTGTCTATGGGGGTGAGGATCATGCGGAAGCCGGCGGCGCTGCGGTGTCTCGTGTGTCAGTCACTCGCCATCTCGAACGTGACGATGCACGCACGGTAGGGCCGGCAGGGGCTGTCTCACTCACCACAGCGACGCGAAGATGGTCTGGATGACGGTGGGCAGCTGGCTCAGGTAGCCGTTGGACTGGAGCAGGGCCAGGATGCCGGCGTTGGCCGCGGTGTCGCCGAAGCGCGAGACCGGTCCCTGGATCAGGGCCCAGCCCGTGCCTTGGTAGAAGCGGCGGATGCCGCCCTCGGCGTACAACGTCTTGGTGGCCGCGGTGAGGGAGCTGCCGTGGCGGTACTGGTAGTTCATAATCGTACGGATCCACTAGGCAGCATCAGTCATCAGTCAGGCAAGCAAGCATAGTCCCCGTAAGACCCGGCCTCCGGGGGGGGGGCGTACGTACCATCAGGAGGAGGACCTGCAGCAGCATCGCAGCGGCACCACTCAGACCACCACCAAGCGCCTTCATCAGGGCGCCTTTCAGGTCGAACTGTGTGACCGTATCAGCGCCACGGGGACATAGGCCTTGTAGCACGCCGCCGGATACTCACGTCGACGTCCTTCGCGTCCACCCAGCCCTTGATGAAGACGGCGAGCAGCAGGGCCGCCAGCACGGCCCACAGGACCCGCCAGAACCACCAGCTCTTCGTGCGCCGGGCCGCGCTCTGCGGCGGCGCGAGCAGGGCAGCCTGTTCATGCTCGTCCCGGCCCTCCTCGGCCTGGGAGGCGAGCAGCGGCGTTTCTTCGGTGGCCACCGGCGGCGGCGGCGAGGAGCGCGCCGAGGACCGGCTCGGCGACCGTGGCGGCGTCTTCGGCGGCGTCCCAGCGCCGGCTTCCGTGGCAGCCGCGGCGGGAGACATGGTCGATCGCGATAAGGTCTGCGTCTCGAGGCTCTGGGCCTCTGGTGTCTGGATGCAAAGAGGAAGAAGAACAAGAAAAGAGCCTGTCTATGCTAGAGCCCAGGATTACGGGATCTCTCGTGAGGGAGGACAGCGGCCCAGCGTGGAAAGCGTCGTCTTCACTTGACATACGGAACGTTTACAGCAAAACCTACATACAAAAACCTACCGTCGAGCGCTTAGAAATCCGATACTCTGCCGGGCTGCGCAATCTCTGGCGCGTTGGGCTTTATCTCCGCTCCGTTCCCGGGGGTGCCTGACACGCATTCGCACCCAGTGCTCGGCCCCCCTCTCGCTCGCCATCCTGCGGCGGGGTGACGCGAGTCCCAAACGTCACCGTCGCGGCCCTCAGCCCATGAGACGCGGGAGACGCGTTAGACGCTTGCCCATGAGCGCTACGCTGGCCGCCGAGCTATCCGAGAGAACCAGTCGGCTGGATTGGCGCTCATCAAAATAGGGGTCCTGTTTAGCCCCGGCTCCTCGAATGTACTATCAGACTATGCAAGTAAGTGAGCGGATCCAGCCGTCTGCTTGGGCCGCGCAGGACGGGACTATCCTCAGGTCAGGTCAGGTCAGACCAGACATGCGTGGCTGCGGGCCAAAGGCCACCCGTGTCGAGTGCCGGTCGAGGGTAATAGAAACTCCCAAGAGCCTTCCTTGGCAAGCAGCTGAGACTCGCGAGTGTATAATTACCATGCATATAGAGACAGTCGTCTGAGGCTGGATGTCGGGCTCCCAGTAATCATCCGAGGCTGAGGGGGGGTGGGTAGGTTTCTTATTACTTGCCCCGACGCTCATTAGTATGGCCGAATGCTCGTCCCCCTCGACCAGACCAGCACGAGAACGAATCAAGTCTGAAGATGCATCTTCCCACGTCTCTCGGTGGACAATGTCTCGAGGTATCTCCTTAGCATGCCGATCTGGCGTGCGGGGTCAGACGCCCTCGACCACCGAATGAACCTCCAGGTCGGGCTCAGGCCATCTGCATCTCGAGACGCCGACAGCCACTGCTCGTCAACAAGCGTAGCGTGACAAGGTCCGGGTGCCGTTCTCAAAAAACATGTCTCGCCGTCTCGAAGGTAAAGTCGCTATCGTTACCGGGGCCGCCTCGGGCTTCGGCCGCGGCATCGCGACCAGGTTCGTCCGCGAGGGCGCCAAGGTCGTCGTAGCCGACCTGTCGGCGGAGGGCGGCCAGGCCGTCGCCGGCGAGCTCGGCGCGTCGGCCGTCTTCCAGCGCGGCGACGTGACCCGGCGGGAGGACTGGCAGGCCCTGCTGGCGGCCGCCACCGAGACCTTCGGCGGGCTGGACATCGTCGTCAACAACGCGGGGGCGACCTACCCGAACAAGCCGACCGAGTCCGTGACGGAGAAGGACTTTGACCTCTGCTTCAATGTCAACGTCAAGTCGATCTGGCTGTCGACCAGTGTGCTGCTGCCGTACTTCCTCGACAGCGGCCGCCCCGGGGTCTTCATCAACGTGGCCTCCACGGCGGGAATACGGCCTCGGCCTGGGCTGGCTTGGTACAACGCATCCAAGGCGGCTGTGATCAACGCGAGTACGTCTGTAGGCGTTTTCCTCTTCCAGCTCACATAGCATGTTCCTATCCTTCTTCAGGGAGGGAATTCCAACCCTGCTGGGGGCTACGAAGCGCAATATTGAGCCAGCCTGACACCTGATGAGGACGAGTCTGTTCCTGAACCGTAATATGCTGACCTGCTCACGCTGAAAGCCAAGTCGATGGCCGTCGAGTACGGGCCTAAGCAGATCCGCTTCAACTCCGTGGCGCCGGTCTTCGGGAGCGGCACTGGACTGTGAGTCTGTCGTTGATGAACCGCCATCAAGAAACTTGCTGACCAGCCTCTAGATCACATCTCTTCTTGGGTAAACCCGATACGGAGGAAAACAGGGCGGGGTTCATCGCGACTGTACCACTCGGTCGTGGGTCAACGCCGGCTGATGTGGCCAGCGGGTGCTGCTATCTTGCGAGTGACGAGGCTGGATTCATTACGGGTGTGAATCTCGAGGTAAGAATGCCGCATATACTCCTGCCCGCCGCCCCCTCCCCCCTTGTTTTATTTGAACGCTACTCACGAAGATATCGTCAGATCGATGGGGGTCGCTGCGTATAAGCTCCGAGCCTAGATGTTCTAATCACATGGACAAGACAGCCTGTCAATCGAATGAATTATCAGGTTTGAACTGAGCTCCCGACAGCGGCCCTAAGCTCAGCCTGCCACTCGGTGACCTCTGATACCCTGGTGCTTGTTTCTCCATACCACTCTACCATCCAGATCCTCAGTATTGACACGTAGCCAAACACAATCGAGTCGCAAGGCGACCACAACCCCCCCGCCACATCGATTGCCTTGCGCAGATTCTGCTCTGCCTCTTCACGCTGGCCGTCGCGTCTGTGTCTCTCCGCCAAGAACCTATAGGGCGTCATCCACCGCGGTCCCTCTGCTGTTCGTTGTGCAATTTGAGCATAGCATGAAGCAACGTTTGGATCGTGCTCGGGATCGAGCCCCAGGGCCTCGGACAGGATTTCGGAGCCCACAGCGACGGAGTACAGCACCTGGATTGATTCCTCGCTGGAGGATCCAGGCTGCTCATCCAGCATCTTGACGCCTTCGTGAATGTGGCCAAGAAATGAAGCTCTCCCCTCATCGCGTGCCGCAATGGGGTTCAGTGCGGACGATGATGATACCGAGCGATTTATATGATGCGTGAAGACCGTCCTGTAAGTCGAAGGATCAGCTTTTCGATATCAACGCCTTTATCTGAGGTGCCAGGGGCGTTAGAGAACATGCTCGAGCCTCAAGACGGCTTACCAGGCCCGTAACACTCCCTCCGCCAAGTCTTGGTCCTCCACCTTCGACAGGTTTCTGGCCAACGCGACCGCCAGCTGAAGCCAAGACGTCCTCGTAGGAAGCCCCGACAGCATATCCGCCACATAGCCCGTCAGGGACTTGGTAGCCCGGAGAATCCACGTCGCCTCCGGGTCCTCCATGGCCGCACAGTCGCGGGTCCGCTGGATGAGGAACATGAATAGGCTTACCACGACGTTGTCCGGGCTGGACCTCCAGTGCGCGCCGAGCAGCTCCGGCATGGCCCGCAGCAGGACCACGGCCTCCTCGTACCGGCGGCTCTGCAGGATGACCCTGAGGCAATATGAGAACTGGGACCATCGCATCGCCTGCGCGAGCGGCTGGCTCGGCGTCACCGCCTTCACCGCGTCCATGGGGAGCATCTTGTCGCCCCAGTGGCAGCGGATGTACTCGGGGATCTGGAGAAAGATGATTTCGATCAGGGCGAGCGTGTCGGGCGGTCGGATCGAGCCGGGGGCGTGGTGTAATCCAAAGGCGCCCTGGAGCAGATACTGTCTGGCGGCTGGCGTCATCATCTTGCACCGGCGAAGGTAGGTGTCGAGGCGATCAATATCGACGACGACCCCGTTGGCCAGCTGGATTCTGGGACCTTGTTGCTCAGTGCTGGTGACCTGTGCACTACTCGCTTCTTCAAGCATATCGTCCCTGATCCTAATATTCTTGCGCGCCCCCCACACCTTCAACCGGGTCTTGTACATTTTCAATCTACGCGGCGTATTAATGTCACGATGTCTACTGGCATATGTTTGACTTTCAGACTTACGATGCTTTCAGGCCATGCTCTCTCTCCATTATCTCCATGACCGACTTGAGCGGCAACTCATCGTCCATATACAACTTTTGAATAATGTCTTTGTGCCGGCTCCATTGCGCGTCTGAGACTCTAGGAAGACGGGTCTGGCTACGTGCAATGCGCGGGCCGACCGTGAGAATCTGTCGCCGCCCAGCGACATCCGACGAACGCCTCGTGCTTGAATCCATCGGCGAAGGTTGGGCCAGGACTCAAACCAGTAGACTGATTCCAGCTTGTTCGCAGATGCTCTTGAGACCATTGCGATGAGACAGGCCCAGACTTCTGTCATAATCGGAGGGCAGTGGCCGAGGCTATGCTGCTAGATGCGGCACAGCAACAGCCGCGGTGGGTCACTGCAAAAGATGAGGGATGATTGCCAAGAGGAATAGCCGCCGTGGCCAGATTCACTTGGGCAATTCCCTGAGTATACATTCAACTTCCACTTCTCCAATCCCATCCACAGTGATCCACTCTACCCTGAGCGTACTATTGTCTCGACGTATGTACTATACGAGGGCACCAAGATGTTTTTGACTTTTTCAATTTTATTTATGATGGAATCAAGTCGTCTCGAACAAGCCCTCTTCTTTCCAGAGGGCAAGAAAGGAAAAAAAGATACAAGAAAGACAAAACGTGTAAAGGGAAAAAAAAGGAGGGAACCCTTTCTCCCATGCTTCTGCCCGTCTCAACTAGGCGTCGGCGTGCCTCTTCAAAGTAGGGATTTAATCTTCGAGCTTCCCGGAGGCAGCCAATAACCGAGATAGACATCGCTCTATATTGCTAACAGTCAGCCGGAGAAACATCAGCATCTGTTCCGAGGCAAAATCCTCACCGTCTCCTTGGCCACGCCGGTTGTCGCATTGCGGAGGTCGCTCTTCTGCAGCAGCTGCTGGACCGCCCTTTCGGCGTGCGCCTCGGGGTCGTAAGCTCCACCGAACCAGTTAGCCCGCGGTCGCGGAGGTGTTTTGGTTTAGTGGTTGGGGGGGGGGTTTAAGATGGGGGTAATATGAGCAGTGCTTGCCATATATTGTTCGCCACACGAGCGGGTCCGTCTGCAGATTCGGGCTCCTTATGGGCTGCTCCCCAGCCAGCTCCGCGCCCAGCTCGCGGTCCCTGGCGGCCTGCTCGGGGCTGCCGTCCTCGAGGTGGTAGATCAGCCCCATGATGAAGGACTTCTGCTGCTTGAGGTCTGCCAGGGGCATGCGCTCCTGCTCGTACTTGGAGATGGCCTCCCGGAGGGTAACAGTCCCCCGCGCGACCTCGCGCAGTACGACCCCGAGGAACGCGCCGTCCTCCATCGCCGTCGCCGCGCCCTGCGCGAGGTGGTTGACCATGGAGTGGGCCGCGTCGCCCAGCAGCACGACGTTCTTCTGCGGCGACGACCACGTCGGGCACCGGGTGACGAGCAGGGGCCAGCGGCGGATGCCGTCCGGGACCATCTCCAGGACCCTCCGGATCCGCGGGTCGTAGTCCCTGTACGTCTCCCTTACCTCCTCGAGCGACGCGTCCTCGACGTCCATGACCGGGTAGGCCCTATGGTGGGAGAACACGAGGTTGTAGACGTTGCCCCCACTGATAGGGTAGCCGATCACGTACCCGTGCTCCTTGCCCTCGGCGGCGCTCATCCAGATGTCCATCTCCGGCCTCTCGACCAGCCCACGCGTGACCGGGTCGCCCGCCACCATCTCCATGGGGAGTACGGCCCTGTATGCAGCGTTGTGCGTCGGCGCCGTGGGCCGCACGTCGGGCAGGATCGCGCGCCGCGTCACCGAGTTCAGGCCGTCCGCGCCCACCACGAGGTCGAACGCCCAGCGCCGGCCGCTCTCGTCCCGCACGCCGACCCTCTCCCCCTCGCCGCCGTCGTACCTGATCTCGGCCACCCGTGCACCCGTGACCAGCGCGACGCCCCGCGCCCGCCCGGCGCGCACCAGCCCGTCGTGCAGGTGCATCCGATGGACGAGCCACCAGGGCGCGCCGGCCCACCTCTCGGGCCCGCCGCCCCCGGGGACCGCCGTCCCGCCGACGATGCGCCCATCCCGGCGGCGCAGGTTGAGCCGGTCGAAGGCGACGAGGTCCGCCCCGATGTGATCCGCCACGCCCCAGTGGACGAGCAGCCTCGCGACGTTGGGCGTCATCTGGATACCGGCGCCGATCTCGCCCAGCTCGGCCGCCGCCTCCAGGACCGTCACCTCCACCCTGCCCTCGCTGTGCGCGCGGATGGCGATCGCGCAGGCGAGACCGCCGATCCCAGCGCCGATGATGCCCACATGTTGGAATTTCTGGCTGGCCTGGGCAGGTGAGCTTGACGAAAACGAACCCGTGGGTAGGAGCTTACCATCTTCTAGTTGTGCCCAGTAGATGCTGCGGGTGTCAATTCGCAGAGCTTGCTTGGTGAAACCTCCTAGACGAAACCTGCGAGTGAACGTGGTGGCCTCGAGTATGCCCATAGGCGAGACCCTCTGGCCATAGAGACAGGTCAGGTATTTAAATCCATTTTATTCCCATGACGATGTGCATAGTGAAATCGTCGCGTATGCAGGAGGGTCGCACGCAGGTCTGGGGGGGCTATGGGTATACAGTCATCTCAGGCACGGGAATACCCCTTGTGGATATCGAGTATCGACAAGTCGACGGACCAGCATCGTGATGGTATGCGTCAACATGCATAAGGGGCGGGTCTAGGTCCTGATAGATCACTTCCATCACGGACGTACGGCAACATGGTATTTCGTCTCCCTGAGCACTGCCATCGCGTCACGGGGGTTTGGCAGCACCGTTTCGGTGCCATTCACATCCCAGCCAGTCCCACCGAAGACCTATGTGTGCCCTCGACAACCCTTGTTGGTCCGACCAATATCGGAAGTCACACTTGGGGACGTGCCGCTGAGGGTGGTCTGACTGTGGGGGTTCGAGGCTGTCGGCCCAAAGTTGATGTGTGCCGCGACTTAAACTTAGACTCGACGCCGTGGCGAAACAGACATGCCGAAAACCTAGTGTGAGAAACACTGCAGGCAACCAGGCCCTAGAAGTAGTAGTCAGGCCAGCGTAAACTAAGAACAAGGAGAACGAAGGATCCCTCGGCGTCTCGGAGCGTTATATCCCGGAGGGCTGCTGATTCTTCCGGAGTCCTTCCGTAGTGTCTCGTGCTCGAGGCGCCTATATTTGCCCTTAGACGAAAGACTTAAGAAATGAGAAGCGGGAGGTCCGTCACCTGCGGACTTGCTGATGCCTCTATCACTAAGTTCTCAAGATGTTGGCTCGTTCGTCATAGAGGAGCCTATCACCATACAGACCGGGCGACACCCTGCCTTGAAAGTCAGTCATCTAATCTAAACGTGTGGAATGTCGCAAACTTACAGGCCCATGTGACGGCACTTCACTACCTAATAGGACGCGGTGAACTCTTCCTCCACTGTGACCGGCCGCACGGGTCTCCCACGATGACTGGATGTGACCCCGTCCACCCGAGTGCATTGGAGATGCGAACGGGACTTCGAAGGATTCTGAGCGCGTCCAGTCCCACTGCTCCTGCGACCGGAAGATGCAGAAGGAATTGTTGGTGCGAGTCACGACCAGGTATGCGGTCAGATATACCCCGAGTTGGAGGAGCCTGAACTTACATTGACGTCTGGATCACACCGTGCCATACGAAGCGCGACAACAAAGAGAATCTATTCCGCCCCAGTCTGTGTCTGTCTTTGTGACATGAATTCTCTCGGGTATAGAATAGTAATGATACACACGAGACGAAGGGAGGCCGGCCCGTCTGTGTGTATGCCCTTCCGTCTCGTCGCGTCAATACCAATCGCAACAATCAGGGCCCTGGTCTTAAGCCTCGTGGCGGTCGGTCTTCATCCCATTCCCAAATGCACAATTTGTCCTCGTCTTTCCGCACGGAACATGATGTTGTGTGCCTCAGGTACCGCCCAAGGCCGTGCAGAGTCCGAATAACAATTTTTCCATTTCCTCCCGTGTCCATCGTAAAGTCCATCGCTGTTGTCATGCATGCATCCATGTGGTCGTTCCTATTGCCTTGTCGTACAAGTACATCGTAGGCATTGATGTGTTGGTTCTCTCCGCCATCCATCCACCCACTCACATCGCCTCGTCCTCATCAAGCGGCTCGACCCGCACCAGTATCTCCTCTAAGAGCCCCTCCAAGAAAGTGCTCACATCCTTCCCCATGCCGACTGGCTCAGCCTTGTCGTAGTGGTCGATCTCCTTGCACACGTGCGCTAGCTTATACACAAGCTTGCGGAGCTTTTCGTGTGCCGCTTCCGCGCGCTGCTGCTTTGGTGTCGGCGCGAGCTGCTGTCCCGAGAAATTACCAGAGCCAGTCCTGTTTTCGATGCCGGGGGTGCTCGCAGGGTGATTTGACGATCGGTAGACCTGCTGCAGACGGATCTGGCGCCTTTTAAGAGCCTCCTCCAGCGCGGGAAAGATTACATCGTTCAGCGCGTCCAAGTCGCCGTCTGGGTTGGCAGGGGCCGGAGGCGGGAAGGACATAGGAGTCGGCGTCTGTGGTTCCGGCGTGCTGATCGAGTGTGTCGCCGAGGGAGGACCACGATAGGCCTCTTTCGATGGTAAAGGGCTCAGATTCTGTGTCTGCAAGGGCCGTGGCTGCGGAAAGTATGACTGCTGCTGCTGGGCGGGCTGGTTGAACTGTCTGGCCTGCTGTGGCTTGGCTGGCAGGGGATGCTGCTGGTTAGTGGTTCTCTGCAGAGGCGACTGTGATAGAGATTGTTGTTGCTGTTGCTGCTGCTGCTGCTGGTTGCCGCGGTAGGGAGGTATCTCCGGAAGCTTCATCATCCCGACTTTGGATGATTGCCGTTGCATCGGCGGCGCTGGCAGCTCTCTCGAGACCCGCCTCTCTGTGTCGATCACAGGCGCCAGGTTGATGTTTCCCATATCGCGCTGCAGCTGCTCCTGCAACGTCTTGTCATAGTCAAGAGGCTCGCCGCTGGTCTGCTGCATACTCTTCATCTGCGATGCCCGAGGAGTTTCTTGACCCTGGGACTGTTTCGGAGGGGACGGCGGCAGAGGCACTTTTGACGGCGAACCTGAACCGATACCGCTTCCCACGGGCTTCCTCTGTGGCGAGACCTGCCTTGTTGTGCCGGAAGTCGATTCCGCCGTCCTGAACGTATCCCGCTCCTTTTCGATTAGTGCCTTGGTCGGTGACACCTCTCGCCTTCTCTCGCCGTAGTCATCCGCAGGCTCAAGTGGTCTCGATGAACGCGCGTTCATAGCTGATTCGTCCATCGGATTCAAGCCTGGCCGGTGCACCACATGGCCCTGATTGCCCACCAGCCGGACCGTGCCGAAATCCCACATGTCCTCGTTCACCGGCTGTAGATTTGCTGGCTGCCCGACCTCGTCATGGTTCTCCTCGTCGTCCGTGTTCTTGTGGGTCGCTGACCACCGCGCAGACCGCTCGATCAGCTCGGTCAAGTAGCTCGTCTTCTTGGCTTTCCTCACAAACGGATGCTTCAACAAGTCCTTCGCCGTGGGCCGGTCATTGGGGTTGCGCTGTAAACAGCATGCCACAAAATCCTGGAAGGCCTTAGAGAAGGTGTCCTTCTCAAGCCGTGGCGGTGGGTTCTTGGGGATCAGGAACAGGACCTTCATGGGGTGTATATCGGCGTAGGGCGGCTCGCCATTCGCCAATT
The DNA here is from genome assembly GCA_001282315.2 of Chrysoporthe cubensis. NCBI lineage: Eukaryota > Fungi > Ascomycota > Sordariomycetes > Diaporthales > Cryphonectriaceae > Chrysoporthe > Chrysoporthe cubensis. The sequence continues at coordinate 685,708 of LJCY02000003.1, read as the reverse complement.
CTAAGGCCGTGATGCCAAGGGACCATATGTCCGCCCTGTGGTCGTAGCCCGATTGCTTAATGACCTCGGGTGCCATCCAAAAGGGCGTGCCCACGAACGTGTTCTTCTTGGTCATGGTGGCGGAGAGCTGGCCGGAGACGCCGAAATCAGCCAGCTTGACCTGGCCGTTAGAGCTCAAGAGGACGTTGGCAGCTGCGCACGCGTCAGTCCCCAGCACCACGAATGGCGACCGCTCCCAACAGCCCCGGTGTGCGGGACCTCGACATACCTTTCACGTCCCGGTGCAGCTTCTTGTCCGAGTGCAGGTAGTCCAGCCCGAGCAGCAGCTCCCTGACGATGATGGCAATGTACTCCTCCTCGATCTTGCCGGGCTTCATCAGATCGGCGCAGCTGCCGCCGGAACAGAACTCCATAACGATCCATAGCTCTGCGCCCTTCGCGTAGGAGCCGTAGTACTTCGTGACGTAGGGCGACTGTAGTTCGGACAGGATGGCGATCTCCTGGATGATGTCTTCGACCTCGTCCTCGGCGCTCTCAATATCGATAATCTTGATAGCTACCGCGTGACCGGTCCGCTTGTCAACGCTGCGGGAGAGAAGAAGGCTATGGTCAGCTCGAAGTGCACACGCAAGGGGCGGAGGAGGGTCCCGGGGGCGGGGGGAGATCCAGCTGGACTGAGAAGGGGCAAGACCTCGTGCGTACCCTTTGTAGACCTTGCCGAAGCTGCCGCCGCCTACAGACACGAAAAGTCAACCCGATGCTCCACGGTATGCCCAAGCACCTCTTTCCCTCTCGCTTTCTCCTCCTAGCAGCCCCGCCAGCAGACAGTAGTAGTAGGAGCATGTGACGAACCGATGCAGTACTCCTTGGTATACAAGGTCTCCGGGTCGGGAGACCCCTCGTTGTTGTCATCCCAGTCCCTCTCCCGGCCAGCCATGATGCCGCCGTTGTCTGGTCGCGGTCAGTCGGTGGTGGCGTCGTGGGCAGCTCGAGCTCGACGGGGAAGGGCCTGGCCTGGTGGCAGCAGGACCGGAGGTGGAGGGGAGCGACGTTCGTCAGGGCGGCGGGTCGGTAGGATCGGGCCGTTGTTGGAGTGTGGATACCACCGTCTGGCTTCCCCTCGACTCAGAGATCTGGAGGGGCTGGGCTCGAGGGGTGAATTGTGGAGCCGAGAGAGCTGGGAGCTGGTGGTAGCTGGGGCCCTGCCGTCACTCGTGGCCCGCCTTGGGTGGGCGGTGAACTTGCAGGGTGCAGCAGCAGCTTGTTTCCCTAGCGACCCGGGAAAACAACAGGGCTGGACGCGCGCGGCGAGGGGGGAGGGCGAGAAAGAGAGGAGGCTGGACCTCGCAGTTCTCGTCGAGCCAACTGGAGGGACCAAAGGCCGAGACAGGGTGTGCGGCCTCGTGACGGCAGGCAGGAAGCGCGTTCGAAACGTCAAGAAGCGGTCGGTCGATGAATCGCGCGTGAAAGAACGTCAGTGCTCGTGCACATGTGAAAGTCGCGTGGAAGCACGCCTGACAGGTTCCGTAACGGTGCAGGCCGCGGGCTCCCTGTCGCCAGCCCCCCTTTGTCGCGTGCAGCTGGGCCGTAGACGCCTGGAGGGTGAAAAAGGAGGGGAAACAACCGCCAGATAAGGACCAGGAGGGAAGGAGAAAGAAGAGAAAACGAAACGAAGAGAAAAAAAAATAGAAAAATAGAAAGGGAAACGAAAGGATGAGACCAGAACGCACACACGCGAACAAACGGAAGAGACACAACAGGCACACACAGACACACAGACAGACAGACAAGCAGACAGGAGCGCTGGCCGCAGCGAGAGACACGGAACAGCAGCAAGCCAGTCGCGGTGCTGACAAGGTTGGTGGAGGGGGAAAAGGATGGGAGCAGGTTCAAATTGACATGACATGCAGTTAAATTGGCCTGGCTGGGAGCCTGCCACCCTGCCAGCCAGCCAGCCTGCCAACCTGCCAGCGACGGGGAAAGCGGGATCGAGAGAAAATCGTGGGGTCAAGTCAGACCTGCTATCAGGTTTGGAATGCATGGGATCCAAAACAAAACATCCCTGACCTCAGCTCTGCCATTGGAGAGGACGCCTCCTCGCCCTCCCAGTAGCCGCTGCCGCAGTAAACCCTCCTGTTGGCGTCTCGTGTCAGCCGGCCTCGTGTCAGGTTCTTGAGATGTAATCAATTCATTCACAGAGCTGGTGTCGGGGGGCCCAGCACGGCATCGCGGCATCACTGCACTCCGCACTCTGCAGTCTGCAGTCTCCAGTCTCATGTCCTGGCCGGTGGAACCCAAGCCATTGGATGCAGGGCCGTCAATTCCGAATCACAGATTCACATACTCCGGGCAGGGCTGGCCAGTCCCACCTGTCTGTCCTCTGTAGACTGTAGTGCTCGCAAGAGAAAGATGCCGAGGAGGAGAGGTCTGTCGCCTCGCCTCCGATATCTATTGCCTGTAGGCCGTATCTGATGAATCCATACCGTGTCTACCGGGCCTGGCCTGGCCTGATTCATTACCGTGACGCCTCCCCCCCGGAAAAAAAAAAACCAAAGAACCTGTCTAAGCACACAGGCGCGGCTAGAAATGAGAGCCGTCAACTGAAATACGTGAGCTGCATGCAAATACGTGGGGGGAGCACCATCAATCCTCCTTGTCAAGACCAGAGCAAGCCCCCCCCTCCATCCTTTCCAGCCTCGCTCTGCATGTCTGTGCATATCCGTAGTGGGCGCCACAATTGACCCAATGCCCAATGCTCATGACCCGACCTTATCCGTGACCATTACTGGGAATCTCTAGGGCTCGATGTACTCGATCATCACCGTGGCCTGCTTCAGGCCTGCCTCCTCGACCGTCTTGTCCAGGTCCTCCAGCAGATCCTTGCCCTGTGGCATCACCTTGAGCTCAAACTCGGCGCCCGCCTTGTCGTCGAGCGGCTCCGCCTTGAGCCACTCGTAGATGCGCCGGACAGGGTCAGTCAGGGCGAACCGCCGGATGACCCTACCGTTGGCGTGCCGGAACTGGATCCTCGTCACGGCCGGGCTCTGCTCCGGCTCTACGTGCGGCCTGTCGGCCGCGATGCTGGCGAAGATGGAGTCCTCTGCTGTGGGGCCGCCGGCCTCCGCCACGGGCGCGTCACCCATGACCTCGTCCTGGGGCGCAGCAGCAACGGCCTTGCCCTTGCCCTTGTCCAGCTCGAGCGACTTCGTCAGGGCATCCGGGTCGTGCACGTTGACAGCCGCCGCGTTCCCGTTCCCGTTCGTCTCCAGACTGTTCCGCATCGCCATCTCGAGCATCTCCTCCTCCGTCATGCGGTCGACGTCGACCGCGCGCTGTGGCGCCTTCTGCCTCGACACGGGGTTCTTGCTGTTTCGTGCGAGCGAGTAGCGGTCGAGGAACTCGACGAGCTGGGAGAGGAACTCCTGCGCTGACGGGAAGGGGATGCCCGACCACACCTTGACCTGCTCTCCCGTGCGAGGATCGATAATCGCTACATGTGGGAAGTTGTCTCGGTTCTCCTGTGCGTGGTGCGGGAAGTAGAAAGTGTTGTACTGGGTGGCACGGGAGTCGTCTTTGGAATACTGCAGGAAGATAAAGTTCTCCTGGATCAGGGCGATTATGGCATCATCCTTCCATATGTCTCGGTTCAGCGCCTGGCAGTTGAAGTCGTTCATATCCTGCACGTTCACAAGGATCCACTTCTGACCTTCCTTGCCCTCCTCCCTCGCGTCGTCCCAAGAAAGATGCGACATCAGCTGGTACGGGGGGCGGAAGAGGTCAGCGAGGCGTCGGGCCCGCTCACCGCTGGCGCCGCCAGCTGCTTGGGCGAAGGAAGGGGGGCCACCCTGCTGGGAGTCGTCCTCCCAGATAGACTGGCCAAAGGGGTTGCCCCTCACTGTACCCCGGATGTTAGCCCGAGTCCTTCGTCTGCAAGAATACATATGGGAGCTCCCGTCTCACATTGTGGCGCGCGAGCTCTCCTGTCCGTCATGCGGGGGAGCATACGGAACTCCTCGTCGTCCGCGACGCCGTACCCGCTGGGGGCGACTAGCGTCTCTGTGGTTCTAGCGATAGGGGCACGCACCCCATCGGGGTTCACGGCTCCCTCGCCGTACATCTCCTCCTGCAGGCGGCGGGCCATGGCCTCGTCGTCGGTCTCCTGGGCAGCGCGCTGCAGGCCCGCCCTGTATGCATTCTCGTGCTCGTCCTCATCTGGTATCACCAAGTCATCATCACCGTCATCATCATCGGAATCTATGTGGATGACGCCGGACGCGTCTTCTCGGCCGAGCGTGCGCGACGAGGGCTGGAGCTGGGCGGCAGGGCCGGGGACGGCGCTGCTAGCAGCATCAGCAGAGGGGGCTGCGCTGGCTGACGCTGGCTCGTGGAAGGAGTTTGCGATGTCGGGGTTCTCGAAAAACATGTTGACCGCCGCCATGACGTCCCCCTCAGTCATGCTGAGGCATCCTGCGGCGACGGTGGCATTCTGGTTGGTGAAGGCCATGAACTGGGCCACGGCGTCGTCCATCTTAATGCCTCTTGCCGTGGTGATTCGGGCTCCAGGCGGTTTGGGGGGCGGGCGTCGACAGCTGTGGCGAGACGGTGACGTGAGGAGGAGACGACAGCTCAGCGTGAGGGGCCTCCAGGACCTCCTCTGTCAGGCCAGCAGCTCGTTGCGCTCTCGAGCCGCTCCGTGGATCCCTGTCAGTCGATCTGCTTCCTGGTCGAAGTCGTGGAAAGCGGAGGAAACAGGCCTCTGCGCGACGAGGTTTTGTGGCTGGCCACCGGAAAGGAAACCAGTCGGGGCCTCTGCTGTGGTCGCAGGTGTTTGTTTCCCAAGTGGGGCCCGCACGTGTACCGAAGCGAATTAGGGGCGGAACGATGCGAGAGCGGCGTCTTGGTTCGTCCCTAGGAGGACTGCCGGCTCGAGGGGGCGGTAGATGGGTTGTTGGCGAGTAGCTGGTGTCGAGGCGGGGTGGGCGATGGGGTGGGATATCGATGCTGAGCTGGGTGAGTTAGCAGCTGGGTGTGGTGGCACACTTAAAAGTCCGCCAGGAACGACTCAGAGGTGGGCGCTCTAGGCGGCGCTGCATGACGCAACTACTGGTGCACTTACAAACAGCAGCCCCGCCAGGTGCCCCTAGCACCTGACATAGCGGCACCTACGGCACCTTAGGTAATCCCACGCCTATCGTGGCGCATGCAAGGGTCTGCAATCCGCGGGCCCTCCCGCCTAGCCTGACCCCTCCTTCTCGACCTCTGGGCAGATACCGCCCCCCTACACAAGCCTACATGATACCTGCCCAGGGGAGGCGCTGTGTGTATTTGAATATTCTTTGAATGCAATGACCGGGCTGTCCTCCATCGCCCCGTCCTTTCGCTCCGTCCAGATGGGTTGTCACTATTTACTTAGGGGACGCCACCCTGACCGTCGACGCGGCTGGCCATAGCTAGAAGCAGTAAGGCTGTGAGACCTCGCACAGGAGTCCGAGCCGCAATGGCCTGGATGAATAGGTCCAAGCTATGCATTTGGGAACAGCAGTATGATAGATAAACAATGGTTACAAGAAAGTCTCGATTCCTTCACGGCTATAGTTTGAGTTTAGCTCCACATCTCTCCTGACCCTGCCTGTATGCCGTCCATAAGAGCGCCCTCCCCCCCGCTCCAGCAGCTGTAATAATGTTTCCGCTATCACTACAGCAGCTTGTCCAGCGCCTCCCTCATGACCTTCTTCACCTCAGCCGACCTCTCGCCGTCCAGCGCCGTCTCGATCGTCTTCTTCATCGGACCCTTAATCGCCTCAGCGGCTGGCCCGAATAGGCCCAGGCTGACAGCCCCGGCCAGCGCGAGCGCGGCCTTGCCTCTCGTCAGGCGTTGCGTCTCGACGCCGACGTCAGGCTTGTCCACATCAAGCGTATCAAAGTAGCCCAGCGCCACCTTCTCGCCGCCCTCCACCTCCTTGCCCGCTGCTGCCGGGCCGGACTTGGCGGCCTCGTTTATCAGGTCCTCAGCGCAGCTATACCACATCTCCCTCCTGACCGAGTCGAACCTCCTATTTCCCAGAAACGGCGCTAGCAAATCCAGGATATTCTTCAGCACTCCCACTGGGTGGTCCAGTATCTCGGGCTGGCTGTAACCCCTCGCGATCGCCTCGGTTGCGTTCAGCACTGTCTTGTAGACCAGCAGCTCCCTCTCCCTCGCCTTCGCAACCTCCTTCGCGTCCGCCGTAGACTCGACTTCCATGCGGTCCTCGTCGGCATACTCCTCCAGATAGGGCTTGACGATATTCACGACATCCGGCCACATCCCACCGTCCAGATTACCACGTGCGGCCGCGCACTGCCAGAGGCACTTGAACGCATGCACCCGGTACGCGTCGTTGTTCCTCTTCGCCTCCCGCACCACGATCTTCTTCATCTGGGCCATGACCGTCGCATCGCCCTCCCAGAACGCCTTCGCCTTAGTGTGCACGTCCGCCAGCGCATCAAGCAGCTTCTCCTTGCTAGCGAACGTCTTCAGCGCGAGGGCCTTATCGAACGTCGGCCAGAGCTGCTTCAGCTGGCCGACGTTGACCGTCGAGCCCGTCAGATCGCCCTGCGCTGCGACGGCCCTGATCGCATCCCCAACCGTCAGCGCGCCCGCATGCTTGAGGCTCCACTGCGGCGCGTCCAGACTTCTCGTCACCAGGGCGACGACCTCCGGTACAAACCTCGTGACCGTGCGCGCGGATCCAGCATGCGTCTCCCAGACCTCCTTGAAGGCCTTGGACACATACTCGTCCGTGTCGTGCATACCCAGGTAGCTGAACGGCAACAGGCTCCCCTCGAGCGCGTTGAAGTGATCCGGCGAGATCTTGCTTAGCGACATCACTACTGCGGCGACCTTCTCCCTCCTTGCCTCGTCCTCGGCTGAGAAATACAGCGTGACAAACTTTTCCACGAAGTGCTCCTTCGCCTCGTTCGGCGCATGTCGCATAATGTACGCCGCGGCCCGGGCATACCCACCGCTGACCTCGTCATTCTTATCAAGGGCATGCTTCTCCATAAGCTTTAGGAAACGCGCCGCGTACGGCTGGAAATCACTCGTGTGGCGCGTCGCTAGTGTGCCGAGGACCCGTCCGGAGCCGACTTTGGTAGGCATGCCGATGGCGCTCTTGATGGTCTCCTCGATCCCCGCCGCGAGCTCAGGCATCACGCTGGCGTCCACGTTGCGCAGACAGTTCTCGATCGCTTGGAAGACGGGGCTCTGCCCGACCATCTGGCTCCGCAGTTTATCAATCTTCCCGCGGTCGTCGTCCCCGAAGCGCTGGTAGTAGTAGTTCACCGCGTCCGGCTCGATGGTGCTCAACAGCCCCAGCATGCGGTTCACAATGGTCGCGATATACGGCCGCAGGGCCTTCCCGCCGGTCTTGGTGATGGTTATGACCGTTGTTATGGCAAAGCCCTTCACCTCCTCGACGCTACTTTCGATACCGTTTTCGGACAGGAGAAAGGGGAGTGTGGAGGACATCATGTCCCGCGCCGAGGCGGACACCCCGCCTTCTTCGAGTTGGCGCGTCAGCGTGTTAGCCATGCTCATACACAGGCGCATAGCGGACTCTCGGACTGTCGCTTTGACGTCGTCCAGGACTTTGAGCGCTTTAGTCCAGATCTCGCCGTAGTATTTCTCGTATTGTTGGAATGGTCGGCCGCCAATAAGGTCAGCGACCGCTGCGCAACTGGCCTGACGGACACGCCACTCCTTGCCGTGGATGGATTTGAGCAGGTCCGTCATGATGGCGTCGAAGTGGGTCTCGATGACGGCGTTCGAGTCCTTGACGAGCGCCTTCCAGATGTCGTTCATGGACCGCTGGACATTCGGGTTCGGATCAAAGCGGTACCTATACAGCTTCGGGTAGAGCTTCGGGTCGACCTCCGATTCAGAGAGGATATTGCTCAGCCCGAACCTGCCAAAGGCAGATCGCGTAGACCACGTCGCCGCATTCGACGCAAGTGACATGAACTTGTAGACCAGGGTCTGGTCGCCGACCTCATTCGCCAGGTTCACAATGTCCTTGTAAGACGTGACAGATTTGCCCTCGCCTGTCGGCAGGGCGCCAGCCTCGAACAGCTCCGTCTCCTCTTCAACCTTGAGCTGCGTGCCCGACCCGGTGAACGCGCCGACGAGGTCCTTGACAAGATCCTCCTTGAGCGCTGGGTCTCCCTTCTCGTATACGAGCGCGAGACCGCGGGACGCAGTCTCCTGCACGAGCTCATCGCGGGCACTGAGCAGCCTCATAAATGCGACCTGGCACTCGCGTAGTCGAGATTGTATCTCGGGTAGGTGGGAGCAGTGCTGGATGATGCAGAAAAGCCAGATGCCGGATGCCTTAAGCAGGGATGGCTTCGTAGCCTTGCAGTCTGTCAAGATCTTGTTCAGAACCTCCTTGATCTTCTCAGACCGCTTGCCCACGCGGTAGTCGGCAGTCGCGGACTCCACATCCACGGTCAGCTGGACAATATCTGAATCCCACCGCGCAACTGTCGCAGTAATGGCCTCGCCAATGGCAAAATGCACTTCAGCTTGCCTCAATTCATGCAGCTCGTAGAGCTTAGATAGCACGTTATCAACTCCGGCATCGTCAGTCTCCCGGCCGATAGTCAACCTCCCAAGGGCCGTGATGGCGAGCTCATTCCCCTTCTTACACAGAGGCACGAGTAGGTCAATATGTGAGTCGATAGGCATCTCCTTTAGCACGATAGATGCCGTCCATAGCTGCGCCATCGTCGCAAAAATAGTATTCTGCAAGGATGCCGACACGCTCTGCAAATCCTTGACAGGAGGCAGCCACTGCCCTGGCCGAGAATTCGCAGTATCAGGTGCATCTTGACCATTCAGGAACGTCTCCTTCAAGCCCTGCAGTGCGACAGCCGCATCACCGTTGACGTTCTGTCCCCCGTCAGTCTTCCGTCTCTTGGGTGCGGGTGGATTTTGTGAGCTCACCTCTCCGGCTCCGTCCGAACTCGAAGAATCCACGAACTGATGAGGGTAGTACCTGCCCCTGGACCACAGGTATCCCAGCGAGAGGAACGCACCCTCGGCAGCATTCATCTCTGCGCCGACGGCCGTCCTCCAGCTGTCACACCGCTGGAGCAGGATGTGATGCACGACATTGAACATCTCAACCGGTACCGCGGGATGCGCGCCTAGGATGCCGAGTGCGCGCGCCGTGAGAGTCCTCACCTCCTTCTTGTTCGATTTGAGCACGGCCAGCAACCTGCCGAGGCCGCTGACGGCGAGCGATGCCAGTGAAGCGCGAGGGGCCAGCGAGGCCACCTCGACAAAAACCCTTGCGCACTCTTCGGTAAAACTCTTGTCCTCCTGGATACCCTCGAATGCGGCTTCCAGCAGATCCTTCAACGCATTTCCTCCTGTATGTTCGAGATACTTCCGAATGGTGTCCCTCGTCTGCTTATCCGTCTGGACCAGGGTTTCAAGCTGTCTCTCCCACCCAGGCTCAATCTTGAACTGAGCACCCAGCGCGGTAAGGAACATCACCCTCTTACAGTACGTCACTGCCGTCGGGAATGCGATATCCGCTAGGCCCGCGAAATTGTGCAAAGCCTGCGGTCCATCCACAACCATCGAAGGCCCGAGGCCGATCGTCTCCGTGAAGAACGTCCGAGCCAAATTCTGCCAGTCCGGAAGCACCGCAGTCACGGTCTCGTCATTGACGCGGTACGTCCACGGGTCGAGGCCCTTGTGACCCTCCTCCATGACCTCGGTGCGCTCGTCACTCCGCCCGGCGATGGCGAGGATGTCGACCCATCTCGCTGTCGGATCTGAGAAAGAGAGGCATTGGTTCGCCCATTTTGTAGCGGCGTGGCGCGCACTGCGGACGATGTTGCCGCCGTCAGGGGCTGTCATGTAGGTAAGGATGATAGTGCGAAGCTCGTCTGCTTCGCCGCCCTCGGGCTTGAAGAGAGAGGTCATGCTCGATAAGGCACCTTCAATGTTAACCACCACGTCCGGCGTCGGGTCCTCAGATAGAGACCGGAATAGCCACGCGACCAGTTGGAGTAGATCCGACTGCCCCATCGATGAGCCTTTGGCCAGCACACCAATCGTCTCGTAGGCTCTCGCACGCAAGATTTGGTCATCTAGCGGATTCGTCGACCGCCTGTCCGACTTGGGCTTTGGCCATCCCTGTTCTGTCATGATGAAATTCCGCAGCATTTCGATCAACGCCGGCCCGATTGTGAACTCGCCCCGTCCAGGTCCGATGCGCGCTACCCAGTTGATATACTCAAACAGAGCCTTATGAATCTTCGTCAGCTGGAGGCCATCGGGTGTCGGCTCGTCCGCAGTTGACCCTGCGCCACCGATGTCCCGCCTCACAACTGCGAGGATGTCCTGTGTAAACTTGGAGCTTGTAGACGCCGCCGATTTCGATAGTAGGTTAAGTATGCGTATCCGGTACGGCGCCGGCAGGCTCGAGTGCCTCTCAAAAAGCGTCTTGACCCGCGCGTCATCCTCCAGACTCGCCTTGCTCCGCATCAATATGGCCTCGCCCACACCATTGATCCTGTAGTCAGTACTACTTGCCGCGTACAGTGCTGGCAGGAACCGCTCGTTATCCGTAAAGGCGCCGCTCTCGAGCAGCTTGGCGGCACGTATCCTCGTCGCCGGCAGATCCAAACCCTCGGGGCTCTTCGGGTTCCACACCTCGGCGGGCTTCCCCAGGGTGAGAAATGTGACCTCGGCCTCGGTCAGGCCAGGCGAGCGCTTGCCCTCCGCAACGACGAGGAGGAGGGTCTGGCCGAGCTTTTCCGCCACCAGGGCCGCATCCTCGGCACTGTCCAGCCCAAGCTCGGCGCGGAAGAGCTCATCCTCCTTGCTGCCCCTCGGCGGGACGGTCACGTCCTTCAGCACATGCAGCAGGAGATTGAACCTCGCACCGGCCGTATGACCCCTATCGCCGGCGATGCCGCTCGTGAGCACCTTCGCCAGGCCCCGCCTCTCCTCAGCGCTGATCCTCTCAATGCTGTGCTGCACGAAGCCAATATCCAGCTGCCTTATCACCGGGTGGGAGTTCTTGATGTACTGATCTAACAGAGTCGCAACCGGCAGCACTACGTCGGGCGACTGTATGAAGGTCTTGAGGCGTGAGGCGATCAGCACGACCTTCTGCCGAACGGACGCGTGCTCACTGCCGGCCTTTAGCAGTAGCGGGGCCAGGTAGGTCTTGAGCAGGGCGGAGAGCTTAGGCCCGTCATTAGCGACGGTGAGCATGCGCATGTTCACCTTCTCGACGAGCTCGAGCTCGCGCTGTTCGGTGGAGGCCATGGTAGTGCTATGTTCTTGGTCTCATAGGGAGTGTGTGGCAAGTGTGGTCAGTACTTGGCGGAATCCACGGAGGCAGTCGACGACGATGAGAAATGTGGTGTTGAGTGCATGAGCTGCGCCCGCTGGACCGCGAAAGAGAGAGTTGAGAAAAAGAGAAAAGTGACAAGACTAAGAACGATTGTCAATTTGCTTTTGCCCGAGCGCCTTGCGTAAGAGGATAGTCTGCCTTCGAGGATTCAGACAGCAGCTGTTCACGCGGCCTGCTCCTTGTCTTGAGTGTGAGTGGCGGGGAGCGGCGGTACCACCGGGCCACCAGAGATCTTAACACCGCCCCTACAAATTTGATCCCCGGATTGTTAGTGGCATCCAACCAAGGATGCCTTCGTACCTTAATAATACAAATAGAGGATCTCAATGTTCTTCTACTTTTAGTGTGTTAGAATCTATTCAGGCTCATTCTAGGTCTCGTTGTCCTTACAAATGCTGCATCTCTTGTCGTTCTGGCAACTGATATTGGGTCCGAGATCAGGAGCCATGGCCCTCAGCGGCTTCAGATCACTCATATACTTTCAGAAAATTGCAATTGGTTTATATATGCCAGCCCACTAGGTATACATGGTATTGCTACCCTGAGGGCGCAGAGATGACCCCCCCCGCTGACGCCCACCGCGACAAGTCTACCTCGCCCAGCTGTTGCCGTCTTGATGCAAGATGCTATCCCTTTTGTCCGTATTCAACCCCGGCCGTGCCTCCTCCCAGCCTCAACTTGGTATCCTGCTCTCCGCATCCTGGCCGTCCTCCGCCTACGCCTTCTCCATCTTGTCCAGGATGGCCTTTGTGAACTCGTGCGTCGAGTTGTTGCCGCCCATGTCGCGAGTGCGAACCTTGCCGTCGGCAATAACAGCGTAGATGGCCTTGGAGATCCTGTTCGCGTGGTCGTCGAGGCCGAGGTGGCGGAGGAGCATGCTGCCGGACAGGATCAGGGCGCTGGGGTTGGCCTGGTCCTTGCCCTGGATGTCAAGGCCGACGTGACGGCAGCCGGGCTCGAAGACAGCAACATCGCGGCCCATGTTGCAGCCGGGAACGATACCCGGGCCGCCGACCAGGGCGGCGCCGATGTTGGACAGGATGCCACCGTACAGGTTGGGCATGACCATGACGTCGAACTGCTGGGGCCTGGAGACGCACTGCATGGAGGCGTTGTCGACGATCATGTCGTTGGCCTCGATGGTGGGGTACTCGGCGGCGGTCTTCTGGAAGGTGGTGCGGAACAGGCCGTCGGCCAGCTTCATGATGTTGGCCTTGTGGATGCAGGTGACCTTCTTGCGGTTGTTGGCCAGGGCGAAGCTGAAGGCGAACTTGGCGATGCGCTCGGACTTGGCGCGGGTGATGATCTTGAGCGACTCGACGACGCCCTTGACGGACTGGTGCTCGAGGCCGGAGTACTCGCCCTCGGTGTTCTCACGGATGATGCACATGTCGACGTTCTTGTGGCGGGTCTCGTAGCCGGGGACGTTCTTGATGAGGGAGATGGAGGCGTAGATGTCGAGCTCCTGGCGCATCGCGACGTTGAACGACTTGTGGCCGGAGCGCTCGAGCGGGGTGTGCAGGATGCCCTTCAGGCCCAGCTTGTTACGGCGCAGGGACGAGACGGCCTCCTTAAACATGTCCTCGGCCGACCTGGCGCCGGTGCCGCTGTCGATGCCGGTGACGTCGAGCTGCTCCCACTCGATGGGGACGTTGTCGGCCTTGAAGAGGGTCTTGACGCTCTCTGCGACCTCGGAACCGATACCGTCACCGGGGATGAGGGTGACGGTATACTTGCCGCCGTACTTGGCGGGCTTGAAGATGTCGCGCTGGACAGTCGCGTAGGATCGGGCGGCGATCGACGGCTGGTGCTGCTGGGCGGCGGCGCGCAGGAGGCTCTGCAGAGCTCGTCAGCCTTCTCGTGTCCTCGTGCGCGTGACCTCGTCCTCCGCCCCCCACGGCGATCGGTAGCGGGGCAGGAGTACATCTGTAAACTAGGTGCTGTCAAGAATCAATGTCACTTACCGTGGCCGTCCTGGTCGAGTTTCTGGACAGCATCTTGCCTGGGCCCTGGAGGAGGGTATCCGGAGTGGAGAGTTGTAAGGGACAAGGAAGAAGAAAGACAAGAGGCTATAAATCGAGGTGGTCGTCCCGTCGTCCAAGAAGCTGCCCGACAGCACAGCGCCAACAAAAGAAATCTGTAACCACGCGAGGATGGGGTGTAAGCGAAGAGAGAGAGGGCACGCAAATAGCGCAGGCGGGAACAAATTGACGATAGCTATCGCCTCTTCGCGCCGTCTCGGCCGCGGTCGCTGTGGCAGGGAAGCACAGGCTCCACCAAAACTCGGAGCTTGTCGGCTTGAGTGCTTGACCCGCTCGCCTGAAGCTCGGCTCAGCGGCGCTGGGGGGGCTGCTGTCGACGCACTGGGGCGGCTCCCGCAACCGACTGCAGGGGCACTTCAGAGGCTCGCAGGCGCTGCAGGTGCTGCAAGGCCGCCTGTGGAAGATCAATCTTCCAGCGCTAAAAATAATGAAGAGCAAAGAGAAAAAAAGATTTACACTATCACCAGTCCACCTGTTAGAAGTGCAGCGCTGTTAGCAACTCGGCTCGGCTCGGCTGACCCACAGTGCATGAGCCGCATGTGACATCTGCACAACCTCGTCCATTTCCAGGCGTTGGCATCTCGAATTCTGTATGTAGTCTATGTCAAGCCAGATTGCTCTTTGTCTAATGCGGTGTCATTTCCAGTCCAGGTATAGTATCAGAGACGGTATTTCGCAGAAGATCAACGTCGAGCTCTGTTTGTCGCAGCTGAGGACAATTCCAAGCCCTAAGTCAATGAAAGCATCATCAGTCCCTGACGGATCCGGGATCCAAATCTGGAGCCCAGCAACCCACACCCCCCCCTGGATATATCTCCGTTCTAGAATGTGACAGCAGGAAAGATGCCTTCCTGTTGTTTCGCCCACAGGAGTTGGATTCACCACTCTGGCTGCATTTTTTCCAGTTCATACCCTATCATTTCCGGCTCTGTCCGCTTGTCATACCATGCTCCAGGGCACCCCACGCTGCCGACCTCACCAGCCAATATTTGATTCCACCCACTGAAGACAATAGACACAAAGAGCCATCGTGCGTTTTGCTACATAGCTGCCGACGATGAATGCCCATATCAGCGCCTGGTTCTGGGCCTGTGTGCCTCTGAACCCTGAAAGATTGATGAACAATCCTCCGCAATGGCTCACAAGGTGATCCTCGTGACCCGCGAGGAGGTTCCCAGAGCCTCCATCACACAAGCGTTGCATGATGCTGTATTCCTTCTGGAGAATCATGCTTGCGTCAGCACAGGGCAGAACAGCAGACCCAGATCAAGGGCATGAGTCGTTAGCAAAAGACGACAGCAGGAGCATCTCCGAAACGAAGATCAGCAGCAGAGAGCACAGGATCTCTATGAAAATGGGTGAGCTCAAAATAGACCATCACCCGTTCGATAGTAGCTAGACAGGTCTTAGCATTGAGGACCGCCTCTTGTCGTCTTGCCTAACACGCGGGAGGGCCGATGAGACTATAGACGTACATAGTGATTGCTAGGCCAAGGACGGAGGGGCGGATGTCGGAATCAAATTTCTGGCGATACGACGCGGCCAGCTACTTGCCTACTTTAGCCACCCTGGCGACGAATCGGTCAAAATGGCAAGGACACAAATATAGGACAATGACCAGCACGAGCAGGAAACCACGATTGTAAAGCATAGTCCAGCATTCGAAGTACCTAGCGTCCATCGCAGCTTTGCAAAGGGCGCGGTGCTACTACCTAGGATAAGGGAACCGCAAGCAGAGTACCCGCTAAGTGTGCTCCCACATGCCACATCACCGAGTTTTTCAGTCTGAGCAGAACAGATCCGGTTCCATGAGAAACGCAAGGGGACTTAGTGGAAGAGAAACTGATGTGGTGTTGTGCCGAACCGAAAACCGAAACAAGGGAAAAGAGATGATCAATTCTCGAAAGAGTGACATTCCAGAAACCAACCAATACCTGTCCACCCATTCATGTATTGCCCGCGCACTGTGAATCGTGAAGTTCGCGGTCGAGGGGTTCGTGATGTATTGTGTCGTTCGGAGGAAGGGAAGGTAAAAACGCGAGGCCAAGTCGAAGTCGAAGTCAAAGTCGAAGACGCAGAGAGTGGCCGCTTGAGAAGCTTCATTGTGATGTTGAGCGCCGGCAGAATGAAGAGATCTGTCCAAGACAATGGCAGGCAACTCAAAGACCAACGCGACGAAGCATCCCCAAGCAGAACGCAAACCGCAGACCGCAGAAAAAAGATCGTGAACAAGGAGTGACACTCCGGATATCATGAGAACTTTTCCTGCCGTAAACTCCACGCGCCTCAACACCATGTAGATGCGACAAAAGGCACTGGCAGGGACTTCGATGGGCCGATTACTAGGAGAGCAGAGATGTTAGACATTTGGCATCCGGGACAGGTGTAGAAAGAAATATGAGCAGGGCAAGCATAACAAACATACCGCCATAGGAGGAGGCGGAGGGTTGCCGCCGAAACCACCACCAAAGTGGTGAGGCCCATAAGGACCAGGGGGGCCACCACCGTAGTGGGGGGGAGGGGGGGCAGGACGGTATGGAGTACCCACGCCAGAGTTGTTCTGGGAACGTCCCCAAGACAGACGGACACGGGAGTTGCCGATTGGGTAGCCCTGCATCTGGTTGATGGCCATCTCAGCCGCGTGGCGGTGAACAAATTGAACAAAGCCACAGCCCTTGCCGGGAGGAATCTTGACGTATGTAATCTCGCCGAAACCCTGGAAGAACGAGCGGAGCTCGTCCTCGGTGACGTAGCCAGACAGGCCGCCAACAAAAACAGTGGTGTTGTTGGGATCGGTGAACTGGTTCATCTGGCCGGCGGGTTGCATTTGACCGTAGCCGTTGTTCGGGTAGAATGGTGCAGGAGCTTGCTGCATTCCCCATCCTACCGGCTGCATGGGGTTGCCCATCATGGGACCGCCGTGGCCGCCGCCGTTGCCGTACGGGTGCTGCTGGTTGCGGCTGTGAGGGCTTCGAAGTTAGCTTGTGTGTGCTGGTAAGAGCGTGAGGTTTCAGGACATACCGCTGCTTAGGCGTGGCCGTGCTGATGCGCATCGGACGGTTACCGCAGTACACCCCCTGCATTTCCATGAGGGCGCGCTGCTGATCTCCCTCGTCCGAAAAGCGGACGAAGCCATAGCCTCGCGACTGACCAGTGTTCGCGTCGGTCATGATCTTGGCACTCTTGCACGAAGGGAAGCGCGCCTGGAAAAGAGAGACCAGAACGTACTCGGTCACCTCAGGACCAAGATCACCGACGAAGATGGAGAACTCGGGGCCGCGGTCGTCACTGTTGACGAATCACAAGTCAGATAATGGGATCAAGAGGGGTGACGGGTTAGTAACAGTGGTAGAAACGCACCGTCGGTCGACAAGACCACCACCAGAAGCCCAGTTGAGCTTGAAGTGCTTGCCGTTAGAGCCAGGAATGGGGGTTCCAGTCAGAGACAAAGCCTTGTTAGCAGCCTCGGGGCCGGGAAACTCAACGAAGCAGTAGCCAGCGTTGCTAGTAAAAGTCAATATCACGCGATCAGGACGTTCGAGAACTTCGGGCAGTGGGAGGTATCAGACGTAAAAGGGAGCAAACATGGGAGGGTGAAGTTATCGCGGAGCCTGTACAGGAAAGAGTATGGATCTCTAGTCCTCGCAGCACGAGTGAGGTTTGTGTAGGGTGTCCGAGGGGCAGAAACTTGTCGAAGGCGAATACTTGAAGAATGACGACACGCAAGGGTATCTCATACACGATCTCACCATACAGGAGGGGCTGAGATTATAACAGGGCAAGCGCGAGGCAGGGAAGAGGGTTGCCAAAGTCGTAGCTTTCCGGACAGGCTTTGCAGTTGATGCGCGCCGTCTAAAAAGCAAGAACGGGGGGAAGGAGGGCGATCGCACTGCGCGAAAAACGTGCCAAAGCGTTCTTGAGCCGTGCCGAGGCTGTGATGACAAGGTCTGGGGGATACAATGCTGAAGGGTGCGAAGGGTTTGAAATGGCAACAGTGGACAGCTGTGGCCATTCGGCAACGTCGTAGCGAGGAATGTCAAAGTAGAGAGGGGCAATATGCAGGGAATGTGAAGAACAAGTAGGAGAGAATCTACATACCCAGAGTTGCGATCACGAATGATCTTTACGTTGACGATGTCGCCGGTCTGGTTCTGGAAGAGAGACTTCACGAAAGACTCGTCCATCCAGGTATCAAGATCGCCCATCCTATCCAAAATATCGTCAGAAAAGATGATAAAAGGGCCTGTGGAGAGCATCTACTTACCAGAGAGTGCGGGCAGCCTCGTTTGAGACAGGCTGTCCAGCGGGTGCAGCAGGCAGCTGGTTGTCCATACCATTGCTACCACCATTCTGATCGAAACCACCGTTGGCTGGGAAGGACATCGTGGCTAGAGAGGGATGTTAGATGCGACAAGTGAAGCTGACCAAAGGGATGGATAAGCGTATGGTGCGCCGAAAAGGGCAGAACGTTGACGATGTAAAGATGCACGAACGCGTAACAGGACGAACGCCGCAGCAGAAAGTGAGTGCAGGATGCGCGGTAAGGATGAAACGTAACGATTCACGAATCAACGAACGAAAGCACCAACTCGAAGTTCGCCACAACCAAGAGGGCTTTGATGAATACTCGTGGCGGTGGTTGTTGGGAAGATGAATAGAAAAGAAAAGGGATCGATGGGAGGCAAAGAGGAGGGGTTTTGATTCAGTGCCGATCTGTGCACAGACCGGTCTTCACAGAGCTTCCGGAAGCTGGCGGAAGCTCTGTCCACGGCGAGAGGCAACCCAAGATCGATGTGATGTGACTCGCCCGTCCTACTCCAATTGACGAGTCACCAGGGATTCCGAGTTGGAACCCGCAATGTCGAAGCATCCATCATGGACAAATTCGGGGATGAGCCATGTGTGTGTAAGTCGTAAAAGCTGGCAGACGCACTGACAGAGCCAACTGCACTAAAATCGCTAATTCGCCCCGGAGTACTTACTATTCGGGACTTGGAGTCATAGTGTATTTGGGAGTTGAAGATCTCAAGACCAAGAAACTTCGAGACTTCGAGAGAGCTAGCTATAACTGTCTTGGAATATAAGCCGGCAGAAGATCCGGCACCGACAAGTGCACTGAAAGCCCATTTGTCCAGTAGCACTACTCGGAACATGAATTTATAGTAAATTTGAGAGTCAAGGGCCTCAGAATTTAGGGACCTGGGGAAAGAAGGAATTATGACTGTGCCTTTGGGTAGGAGCTGGCAGAAGTGGTCACGGAGACAAGACTGATTTGGAACTTGCTGTGAACTCGTGCTACTGCTTAGAGCACTGAGTCACAGGAGGCTTGGGAATGGAAAATTCGATGCCAAGATGAGGGGGAAATGGTTCCTATAAAGGCCAGGCGGGCAAAAGAGTGTACTGAACTGGGATGGAATGGGACCTGCCACTAGACCAACAATAATTTACGAGCGTATGGTGTTGATATCTTTTGGATATCTTTGGAGACTTGGTTCCAAGTCACGAAAGTCTCGAGAGAAGTTCTGTGTCTTGAATTTGGAAATCTTGAGGGATTCGGGGAAGAGCTTGAAGTCGCAAGTGACTGCTACTAAGACAGTAACGAGTGGCTCATCAAAAGCAAACCAGGACTTTGTAAGTAAAGAATCACAGCTAGATATATGGTGGTTATATAGGACCTTGCCCCACAATATATCCACAGTCCCCAAAAAATTCAGAGCTGCAAGATTCCAAGCTGCAGAAAGAAAAGGCATTGGACACAACATCATTAGGGGTTCAATAGGGTGTGAGCCATGAGTTGGTGAAGAAGATTGAGTATCTCAGGCTAGTTGAATACTCGAGACCACGAAAGACCACGGTTGGCAATGCGAACAGATGAGGCGTCCCAGCACTTGCAAGGAAGGCTACGACTGTTTGAAGCTGACATAGAATGGGAGAATATAGTTGCAGCAGGCAATGTGCTGCAATTTACTAAAATCAAGCTGAGAACAATTATAGGGAGAGAAGAACGACTTAGGGGTGAGGCTGTGCTGTGACAACTATAGAGAAGGAATCTGGCAGGAAAATAGAAAATCAATTATTAAGAGCAAATCATTAAACTTACGAAGATGTGGTGGAATGCTGTTCGTAAGGAAGTTTGACGGGTATGAAAAGTATGAAGACTATTGCAGAAATTGTTAGCTAGATTGAACGAGTGGTGCCATATATAATGAATTGATAAGCAGAACAGAAAAGGAAGCTGGACAACGGCTGAAGCTTGCACTTGCATGCCACAGGCCTACATGTCCTCCGCCGAGTATGTAAGCCTCAAATCACCAGTCCCAGCGTGTAAGTCTTGCGCCAAATACGTGGATATTTCGTTGGGAGATCCTTTGTTGCTAGCAGAAGTCCTCTAACGAGAGTGAAGTACCCTGGGGTAACTGGAGCGGGTCTCCATAGCCGGTGGAAGTCTTGGTCCAGTGCTGGTGTCTTGCGCAATTGACAGCAGTGTTCCAGCGGAATTTTCGGAAAGAAATGGAGTTCCGAGGCATGCATCTTTTGATAGTCGAACGACAAGTAGCATCCTCTGCGCAATAGAACCGGCCAAAAGCTAATCCCAATGGTGCGTCCCTTGCAGTCCGACAGTCCGATTCTCGTAAGATCAGCAGCTTCGACTCCTCCAGACAGCCGTGACCAGTAAGATTGAGATCGAACACATTGTATGATGTCAAACATGTCCTCTGCCGACCACAACATATTGCACAATGCTGCCGGTAGTTTTCTGTTGAGTTTGTGACGACAGCCGGAGACATGGTGATGGATGGAGCAAGCCGAAATGGGCCAGTGTTCTGCGAGCTTTGCGAGACGTTGAGATGCCATGCCGAGGCGATTGAGAGCACCGAGTCCACCTCTGACCATGAGTGCTAATGCTGGAGTCCGAGTCACAGAACCTCTGATACTCCTCTGTTGTTGCAGAATGCCTTCGCATCTCAATATCTTGGAGCCAAACCCGATCAGGCATAGACATCCTGGCGCGTGGGAATACCTGATCATGCTTGGAAGACAAGAATCGGAGGTGCTGGCAGCAAACTGGTCCAAACTCTGATCGCAATAATAGGCAGGGTGCGATGAGAGACGCAGCAGACAGTGTTCCTCATCATCTGGTGACAATTATACCGAGCTCAGGACGGCAATGGTTAGGCAGGACGGCACAGCAGGCAGCCATCGACCACACCTCCCAAACGCACCAAGCTCGCGCAGCCTTGCCTAATCCAGACATGAATACAGACAAAAGCAGCTCCCATCGAGAATCCCATGAATGGTCAAAAAGTGACGAATGGAGGCTGACCTCGATCCAAATGGTTGGCTGTTGTTCTTCCACGTTGTCGATGAGAAGACAGAGCGATGGCGACAGTGAGGATCGAGCTGAGGCGACAAGAGAAGAGGGGGTCATCCTTCCAGAAGTCGTTCGGGTCGCAATATAAGTGGTGTAACGCAGGCGTGAACTGACAGCATCGACATAAACAGACCAACGGGGTCTCTTCGCAATAGCCTCAAACCACTTCCTTGACCATTGTTGGCAGGCGCAGGTGCCCGTTCACCCAAACCACACCACGGCTCATGGCAATCGAAGCTTCAGCGATAGCCAAGGTCCATCATCGAAGAGACGGCATCGTACCGGCAATTATCTGATCCGTAGGTTGCTGTAACACGAGCTACGCGGTCCAACAAGACCAAACAAGCCCCAAAGCGCGTTTTCCCTTGGGAATCGGTAGCGATTGCTCGGAGCGCTAGAGGTGCCATCGGCTTCCCTTTGACCCAGGGCACGAACGGCGCTGGCCGATTCGTCTCAAATTCGCCCTCGAATACGGGGAACAAGATCGCTGCTGACACCAAAGCACCTCCTACATTTCAGACAACCAGTACGAGCTTGAGCCTCCTGTCTGCGAAGCCCTGGCACACAAGACAGGAGCCGTGTAATTGGCTAGTAGGCGGTTGCGAGCGAATTCCATATCTCGCGCTCTCGCAAGAGGCCGGTATGTTCAACGGGACAACAAGATAGACTAAGGGGCAAGAAACAAGAGATGAGAAAGGATAAAAGAGACTTACAAAAGTAATAAGGGAGCCACAAGGGAGTGTCTTGACGAAAGTCGAGTTTTATCCCCAGCGATTTGAACCAAAGACTTTTGATACGATGACGCCTCACGCCTCGAAGTCAGGAAGTCGAAGAGTGGAATAGTAGACTAGTCGATAGAATTGAAACGCAAGTTGAGAAGCGCTTCTGCTCTGCAGGGTGAATCCAACACAGGCAAATGGTAATCTAATATCGGATTAGCATTACAAAGTCGGCGGACGAGTATATTTCGAAGCAACGAAGCACAGAATGGCCCAACGAGCGGTAGTGGATCCCTCGGGATACATTGGAAGAAAGGGAACTGGCATCTCATCAGGAGCATGCCGAACAAGACGGAGAAATACGAGAACTGCATTCGACCACCAAATCCGGATCAGGAGGGAATGAGTACTGTCCTCGATGTGACAGTCGCCATAGCAAGCCATCCGGGAGCGGGACCAGCTCGGCGCTTCTCGACAAGTGATAGTGGAAGGGTCCAAGGTGACAGGGCCGTATTATGAAGACGGAGGTTTCTGCGATGAGGGACTGTTTGACCAGCACGACCCGATCCTGAGGCTCCACGTGGTACATGTCCAGCTCAAGTGTAGTGGTGAGCGTTTCAGGAGCCTGATAGCAACCCGGGGAGCCTGCAACCTCGACTGCATCTGCATGGCTCGCAAGCCCGGATAGCGCCCGCATCAGCGAGGGCGGTGAAATGCATGTGGAACGTCGAAGTCGTCCATGGAACCAGTCAGCGGCGCTGCGACAGGCCACATAGGACCACCTGCCACATGACCGAACAGGGAGTGCACACTCGGCATTCGAATTTGTCGAATTCGGAACGGCGCTTTCACGCCATGCGCCATGCGCTCCGACCCAGGGTAGATACTGGACTTCATCTTCCCTTGCATGCAGGTCTCTCGGTCCTTCGAACACTGAACAGCAGTTGCGCCCGTCGCCGGGTGCTCGCGGTCGCAGCTCGCGGCTGATCGTATCGAAGGTGCCGCCCTGATGCCTGGCTTGCTCACCGTGCCCAGCCCATGCCATGCCCACAGTATTGGGAGGAAAGCTCATCAGGTTCCTGTCTTCCTGCCACAGCAAGACGGAATAGCCAGCTCCATGGTCACAACGACGGACACATATCCCCAGGGTCGACATCGCAAGCACGGACGGCGGCATCCTCGGATTCGACAGAGATGGTGGGGTGGTTCCGAATCGGGTCTCGCATAGGCCAGGGGCTCCACAGGATCCGGGGGGTAGAATGACGAACAAGGTCCCAAATCTCCGGGAAAGCTTTGCCATGACGCACACATGAAAAATTGGAGAGGATACAAGAGTCCGAGAGGGCGGCATGAATTGGAAGAACAGAAACAGATATTAGACGGAAATCACGCACTCACGTTACTTTAGCAGAATAGCGGTCGCAATACACTGCCGTTCCAGAGGTCTCGAATCAAGGGGCAAATAAATCGTGCTCCCGAATGCGACAGAGGCAAAGACGAGCCGTAGAACGCCGGGTGCGAGATGCCAGCCTGGCAACAACAGTCTTGTATTCCTATCGGATTTTTTGCTTTTTATATCGAGGGGGTGCGCGAGGTACTGGGCCTCGTAGGAAGGGCAGGAAAAGTCGAGGTGGTCGAGACAACGAGCACGTAGCGCACGGGGGTTCGGCGGTGGTGGGTTGTCGGAAAGGCGAGCAACGCAGTCGCAGGGAAATGTCGATCGCGGGAGCAGGCAAACAGTCGCAACGGTCGCAACGTACGCAACGTACAGGTCGTAATCGTCGTAACAGCGCGCAAGTAATCTCCGTCACAATGACCTTGTCGCGAAGCAGTGGCTTAGCTTGACGGGTGTCCGAGGCCGCGAGGCGAGGCAACGAGGGATGCTCGGTCGGTCGGCCGGTCGGGCGGTGGGTCAAGCCTGAATCCTATTGTCCGGCGGAGGGCGCGAACAAAACTGAGAGATGACAAACTGGATTGGATGCCCTCTGGATCTCGTTGCGCCAAGCTGATGAATATGGTCTGCCGACGGCGAAAAGGCACAAGCGACCACAATAACAACCAACGACGGACGACGAGGCGGCACAACACACAACAGAAGGGAGTCGAAAAAAGATGCTTCCGCGAAAGCAACGCTCAGGACGGACGCGAGGAAGTGAAACGAGGTGAAGTCGTTCGCGATGCGCTGCTTGTACTAAACGCGGGAAGAGAGGAAGAAGAGAGAAAAACCGCAAAACAAGACAAGACGACGGAGGGAGAGTCGCGGCAGTGTTGAGTAAGTCGAGGTAGCGTAGAGCGGAGGCGGGTGGAAGGGAAGGGGAGGGAAGGGAGCGAGGAGTTTAGTTCAGTCTGGTAGCTCCGAGTTAGAGAGGGACTACGTAGAAGCCGGCGCGGCCTGGTCGGTCCTTGGCCTGGGACCGACTGGGTCGAGTCGTGCGGCTCGGGATGGCAGTGGGCAGGGCACAGGGCACAGGGCAGGGCAGGGCAGGGCAGGGCAGGGTTGTCCGCGGGCGTCTGCCCAGCCTGCGCAGTACCTACTAATAGGCACAGGAGGTACCCACGGCGCCATGGCAGGGTACCTTGGCCGTGG
Organism: Chrysoporthe cubensis; assembly: GCA_001282315.2. Taxonomy (NCBI): domain Eukaryota; kingdom Fungi; phylum Ascomycota; class Sordariomycetes; order Diaporthales; family Cryphonectriaceae; genus Chrysoporthe; species Chrysoporthe cubensis. The sequence goes on along the minus strand of LJCY02000003.1, from coordinate 661,574 downwards.
AGCAGTAGGGCTGGGGCCCAGGTACCCGACAGTGGTCAGGATGCTGTGGCAGGGTGGTCACCCGCAGCAGACCAGTTCAGGCTTGCCAACCGAACCCGGTTCCTGCTCGGTATTCGCTGCACAGCATACTGGGTACTGTAGCAAGCAGCAGCAGACCCCGACCCCCTCCCTCCTTGGACAGTACAGGTAGAGACAGTGCAGGCCAAACGCGACGACGCCGGGCAGGGCAAGGCCTACAGTGCTACGGTGGTGGTGGTGGTGGTAGTACATATGTACGGGGCAGAGAAAGGATGGCGGAGACAGGGGAGGGGTAAGAACTGGGTAGCAAGCAGCAGGCCAGGCAGCTTCTGGGCAAATGGTAAGGTTTGTCTCGGCAGATGCTACCCACGATAACCCAGCGCAGGTGTGGGAGGGACGAACACGGAGGAACTCAAACGAAGACGACGCCAAACACAGAAATAAGCGCAGATTACGGAAGCGCCTGGGATCAGCTGCGGGGGGAGTGAGCTGGGCTGGGGATAGAGGGTGAGCAAGAGGAGGGCCCCCATGAAATCGACCTCCATGCGGGAAGCAGGGAACAAGAAGAGAGGCGGGAGAAGGGACAAGGAAAAGAAAAAAAGCAAAAGAAAAAAAAAAAAAGTGAGACACAGAGATGGGGAGAGAAAGAGCTGGGATTGCCGTAGGCCCCTGCCCCCTGCCCCTGATCTCTTCCTGCCACTTCCTGCCCGTCTCCTGCAAGGGCCTCCCGGAGGTGCAGCTGCCGCCGTCACAGGCTCCTCACGATGATTTCAAAAGATTGAGAAAAAAAATGAGACAGGCTGGCTGGGAAAGGTATCGCCCATGTGTGATCATACAGGAGGGGTACATGCAAGGCACGGGGCTCCAGACGGAAGCGGATGCACTGCCCGCCTGGTGAGAACACTTACGGACGTACAGTGCGAGGGGGGGCACAGGGCCGGAGCCATTCAGTTGGTCAGAACAAGGGCCTCGCCTGCCAAACTCAAATTCCAAGGATCGCCCCTCGTGGTCATCCATACCTCTGGTGGGGCTGGCCGGCCAGGCTGGGCAGGCTGGGCAGGGGCCAAGGACCGCGAGACTGGTGACTGCGTGCTGGGACGGAGGCGGAAGGGAAGGGACTCGTCGTGGTACGTACCCAGTACTGTGGATGGGGCAGGGGACACGGCTGGCCGGTGAGCGCCCCTGGAAGGAAGGAGCGAGCTGCTACCGTGTACGGAGTACTACTCAGCACTGCTTGTACGGTGTACGGTATCGTCAACGTGAAGTACTAGGTAAAGCCTCAGAGGACTGGCGGTTCCCTCCTCAACCCTCTCCTCCCGATCGCGATCCGAGGGATCAGAGGCGGGGACCCCCTTTCCACCCATACAGTACGTACGGCCTCCATGTTGGGCCCTTGTGACGGGCGCTCGCAAGATGATACAAGGCGCACGCTCGTGCCTCGTCCAGGCCAGCCGTGGGCGACTGCGGGCCAAGGCACGCGACGCATTGGCACTGGCCCTTGGGCCGTCCAGGACCACACCACGATGTACCATCTCGATCGCATCACTGCTTGGGGATAGCCAGGCCTGGATGCGACGCGAGAATACGACTCCGAAGCTTCCAACAAGGACAGAACGGCTGGGCCTCGCTGATACGCGGGAAGGTTGGCCGACGAAGGAAGATCGTCTGACTGAGACACCGCGTGGCCTATGCTTCCTCGTATCCAGCACCGCGAGGTCGTCGACAGTGCCATCGTGGTCGCCATTATGTCGAGCGCGCACGATCTCGTCGCGCGGTTTCCGGGCGCCCCCTCGGCTGTTTGCATACTGCTGTGGCAGCTGAGGCAGACCGTCTCCGGTTGCGACACACACCGGAGACGAGACCGGAAGGCCCCCTTTCGGCAAACCGAGGCAGCAGAAGCTTCCGGGGGAAGCGCCAGCAGCGAGACATGCTCTCCTCGCACCCTCCTGCTTCACGGCCGAAACAGAGCCCAGGCCTTGTCGCCGAAAAGCCAATTTGACAGGGCCGCATGCTGTTCCATGCCACGCCGTATGCAGGTGATTGCCGTGTGTGCGCTGGCCGGCGGCATGCAGCCCAGCTGCCGGTACCGGGTCCCTGGATCGAGACTCGGCCGTCACGATCCAGATCTGAACGAGCATGCACCTCAGGGTCCTGCGTTCGTCCCGTCGCGAATGGGAAATTTTGTTCTCTGGCTTCGGATGTCGCCCAGCGCCATGCGGGCATGCCATTCGGCTGCCCTGGCCCGATCGACCGTCCGATCAGATCAGCTCCAGAGGCCGTGGCGGCCTCTCGATGCGGCGCTGCATCATCCCTGCGCGGTAACACTGCGATGCCATCGCAAACAAATTCTGGATCACTAGGTAGTACTCTGCATGGTACCTGGCCCTGTTACCTTGCAGCCCCGAAGAAAGCAAAGCTGGCTCGTCGACTGTGGCCATCCTTGCACGGCCGTCGGCTTCCCTGGCTGCGCAGAGTAGCGTCAGTGGTGCCCATTGGGCCGCGACAGGCCACTACGGTATCCAGATGGGCACACAGCCGTTTACCATATCAGGCTTGCCAGGCTTGCCCCTGTTACTACTATGTACATCAAGACCCCTGGAGCGGCCGCACTCCTCCTCGGAACCGGCGACCGTGACGGCCGCTTGGTTGACGAGTCGTTTTTACAGGTCACAACTCGCCAACGTCGCCGTGTCGAAGGACGTTGGTACATCGTCAGCTCTTCAGCGCTCCCGTCTCCCGACGTCTGGCAGACGATGTTCGTCTATCGCGCTCTACCCGATCCGAACCGAACCCAGATTGACCCAGGTGTGCCCCCGGTCTGACGTGACATCTTCTCGTGGCAAAGGTCAGCCCGGCCCAACAAATTCTTGCCTCACTGTGTCATGGGGTCACACAAGCACGGCCACACACACACTGTTGGCTACACTCGAGTCAGCAAAGTCTGCGTGTCGGCCAATTCTGTCAACAACTTTGCGTGCAGAACTGATCGCTCCTAGGTTCCCTTGCTGCTTCAGCACAGGTCGTGGCGTGGTCCTGTCCTACAGAGCTACAGCTGCTGGCGCAGGCCCCAATGAAGGTGTTGGGCTAGTAATCACTGTGCTATAGTGCTACTATGTACTACACCAGGTACATAGTAGTATGTACGGAGTATTGAGCCCCGCGACGCCATTCAGACGCGACAGGCCTGGATGGACGTGAACCCTGGTCGAACGGCGCTTGGGCCTACAACGGGCATCAGCTCGAATACCGAGGTTGAAATTTGATGTTTGAGATTCAAAATTCTCCGCCCAGGGCCTCGTCCAAACTGACTGCCCAGGCTGGCTGACAGCTTCGGACTTCGTCCAGGACCGGAAGTCATCATGATACGTGTGGCGTGATGCGAGTCATACTCCGGAGTGACTGACAAAATGTAGTTATAATTAGTTGAACACAATGGGCCTGGAGGTCGTCGCGGCAAGCGTCGAGGAGAACGAAAACTTTTATTCCCTGCTTCTATTCCCACGATCGGTTTCTCCTCCCATGTCATTTGGTGCCTGAAGCACGGTGTACATCAAGGTCTCCACCTCCCGCTGCAACGACCTCCCATGGTCCGCATGATCATCTCGGAACGTCGCGATAGGCGGCCCTACGCGCATCGATCAATGAATCGATAATTTATAAAGCGAACCGTCGCGTCCAATGTCTCTCAAGCAGGTCTTATATGTCCCGGCTCTCGACAGCGACAAATGTCTGAGCCTCCATGTTTTCTTCACAATTCTATGCAGCCAACTTATTCGGCGCTAAGGTCACACGATCGACTTGGACCGACGGGCCCGGTCTTATCAGGGGCAGCCCTGCATACGCTGTGGGCCGATACGATAGACGGAGGTTTAATGGATTTTTTTTTTTTCTTTCTGCGCTGTCCCTAAAGCGATCAAGCCCACTTTGGCGACGGCCTCAGAACACGCCTGTATGGGGTGAGAATATGCTCGACGTGCAATTTTGATGAGGGTCATGTGTCGAAAATTACGCAGCGGCACAGTGGCGGTCTGGTGCTTTGCGATCTCGTCAGCACCAGCCTCGCATGGGCGAACAGAATCCGGTTCCAACATGATTTGTGATTTGCCCCTGCATGCAGACTACAACAACCCCTGCCCCCAAGGACCTCAGCTCAGGTGGGTTGATCCCCATCAAACCCCATCCCGAGGCTGCCATCGTCACCACCGACGTTCCAGTCAGACCTCAGAATCGCAAGGTCTTTGTTCCCGGGATTTGATGAAGTCTCGGCTTCGGGCCACGCTAGGTACCAGAATTGCATAGCTTGTCGATGCCTTATATCGTTTCGCGGATCCTGCCTGGCTAGGTGTCTCTGGGCACTGAAGATCTATCTTGACCACAGACCCGAGAACTGTGCTCTGACCTTTGGCCACCCTCCATCCAGTTGGTGGTCGCTCTTTCATATTGGAACGCGCCTTGCTGTGCCGCGTAATCGTGTTGGCGGAATGGTATCGTGGGCCATGCTATGGACTAACTGGCCATGGGGAACAAATCCGTTCATCTACCTACTCATCACACCCATGTGCCCAGGTCTGCGACGGCGAAAGCTTGGGGTTGGCGCCATCAAGCCATGCGGCCCCGGCAGCCAGTAGCTGACTACGACGATGACCAATGACAGCAATGCCCGTGGTTCCTGCCCGCCTCGTCGTATATGGTTCACGATAACCTCCCTTGCCGGCTCCTCCAGAAACGTCTAGGTCTGCCATATCGACGTGCGTCCAGGTGCAAGTGATGGCACTAAGTCTCTAGCTCAGCGAGCTGTCGAGGCCAGATGCAGTTAATGCCGCCTCCGGCTTCCTCCCGGCGTAGTGAATCGGCGATGTGGGGCACGTGAGTGTGCTCAGTAGGCTAGATTTGGTGAGGAACGCTCTAAGGCCTGGGATGACGCCGCTTTGGGTCTGAAGCCAGTGGCCAATGAGTTGCTATATCGATGAGATCACGACCACACCTGGGGCTGAAGGACATCGCAGTCACGCAGGAGGGATCCATGCTTCTGAGCTCTCTCTATGAAGACCGTCGCACAAGTCCTTCACGCCGGCTCGAATTGCTTGCGGCCTATCAGGTCTTCAGAGCGCCAGACACAGCATGTCTGGCAGCCGGGAGGGAACCTCGTGCCAACCGCCTGATCGATAGTCGTCGAGGCAAGGCGTCGATCGGTCTAGCCGTGGCCGGCGGAAGACTCGCTAGGAGATGGAAATCATCTGTAGTGGTCTTCGACGTCGTCACGTTGGTGCTGTATGCGAACGAGCGAGCCCCGTGCAGGTCGGTCGACGACGAGATTGAGGGTAGGAAGATGCAGACTGTCTTTCCCGAGGTCCTACATGTTCTCCCATCCCAGTCCTGGGCTGAAGGCTGCTTTGTGCGTGTGCCTTTCAGAATTATAACCCGGTACGCCATATATGGTCAGCGTGGATGGCGAGGATAGGAACGGGGTATCTCAAGTGCATGTGATTTCTACTCCACCATCACTCACCCGGATCCACCTAGAGTCTCGCTCATAGCTACCAGCCTCCCAGATAGGCAAATGTAAACACAGGAGTACGTTCAATGCCTGGCGACGGCCTTAGGGTGGCTATGGTCTCGCTTATTACTGATGTTCCAAAGGCCTCGGTACCAAGACGCAGAAGGACGAGCCTGGTGTTGGTTGCGATTTCGCCGAATACTTCATGATGGATATACTGTAGGCGACCTAGTGAATAGTGGACAATGGGGGAGGAAGAGTATTTGATCCCTCAAGTTCATCGCCCTCAGCCGAATTGCTTGAACTCATGGGATCCGGACACCTTTCTGGCCTCCAGCTCGAGGGAAATCGCCTCGCAATCAAGATGATTGGGGAAGGAGAGGGGGGAATCTAGGATGCACAACCCTAATTAGATCACATACGCGCATTAGAGGGAGCAAGAGTACGAAAAGGGTGCCATATCATGTCATAGAGTATCTTTGTTTTGCTCAAGCTATCGCTCCCCTTCCGAGCATGAGGTCTTCTGCTCACTTAGCCACACCTGATTTTTGTTCATTTCCATCGCAACTGCGATGTCCACTAAGGCTCTGTTCCATGTTGCCTCATAGCAAACAGAACATAGCCTTCCAGTCACGAGAACATCCTACCCTCGACTCCCACTGTCTCATGCTGAGCCTGACTTTTTTTTTTTTTTTTTTTTTTTTTTTTTGGATCGAAACAAGACAGCCACAACGCCTAGCAACTGCCACAGCCGCTCTCTCAAGGAGGACTGTAATTTCTCGGCCTTAATCCGGGTAGAGGTACACCGACTTGAGCGATAATCGGCAGTGGCTATCGTGACACTTACTTTTTAAGGATGCTCTCGCTCTGGGAGTTGATATTCTGTCTCGAGACAGGATAGTCCTGATGAAAGTTCAAGGTAGCAAATTGGCCAAGAGGTAGCTGGAGTATACGACATGTTCCAGCTCTTTTTGTCACTCACCTCAGCCTGCTCCAGTTGGACGCTGAGGCAGCTCAGCCTGGGAGGCCTTGGCAACCGGGTCATACGTAGGGTTGTACATTCCAGAAGAATCCTCGGTTCGATAGGCTGGCGTTTCGCCCGGGCCCGTGAACCTGGCGCGCTTTGATGGACGCTCTCTGGGCCCAGTCTGGGACTTGAGCCGCGTACTCTCTAGGAGACTGTTCAGCATGTGCACGTCGTATTCATTGCCAGAAGTGTGCGAAGAGAGGTCTTTGACGGCTCTTCGCATTCTCTGAGAAGTAATGGGCCGAGAATAAGGCGCTGCCGGTAGAGATGACTGTGTGGGTGAGAGTGGCTCACATCCCATGGAGAGCCAGCGCTGGTGTGACTGGTGTACCTCGCTTCCATGTCCTCTGTTGAGTTCATCTAGATTGTTACTTAGGGCAAGGGCCCTCTCAATGAGCGTTGGGGCTCGGTTAATTGGCAGATCTAGAGCCATCCAACTGACGCCGATATCTTCTTGCTTTTCGTCATATTGTTGTTCGTCAAGACCATTCAAATTTTGTCTGCCAGGCATGGCCGCTTTGCCCACTTGGATGATAGTGGGGGCAAGCTCGTGTTTCATGGCTTCCTTGATCAAATTGTTGATGTATTTGATCATTTGATGGCACTCGGGAATCAACACATCTGGCGGAGCGTTAGCAATACAGTCGTACCAGGCCAAATTCTGGCTAAGGAGCACTTACCGGTTGGTTTGTGTTCTGTGCGGCAAGCAGAAGCAACATCAAAAAGTTCAACTTCGGAGTGGACCACCTGTCCATCCACATGGTGAGGTCGAGCAATGACAAGTCTTCTCTCCAAGATACTGCCTGAAGTAGTATGGTCAAAAAGCTCCTCCGTTTGATTTCTTGTTTTCCGTGTCTTCGTTATGGGCAGAGACACCGTCCGAAGTAAATGAGTTATGGGCTGCTCTGGGACCAGGTGTCGGAAATGAATCTCAAAGTCCTCATGCTCATTTTCCTTGTCCGATGCCCTAGGATGGGCCATTGTAGCTGATTGGGTCCCAGAGAAGGTTCCTTGAGAACTTGTTCCTTGTTTTGCGAACTGTGAAGATAGCCAGTTGAAACGATCTTTGAGTAGGCACAGAGCTTTCCAGAAAAGCACGACATTCGCTGTTGACAGATCCAAAATGATGGCTTTCTTTCGAATTCTGGGCTCATGTTCACACATCTTCCCCTTATTGATATCGAAGTACTCAAATATCCCTGGTCCGACGGGTGTCCGAAGCCAAAACCATGTGTCATTGGCACCATCACTGGGGAGTCCCACTGATGCCGCAATTTTGACGAGTTGTTGCTGGCGGATGGATCCCATATAAAGCTTGCTCGATACCTGGGCTCTGTTTTGGGCCCAAAGAAGGTTCTTCACATCACCTGCGATGTCCATGACCCATGAATCCCTTCTCACCTTTGGACTGGGGTGTATTAGGAGCTCGAGAGGGTCTGGAATAGTCTGTACGGCCGGGTGATTTGGCAGGTTGCTAAGCCTGGCGACAGTAGTTGAGAAGCTAGACAGCTCCCTACTATGGCCCGCATTGTTTTGGGATGGTGTGAAGATCTTCTCCTTTTCGCAGAATCGCAGAAAATCTGTAATGTGATTGAAAGTGTCTGCGTCTTCTTTGAGTAGGGCGAATTTGTCTAGATATGTCTATCAGTTGATCATTGCTATTAAACATCCTAGCTTGGTGAACTCACCTGATCCTAAGACAGTTCTGCGCTGCTGCTTGCCAACATCCAGAAATTCGAGGCCGGTCACATGGATATTGTCGTGTGTCGGTCTCGCAATCAACAAGCTCGTGTGATCATGATAGTGATCGCCTTGGAAGTCATCGGTCAGTAGAGGGGGTTTGTAGAGACTAAGGGTCTCACTGATGGACTCCGCTTGCGACATGAAGAAACTATAGAACCGGTGGACGCTCTCGTCATCTGTTCCATCGGGAGCCCCGGTGGCCCTTGCAATGACTCGCAACTGCTCTCTCCGATCTTTCATGTAACAGAAAGCCCTTCCAAACAACGCAACGTTTGAATAGGTGAGTTCAATGAGTAAGTCTTCTGCACTAATCTGTCGCACGCATTCATTCAAAAACCTAATATCGCGGCATACAGACATGCCCTTGGAATCTTGTGACCGGATGATCAGGCGTGAATTGTTCAGCTTTGTGCCAAGGATGGACTCCCAAATCTGTCCCACACCTCTGGAGATGGCAGGAGAAATGAGTTGGAAGGGCAATCCTCCTAGATCATTCAGATGAGACTTCTCGGTGAAGTCTTTCAGTTCTCTGATCCATTGTTGGCAGATGAGTGGCGACTCGCGGGCCAAAGGCACCACTGAGGTGCCAAGTGTAAGTTGAGCGTGAACCTCAGGGACTGGGGGTCTGATGCTGTTTGAGCTCACTCCCATATGACGTGGCCCCTGCCATGTCAAGGCCTCTTGCTGCGAAGAAGTGATGGCAGGAATCTTGCCATTTGATACAGCACTCCAAAGTTCCTTGGTCTCCTCACGCCACTTTCGTGTGTAGTCCTCTAGCTCGATCAGGCGCTGGTTGTAGGCTCGCTCCAGGCTCTGTTGGTATTCCTGGAGGCGTGAGCCAAATGCATTCTGAAGTTTCTTGGCAATTGTATCATTACCAAGGAGGATCTGAAGGACTTCATCATCGTTGAGGTTGGCGAGGTCAAAGCCAGCTCGACTGGTACTAGCAGGCAGAGTGTGCGAGATGGGGGTGGCGACGAGAGACCGCGCACCCAGCACCGTTGATGACACGGACATGGCATGTGAAGATTGCTCGCCATTACTGCTTCTGTTCTCAGGGAGCTGATTTTTGATCAATTCTTGAGTACGATCGTGGGCCATGCTTGGAATTGGGACACTACAGCCGATGTTGGGCTTGGATTGGGCAGGCAGCACTGGCGCACTCATGCCTTCGTTGACAAGTGGGTTCGAATCTAAGATGGTGGGATAGGATTGGTGTCGAACCGGAGATGTTGGGCCCGAGTTTCTGTAATAACCTGCCGCATCTCGAAGGCTGAGCTTGTTGCCAGGCAAGGTCTCAAGAAATTGGCGACGTTGGAGCTTGGCTTGTCTTCTCGACCTCTGCCTGCTACTGCGAAGTGCAGCCAGCTCCCTGGATCAATTATTAGCACTCATCCTTCATGGAAAACTGAGGGAGGTGGGTAGATGTAGTGACTAGTGTGGACATACCCCGTACCCTGCGGTAGAGGGTCTCCGCGAAACACGCGTCCAGAACGCGTGGTGCTGCTCATACTGTGAGGCTTGAGTTGTGGCAGCGTCGAGATTGGTCTCGTTGAAAGGAGGCCCAATAGCAGCTGGTGGAAGTAGGTGTAACAAACGAGTCGAAGTAGGTAGGTGGAGGAGATGATAGAGACACGAAGAAAGACTGAGGCTACCAGAGGCACTTTTATCTCTCGACGTTGTGCTGGATTCACACAGAGAGTGAGGGGAAGAGACCAAAGTTGGTTGCAGCAGAGGCGTGGCGCCCCTCAGGCTATATATATTTGGGACTCAGGACTGTATTCACATTTCTAAGTAGCTGTGGTCTAGTATATATGCACGCCACACGCATTTCTTTGAAGGATTGGGTCCCAGATTGCTAACCCTATTGTAAAAATAAGACGGAATGATATAATTATGGTGAATATTTAGTTCAGAACCCAGGGCCTTGAGGCCATCGAGGAGCGTGAAGTTATTTCCGCTACGAATTTGGGGATAGCCTCTGGGCGGAGCAGGATTTTCACAAGAGTTCACACGCATGACTGCTAGCCATCCTCTGCTGCATGTGCTCAGTCACAGCTTATCATCACATGTTCCATGAATTGAGTCACGTCTCTGGACAGTCTTTCATTCAGCTAGGAATCGCGGAGAAGGACAGGCAAGACATTGGTGTGACTTATGTTACCTCTACCAGATAAGACTCGGCATCACCTGTATGGACAATTCATATGATCGAAATTCATGCTCTCGTTCTCCAGGTGGGGCTCAGGGCCCTCTAACCACTAGACAAAGACGGTAGGTGTCCGTAATGACCGCGAGAACTGCTCCGTGAACCGAAAAGAAGCCTCCAATATGGACTGTGTTTAGATGACAAAAGCTCAGGCGTGCTGCCATACGGTGATTCCCCTGGCTCGTGATGCTGTAGCTAATGGGAAAGGTTTTCCTCCCTAATAACAAGATTCTTGCTAATGAGCCGTCTTCATGATGCTCTTATTACACAGGGGCCCTTAGAATGCGGGTGTGGTATGCCAAACCTCTAGTTATCCTTGACATACGACCGGTTTTAGTTCTTTGGCTCAAAGTGTGGACGACGACAAGGACCTAGGAAATAGTTGCATCCCCACCCAATATCGATAGCGGTCACAGGGGCAAAGACGGAAGCAAATCACTGGCAATAATACGGTCGAAATGCCACTGGGGTCCAGTGAGACTCGATGGGGGTATACTTCTTGAGAGTCCAAACATCTTCCCAAACCTGCCAGCCAGGCACACGGGTGCTTCGCCAGCCCAAGGCAGTTGCGTCTACGACACCGACCTCAAGGGAATGAAGCAAGCAAGATGAAGAAGGAATATCGGGTATCTTTGAGATCGCAGGAAATAAAATGACGAAAGCCGAAGGCCGAAGACCATCGACCGTCTAAACGCCATGCCATGCCGAAGGGTGAAATCATAAGTATCGTACCAAGGAGCAGAAGCTGAAGATGGTCGTTTAGAAGTTCGGCCGCCGTTTCCGTCCAGTATATTTGGAGGTGGCTTTGACGATCTTGCCCTTGCGTTCCATCTGCTCCTTTTTCTTGATGATCCAAGCCTTGCTGCCCTTCTTGATGGCACCCTTGCCTCCCTTGCCGTTCCGTCTCGAGTCCAAGACATCCACGCCATCCATCCCGTCCACCACACCTGTGATGTCTCCCCCGGTGCCACCAACAGTCAGCACCAAATAGACCTTGACGTTTTTCGTCTCGGGGTCATCCTCTAGCAAGCCCGCGCCAAAGCCTGCCTTGACAGCAGCCTGGGTGATCATGTTCCGCTGCTTGTCGTTCTTGGGGTAGAACTGACACACCGCCCTGCCACCTCTCTTGAGACTCGAGTATAGCCCGTTGAAGAACCTCGATAACCTCCCCTCGGGACTCGTTTCGCTGCTCTCGGCATTGCACAACCACTGTATCGCGCTGATACTAATCGCTGCGTCGAATGCACCGGCGCGGAACGGCACACCCTGTCCGATGTCCGCGAGCAGCAGGTCGCCCTCGACATCGCGCTGCAGAGCCACGTCGAGCATGGACGCTGAGACGTCCATCCCCACCCAGACGTGCGGCCCGCCTTCTTCTTCCGGTACAGAGGAGAGGATCTCGCCTGACAGACCGCTGCCACAGCCGATGTCGAGGATGAAGGAGGGGGAGTCTAAGTCCAGCAGCTCGAGAGCTCGCCGCGTCATTGAGGCCTGGATATTTTGAATCCGGCTGCTGGTTGTGTACTTGCGCGCTTCGGTGTCGTCGTAGTGGACGTCGGCCGCACTGGGGGAATGTTAGTAGGTATTCGTCAAGCTTTTGGGAGATATGCCGAGGGGCTTACAGCGTATCCTCCGGACGAGACATATTGTTGGTCTTCAGCTGACTTGTTCAATTGTCGATCCGACGAGAAGAGGAATGTGGCTGTCACTTTTCGAGATATACTGCGGTCTGATGGGCATCTTGGTGTGTCGTTAAGAAAAATCCACGACAGGGGCCCAGTGAAGTTCTTATCGTCTTATCAGTGCCTGCCGTTGACCCCGGCCCCTGCCAGCAGGAGAAGCTTGGGCCAAGGGGCCCCTTCCAGAGGGTTTGCAAGGGAGGCGAGGGGGACGTCAGGGGTGACGCGATTCGTTGGCAGAGAACACGGTTCCAAACTGTCGAGGAGAGGACGACAGCAAGAGGCGTTCACAGACCACCAAACTATGTGCGATCGATAGTTCCAACCCTCGTCTTCCAACATGTGGATCCTGCCATTAGTCGGAATCCTTGGGTCCATCCTCGGCTTCTGCTTCCTGACGCTGGCCATAGGCAAGTTGTGCCCCCCACGTTCACTTGGATTCCTCTGCTGGTGATGGCGCTGCTGCTAATTTGTATACACAGCTTCGGGACTCTACTACCTCTCCGAGCTTGTCGAGGAGCATACTGTCATCTCGAAGCGCCTTCTGACACGGCTCATCTACTTCATCATTGTCCTTCAGCTTCTACTATGCCTCGTGGATAGGTTCCCCTTCTGGCTGACGATGCTGGGCATCGCCTCCCATGTTGTCTACCTGGGCAATATGCGGAGATTCCCCTTCGTCACTCTGACGGATCCTCTCTTCCTCACTTCATGTGGTATGTGACTCCGGACTCGAATCCTGTCTGCACGCTTGGAGCACACCTAGCTGACCCGCGGCGCACCTAGTGCTTGTCCTCTTCAACCATGTCGTCTGGTACCGACACTTCTCCGCGCGCCAGAAGAGCGCATACTCGAACATGTCCTCTTTCTACGAGACGCCTGAAGACATGCCCTCGTTCACCGAGGTCGCCTCCTATTTTGGAATATGTGTGTGGCTGGTGCCGTTCGCCCTCTTCGTTAGCTTGAGTGCAAGCGACAATGTGCTGCCAACAGAGAACCCTGCGGCAGCTGCGGCAGCGAGCGGGGACGGGAGCAAGAGGAGGGCCCAAGGCATGGCCAAGATGTTGGTTGATGGTGCCCGAAACGCGATCAGCGAGGTCGGAGTCATGGCGGGCTGGAAGAAGAGAGACGATGGATTCTGATATTGCGCGTGCCAAAGCCACCTGGGCCGGGCCAGGTTGTACAACAGTAGTAGTCGTATGGGCAAGTCCGCCTGACTATCGCTAGAACAGAGCTAGGAAAGCCCAAAAATTGGTGAGCTTCCCGACTCACCTTGACATCCCTACTTGAGCTTGTCATGGTGTATCTTTACTCTTTGCTAGTATAGCTTCCGACGATTTCCTGCCTCGGCTGATGCAAATGTCCCTCGGATTGTGGGCCTCTTTTTTCTCTCCCTCTTATGAAAACGGCTCAATGACACACGGTCCTGACGTTGGCACAGATCTTTGTAACAGCGAGTTCATGCCGTGTCCCACCCAATATTCACTCGATTTAGTTTAATAGGTGGATAGTCATCCCCATCACGAACACCTCGCTTGCTGCCTCAGCGCATCATGCACGATCAGGCCGAGAGTCACAGGAGTGCGAAGGGGCTCTCCGCCCGCCTCATGTATCCCCCCATTCGTTTCGCTGGATGTAGCGTCCCTTGGATGGTCGAGAATTGCCTCACAAACGCACGTACGAGACAGCATCGGGTGCTCGTAGCGTCACGATAGTTGTGACACGTTCATGAAAAGTGAGGCTTGACGAAGCTGATCCAGATACAGGTGCGTATCGAGAGGACTGGACCGGGCGGGACCTTTGACTAGCAGGCCCCGTGCAACGTGCACAACGTCGGTCAAACTTGGTGCACGCTGGCCCAGGTGAAAGGCAAGCACCGACTAAGATCCCACAAGTCGGATCTACCCAGCCTTGCGCAACGTTCCTGACAATATAGCGATAATACCCGCGACAAGGTACGTGGTCGGGCAGTATATACTTCACGATGGCCCACATGTTGCGTCTAATACTACTGGTTCCCCAGCGACGGCTTCCAGCTGGCGTTCACCTTCGAGCAAACATTTGACATATCTATCCCCTGCACTTCGGTCAGCCCGATGACACCTGATCAGACTGTGATCATCTCACTTTGTGATACTACATTCAGAATTGAGCGTCCTTCGTCAGGCAATCGAGGACGTCGAGGAAGCGCCATGTTCAGCCATGATAATGCGCACGACACCGAGACTCTTTTTGGCAGTTACTGGCGCAACGTAGGTCGGAATTTGTAATAATTATTTGACTATGAGGTCTGCTGACCAGCGGAAGACCTAGATGAAAATACACTACCAGCGAGCTTTCAGGTAAACCCAACTTAAAGAAATCAAATACTATCAGTCAATTCATCCCAATAACAACCGCTGGGGGGAAGGGAGAGACAAGTTGCTTTCTCTTCCCTACTAGTCCCCTTGGCTATCACCGACATAACTCAGTGGCTTCTTTTCAATCCTTCTCGCGGCATTCCCTCACAACGAGCAAAGTGCAAATGTTTATTTGGAGGGGAGGGGGGGTCACTTCTGGCAAGTCAGCCGTTTTTCCACTATTGTCGAGGGTGGTTGCATTGCAAGAGCGTACCAGAAGCATAGCAGCCCCCCGCCGTCACACTTGCACACCCGACAAGCACGCAGGCGGTGACCAGCAGCGTGGCAGCTGTTATACAGTTTCAATGCTCTTCAGTTTTGCTGCCTGCTGTAGCGCCCGTGTCACTGATAGCCACCGCGTGCTTCGCTCGTGCCGGATGCTCAAGTGCTGGTACTCGACACCATTGAACACCATTCCACGGTGCTTCGGTTGGACCCTCCGATAGCCAGCGGTCCATGGAGAAGGTAGAGGGAACGACAGCTTGAGCTGTTCCTCTGGTTTGGCCCTCCGTTTGGGCTGGGCATGGAGATGAAGTTTCTTGGTCCCTCGTCACATATGTCCACGGCGTCCAGGGGGAGGTCCTGTCCTCGGCTACGGGGATATTGTCGTTTGACTGAACACCCATGTTGATGATGAGTGCGATGTTCGCCTCTGCTCACGATCCAAGACGGGAACGATCAAGACTGACTGTCGGAAGGTATACTGGACTGAGCGAGTGCTATGACTGACGCAGAATCACAGTGTTATGTCGTCTGGATAAAGAGGACCTCATCGAACCGGAAGACAATCTCGCCTTTTTATACTCGGGACGAATCTTTCTAGAGTTGCTGCGCCTTCGCGCACACTTGCC
This sequence comes from Chrysoporthe cubensis, assembly GCA_001282315.2. Lineage (NCBI taxonomy): Eukaryota > Fungi > Ascomycota > Sordariomycetes > Diaporthales > Cryphonectriaceae > Chrysoporthe > Chrysoporthe cubensis. The sequence goes on along the minus strand of LJCY02000003.1, from coordinate 646,151 downwards.
CCAGGCATCCCAAAATACCGTTCATCCTGCTATGGCCCATAGTTTGGGCATCGACTAGCTGTAATTACTACTTCCGTCCTCGCCAGAAGAGCTGCTGCAAGCCAATCGAACGGCCATTTTTGGGTTCGTCCAACCCTGCGCTACTGGAATATACGTCTCGAGAAACACACTGATTCCTCGCTCAGCCCAGTCGCTGCACTACATGCTTGCCTCGGCTCTCACGGCACATGGCTGACGCCTTGGCGGACTATGCGGCTCGTTGATACGCCGTTATTGAAGAGGCCGGATGGGTGCACCTTCAGCCACGCTGGTGGTCAACTTCAGTGCTAGGTGCCCGTCTCGGAACTATGCGACTGAGTGGTACTCACAAGGCTTGCTTGTCACCGGGATTTCCTGTCCCGGGCCTCGCACGAAAAAGCCTGTCGGCTTTATGCAGCCGTCAGTCAGCACATCACGAGGTGCTGAGCCGTTAGTGGTCTGAGGCCGCCTGCATACTCAGAGGAAGTCGCGCAGAGCCCATCGGAGAGAGGCTAATTCCTACGTTATCTTCCCTAGTCGTCCGTCCTCGCGGCACTAGAGATGATGCTCGTTTATTCAACCATCTTTTCACAAGACATCTATACGCCGGTTGTATAAACAATGTTGTTTGTATTTTCAACTTGAAATCAAGATATGTACACAGAAAAGGTGTCATGACATCCCAACATCGCAGACTACGGAACATTGACCGGAAACCCTGTTATCATCTCATCACCTATATGTCGAGGTGCGACGTTTACAGCTGAGCCAGCTGGGGAGCCGCGCGTCTCTTCTTGCACTTGGAACTCGCAGAGCTGCTGGAGGCCGAGGCAGAGGAGGTCGATGATGAGGACGACGTCGAGCTGGCGCTCGATGTGGTGCTGGTGGAGGCCTCGCCCAGGAGGACCTTGGCGGCGTGCTCAGCGACCACCATGACGATGGCCTGAGAGTTGCCGGTAGGCAGATCAGGGTGGACGGAGGCATCAACAACGTAGATGTTGTCGGTTCCCCACACCTTGAGGTTGGTGTCGACGACCGAGGTGCCGTCGTTGGCGGCGCCCATGCGGGCGGAGCCGACGTAGTGGTCACCCTCGGTGATGTTGTCCTCGGCAATGAGTTCCGCAGCAGTCGAGGTGAGCGCCTCGAAGGGCGAGCCGTCGGCGGCGACCATGCTGATGAGCTTGTTCATGAAGTTGGTGATGGCAGACACGTCGGCGGTCGTCTGCAGGTACGGGCTGGTGGTGATGGAGGTCGCGCCGTCAGAGGTCATCTCCAGCACGCCGTGCGAGGTGACACCGTGCGTCAGGTACGTCTTGATCTTGATGGTGTTGTTGGACGGGGCGCTGATTGTACCCTGGACGTAGTAGGTGTTGCTGTCGTTGGAGGTGGTGGTCGTCCAGAAGTTGATGCGCTGCCCAGCCTGCGCCAGCAGACCAGTAGAGTCCACGTTGAACTGGTCCGCCACGGTGGTGTTAGGGTTAGTAAAGGCAGTCGAGGGCAGGGCATCCAAGGCGTCCTTGGTGGTGAGCTCGACGACGAAGATCGGGTGGTCCTGCAGGTACTGGCCGACGGGCAGCTCGATCCACTCAGACTCGTCAGGAAGGGTGACGGACACGCTGCCGCTCTGGACGGTCTGGATCTGGGCCTTGGGGCCGATGCCAGAGTTGATCAGCATGCGGGGCGTGGACAGGGCACCACCGGCGAGGACGACGCTGCCGCCGGACTTCAGGTTGATGATCTGGCGGTCGCCGCTGGAGAGCTCAACCTCGACGCCGGTGGCGGTGGAGTTGTTGCGGATCACGCGGATCAGCGTGGTGTTCAAGGACAGCTTGAAGTTGGACTTGGCCTGGGCGAGGGGGAGGTAGTCCTTCACGGGACCGCCACGCAGACCGTCGCGGATCAGCCAGGGAGGGTGGGAGAAGACGGCTTCCTTCTCATTGGGGTAGGTCAGCGCGTCGGTCTGCGAGAAGCCGTTGTCGCTGAGGAAGCTGGACATGACGGTGAAGGCCTCCTGGTCGACGCCGGTGCCGTTGGCGAGGATGAAGCCGGGGGTGCGCTCATAGAAAGACTCGGCCGACGAGGAGACGTCAGACCACTTCCAGCCGGTAGGCCACTTGTCATCGAAGTCGTGCTCCGCGGGCTTGACGAACATCATGGCGTTCACGGCAGTGGACCCACCAAGCAGACAGCCAGCCATGCCGCCGGTGTCCGTGCAGTACTCGGAGGTGTCGGAGGCAGTAGTCAGGTAGTAGCCCATGCCAGGCACATCGTACTGGGTGACCGTGTCGTTGTAGCTCATTGTGTCGTCACCTCCGGAAGAGTAAGTCGAAGCACCACCACGCTCCAGAAGGAGGACGGACGCGCCAGACTCGACGAGGCGCTCCGCAACAATGATACCAGCCGCACCGCCCCCGGCCACGATGTAGTCGTAGGTGGAGTTGCTAGTCGTAGTCGTAGTCGTTGTGGTTGTCGAGTTGCTAGACGAGCTGCTGGTGGTGGAGTTGGAAACAGTAGACCCGACAGTATTCGCCAAGTCGGTGGTCGAGGCCAGAGCAGCCCAGGTGGCGTACTTGGACGACTTGGAGTCAGAGATGCTGTGAGCGTACTCGCCGTATGCGTTGGAGTGGAAGTTCAGAGTGGCGTCAGAGCTGCTGGTGTCGGTGAGAGCAGTTGTGGACTGGGCATAGCCGAAGACCTTCTCGGTGTCACTGGCGCCGAAGGAGATGGAGGTCCCAGTGGCACAGCCCTTGCAGACGAATGTGAAGGCCCAGCCCGTGGAGTTGATCGACGTTCCCGTTGAGATCTCGTAGATGCCCAAGGAGGAGTTGGTGATCTCAGGCGGGTTGCTGTATCCGGTGGCCTCACGCAGCGAGGCCACGATCTTGTCACCATCCACCCACGCGCAGATGAGCAGGGCGTTGGCCATCGCGCCAGTCATGGACATGGCCGCGTAGCCATCGATGGAAGAAGACGCCAGGTAGCCGATGAAGTCACCGGTGTAGGTCTCGGGCGACGCAAGGCCGAACGCAATATCGCCCTGGTTGTAGTACGAGAACTCAATACCGGAGTTTGTATCGGTCCAGTTGACGGAAGACTGGCCCATCACACCGGCAGCCAGGGTGGCCGCGGCTAGGAAGGACTTTAGTGCCATGTTTGCGGATCTGTCTTGTGATTCTTGAAACTTCAAATCGCCACACCTATCAAGGCTTGCCTGGTAGAGGGTCTTGGGAGAAAGTTAAGGAACGAATGTGGCTCTGCCACAGAAATGAACGTGGACGAAGAAAGGAATGACTTCGTTGAAGAGAAAGAACGTGGATGGTTGGCTCAACCAAGCAAACGACCTGAAATGAAGGATAAAGAAGAAAAAGAAGAAGAACAGGAACCTCTCTGCAAGCTCACCAAGAGATGGTCTTGCTTTTAATTCCTGCCATCACGGCCCCTATTGCGGCTCTGTGGGAAAGGGTCACGGAGCAGGAGGCAGAATTCAGCACATGGCCGGCACCGAGACTATGGGTCGCCGTGGTCCACCGTGCCGGCCTTTCATCATAGACGACCTCGCAGGCGATCCCTGACAGAGAAGAGAGGCATGTGGTCTAGATACCCACTGAGGGGCTCTCCTTCGAGAACAAGCTGTGTTCAGTCGAGAGGCCGGTGGAGCGACAAGACGCTGACCAGACGACTCGGCCAATGGCGTGTTGTACATACAAAGCAGTCATCCGGATCGGGAAGGGCGACGTGCCAGACAACCCACCACGAGGGACGGGGACGGCGACCCATATTTAGAAGAGGGCACTGGCAGGACGTTGCCGAAGGCTGCAACCCCCGCGCCCCTGAAACTGAGTTCCGGCCAAGATCCGTAGGCCGTGTAATCGCGTGGCCGCCATTGGGCGCAGTGGCGAGCTGTAATATATTTTGTGGTCCTACGGAGCCATCGCGTCGTTGCTTGTTTATTGCGACGACGCCCACTTTGTTTCAACAGTCTCCTCACCAGGCCCATCTCGTGTTAGCCTTGGCCGAGCTGCCCTGGGGCTGGAGGCTCGGATGAACGTTTATGCAAGGTTTGCCCTCGTGCATAAACTGTTTCGAAACCCGTACCACAGGGCCTAGAACAGCAAACAAACATTCAGGGGCCGGCCGACGCTCTCAGCATGACGATGACGGTATTGTCTCGTCTTGAAAGCCTTGGCCGGGCTAAATGCAGTTCGATCTAGATTAGGTTTGGCGGGACTGCCCTAGGACTGACTCCTTTTACCCTGCTTCGCGTAGCCGACGGCGAGACGACGTTTGCACAGACTCCTGCAACCTCGTCAGTGTGTGGTTTTCGGGCCCTGCCGAATCGCCTGGCTGCGAAACCCACTCGGACCCACCTCGTCGTCTTCGCGGGCTGAGGATGTCTACCCTTCCTGGATTACATAACACCTGGATCCAGACGCCTCTGCCATGCAAGCTAGAAATAACCAAGATTCCCTTCTATCCGAAGTACTAGCTACCATCCGTCCACGATATCTACGTAAGAGAGCGCATGTCCTGCTGCCTGCGGAGGCTCGGAGCTGAGTATCGGCGCCGACTCGCAGCCGCCGTATTGCCGGCCCTTACAGTTCAGCTAACGACCGCTAGGCGGGAGCATCCGTTGGCGTTCGACGATCACCGCGCACCCCGCGCTCTTTCGTCACGTCTTGAAGTCATTGGGCGGCTGTCGTCCCCGCGATGTGTGGCCTATAGTTCAGCCTCCTCGGCGCAGTCGGAACAGCGTCGTAAATGCGTCGTCGATAGGGCCGGTATGACTGTAAGCCGGATCGATTTCGGCCATCATGGGGTAATTTACCCCGTCAGTACGGGATACAAATAAAGAGATTGCCAGGACCTTTGCCACTGCCAACAACAGGATGCGTTAAAGACTATTATCGACACGATGGAGCCATTCAAGCTGACGTTGCCGAACGGCGCGACACTCACGGGGTTGCATAACCGCCCGAACCCTTCCAGCGCGGCATACGCCGCAACAGCAGATGAGAGACGGCCCCTTCTCGTCGCGATCCACGGCGGTGGCTACAGCTCATCGTATTTCGACGCGGACCAAAAGCACACTGCCTCGCTGTGCAGCGACAGCCTCGGGGTGCCTCTTGTTGCCATCGACAGGCCTTTGTATGAGGGCTCGACGTCCTTCTACCCCATACCGGAAGGGAAGACCTACCACGAGGAGCTTGCGGACTGGCTGCACCGATACATACTTCCCACGGTATGGAGGCAGTTCGGTCAGGCATGCAGCGGCATGGTCCTCCACTGTCACAGCCTGGCCACTCCAAGCGCCGTGATCGCCGCGGGCCTGGTCGCGGGAGAGCAAGCATGTGGAGAGACACCGGAGTATCCATTGGTCGGCATGACCATCTCGGGGTTTGGTACTCAGAACACGCCGGGGATATCAGCGCGTGCAAATCAACCTCCTCCGGACCCGACCCCCCTGTACTCACCACCGCGTCCGGCCAAGGAGAAGGATGAGACGATGATTCCTGCAGGCACAGCTGATCCCGCGATGTATGGGCTGACCGAGAAATTGGACAAGCCCTTGCCATTTGGAGAGATCGCTGGCTTCAGAGCCGTCTGGTATCCGGATAGGTGGCGAAAACTGTGCGCTCAGGTCAAGGTGCCGGTCATGATCGGTGTGGCTGAGCATGACACAATGTGGATGAGCACAGAGGAACACGTCCGAGAGTTTGCCGGCGGATTCACTGCAAGTGATAGGGTTGATGCAGGTGTGGTCAAGGGAGCACCGCATTGCATCGAGTTAAGCTACCTCGCCCAGGGGTGGTATGCCAGATGCTTTGGATGGGCTCTAGAGTGCGCGGCCGCGGCCGCCTTGAAGAAGAAATAGGATGGGGGATCCTAGCGTTTCAATACATCGCTATACATTTTGAGTGACAGAAAGGCGTCTACCCAAGAATGCTGCGGAGGCAGGTGTGGGCGTAATTTGATACACGATATACGCATAGTCATACGGTCGAACTCATTCCCTTGAGTACTATAGTATTCAATCTCACCTCTCAAGATTGTCTTGCACTCCTTCCTAGGCTCGCTAGCGCTTCGCAAAAATCGTGAAGAAAGACCGCTCCTCACAAAGGAGATATCTTCCAGCGCCATTTAGGCTCTAAATAGCCGGTTATGATCACAAGCAGATGTAACTTATGTCATGACCATTGAAGTTGCTGGCTTCTCAGGCTTGTCTCTGTACTGGAGTTTTGCCCTCATCTTACTGTAATCTTCCTGAAGTATGGGAGGATATTTGGCCGGATTCCCCTGGCTCGCGCAGGCCGAAATGCACTCGATAACTGAAGTCGGATCAGGACTGACAAAATATGGCATAGAATACCGAGCTTTGGTCATTGCCTTTCCTCCTGCAAGCTTGTCAGCGGCAATGGGCGGTGCGGTGACTCGATGCAGTGTTGATTTGAGATAGTCTAAATTCACATTAGCGGTCCCATGTTTGAACGATTTATTCAAAGAATTCTGGTCACACACCATTGCTCCAACGCATAAGCAAATCGCCGACATTCATTACTAAAGCTCCTTCTATAGGCGTAGCATCGATAAACTCTCCTGGTCGCTTAACGTTTTCGACTTGCAGTCCACCACAATCGTCCTGGAATAGCATCGTGATTGATGTCCAGTCTGAATGGGCTGGCATCCTAGCCAACACGTTACTAGAAAGCTTCTCAGTCTCGACTGGAGGGTAGTGCAGCAAGCGGAGCTGATTGTTCTGCCCACTGTGAAAGCGCAGCAGGAACTCCTCGTCTTCAAGCCCAATGCCGATAGCAATGGCCTTCAGCAGCTCTTTGGCCGTATCAAACAACGACCAGTAGAAGCCCGTCATGAACTTCCGAAAGCCTGGCAAGACATCTTCAGGCAGCCACTGGTTCGGCTGCGCGGCAAACGTCTCGCTTCCGATCTCGTACGACTCTTTACAATCCTGCACCTGGCGCAGCTGCGCGTCCTCGTCATCCGAATCAGCGCCGTCCTGGTGCACATACTGCGAGACCTTCTCGAGGCCGGGCCAGGAGTAGCCTCGGTGGACATCTGGTCCCGGGGGGTGAGGTGTCAGCATCTTCTTCTCGTCGGGCAGGTCGAAAAGCTCCTTGGACCATTTGAAGGCCTCTGCGAGGAGCTGATCGGGGACGCCGTGGTTGACGACGTAGACGAAGCCGACGCGTCGGCATGCCTCGGCAAGATCGTGTGCGGCTCGCTCCTTGTCCTCAGGTGTTCCGTTGAGCCAGCGGCTGAAGTCTATGACAGGTAGCGATGCCATCGCCCTGGCCTTATCACATCGATCTTGTGTACAAGGCGGATTATCTAGCGACGTCTTCAGATAGCGTTCCAGTTGTCTCCGGTTAACCCGTGTCTAGAGATTCAAGGCGCTGGAAGGTAGGTTCGAGATTGGCCGCGGTGGGATTTGGAGCTGAAGGCCGGATGTCTCACTGCGTGGTGGTGGCCAAAAGGTAGGGCGCGGGGCCCACGCCTAGATATATGTAATCACGAGCCCCCCACGCGGGGGATCGAGGTGCATGCCGGCAAGCTATATCGGAGGTAGTTCATGCTACACGTTCAAGATTACAGGCAGCTTAGATATCTCAACGCTCATATCGTAGCTCATACTCAGCATATCGTACTCATCCAAAAAATGGTCCGGGAAAAGGCGGGCCTTCTGTATAGTATCGGTGCTTGAACTGAAACAAATCTCAAAGTATATATCATGAGCAGTAGCCTAGAATATTCACGGGGACAATAGAATAGAATTCCTGAGCACTATCGGTACCACATGGAGCCTTAAGGACGGGAGGCAGCAGAGGTTATATGGGATCAAGGTCCCAAAATGGAAATATAAGTTTTGATAAGGTGACCGGCCAGAGGCATAATGAATGTCTACTAGAGTGTTCTGGTTGTGTACCTTACGCACGGAGTGTGGCCCCGATATTAGCGAAATACATACAACTGAGAGAGAATTTGACTTAATTCATGCTCTCATACCCCCAAAGTCCCGAGCCAAGTCCTCAATCTCTCTCGCATGCCTCACTCCAGCGGCTGGAACATGAGACTGTCCCCCCACAGGTGATTCGCATTCGGGGCACCGAGCCTGCTCCATGGGCATCCCGCACTCGCCCACTGTGAACGGATGTCCTCTCTCACAAGTATACCAGTGACCCGTTCCGCTGAACTCTGACGCCATGGCCGCATACACAGCGCGGAGCTCGTCGGCCGTGACAGGTCGATAGAACACGACGCCGTTGAGCAGGGCCTTCGCAGACTCAAGCTCCGCCTCAATGATCTGCCTTGATACCCAGTTGCGGCCCTTCAGCAGAGCCTGGGCCTTGTGGATATGCTCTAGACCTTTGGCCTTGAGTATCTCACGCTCGTCTGGGCCCATGTTGTCTTGGGACTCTGGGATGTTCTCAGTGGGCCGCGGGTTTGGTTCAGAAGCGTGGCCCAGAGCAAGGGCGAAACCACAAAATTGTGCGTAGTAGATATGCCCCTCGACTTGAGGCTCAGACCGGTCTGTTTCTGCAGCGAGTCTGATAAGTTCCTGGCACTGAGCGATGTTGGACGTAAAGTCGAGGCTGATCTTTGTGCTTGTGAATGTGGCTCTCTTCCAAAGATTCATGAAATCTGACAGGACGACAATGTTGGTTTTCAGAAGGAGAGAGGTGGCAAGCAGGTAGCCTCGGAGCTGGATGACCGAATCGTCAAAGTCGAATACACCGCCTTTGGTCTTGTTTCCCTTGGCATGCTTCACGAAGTTAGCGACTCTCTGGAACGGTTGCTCCTCAGCTCCGACCCGGCCACGATATCTAAGAATCTCCATGTACAGTCCGAGAATCTTCTTATACCGTCCCTTGCCGACCAGTTTATGGATTCTGGAAAGCTGGCTAGGAACAGGGCCGGCTAGGGAAAGCTGGTCAGGCCTGCCGATCACCTCGGAGAAGTCAGTACTGTCCTCATCGAGACGTTGCTGTTCTTGCAGTAAGCGTTCAGCCAACTGAAGACGAGTGTTTTCCGACCATGAGATGAACTTCTTGGTGGCCTCATCCAACATCACACGACGAACGATCCTGCCGTAGCGCGCAATGTTGCGCAGTGAGCCCCGACACTGCGGACAGGCTTTGAACTCGACGTCGCCCATTGAGAAGGGCTTCGAGGGAGCCTTGATTGCGACCGGAGAGCCACTCTCGTCCAGATCATAGTGATCTCCCATAGACATCGATCCGTCCATCGAAGTTCTCGTCAGGATATGCCCGCAGTCAGGGAAAACGCAAGGGTCCTCCTCGAGGTCAACCTCCTTGTATTCGGCCATCAACACATAGTCAGCAACCATGGACAGGATGTCTTCGGAGCCACACTGTTGGCAAAACTTCACATCCGGACAGATCTCGCCACACAGTGACGGACATTGGTGCCCACAGGCCAAGATCAGCGTGCACCGCTTGGAGCAAGGCACCCAGTCGCAGGGAGCGGCACAGGGCATGGTACATCTTGTGTGGGGGCACCGGGAGGCACAGTCCTCTTCAGCACATGGTGCGCATGGTTCGCGGCACGGTTTGCTGCACCGAGAGTGGCTGCATCGGACTTCACAGAGCTCCTCACACGGAGCACACTTAGTCCCACCATGGCAGACTTGTCGACATGTATGGCGGCAGGCTGTGTAGTTCCGTCCACAGACCTGCTGACAGACCCCATGGTTTGTCTCGACGACCTTGCCCTGCTTGCGGATGTTGCACTTGCGGCATGGGCTTCGACAAGTGTGACCGCAACCAAGGTTCTCGCCACATTCAGCCTGGCACTCGAACAACGGGGAGGCGACCTTGACGTGACATGGCAATCTCACGACGTGATCGCAGCCAGGGATCTTTCGGTCGACTCTCTGTTGGCAAACAATGGTGGCTGGGTTTTGGGTTTCCCAGCACCTTGCTGATTTGATAGTATGCCCACAAGGCAATCTCATATTGATGTCCTTGAGCAAGAAATTGCACTTGTCTTCGCATACATCCCCGCACTCCCGAGGGCAGGCATGATCGCATCCCGCCTTGGGACGTGGACACTTTTCGTGGCATTTGACGGCCTTGTGAAGCAGGTCCGAGTGGCATCGCCCGTAACAAGCATGGCCGCACTCCAGTCGTCTGTCGCAGGGCAGCAGACATCCACCGTCTGGCGAGAATCGCGCAAAGTCATCTGGATGAGAGACAAGGATCGGCGTCTCGGGGTGTCGAGGACACCGGAGCTCCAGACTGGTCCCCAGGTTATGGTCGCCCTGTAGCAGCTGGATGATCTGATGCCACATTGGCACGTTCTGATATGTTTTTGAGTTTCCAATGAGATAACATCCATGTTTGGCACGAGACAGAAGGACGTTAATGCGGTTCGATGTTCTCAGAAAGCCGCATCTCTTCTGCTGGTTGCTCCGGACGAGAGAGATAATGACGACCTTGGCCTCTTCCCCTTGAAAGTTGTCGACGGTCGCAAGCCTCACGCTTCGGAGAAGTGTTATCTTGGAGAGACTGTTTTTTTCTGGCTGAGCTTGCTTATCCGGATTGTCTGCCTCGAGCTCTTCAAGCTTGTCAAGGTCTCGTTCGTCAATGTCCACTGTGAAGGTTGACTCGACTGCCAACCGACTACGAAGTTTCTGGAGTTGACCCGTGTAGCACGTCAAAAGCGCGATGTCTTCTGGATTATAATGCCCCTGTCTCACAAGGTGCGATACTAGTGCCCCCGCCATCTCAACCTCAAAGTCGTTCGAGTATGATGTGTTGTGAGGATCCGACACGGATGCGCCCGCTTCAGGTTGTTCATGGTCAAGCCAGAATAGCCGTCTCGCCATCCCAACAACTTCCGGATATTGCTTGACATTTTCCCCATCTTTTAGCGTGAGGTATAATGTTGAACGCACCATCTCTGCAATCGACGGATACATACGTCTCTGGGTTTCCAAGATGCTGACCGGCAGTCTGATATCACTCAAGTGTGGCGGTTGGACCAGGCGCTCGAAGAGTGACATATCTAGTGAATATTGCTCTCCTCTCGGATTTGCGCTTTGCAGGTCGTAGTTCTGGATTTGCGGACGGAGTTGTTGATGGTCACCAATGAGAATCGCATGCTCAACCGACGGCAAGAACGCCGTCAAGAGATGAGCCTCGAGAACCTCACCAGCTTCTTCGCATACGACCACCTTGGAACGCAGTTTCCGCAGCAAATTGAGCTCCCTTGCGAGCCCGGAGGTTGTCACGCCGACGATATCAGCTTGCTGAAGGCAGCGGCGACGGATCTCTTGACGGACCCGGTCTTGCTGCTCTTTGGCCCGTTCATGTTCTTCGTGTAGGCCCATGATCTCAATAACCAGGGGATCTCGGATGTTCTTCAGCCAATCACGGAAGAGTTTCTGCCGTTCTGGCTGTGTCATATCGACCAGCCGCGTCAAATGCAACACGCCCAGTTCCCGTGGGCTGCTGCCAGGGCCGTGGCCCGGCTGACTGCCACCTTGAAGCCAGTTTTCGATGATGTTCTTGGGTTTGCGCTGCACAAGTTCAAAACCATTCTCATCAATTTCTGGGCCACCAAACAACTCATAATAGTGTGCCACATGATGGGAGCTGAGGTATGCTCGTATCGATGCTAAGGAGTCAAAATTAGAGAGCTGCGCAAGCAGCTTCGTAGTCTGGGCTTCAAGGTCCGTGAGCTTTTGTTTAAGGTCGTACATCCCCTTCTTCTCCGCTTTGGTTAAATCCATGGTTTTGGCAACGAATCTCAAATTGAGGCCTTCCAGCCGTTCTGATTTGGAACGAGAACCCATCCGAATGATGCTTGTGATGCCATCATCTAGAAGGTGCTCGAGAAGTTGATCAAGGGCGTGATTTGTGTAACACACACAAATGATGGGCCCAATTTGGGCTTTCAATTTGTTCGCGAGAAGTACTTTGATGATTTTCTCACCGGTATATGACTTTCCTGTTCCAGGCGGTCCCTGAATCAGTGAGAGCTCTCGGGAGAGCGTGCTGAGCAGCGCCTCAGACTGGGTCATATCCAGGCCAGTTCTTGATGAAACTTCTTGCGCAGAGGGAAGATGACCAAGACTGGCTGAGAACGGCTTCTGGTTCCTGGCGAGGCATGAAAGATCGTACTCGAAATTGGCCGCCCGAGCAAACAAGGGGGCAGAGACATCCACCTCTACACCCGGAATGGGTGTTCCAGGAGCGATGAGGTCGGCGAACGGCAGGTCGGGTTTCTGTGATAATTTCTGTAATGCCTCGAGGGTGTGCTTGAATGAAGCCAGTAATACTCCCGGAAACTCCACCAGGTATCGTCGGGGCGACGATCCAATGCCCTGATACCATCGAAGTGCGCGACCGATGTTAAGCTGAGAGGTATCGACGAGATTTAGCTTGACATAGAGATAATCTCTACTGAAAGACAACGTGAGGGGCTTCTTGGTCATCTGAGTATCCTTCTCTGCTTTCGCTGGCTGCTTATCGCCTTTGGATTGCTCGGTCCGCAGTGTCGACTCTGCAACGACACAGAACTGGATCATGCCGGCGGCGTCGAGAACGCATGCGAGAGCGCCGGATTGAAGCCTCTTACACTGGTCCCACCAACCTTGTCTCGCCTTGTCGTTCATCTTGCGCGCCACTTCGGGTTGTCTGCACCTGACTGTTAACTCCAGCCCCGTCAGCTTGTCGAAGGCGACACTGTGGACTAGGGCCTCGTCGTAGGCACTTGTTCTTGCGCTGTTTTGCGATTTGCAGTGCTCTTTTCCGCTGGCACCGCGGATTTGTTCGAGCATGTCGCGAACAGCATCACGAAGTTGACCGATAGTGTCTTCCCTCAAAAGACGGAACTCCCGATCTAGCCTGCCACGAACTCCAGGTAGATGCCATTGCGAGGAGTCGGTGGTGGGCAGATACTCGGCACGAGGTGTTGTGATCTCCTCATACGTCGGCATGATGAGAATCTTGGAGATCTCAGCGTGGTCATTGTTGTGGCGGGGTCCGTCAGGAGAGAGCTGCCCCGGCAGATCACGTCGCAGCACGAACATTGCTTGCCTCGCTGCAGTGCTCTGAGGGTACTGGGAGTCGGTAATGGCCTTGCCAACTCCGAGGCGACGTTGCAGGTAATCGAGATATCTGGTGGCCTGAGCCCTGGAAAGTTCATTCCGTGTTTGCAATGGACGACGCATCAGGTCCACAAAACGCTCCACAACACGATGAATATCGTCATTCACTATGTTGGTGGTGCTGTAGTCGATCGCCTTTGCCAGAACTGAGAGTGACAATTCGAGGACTTCCATGAGGGAGATGTCGTCCACGGGAGAGGTTTGCCAGACAGCGGCAATGCTGAGAATAAAATTGAATAACCTCTTCATCCGACTCGCATTGACGCCAACCAGGAACGAGTACATCACTGCGACTTCGTTCTCCATAATATTGGAGTCGACGAGACTCTGATGGGTAACAAGACGGAACAAAGGTGAAATCTGCGTTTTCCACAAGTTGGCTCCGGACCAGTTGTCGGTAGCCTCGAGCACGTGTCTGTCAGTCACAGCCTTGATGAAATCAAGGCCGGCATCGGTAACGAGCAACCTGATGGCTTCTTGGGAGGCGCCAATGTCACCTTCCATCAGCTCCAGGCCAAGTTCCAAGAATCGGCTGACAGTGTCATAGTTTGGGCGGGATATCTGGCTGCCGCGGCTGAGAAGGCGCTTCCACTCGCGGAGCTTGTCGTCGTCTTGGCCAAGTGGATGGTGACTTCTCACAGTGTGGGCTGTAGGTGGTTGTTGATTATTTGGTGTCTCGTGAGAGAACTTGCATCTGCTTCCGTATCTGCAGCGACCTGTACCGATAAACAGCCGGCAAGGCTTTTGCGAAACAGGACCATCTGGGCCATGACCGTTACTCTGCCAGCCGAGTCCTCGGGTCCTAACCAGTCAAATGTTAACTCAGTCTCTCAGAGGTCCCTCAAAGGAGGATAGATAGCATGAGCTAGCTCACCTTGTTTGCCTACTCATCGCTTCTCCTAGGGTTGTAGGGGCTCAACAGAAGTGTCGTGCTTCTGGGTTGTTAAAATACCCGCGGAGTGCAAGAAGGAAGCCAAAGCAGATCGTGTTAGAAGGAGTAGAAGGTAGGGTATGGATGGCATATGAATGAATAATCCAAGGCGTCAGGAAGATAGAATTCCTCAATGCTGATCTCCAAGCAAAGATTGTAGGGTGCTTTAGGAGCGTCGCCAGATGGTTCCTTGAGAACAAACGAAAATGCTGATAGACTTGGGTAGCAGCAGCGTTTTTAAAGGAAAGGCAAAACATGTGTCAGTTAATTGGTGGTGTTGTCGTGTTTTAATCTCTGGCGCAGCGATCCACCCAATCAGACAACCGCTAGCACGGAGATAGGTAGGCCTCCTGCAGGCCTTTAATGCAGCCTGCAACCGGTTTGACAGATCATTGTCGCAAATGATTCGCAACAAGCTGCACATTCGCAGGGAATAAACGTGCTGGGACGTAGAGAACGAAGGTGCTAGAACGTAATGGGCTCTGCACCCCGGGATTTAGCTTAGAGCGCTGGCTGGCATGAGTTTCTCGTTCATCCACCCTATCGCATGATGAATATATGCTATCACGATATCACCACTGTCACCTATCAGTCCTTCACACGTTCCCATGGACTGTCCCGAACCATCATCAACGTGATGGCCTTGAACATGATCAATCCTCCCTTCCCAAACAAAAGAACATCATGATCGGTGGTATCAAGGAGACCCAGCCTGTCCAGATGACGACAAGGAGTAGGCGTTTTTGCTCTTGGCCCGTGGATCAGGGGCGGGTGAGATGTCATCGCAGGTGCGGCTGTATCTCGAACTGTATGTATAACGCGCCGCCGCCGCCGCCGCCTCCTTCTCCTGCTACTAGGCTCTGGTGCTCGGCAGCCGACGCCTGATACACACGAAGGGAGTAGATGGAGTCTAGCGGAGGAACGAGGTTCTTGTTCCGCCGGTCGAGTTCTTGCAAGGCACGACGCGTGAGCCAAACCTTCGACAGGTCGTCGTAGAATTCGGGAGGGAAATTCGAAGGTCTGCGGAGCGTACCACTCGATTTCGGCTTCTCAGGTGGGATTTGGCCTTGCAGAGGGTCGTCCATTCGCTTCCTCTTTCGTTTCTGCCGTCGCACCATGGACGGCCATTGTGGAGTGTTAAACTGCCGGAGACTCACATTGAGAGGGGACACTGCCAGCCAGTGTGGGGCAGGCCAATAGGAGCTGTACAGTCATTTACGAAACGGTTGCCGCGAGACACGAGTCCACCACTGCGTGTTGGCTTTGGAGAGCACCCGCGACAAGACTTATTGGCTGCAAATACGCGTATTGGCAAGAGAAGATACGGTGCGTCGTCCAATTGGTGTAAGTTATTGCGGGGTTGGGCGAAGATAGTGATGGCCTGATTTGATGGGTAAGAAGAATTATAGCGCCTGTGTTAGGCCATTGCAGTCTACATACCCATGAGACTAAGAAGAAATCCAAGCAGAAATCAGCAGCAGCATCTGACGGCTCGAAAGATTCAATATTATAAGAGCACTTACAGTCTTCAATTTATGGATCAGCGATGGACAGAATTTGCGGCTTAACCGCGGTCAACGCACATGTTACTTCCCTGCCCTGCGAAATTGACGCGCGCTGTCAGGTTGCGCGGCTGCCCTTGGGACTGGCCATCACCCAGAGTGGGAGTGAGCAGGTCTCCGGCTGCCATCGTCAAGCACCCCCATGTTTGGGCGTACAACCCGAAGATCTTGTTCGTGATACTTCCACCGCCGGATGAGATGCGCCGGGAAGTGAAATCGGCAGAATGACACGCGGAGCGGCGATCAGCAAGTCATATTCGGAAGCCGCGTGTTGGTGGCGTTGCTTGCCAGATCCGCTGAGAGTTGTGGAGGGAAACCAGACCGGCTCTGGTCCCACAGCGAGGCCGTGAATGGCATCAAGGATCCACGCGTATACATATGGACTCTCAATCTCGTCACCACAAGGCCAACCATCGGCGCCATTGGTTGGTTTCATGTAGGTGAGAGAAACACATCTCACAGACAAGAGCCTGCTGCCTCGTATATGCAGCGAATGAAGTCGTTAATATTCTGAATCATTAGAATCATTTATGGTCCGTCTGAGGATCTAATCGCATCACTACTGGCAGTTCTTCACAAGACGCAGCGGTGAATGAAAAAGGGAGGCTGGCGCCTCGGTATAAATCTCTGTCCTGGAGCCAGGTTGAGACCGACCTCATTCAAATCAAAAACATCTAAAAGGTTACCACCGAAGAGTCTCCATACAAAACGAAGAGGCCAATACCAAAGACAAGAAAACATTCAGAAAATAGCGACACAGCGACTCACGACAGAGCCACCAGAAAACGTTGAATACATCCAGCAGCATCATGTGTCTACACCTCTACACTCAATTCAGCTGCGGCCACCAGGTGTCAGAGTTAGCGCTGGAGTGCCGAGACTATCAGCGACAAGGCTGGTGCGACCAATACTCGGAGGATGTTGTGCCATCTAGTGCGCGCTGCCCAGCGTGCACTGCCAGCGAATCTAATCGCAGGTCGCCCAACCACTGATATGGCAAGTGAGTGCGGTGGTCTGGGGTTTGGTTAGCCCTTTGAGGGATTAGCACCGACTTTGGTCATGATCCACTAAGCACCCAGACTAGCAAGCACCAATATAACATTGGACTCAGAACATCATCATGCCTGTACGTGACCTCTGAATTTACTCTGAGTGGCTTCCAAGATTCTCTAATATCCTCCGTTTGGGTTGGCGTGTGAGGAAACATGCCACAGCCTCTAGTACATTGACCACCTTGATAGGTACCTACCTAGTTACTTTAAGTACTTGACTGTGGGTGGAATGTCGTGTTATCAACCTAGGCGCTGCATTATTCAACCACTTGAGCGCAAAGAACACTCAAGACCTTGTTTCCTCAGGGTGGTGCTTGTAGCGAAGATGTTTTTCTGCAGCTGTGGGTCTGCAGGAAGGGCGCTGGTACCCTACGCCCTTTCCTACACGCGACTCCTCTCGGCTAGTGCTTCTTTCAGTGTTCTCAGAATCCAGCAATCTTGAGGAACTTACGGCAAGGCAGAAGTCCTTTGTGGTCTTCTTTTTTTCTGTCACGATTTTCCAGTCTTCCCGGCCGCGAATCTTGACATTACCTACTTCAGCACATTCCAGGCCGTCTCTTCCTACTGACAGCCTCTCTCATCTATGTCCTATCTTGTTTCTGCCCCATATTCTGTACTCGGTCAACGTCGTCAAATTCTCCCATTGGCCATATCTAGGTAGTCTCATATCCAAGTCGCCATGCCTGACGCTGGTCTCATGAACCCTCGCGAGCACACGCTATTCGACTTCGTGATGAGGACGTTCGAGCGCTACAAGGACCGCCCCTTGACTACTGCTGAGCGTGGCTCCGTCGAGCGTAAAATGATAGTTGAATTGCTAAACTTGACGAGACCTGAGCCCAATACCTTCTTGAGTTTGAGAAGTGGGTTCAAGGTCTTGAACTCATCCGCACGACATCCAAAGGACTGGTTCCGCCGCCAGGCTATCGATGACAGAGACCTGGCCCTGATCAACGCCTACCACATGCCTTGCTTCAACGTCGGCAAGAAGTCCTTCCTCAAGAAGATAGTGCGTAGAGGCCATCTCCTTATTGCTTGCAGGAACCCGAAAGCTGACGATCCTTAGTCTCACAAGCTTGTGGGCAAGGAATTTGAGGTGGTAGGTCTCTAGCCACTCCTCCTGCTCCTGGCCCTGTAGTGCACCGCTGAGACGACTCACAATCAAGACCTCCTGGACCGTCCAGAATGACCAGATGTGCTAGAAGATGATCCGCCAAGCTGGCAGCGACTTTATCGGGGTTTCAAAGCTCCCACTCATCACCCCTCGACAGATCACCCCTCGACAGAACTGGCACTCCGTGAAACGTACGTATCGGCGTGGGTCCGGATGTCTCGGCCTCAACTAAGCCTACTACCTCTAGTGGACGTCGTGGTCGACGGAAACCTGGCCCCTGGTCTGTCCTAGGGCCTGCTATGCACCAGCCCTTCCAAGACCCGTATCTTTGCCGGACCACGGTCCACCTGTATGACCCACCCCTGGAATGCTATGATCCTCCGCGACTGCTACGCTGGCACCAGCGGTATGTTCAAAAACCCAACCTACGGCTCCCACGTGCTTGATGTTCTTCTCATGAAGATGTGCGAGGACTTCGATCGTGAGTTTACTGTACATTTCTGCCCTGAATAATGAGGCCGTCGCTGATTATATCGAATCAGATCCCTGGGTTCTGGTGACAGTCAAGGATGCCGGCCCCTTCTTCGGAGGGCCGAGTTGCTCTAGACTCCTCTAAAAATGCTGCTGTGGTGAGCACGATAGAGAACACCGATTGGGCACAGTGGCCAGGCTTTGGGCTTGTATGGGATCTTTGGTCGAAGCCTGAACAAATAGGTCCATCACTTGGTGATAATCTTGCCCGTCGGCATCAAAGTTGATCAGTGCTCACCATAGATAGCCATCTATTAGTAGGTCTTATCTATTGTCAACGCAGATATCGAGATACTACGAAGAGGGAAATTCTCTCAAATCCCTGTTATACGTCGTTATCTAATAGCCCCGCCAGTAGGATGGACATAGGTACCTACCTATGTGGACTTCAATATGGCGTACCAGGGCCTACATTGGGTGACCATCAGCCTACCACCCTCCACCCTGCACTGCCACTGTGACGATCAAGTGTCTGGCACAGAAGGCGCTGCAAGGCTTCGAAATACCCTGGCGGAAGGAATTCGGGTATCTGGAACTCATCATGCAGCTGTCCAAACAGCTTCAGAGAGCCGGAGTTTGGCCCGTGGCCCGCTGCATCTCAAGTGTCGGAAACATTAAAGGAAGGCAACAAGGAAGAAAGAGAAGTGGGTTGTGATGTGCAAAACAGGGATTGATCCCCTGAGATCTCGTGAGCGATTCAAGCAAGGGTGGTATGCGAGAAAACCAAGCCAGCTAGAGGATGAGTTCTAGGTGGGACGGTGGGAGGGAGCAATAAGAACCCACTACAGACCCCAAAGCTACGAGTGCAAGGCAACCTCAGTGCATAGCTCGCAAGATCTCCAGAACGTAATGCTACTGAGAGTTTTGGATCACTGTGTTGAGACTGAGGCACGAAAGAGGACGGGGGTTATCACTTGGTGGGATGGGGTGATTGGGGTCGCGGCTGACTAAGTAGATCATGGCGTTAGTGATTATGGTTAAAAGGAGGGTGATGGACGCAAAATCTTGGTACGAAAGACTATTGCACAACTTCTAGAACGTTAGATGATCAAGATACGCTGATCCTTCGCTCGTCGTGCGCAGACGTCTAGGTGATCTGAGCCTCGCCCGTTGTTGGTTGTTGAAAGTGGGCCTGTGTGGCGTTTGACCAGGAGGAGGCTGAACCTAAACTCTACTGAGTACTGACCCCGCAGTAGAGTACTGCCCCCACGTCCCATCGGTCAAGGCCGAGATATCCCATGTGCGGATGAACTTGTTCTGCGGCTGATGCTTGCATGAAGAAGTATCACGTGCTATTGTTGCATGATTGGGATCGTGGCTTGGGTCATCGGCAAGCTTAAACTGTGATTTCCAAAACACGCGGGGACCCTGTCAAATGAGGAGGACTGCCCGCCCCACGAAAGTCAAAAAGGAAGCTGAAGATGAGGGCGATACCAACACGACATAGAACCACGCATGTTCCCACGTGCCCCTGAACGCGCATGAACTTCTAAGACCACTACCTTGTAGTAAAATACTGTATTAATCTGGGCAAACTGACCGCATGCAGCCAGATGAGCGCTCTAAAAAGTAAAGGAGAATCCTCAATTCGCCTTGGTAGTCGGAATATGATGCCGAAGTGCACAGCCACTCGAGAACTCTAATTGATTGTCTCCAGATGCAGGGTGGGGCAGCGAGATGACAGTAAATGCGGCTCTGCAAAAGTAGAGAGATTTACAGCGATCCTCCTTCGACATGAATCGCCGAGGAGCGCACGCATTCCTCAAACGTGAGAGCTCCTCCACTGCAGGCGCCCCGATTGCCAAGAGACCCATAGAGGTGGGCGTGTGAAACAGCCCAACGCCTGCAGCACAGCCTCAGTTGCGACACGGATGCTGACTCGAATGCACGCAAACTTGCAGAACTGGTGATGGCTTGGCACCCAAATAAGCTCATCGCAGACTTGAAAGTCTTTGAATATGCTTTTATGCGCTCAGGGGCCGGATGAACGGTTTACTGACATCATGTTCGACCGAAGCCGGGCGTGGTCGGCTCTGCTTAAATAGTTGACGATAATCTCTGTTGGAATATCCCGTTGACGCTGACTATCCTTCATCCTCAGGTCTCATCAAGACATCCTCTGATCTCAGTCACTCTTTCTCAGTATTGCACTGCAAACACTGTCGTTTCAGGTCCACCAGCCGCTCATTCTCAGCCCATACAATTATAACGATCTTGTCTAATCGCCTTCCGGTCACTACCTGAAAGCCAACGGCTTGATCCCGAATTTCACCAAGACACCAATACATAATGTCTCTGACAGCTTTTGCTCTCTTCGCCCTCCTCGGCGCCAGCCAGGCTAAGCCGGCCCCGAAGGTCCTCCAGGCTGACGACGTCCTCCTTCTGCGCGACGACGGCCCGCCTGTCGTGATGAAGTCGTGGGAGTACCAGATCCAAGAGGACATCAAGGAGGTGCAGCGCCGGAAGGCCAACGTCCCTCGTGGATGCGACGAGAGCACTGAGTACCAAGTGCTCACCGATACCAAGTTTAACAACTGGGATGTGGTGATGTCGCCAGTGGTTAAGAACACGGGGGCTGGTGCTAGCGTCGCTGTCACCCAGGGCTATTCTCTGACGAACTCTGTCTCGGTAAGACTAGACTCTTTGCATATACCTCCATATCACGTACGCTCGTAGCTGACGCCCTCTGGCCTTGCAGGTGTCGGAGTCTGTCGGAGCAAGTCTCGAGAGCTTTCTTTCCGTGACCATGTCGATCGACGTGAGCCAGTCTTGGACCACGCAGAACTCCCAGACATACACTTTCAGCGTGCCAAGCGGCCAGTACGGCGTTGTCGTCAGCAACCCGCTGGTCCGCCGGGTCACTGGCAATGTGATCAGCGGCTGCACTGACTCTCCTACCACGGACGCCTTCACGTCGGATACCTACACGAGCCAGACGTACGGAGACATCTCGTGGGTTACCGGACCCATCTACCTCTGCAACAGCACCACCTACCCCATCCCTTACTGCGTCGGCACCGGATCTCACTCGTGAGAGGCGATTTGAAGAGGGCCAGCAGGGGTTTTGTACATAGATACTCACACCTTTCAGTGTTATCGCAGAGGGCAATTTGTATATGACGATTGATTCAGATGTCGATGTTGAGACGATGAGATAGTCGGTGACGGTGTATAGATCCAGGGTTTCATTCAATGCATAAAGTCTTCCAAACTGCGCTGAACTCGACCATAAATGATCCGTGAGAAAACAGCACTTGTCTGCAAGAGGACAATGTGCTTATGGCCAAGCAACACTATCTTACTATAAGACCTCGTCACTATGGCCATTTATTACAGGCAATGCTCGATGTGTCCGTATCAGTTCGCCGGCTATGCAGTAACCTACAGCCCTCGCTGATCCAAATCTCAGTCGTCGGCAGACGCTTGCCGCTCCCGCCTCTCCTTGGTCACATCACGGTATTTCTTCTCGCACGCACCTCGACTGCGACTGCTTAGAATCTGTCATACAAGTAGACATCGTCAGTACAAGAGCCATTCAACTTCTGTATAATGGTGTAGGGAGGGGTTGTGTTTTTGGGGGATGAGGTGGGGGGGCATGGGATTGAGATAGTCGCTCACCTCATGGATTTCATCCCATGTCTTACCGCTGTCGCGTGCTTTGAAGAGAGTATCAACCTCCTCCGTGGACCACGTGGTCGACCTAGCTGACTTGTGTGACTGTCCAGGGGTCAGAGTAGCATTGTCGGTGTGCAGGCCCAGAGCAAGGCGGGGCGCTGCTGCCGGCGACTCCTTACCATTTCGGGGTCGTTTGGCTTGGTTCTCGGTAACATCCACTTCCATGTCACTCTCATCGGAGTCCGTGCAGGGCATGTTGCGCTTGCGAGGTATAGAGGCCAGTGCGGCACGGCTCTTCGTGGGGGTGACAGGGGGGAAGGCATCCGATGCAAACTCCTTGACAGCCGCCCAGGCTGCTGTCATTTGGTGACGGGCGGGGAGAGACTGGTATGCTTTTGACGTTTCGTACTCGTTGTCCATGGGTGGGACACTGCGTTCGGCGCCGACCTCGCTCACCTCAAAGCCGTAGTAGCTCGCATCATTGCTAGACTGGGTGGACTGGTGTCTACCAGGAGAGACCAACTCGTCGTTCTCGACACCGAACACATCGTGGGTTCCCACAGGATCAATGAATTCGTGGAATGGTAAGTCGTCGGGCTCCCGAGAGATGCTTGCATGATAGGCAATGTTGGTGACTGCGCCGCCGACTAGATCGGTGACGCAGTGGCGTAACCAACTACTATCGAGGTGGTTCCTCCAACGCGGTCAGTATGAAACACTTTATAGCGATCCTTTTATCTCCCCAATCTGCTCACTGGATGTCGGCATTCTTGTTCCATTGCTTGGCTGCACGAGAAGCAGCGCTGCCAACGAGCTCGACGACGTCGATCAGGGGGATCTCTCCGAAGTGCCCACGTTTGTTGCAGATATTCCGAACGCAGCGTCTGATAGTGGTCTTAAATGCGTTGACGTTGAAGAAGGGCCTGCGGTATTTGTCAGTGATCGTAGTGTTGGCGCCTAGACTAGGTTCGTTGCTCTCACCTTGGCTTGAAAGACGCGGCGCGGAAACGCAGAACGCTACCAGCTGCCTGAACGCTGAGATTAACTACCTCACTTCATGATGTCAGCCACTGTTCATAGTTTAGAGGAGGTGTGATGTCACCCCCAGATTGCTCTACAATGTCCATTGTACATACCTCATATCCATCGTGACGGCTGATTGGGTGTTGGTAAGGACACAGAATCGACATACGAAGATGTGATCGTAAACGCAGAAAAGTCTGAAGAATAAGTTGTTGCTCTTGATGCTGCTGGAAATTATTTATCGCCCTTCAATTTCTGCAGACTACATCAGGGTCGCCAGTAATTCAATCCAGTCCTTGTAAAGCAAAGTTACTAGCTGAGGTAGTGAACTAATTCCACGGAGGCCGACCAATGAGGGGTTGGGTCAGCCTTGTCTTGGTCTTGACCCACAGCTTGAAGTCAAGGTGAGGTGAGGCGCTAGTCTGCCTTTGCCCCACAGGCTCTTATGAACCTGACTTTCTTGTGCGGTGCTAGATCTCCCAGAACCTCGTCGACATTTCTTCTTTTCACAGAACCGAATCAATCTGAACGCCGCTGGTGTTTCTTTCACCTACCTCCCAACCTAAGATTAAAGCGATGTCGCGTTAACATCTATCAAATTACAACCAACTCACGTTGACCATTCCCAACCACCAGAACTCAACAAACCACCTCAACGTCAATCAAGATGTGCCTTGTGGTTCGCTACTGCTGCCAGCTCTGCGGTGAGCCTACTGGTCAGCGCGACTACGTTACCCACAACCAGGGTCTACGCTTCGCCATTCCCGATCCCGACCTCGAGCTCGTCACTTTCTGTCCTGAGAAGATCGATTACGACTATGTGATCAAGAACCCTATTGTGAAGTCAAAGGACTTTAATTGCAAGAACCCCGACTGCCGTGCCCAGAACATGGGGCTCCCCATCCACTACCAAGGCTATGACACGTGCTATGATGACGAGTACTACGACGACGAGGCACGCATCACTGGCCTGTTGGAGGTCTCTGCTCAGCTGGTCCACGAGAACGGCGGTTTCAAGTCGTATATCAATGTCTCAAAGGTGCTCGCGGACAGATTTGGTGCCGAATCCTCCTTGGACATGGAACAGCGTGCAGACCTGTGGCGTGGCATGGTCAGTGACGAGCGGCTGCACAACATGACATACCCTGAGGCCATGTTTGATGTGAGTACCACCTATGCACTCAAGTGAATAGATTATTCCGTCTCAAACGATCTTCCAAAGTGCCTCTCCTGTGATCTCATCACTGACATGGGAACTTCGCAGTGGCAATGGCCGACCGAAAAATTTCTCCTGGAGAAGGTTGGCAAGGGTACGAGCTGGCACCAGGTCCTCGAGGTAAGGACAATGCAAGTTAACTTGTTGATAGATCAGTCGGTTACTAAACGCAATGTGGTTCCAGGAAATGAAGTTCGCAACTGGTTTCAAGAGCCTCACCATGCGAGCCATAAAGTTGAAGGCTCGTCACAAGGGCTATTCGCTTGGCTGCCAGTTGCCTCCCCCGACCTACCAGACCTCTGCACACGAGGATGATGAAGATTCAGGCTAGATTTCAACGACAATGCCTTTGGGGTATTTTTTGGGCGGCACAGCCACGCACGTGGGTGCTGGATTGGGTCTTGACACAATCAACGCGAGGACGGTTGGAGTAGATGATAGGGATTCCTACCCTACACAGTATCGCAGGTCCTCCACATTATGAAATTGAGAACTTTCTAAGAATTCATTGGGAGACAAGTGAAGTATAAACGCTTACTCTGGCCCTGGCACCCCGTCGGACGTCCCTGATCAAACAATAAGTCCAACTTCAACAGTATGAGCACATCACAATCATTTTATCCATTGCAATGTGGACACAAGTGCACAAAAGCAGATTAGAAGACCTGAAGACATTAACACTACTTTGTTTGGTATTTTTAATACCGGTGTGGCAGGTGGACTGCTCGGCTAGGTACAAATGACTGAAGCCATTCCATGCAGCGATTCGCAGTGGGAGAACAGCAACCATTCCTCGGCCTCAAAGATCCTGGAGACAGTCAGACGAAATTATTTTGTAGGTAGACTTGCACCCTTCTAAGCAACCACATAGCATCTATCACTTTCTCAAGGAGGCCCGATCTCGACATTTCGTAGACTGAAGATGGAGCGACTCCATCAAGAACAGATGGCTAGAATACGATGTAGCAGTGCAAGGAATATTGATGGTGGGCAACGGCATATGGAAGCTCTGTAATGAAGATTGCCCCTCTTCCTACACCTGAGAAAGGTGAATTCTCCCGACTCGAGTGGTATCAGTCTAGATTCTCCAGTTTGAATACTTGGTTCAAATGCGGCCTTTGTCATCTCCATCTTCTATTCCTCTTCCTTTTCAATCCATGTGAAAGCTAGTCTACCCACAGACATCATAGCCCATCGCCATATTCAGCCCGGAATAACTCATATAGACTCTCGTGCGGAGTCAACTGCCGTACATCGCTCATGCCGCACTTCAGAGTGATCACGTTCCTGGAGGGGTAAGTGATCGGCTGCGGAGAACATTCATATCCACATCATTCTGCAGTAGACTTGTCAACATCCACCCGAGACCATCTTCTTCCCTCCTCAGTACGCATACACCACAAACGCCCCGTCGGCGAACAGAATCACGAATCATGGACGGCGCAACTATTGGTTTCGTTGGACTCGGGAAGGCAGGCTATCCCATGGCTTCCTGTCTGGCCAGGAAGGGCTACAAAATGATCGTCCACGATACAGATGTAACCCCAGGTCTCAAATTCGTGGAACAGTATCAACAGAGCAAGTTGGCTGCCGCTGCAGGCTCACCCATGGATCCCAATGCATTCAAAGAATGCAGTGTGGTCATCACGATGCTGCCCAATGGGAAAGTCGTGAGGGACGTTTTGCTTGGTGACAATGGGATTGCTCGCGCACTGGGACATGGTAGAGACCCCGAACGAGTGTCTGGCTGCCTTCTCACATTGTTGACACTCTATTGCTAATTAGATACTGTCGTGATCGACACGAGTTCCTCCTCTCCGTTTGACACTCGAGATCTGGGCCGAGAGTTGGCTGAGCTATCCCTAGCCCTTGTCGATTCGCCCATCACACAAGAAGAACTGCATGGAATTCATCGGGGAGGTGCCACATTGATGGTCGGATCTGACTCCCCCGGTGCTCTGGAAAAGGTCATGCCCATTCTGAAAGATATGAGTACCTATGTGTTTGTGATGGGCAAGCTTGGAGCAGGACATACAATGAAGACTTTGAACAACTATGTATCTGTGGGCAGCATCATTGCACTATGCGACGCGTTGGTAAGTGTATCTGTTGTAGCTCTCATACATAGCGTGTTCTGCTTCCGACTCTGATATGCATGCTCATTACACACAGGTAACTGGGCAGAAGCTTGGTCTGGACCCGCAGACAATGATCAATGTCATGAATGTTGGCACCGGGGTCAATTTTTCCACGGCATACTCTATGAAGACCTTGAAGTCTTTCGACACGGGGTATCAACTGGGACTCTTGATTAAAGATGTGAAGATCGCCAAGGAGGTGATCGAGAGATCTGGGTTTGAGAGCGAGCTTCCCGGTCTGGCACTGAAATATTTAGAAGAAAGCCTAGACTTTGTTGGCCAAGGTGCTTGTCACACGGAATGCATCAAAAGTTGGGAGAAGAGGGCGGATGTGGAGATCAAGAAGACAGATCCGTCGCACAATATCTCAGAGAAATAAGTATGTAGGTACCACAGCATGAAATAGTATATCGGAGATTTTACCCGGGCTCCTTCTTACAGAGTGCGACTTGAAGCACAATGCACCCCTGTGAGAATCCAGAGAAAAGCAGGCTAGCACAGAAAGGAACAAGAAATGCAGTCCGAGAGAAGCAATAGCGGGAAACAAAACATTGCTGAATGAGTTTCGGAGGCCATGCTTGTGTCTCCAAGCAAGAGTTCCAGACCACTTTGGAAGACACAGCATTTGCTTGAACATTTATCGTATCCGAGGCTGGGTTCACTGGACTGTGATAATCGTCGGCTCTGGTTTGTTGGGCTGAGCTGAGTGGATGCTAATTACTCCGCGAATTTGCTATCATGTTTGACCCATGCAATGCTATGAGGGTGGCTGAAAGTAGTCAGTTGTGAGGAAACTTATATCTCATGTCGAGATTGTTTAGTCGGGTTCCTGTTGAACCACTGTCCTTGCGAAACGCAAGGTGCAAATTAAGTCCCAAGTCATCAGCTGATACGAAATTTAAACGGATGGCATCTCAGGTCTAGCGTAAAGTCAATGAGCTGCGGATGCATCAGTCGTTCGATCTTGAGAAATCCTCTTTCTGTACTGTCTCTTGCCAAGCCCTGAACCTCTGAGCTGCGCGATCCTCCGAGGAAACAACCTGCCGACTGCTGGTCGTGATGCCCGCTCGATTGGCCGATAACCGAGGCAGAGGCGCTCGTCAGTTTAGTGCCGGGGACATATATGGCGATGTGCTTGAACGATCAATGCATGCTCAACTCGAACTCCACATAGAAAGCAGTAACAAGACCAATACCGGGCCTTCAAGGTTCACATTGGGACTATCATTACAACGCAAGGAAAGCATGTCAATCCGATCAGCCCGTATTTGGTGCTGAAGGAAGATTTGAGCGGTACAAGGTGTCGAGGATAGATGGCGGAGTGCACGATGATATTGAGCTGCAAGGGGCGCGCATGGTTCGCGGTTGGTCGGAAAGAAATACGACAGGTCAAGTTGAGCTCGCCTATGCCTTAGTGCCCAGTATCTCGATTACCGGGCCCTGAAGATCATTTTGATGCTGCTTCCGCGATCCCAATCTGGTCTAGCTTTGCCCCTGCGGTAAAACTTAAAAGAGCTTTGCAGGATTTACGGGCCGTCCTATTATGCATTTCACAAAAGCATCACAGGGCCGGACGCATTCATCCACTGGGAGGGCAAGCCCGGTGAAAGTAGCTCCGCAATGGCGGACTCCATAGAGTTCATAAATACCGGAAGTATCCGCCTGTTGTTCAAGCGGAGAATTTACGTGCGCCCCTTCTCATCGGCATAGGTTTGATTTGTTCTCCTTCGTCATTTGAACATGCAGGCCAGAACAACTTTGGCGTTGAGTCTCCTGGGGCTCGTGAGGGCGCAGGACCCCGGCACCGTGACTCCGGAAGTCCACCCTCAACTCACGACGTCCAAGTGTACGACTGCTGGAGGCTGCGTTACCCAGAACACATCAGTTGTTCTGGACTTCGGTTATCGCTGGCTGCACACTGCTGATTATGCATCATGCACGACGTCCAGTGGCATCAACACTACTCTATGCCCGGACGAGGCAACATGTGCACAGAACTGTGTGGTCGAGGGGGCGAACTACACAGCTGCTGGCGTGTCGACATCAGGCTCCTCTATGACCATGAACCAGTACGTGAACTCGTCAAGTGGTGTGTCCAGCGCCTCACCAAGGGTTTACCTCCTCGACAACGAAAGCCAAGATTACGTTATGTTCCAGCTGCTAGGCCAGGAGCTCACGTTCGACGTCGATGTGTCCGCGCTCCCCTGTGGTGAGAACGGAGCCCTATATCTCTCGGAGATGGACGCTTCAGGCGGGCGCAACCAGTACCAGACTGGTGGTGCGTCGTATGGGTCGGGCTACTGCGATGCGCAGTGTCCGGTGGAGACGTTTAAGAATGGGACCCTCAACACCAACGGTTCAGGCTATTGCTGTAATGAGATGGACATTCTCGAGTCAAACAGCCTCGCAGCTGCCTTCACTCCTCACCCATGTTTAAACGACTCAAGCAATTGCGACAAGAGCGGGTGCGGGTTCAACCCGTACAACCAAGGCTACCACGATTACTGGGCGCCGGGCGGGACGCTCGACACGACCAAGCCCTTCACGGTGACCACTCAGTTCATTACAGACGACGGTACCACGACCGGAACTCTCACCGAGATCAAACGGATTTACTATCAGAACAACGTGTCTGTGCCAAGCGCCATCTCTGGCGGCAATGGTGACTCCATCAATGCAACATGGTGCGCATCTGATGACAGCAGTGCCACCGAGTTCGGCAATCTTGAAACCATGGGCCAGGCTCTTGGGCGAGGCATGGTGCTGGCCTTCAGCATCTGGAACGATGCCTCTCGTAAGTCCATCTCTCTCCCATGAGAACCTCGTGTCGTTTAGATACGGTATAAAATACTATGATCTGGTGGTTCCATGGCCCTTTCCCTACCTCGTGTACCATTCGTCATCTACCTTCTGAGCGCTCGCTGACCTCTACTAGAATATATGGACTGGCTAGACGAAGGTAGCAATGGCCCATGCAGTAGCACTGCTGGTAATCCTGCGTTGATTGAAGCCAACAACTCTACTACTCACGTGGTGTTCTCGAACATTAAATGGGGTGACATCAACTCCACGGTGGCGGCGGCACCAAGCGTGCGTAGATGGGGTGCGCGCCACTTCTAGTACATTGCCAACGCGTCGGTTGCACATCACGATTTCGTGAAATGATATGCTCCATGGACCAGCCGGTAGGCTGTGCACGTAAACAAAGGTTTTGTTTCTATCACGTTCAAATTTCTCAGACTTTGTACATATCTTATGGCAGATAAACTATCATACAAGACCGTTCCAAACAATGAAGCCGTGGGCCGCCTCCTATTCCCACTGAAACTACAGTAGGAGCAGCTGTCGCTTGCAGCGTGAAACATGCCGTCCGCTTCCTCACAATTACACTCTTCAGTTTCAGTATCCCGCATGCAGTTTGTGTTAATGTTGCTTCAGGTGCTCAAACCAATAGAAGGTATAGCAGATAAGTATTTAATCGACTTTAACTTCCAGAGCCTCGCGTTTTCTATGATAAGACTTGAATAACTCCAATAAGAAATCAAGATTCAATGGTGGATTAAGCCCGATTTGAAATGATCTCACTGTTCACATACATATTTTGTCGACGTGTTCTTCTAGTGGAAGTAGGGTATTGCTCTACGTAACTCCGGTGCGGTGGTTGAAGGGCTGACACCAACACAGGTGATGATGGCGGTCACATTCATCTTGT
Organism: Chrysoporthe cubensis; assembly: GCA_001282315.2. Taxonomy (NCBI): domain Eukaryota; kingdom Fungi; phylum Ascomycota; class Sordariomycetes; order Diaporthales; family Cryphonectriaceae; genus Chrysoporthe; species Chrysoporthe cubensis. The sequence goes on along the minus strand of LJCY02000003.1, from coordinate 616,092 downwards.
CCGAGAGGGTAATTTTTGATGGTACGTCCTGCGTCACGCGTAGAATGGGCTTGGTTGAACTGCATTGTTAACAGACCCATCTACAAAGAAACTCGGTTGATCGTCTTACTCAGCCATGGGATAGCGAATGTAGCATGAGATAGTAATGGTGAAAACATGGCGGCAATGTTTCCGCCACCGCGTCAACCCTGTAGTGTGGAGTACCTTGATCCGATATGGACACCGAAAGCGTCGGATTTGCACTGCTGACATGCCTGTAAATATGTTTCATGATCACCTCGTAGCTACATGCGCGCTCTTGATATTCACAAAACTGTTGCTCAAAACAACAACCTGCTAATCTCTAGCGGTGTGAGCTTGTGATCGTCTAGCCCTCATCGCCGAATCAACACCCACAACATCGCCAGAGCATCATGCAATCATACAATTGATTTGCTATGTACCTCAAAGTATCTGTAAGATATGTACAAGAAAAGGTGTGTGGGGTCCAACTGAACCCCCGACCGATCAAAGAGCGCCCAAAGAAGTGATGAAAACTTAGCCGCTCGCGCCGCTGGTGCAAGTCACACCGAGATCACTTGGTGTATTGGCGCACAGGTACTCGGTAGTCCCGCTGGGCGCCGCGACCGACATGTTGGACATCGTAATACCACAGGTACCGTCGGCGGGACAGTCAATATTAGCGACAACGGGTGAGTATGCTGTGCTCGTCGTCCCGGAGAAGCCTTTAATGACTACGTCGGTGATCTGAGCTGTGCTCGGATACTCATCGCAGTAATCCGTGTCCGACCCGTAGCAGCTTTGAACCTGGAAAGCGTAGTCTGAGCTGTCCACCACGAAATTCTCAAAAGTCACGTTCGACACGACGGAAGAGCCATAGTCGTCTCCGCCCGGGTACAACTTGAGGCCTGCCGCCTTGCTCGACGAGATCATGGTTGCGCCGCTCACATAAATGTTCTGGACTGTGTCTGTCTTTCCAGCACTCGATCCCAGACTGCCGACACTGATTCCATGACTTCCGTTGCAGCTGATGTCATAAACCTCGACGTAATTCGCGCCTGGCTTGAAGGCGACGCAGTCGTCATCGTTTAGGACTGAGGCGCCGTTGATAGTCACGTACGTCGATTCACCAATATCCCAGCCATCGGTGTTCTTCGGCTCATTATCGCTGGTGCTGATGGCCGAGAGCGTTATGTCTGTGTACACAACGTTGCTAGAACCACCAGTGGAGGAGTGGAACACATTCGGCGCATTCTTGAAGAGGAGGTTTGAGATGGCGACATTGCTGCTTCCATCGACATAGAACAACGTCGGGCGCGCGTACGAGCTGTCTTCTGCAAAGAGGTCCCACGACGCCTGGCCGTTGCCGTCGAAGACGCCGTCGCCCGATTTAGATGTGACAGTCAATCCATCGATGTCTTGTGCCAGAAAGATAGCAGTCTTGCCATTCCAGTAGTCCGTGTCGTCCGATACCGACAATGTTCCTTCAACCTCAAACGTGCAACCAGAGCAACCATCAAAAGTGAGCTCCGAGTTGATGTAGTAAGTCGTGCTGGCCGGAATCACAATTGTTCCCGAGGGACAATCTGCGATAGCAGACTCAATAGCCGCCACATCGTCAGTGGAACTACTTCCTCCAGCCGTTGGTGTACAGGAGGACGCGGCTGCGGCAGCGACTCGGTGCGGGGCGAGTGGCGAAGGGATAGCGTTCACATATGCTGCACCGGCAGCAATGATGGCTATAGAGAGGAACATATTTCCGATTGATGGCGGAGATAGAATAAAATAAGACGAATGTTATGTACAGGTATATTCGACCGTCCTGCGGAGGAGTACTGCGTGAGAAGAGAGAGCAATAGAGACAGACCATTCAGGGATTCCCTTGTCACCTCAGGGTGCTGAATGTGCGTATACTTATGTTTCAACAACCCAAAGGAAACATTCTCAACTCTGCCCTCTGGTTCGAAAGCATGATTATTAAGTAAGGAAGTTGGCTTTCTCCGGCATTCCCGATCTAGAGCCCCTCTCATTTCCCCTGTGACAATCCCAGGGGCCTTGTCTCTCCACGTGGCTGGACAATTTTCTCATTCGTGGATTCAAGCTTCCACAGACTGGCAGCGGCGATCGTCCGTTCCCATTCAGGACACGAAACAATCGAAATCCGAGTCGGCTCGACATCAGCGGATGTAGCCGGACCTGGTCTTCAGGAGGCTGATTAGCCGCATAGTACGCCTAAAGCGCTAGGTAGCTAGTACGGTTGAACAAACAAATGTTTATACATTCGAAGGATCTCGGGAGCACCTAACATTCGCTGCAAGATTTCAACAGTTGTCAAAAGTAACAGCATCTGGTTCCGAGCGTATTTGCATGTCTGGTACAGTGGATCGGAAGCCTCATAGCTACCTAATCGCCCGTGAAATTAATAGGCAAATCCTAAACATATTCAGAGAAAGCAATGACACAACTCAAAATCACATTTCACGAACGGCAATACACCCAACTTATGCAAGCTTGGCAATGCAGATGATCTTCTGCACTATGGAGACCGCCTCGTCTGCTTTGTCCTCTTCCCACACTGACCTGAAACAGTGCTCCACTCAGGATATTTTGGTGCATATTCTCGCATGCGCTCCGCAAATGTACGTGCTGACATAACTTCGGTAGAAGGACCTTCATATATGTCTGAGAAGCTGATTGCTCGGCTATAGGACTTAGCGGTTGATGTGGCTCTACTAGCACAGGTGCTCAGCAGCCTCTATGGAGTCACTCCTCAATTGGACAGTTCGAAGTGAGCGTTCAATCGTTAATTCGCATCAACGTATATGCTCTTTCACAAGGCGGTCAAGTAGGCATCACTCAGAATAGCTAGACGTCATTTCTAGGATAACGAATCACGATAGGAAGGAGAAAGAAAACTGTTATGTGCGTGTCAGAACATAATGAAAGAAGGCTTGACAGCGGTCAGGTGATGAGTGACTTTTTACTTTACAAAACTCGTAGTCATCCATGCATAAGAAAAAGATATATTGTCTGCTGCAGACACCGAAGACTTAGATCCAGGGGTATATACACGCATCAGCAATTACTCTAGGAGCTAGTATCCACTAAATGAACCGACACGTGTCTTGTTCACGCGATATAACACGAGGTTCCCAATCAGGTGTTGACCATCGCGAAATAATCAACATTAACCTGCGCCGACTGTTGTGGCTCCGTACTGGAACTCGCGGACGAGGGTTGAATAACACTCGCCTTCCATGCCGCATTTAGCGTCGATGCAGTCTCATTCGTGATATCCAGGGTAATAGTGTCATTTGGTCTCAAGATCGCCGTCATGTCTTGGGCCCACTCCCACGGCGCCGCGGTACCGCCCGGGTCGCTGTTGAAGTATTCCCAACCCATGATTCCGCCAATGGTCCCGTAGGTCTCCACAAGCTCAATGACGGTCTGATTCAGAGTCTGAATAGCAGTATATCCACCTCCGTTTGCAGGGTTGGTCAGTTGCCCTGCAACGATCACTGTTGGATCCCAGCCGTGAGAGACAATGTTTTCGAAGTCGGCCGGGCTCGCCATCGTACCAAATCCGCTGTAAAATTGAGTATTGAGAAAGCTGATCATCTCCACGCCAGTTGTGGTCACAGCTGCACCGGCGAGCGTCTCGTAGTTGAACCCCGACAGGTTGGCACTGTCTTCCAAGGCACTGGCTACAGGAGCTAGAGTGATGATGAATTCGTCGCCAAAGTCTGCATTGAGTCGGTCGACAAGTCGTGTGATTCCAGCTTGTGACATGGACTGCTCCACATCAAGGTCCATACCCTGGAGGCCATAATATTGGATAACGTCGTACAGCTGATCATAATAATACTCGAAGGTCGTGTTGTCGGTACTGTCAAGAGTATCGGTGTCAAATGAACCAGCTGCAGCGCCGCCAATCATGCCCGTGACTTTGACTCCGGCTTCCTGCATTATTATAGTCTCATTCCAGAGAGTATAAAAATGCGGGTCGTAGGGTGAGTAGTCGTTCAGATGTATGTCCCCGCCGGCGTTGATGTGAAAAGAACAGACAATGAGATGGGTCAAAGCGATTCCCTGCTCGGTGATGAGCGGTAACATGGAGATAGGGTTGCCATTGCTATCGTGTGTTGTCTGGAAGTATATTACGAGTCGTGGAAGCTCGCTGATTGCCCTTTTCGCAACATCGTGAACAGGAGCGGCGGAAGAGATGCACAGCAGGGAGGCTGCGACGGAGCCCAGGGCCAGAAGTCTCATGGTGGATCCGACTATGTCATTGACCTCCTCGAAGGGGACCTCAACAACGCCAACAGTTTGAATGGGCAGCCCATTCTGATTTATACTGGTTGTTATCGTCCTTGGCGTGCCATTTCTGCAGGCCTAGCGCTGACTTCCGAGGTTTACTATAATCATGAAGTTGGTCTTTGCATTTTCCCCCCTTGTGACATGCCGACTTTGCATGTATCAAACCACCAAGCAGGTGAGCAAGGGATTGAGCGATGTGATGCTTGTTCGCTTCGGGAAGTGGGCACGTGTATGAGATCCTTTGGAGGTGCGTATCACTAGGGTCATCTCAACTCAATATATTGGCGGACTTCATATCTTTCGCCAATAGTGCGGTGGTTTCCGGCCAACGAGATCATGATGGCACGATCTTTTCGCTTATTTCAAGCATACTTCGATACCCAGGTGGGAAAGGTCTATTCATCAAGGTACCGGTTCAGGCAAGTTGTGGTCCTGTGTACAACCGAGCTTCCTAAACTGGCTCAGCGAGTCAGCATTAAGACGACCCTCGCTATAGAACACCACACTATGGGACGCAATTCTGCCCAGGCGGCCTTTCAATCACCGATATGCAATTGGGTCGGCGTTGGAATGCCTAGCAAGGTCGCTACGATTGCGACATAATTTTGCAAAATTACGCTTTGGATGATTTCTGAGGCCGTCTTTGGAGCTCTCCAATATTCCCTTGCTGGGTCTAGATTCCACAGCTTGTTGCATCTGCCCCGTGGCCACGTTGATATGCAGATGGCTGAGCCTCCGAATAGGTACCGACATAGATCTTCAGGGTCCACACCAATTTTGGTCAAGTCAGCGCCCTGCATGGCAGATGGTCCATCTGATCCCCCGTGTCAGCGGCACGAGGACAAAACTGCTAGTGCCAAGAACACTACCTCGCTTGCTCCCATGGCCGCCATATCCCTACGGATAATTGTGGCTCGGGGATATGAGCCGGCAACGTTACCTACAAAAGTCACCTGATTACCATTGCACGGCGATACTTACAGCAAATATCGCAGAGATCAAGGCGTATACCCCCCACAATTTGGACATGCTTCGAGCGTCAGTGGTTGAAAACTCAACATTGAGCAAGCGCTCTTAACATAGCGATCGACTATAAATCTTAGTATACCGAGTTGACATGCCTAAGAATCATGAAGGACCGAGCAGCTATGAATACGGTCTGTACTTGGCTTAGAGACGGTATATGTCAGCCGCGACAACATAGTAACATCGCGGGCTAAATAAATGGACCCTATTTGACGGATGGCTTCGGTGAACCTTTCTTTGAGGGGTACGGACTGCGGAGACAACCCGGATTAATTAATTGGTGCTGTAATTACCTCGGCTTTCTTGGCAGACAAATTTTGGTAAATAGAATCCAGTGATAATGAACAATGAAACGCTCTTCCCCGCTTCAAGCAAAGAGCGATGGCAAAATGGCTCTTTCAGTCACTTAAGATTCCTCTCGACTGCCATCTTTTTACTAGTCGAGCTCTCCCTCATGCCCCATGGTAATCATTTTCATTGCTCACACCGTGTCCACTACAGGCCCAGACTCTTATCCAAAATCGAGTCTTCGGTTCGCGCAATCAGAACTACCGCGAAGTCCACCGGCTCATCGCCAAGGTCCTTCTTGTTCGTGACCAGTTGGCAGGGGAAAAGACGAGGCTGGTACACTTGGAGGGGATGTCACGCTTGCACCCGCAACTCTACGAACCAACCAGGTGCATATTCTTGGACGTCTCGAGATCGGGTGACATTTTGAATCTTCAAAGCTTTGTTGAAAGCAAAATCATGCGCTACTAGTTCTGTTGTTTCCGATTAGCGGCATTTGTGTCCTTGCTCCCATCAGTGCCCGTCTTGTCCGTCTCTTTTCTGTCAGTCTGTAAGACTTGTGCGCTCTTCTCGATATTCGGGCCTCCGTCATCAGTCTCTTCGTCCTCATACCATCCAGGTATCAACTCATTGTCAGCTTCTCCATCTTCCGCATCCTCCATCCCTCGCAGCACCCTCCGTGCCGCATCCCTGCCAACGACAGGCAGTTCCTCGATGCCCAATTTCTTCGCCTTCTCCGGCAATAGCTTCGGGTCGAGCAGCCCCGTCTGCACCAACACGCTCGCTTGGTCCCAGTACACATGCTCACTGTAGAGCTTGCCTCCTCGAACAGTTACAACGCTCACGACGAGGACCTCAACGCGCTTCCCTGTCGGCGGCACGCCCGGCAGGATCCAGGGCATCTCTTGTGTGTGCTTGAAATTGAGGTGGATCTCGTCCACTAAGCGGTCGGCCCCGATAGTTCGAGAGACCAGACTCAGTCTCGTAGACGGCGGGTTCGAGTTGAGGAAGTAGTCCCTATAGAAACGCTCGAGCTCCTCGGCGCCCACGCCACCGGTGAGCGTGGGGAAGTATGTGACATGCGGTGTCTTGTGCGTAGTGTAGGTAGACATCACGTTGTGGGTGTTCCGGGTGAAGAACTTGCCTACAGGCTCATTTGTCAGTATCGGTCGTCGAGCGTGTTGGATATGCGGATTGAAAATACTTTGAATGTTCTCATCTAGAGTTAGCTCCATGTTGATATACCGGTGAAAAGCTTTCCTCGCCGCCGCAAGGCACCTGCTCCACGCAAGCTCCGCACTAATCTTCTCGTACTCATCGAGATCATGTTCCGCAAAGCCAGCCTCTGCGCTGTAAGTATAGCTTGGATACGCCAGCTTGTTAATCCTGCCTGCACCAATGCCAGGGTCGACATTCCGCTTCACCACTCGTCGCTTCCCTTGGATGCCGATCATCTGGCTGTGCTTGATCACACCGACCTCATTGCCGACGAGATGAACGAGTACATGGATACTTGACGGAAATCTGCCTTGAGGTTCTGGGATTCGGGTTGGATAATAGGCTATAAGAAGCCCCAATTTCATGCCCTCGTTGTTGTCCAGAATATGGTAGTGCTCGAGGCAGAACGAGGCAGCGTCGCCATATGCTGGTCAGGCCCGTCAACCCCACACTCCGCACCACGAAAGCACAACAAAAGAGATTTAATTAGGACTGACCAATAATTCCAAATGTCTCACAAGGTCCGAGATTCCTCTTTGCGAGCCTCTCCAGCTTCCTCACGTAGTCATCCCCGCCGTTGCCCATCGGTACGTACTCCACCTGGAATCCTTCATCCTGCCACTCCGCAAGGGTGAGTGTATCGAAGTCGTCACTCTCAGCTGTCACGTATAGCTTTGGTGGGTTCCGCGGGAAGTCGTCTGAGAGAAAGCCCGGGTCGTTGTGGTTGGTGGTATGCTGCGAGAGGACGGCAACGTTCTTCCCTTTTGTCCGCTCCGGAAGTACTGCATTCACGTTAAACCCTGGCACGTTGATCTCCATGGCTTGAAGCAAACTCGAATATTCGCGGTCTCAACACCTGAGGTTAGCCTCTTTCATGAATCCGTAAATAGACGAGCCTAATCGATATGTCGTAAGCTTTTAAGAGCAAGGAAAACAGGTTACGAGTGTTGTTGCTGATGACGTCACGGGTTTGTCAACAGACGTGTAGACACCAACTCTCACACCCAATGAGATACTTTCCACTCACGCCACTTTCGCAAACTCGGCGACATCAATTTGATGTCATGCCAAAATGACATTTATCTCAAGAGGCACACACTCCTGGGAGCCTGCTGAGATCAATGCGTATAACCCTGAACTTCTGTAGCTATATTCCCACCGAGGCAGCCCCCCCGTACTTACCCCCTGGCACTGGCCTAGCTTGTGTAGTTGGACACTGAAAAAGTCAAGTAGCCTTACCTACAGGAAGATGATAGGGTCAAACCTATACGCAATTGTCCACTATTCCTGCCCTCATTTCTCAGGAGTACGCGCCACCTCACCCTTACAGAATCAACGACCCCCCAAAGAAACCCACCCAAACCTCCACTTCCGCTATCGTCTCTCGGCCACTTGCGCTGCTTCATAGCGCCTACCGAGTCTTGGAAATATCAAAAACCATGTACCAGCGTTATATAGCAATAACAAAGCTTTACGGCGAAATGAACTCCAATTGGTCTCCGATGATTCTGACATCGAAGTCATATGAGTCCCCGTCAGCCGCCCTTTCCTATCTGCCATACGTTATACGTAGTGGAGTCCGTAGGAAGTGTTAAATAAAATTAGAAACGGGCTGGGGTCGAGCCAAAGCACGGAAGGCGTTGTTATTTACCGAATCGTATCTGCTATACTCCCAGACGCCAAGATGGACAAGGCTGCCACTTACCAGATCGGGACTAAAACAGGTAATTAGTTTACTTGGACAGGGAGGAACCTTCAAGGTTCACATATGAGATTCGCACGCCATGTTTGAATACGGCAAGAGTTCGTCCTTGGGCAGCAGATAAGCAAATTCGAAGCCAATGATTTCAAATCGACCTGAATCTTGACCTTAGCATGCATGCTCAGAGCTGCGAACCTGAAAGCTGGCGCCCCGCTTGCCGGAGCGCTGGGCTTTCAGGCATACACGGCTACCACAGAACCAAGATTAGCTCGATCGACATACAGAGCAACTTCTGAACCAGCTTTGGCATTTCTCAAAATTTCTCACCTCTAGAATACTCAGGACGTTGCCGTATCGGTGATAGTGACACTTTCTCACCGCTTAGTAGCCTCGCACCCGATCTTGCTGATGATGGAGGACCAGCAGCTGAGTGAGAGTTCTAAGGGACGACCAGGAGAATGATGCATGACAGCATATTATCAATCTCATCGTGACAAATATATAGATAGATCAGCGGCAGCCCGCGCATGGCACAGCTAATGACATACGCGAGGGTATATCCCCGCCAAAGAGCTTCTTGGTAATAATCTCAACCCGTCGAACAGGCAATTTCCTCCTCAACCACGGGTGCCACATCGCCAAAAGTCCAAGTATTGAGATTGAAATCTGACGACATACTAGTGGCCAATGAAGGCTCTTAACGTCTTACCACTTCTCACTCTTCTCTAGCACCTGCGTCAGTAGATGCTGGTGTGGTTGCCGGCTTTCCTAGTGACGGACAAGGGTGGGCACAACTCGGCACTCACCATATAGTCGCGCGAGTACCTGACACTCGAAAGAGTACCGCATCTCGACGATCTGCTCTTACAGTCCAGGCAACCCATGGAGGACATGTGGAGGACAAATGGTCAACAGAAAACAGGGGTACTTGAATGAAGTCAGGACATTAGAGGCAGCTAACTGGCACCACCCAATATGATGTAGAGACAGTATAGACAGAGACCTCTCACCGATTATGCAGGCCCTCAGTAAATGAAGCACCTTCATGACATCCACATCCAAGTTTCGAGAGAACTTTCAGACACCTAATGTAGAATGACAAACGACTTAAGAAATGAGCTATAGCAAACGCAAATTGGTGTCGAGGAGAAAGTAGGTAGGATACAGGGCACCATAGAAACGGCATCGTAGGGTGATAAGGCGAAAAGGACTGGTTTTTGTTTAGACACAGAGTTCGAAGCATGAGTCACTTGAGGGATTACTAACGCGCAGCAAGTTCGATTGAAATTACTCCGCTACCTGATTCCTGACTTCTACTATCTCGTGACACAACTTCAGGAAACGTTCTCTGTACTCCTCTGGTGTAGTAGTGATGCTCATCGGCCCATGGTGGTGGATCAGAGCGTTGTATGCATTGATCAGAAACGTCATGAGGCGAGGCTGGATTTTATGCTTCGCCCAAAAGAAGTCGAGTATGGCAGCGCGGTATAGGAATTTTCCATCGGCACTCGGGATGCCTGTTCGCCATGACGGCGGTCCTGGTGGTACGGCAGGTGGCTCGCGGGGAATCACATCCTCATCTGGTGGTGGCGGTGAAGTCGACGACGATGGATCGGCGACTTCTTGAGCATGCGCATCCGGCTGGATCCGGACCAGAAAGAGAGAGTAGTCGACAGCATTGTAGTGTGCTAGCATTCGCGTATCTTCCTCCAGGCACCGCCAGAACTCATCAGCCTGCTCCTTGTCCAGAATGATCTTGTCGTGGAACTCGTCCGCCAGCTGGTCCTTCGTAGCTTCGCTCGTGAGCCTTCCTTCCGCGATATCCCGCTCGGGATAGAAGTAGCTCGTCGGCTTGAGATCCCATTGTTCCCATGCTGGCCTGCCTGCCTTCGTCGCCGCGTCGTTACCATATAAGATATTGTCCATGACAATGTGATGACTTGGGGCCGCGCCTAGTTGATGGCCAAGAGCTAATCCAGAGCTAGCGAGAAAATCACAGATGCGGACAATGAGGGATTTAGGATGAGTAGCAATATGTGCGGCATAAGTGTCAAGCAGGTCGTCGCGAAAGAAGGTATGCTCGTGGTGGCGCGGGACGGATTTCACGAGGAACTTCTGATCTGCGGTGGAGAAGAATGTCTGGCACAGGAGCCGTTAGCCGCAATTAGGAGCAGCAACCACAGATCAAGCAGCAGCGGGTTAGATCAGTACTCACGGAACCAGAGAAGCCCATGTCCCCCATTGGCGTCAGGACGTCTTCCGGCTTGCCTCCCTTTGGCGGCCTGAAAGACGACTCGTACTCATCCTCCTCTAGATTCCAGTGTTTTTCACGAAGGTCTTGGAAGACCTGGGGCCGGTGCTTGTGTAGAGGCAGTTGGTAAAGCGAGAAGACGGTGGAGATGAGCGTGAGGATGAAGGTGATGGGTGAGCGCGAGCGCTTCTTTGCGCCGTTGATGATGGTTAGCACGATAGAACGTGCGATAGCTTTGAGTCGACTCATGCTGTCAGATGGTCACTGTTGAACAGCGACAAGTGTGTCTCATAACACACGAAAATGTTGCTGTCCGGCAGGTCTGGCATTGTTTTTGATGCTGCCTTTGCTTCACCAATCCAGTTCACATTCATAGCGACAAAGACAGTGACGTCAGGGCTGTCGGAGCACATCCTCCGCAGGTGGCCCAAGCTCCGCAACAGGGGTACCTGACGAGTCTCCGCGAGGCTGCAGGCTCTATTACGACATCTCAGGAGAAGGCAATGGGAGCCAGAGGGCCCTTTTAGACATAGGAAATGCTCACGCCTCCCAGGAATTAATTATTCTCTTCACTTCTATTGCAGACAGTCGTATACCTCTCACTTCTGTCATACAAGACCAGCTTCAAGCAGCGGTCGGTATTTTCGATTTTCGCTGCAGCTTTTATGAAGTTGAAATTGCTTCTATATTCGCCCCCGACTGCTGTTCGCTCCTAAATCTACGATGGTTGCTGGGCGTGAGCTATGACCACTCTCGTCAAAGCACAGGCTGGCATAGGGTGAGAGCAGGGGGATCAACCTGCTGACGCTTCTGAGCCCTCGGGTAAACATGTCACGGGTTTTGCACAGGCCTGCATTCAGACAGAAGGCGCGGTTCTTGATCACATGCCAGCCCAACTTGGAGAAGACATCCTCGTTGCGGGAGGCCTCAAGAAATTTGCCTTCTGAACCAGAGCCAGAGCTGAGTCTGTCTGGTTTGGTAATGGCTCTAAGTGTTCGTTCTATGGAAGCAACACCCCATAGACGTGGTGAAATGCGAGTAGAGGCGCGAAAGAATATATACAGAACCACTTTGGAAGGATTCGAAGGGTACAGGGGCAAATAAGTATTACTGAGGGAAGAGGGAACGACAAATTCAGTACCTTCTTGCGGATCAAATCTCCGGACACGCTGAAGAGTCGGCTGGTTTGCAATATTATTAATTACTGCAACAACAGACACACAGATCGTCCGAGGCTCCTCGACGTAAGGGTTTTGTGACCTCGTTGACTATAGCAACATCGGCCTCCCATACGCCCTTGATGGAGAGAAATGCGCTCAGCCATTAGATACGCGTAAAAAAGGCCCACCAACATCAATTCTGGAGCCTTCTGCACGTATAACAGATAAGCGGTCTTAATCAACAGCAGCTTGTAGCGATTTGCCTACATTGCTTATTATATAAACTAGCAATCCTCTACTATGTACGGAATGGTCCAGTATTGTGTGGGGTTAGGATTGAAACAGAGGCCAAAATACGAGTATACTACTTATCATGACAAGGTTACAATAGACAACGTTATGAATACTATCAATCCTCGCTAACACATCAAGAGCTTCCAGTAGAAGAGCTGCCGAGGAGTGGAACGCCCCCGGCCTTCGTGTTCTTAAGACACAGCGGCGACATTGTTTATACTGGCGAGCGTGTGCGGATGCTTGGCGCCTAGTACTTTAGTCCTAAGCTCTAGCGTTTTGCGATGTATCGCTTCGGCATCTGTATATTGGCCCTGCTTATATAGCGCATTCGCGAGGTGATTCATGCTAATAAGCGAATCTGGATGCTCGGCGCCTAGGATTTTGGTCTGAAGCTCGAGAGTTTTGCGATATATCGCCTCGGCATTTGCATATTGGCCCTGCTCGCGTAGTATTTTCGTGAGGTCATTTATGCTATTGAGCGTATCTGGATGCTCGGCGCCTAGCATTTTAATCCTAAGCTCGAACGTTTGGCGATATATCGTTTCGGCATTTGCATATTGACCTTGCTTGTATAGCACATTCGCGAGGTCATTTATGCTATTGAGCGTATCTGGATGCTCGGCGCCTAGCACTTTCGTCCTTAACTCTAGCGCTTTGCGATATTTCGCTTCGGCGTCTGTATATTGGCCCTGCTTATACAGCGCATTCGCGAGGTTATTCATGCTAAAGAGAGTACTCGGATGCTCGGCGCCTAGTACTTTGGTCTGAAGCCCGAACGTTTTGTGATATATCGCTTCGGCATTTGCATATTGGCCAAGGAGAGAGGAGCTTTCCCCTACTTTGAAGAGAAGATCGCACTTTGTGCTTTCATCCGTAACCTCTGCAGGTGTCTCAAGCACAGCCTGCGCGTGCGGGAGGTAGCTTATCCATACTTCCCTATTCTCGTGCCTGGGAAGAGGGTAGAACTCATCTAGCCGTTTGATCGCCCTGGTAAACCATGCCGCCTCCTCGTCCTTCTCTGCCAACCAGTTGCGCATCGCTAGTCGAACCAGCCGGTGAATGTCAAACCAACCAGTATCTATCCGCTCGGTGATAAAAGCATACGCCTTCAGAGTACCGAACGCCTCGTCTACTTCAAGTTCATCGTCTCCCACAGGAAGCAGTGATCTCGGGATATTTTTCTCCGAAAGAGAGCTGATAAACCGAAGGTAGTCCGCCGCTAGCGGTGCATCCCGCGTGATATGTTCAAACGAAATGAGCCATGTTGTTACAACTGGGTTTTGAGCGGTTTCATACCGGCCCCGATCATCAAAGTCTTTTCCAAGGAGCTTGATTAGAGTCTCGTCGCTAGACCGGCAGTGTGCAAGGTACCGAGCTGTCGATATGCGCGTCTTGGCAATATAGGCAGATGCTTGCTTTACTGCAAGGGGATGATTGACAAGGAAGTCAAGCAGGGCATTCGTACTTGTGGTATCCTGTATCTGGTGCTCCCCCAAGCCTTGGCTAAGGAGCTCGCTTGATTCGGATCGATCCATCGCCTCCACATTCCAAAGATTTGGCGAACGAATATCAAGCTGTATGGCCACGTTGTGGTTCCGCGTCGTGACAAGAATCGAGCCATTTCAATTAAAGGGGAGATTCCTGAGACTCCCTTGCTTCCCAAACAGCAGCTCTTGGTCGTCGGCATTATCAACGATCCACAGCCACTGTCCTACATCATCCCGTGCCAGCGCCGCGTGCACTAGCGCGCGTATGTCGGCCTTGTCGTCATCGAGCCCTTTCACGCTGAGCGCCTGACCGATATCGCGGTAGGCTTTGTCGAAGGAGGCCCGATCGATGGCTGGCACCCAGAAGACAGAGCAATCTGGGTAGGCGTCGTAGACGCGGTAAGCGGCTTCGAGCGCGATCTGGGTTTTGCCGACGCCGCCGAGGCCCTCAATGGCAGTGCGCTGGCAGTCCTGTGGGAGAGCGGTGGGCGGGAGACGCTCGAGTAGGCTGTTAAGGGTGGGACTGCGGCCGACGAAGGCCTCATTGCGACCGAACGGCACCATAAAGTAGCCTTTCTTAAAGTCTAGGACCTATCAGCACGCCTTCACCTACCATAATATGGACTGTAATTCGACATAACGGCACATTGCCGCTGCAATCTCCTTCTTCAATAATCCCAGTAGGGACTGCTTTAAACGGTACACGGAGCTACAACTAAGATCGGCTTACTAATTGAACATTCTCTAAGATATTTCCGTGCACCAGTAGCCAGGTGCACAATTGCATCCTCGACAGCTCGACATCCTGCGTCCGAAGGGCTAGGGAATTTCTGGAGGTTATAATGATGCCGTTCAAGAGGGTGCCTTTCAACGCCATTAGATATATCTAAACATGCCGATTCCTTCGGTATAAGGTAGTCCTAAGTTATGATTAAGTATATGTACATTTGCTGATTATAAGATCTGACTTACGTCTTTTAAGCTGTCGTTCCGCAGCGTTTTGCTTATCGGACTTGGCTTAGTCTCATAGAAGCACCAAAGCGGTATTGGATGCTCCCTGCGACGTGTTTCTGTATACCGATCTACTATGTCCTGCAGGTACCGATTCTCTTCAATGGAAAGCGCCATAGTTTCTGGGTAGATCTGAAATTCTGGGTTGTATTGGGCAATGGCCTCAACAATTTGCGCTAGCGTGAGACCCCGTCGTCCTCGAAAAGGGGTTCCAAAAAATATGAGGCCAGCCGTGAATCGAAAGAGATTTGACCACTTATTGGGATTCTCAAAGGACCTTCGAAGAGCTTCCATAAGCACAAGGCCACCGTAGCTATGTGCAATGAATATTATCGGCCGCGTAATATCCTACAATACCTCTTAGCAAAGTCGTGAGCAGGTCTAGAGAATTGGCTTACATGACGATGGAGTTCCAACTCTTTGAGCAGCATTTCAGCCACGTCGGAGACATGTGTTTGCTTAGGCTCGTCCTGATCGGTACCATACCAACCAGATTCATAGCCGAACCGCATTATGCGCGCAGTAGGTACCGCCTTGGGAAGCATTTTGATATTTGTAAGCCAGTTGACCTTTTCCTCGGCTGGCCCTCTCCCAGTCCAAGTGTTGTCCGGGTCAGCTCCGATTCCATGAACTGCGACGATGCTACACAGCGTCAGCAATCTGCGACTAGTCTAGGAGTGCGTGTACCTACTCGATCGCATCTTCATTCTTACTGACATTGGCTGCATCGTGTTCTACCGGGTTAACCAAGACTCTGATTCCAGAAGCCATGGATGGACCGTATTCTTCTGACGTGCTTCGACGATAAGTAGTAATAATCTGCGTTTCAGGCTGCGTATAGGGAGGGATCTCGGTAGCCGGACAAGTATATTTAGAAAGAGTAACAAAAGAGATGGGTAGGGGATGTGTTGCTCAACAGGAAATGCAGTCGCCGCTCCAGCCTGACCAGCTTAGCTTTGCTTCTGCCTAACTGAGGGGTAGGGCAACTGCCTTAGGCTGTGCAACCATACCTATGTCTCTTGATGCAACGCTAGGCTTACGATCTAAGCCTCCCTTACGCAATATATCCACCGGTTCAGGTTTTCTCGTTCATCAGACTAATAAATAAGTCTGCTCTTAATTTTTTTTTTCTTTTACCCAGCCACAAGCGAGATTTAATTTTTCTGTGCTTTGTCTCTTCGATATAATACTTGATCTTTGTCTACTTCCACGATGTCAAAGTGGGCATGGCTTCCTACCTCTCTTAGTGAGAAACCGGACGTCTTTGGCACGTTTAATCAGTGTCTGGCGTTTAATTCAACAGTTCAGGTATGCAAGTACTAGCAATATCACTCCAAAAAATAAAACAAGGTTCTAATTGCACCACTGGGCCAGCGTGAAACAACTAGCCCCTCAAGCCCAACAAGCTCACTTCTATTTCCGCCGAATAGTAGGACGCTCAACTCCGAAGATGATGTATATATCTATCTTGATGATCTAGAAAAGGTATAGTATACTCTCTATGATACTAACATTGTGTAAATCTTTACTAATCAATTCTTTACTAAGACGCAACCGGATATGTGTATACTGTGAGCCTTCATGCTACTCTGCCGAAAGAATGGATAGTAATATGAGCAGTGCATTCACGAACCTCATCCCGGGAAATAATGGGAAGCTGCCGCTACCTATCTCTAGAAGATTGTTTAAACACGTCATCCAGGCCTTCAATCTTCCTGAGACATTTCTGACTGTCCTTAATACCGGTTTGGCAATGTATACTAGCACCATTCCGGCTAAGAGCAGTGAAGACGGCAGAGAATGGGAAAACGCACGTTAGTAAAATTCCCGTCTCTTGAGGGAGAAAACTACTCAACACTAGCGTAGAGTTCATCATTCAGCAAAATAGGGCATACTCTGCAGTCTCGATAGCAACGACATTTAGCTTTGGAGCCGGTAAGACGCGCGTCTTGATATTTGGAGTGGAACCCTCATCATTGTCGGAGCTGTTCGCGTACTTACGCTTTATGTCACCCCAAACATACGGGCCGATGGTGGTTCCCGCGATAGCTATGGAGCTACAAGCTCAATGCTTTAGCATGACCGTTCAGGATTGCCAAGATCGCATCCACTCCATCGAGACAGCCACCGGAATGAGACAGTTTAACTATCCACATGAGAGAAAGGGTACAAGCACCCAGGACTGGAAGAGCTTAGATTTGATTTCGACCACTCGTGACCTTAGCAGCTTTCTAAGCAGGCTTGCCTTCCTTAAGATGCAGGCAGAGACCGGAACATACCTTATACAGCAGATGGTTCGAACCACTAAGTCACTTGTTGAAAGGATCGACAAAGATCAAATCGGATTTGGGACTAATGACCAATACGACGTCATCTCGAAGCTTGAGCAAATTGAAAGCTGGTATCTAGGAATTGCAGCGCGCTGCCGCTATCTGTCAGAGCGCACTGCTGCACAAAGCCAAACTGTATGAGCTCAACAGCCTCCTTGAGAAAGCATAAGCTAAGCAATATAGGTCTATTGTCTGACCGCGTCCCAAGACACCTCAACAAATATAGAAATTGCTCAGGCATCTCGCGATATCGCAAAAGATAGTCATAGAGAAAGCGAGACAATGTGGGCAATTGCAGAGCTTAGTCGCCGGGACAGCGAATTAATGGTCCAAGTAGCAAAGGACTCTCAGAAGATCGCTGTTGCGACAGCACAAGACAGCGCAGCCATGCAGGTGATTGCTGCTGTTACGGTTCTATTCCTTCCTGCCACCTTCACCGCCGTAAGTCGCTCAAGACACAATTAAAATAACCTTATTTACTAATAATTACTGAAGACCTTCTTCTCTATGACATTTTTCGACTTCTTAGACGCCGACAAGCCACGTATATCGCCGTGGAGCTGGATATATGTCTTGGTGACAGTGATTCTGACAGTCGTAATTCAGCTGACTTGGGCAATCCTTTCGAAAAGAAAGGGAGCGAAGATCACCCAGGGCACCACTATAGAGCTATGAGTTTTAGAAGACCAGCTATAGTGAAGAGGAATGGGGTGACCTATCCCATTATGTAATCAGCCAGAGATGAGCTTCTGGCCCTCCTCTCTTTTCTTCTTCTCGCTTCAGACAACAACAACGAATGGACTGTTACTTTTCATACTAAACCAGACGCTTCCTCGATATATCCCCCATGATGATACGCAAAGTGGGAACAAAACCAAATCAAAACATCAAAGGAAAAGTCTTAAGGGGAGGTGGAATGGGGAGCGCGGTTCCCATGCCCATACTATACACTTAACATAGCCGCTCATTTCCTTTTTCTCGATAGGCTCCACTAGGAAGTATATGGTTCAACAACCCAGCGAAAAAGCGCCAGAGGATGTCGTAGCGAGAATTGTATTTGTGTTCCTGCAAACTCGGAAGGTTTATATTCCTTCCTGTTGCTCTCTGTGTTGCTTAGTATCAAGGATTGGGGCTTTTGCCCATCCTTCCACCGTCGCACAAAATACCGTGTAGCAAATTACTCTTGGTATGTCAGGTGTAGGAAGTAGTAGTTAGAGTCCCCGGATGAACGGTCTAGTGTTCGAAGGAAAGAGAGACGTAGAAGTGTCCAGTCTTGGTCGACAATCGGGCATTCAGCAGCATAAGCAACGTGACAAATGAGCTTAATAGCTAGGGGAAGTATAAGGAGGCCGAGCAGATGCGCCGGTAGGTACTAGAGCTGAGGGGGAAGGTGCCTGTACCGAGAGCATCCCGAGACACCTACCAGCATGAACGGCCTCGCTTTCTCTTGGCATGCTCAAGGCGGATTTTAGGGAAGCTAGTTCCCGTTGCAATTTGGCCCGATGAGGTATACCATCGGGCTGTCCGGGACTTCACTAAGCAGTATAGATCTTAAATTTTCAAATGCAACTAACTTCAATTAAAGAATGACCAATTCATCGACTGGCATCACGATACACGGGCCTATGCTGTTGCTTAGCTATCATGGCTTGAACTGTTTGATGCTGTGCGGCAATGACATGCTGCTGAGACCTTATTCCTCGACTTTGCACTGCTCATGTTGCTGCCACAGAGTTCGTACGCGCGATGATACTTTTCGAAGTCGGCGCTGGTGCCCGCGCTCTTGGGTCTGCTTGGCCTTGTGGACCGTCTCGAAGTTGAATCCAGACAACGTCGTCAGCATTTGATTTGAGGCATTGCCAGGGAGATTCTGATATGCTGATGTGCGGAGAGAGTCGATAGCGGGACTCACCATATGCGAAATACCGATATCGAAATCTCCCAACACCTCATCTCCGACCCTAAGATCGTGCGCAGGTACGATCGTGTCTGTATCTCTGTTACCAAAAGTTTGTGCCGCTTCATTCCTCGAAATGCCGTTATGCACGACTTTTACGGTGCCAGCGACTATCACTTTGCCAATATAGGCTTCAGCGATGCTTGGGGCCGATGAGCATGAGGTCGTTGAGGAGGCGCAGCTTGTGGTGAAGATCTGCAAGGATTGGCCTTTGTCTTGGAGTACACCATCGACCACTGGCTGGTGATTGAAAACTTCTTCGGAGTCCTCACGGCCATGCCCCGCCCAAGAGTTCTCGCCCTCTATTGCGCAAACATGGCTATCATCTCCGCGTCCATAATTATCAAGTCCACGTAACTTCTCTTCTAAATCTAAATTAGAAACCGACGTCATATGCTCGGAATACAATTGGCACCATTCAAGGAATGTCTTTCTGCATCTTTCCCATTCCGTACTGCGCGATACCACCTTCTCGGGATATTCGCTTGGCGGGCTCTGCTCTTGGGTCCTTTGGGGCCAGAGGCAGTCTCTTTCGATAGTCACCGTCCGCAGAGAACCGGTGGTGTCTGGCTCAGAGTTCGCGAACCGTCCATTGTTATCCTTAAGTGGCGGTATCTCCGTGGGCGACGGGACTGGCTTGGTCTGCTCGTGACTCTGGTCAGCATGGGGATGACGAGGGTTCGCGACTACGGATCGTCGCTGGAGGATGTCTTCAGGGAGCTCTGCATGAGCCTTTCGAGTGTGAGCCTTATGCGCGTGAGACATTTGCCGACTAAGCCGTCTCGGTGTTTTCATCTCGCGGGCGAGAATTCTGTGGTCGTTGTCGGAGCAGAGATTGAGTTGGTGGAGGAAGCCACGGCAGCCCCGTGTCAGGGCTGGTAGGGACATGATATCAAGGCTTACTGTTGTCACGCGGATACTAGCATCTTTTTCTAGCATCCAGGTCGCGTTGACGTGTGGAGCTAGGAGACGTTGAGAGTCTGACCTGCAGAGCAATGACGAGGCAAAGGCTAAACCGGTGCTGAGCTCGGTGAGTTGGCGAATAGTACCACGCGCTTATATTGTCGATCCAGTATAGAGAGCGCGTTCGATAGACACGGGAGGCACAGATTGTAATTCTGTGCAACTTTCGTAGTCCTGAGGGACGCTTGATCTCCCTGTGGAGTGTTATCACAGAGAAAAGGGTGGGAATAAATTGCAGGACAGCCAACTCTTTGCAGTATAGTTTCTGTTATATAGCTCGATATGTTGTGAATTGGCTTTGGTGAAGTAATGAAGTGAATTTGTTGATCAAATCGAGTTGTACGCCACATGGGATGAATGGATTATCTCATGTGCACCGGGAGCTAAGAACAAAGTGTTCGGATGACCCAGAAGTTTACATGGGTCAATAAATTATGCTAAAGATTCGGTGAACCTTGTATATGTTGCTACAAGCCCTGGTATCAAACTAGTTCTAGACCTTGTCTGGACCCGCGAAATCGTCTAGAAGTCTGACTATGAAATAGACTTTTGGCATCATATAGAGAAGAGGTCAAATGGTAAAATATTCACGGGGTGTAACTATAGCCGTCTTTTATTATCCGAAATTAGTTCTAGTTTAATTTTACTATTAGTTTAAATAATAGTGAAAAGGCGGAAGAATCAAGCGGAGGGAAGATGTATGAAGGAAGAACCAAATGTTCCTTGTCACTGGGCTGGCGGCAAGCAAACGTCTTCAGCAGCGACCTGAGTGAGAGTTGTGGTGCGAACTGAACTAATATTAATTTGAAGACAAAGTCTTCTGTGCACATCGTATGGGTTCAAGTGAGCAAGTCAAGCGTTACTAGCAATTAGAATGGGGAGGTTTCCTGACCTCCACCTTGAAGGCGTTTGGCCTGAAAGTAGTAGTCTCGACTAGACCCAGGATCTCATTCAGAGCAAACATAAAGACTCAAACATGAGAGCCCATACTACACCTAAGAAGAAAGTAATTTACATTCAAGCATATACTCCACCGTACTCGGATATTTTCATGATATAGTTTTGATCTTGGGTTCATTAATTAAGAGAGATTTAAGTCTACCAGCTGGATACAGCTAGTTAAGACTTTCGGCACCTGGCCTGATCAGATCGAACCTTTGGCGAGGGGGACAGATATGTACTGCTAGTTTACTGCTGATTCCAGAACCCCCCCCTGGTTCGCATGGAGCCTCGCAGGCAAAAAGGATTTCGCGTCCGGCCCTTCGTGCCACCAACACCTCGCTTGTCCATTCCCGAATGCCCAAGAACAACCAGCAGAAATTACTACCCCATCCCGAGTGCCTGAGGCACAGTCTGGCTCCTCAAGGCCAATCACACAGCTCTCGCCGGGCTCGCCCTCGACGCGTCCCAGTGAAACTCGGGCGTGCCAGCGCCCCACCTCGGGTCCTGCCTGATCTGGTACCTGATCGGGCCGAGGTACAGGTGGTCGTGCCTCTGGGCCCTCTTCTCCTCCTCTGTCGGTTCCACACCATGCAGGAGCTTCAGGTCGTAGTTGCTCGGCGACGCCGGCGGCGTCCCCTGGCGCCGCGCCCACGCGCCGCGCGGGAGGAGCACCGTGGTGCCCTGCTTGCCCTCGATCCGCGTCGGCTCCGAGGGGAGGCTGAAGACGCGGCGGAGCATGGGCCAGAGGACCGGCACGCACGCGCAGATGAAGATACTGCCCGGCTCCGCGATCGTCCAGATGAGATTGTTCATCTGCCAGGTCTGGTCCGAGTTGGAGGTGAGCATGAACATGTAGTAGGCGCGGATGATGGAGGCGACACAGCCGCTGCGTAGTTTCAGTCAGCAGAAGTTTGAACCTCCTGATACACACGTGTGAGAAATATAATCATCCTCTCGGGTGACTTACAAGGATCCGATTAAGAACACCACCGTGAGCGCAACCTTCTGCACCCGCGAGACCTTCTGCAACGCCCAGATCATCGGCGTCGGCAGCGCCAATAACACGACGTCGTGAATGACATTGGGAAGCGGTATGAACCGATACGTCGCGAGCTGGTCGATGCACACGCCGTCCAGTGTCTTATCCCACTGGTACGCGACGGGGATGCACTGGACGATCGCCACGATCGTCTCACTGATGGCCCAGAGCCACACGTATACGATCATACCCCACGCGAAGATGCGGAACCAGCGCTGCATGCCGAAGATGCGGCGGTACAGGAGTAGAATCGAGGTCTTCATGATGGCGATGGCCATACTGTAGAGGATCTCCATCGCGAAGAGCGTCTGTGCGAACTTCGCCAGCGCAGCTGGCTCATTGAGGAGGATCCAGGCCTCGTGTCGACCGGCACCGCCTAGCGTGGTACCTTGAGAGTCGGATGTGAGCAGAGTAAAGAGAAGGATGAGATCACGTTCGTTAACTCACATAATATGAGGTCGATGCACAGTCCCATCATGAGTACGTATGACGGTATCATTAACCAGTCCTCAAGAAAGATCGTACTGTCGGCAACGCGGTGTGCCACGAACCGCAGGAGGAAGACTATGGTGCCGAGGACAATGAAAAGGACCGATATGGCTATGATCCCACTACCCCTATTGGCATCAAGCCCACCCTCCAAGGACATGGCTTCATTGCTGGAACTCATGAATCTCTCTCGAGGCTCAGAAAATGCGCTATCCGCAGCAGACTTGCCAGATCGGATTCAGAAGAATAGAAAATGGGCGAGAACTCCACTCAGCTCGGCGGGAGAGGAAAACGGCTGAGCGCGAACGAGTTGCGGGTGTAGGGCACCTAGAGCAGATCATCTGTGTATACGGCACTCTCCAACGCGCGGAACAGCTTGGACGTCAAGACGAGGGGTTCGCGCACCGGCGGTAAGAGACCCTCACCCTTAGGAGTCTAGAATGTGTCAAATTGATGTACGGACGCACCCCTTCTCACTCCGCAAGCACACGCGTGTAAGTAATCCGGGGAACGCCTCCGTCGAGTATCAGTAGCCGCCGTCGTCCGGGAAATTGAGCTGTGCTGCATTGCGGCTTACCTGCATCTCGCTTCGGAGTCTCGATTCAGGGCCTCGTAGGTAAAGCTTATCATCGAAAGGGATAAGCGTAGGATCAATGAGGCTTGCTGTCCCAACAAAACAACGTGCCATTCATGGACCTGCAGGAGAGCGCTCGTATTTGTCGATCTTGTGAATGACGAGACCGCGACTCCACCCTCAGCCTTATTGCGTAAATCTCGAAAGCGTCGCGATTGCATCATATGCGGGAGTAGGTATCACTCTTAAGGCTGCCACGATATGTTTGTTTTCAGGCTCACCGACCAGCTCTGTAAGGTCTGCTCAGCGTACGTGTGGAGAGCTGTCTTCATGTTTGGTCTCCTTATCTCCCCAGGGTTGACTTAAACAAGGGCAGTATCGCGGTAATGAAACCCGGAGGATTCATGGTTCAGACACACGTGGCATGGGTTGGTACGGTGGGCTGCAGATCCCCCAAAAGCCCCTCTGCAGCTGAAAACATCCCCTGCTGCCATAATGCGCTTCCACATCAGTGGAGGGTGAAACGGCGAGCATTTAGCAACTACGGACAGTCGTTCATTAGATGGAATCTGCTGGGGCTAGGAGTAATGCATCCTGCCTGGAGCTTTGAAGCAACTCCTTCTCCAAAGGTCTGACTACTTAGTGCAGCTTCAGGACAACGAGTGGCCTGGGCCCTTGGGCAGTTGAGGCTACTGGGCGAAGCTGTACGGATGGATGCCTGAGTCCGCGACTCAGGTCAAGTAGAGGCAGGGCGCTGCCAACTGCAGGATTTCATCTGCCGGCTGCGACATAAAATCCTTCATGTTTCGTAGGGCTCGGTCGAGAACAGCCTTGACCAGGGGGGCTTATTTAGACTTCAGTGTTGGTACTAGCAAGAATAGGGGGAACTCGGGATCTGTTACATAGTATCCTGTAGGCATTCGACGATCAGACACATGAGAACTTGCTACAAGCAAAAGACGGAAAGATTGGAAGGAGACCTGAAGACCTAGATCCATTCTATTTTCGTCGATAATAGACCGAATTGAAGCTTTGCCAGTGCTAGCAGTGTCGACGAAAGGGCCTGTCCACAAGGTCTTGTCAATGATGCGGCCAGTCGAGTCAAGATCTTTGTGAATGTAGCTTTCTCATTATGTGCTAGGGTGGCTCTCAGAGTGGGATACAAATACAGCGTCAGCCAGGGTTTGCAATAGTACGGCCAGGCTGTACATGCGGTAAGACACAACAGGCCATCCGCCATGCCATCGCGAACAGCCGAGATGAATGTAGGTTGGACGTGCTAGCCGCTGCACTATCCCAAAGGCCCAGATAGAAGGTGATATACATCAACCATGGGCCACTGCTTGTCCAGTCCCCTATTCGCACGGTATTCAATGTGTAATGTAAGTTGGCGGTGTAAAGATGGTGCAGTGGGATTCGTCTGCTCAATTTCTACTCGCCAATCTGGGTCTGCTCCTCGGCACTCCTGGAAACAGCAGTGGTGATGCGCATTCTTGGGCTGATCCGCCGAGGCTCGTCTTCCTCGTCAATTGCTTTGGCGCTTGCTGGTGTGAAGTTGCGACCGCGCTTTGTGCCTTTCTCACTTCCGCTTCCGGGTGCATTTGCAGATCCGGCGACTCCGGCATAGGTCTGATTTGGTGTGGCCTGGTTCGTGATGTTGGCACCGAACTCCCCAGCAGAGGTATGACGGCTATAAGCCGGACCTGAACCAGAGGAGTCGCGGTCATGGCCAATGACACCAAAGGCATTGCTCGTTTGAGAGAATTTGCGAATCTGCGCCTCAACCGACGGGGAAGGGTTGGAGGAGGGCGAGTGCACCGAGCTGGCATTGTTCAGATGACGGTTCTCCTTGCGGGATCGGACATCGGATGCTGGTAGAGGAATCTGGTGAGGATGAATGACACCGTTCAATGGATGTGGCTGGTTCAGCAGAGAATGAGTAAGGGAACTGGCGAGCTCGCCAGATATGGCTGTGTTAGGATTGTCGTGATCGAGCTCGCCTGGGCACACGCAATTATCAGCACTACGTTGAACTAGGCTGACCATTGGGCAAGACTGACCTGAGAGTGCAGGATTCATACCCATGAAAGCGGTTGGTGTATTAGTGGGCACCTTGAGAGACTCCATATGACTGTCGTCGTCTAGGCCTGGGCCGGACAGGGCCATGAGATCTGACCCAATGCCCTGGCTCATGGTGGAAGACAGATAGTCAGAGAGGTTTGGCATGTTCGGATCGTTTACTATGTGCTTGGTGCCGTTCTGAGTGGTGGCGCTAGGCCAGATTGTCTTTGGTTCCACAATGTGTTGTTGGGGATGCAATCCTAGAGAGTTGACCCATTCCTGGTAGGCAGCCTCGCTGAAAGGCTCCATGAAGCCAGCAGTCGAGGACCCGGAACTCTTCCGAAAAGCCGGCAGGGCCTGTGGAAGGGCACCATGATTGACAGAAGCGACAGCCTGTGCTGTCAGAGAGCCAGCAACACCTGTCACCGGCGCGCCCGAGCTTCCCGTGCCTCGACCAATGTAGTGCCGACGTCGTGGAGAGTGCAAGTGGGAGTCGGCTCCATCGTCGGGATAGTAGGTAGGCACTGGGAGCGCCGGATTGTTCTGCGGGCGGCGCCACATCTGAGGATTGGGCCAAGCAATGCCATTGGTCTCGAGGATGTCTGGATAGTAGTCAGTATAATCTTTTGTGGACGCTAGCAGGGACCAGCAGGGTGGACGGACCCAAGGGGGCATGCTGGAAGGAGAAGACGACGACGTTCTTGACGCGTTCTATGGGGTTAGATGGCGAGTCCCTGGGGAAGCCCTCGCTGATGATGATCTTGATGCGCCCAATGTCGTCTGCCGGATTCCAGTGGTTCTGGTAGAGAAGCTCACGACGGAACGACGGAAACTTGAGCGGCTCAAGTTCGCCCTGCTTGGACATCTCTGCGGAAACCAGACAGTCAGCAAAGCTCAGACCGTAAGCAAGGTCGCTGCCGTCCTGGAAGCACATACCACAAGTGGTGGTGATCAAGTGCGGCCATCCAAGAGGCTCGAAGGAGGCCGAACTGCATATTTGATTGATCAGCCGAGCGAGTGACTCCCAGGCGGGGCAGGCTTTCTGGGCAGAGCTTACGCCACCATGCGGCCATCAATCAGGATACGAGCTTCGAACCGGACCAGCTCGGGGTGCTTGCTGTAGTTGAGAGCATACTGGCTGATCTGAGGAGTACCCCAGCAGTGGATCGAGATGTGGAAGTGGGACCCGGGCTGGAGAGAGGGTGCGAAGCAGGTCATTGCAGGCAGACCATAGGCGCCCCGGTTTTGGGAGAACTCCGCATCCGGGACGACATGGCAGTTGACTTTGAACTCCTTCAACGGAACCTGAGCATCGCGGCCAGAGGGGAACAGGAGCACATCCCAATCGTCGTACCGCATAGTGAGGGAGGAGGGATGTGTGAACGCGTGTAAGAGGGGGGGGGGATGAAGACAGTCGTGGATAGCAAGGGGTTCAACGAGCGACGCCTGGCAACAGACCTCTCGTGGCGGAAGATAGTCGAGGTGAGTTTGCCGGGAATAGGTTGCAGAAGTTTAGAAGAAAACAATCTGAGATACCGTGTTTTCAGAAGTTGTCTCGATTACCAGGGAGGCCGGACGATGTGCCTTCCCTAAGAGAAAGCATTTCGTACAGCTAAAACAGCGTCTAGACTGCCCGCATTCGTCCCTTCCCAGTTAGAAGATGCTACCTCGCCAATATAGGGAAGCAACTTTGGACACGGCGAGTTGGGCAGGCCGACATGCGAATGTGGCAGTTAGAGCAGGTTCTCCAGAAGGATGCAGCCAGGGCAGGTCGCCACCACGGGGCAGCTTCGATCCCTCCCCAAAGGCTTGCTTATGAGTTCGGAAGGACGGCGTGCATTCGAACCCCATCACGAACATCGGCGTACTTGTCAGAAGACAGCCCCTGCTAGCGCAGGCCGCGTGGACCTTCTTCGTAGTCGGCAACGACCCATCATTCTTGCTCGAACGATACCCAAATGGATGCATCGTAGTCCCTTTGGAATCTCAATAGGATACTGCCACCCTCGGGGGGTGCTTCTCATTGCTGCAACAACTCTCACAGGCTGAAGGCGTTGAGGGCCGAGCCTCGCGGATAACGGCAGAAGCCATATTGCAACGGCGACTGGCAGATCACAAATTAGCAGAGTTCGCCCGTGGGCCGTCTTGGTCTAGCTTTTCCATTGTGTTCGGGCGAACTTTTCTACGGTACAAGCCCAGCTCAGTCCACGTCCACCTCGTCTTGGAACGGCTCCGGATCCTCTGGTGCCCTCGCCTGTCATAACTTGTCAGCTACCTCTCCAGAAGTTAGGAGACAGAGCGCAGTCTGTACTCACCCTGACCGCGCCTGCCCCGCCGAGCTCCCGCTCCAGACCTCCCTCGAACTCTCTTGGGAACGACGGCAGGTCGGGATATGTCAGCTTCACCGCGTAGCAGACGCTGAGGAACGTCGCGATGAAGATGCCGACCTGGAGCAGGCCCTTGCCGGGGGCGACCCATGTGTACTCGTAGGGTGTGAACATGCCCAGGGTGTCGTAGTCCTCGTGGCATGGCTCTCCATAGTTCCTCCTCTCCTGCTTGTCCCACCAGTCGCCGTGGGGATCCCTGAACTGCCGCTTGACCGGAGGGGGCTGGACGTAGCCACCGTTCTAGAGCGAGAGTTCTTCGTGTCAGCCTGAAAGCGCTGTTGCACTGCGTGTTCCCGCACTACGCAATCCACCCTCCAGCAACCTGGAACGTACCATGTTCGGGTCCTCGGCCTCCGTCAGGCTCGGGTAGTCGGGGTATTTCTCGTCGACCTTGTCATTGTAGGGAGGGAGAAAGGTCCGGTATTGGGTGATCGGGAGTCGTCTGGCTGCGACAGCAGCTGTTGCTGATCGCAGGGTCGAGGCCCGCGCAACCCCACGGGATAGCATCTGTCGGGGAGTCCTGGCGTTAGACCGGGGACCGGAGGTGGGAAAGGGACGGATCGCCTACTTTTGGCTGTCGCAGGGGCCAAGATGCAGTCGAGTTCGGAGGCAATTGGCGCGCGCGCGTGTATGGGTGGTGACTGGATTCAATCGGCGTCGCGAGTAGCGAAGCTCTAACGGACGGCGACGATGAGGTCAAGAATTAGCTGCCTCAGGCACGCGCCGCCGGCGGGAGCTGGTCCGTGCGGGCGAATAACAGAGCAGCTCGATTGGGCAGGGCGCGGCCTGCAGGTTGGGGTGCTATTGCAGCCCTGTCGGTCGCTGGTCCATGGGTTTCTGCCATCTCAAAGTTTTCGCTGACAACGACGCTCGACGGCCTGTTTTTCGCCCTGCAGCCCCGTACAGGCCCCCAGACATGCGCAAACTTTGCGTGAAGATAGAATAAACCCCTCCGGACCGGCAGACGTTGTTTTGGGCCCATCAGATGCCGAACCTGTGGAGATCGCGACCCTTTCGTCCCTCCCCGTCGCCCTTCCTCCCCGCGTCGCTATGACGGAGACGGCGTCAACCGCGTCTGCTGCCGCCACCTCACCCGACCTCGACCTCGACCTCGCAACGCGGACCCGGACCGCCATCGACCATGACACAAAGAACGGCTCGAGGAGATCTGGCTCTCCTCTCAAGCCTCCGCCACTCATCACGCAAGATCTCCAACCGTCACGCGATGCCGTCGACGCGGACTCGGCTGCAAGCTCTCCCTTGTCCGACGTATCCGGCTTGTCCGCCTTGTCGGCAACTCCCGACTTGCCTTCTGGTGATGACGTGCTGTCAGTGCTCAGGGGCAGTGGCCAGACCAACGGCGTCATCAAGAAGGAGCAGGGCATTTCCACGAACGGTCATGTGCACGAGGCTGGGGCACCGGAAGATGATCGGCCTGCGAAGCGACGCCGAGTCCGAGAATCTACGCCTCCGCCGCCCGGTTCCAAGACGCGCAAGATCTATGAGTCGCCGCCGTGGAAGAAGTTCGAGGCTGATGGCCCTACAACCATCATAGAGGATGGCAAGCGGAAGTCAGGCCGCCTGAACACCGTGCCCTTGGACCAGCTCAGCAGTGACAAGAGGATCACCAGGAAGTCGTACTCACAGACCAGTCCCCAGTCCAAGAACAAATATGCGTCGAGGAACGGTCAAAGGTCCTCGAGCCAGGCCACGAGGAGAGTCGCCTCGGTCAGCAAGTCTCTCGCGTCCAGGACTGCTGCACCTCAGAGACACCCGGCACGAAAGTCCTCAGGGTCCGATCCGAAGTCCACACCCAGCAGGAACCGCAGACCGTCATCGCCCACGACCCAACCCACCCGATCGTCTGCCAGGACGCGACGACCGTCACGAACTGCGCGCGAGGGCCTGGACGACGACTCACATGCCCTTCAAGCGACAAGAAATACGTCACGGCTCAAGCTTCGAGTCAGCCGATCAGACCAACCTCCCCTGACCGAGCTGCCACTCCTCCACCCCCAGCGGGTTCAGCAGAAAAAACTAGCTTCAAGTCTCGAGGAGTACTTCAAGATTGCCGACACTATACCTGTGACAGAAGGCGGCCAGCTTCTACCCGAAGACGAACCTGTTCTCACCGACGAAGCGGCCCTTGCTGAGGCCAGGATCATCCTGCGCATCGAGGACGAAGCACGACCGGATGGTCTGCTCGGCGACAAATGCTCCGTGTACCAACCTGAGCGGGCTGAAGAGGTTCGCCAATATGCGCACATGGATTATGTGGTCAAGGCTGCGCAAAACCTTCGAAAGTGGATGGTCCGAGAACAAAAAGACCACAGGGAGAAAGCAAAGAAACTGGCCGAGGCCTGCCAGGCGGTATGGAAAGCCCGACAACCCAAGACCACGGAAGAACTTGAGCGTGAGGCACGAGAGCTATGGATCGCGAGGTACCGCGTTGTCGTAAAGGCCTTGTTCGGCACATGGGAGAATGTCAAAACAGAAGTCAACCGTCGACGTTTAGAGGATTGGGAGGCAGAGGAGCAGAGGCGTGTCAAGGCTGCCCTGCAGGAAGCAGTGTCTCGGTCCGAGCAGCAGCTTCTGGCGCGGCAGGCGCAATTCGACTCCGACATCACTGACGATGAGCACATGGATGAGGATGATGACGACCTTGATTCGGATTTGGAACAGAGTCATGACTCTGAACTGGACCGCGGCTCAGGGGATGAATCGGAGAGTGGCGATGATGAGGATAACATGTCTTCCTCTGACGAGGATGACGACCGTAAGTCGGTCGCATCAGACGAGGGGTTAACACAAGAGCAGCTCAGGGCGAAATATGCAGATTTGCCGAACCTCGAGGATGAAGAGGCAGTTGACACCAACGAAAGAACGATGGCCGAGGCGAATGGCGCACTGGACGATGATACAAGTGACGAATCGGTCGACATGGACGACGATCTGGGCTCTACAGACGATGAAAGTGGCGACAGCGGTTCTGGCGAAGACGAGGAGACTGAGGAAGAGGATGACCAACCGTCCGGTCTCCTTGGTCTGTTTTTCGGAAAGAAAGAGCTCGAGAGGCTACAGGAAGAGAGGGCAGGGGATCCGGCAGACAGCACTCCGAACGGCGATGAGGAGATGATGGAAGTTGACGTGGACGCAGTAGGACAACCAGCCGCTGATGAGCCTATACCGATCGAAAACAGGGTCCACGGTGCCGCCTCGCCGAGGATCGACGACATTGTGGAAGCACACACTTCTTCTCAAGGCAGCCATGTCAATGGGGAATCGAAGTTGTCCGAGTTCATCCGAACAGAACCTGAAAACAGGGAGTCTGCATCAACGGAGATGACCGCCAAGGTAGTCTCTTCGGAGCTTGGACGAATAAGCCCTGAAGCTGAAGCGACAACCAATCCAGCCAGTCCCGAGCGCAGCCAGTCCCCCCGTACAACCGATACAAAGCCATCGGATGTCGATACGGCCACATCCGTCGAGGCTCCAAGCGCACTTCAAGATCACAGTAGGTCTGTGTCTGAACAGCCGGTAACACCCCGTACTGAGGTACCCTTCCTCCTGCGTGGCACGCTGCGTGAGTATCAGCACTATGGCCTCGACTGGCTTGCTGGTCTCTACGCGAACAATACAAATGGCATCCTCGCAGACGAGATGGGTTTGGGCAAAACTATCCAGACGATCGCGCTACTGGCCCATCTGGCATGCGTCCACGAAGTGTGGGGGCCCCATCTCGTTATTGTACCAACCAGTGTTATGCTTAACTGGGAGATGGAATTCAAGAAGTGGTGCCCCGGCTTCAAAATCCTCACCTATTACGGCACACAGGAAGAACGCAAGAGAAAACGGCAAGGCTGGACCAACAATGATGTCTGGAATGTGTGCATCACCTCATATCAGATTGTCTTGCAGGACAACCAAGTCTTCAGGCGGCGGAGGTGGCATTACATGATCCTCGACGAAGCGCACAATATCAAAAATTTCAGATCGCAGAGATGGCAGACGCTACTTGGATTCAATACCCACTCGCGCCTTCTCCTAACAGGAACACCCCTACAGAATAATCTCACTGAGCTGTGGTCGCTTCTTTTCTTCCTAATGCCATCGGAAAATGGCGTTGGTGGTTTTGCCGATCTGAAGGAATTTCATGATTGGTTTGCCAGACCTGAGTCGCAGATTCTCGAGCACGGCCGGGAGCAGATGGATGATGAAGCTCGCGCCATTATCTCGAAGCTTCACAAGGTCCTTCGCCCTTACTTGCTAAGAAGATTGAAGGCGGATGTTGAGAAGCAGATGCCCGCCAAGATTGAGCATGTGACATTCTGCCGCCTTTCCAAACGTCAAAGAGAGCTCTATGACGGATTCCTCGCCCGCTCCGAGACGCGAGAGACGCTGTCTTCCGGCAATTATCTGTCTATCATTAACTGTCTCATGCAGCTGCGGAAGGTTTGCAATCATCCCGACCTTTTTGTCGACCGCCCGATCATGACTTCATTTCGGATGGACAAGTCCGTCACCGCCGGGTACGATATCACTGAGCGATTGGTGAGGAGCAAGTTGCTTTCCGAGGATTTGATTGCCAAGGTGAATCTCAGCGTTCTTAACCTGATGCCTGCTTGGAACGAGCATATATCGAGAGCGGATGCAGAACGCATACACCAGCTTAGCGCTCATGGCGTTCTATTTAATCTGCGAGATACTCAGCGAGCGAGAGCACAATCGGCCTATCAGGCACTCGATCCCACCACCGTTAAATCAAACTTGGCCTTCCTTGACACTCGTTCGCGATGGCACCGTTTCGAGGAGCTGCAGCACTACCGATATCTCAACGCACTCGGTAGAGAGCAGTGGCCGGTGTACGGCAAAAGATTGCGAGACTTTCTGACCATCGGTGCCGATAAGCGACCATACAAGCCTCGACCGCGGATTCCTAAGCAGGTCATGAGCTGGTTTGAAGAAGACTCCTTCGTGCTGCGAACGATGATTCCGACCCTGGACCAGCGAGCCGCGTTAATGGAAGGGGTCATATCGAAGTTTGCCTGTGTGACACCAGCAGTGGTTACGAGGGATCTGGATCCACTACTGCTCGGGGTAAAGGGCGTTGAAGCCTTTACAGATGCCGACCTCAAGCTCTCTGCCCCTGTCCGGCGGCTGCCTTTCACACCGCCCGAACCCCCTGTCGACCCTTGGCATGAATCTCGCATGAGACTGTCCATCCAGTTCCCTGACAAGCGCCTCCTTCAATACGATTGTGGCAAGCTGCAGGCACTCGACAAGCTCCTTCGCAAGCTTCAGACTGGTGGTCACCGAGCCCTCATCTTCACGCAGATGACCAAGGTCCTAGACATTCTTGAACAATTCCTCAACATCCACGGGCACAAGTACCTCCGTCTCGATGGGTCCACTAAAGTCGAGCAGCGACAGATCCTCACCGACCGCTTCAATGTCGACAACCGCATCCTTTGCTTCATCCTCTCTACCCGCTCCGGCGGACTCGGTCTCAACCTCACAGGTGCGGATACGGTCATCTTTTACGACCAAGACTGGAACCCCGCCATGGACAAACAGTGTCAAGATAGATGTCATCGTATCGGGCAGACACGCGACGTGCACATCTACCGTCTCGTTAGCGAACACACCATTGAGGCCAACATCCTACGCAAGGCCAGCCAGAAGCAGATGCTCGACGACGTGGTCATCCAGGAGGGCGAGTTCACGACCGACTATTTCAACAACAACCGGCAGGTCACTGTGCAGGATGTCGCGGGTCGTTTGATGGGCGAGAACGACGAAGCTGCCAATGCTGCAATGGATCTTGTCCTTGGTGGCGTCGAGACGAGCGATGCAAGGTCTGCGACCAAGGTGCTTGAGCAAGCCGAAGACACGGAAGATGTCGCTGCTGCCCGAGCCGCGGAGAAAGAAATCCAGCAAGACGACGCAGATTTCTCCGAAGCTAAACCTAGCTCCGCTGCAGCGAGTACGAGACAGGGTACGCCTCGCGAGGGCTCTGCTGTGCCTGGCCGGAGTGGCCTCGGCCTGTTTTCTGAGACCGTGGACGCGCCTGCCACTGAGGAGGCAGAACTAGAGTACAATGCCTGGGGCGAGCGCGTGCACAACATCGATGAATTCATGCTGGATACGATGGCGAAGATGCTCGAGGGCACACCGTTGGACCTGCCGAAGGACAAGAAGAAGGGGAAGAAGAAGGGACGGGACCCGAGAAAGCGGTAGGCGAAAGCAGTCCTGTTGAGGACTTGTAATGCCATTGCATAATACTGCCTTCATTTTTTTCGAAAAGTGCGTTCTGGCGTTACAATGTCGCAGACAATGCGTGTGGGATTCGGACTGCTAGGCTAGAATGAGGGGGGCGTTTTGCAATGGCCTGGGTTGAACAACAGGAGGGCAAACGGGACGGAAAACTTTATATGGGACAAGAGACATAATGAATCGAAAGATTGTACGATATATGTCATGGATGCTCATCAAAAGAACGGCTGCACGCCTGGCTGGTTTGCTTGGCCGTGTCCGGCACCGAGGATGGACGGACGAAACAATACACTCCACCACTACAATAACCTTACTCTGCTGCGCTAACATTACTGTGTGAGCAATGTCTGTGCTCGACTCTTCCCTGTTCTCGCGCATCGTCTCTCGGGCAGAATCCATACAAAGACTAGAGAGCTTATGCTGTTGCAATAATTCTCGTAGTCCTAACAGATGACGTGACGCTAGGGATCTCAAGGAAACCGCACAGGGGACCGAGGCTTACACGACTGGAGAACATGAATTGCAGCAGAACGATTTTAGTAGAATGTTGTTTGCCAGGATGTTCCGTACGTCTAGTATCTCCATTTATTACAGTAGCTCTACCTCGATCAACAGATGTTCTGACGTGCCTAAGTTTCAATGATCAAAGCTGCCCTTCAACCTGGGAAACAGTTTCTCTGCTGCGCCGTGGTAGATCTCCCTCCTCATATCATCATCCATATCATACTCATCAATGAACTTCGTAAACTGGCCACTAAAATCCGGCGGCGCATGCGGATAATCACTCCCGAAGAGGACATGCCCCGGCTCCGCGAACCCCAGGATCAGCGGCAGCAGCTCGGGGCCCCCGGACAACGCGAGGTCGAAGTAGAACCTCCGCGCCTGGCCCAGGATGTCCTCGGCGCTCATGTGGGCGCCGAACTCGGGCCGCGCGACCATGGTCGCCCGGCGCGCCAGGGCGGAGAGCGTGCCGCCTGCGTGCGACAGGATGATCTTGACGTTAGGGAACTGCTGCAGGCGCCGGTTGAGGATCATGTCCATGGCCGTGCGGCCCGTCTCGTGCGGCCAGTCGAACCCGGGCGCGGGCATCTTGGGGTTGAAGAGCTCGCCGCTCCGGCCGTTGGTCGGGTGCACGAAAACGACGGCGGCCCGGGCGTCGAGCTCCCGCCACACGGGCACGTAG
This sequence comes from Chrysoporthe cubensis, assembly GCA_001282315.2. Taxonomy (NCBI): domain Eukaryota; kingdom Fungi; phylum Ascomycota; class Sordariomycetes; order Diaporthales; family Cryphonectriaceae; genus Chrysoporthe; species Chrysoporthe cubensis. Next base: position 581,140 of record LJCY02000003.1, on the reverse strand, counting down.
GCGTCGCGGCCCAGGTAGCCGTCGCCGGCGCCGTAGCGGGTGAAGAGGGTCACGCCGTCGGCGCGGAGGGTGTCGAAGGCGTGGCGGATCTCGGCGAGCGCGAGGTCCGTGTGCTCGAGCGAGGGCACCGTCGCGAAGAAGCCGCAGTAGGCCGGGTCCGCGTCGCGGAGGGACGCGCAGTACTCGTTCATAGCGCGCGCGGTGCGCGCGGCCTCCTCCGGGTCGGCGATGTAGCTCACGCCGGGGGTGCTGACGGAGAGGATGGCCGCGCGGACGTTGATGGACGCACTGAAGGCGCGGTCGGCGGGAGCTGTCCATTCAGGCACCTTCATGCCCTTCAGACCAGCATTGACGTCTTCTGTATGTCAGTTTGGTCTGGCAGGCGTACATACACAGGAGTGAAAGCCAAGAGCGTGGTTCAGGACGGGGGACTCACTAATCAGCTGAGGGGGGATGACATGATGGTGAACATCGACCTTGGGAACATTCGCCATGTTGAATAGTGCGCTCAGGGTATCCTCTGGCCTGTTCAGTGCTCAGGAGCTGTTCTAAACTTCGGATCAACGGTGAAGTGATATTTGGCCTTGTGAAGAATGAGGGCTGGCAAGTCCAAGGACTGCAAGGAGAAGGAATGCCTTTCTTATATACATGGCAAGAGCCTGATCTGACATGTCGGACGCATATGCTGAAATGCAGAATGCAGGCGATCCAAGAGAGCAATCCGGTGCGTCCGCGTCGTGATGGGTGTATGCAGGGCGAGCCGATCACCGCGGAGCGTGCCGAGCTCGGGGAGACATCCGCGAGAGGGTTTGCAGACGGATTTGAATAGTCTGTTGTCACGGCCCTATTGGTCGGTCAAGGATACAAGAGCATTCATCTGCGGTGACCCGATTCGACTCCGTGCGTCATCCAAATCTTACCACGCCCAAACCACCCCCCCCTTCCTCTCCTACACGATCGCCATCGCTGCCTCCCCGGCGCTGCAGCTGTCCAAGTTCGTTTACCCCCAAGGGGCTTTGATCCGCAGCTCGTGATCCGCGGCTCGTGATCGATCCGAATTAGTCAACCTACGGGGATCCCTGCTGCTCCGGGTCACAGGCCTCGGAATGGCCCCCGACAGCGAGGACTCACCTCGTCCACACAAGCATCGTAGGGTGGCCGAGTCCTGCAAGCCCTGCCGGGCAAAGAAAATTCGATGTGATGGCACTCGTCCGGCATGCTCTACGTGTACTACGAAGAGTGTTCTGTGTGAATACAGCGAAGCGACTGTTCCTGTTACCGCGGACCGCTTGTCGAGGATCGAGGACGTTCTACGTAGAATAGAGCGACAAGCTCGTTCAGAAATCAAGAGCAATCTCCCTAGTCAGCCAGGTGCGGATCTCTCAAGGCGTATATCAGAAACAGGTCTGTCTTGAACCGCGGCTCACTCAAAAAGGAAAACCTATAGGACGGTCCACACGCGCGGCTGTGGGCGAAGTCGAGCTCACACCAACGCATGCGGATGTTCCAAGCACGAGAACGCAAGGCCCGAGTCCTCAAAGCGACCATGCTTTGGCGGACCATCCGACGACACTTTTCATTCAAGACATTACACAAATGACACATGACAGAACCCTGACTTTTCCACAGTCGTCGCTATGGGGTAAGGCTGATGATGGCTGGGCCATTGAGACCGACACTTCAGCCATGGTGGTCCCCAAGAGGGCCATAGCAGACGACTTGTTGGAGTGTTATGAAAAATACTTCTACCCCGTCTTCCCCATACTACACATGCCAACATTCCGAGAGCGCTATAGACAGCTTTGGGAACCACACAGGCAGGGCGAGCCCGAGGACTTAGCATCCGAAGCGGCATTCCACGCCACACTCAATATTGTGTTTGCCTTGGGCTGTCTCAACAATTCGAAGGTCGAGCCCTCGTCGAAGTTGCGAACGGCTGGCAGCTTCTATCAACGTGCACGGTCAATACTGCCCCTGGACGCGTTGGATGTTCCCAGCTTGGCAATGGTACAGTATCTCCTGCTGGCCACCACTTATCTCAGCTTCACCAGATATTCAAACAGATGTTGGAACACTCTGGCGGTGGCAACCCGGGTTGCCCAGACACTTGGTTTGCACATAGATTCGGAGGCATCAAGTGATAATCAATTGCGGCGGGAGATGAGCAGACGCGTATGGTATCACTGTGTTACGATGGAGAGGTTATTAGCAACCGCCCTCGGACGGGCGATCTCGCTGAACTACACAAACGCCGCCCCTCTGCCCGAGAAGATTGACGACGAGTATCTGCGAGAGGACACTGTAGGATCCCAGCCAGCAGGGATTCCTTCGGTTGTCGAAGCCTTCGTGGTGACAATTCGCATATTTGATGTTATTGTAGGAGCACGGAGGATGGACTACGGCTGCATCTCAGAGGGTTTTCGTCTCTCTGAGCTGACCGAAGTACTTCAGCTCAACGAGAAACTCGACCAGATCGAAAATGATCTGCCAGCTCACCTAACGCCCGTGGAGGACGTAGAGCCCGGCAATCCACGAGGTCAACTGTTCAGGCTCCAGACCCAAGCGGTCATGACAAGGCATGATTCTCTAGCCCGGCCCTTCCCACCTCAATCTGCAGGAGTTTCTGCTAACTAGGTCGCGTCCCAGGATCTTTCATACCAGGCTTGCGCTGCTTCGCCCGAACATCTTGGCCGCGGCGCGGCAGGCGCTCAAGCCCGTCGTCCCAGGCACGACTCCGTCCCGGGCTGAGACTGCGCTGCGCGCCGAGGTGTCAAGCATCTGTCTCCAGACTGCCGTCTCGGCTATCAAGATGCTGCATGAGGATCTGGACTCCCCGTCGCGCATGTTCAGCTCAAACGCTGTGTTCGTGACCCTGTCGGCCGCGACTGTGATCATCGCTGCGTCACTGGTCCCCGAACTAGACGTCAGCTTCGAAAGTGGTCTGTATGCGGATGTGGTGTCCAAGGCGTTTCGTGTCCTCGATGAGCACCGGTGGCAGCTTGAAGGAGCCACTGCAGCGAAGAACCAACTGCAGAACTTCCTGAATACGGTTGATAAGGCCAGAAAGCTGCGGAACGACGGTGAGTTTGGCTGGTCGCCCGGCTCCGACGTTGACCACGGGCATATGGACATTAGAATGACCAACGAGTACAGCGTTCTTCTCTTCGGTGAACCAGGCGGGCGGAAACTCTTTTCACAGCCATCAAGAACAGGTGTCGTCCGGACTAGATGATGCCATCAACGATTTGGATTTCAGCGACCCTCTGTGGAACTATCAATGGACCGGACCTGGGCCATATGATTCATCGTATTGAAATATCCCGCTAGAGTCTTTGTGCCTAGAATACAGTTTCTAAGGCACCCTTAGCGAGCCTCTTCAGCCGCTCCTCTGTGACATTGAAGCACTCTGGCAGACCAGTCGCCTCCCACGCCGCGCCTTGAATGATCTTGACCAGACCAGGGGCGCAGTTGAATATCCTGGCCATGCCGTGCCCGTTAAAGCCAGCACACACGTATTGCCCAGGCAGACCCTCAATCTCGCCCACAAAGGGTACCGAGTCGGTCGTCATGCCGATGATACCGGTCCAGGAATGTTGCAGACCCTCCCCGTGCCGAAGCTGCGTCCTCTCGCAGAGAGGGAAACACTTCTCAAAGTTCCCGACTGCGTCCGCGACGACCTCTTCGACGTAGTTCGTATCGTTCGTGGTGAACACACTCTCCCGCGCCTCCTTGCTGATGTTCGGGCTCTTCCTGGGAGCACCCAAGACGATGAGGCCATCGGCTTTCCGCTGCATGACCGAGTAGAAGTGGTGCAGACTGTGCCGCAACGACATCGTAGTCCCCAGCGCCTTATCGCCTGCGAGTGAAGGTGGCGGCACGAAGAGGTGCGCCTGCGCCCGGTTCGGAGTGACGAACGGCGCCAGCTGGGGCAGCAGGTGGCCCGCAAACGCGTTCGTGCAGTGGACGACCGTCCGAGCCGCGATGGTGCCCCTCGGCGTCTCGACCTCCCAGGACTCCGCCGCCGACGTGCACCTCGTCACCTTGGTCGCCGGGCAGTGCGTGAACAGCCTCGCGCCCTTCTCGATGCTCTGCGCCAGGAGCCACTGCGCCAGCCTGGCGGGGTGGCTCGAGCCGGCGGGCCACTCGTAGGCGCTGACCGCCCCCTCGACGCCCGACCGCCGCCGCGCCTCGTCGCCCTCGTACACCCTCACGTGGCTCACGTCGCCGCCGGCGTCGCGGTACTCCTGGAGGCTGCGCGCGTTGAACTCGGCGAACTCGGGCGTGAGGCACACGTCGAGGGTGGTGGCCGGGTTGAAGTCGCAGGGCACGCCGTGCGCCGTGACGAAGGCGTCGATGCGGTGGAACACGTCGCGCTCGTTCGCGATGATCTTCAGCGCCTGCTCCGTGCCGTGCACACGCCGGTACACCTGGAAGCCGCGGAAGGCGTCCGGGCGGACGTGGCCTGCGTTGCGGGACGAGGCGCCGGACGCGGCCTCGCGGGCCTCCAGGATGACGACGTCGCCGCCGCTGACGCCGGCGGAGTGGATCAGCTCGAAGGCCGTGAGGGCGCCGGAGATGCCCGAGCCGATGATGAGGTACTTGGCCGACGGCGGGGGCGGCGTGTCTCTGTTGGCGTTCAGGTAGGGGAACGAGCGCGTTGTCTGCTGCCAGAAGGAGAGGCACGGGTTGGCGACGGGGAGGCCATGCTGTGGAATGGCTGGGGCCGGTGCGGTGGCCACCGGCTCTGGGACTGTTTCCTCGATGGTCATAGTGGCTTACTGCTTGCTGTTCTCTGAAGCGAAGCGTCGAGTATCTGTCTGTTGTCTGTCTCTGCACGGAGATCCAGACATTGATCGAATCGAACAGGCACACTTTGGGCGATATTCGCGAATATACCCTCCACCCGGACCGGCCTGTCGTCGACAGAGCCGGCCCAAGCCCGGAGCTGCGTCTGCAGCACGTCCGCAAGCCACCTAGTCACCACCCTCTCTCGTCCAGGAGCGACGTCGGACAGTCTGGCGCCCGAGCCGACGCGCGACCCCGGCGTCGACAGCGCCAGCGAGCGCCCTTTGCATAGCTTATCTGGGCCGCGGCACCAGCGCTGTGATTCGTGCAAGGGCGCCGGGCCGGGGCCCTGTCCAGATCCTGCACCCAGCACGAGGTTCTGCAGAGCGATAGCGTGATCGACGCTGCTCTATCGCAGTACCGCGGCTCGCAGTCCCCCAAGGAGGCATAGCAGCGAGGGAGACGCAGAGCGATCCGGATTGTAAGTAAGAGGGGACGTTGCATTATTGCCCAGCTGCGGAGTCGCCAAGGGTTCCGTTGCATACATACTATGATACTATTACAAGGCGAACATGCCTTATAACCGCCAGCGCCGTCCCAGCGGCTCGCCCGAGGACGAGGACGATGTCCCCGAGACTCGACGCCTGCTCGACGACGCCTGCGGTTCAGACGGCGAGGAAGGCCAGATCTCCTCCTTCTCCCCCTCCCCGGATCGACCAGCAATCACGAGGCTCAAGATGGGCTTGCAGGCCTTCAAGGAGCGCGTCTCCTTCTTCCGCAGCCATGGCGAGCGCTCACCACTCGAGCGCGACCTCGTGCGCCGGCTGGACATCTTCCTCATGACCTTCGGCTGCGTCTCGCAGGTGATCAAGTACCTCGACCAGACGAACATCTCCAACGCGTACGTCTCGGGCATGAAGGAGGACCTGGGTCTCTACGGCAATGAGTACGTATGCCGTCCTCTAAGCTTCCAGGACAAGAGTGCTCTGGGCTCCGTCCGCAGTAGGGTTCTAACGCTGCGCAGGCTCAACTACTTCACGACCTACTTCTCCGTGGCCTACTGCATCATGCTGATCCCCAGCCAGGTCATCATGACCTGGGTGCGGCCGTCGTGGTGGCTCCCCGGGCTGGAGATCGGCTGGGGCATCATGACGGGCCTGATCGCGCTGTGCCATAACGCTAACCAGGTCTACGTGATACGTGTCTTCCTCGGCCTGTTCGAGAGCAGTGCCTGGCCGGGCATGATGACGCTGTTCAGTAAGTTGTTGCTGTTGTTGTTGTCGTCGACGCCGTTGTCGCCCTTGTCGCCGTTGTCGTCGTCATCATCATCACCATCCCCTCTTACCAGTGGCTTCGTGGCGCTGACAATGGGCGTGCTTAGTGTACTGGTACACGCCCACCGAGCTGGCCAAGCGCATGGGCTTCTACCACTCGTGCCAGGCCATCGGCAGCATGATGTCCGGCGCCCTGCAGACCGCGATCCTCGACACCGTCGACGGCGCGCGCGGCATCGCCGGCTGGCGGTGGCTGTTCATCATCAACGCCTGCATGACCGTCGTCGTCGGCCTGGCGGGCTTCTTCATGCTGCCCGACTACCCGTCGCGCCCCAACCCGCGCGCCTTCTGGTTCACGCCCGCGCACGCGCGCATGGCGCAGGAGCGCCTCGAGAGGCACGGCCGCGCCGAGGCCAAGAAGATCACCTGGGCCGCCGCGCGGCGGACGGCGGGTATGTGGGTCGCCTACTTCATCCCCGTGTTGTACATCTCGACGGTGCTGGCGCAGTACGGGTACAACTACTTCAACCTGTTCCTCAAGTCCGTCAAGAACCCCGACGGCACCGCGCGCTGGACGACCGCACAGGTCAACTCGATCCCCATCGCCGGCGGCGCCATCAACGTCGCCTTCGTCTGGATCTGGGCCATCCTCTCCGACGTCCTGCAGACGCGGTGGACGCTGCTCGTCGCGCAGGCCGTCGTCGGGCTCGTCCCGGCCATCACCATGAGCGTCTGGACGCGCCACCCGGCCAGCACGCCCATCGGCGCCGCCTACGCGAGCTACTTCATGTCGTACATCTGCCTCGGCACCGCCCCGCTCATCATGTCGTGGCTATCGGACCTGATCCCGCAGGATCCCGAGGCGAGGACGCTGATCCTGGGGTACGCCATAGCTGGGGTCTATGCCATCATCGCGTGGTCGCAGGTCTTGGTGTGGCCGGCTTCCGAGGCGCCGTACTACCGATACGCCTGGCAGGTGTCCATCGCGCTCTGGATTCTCGTCATCCTCATGGTCGTCTTCCTCCGCATTGTCGACATCAAGTATCTCCTGTAAGTCAGCAGCCCCATGAACATGCACCACTCCTCCTCCCCAATATGCAAGGCAGTGCTGACTCTCTTCCTTGCAGGCCCAAGAGGCTCGCCGCTCGCGCGACCGTGATCGAGTCGACGAAGCCTGATGATGAGGACGTCGGGCCTCTGGACGCGGCCGGGCAGCCCGTGAACCCAAAGAGGACCGAGGTAGAGGCAGTGGCATAGACGTGCGAGGCTGTCGGCCAGGGAGAGGGCTGTTATGACCGAGAGCGAGCGAGCGAGAACGAGAAGGCCCATCGGCGTCCCGCCCTTGGCCCTGGCTTGCGCCCTGTCTCGCGCCCCACAGCTGGACGAGCTTATGTTCCGGCGAAGAGCGAGCCTAAGTAGGCGTGCGCGGGCTCAGGACGTGCCACGATCATACATAGTCACGATAGTATTGCACTGCCGCACCTGCGCAGCGAGGCTCAATCCGCAAGCATGCCGATCTCCGGAAAGCCCCTGACCATCAACCTCGCCCCTTTTTCCTGTGATCGCAGGCGGTGAATGCACGAGAGGCATGCGCTATCGCCATCCAGGCCAGCCTCATGCGTGCTCCTGTTAGTGCTGGCTCCCATCCCTGCTTCGAGAACGCTTCCACGGCCCACAGAAGCCCCATTCTTCCACAAATCATGACCGGGGTCTGACCGCTTCTGCCCCGTCTCGCCCCGTCTCGCTCGCGGAGCCGAGATGAGAGAATTGCGGGACCAGCAGGGCCGTCATGTCATAGCGAGGACGTGCCCGCGAGAGGGACGGTGATGATAAATAAAACAGAGGCGCCTCGACGTGCGGTCGCACCTCCGGCCCTGCCGCTCGCTCGCTCCCTTCGCACGCTGGCTCGGTCGCTGATCCTGTCGACTCGACTCCCTCGTCCTGCTTAGCCCTCGAGCAGCCCTCGCAGCTCCGGCTGGAAAATCTCTGCCCGCCTGGTCCCAGAGTGAAGTGACTGTGTTCTGCCCGCCCGCCCGGCCTCCCGCCCAGAATGCCCCTGAAGTCGCCCCGGTCGAGGGACCTCGAGAAGGCGGCGCACAGCGTGCGCTTCGTCGACGAGCCGCGATCCTCCACCGACTCCGAGCTGGCCGCCCGGCCGCGCCTCGTCCAGCCCCGGCGCTCGTGGCGGTCGCGCATAATCTCGCCCGAGGTGATCCCGTGGATGCTGACATGCGTATTCGCGACGACCACCATCCTGCTCCTCCTCGACCGCCCCGGGTCGAGGAGGTTCGGGTCGTATGAGATGAGGTTTTCGACGGACCTGAGTGCGTAACCCGAGCCCAACCACTACCACCACCACCAAGGCGTGTGTGCCCGGACTGCGGAGCTGACAGAGAACCTCCGCCTAGAAACCCTCAACGCGGTGCCGCTCGAGGTTAGGCGCTTCTACGGCAGCCCGGACTTTGACGACAACGGCACCATGCTCATGCCCGAGGCGGACAAGCACGCCAGGTGGCCGGAGAACAAGCTGTTCGTCGGCGAGCCGTCGCACGAGATCGACGACAACTGGCTGGACCTGATCGGGGACCGGTACTTCTCTATCTCCGAGGAGGAGGCGATAGAGGCGTGGGGCGAGAGGAGGTATGACTATATCGACGAGGAGTATGGCGGATACACCGCTGGGCTGGACGTGTTCCATACGCTGCACTGTCTCGTACGTGGGAGACCCATTTTGTTTTATTTTCTATTTTTTTCCATTTTTCTTGTTTTGAGTCTTTTTCTCACCAGGGGGGGGTGATAAGAGCCTCAGGGATATCCGCGACTAACCGCCACACCAGAACGAGATCCGCATGGCCCTTTCCCCAGACTACTACAACCACCACGGCATGCCGGTCGAGACGAGCGCGGCGCACACGGCGCACTGCCTCGACGCGATCCGCCAGCACATCCAGTGCTACGGCAGCACGACGCTGGTGCCGACGCGGTGGCGGGACGGCGCGCAGCGGCAGTACGTCGACTCGAACCAGGAGCACGTGTGCAGGGATTTCTCGTACCTGCGCAAGTTCGTGAGCAGGCGGAACCTCGAGGGCGATCTGTATGTGGAGCGGGACAAGTCGCTGATAAGCAAGGGTCAGCCCGAGACGGAGGTCGTCGACGTGGCCGACGAGGAGAGGCAAGGGTAGAGATTTCGGTACGAAAATATCAAATCAAGGCAGGACAAGCCTTGTCCACCGCTCGTGGTCCGTTTGGTGCCTCCCTCGCTGTCACGGCCCTGTCCATGAACCATTTGGCCTGGATCACAAAAGAAAAGGGGGGGGGGGAACAGGGTGCGTGCGGATCACCACAGAGTAGTACCAACCATTCCCGGATACACGAATGACCCAGCCACTCGCTTTCCACGTGAAGGACAGTAGTATAGGCTAGTCATCCGCTCCTAATGCAGCGGGAACTCGCATGTGCAGGACTTGGCTGCATCAGCAAAGGGCCCGATGAGGGCCCACGGCCAACGGTACCAGAATTCTCTCCCAGTCGGGTCCTTCCGATCGCATCGGGCCTCCTGCAACTAGTTCGTAGCCGGCTCCAGGAGGTGGGTGGCGAGTATTTGGACTACTGCATCAAATCACATGAGATCCGAACTCGTGGGGAGAGGTTGTTCATGGATTTATAATAGATGCCTTTGTCGTGGGGGCAAGATGTATGGTCGTCCAAACGGTAAGGGAGACAGCTGGCGTTCTGATCACTTCACGACATCATTCTGAAGGCGAGTACCGAAACATTCAGTCGGCTGTATCCCACTATGATAGTGCGTGGTCGAAGGCCAAACGACCTGAGTTTGTAAGTAGTCTATCACTAAGAGTTGTTGTGCGGAGGCTTCTGACTACCTATCTGGCTGTTTACGGTTCAGAGAACGAACTTTCGATCAATGAATGAACCTTGAATATAAGTCTGACCTAAGAGATGCTGTCTCTTAGTTATCATCCTGGTTGAATATCAAATGGAGACGATGTCTTCATGCTCATCATGGGAATTTATCTCAACTCAAGGGCAACATGGTCCCGATAATTACAGGACCCAGGAGCTACGCGTGACCTAGAGATAGTAGTCTCAACGAACATCTATGAATTTTTTTAAAGAAAAAAAAACACAAAGTGGACTCGTATTCGTAGCCCGTCGAAAGAGAAAACATGCTTAGTTATCAGGCGGGTAGGATCGTTTTAGGTGAGTTATTCCGATATTAAAGGGAAGCAGTGGGGAAAGCTAGAGATGATTCCTGTGATAGCGAAGCGGGCTATAGTTCGAGACTAGCTCTAGGGCTGATATTGTAAGAACATATCTCCCATACTGCCACCGTATTGAATATTTTCCTCAGCGCACGACCCAGACTGGGCAACTCCCCTCTGTTACTGCACCAGAATTAGGTTCATTGACTCACCAAGAAGTTTGTGTAACGGCTTGACGGTCACGGCTTGTCGGCTCAGCGACTCGCCGCAGTGACAGCTCATAAATCTATCGTAGAAAATAGTGATTACCTGTCAGCGGCGCTGCCAAGGGACTACCCCGATGGTCATACCATCAGGTAAGAGATAACCTCATAGAAATAGGATAACGTATTTTAAAAGTCAGCCCTAATTGAGTGAGTGTCACATGTGTCGAACAAAGGCATCATCTCTCCACACTGCCGGTTCGCATTCCCCGCCGCTTGTCCTGGATAATACCGCACAGCCTGTCCGTGTACTCGGTTGCTTCGAGCCCAAGGCCCAAGGCCCAAAGCCCACAGGATAACGGCCTCGGCGATCCAGAGCTCAGGGGAAGCTGGCACACTGCATATCTGACCTGTCACTGATAAGACTGCCGGGTGGACCTAGCGATATGGGACTTAGCGTGAAGCTATTGAGCCGCTGAGGCCCAGACGACGTCAATCTCATGCTAGCCATGCCGCTGCTATCTCCTGCCATGCTATGTTGCCTCAATTCCTTAACGCCGTCTTCCTGGGAGGGTTTACGGGCCTCGGTTAACGAACATGGAGAGGCTGAAAAACGCTTCTCACGCCGCCGCCTCGGAAGTCGCTTAGTGCTGTGATCAGGACCTCAGACCTGAGAGCTTGTTCATCTGATTTCTATCCCTTGTCGTCATTTGATGACTGAACGCACCCTGGACCCTGGACCTGGCTCACGTCATATAAGCTCTGTGCCACTGCACCTGCAGCTGCTTGGTACCCCAACCTCGAAAACCTGGGGTATGAACAATTATGCCTGGCCCCACCTCGAATAATACACCGTCCTATCTGTAAATGCGCGCCTTGTTGGCCGCTGTTCCCTTCGACAGCCTCGCTTGCTTGACAGACCAACTTAGAGCATATTACAGCATACTATACCGGCGAAGCCTCTGAGCAGCCGCTTGCCTAGGCGCCATCAAGCTGGCGGCTTACAATTTCGCCGGCAGGAGGCCAGAGATTTGGATGCCCAGAGTGTGGAATTGAATACCCGACGCTCCGGTGTTGGTCCCCTCGATTGCACCGTTGCAGCACTATGCCGTCCTGGAAGGTCCAGCCGATACCCTTCCAGGCTAATAGATCCTGCTATCTTGTCTTTAGGACCCCCCATGTCCTGCCGGCCAAGGCTGCTGGTATGTTTCTCTGACCCGAGGACCCGGGCACGTGCTGGTATCCTCCTGGCCACCGGAGAGATCCGAAATAGCGAATCCTCATCAGGCCGGCTTATCTTGACGGCTCCACATCTCTCCCCCGGCCCATCCTATCTTCCCCCGTCTGCCAGAACTCTCCCCGATGTCGTCCCTGCGTGTGGCTACACCGCACTTGGCTCTGCCGCCGATATCACCGGCAGGGCCGTCCGTGGTGGCAGAGTCTGCCGCATCGCAGCTCGCTGCGGTTCACCAGCCTCGCAGCCTAATCACCGAGCCTAATGCGAACCTATACCTGCATAGGGAGGACCGGCCGGGTAGCCCCGCTGGTGCATTTCCTGGTGCATTGTCTGGTCCGCTATGATAGGACCAAGACCTTCATCATGCTGTCGATCTTCGAAGTAATAAGAACTTCTAGTGTGGGGTTGAGCTTCTATTGCTGCTCGAGGCGAGGCGCCTCGGAGACAGGGAGGCGTTGTGTTGTTCCGATAGTTCTCTCGAGGGGTACCTGGCTCACGACTAATATGTCGTCTAAGACGGCTTGATAAATAGCCACGATGTCTCCCGAGGCGGTATCTTGTCCTTGAAAGCTCCTCACCTCTTGACAACCTCCTAGGCAGGCTACCAGCTGTGCTTGGCAACGAGAAGTGACAACCATCATGAGGCTCTCAAATTCTGTATCGGCCGGCTCGGCCGTCACAATCTCTCTGGCAACCCTCGGGCTGCTGGCAGAGGGTGTGCTGGCTCGGCCGTCCCCTGAGCCCAAGTCATCATGGGTCCGGAAGGGTCACGGACGGAAGGCCATCTCCAACATGCTGAAAGGCAAGAGAGATACCAACCTGAGCAAGTTGGCCCCTCGCAATGAGACGTCGTCATGTGCCGGCGCCGCGGCTGTGGAGATCACGGCCCCGAAGCAGAACGTGTGGGACCAGCTGGATGACGCTGACGCTGCTGGCGTCGTCGCATGGCTGTTCGCACAGGAGGAGTTCAATCTGACTGTTTCTGACGAGGCCACCGCGTGGGACAACACAGTGTGAGTATAGTTACGTCCCCACTCTGTTAAAAAAAGATAGCTGACAACGACTATAGCATTCTTGTGGAGGCCATCCAGCCAAACAAGACAGATGCCCTGGCCTATATTGATGGGAACTCCACGGTCCCAACCAAGTGGGCCAAGGTCGTGCTCGATATGCGGGCAACTGACGAGCCTTACTATCAAGACTTGATAGTCGGGCCAGTCCCAATCGACAACGCCACTGTCTCATGGGCGCCTCTGACTTATCCCTTGACTAAGAAGAACGATGGAAAGGTACAAAACCTTGGTGCGGATGACGACGACGCCCTGTACACGGACTGGCTGTATCCCATCAGTGCTTCTATCGCCGACATCACCCTTGACCTGTGGAACGGCACTGCGCTCGGCTTGGACAATGACACCCTGGACATTTGGGGTATCGACCCTCTGTGGCAGGACGATGGGCGCATCGTCCGCTGGGACACCTTCTGGAACTATCCCACGGACCAGTTTGACGCCGAGACCCTGCTTCCCCTGGGACTGTTCTTCAAGTCCGATGTCACTGGCCGGGATCCCAGCCAGTGGAAGCTTGAGGGTTGGCTGTACAACGACATCTTCTACGAGACCACCGAGGACTTCCGCACTGCCTACTGGAGCGAGGGCTTCGTCAAGAACGGCGCCAACGTCGAGGGATCTTGGGCCTCGAGCGACCAGCAGGGTCCCATCCTGCCGATGGATGTTCTTTACCCGCCCACCTCCGTTGCGCCCGCTGGAAACCGCTTCTCCGTTGACTCTGAGCAGAAGTACGTGGAGTGGATGGACTTCAGCTTCTACATCGGCTTCTCGCGGGACACCGGCATCTCTCTCCACGACATCAAGTACAAGGGCGAGAGGCTCATCTACGAGCTCGCGCTGAACGAGGCCCTCGCCCACTACGCTGGCAACGACCCCGTTCAGTCTGGCACATCGTACCTGGACACCTACTACGGCTTTGGCCCCTACGCCTTCGAGCTGGTTTCTGGATATGACTGCCCGTCGTACTCCACCTACTTGAACAGCACGTTCTACGTCTCCGAGACCGTGCACACCCACATCAACAGCATCTGCCTGTTTGAGTACGACGCCGATTTCCCCATCCAGCGCCACTCTACCAGCCAGTACGTCGCCGTCACCAAGAACACGTACTTCTCCGTCCGCTCCGTCTCGACCGTCGGCAACTATGACTACATGTTCACCTACACCTTCTTCATGGACGGGTCCATCGCCGTCGAGGTGCGGGCGTCGGGATACATCCAGTCCGCCTACTTCGCCCAGAACCAGGACTACGGCTTCCAGATCCACGATTTCCTCTCGGGCTCGATGCACGACCACGTGCTCAACTTCAAGGCCGACTTCGACATCCTCGGCACCGCCAACTCGGTCCAGCTCATGACCAACACCCCCGTCACGACCACCTACCCCTGGTCCGGCAACAAGACGCGCAACACCATGAAGCTCACCCGCAAGTTCATCGAGAGCGAGGACGAGGGCCGCCTGAACTGGGACACCAACTCGCTCACCCAGATCATCGTCGTCAACCAGGACGAGAAGAACGACTACGGCGAGATGCGGGGCTACCGCGTGCTGCCGTACACCGGCACCGCGCACCTGACTGTGCAGAACAGCAGCAACATCGTCAATGCGGCGCACTGGGCAGAGTATGACGTCCAGTTCACCCGGCAGAAGGATACCGAGCCCAAGTCGGCGCACGCCTACAACAGCCAGGACGTGCACGACCCGCCGGTGAACTTTGCCGACTTCTTTGACGGGGAGAGCCTGGACCAGGAGGATCTGGTGGTCTGGTTCAACCTGGGAATGCACCACGGTAAGAGAAATCCCCTCGTAGCCCATGTGGCCAGGGAACATGTAGCTGACTTTGTGACAATGCAGTCCCCCACACCGGCGATCTCCCCAACACGGTCTTCACGACCGCCCACTCGGGCGTCCAGTTCATGCCCAGCAACTACTTCAAGATCGACCAGAGCCGCAGCACCGTCAACATGGTGCGCATCGAGTACTCGAACGGCACCACGACCGCGGTCGACACCTTTGGCCAGAAGGAGACGTCTGGCACCTGCGAGCTCGACTACAGCGCGCAGGAGGCGAACTTCTGGGACTACACCGGCGACGTGGTGGTCCGCAAGTTCCCCTATGACCCTAATGACTGGTACTATGAGACGGACTCGATTGTCTAGAAGCTTATAGAACTTCTTGTAAAAAGTTAGACTGCTACCTGTCACTACCGGCTGCTCCGAGCTCGGGTACGAGGTTCCAGCAATAAATAAATTAATCATGATCTCGCGACTACAAAGTCGCTAGGAACAAGCTTGGCGTCACAATTTCAGCGTGTGCGTGTTAACATAGTAACTTGCCCTACCGAGTGATCCGAAGACGAGTATTTATCTGTTTCCAGCTCCCGGGGTCTTTCCAGGAAAGTGTGGCATCTGTAAACCCTCCCGTCGTGAACTATATAGGTCTCTATGAACGCACTGATGAAGTTGAGCACAAGTCGACGCCAAAAGTGGCCGCGGGCTTGGCATAGCGAAGTTATAGCCCCACAAGCACCAGCTGGTGTCCTGATCCTTAGGATCTGAAATTGTCTTCGCGGACTGAACCACCAGGTTGGCGAGCACTCACACCTGGATAGCCTGCCTTTAATTCTTGATCTAGATGCTAAACGGCTTCAAGTGGTGGTCATCGTGCTATCTAAAAACCTTAACGCAGTTATATCGTCGGACACAGTACTACAGAAGGCTTGGTGATGACAAACCCAACATTTTGGATGAATGTTCGCCGTCAAGCTTCAAATTAATACATTTGAAATTTTCCAATGGAGGTAGTCTCTTGGGAAGATGCCATTGCGAGTGATCTCAGCGAGCGGCATTTGCCAGGCCCCGAGTCAACCCTGGTAGCGGGCTATGAAAATAGGGTTGCCGCCGTTAAGAATGTATAGTTGTAAGCATTCGCCCTCTTCGGGTACTTCCTCGGGTCTCAAAATACGGCTTTAGTCTTGTATGGCTTTACACAATTTGTCTTGCCATAGTAAGCAATAAACTGCCGCAACTGAAACGATGGACTGAGGACAATCTATAAGAGCTTGTGGACTATGGCGATGGAGCATCTTCCGCGTGCCCGATGGGCCGCACCCTCTGATGTACATCACCGGCTGCAGTGCCTTGGCGAGCTCAAGGTCGCGCAAGTTTACGGCGCTGGCAGGAACTCGTGTCCACTACTATCTGCCACAGATCCGACCGGGGCGCCGAGGCTTGTCTTATGGATCAAATTCGAATCGATTCTTGTCTCTCATCGAGTTGCCCTTGCCTACTCACTCTTCTTGCTGAACTTCGGCAGCGCCAGCCACAGCAAGAGCTGGACAGCCAGCAGTGCCAGGGTGATGGGCTGTAAGACGCCGACGCCCTTGGCCTGCGCAATGGCACCGACCGCAAACGGGAGCACAGCTGCTCCCCCACCTCCAAACGCAGCGGCGAAGCCGATGGTGCTGACGTGGAGATGCTTGGGCAGAGACTTGGTGGCCGCGACTATAGCGGCGGGGAAGAGAGGCCCCAGGAAAAAGCCCACAAGCGCCACTGCTACGGCTGAGACGATGAATTGGGGGACAAGCCAGAAGAGGAGCTCGAGGGCCATGGCGGCGGGGAGGTAGATCTGGGAACAGTCAGTTTGAGGTGTTCTCGGTGAAGACAGAAGAGGGCGGATATACCATGAGCGCCAACCTCTCGCCCAGTCTGGGCGTCACAAAACCCAAGATCACCCGCCCCATGGTCAGGCCCAACCAGAACCCTGTGGCCGTCATGCCGCTCGCAAAGGCCGGGCCGCTGCGTACGTCGATCATGAATGTGACGATCCATCCACCCAGCGCGACCTCTACGCCCACGTAGCATAGTAGAAACACCGCACAGAGCCACGACACCCTCGCAGCCGGCATCTGCACCAACGCCTCGTGCATGCGTGACTTGCCCTGGGTCCCGGTCGTCGTCTTCGGGTGCTTCTCCCTGAACACCCTCCCCGTCACCGACCAGAACGCCGACACCAGCACGGCAGTCTCCACCCCGGCCACCGCGATCATCACGTAGTAGTACTCGTTCCACTGGAGACCGAGCTTCGTGATCATGGACGTCGCAATCAGCGGCCCGAGCACGCCGCCGAGCCCGTAGAACGCGTGCATGACCCCGAGCACCTCATTCGCGTTGGCCATCGCACCGACGTAGGCGTTCCAGGCCTATATATATGTATATACATCCGGTTAGCGAACGGAACTTCACGGTCACGAGAAGGAGCGCCATCTGGTTTGCTTACCGCGTCACCGATCCCGTTGCCGAAACCGGCGAGCATGTAGACGATGACGAGCGCCGGGTAGGGCGGGTGCTGGGAGGCGATGGTGTAGGCGACCAGGTGGCACCCGCCACACAGCATCGCGACGCCGCGCTGGCCGAAGCGCGTGTGGATCGAGTTGTTCAGGATCGCGGACAGCGTGTAGCCGACGAACGGGCTGAGGAAGATGAGCGAGACGAGCGTGTACGAGAGGTCGTAGTAGGGCCCCATGTAGGGGATCAGGGCTCCATAGCTGCTGTCCGACAGCCCCATCACCATAAGCGACCAGAACGCCGCGAACACGCGCGGCGGGTTGCTGCGGGGGTGGTTCCAGCGCTCCAGGGGCTGGGCGACAGTGGTGGGCGCCGGGAGGGAGGAGACGTCATCGCGGAGCTCGTCGATCGAGGGCGGCCTGCTGCTGTCCGGGGGCGTGCCTTTTCCGAGTGTGCGTGCTGGGTGCGACGGCCCTATCTCGTGGCCTGAGGTCTTGCCAGTGAGGGGCGATGGCTCGTCCAAGGGATGATGGTGGACGGGAGCCTGTGCGAGCTCGATCGTCAAGGTGGAGCTGCCTGACATGACGATAGCTGGGGCCGCGTGACGCTGGCGCTGGAATGCTGGAGGTATGCTGGATGACGGACGAGGGCCTGAGGGTCGGTGCCTCGACTATTTAAGCAGCATGGTCGTCAAATGCCCGTGCCAAAGACACCTATCCACCGCCTGCTCACCGCGGAAAGGATAGTCATGGTGGTTGACATGCGTCCGGTAGCGCCAGTCGCTTGCGGTAAATCCTCGGCAGTGCGTCTAGCTAAACGATGATAGTCTTTTGTGCTCGCCTCTGCAGCCATCCTCAGTATAATGCTTAGTCTGATCCGGTGACCGGTCCTAAGCAGCGCCCGGCCCGGCTTCCCACATACGTGGCTCCTTATAGGTCGACTCTCGACCGTCGGTGTGCCAAAGGCGCAAGAAACACTGAGTCATCGACAGCATCATCACCAGGGATGCAGCTGCGATTCGAACAATCGGAAGCGCACTGAGGTGTCACCACCGACGGCAATACAACACTGTGTCCCGCACCTTGGCGCAGCGCGCTCACCATTGCCATTCCGTTGATTTTGATAGCCCGACCTCGCTATAAGGATAACATCCTGGCTTCTTCGTCTCGCCAGGGGAAGCCTTCTTGGCGCCAACCTCCTCGCGGAGTGGCAATTTGTCGGCAATCTTGCATGCACTTCTTCTCGAACAGCTCTGCCACCCATTTTTCGAAGAATCCCCGAAAGGGTGCCACTTGCTCTGGCTCTGAGGGCCCGACAAAGACAAGGCTCGGGAGGTAGGCGAGCGCCGAGACGACGAAGAGAATTGCAGCCACGTACCAATGGAGAGATCGATACAGGTCGTTTTTGATCAGAGCGCAGTGCAGAGGATTAATCCTGAGAAAATAATTCTGCTTGTACAATGGGCGGAGCACCTCCTTCGGGCATTGGCCGGGCTTGTCCTCCAGCACCCAGTCCATCGTCATGCGCAAGACTCTCTTCAAGCTGCTGTAGCCATCGGGAGCCTCCTCGAAGTCGTTCATCCACCTGGATGCGTTGAGACTCGATTCGCCAAATTTACTAATCTTTATAATCGCTCTGGTATGCTGTACAGCCTCGATTGCTGCTGGTCGAAAGGCGCGTTGTCCGGCTAACGTCTTTATGAATGTCAAGCCGTACCCTGCACCCAAAAACGGCCCATATGATAACCTCTTGCTCATGGACCACATGTCTGATACCGCGAGTGGTCTCAGGCACCCAGTCTGGTGATGGTTCCCTGATCTGCTTGTCATCTAGAGTAACATTGGTTAGTGAAGTTTGAATGAGAGCTAGATGGGTGAAGAAGATAGCTGTATGTAGGCTGTATGACACTAAACGACCTGAGTTTCTAGACTTCCTAGCCCATGGCAAAATTCAACGACAAAGCAAGTATAAGCAGCTAGGCTTCTACTAATCATCCTTCATGAAAACTTCCAACAACCTTGAAAGTTGACAGATTGGAGGCTGCTGGTATGTCTACTCTACCTACCTAGATAAGTAGGTAGGTAGGTAGATACTTTGGTAGCCTCATCAAGTCACTTCTAATATCATGTCTTGGAGCTCCCCTTTGAAAGGTTTAATTGAGTAACCATGATGATTTACACAGAGCTGGAAGATGTAGATTTTGAATGGCCTACTACCTTGCCGCTCTGGCTTCTATGCCTTTCAACATGTCTACCCCCTTTTGGGGACGCAGGTGTGTAGCCGAAGGCAGAGACGCTTGAGTGAGTGACGAGTCCCCATCTAGCTGTCCTCCAGATGATCTATTTGCACATCTCCCTCTTCATTCTTTGCTTGTTTTCCCAAATGATAGCCTCCTGAGCTGAGAAGGCAGCCTTGCCACTGACAATGATCCCTTTGGATTCCATTTCCCTCGTTTCCCTTTAAAGTCTCCCTTGGGCTCTTGCGTCTCAGTGCCAGCACTCTCATGTAAGACATTGTCCGACAATACTAGTGCTCTTGGGGTTGCGGCCGGAAGCTGGTTAAGCCTCGCAAAACGTGACTTGGCAGTGAAGTTGTTGGAATAACAGCTCAGCGTCCTTGGCGGGAGATCGAAAGGATCTTCGTGATATTCTGCCGCCGAAACCGGGGGCATGTCGAACATATCCTCCTCTTCGTCCTCAACTGTGGTCGGCATCGGCTCGAGGCTGTCAAACCGGTCCGCATCCCCTGAGTAGACACTGGACGAATATGTGGTCCACCTGCTTGGTGGCGGCGGGAGGGATGCCACAGTATGTATATCCTCGAACTGTGAGCCGAGTGTCCGGGAATCGCTGCCGCTGAAGCTTCCATAACCACTGTCCGATGCCGAAGAACTGGTCCAAGAACTTCGGCCTCCGCTGTGAGACGACATGGTGCCGGCAAAAGCGCCGTGATTTGGAGTTCGCTGTCCGCAGGGATTATAGCTCTCGATCACCATCGTCTCCTCGGTATAATACTTCTTCTCCACCTTGAAGCTTTTTCTGAATTTCTTCAACAACATTTTCGAGGATGGTTCTGTGAGATGATGTGGACTGTCTGATGCCGCTGATCGATGATCAATATTGCTTAGCCGTAGCAACGATGGCTTGGGCCTGATCTAAGGTACACTTCAGGTGGCGGTGAAAGTTATGGTAGCGGTCGAGAATAGAAAGCTCAGGAACAAGTCGGCCGAGCACCTCTAAGTATCGTCCCAGGCTGTGGGACGGTGAGCCCATTTCCAGGGTGTGCCGGACTTTATCCACATCCCGCAAGCCGCAGGCATCGACATCCTGGCAAAGAGGGCGCCCAAACCATTCCGAAACCTCTCATGACTGATTCACCTTTTCACACGACCCCATAGAGATTGACCTCAAAGTTCCGCCGAGCCTCCCATCAATTCCGCCGACCTCTTGTCTCGATGCCGCCGTTTCCGCCAGGCAGGGGTTTCAACCACGCCAAGACGCTCAGGTAGCAGACACATTGTCGACCGGACTCGGGGTGTTTTGCACCAGAGCATTCTCCGTTCCCTATTAATAACCTTCGCGCATGACCTGGCTAGGCTGGCGCGCCTGGTGAGCTGATTGATTGTTTCCACTCCACAGCGGAGAGTCCCGCAACACACCCCTCCCCCCCCCCACAAAGAGTGGTGGCATTACTACGCACTGCTTGTGCACCACCACCGTGTTTCGGTATCATCTCACCAGACTTTGTCGAATGGCATCTGCACAGCCTGTGCTTGGCGTTGC
Organism: Chrysoporthe cubensis; assembly: GCA_001282315.2. Lineage (NCBI taxonomy): Eukaryota > Fungi > Ascomycota > Sordariomycetes > Diaporthales > Cryphonectriaceae > Chrysoporthe > Chrysoporthe cubensis. The sequence goes on along the minus strand of LJCY02000003.1, from coordinate 560,283 downwards.
AGACATTGCGACATCAAGAGGGGACCGGCTCAGCCCTACCAAGATTTTCCCCGAAAGAGCGAGGGCAACGTCGCTACACAGCCACACGAGCTTTGCTCAGCTGTCCGTTTCAAAACTCTCGTACCCGTTCTGGACCGCTCTTAATAGGCCCGGCGATCCGCTGGCAGAAGCAATATCCACACCATCACGAGCTCCGAGCAAGCCAGCCTGCGCAGCTGATCCCCCGGCTTGCACCACCCACTTGTTGAGTCTTGACTCACCGTGTCTCAACAATATACTTTTTTTTCTCGCCTATTGCTCTCCGATATTATACATACCCCCGATTTACGCATTCTTCGTATTCCGCTACTTCAACCTACTACATCTAAATTATAAGGAGCAGCCCACTGCTGTTACAACCAAAATTCCAAAGTAATGATTATTAACCCGTAATACTTTCATTTCAATCTAAAGTTGTAACTCATCTAGACGTCATTATAAATATACAACGCTAATTCTTGTTGCGTGGATAAGAAAGCGAGACCGAGGCGCTAGCTGCTGGTAAGCAAACTTGGCTTCGCTTCGCAAGTGGATTGGCTGCGCTTTGCAGTCCGGCGCTACAATATGGCCTAGCACGCAGCAAGCGGCTTTGCAGGGCTGCACGCGAGAAAAGTAAGCAACAGCGAGTTTGGCCCAGGACAAGTCCCAGGGAGGATCATGAATATTAATGCCTGTGGTAGAGATTAAGGGGTCTGTATTTTTCATAGATACAAAGTACTACCCACGACCACCCCACCCCGGCTGAAGGTTAGGGGACGTGCAGCACTCAACTCCACTCCGCCTTTACCGGCGACGATGACAGGGATAAGATAGTCAGCTATTAATTAATATCATACTCCTAGCAACAGTCCTGTCTGTAGAAATTCAACCGGCTTGACCACTACTATACTACCACATATGATGGCTTTCGCAATACATGCTGCCTTCCAAAGCTCTTCAACTCATCGATGCTGCGCACGGGGATCGAGAGCTGCGATAGGAATAGCTTTTCAAGATCCGGGCCCGGAGCTCACTGTATGACCGATTATGGCCATGGCAAAGGGGATTGACCCCGACAGCTCGGAGGCGAGGAACACTAGCCAAACCTAATGCATCTCGATGAAGGTCCCTGGAATCATCGCCGTACCATTGATAACGAAAGAGTACTAGCCGTCTCCTGAGGATGAGACCACTCTTATGCTGAGTGTTGCGGCTTGCGGTCAGCAGAGGACACTCAGAAATATTCTCAAAGAGAGTCAGTGGTATTATAGGAGCATCCGGGCTTTTGTTTTTGTACCGGTCGCGACATCCTGCATCAGCGCGTTTATGATGAAAGTTTAGTAGAGTGGTGTCAGTAGTGGAGTTGCTTGTATAAACAGCGATAATACCTACTTAGTAGTTGGCATATCTCCCATGCTAACATAAGGCAGTCCATCACTACCTAGGTAATGTAAGTGGCGAGACCACTAATCATGTTGAAGATGTCAACTGCCTAATTTAGAAAACGACTATCCGATATAGTCGGCTTGCTGCAGCCTGCTTACTGAATGAGTACTCCAGTTAGCAAATCAACCTTATTAAGTACTGGTGAAGCGGAACTACAGAGCGTGGCCCACCATTCATGAAGCGTATTCTTTTGAACCGACCCTTTATGAGGCAACCTGTGCTAGTAAAGTCATTAGTAATGACGTGATGTATGGCAGAACAAGATATTGAATATCAGTACATTGCCAGTCCTTATGTTCAATGCTGAAGGACCAGCAAAATATATTGTCAAGGTGCATGAACGAAGATCCGAGTTTCATAGGCAATTCAATTCAGATGTTATCAAATCTGATCTAGTATAAGGTCGGCTACCCTTTCAGCCATGGCGTAGACGACACTCTGCGGGTGTCCAGGAGTCAGGAACGGCATCGCGCTTGTATCCACCACTCTCACATTGTCAAAGCCAAAAACAAGACCATTGCTGTCAACTACGGCGGACTCGTCCGTCGATACGCCCATCTTGCACGTGCCGGTGGCATGATAGACGGTGGTCATACTCTCCCCGATCCAGGCCTTGATCTCGTCATCAGTCTGCACGCTCGAGCCGGGATAGGCCTCCTCGCTGTCCGCGACGCCCAACACTGCTAGCGAATCCCAGATGGCACGCTGGCGCCTGAACGTCTGCACCGCCAAGTCGAGATCCGCGGGGTCGGAGAGCCAACCAGGATCGACGGCGGGCAGGGTCAGCATGTCAGGGCCCGCAAGCTTGACGGTCCCCCGTGACAGGGGCGCCACCAGGCAGCTGTTGATCGTCGCGTAGTTGTGCCCGTCTTTCGGGTCCGCGGTCTGCTTGTCCTCGTTGTCGCCGTTGTAGGCGGCCACTGGGAGCCACTCGATCTCAGGCCAGTCGGAGGGGAACGACGCGTCGAGCGCCGCCCGGGTGCTATTGGTGAGGTTGCTGCGGTACGGCTCCGGCAGCTTCTCCCACCCGTAGTATCCCGGGCCGAAGATACTGAGCGGTCCGCTGGCCGAGCTGAGATATTCGGCCACCAGCGCGGCCGCAACGGTGGCACTGTTGGCCGAGGCGGAGGCGGTCTGTACGTTGACCCGACGAGCGGAGCCGAAGATGGGATGGTCCCAGAGGTTCTTGCCCACTCCTGTGAGGTTGCGGCGACACTCGATGCCGAAGCTGGCCAGCTCGGTACAGTTGCCGATGCCCGAGACCATGAGGAGCTGCGGAGACTGGAACGCGCCGGCGGACACAATGACTTCCTGCCGGGCAGAGAGAGTGAAGTTGACCGAGCCGGTGCCGAAAGTCCCAGCTGTGAGAGTCGAGACCCCGGTGGCATGCGTGCTGTTACTCCCGAACAGGATCTGGGTTGCGAGGGTGTTCTTGTAGATGGTCAGCCCGGGTAGCTTGGCGTCAATGGCGGACCGCAGAAACGAGGCCTCGGAAGAGGACCGCTCCCCGTTGGTGGGATCCACGGTCAAGGCGGCATATGCGGAGCCAAGAAGCTTTCCGCTGCTGAGACCATCAATCTGAAGCATCCCGGCCTCGATAAAAGCGAGTCGCGCCCAGGTTCCGAACGGATCGACCGAGCCGCCGAAGGAGACCTGAACCGGCCCCCCATTGGGTAAGAAGGCTTGCGGATCTTGAAGGTTGGTGGAGTTCGTGTAAGAGCTGTTGGAGAAGGGTGTGTAATTCGTCGACTTCTTAAAGTAGGGTAGCATGTTGTCCCAGGTAAAACTGTCGTCGTCAACCTCATCTGCCCATTTCTGCATGCTGTCGACGGTCGGCCTCTGATACAGGAAGAAGTTCCGTGCACTCGAACCACCCAGTGTCTTCCCTCGGGCATAGTGAAGCCGTCGGGAGATGGGTGCAACCTGTTCGGTGGTGGCAATTCCCCAGTCGATCAGTGGCTGGAAGTTGTTCAACGCGCTGCCCGTGAAGTAGGTCGCATATCCAGGAACGACACTGAGGTTGCCATTATCGGTCTCGTAGAAGCCGCCGGCCTCGACGACAGCAACACTGGCGTTGCCTTCTGCGAGACGCGTCGCGAGCGCCAGCCCAGCTGTGCCACCGCCCACGATGACATAGTCGTACGTGGCATTTGTCCCTGGCACACCGAAGAACGAGCTAAACAGGCGTTGCCCCTCTGCGGGACACACCGCCGAGAGACATACTAGGAGCAACGTCCAAGAAGGTGTCCGGAATGACACCATGATGCCGACGATTGGTGCCAACTTAAAAAAAAAAAAAGAAAAAAAGGGCTGGATAGCTCGAGGAGACAGGCGATCAGAATACTAGGATGTTGGCACGCGATTGTACTTTATACAGCTCTTCGGGCCATCATAACCTGCTGTTGGTCACGGAAATATCGCGAACAGCGGTGGATCGGATGGACCCTCATCTAGGAACCGAACGTACGGTGCATGTGTGGCCTCCTCTGTCCGGCTATCGCGATGGAGTAACCAAGTTCCCCACGCTCTATATCAACCCCGCTAAATGACCTGTAACTTTGCCACAGATCTCTCTCGCGATAACATCACAACAAGACCGCCATCCTATACTTGATACCATACCTGTAGGGTCACATATCTAGGCGACTATCCGAAAGATAAAAATAAAATAGGATGTGCGCCCTACTATACTACGAGTCTCAATGTCATGAGTCGCGCAACATCGATCGAAGTTCTCTCCGTCTTCGGAGACTACGCCAAACGGGCCGAAGTTGCATCCGGCTGGACGACGGTGCGAACCATGGTCCAATGTGATCTAGCCTGAGAGGTTTTCTTTTCGGATAGGATCGACGGACGAAAGGATGTGAGTTTTGCTAGTTCGTCCGTCGGGCCCACAAAATCCCCGTGGTTCCGGGAGTGAGCACGGTAGGGCCCAGGTCAGCATGAATTATACTGGGTACAATAGAAAAGCAATCCAAGTTTTGAAACGCTTTAAGAACTAAGCTTTTCATGCACCTGAGCATCCGAAGAGACAGGTCAGGAAACGAGGCCTCTATCCCCATTGACTGAAGACGTATGTTGTTCGCCCGTCACGGACCGTCGGCTTGAGGCCATCGGCCTCGTCCACTTCGAGGCTCTATCTCCGTAGCGGTGAGCGGATGCCTGTCTGATCCTTTTGCAGAAAATAAGATTGCGTCCTATGTCCCCCAGCAGCTGAACTTTCAGGTGGCTGACCCATTTTTTTTTGCCTTGTAGATCAAAAGGTCCACATCGAAGACGACGCCTCCTGCCTGCCGGCATTAGTCGTGATCGATCAACTGCGGCCCGATGCACATGGCACTTACGTACTATGGTATCAGGCTGTCCAAAGCATTCTCGCAAGGGACTGGGGCCCCTGATGCTCATCTCTCTGAGGGCTAGGTTACCACGGTCCTTCATAACTTAGTAGGACAAATATCAATACCCTTATCCAGCACATCCTATGGCCACCTTCGAAACGCTCAGACATTTCGTTCTTTATCAGATCGTCGCTCGCCACTCACCACACGGCAAGAAGTCGCGTGAGCGCGAGAACGGGCAGTTGGGCTGTCAAACGAACGCTCCAAGGCGCGATAGCCTTGCAAAGTTATCATGGCCTCATCAGACATTGCCTGGCACATATGGCTCGGTGTGATTATCACCATCATCCCCGCCACCTTCTTGGTTGCCACGCGGTTCTTTGCCCAAACCCATGGCCCATCCCCGCCTGGCCTGTGGGTTGATGACTGGTTGGTGCTTGCATCTCTGGTGAGTTGACAAGTACTCTCTTGTGGCACATTCCGGATCTGACCTGTCAAGTTTGTCAACTGGGTCATGGCAGCCATCCGCTTCTACCAGGTGTGCAGGCTGAGCTACGGCCATCACGCCTCCAGCCTCCCAGCCTCGACTGTCACCGCCTTCCAGAAGTCCTTCCTCGCTGTTCAGGAGGTCTACTTCCTCAACGCCGTCCTCACCAAGTCCGCCCTTCTCTTTTTGTACTACCGCATCTTCGGGATCTCGCGGAAGTTTACCATCGCCATCTACGTCGTCGGCGTCCTCGTCGTCACCTACTTCGTCGTATGCGTTGTCCTTTCCGTTGCCGGTTGCCAGCCGGTGTCTTACTTCTGGGACAAACAACAAACTGGACGATGCTTTAACGAGGTCAGCTTCTTCCGCGCTAACGGGATCGCAAACATGCTGCTGGACGTGACGGTACTGGTTCTTCCCCTTCCTATGGTCTGGAGGCTGGACCTGCAGCTGCGGTACAAGCTGGCCGTGACAGGGATGTTCCTTCTGGGTTCGTTGTAAGTATTTACCTTCTCCCACCAGCATGCTGCCTGGATGTTTCTCTACGGCGGCCGCTCAGCTATTGCTCGATTCTTGATGTCTACTCGGGCCTGCCCCCTGCCTCTCCCTCGAGAGTCTTCCTAATGACGACCTTGGGGACCGTGCTTCAGGGACAAAGCTTCTGACAAGTTTGATGATCACTAGTGTCTGCGTCACTTCCATCCTGAGAATCATCGCCTTTGAGAAGTCCAACCAGACGGATCCGACCTACACAACGATCAACACAGCAATGTGGTCATCTATCGAGCAGTCGCTCGGCATCGTGTGCGCGTGCTTGCCCACCCTTCGGCCCTTGTTCCGGATGGCGATACACGGCGAGCGGCAGGGCGGCTCGGCCCGGAGATCACTCGCCGCGCGGGACTCCATGATCAAGGCCACCAAACGAGCGACCGCCTCTATCGCGACGGCCCCGAGCGAGCAGTACATGCTTGCGTCTGTGACGGAGTCGCTCAAGGAAAGGCACTCCGGGCCCGAGTCTCTGACCGAAACCACGAAGGTTTCTCACTCGGTAGACGCTCGGTCTTCAACTCGGATTTGGAGTGATGGTCCTCTAGATTAAAGCGCGAATTGGAACTCAATTGTCTTGCATGAGGACCCCAGTAGCATCCCACGCATCCGTCGTCTGCACGTACTCAGTAGTGGACCCGACACACTGGGGCTCGGCTCTCCGTCCGTGCGTCCTGGAAGAGCCTCGTAGGACGCGCTCTTCTCGTCTACGTGCGCGCCCAAGGGCCTCCTTCCCTCTACCGAAGCGCCTCTACGAACGCCTCTCAGCGAAGGACGGCCCCCTGAAGTCCCTCGGCTACTTCGTCGATCTACGCTACCTCTACGTCGGCCAGCCGCATACCTGGCACCTTGGACTGTGGTGGTGGGCGGTGCAGATCCGCAGCAAGGCCCGCAGCAAGGTACTCCGAGAAGCTAGAGAGGCGCTCCTAGGCTGATGGAAGGCCCCCTTCCCGGGAGCAGGAGATTATGAGCACCATCACAGAAAGGCCCACGGACTATGGGGCCCAGGCGCTGGGACGGGTCTTGACTGTACGCGTGAGCAGATGCCGTGTGAAGAGCCGGTGGTGAGGCCAAGATGGTAAACAGGGAAACCCGTCATTGGCTGCTACTAATGGCCCGGTGGGAACACGAGGGCGTCGACGCCGAGGGCGGGTTCCGAGACGAGCACTGATCGAGGGGGTCCTGGAGACAGGAAAGGCACTGTCGCTCTGTCGCTTCTGAGAATAGTCTGAATCTACCGAGGACTTGACGTAAATCTGTCCGAGTTGGAGACCGAGCTATACTGAGCAGTCCACAATACTGGGTATTGACAGCGGGCATATGCTGGGGCAGCAGACAAGTCAGCCTCCACAAAAGGCCTCGGAGCGCGAACTCTTGGTGGACGGTGAGGTCCGTGATTCGTCATCGTCGTCTTGCGGGTCGGCTAGGTAGCCTCGTGGATACTTAAGCTCATGACTCTCCACGCAGCTGTTGGGCCGCACGAGGGCAAAATACTGGGGAACCAGAGATGTACCGTGTCCCGCCAGATCAGATCCCAAGCTGCCGCTGCCGCTGCCGCGCCGCGCCCACCACCTCAGGGCAGCCGAACTACCGTGACCCTTTCCCAAGATGTTCTAGGGGAGGGCACCTATCTTCGTGTGGCCCGTACCGCACTGGGAGCCCCGTCGCATGCTGACTGCAGCCGCCAGGCGCAAGGACAGGAAGGGAAGTGGTGACGGTCGTGTCGACGCCGATCTGAAAATCCGCGGCGCTCCACCGGTGGGGACGCTGGCCCAGGAGAATGGATATACTATGATACTGGAGTTCTTAGCTGGCAGGCGGTGGAGTTTCTGTGTCGCCAATTATATCTCCACGTGGATGGCCCAGTCCCCGCTGAGGGCCCCTTACTATACCCTAGCACGCCTAGTACTGCTCGTATGGTCAGAACTGCCAGTAGCAGTGCCGTGGCCTTCCCGCCTCCATGATCCTAGGCTGCGGCAGGGGGTGCGTTCGTCCAGTGTCCTGCTAGGGCGTGCTGGGGGCCACTGTTTGCCAGGGTGCCAGGGCGGCTGGAGGTTCTAACAAGCCCAAAACACGCTGGATTTCTAGTGGGGGTCCCAATCCTGGGCCGCCCCTGTCCTGGTTTGATTGCTAGTAATTTTAGCACTACCTAGCCACCCGTACTGCTGCTTGAGGCGCTGCCGCCACCAGGATAGCAGGCTACGGTAAGCCTAACGCCCGCCCTGTTCGCCGTGTTGCTTTGCTGATGACGTGCAGCCTAGGCTAACCTGCCCCATGCGCGTGCGACCTGGACCTGAACGTGTCTCCTATTCCCAGCTGAATCTCGGACCTCGACCTCGCCTCCTCCTCCTCGAGCAGCCTCGACGTGTCGCTCGGCCGAGTCACTGACCACCCCCACAGCCAAGCCATCATCTTTTGTCCATCGAGGACCTCGACCTGCCCCCCTTCTGCCTCGCCCTTCCCTGCAATCTCGACTGTCCCGACCCGCGTCACCGCCACCACCTATCCCTCGAACCGCGAGCGAGCTTGCGGCGACAACACCAGCAGCCGCGACCATGTCTGCAACAAAAGACAACCAGCGCGACTCCGGCGAGGAGGACAGGAAGCTCGAGGGCGGTGTCCTCAGACAGGAGCCCGCCCCTCCAGCTCCAGCCTCTGGCGGCCTCCACCCAGCCGTCTACATCGGGTGCGTCCTCAGCTCTCGCTCGAGGATCAGAGCAGGAGGAGGCGGTTGACAGGTGCAATGCTAACCATCACGGCGCAGAGTCTGGATCGCCTGCTCCTCTGGTGTTATCATCTTCAACAAATGGGTCCTTGCGACCGCGAAGTTCAGTAAGGAAATCCATCCTGCCCAACACTCCCGCTCCGCTCTCGAGACGCTTGTCTCGATTCCCGTCCCCCCTTCGCCTCGTCGTTGAAGACGCAGACGCTGACACGAGATGCTCTCGAACAGACTTCCGTAAGACCTCCTGTCCTCGATGACTGGCTCGCCAGGCCGGCCCGGAACACCCCTCACTGAGCCTCCCTCGACTGACGATGATACAGCCCTCTTCCTGACAACATGGCACATGTTTTTCGCCACGGCCATGACCCAATTCATGGCTAGGTTCACCTCCACGCTCGACTCGAGACTCAAGGTCCCCATGAACACCCAGACGTACATGTAAGTGATGGCAGGACATATCTATCTGGTGCAGGCCAGGTGGCGGACCGGTGGGCGGACAGGTGGACGATGCTGACGAGTGTGGGCACACAGGCGCGCCATTGTCCCTATCGGCATTATGTTCAGCTTGAGTCTCATCTGCGGAAACGTCGCATACCTCTACCTCTCTGTCTCGTTCATTCAGATGCTCAAGGTGAGTTGATCCCACCGCGGTTGTGGGCGCTGCAATTGGCATGGGTCTGACAAGCTGGATTTAGGCCACCAATGCGGTTGTCACTCTCTTCGCGACCTGGGCTTTCGGTATCGCCCCGCCCAACATGAAGATCCTCGGAAATGTCGGAGTCATCGTGCTGGGTGTGGTCATCGCCTCCTTCGGCGAGATCAAGTTCGACCTTGTTGGTTTCATCTGTACGTGCTGCGGTACTGGGTCGTACTTGCGAGCTAGCAGGGACTAGGCTAACCCGAAGAAACAGACCAATGCAGCGGTATCGTCTTCGAGGCCCTCCGTCTCGTCATGATCCAGCGCATGCTGAGCTCCGCCGAGTTCAAGATGGACCCTCTGGTCTCCCTGTACTACTACGCCCCTGCCTGCGCCGTCATCAACGGTATTGTCACCCTGTTCGTTGAGGTTCCGCGCATGTCTATGGGCGACATCTACGGTGTCGGCCTGTTCACTCTCATCGCCAATGCCTTCGTTGCGTTCCTGCTTAACGTGTCTGTTGTCTTCCTGGTGCGTGATGTCCCCGCCCTTCATGACGTGCTGGGCCCCGCTAAACATGACCCTACAGATTGGCAAGACGTCCGCCGTCGTCCTCACCATGTCCGGTATCCTCAAGGATATCCTCCTCGTCTGCGCCTCTCTCGTTATCTTCCGCGATCCCGTTACCCTCCAGCAGTACTTTGGTTACTCCATCGCCCTCGCCGGTCTTTGCTACTACAGGCTTGGCGCGGAGAAGATCCAGTCCGCATTCACCGATGCCCGTCTGCAGCTCGGCACCATGCGCCAGAACCACCCTGCACGGGCAAAGGGCGCCGTGGGCTTCCTGGTGTTTGGCGGTATCCTCTTCGGGGCCTACGTGTTCTGGCCCAGCCTGCACATGCCGCCCGTCATTACCACGCCATCGGGCTAAGCATATACCAACCTCAATGAACCGGCCATCTTGGCTGTGCCATGTGGGTTTGGCGTTTTGATGGGATTGGAAGGGACAGAATGAGAAACGAGTCTGACACGGCAAAGAAGGGAAAGGATTCTGGAGCATATGCAGCAAACGGACACGCTGCTCATGGATTTGTGTTATAGACTCACGTTTTTTTGGTCTTCAGTTCACCCTCGTTCAGAGATGTACATTGTCTGGAGAGCCACAGGGGTCTCTGTTATGAAGTGTATGATCGTGGACGGTCTGGCAATTTCCGATGCTCTCGAAGTGCTCGGCTCGGATATTTCTAGACTACTTGCGCCGCTAACGGCTCTTCACTTGATGGGGATATCGGCAGGTCGGCTGTAAATTACGGATGTATAGAATTATTTTTGCTTATATGAAAAATCGAAAGCTGTTTCATCCACCTATGTTCCTACCCTCCCTCAACTCTCAAGGAGTTCATGGAACGATTGCTGCATATGAAGACGGCAGAGTGCTCAGAACCATGATGAAATAGCATTACATGGGTTGCTCTTGTGAAACTTCCAGACATTTTGCGGGGTCAGGCTGACTCGCTTCGAGTAAATAGCAACATTGTTGGCGGCCTTTATAAATCCTGTCGCACCTAAAACTCATTCAGTACCGCCGTGTTTCGCTTCCCGATCAACTGACTTCTCATGGCGACTCAGGCTGCAGAGCTGGACCGCCCTCACAAAGCACAACCCTACAAATATCATAGGGCTGGGTTGTGGACGTAAACCCATCATTGGACGACTTACGCCTGCTGGCTGTCCTCATCGTCGCTCACCTCAGGGGTGTTTTTAGGACAGCAGATCACTTCCGACCGGGACCAGTCCGATCCGTCATCCTCTGCACCAGCGGTGTCCTCGGCTCCAGGCAAGGACGCAAGGCTAGACTCACTCGGGGTGAAGGCAACGCCGCGGCCTCCCTCGTCCCCGGCCGCCTTCATGCCCTGAGGGCCCGCGGAACGCGCCTCCAGCTCCTCGAGAGCCTCGTCGAACTGCCGCCTGGTCCAGCGCCGGAAGCCCGCCGGCATCGTCGGCGCGAGGTAGTGAGGATGGCCGGTCCGCCCGGCGGGCGCGGTGGGCCCTCTGCCGCGGGTGGCCGCCCTGTACCGCGCCAGGAGGCGGGTATACTCCTCCTCCGAGAGCCGCTTGCACCTTAACATGGCCGTCAGGACGGAGAAGCCGTCGTCGCGGTGCTTTCTGGGGGGCCGCGTCCCGTCCAGGCCGCTACCGGTCGCCGTGTCGGTCACGCGCGGGACGCGCCCCGGGGCCTCTAGCAGGCGCCCCTCGCGGGCCCGGGCGAGCCCTATGAGCTCTTTGGTAAGCCTGTCGTCGGTCCAGCCCTCCCTCTTGGATCTTCCCATGATGGACTGGTACTCCATGTCGGTCTTCCGCCCCCGGGCTGCGGAGCTGGTCGTCGTTCCGTTGAGGGGCATGGTTGAGTCGAGGTGGGGAGATGGCACTCTTTTCTAATGGGGCTGTCAGATAAGATATCACGGCTTCAACAAGAACCGGTGATAAAGGCAGCAGATGTAGATAATGGAGAAATTTGGAAGACAGCTGTTCAATATGAGGGCATCTCCAAGGGGTGGCGACGTGTTTCAAAGGGCACTTGCCCGATAGCACACGTGAGGAGGGCCAGCGGCATTTCTCCAATATGAAAGCAGACGACGTTTTAAAAGAAGTGATATTAAGTTGCACGGGGATTTTATCCCACGAAGGAAGTTCTGGGCAGGGTGGAGCGAAAGGCCCAGGCCAGCCACGACTCTCAGCAGCAATACATTCATCAACGCGGGAAAATGCTCGAAGAATAATGCGCATAGTTGAATGATCTTACCATTTTCTTGATGAAAATGTGTCTGGACAACGTTGCGTGAGAAGGTAATTCGTTGTTTAGATGTTGACAGTGGATAGGATCTTATGATTGTGTGGTTGGTAATAGAGGAAAGTTGGAAGAGAAATTTCTCGGGAAAAGACCGCAATGGCCTGAGCAGTCGAGTTCAAGAGGGCCTTGGAATGTTACTGTGGGAAATCGAAGATCTTCGCCCCTATATGTTGTCTAAGCTCACCTCAAGGAGATGCTCGTGCACTTCCCATTGTCATGGGAGCTAAGTGGTCCTAGGGCAATACTGTGGATGGTGATACGACAATGCTCTGACTACACCCGCTGATCTTCAAAGAATCATGGCTGTGTGCCAGCAGGCCATACTAGATGGCTTCAAGGCTAGCAACAAATGCAGTGTAGATCCTCGGAAGTGCAATATTACGACTCTGTAGGTACCGATGATTAGCCACATGCTTGGGGTCCGCTGCAACCAGATACAACAGTAGTCCTTGATGCAGCAAGCCCAAAGTAATTTTTTTTCTCTCAAAAATTGTGTTGACCAAGTGTAAGAATGCCCAATGCTCCTACCTTGATATGAAGGAGAGTTTACAACATGACTAACTAGAGATGTTAGCACCAGGGCTTTTCACATAGAGCTTAAGGCTCTTGAACTATGCAACCTAGCTCCTACTGATCGGCACCTAAGCTCCTCTCCACAAGCATGGCCAGAACAATCCTCCAGCAGCGGCTGTATGCTAAGATATCTTCCCGCTTTGGCCTATGCAGGCACTCAATACTCAAAGGCTAGGTAGCTACTCGCAATACGACTTTTCCGAAATGCGATCCTTCATGCAAGAACTTGAAAGCGTCCATTGCCTGGTGGTTTAAACACGCGATCCACGGCTGGTCTGATCTGGTGCTGGGCGTAGAAGTCACACATCTCCTCAAACCTGTCCCTCGGCCCGTTTAGAATGCCCCTGAGGGTCACTGTCCTCCTAAGGGCGAGCACGTTGATATTAGTCAGGTCACCGTCTGGGTCGTCCTTCTTGCCAGTCACGTAGCCGATGCTGTTGATCACGCCGCCGAACGTGACGCAGTCGAATGATTTGCGCAGTGTCCCAGCGCCTCCGACTTCGAATATGATGTCCGCGCCGTTGCCACCCGTAAGCTCCATGACCTTCTTCTCCCAGTCTGGGCTGTTTCGATAGTTAATGAGATGGTCGGCACCCAGATCTCGGGCGCGGGCAAGCTTCTCGTCCGAGGACGAGGTGACGATGGCTTTGTGCGGTGGATGCTTATTAGCCGCTAATGTTCCGAGTGCAAGAATGCGAAATAGACATTCGGCTTGATGGCTGATCAGGGAAAGGGAGGCACTTACTCGTCGCGCCACTGGCCTTGGCAATCTGCATACCGCTGATACTAACACCACCTGTTCCCTGGATTAATACTATTTCATTTTTACCTCCAGACTGGCCTAGAGGTCGCAGGCCGTTGATAGCCATCCAGGCCGTTACGCCAGCAATAGGGAGACAGGCGACCTCCTCGTCGGTGAGATGGGTGGGCGCCTTGACGAGGCCCGTTTCAGGAAAGAGGCGATAGACCTGAAGCACGCCGTCCTGTGGTAAGCCCAAGCCGGTCGCCATGTGGTGTTCCCTGATTTGGCCCGTCAAATGATGACGCGGTCTGCGGCCTTCCAGGACGAGACGCCGGAACCGGTGACTGCGACCTCACCGCACATGTCCGAGCAGAGGACGAGTGAGTCATTGGGCCCGCCATCGATGGTCTTGTGATGATTGTAGAGCCCCATGGCCACTTGAGCAGTGTTAGCAGGCCCGGTTCCACGTGGTTGCCTCTCGGATGATTTCTGACCTTCCGTGTCGCGGTAGTTCAGGGAGACGGCCTTGATGCGGACGAGGACCTCGCCGTCACCTGGCTTCGGCACTGGACCGGTGGTTTGAAAGATCTTCTCTATACCATCTTGGTGCGTCCGCCATTGACGGTTCACCTCAGCCATGATTCAATCCTTTATGGATTTGTCTGGTTAGGAATGGACAGGCGCGAAAGGCGGGGTCGATTGCAGCTTATCAGATAGAGCTTGCAGAGCTCCTCGGTCCTATCAATTATCTCTGCCACGCTGATAAATCACGGACTCGTTGCGGGGATGGGCATGACTTCGGGAGGTTTAATGCAATGACGAAGTACGGTAATGCTTCCCAGCTCTCTCTTGTAAGGTGAAGATTTATCATTGAGAGTTCTGCCGGACAAATGACCTCATTCCCTCAAAATGGTGGGTCCTAGCAAGAGAGTGGGTCCTGGTTGGTAGGCAGCGTTTGATGTGATTTGAGCTCTACTCGATAATCGACAGTCTTGACATAGCGACAAGACGGTTATAGAATTATCAAAACAGAATTCACCGTCGTGTGATATCAAGTGTCTGTTTATGCAGTTTATGCAATCAATCTAGTAGAATCTTCTCGAGATGCGTCGACCTTATCAGTCCTGCATGGTTTCGGCAGCACTCGAGGGACAGGAAGCATGAGTTGTACAATACATCTTGCAGGGGATCCTGCCTGACCATCCGACTTTGACTAGACGAAACTGTCAAGGAGCTTGGTTCCAGCAATCCTAAATTAGCCCTAAGGCTTGAGAGTTGCGCAGAGATTTTTCTGTCTGCAGAATGCCCTGTTGCAGGATCTACCCGCTGAAACCTTGAAAGCTCTAGCCATGTGCCGAATCATGAGTGGCCGAAGACAGGCAGAACGGGCCTGCCCACAATAGAAGCTACGTCTACTCGGGTCACAGAAGCGTTTTTGCTTCAAACTGATGACATGACAACAGTCTGCCCCATCATAGTAATGCTCGAGGCATATCTTCTTTTCATGGCTGTTGATGACGCTGAAAACGGCGCTACTGTCGATGCTCCGATGCCAGGTCAGTGGCGGTGTTGGCGCTGGAGCGGACTGCGGGCCGGGCCGAGCTATCCACTTTGAGATCAGCCGCACTCCAACATCTGTCCATTGGCGAGGCTGCAGCCCTCATTTCGCCTCATCATGGTCGATCCCGAGGACATTGATATCATCGCTTCTATTCCGCGTGTGATTCATTGACATAGATACAGAATCTTGATGTATGGCCTCAGGCAGCTTTGAAAGCCAGAATCACAACAAAGTTGAGGCCTTGGTGCTAAACAATGCCCAGATTCTGTCGGATCTCAGGCTCTCAATCTCAATTGCATGTGCACGTCTCTCTTCATGACAGGCTGCGGGAATGTGCTCTCAGGCTGCAAGTGGATAGCTTAGGTACTCAGTGTTGAGGCAGTCACGTGGAGACATTTGGCCTTTCTGTGAAAGGATGGGGTGTCGGCGTCATGGCCCTTGCTATTTGACCTGGATGATGGTTGCTCCTTCTTTCCTTTATCTGTTCCCAGCAACGCAACCGAATCTTTGTCTACTCATCCAAAATCTTCACCTTTCCACCTCAAATCATCAGAGAAATCGTGGTGGATCTCATACCCACCATGGCACCTCTACGAAAACTCGTCACCCTTCGCAACGTCACCCAGATCCGCCACATGCGCGGCGCCAAGTACAAGCGCTACGACGTTGCCACCGTTGGTGGGGGCTGGACTGTCGTCGTATACCGCGGCAGCTTCGAAGTCGGCCAGCTCGTCCTGTACTTCGAGATCGACAGCTTCATCCCCGCGGCAAATGGAAGATTTAGCTGGGAGATGTTTGACAGTCTGACCGACTTTCAGGGCCAGAAAGGCTACCACGTTCGATCCCAGATGCTCGACAAACAGATCTCACAGGGGCTCATCCAGCCAGTCGTGACCATGCCTGAGGTCAAGGCCGTGTTGGAGGAGCTGCAGAAAGAGCATGGGATGGAGAGGGGAACAAGGATGGCAATGGAGATGGCCTTCGAAGATATCATTGGTGTCAAGAAGTGGGAGGTCCCGTTCGAGGCACAGGGCCAGATCCTCGGTCGAGCCCCACCATTCTTCCCTCGGCCGGCAAGCGAGCGTGTTCAGAATATACCGGACCTGTTCACATACAAACATCTGAACGAGGTGTTCCAGGTCACCGAAAAGCTCGATGGCGTCTCTATGACCGTCTATCGAGTTGTACGCGGTTCGAAATGGCACCGAGCCTTGCCTGCTGTACCTGTTGGGCCGACCCAAGAGACCCAGAACGCACGCCTTGGCGTGGCCAGCGCAAGCAAGGACCTCGACGAGCGGGGTAACGATATCTACTGGAAGGCAGCCAAGCACCTCGGCCTTCCCGAGAGACTCCATGAGGTCGGTCTCGAGAATATCGCGGTCCAGGGCGAGCTCATCGGCCCGGCCATCAAAAACAACAGCATCGGCTTCCCTGCCACCGCGGAGAACGAGTTCGTAGTGTTCCAGATCTTCGACATTGGCAAGCAAGAGTATCTCCCATCTGTGGAGGTGGTGGATATCTGTGAGAGGATGTCGCTCCCTCACGTGCCCATCCTTGGGTACTTCAACCTGCGTGACTTCGCCAAGAGCTTGGACGAGGTCTTGGCCAAGGCAGAGGGAGTGGGCACAAGGGGTCAGACGAGGGAGGGATACGTACTTAAGAGCATAAGCTCGAGGGATGGATTTGCTTTCAAAGTGGTTTCAAACAAGTGGCTGCTCGAGCAGGGCGAATAACTGCTGCTCTCCGCAGACAAGTCAACGAAGGGGGAGCTGCTGTTCTCAGGTCTTCTAATAACTCGATATTGAGACTGAAGACTACGTGGACCGTCCATAGCAATAGAGAGAATTTGAACGAGACATACATAGGATTGATACTCCGTACCTATGATGCAACGTATTGATCACGAATACACTTGAGCTTACTACTCTACTGAACATCACGAACGAGCGAGTATGGTCTGCCAGAATGACTGGTAAAAACCTTGATTTGTTGAAGTGCTATAGCCTCAAATTACACACACGCCGGAGCGCCGTGCTGCTGGCTATCTCTTTCCAGATCGGAAGGTTGACTGTAGGTCAGTGATGAACACGAGGTGCGTCTACTTAGATGCGACGACGCTTGTCCGGGTTCTCGTCGTTGCCGGTAACGTCCTGGTCGGCGATGTTGAGTTTATTGAAGCCATCTTTGACGTCCAGCTCGAGACGCGCGACGTCCTTCTGAATGCGAGCTACATCCTGCTGAGTACGCGTGATAGTCTCCTTCATGGCCTCGTTGTCATTCACAATGGTGTCCACCTGGATAGAAGTTGCCTTCAGTAGCTTTATGTTGGGTCCATCACCATCCTGAGCGGCATACCGACCGAGGTTGCCAGGGGTGTTGCCGATGATGATTTGCTTCTTTGGGGTAGGCTTCATGAAACGATCAGCGTAGCGCTCGGCCATAGAGTAGAAAGCTACGTATTAGAGGTCAGTCGTGGCTTTTCACATTGGATTGAAGCTAGGATTATATTCTGGCACTTGTGTCACGTACCGTCGTCACGCTCGTTGAGGGGCAGGATATCGCAGGCGACACTGATGGTGTGCTTGAATAGATCAGAGCGCTTCAGGAGGTTGGAGCGCCACTTAGTGACGCGGGTAGCCAAGCGAATGGCAAAGGTGTCGTCAGTGCGCGCACCAAATCGAAGTTGACATCGAGAGATGCCCTGAGACATCTCCCACTCGAGCTTGTCAAGGAGATCGAGAAGGACTTTATTGCCCACGGTAAGGCCGTCAGGGTACGTGATGTGTTTGTTGTTCTCAACCCAGCGGCCACGGATCTTGAGCAGGTACTCGACAAGAGACTTGGTGCCCTGGGCCGTGGGCTTCTCCTGACCGTCGTCAAGCTCAATGCCAGTCTCGTTGCGGATGAGCAACCACTAGGAGGAAGGTAGTGAATGGTTAGCCATTAGCTGTCGACACTCGAGTCTAAGGAGAATGAGACCTTGGAAGACTCACGATCTGCTCACAGTACTCAGGGTCATCAATGCTGTCGTCCTGCACGAACTCGGAGAAGAAATTGATGCACTGAAAGAGAATCACGCCGTTGGTAATCTGCCGCTCGTGGAGCATGCCGCCGTCATTGTAGGTGTAGCTCGCTAGGAAGTTGCGAGCTAAGACAGCAGGCATGCGGTCGCGGTCGGCGGTCTGAACTCCCTTGACCTTGTCGAGAGCCTGGCGGTGCACAGGCCCCAGGTTTAGACCGTCGTTGATGTCACTAACCTTGGGGGGCGCCATCTTGCACAGCTGATGTGCTCTGTAGCTACGTCCCTCGAAGTTGTTGTCGTGGAGAGAAAAGGTGGTTCGGTCGTTTACGAGTGGGCGAGGCGGAGGGTTCAGGTTATATATAATTGGAGGTGCACTTTCGCTGGCTATATCGATAGGACCCACTTTTCACCTGCGAAAGACCCTACTTTGAGTGAAGAGGCACAGTGTGAGCTTTCACCTGGAATCGTGGTCCAGACGTTGGGGAGTGAATGAGACAGAAGTAACTGGCACTGTGCCTTTCGAGACCGGTACGAAGGAGAGCAGCGCTCCAGCCCCACGACACACTGTTAGGAAAGAAGAACAAATCAAGAATTCAGCTGGACGTACCTAGTGGGCTAGTGGATGAGGTGGTGGTGAGATGAAGTTGAAAATGCTGGACAAGCCGCCGTAACGGGGTCCTGTTCTGTTATATCAGCATTGTCACATCGCTCACAAGGACCCCCAGAGTCTTCTTTCTACAAGTAAGGGTGACACTGCGCCCCTCGCGCAACATTGAGTCTTCTGCCTGCGCTATAGACTACGCTTTGGACCACTGTAGCAGGCACAGCACTGAAAAGGATCAGTTAGAGTTACAGTTACAGTTCTCGACTCGAGTCTTGTTAGCGAGGCTTCGCTCATGAGAAGCTGGTGGTTCTGACGCTACTAAAATGGAATGAAAGGTCAAGACACAGGTGTGCTAATGGTGAAGGAGGAAATTCTGAGATGAAACGTTAATTCAATCTCTAGAAGCTTCAACTCTGAGATTGAAAGACGGCAACATGTCAATCTGATTGGCATAGATAGAAAGCCTTGATGGCAGCCATAATGTTGGTCTGACAGATCAGAACAAAGAGACAACGTTGGCTCTATGTTCAAAGACTATCAAGGCATCTTAAACATATTCAACCAGAGGCCTAGGAGGAGTCGACGGTTTAGAGAAATACTATGACGTGATTACTACCGTTGTAAAATAGGAACGAAAGGCTCTATTGCCTAGTCTAGATTTGACTCAGTGAGGTTCCAAACTCAAGACTGCAAATCGATATTCTGACGATCCTTCGTATCTGGTTAGAAGTGAGTTGAAAAGAAGAGAAGGCTATATGCCTCCCACTTCGAATGTAGAGGGGGCTGCGATCCAATGTCGCTCTACTTAGCCCGAATTTGAGGAGGGGGGTGGTCTTTTATAACACGATGACTCTGCACTGCCCATTACAGAAATACTAACATTATAGTTTATTATTCTGTCATTTCGTTAGTTTTCAAAGGATCCTGTTGTATCGGAACAACAGCTACTGTCTTCATGAAGTACAGCGAGGTCGACTCAATGGCTAGTCGCTTACGGAATATCATAGCTAGGAAAAGTGAGGTAAGCTATATAGACAAGAAGTCACTAACGGATTTTGCCGGCCTATAGAGGGCGCGTTGACTCAGGGAAATACTGCAGCGTGATTGTCACCGTTGTTCAGGAACTGACCCAGCCATTGAAGATTCTGAATTCTTCCGACACTGGGACAGGGACCGAGTTCGAATTCGGGCCGGCACTCGTTGAAACCATTCTCCTCCTCCTTTATCTCTTTTTAACTTTTGCTTTTTTCGTTTTATATTTACTTTTTCCCCTCTTTGTACTGCTGCAGATAAGTATTTTGAAATTGAGAACTCGCTGCATACTGCCCGATCAGGCGGCCCCCGCGCCGCAGCATAATTAAGGCTGTCCTCGCCCGTCCCCCTCTTGTACTCTGGACTTCATCCTCTCTCTTCTCGTCTTCGATGTCACCGGGCTTGTCAGGTTTGTTCTAGGACCTAGATCTGCCAGTTCCCCTCTTCTCCCTTCCCCCATTCTTGTGTCTTCCCCCTCCCCCATCCGCGTCGCGCTTACTTCATCTCCCTACGCTCTTGCCTCGGCCTCTTCCTTCTCAACGCATCCTGTTCGACTGCCGATTCAAGCTGCTCCTTTCTACGAGCCTTTAAGAGACGCTCCTCGCTACTGCCATATTCCCGTTTGTCCCTCTTTGCTCTCCGTCTCCGCTAGAACCTTGCACCTACTCAACCACTCACTCTCTGTCTGTAAGGCTTCCTGTTCTAGGGCCCGCCATCTGGACCCGCAGCGAAAACTGCATAGCCTGTCTATGATGACCTGTCGCGAGAATACTGCAGTTGAACAGGGCATGAACCTGCGCTCGCGCTAGCGACAATGGTCGTCCTCTCTTGCATGATGCACCCTGTCCAGGATCTTCTCGCCTGCTGGCTGGGTATACTGTTAGCTGCGAGCCTGAAATTGGCATCTTAAACAGGCCTATCTACCTGATACGCAGCTTTCTTTCGTCTGCAAGTCCGATTTCGTATCTGCTCTTATGGATTATGCGGCCTCTATGCATCGCTTGCTAGTGCTAACAGCTATTATCGTTCCAGCAGAGCGAGCATAAGAGCCCTGTCCTTGGGTGCCTGACATCCGCCCCCTTTCTCCCTATATCTGCAGCTTGGACGCCTCTCTGCTTGCAATCGGACCGATTGCTAGTGCTGCTCCCTGTGGGAGACTTGGGTCTAGGGACTACAAGATATCAGCTGGGCAAATCTCCGTCTCGAGCAGTCCAGAGAGGGGGAACTGATCTGGCTAAAGATGGCATGAGAAAGGACCAGTTAGTTCTGGAGATAATGTGGCCTCGGCAGGTACTGTATGGGAATCAGCTTGTGATCAGCGATCTATGCCTGACCAGGCCTACCGTAAGGCAGATACGAGCTGGGATCCTGACTAGTGAGACAAGACGGTAGCATATATGAGATAGGCAAACTAGGCTGTTGCCTTGTTGTTAATATTGCCGAGCAGGTAATCTGTTCTACTGAGCGCCTGAGGATATCTGGGTGGATTTGGCTCAGTCTTTTATCTGATTGCTCTCGGTAGCACTGGAGCTTCACTGCGAATCATAATCTTGTCGGCAGATCTTGAGAGCGAGAAAAGCTGTTGGTAGTGGTTCAGGAATGAATTCGGCTCCAGCTGCAGCAGTTGTAACTGGTTTGTTGCTAGAGAATATTTCTCAGGATTTGGGCCAAATGGATATGAAATAATATTCCTCTAGTAACACCGAGTACTATGCTTCACGGCTATATATTTGTAGTGCATCTTGTCATTTTGACTACTTAGCAAAGACTCATATAGTGGCCAATGTTATTTCCCTGTTGATATATCTGTCCTCTAAACCAAAAGGAATGGAGGACTGCTCTTCGAGCTGGTGTAATCAACTGTTGTTTTATAGGGAACGAACGAGTGTATATTGAAGCTTGACGAACTGAACTATCTGGAAGAAAGCCGCCCTTATATAGAGGGCCCTCTGGCCCTCTGAGGGTCTGGAAATACCGCTTATCTTTTCCCCTGGCCCATTTGCC
This sequence comes from Chrysoporthe cubensis, assembly GCA_001282315.2. Lineage (NCBI taxonomy): Eukaryota > Fungi > Ascomycota > Sordariomycetes > Diaporthales > Cryphonectriaceae > Chrysoporthe > Chrysoporthe cubensis. The sequence continues at coordinate 538,697 of LJCY02000003.1, read as the reverse complement.
TTTCCTTTCGACCGATAGAGTTTGTTGGGCATCGATCTTTCCTTTTCAGAGGCCAGCGCGGTTTCCTAAATAGGAAACCGTGATGGCGATCTGGAGGTTAGCAGACCAGGGAGCCAGAGAGGGTGCCTGAGAGCCTTGTCAATATTCAACATCAACACGTCCTGACAGTATTTGGTAACGTTAAATTACACTCTTCTGGTAATAAGACTGCCACTGGGTTCTCTGCTCTCACAATACCGCGCCCTATTTGCAGAGCAGAGTGACATAAATCTAGTTTGAAGAACACCACATTTAATGGGCTTAACTCTTTTCTAAACTATATAAGCACTGTTACAAATGAAAGAATGACGCAAAATAAAGAAATAGGCTGCTCTTAGTAGAGGATAGTCAAATATAGTTTTGCTCTTTTCAAGTGCGGGATAACAACTTTCAAGGTGTGCTTAAATTGAAAAGTTATGTTTAGAGTTTTATAAGCAGAAAACTTTTATTTATATCGTCAAAAAGATCGCAGAAAGGATAGTATAAAAAACTAGCTAACAGATTTTTTCATCTTCAGTAGTCCGCCTTCTCATCTCATTAGCAGATGGCTTGTTATATCTTCTGTCCGAATCCGCTTGCTTGTCTTTCCTTGCCTGATCTGGACTTCTCGTGCTGCTTCCGGTGCTGTTGCCTGAGTTTCCAAAACTTGAGGAGGCAGGTTGATTGACTTGCACACGCCCAAAGTCGCCATTCATAGCACCAAAGCGGCTGCTATAGCGATCTTTCGACAGCTTCTGAAGGCTTTCATCCGTCATCGAGCCAACCAGCTGCGCTGATCTGTTCTTAGCCATCACCTTTCGAACATCAAAGAGGTCCGCGAGAGTAGTGATCACAACCTGGTCGGTGTCGTCCTCCGCAAGGACCTCCCCAACAGTGTGTATCTTTTGACGAGACACCTGATCAGATGCCTGTTTACATACTTCCAAACACTGCTGTGAGATATTGATATCTTCCAGCAGTCGTGATCTCTGGCGGTCGTTGTCAGATCCCTCATCCCCAATGATGCTATTTAGCCGGTGTTGCAGTCGTCCGATGGTTTCCACGAACTTGTCCCGATATTCGTTGAACGTTTGGCTTGTCATGCGCTGCGCCTCAAACTGGGCTTGCACAGTATCTGCTTGCACGTTGGCCCTTGGGAGCAAAGATGGCTGCTGTTCTTGTAAAGCCTCGATGTAAGACATGGCGTCTTGACAAATGTGAAGACATTGCTTGGTTACTGCTTTTTCGTCTTGCAAATCGGTGGTTGTCTGTGAGCTATCTGTGCTGCTTGTTCCAAGGCCCGCCAGCTTCTCATCGATGCGTTGAAGGTGGATCTCGAGATTGTAGGCGGTATCCTGTATCATCTCGCTATATCGCTCGAGAAGTTCGTTGGTGACTTTGGAGTGCTGCCTACAAATTGATAAGTCAAAGCCTTACATGGGTCGAATCGACGGCTTACATAGTAATCGTGCCTAGGCCGACCGTGATTGTGGACTTGTAACCTGCGAGAGTGTCCATGAAGCCATTGATGTCACTTCTCATGAATTCCATCTTGGCCCAATCTCTGAGCCCAGTCTTCGACTTTCCGCCGCCGAATCTTTCCATGGCGTCCTCGAAGTCGTGACATACTTGGCTGCATCGACTAATGGGACCCTTCAGAAGCGTCAGTATTGGGGTGTCGCAATCGATAGCTTCCTTTAATGAGCTGAGAATCTTGATGAGATCGTTGAGCTCATCGTAGAGCTTGCCTAGCGTCTTGTCGCGATTTTTGTAACGTTGCACGACCGCACAAAGCGATGTGGTGGACTGAATGGCCGCCGTAACAATAGCTAGCACCGACACACCAATGCTCAGAGGATCAGCCATGTTGAAAACCTAAAGCTACAAGTTCAACTCGGTGAATGGTTGGGTAGTTCTTCATTGCGGGGTTTAAGTAGACCGGTCCTTCGAGTGCGAGTTCCCCGCGTTCCGGCCTAAATGACTTTGATTGGTTTCTTTGGCGCCAACTGCTATTGCCCGCATTCCAGACTCTGGTTGGTTTATCTGGCGCCGTGTGCTGGTGTAGCTCCAAACATCGGTGGAGACTGTAGTAGTTTAGCACTCTTGGGCCAATGAGATACTAAGTAGATGCTCGAACCGTCGAGTCAGAATCTAGGCGCTTAAGGATGACGCCCCTTTTAAATCCACAGCCTGATAAAATGCCCCTCCCCCCTCATTCCAGGAATCGTTACAAGGGACACCCATCGTGACTCTACAACCGCACAACATGGCTGAGACTATAGGATTAGCCTCTGGTCTATTGACTCTTGTCGTCTTTGCTTTCGATTCAAGCCTTTCTCTTTACAAGACAATCGAAAGCTTCCAGACCTACCTGTCGCGCGTACAAGAACTCATAAAAGAGCTCGCGGCGTTAAACGGGGTCATACGCCCCCTCCAGGAGACTGTCGATGCCGCACCTAACGCCGCACCTGATGCCGCACCTGACGCCGCCCCCGACGTAGATCTCTCTCCGCTCAAGCTTCCTCTTCTAGAATGCGGAAAATCTTGCAGAAATTCGAGAAGAAATTGCCGCGTCATCAAGTGCGGTCCAGCGGCGGTCGAACGAGCTTTCGGAGCTGGGCTACTTTCAGATACAGAGGCGACAACATCGACGAGTTCAGACGGCTTATAGCTGGGTACAAGCTGACTATCTGTGTTGCCCTCGCCCATGCGAACCTGTTGGTAACCCCTGTTCTCGCAACATCGTTTACGCACATAGCCTCTATTGACTCCGAGATGCTACTAGTCGCAAATCCACAGGTACTCTCGAGAGCCTCGAAACCTGTGAGACACTCATTCGTACTGCTAAGCAGGACGTGGAGGAATGTCTTGCCAGCATCGACGAGAAGCTTGAAGACGCAATTGGTCGAACAGCGACGGAGACTTCTGAGGCTGATGCTCTAGAGCTGCGGCGCATCAAAGACGAGCAGCTCAGCATCCAAAAGTGTCTCCAGATCTGTGTCCAGTTATCCCACCATATCAGCCAGATCCAAATTACGATGAGGAGCGATGAGAGCGCCTCCAAGTCCAAGACTCGGGCAATGTTACAAGGGCTCATGTGAGGGCTTGGAAGGGTCTGTCTTTATTTAACGATAATTGCTAAGGGGTCTAAGGAAGGCTTGAGGAGCCAGGTTCTTCCTTGGTCCTAATAGTCCCTCCCGTCATACTTATAGAACGACGAACCCAGGCTGATGCCTTAGGCCTCCGCTGCACAGCCCCTCCTGTATGCGATTGGCTTCCTTCTTATGCCGTTGGGTGGGCCTGAGGATGCCCAACGGCGCGTAGCTCGCGAGGCTCGGAACCTAACGTACTGACAACCTCCCTTGGGTGTTTGTGTAACAGACAACCTGTCTGAGAGGATAACCAACCAAGGTCTGGAGGACTGTAAGAATAGCCTTGCCATCACTGCCGCCAAGCTGGAATCTCTCATGAGCCAGTCCATGGACCAGTTGGTGCAGCAATGCAAGAACGGAAAAGCTTCCGAGAATGAAATCGCTGATATTGCGAGACTTCGGGAAGAATGGCAGACTGTTCATCAAAGCATGGGAATCTGTCGCCAGGCAGAGACTAGCGTAAGGGAGAATATTAGCGTCATCGAGAACTACGCTACTGGCGACGCGTTGCGGTTCATGGTTTCGACAGATGGGAATAAAATACATGGCAAGAATCAAGGTCTAGGGTGGAGAACGAGACAGATCGGTGGCCACCTCAGCGAGGTCACGGTGCAACAGATTTCGAAGGACATAGCCGTGCTTAAGATTCAGAAAGTCGGCGATGAAACGAGCACTTCGCACCACTCCACTACATCTCGCAACGACAAGGATCTGGACAGCCAGCCGACTGCCGAATACAAGGGCCAGTATGGACGAGGTTATAGGCTCGTTCCCAAACTGCCAGAAAATATGTCGCCGCCTCAGCAACCATCCAGCAGGAAATAAAGCCGTCAATGTATTGCTCTGCTAGAGCAGCTCATTTGAAACCGAAGCTACAGGACGGAATATAGAATAGTGTCGGTACAAAATATAATCCCTCAAGAACACTGTTTCAAGTAATTAAGAGGCATCGACGGTGACCATGGATGTCCAGGGTGCATTCGACGCGCTTCTACCGCGACGACTGTTCGCACGGGTGCGTACTCAGGGCTGGCCGATACAGCTACTACGCTTCATACAACATTTTCTCAGCCGGAGGCACATCAGGGTCCGCTTGGATGGATACACAGGCCTGGTCCAGCGCGTCAGCTGTGGGACCCCTCAAGGCTCGCCACTCTCGCTAGTTCTCTTCCCAACTTGGCATATTCGCAATATCTTCATGCTAGTTAGCGATATTTCTGATAGGATAGAATAAGTAACAGCTTCCCTACTTCTTCGGTCTTCGTAAAATGACAACAATATTAATCTTGGTATTATCAGCATATTCAGGCATTAAGAAATGAATTTTCTTGAGCTGCTTGTAAAGAGCTGCATGCTGTACAGGTATAAGGAATCTTGGACGTTTTGTAATCTGTATTACAGCTTCTTGCTGCATAAAGCGCTAAATGAAGTCTCTATGGTAAAACTGGCTGTTATTTGCAAGCAACTGAGAGGGGCGATACAAAGCTATAAGAATAATGCTTAGTATCAAGGGCTGACTCTGGCGGAAAGGTTCTACAAGCTGAGAGCAAGGAGCAAAGAGAGGAGCTGTCATCTTATATCGAACAGAGCTGGAGGACAAGATTAAGTACCAGATTGTAGTGCATTCTAAATTTGCATACTTTTGGAAAATGACGCTGTCAGAGCCTAGAGCATAGTAGGGGCGGCACTTTCGGACGGGCTCAGGTAGTAAGACGTACCAAATACCTAGCAGTATCAGCGCCGCTCGCTGTTAAGAGGCCCGAAAATGGCACCACGGGCCAGCCAAGCCAAATACGGCAGCCACAACAGCGACTTCTCTACTAAACCTGTAATTGCAGATTATTTTCGTAAAACCTGTATGAGGCTGCTAGCTGCAATTAATGGCCATTCGCTTACGTAATATATTGGTTGGGGAAAGTGGGGTCATACTGGCTATATAGATGAAAAGTTGCCAGAGCATTTCTCCCGACACATAAGGGGCGCTTTGGCCCGAGGGGAATACTGCGACGTGAATGCCACCGTTGTTCAGGAACTATCCCAGCCATTGAAGAGCTTGAATTCTTCCGACTCTGGGCAAAGGGACCGAGTTCGAATTCATGTCGGCACTGATGAAATTTATCCTCCTCCTCTGTTATCCTCCTTCATTAATTTTTGCCCTTTTTCGTTTTCCATTTGTGTGCTCTTTTTTCTTTCCCTTCAAACTGGCTGCAGATTGGTAAGTCATCCTCGTAGAAGCGGTGGCAGGCTGCCATCTACCTGGGCCAGCCTCTGACGGCGCCAGATCTGAACTGTTGCCTAGAGCAAAGTGACTGAGAGCTGAGCCGATGCCTGGGATGCCTTTTCGTTCCTACAATGTAGCAGGCCTGTCAGACATACTCGTTACCACAGACAACATCGCCTATCCCAACACGCCTTGATGATGGCTGAAAATCCCGTCAAGCAAGCTTCGGCGTTATTGTGCCCATTGATAGCAAGTACCTCCATTCGACGTTATAATTATCATCTACGAGCCTAACTAACGCTGTCGATAGGCAAGCAATACGAGTCACCTAGAGCGGAACACGACTTTGCCCTCCGATTATCAGAACGAGCAGGAGGCTAGGAGGGATAAGATCGTCATACGCCCGGGCCTGGCCGTAAGGCCAAAGCCAGCTCAAACGCCTACATGATAGTCAAACAATGGGAAGATGATTGGTGGCGTTCTTTCTCGCCAGTGAGCTATGCGAAGGCGGGTCGCTGATGGGTTTTGCTTCGAGGGACAGAGAACCAGGCGTGCGTCAGGTGTGCTATGTCTCAACATTAGCAGCCGCGGCAACATTGGGCAGGACGGAAGAGGGTGTGATCTTGCTGTCGAGAGAGATGGAGGAGGGGCCTATATCAATGAGGATCCTGTTCCTCACGATCAGGCCAAGGCCATATTGGACCCGGCCCTGTAGCTCGGTGCCATTTGGCGAGGTGCAGTCGTCGTCTCTTGAGCTATATGTCGAGGGAACGTGTCCAATCAGCAATGATGCTGCGGTGGTCCAAGGTGAAGTGGGAGCCGCCCTCCCATAAACCCGTACGGGTGCTCCTGTCGATAGAAACTTGCGTCATGTGGGCTTGTATTCAGACTGAGCAAGTGGCAGATATTCAATCCCACTGCTGGTGTCTCTCATTGTCGACTTCAAAGGGTAGGTGCTTGATTCGGCCCAGTCCTCTGCCATAGGTGCTGAAGCATGTTACCTCATCATCGATGAACACAGGATGCGTTGTGAGCTCGACGGTGATGGGCGGCAGCACCCCACCTGCTTGTCTACTTCTGGATAGGTGATACAATTTGGTCTGGATGTCTCCACATATCCCAAATTGACGTTGAAAATGACATCCTTCCTTCGTGCTTACAGAGACAGAACCTCTACGGAGCTACTGCTTGCCATATGGTCTACACTGTCAGCGGCGCAAAGCCAGCCACCTCCCCCCCCCAAAGGCCCGATGAGCTTCCTCCCGGGCCGGGGCGGCCGAGTCACGGACGCGTCGGCCACCAGACCCCGCGAGGATGACGACGACGGTCTGGCCACCGCGATGGCGGCAGGGGCACAGGCGAGCCGAGCCTCGATCGCTGCTGGGGGCCGGCAGGCCTAACGCGAAGAAGCAGGAGGTCGAGGGGGCCTCTACGCGAAGGCCAGACCCAGGCCTCCCGTCCTCCCACCGCGTGGTAAGATCGAGCCCACCACCACCGGCAGCACCCGCCGACGGAGCCGACACGACGGTGGTGGGTTGTAGTGGGATTGCCTCGCCCCGTGCGATAGGTATGGTGTGCAGCAGGACGCGGGACGAGCCCCTATCATGCGCGTCAGCCTCTCCCCTGCTGGCGCTGCCGGCGCGGGTGGGCGAGACCGCGTCTCTGCGAAACGCAGGCGAGATTGTGCGCGGCGGAGGACTGTCTTGGTTGAGGGAGGTGCCATTCCCCGTCGAGATCCCACAACGTGGCACAGGTCTATTTATGTACATGCAGTAGCATCGTCGCCACCTCATGAAACACCACGTTGGCCGCCGCGGTGCCCACCTTGCGGTGCCAGCAGGCCATCCGGCCTGGAGCCCGTCGAGATACACATCGACATCTCTGGCTGGAGGTCTGGGCCTCCTGTGTGCCCCCACGCCTCCGTGCTCTATCTACATTGATCGGCCTCGCGGACGGGTCGGAATCTTGAAGGGTGCCGTGCGCAATGCACCGACTGCGCCTGCAGCAGCATATTACCGCGAGGCTACGGCATCCCCTGAAATTTCTCCCGCGGCGTGGCGTCGGCATAATCTCAGGCTGCGACACGGCCACGGGCCTGGGACGACCAGCTCTGATAAGCCGACGGGAGAGGTGGCGCGTCGTGTTGGCCCGAGGGCGCGAATGGGAGGCCACCGTTCCCTCGCAGAGCTCGTGGGCCTGTGTACTAAGTAAGGGACTGCAGGCTAGAGGAGAGCCTGGCACGGGTGATAATCTAGCTCAAGGTTGGCTGCTACGACAGCCGCTACGGTCGCCCTCGGTTTAATTCACATTGGACGAGAGCACGGACGGCGTTGCGGGCGTGTCTGCGCGTGTGACGTCAGGTCTATCTCTTGTGTGCTCGCGACGCATCTCCATTGCTCCATCTGGGCTCGGTGGCCATGGTCCACGGGACCAGGCATGCCCTGTGGGCCTCGTCTTCTCTCGACCACAGCAGCAGCAGCAGCACGGATACAACGGGACGGATATACGGCGGGGCACAAACATCACCATGCAAGTGGCAAGGTCGCCTGGGCGGCCCACGCGGCCCACCCATGCGGGAGCATTTGTTCGGACCCCGAATTTGGCTTTAGAGTTATCATTCAGTCCGCGCAGGGCCGGACAATATCTGACAGGGGAAGATGGGCCACCCTCTGCGCTCGCCCCTCCGCCGCCCCCTTCTTCTCCTCACCGCCCACGTCCGGTGCTCTAGGCTCGTTGTGGAAGCCCGGCTGCCGAAGCCCACCTGTTCGTGCAGGGGCGCGGCCCGCAGTCAGATACCGAGGCTGGGCGTCATGCATGGCGCAGCAGAGGCGCATCAGAGGGGCATCGACGATGAGCCTCCGTCTGGGTGGCAGACTTCAGAGACAGTGTTGTCTCAGGGACCGCAGCGCCTGAAACGAGCGTTGTGTCCGCATTTGTGATGGTGCTGGTGGTACAACGTGCTTTGTTATTAATTATAATGTAACAGTGATGATCATCGGCGCGTGGCTCTGCACCGCAGCCGTGTCTGGGCCCGACATGCCTTGGCTGCCCTCCTCAGACATCCGACCTCTTTGCCGCCCCAATGACCGGCGCCGGGGCCAGGCTCCCTCCCGCCCCGGGCACAGTTCCGCCAGCAGGCACCTGCGGCGGTGGCGCCGCCAGGGTGCTCCGGTAGAACCACTGCGCAAACTTCACGGCCGGCTCGTCGATCCACCTCGTGACCATCTCCGCGCACCAGAACGTGACGGGCAGCAGCACCAGGTGCGGCAGCAGGAACGACACCTCGAGCCCCAGGAGCCCCGTCTTGGGCAGCGGGAAGCGGTTCACCCACCACGGGATGTTCTCCAGCTGCGCCTGGCCGTTGGCCCCCGCCCAGCCGACGGCGGTGTAGAGCCTGTCGCCGAGGGTCCAGAGCACGGGGCCGTGGACCAGGTAGAGCGCGTACGAGACGCGGCCCAGGTACTGGCAGAAGCGGGTCTCGAAGAAGCGGCGGAGCCACGGGAGGCGGGGCACGGCCGAGATGAGGAAGGAGGCGGCGAAGAAGAGGTAGAACCACTTGTAGTCGAACACGGCCTGGGGCTTCAGGAAGGAGAGGTAGTACCAGCCCCGGTTCTGGCGGAGGAGGGCGGCGTCCGTCGTCTGCGAGGGGATGCCGCCGAGGTAGATCGCGATGACGAGGAGGTGGTAGTAGATGAATTTTTTGTACGGCGACAGGCACGTGAAGAGGCGCGGGAGCTGGTTCTTGGCGGCAAGGAGGTCGAGGTCCGCGAGGAACATGCCCATCATGAAGAGCGCGCAGTACCACCCGTCACAGATGTACATGAAGTAGTACATGAGCCCGACCGTGCACCACAGCCGCGCGCGCGTCGTCAAGCGCGAGAAGGCCAGCAGCACCGTGTAGATGACGATGGAGCCCTTCATCTCGACGGGTATGCTCCACAGGTGAAAGTTGTAGGTGAACCAGGGCTCGCCGCCCGCGTTGAAGACGAAGCTGAAGTTCTTGAGCTCCGCGTACCACCACCACAGCTCGTCGCGCATGTTGCTCTGCTTCCTGGCGCCGTGGATCCACAGGCCGCCGAAGGCGTGCCAGGTGAGCATGTAGAGGAAGGTCGTGACGGCCAGCGGGATGTACAGGCGCATCCACCGCCGGAAGAGCTGCGACGCGAGGTTGTCGGCGAGCTTGGTCTGCTCGCCCGCCTGGATGAGGCTCAGGGGCTTTGTCGACAGGACGTAGCCCGAGATTACGAAGAAGGCCGCGACCGCAAAGTGGCCGCCGTTGAAGAAGAGCCGGATCCCGTGGAAGTTGGTGAAGCGGTACTGCCCCTCGAAGCCCCAGGCGTTCTCGATGATGCGGCCCTCCCGCGGCTCGTGTGCCCAGAGCTCATGGTGCTGCCAGTACACCAGGAATGCGGCGAAGCCTCGGATCCCATCCAGGTAGGCCGTCGGCCGCAGCGACTGTGCTGGCGCGCCGGCCTTCGATTTCGGCCACACTGCCGACCGCAGGCGCCTGAACGCCCAGGTTGCTTTCGGCGACTGCAGCAGCGTGGGCGAGGCCAGCTTCAGATCCGTGAGCTTTGGTGTCTTCCACGCGTGCTTCTCGTCCCAGTCCAGGTGCTGGACGTCCTCCCAGTCCTTGCCGTCCAGGATACCGAGCCCGTGGTGTTTTGTCGCCATCTTCTCGTCTAAGCTGCCCCACGCTGATGATGGGAAGCTTGAAGCTGGCGACTGCGCTAAGCGGCCAAACCCCAGGTCCGAGGTCTGGATCGAAATCGGAAGAGGCGGTGGGTCTCTCCCAGTCCGTCTTGTTGACAAGTTCTCAAGAAACGATTTCATGGACGCCACGGGAACTGCACATCGAGACGTTCGGTCCAGCCAGGCTGATTTAGCGGTGGTATCACTCAGCGGCCACAGCCCACGATCCGGTCTTGCGGACCTGATTAGCAGCAGCTGTCTTCTGGGGAGGCGTGAGCTTGTCGGTAAAGCGTGCCGCCCGGATGCTTAGACGTTTGTTTAGTGTTCCTTCGATCCTCCGTTGGCGCCAGGCTATTGAGTTGTCACGCGCAGCTGGGACAGGTCGTCGAAGCGTCGGTCGCACAGGTCGAGGTCGCCCTCATCCACTTTCACAAGCCAGCCTTCCAGCTCGGGATCACCACAGTATTGAGCAGATCCCTCCTCAGCGCCGAGGTCGAGAGCGGTGTTGGAGTGAGGCATGCGGGGAGCTCTGCGGGGGATATACCACATACAGCACACCGTCAGCTCAGATGAGGCGGGGAACCCTGGCAGATGCAGGGAAAATATGACATCCCAAGGGAGGATACGAAGGGGGTGGTCTGCGTGACTCGACGACAGAAGGCCCTCAATTCCTGTGTGACGCTGATCGGCGCCGGAGACACAAGCCTGGTGAGGCTAGGCTTGCACGACGCAAAAAGACAGGTCTCGAGTAATTAATTAGAAAGCGGCTGGCCGCCGATGACAACGGGTAGACCGGGTCGGAGCGCCAACTAGTCGGACGGCCTCGGGGAGGCCCAGGCAGTGAGGGTCAGGGCGCCTCGCAAAGGCAGCCCAGATTGGAGGGTATGACGTCCGTCTGCAGGGAGTTGTGGTGGCAGCGTCGCAGCGTCGCAGATGCAAGATAGAGAGAGGCAAGGAGGGCAGCAAGGAGGGCACCGCACTCACATGAATGATAATGCACTCCTGCTATCACGGGGCAAAAGCAACACCTGAAACCCTGTCGAAGCAGGCCTGCTCTGGCCCGCGTCTGCGCAGCAGGACTGTAGCGCTGTAGGTACTAAGTAAGTAGATAGTAGATAGCAGGTCGGACTTGGACGGCCATGGGTGACGCAGCATACCAGCCCGGGTTTCGGGAACAAGTTGTCGAGCACTGCAGAAACAGGAAGGTCAGAAAGCAGACGGCGACGCAATGTCGCCAGAGCCCACCAGCCGCCGGATCCCGCCGCACAAGGAGCAGCTGGCTGGCATGGAGCATGGCGCATGGAGCACAGAGCGGTGCCGCCGTGCGTCCGTCACACAGCAGCAGCAGCAGCAGCAATCAACCCGAGGAGGCTCACATGCACGAGCTGGCTACAATACCGCGGCTGTCCAGGGCGGCTTTGCAGGGCTGAGGCCGATCAGGACCGTGCGATTGGCCTGGCGCGCCTGGCTTCCCCGGATTTCCCCAGACGCTGCCACTATTTGCCAAACCTCTTAGTCGCAACGTCTCGCTAGCCCCGAGCTTGGCCTCCTGAGGGCCGCCGGACCATAGTCACTGGACCTGACTACCCACGATCAGGGCGGGAGGACAGGACCCGGCGGAGCGGCCGTGGGAAGCAGGGCGAGGCCAATCAGTGCGCGCGGTGCGTCCCAATCGGGGGTGATCGCCCATGGCATGCCTGCATGCCCCCTCCTTGTGGATACGCGCCCGGCACTAGACGACGCCGTGCCGACTGGGGCCGTCGGCTGGGAGGGCCAAGGGGGGCCAACCTGCTCGATCGAATATTCGAGCTGCAGCTGCAGGAGCACATAGTCCCCGTTCCGCGGACATCGTCAGGCCCAGGCCTGGGGGGCAGAGGTGTTCCATCGTGTGGCGGGGTAGGTGGTGGATGATCGCCGGATTCACCCCTCCTCCGGCTTGCATGTGCTCGGAAAGCGACCACACAGGACGCGCACGACGGAGAAAAGGGCGCCTGTCGCGGACCTGCGGTGGGCCGTGGGCACGTCGTGACTTCACTTCGGTGCGATGACAGACAGCAGCACCACGGGCTTCTCAGCACAGGCCGCTGCACCTCGGTGCCCCCCCCCCCTTCTTCCCACGACAAGACCTGGCAGACCAAGATATCGAGGCAAGGTACCAGTCACCCTAGTCCGACCTTACAACAAGGCGCAGCAGGGTCGTACTTGGGCACCGGGATCCAGGGCTCGCGTGAATAATCGCCATTGTCGACCGGATACCCTAGATTTCCCGGCCTAGTCATCACCATGTGCCGTGCGCCGTGGTTCGACCTGTCTGGCAAATCAAGGACCCGGGACAATGCTGCTTCGGTGTGGGAGGTGTCTCAAATCGATGATAAGTGTATGGCATGCTCAGCCTCCGGGAGGTGCTGCAGGCAAGCAATGTCGCCATTCGCCAATTGCATTGGTTGACGCAGGAAGCCGTAGTACGTCAGGTCGGTCCGGAGGGGGTGTGTGCGGCTGGGGTCGTACCACATTGCGTAGTATTTTGTCCATGTGGCTGCGTATCTACCTCGCCGGAGCCAGGAACGAGACGCCGCACCCTGCATGCTCGTCAGCTACAGAGAGCCTTGCCTGTTGAGGAAGGCTGCCGACGCGATATGGCGAAATCTGGGGTAGCACCCACGCCGAAATGAAGTGGTCCTCCCCGGTGCTGGGAGGGTATCTATGATGTGAGGTTGATCACCGCCTCCCCCACCCCGTCCCCCTGTCCGATTCTTCCAGAGCGTCGTATCTTTTGTAGCTGGAATATCCCGTACCCTCGTGCCCTCTTGTCCGCTTGTTCCACCATCTCAAAGTTTGGTTCTCATAAGCTGTTTTTCCCCCGACTAGCACAGTCCTGCCCTACAGCAGTCCCTGCCGAGAGGTGACACCACAGCAGCCGCCGACATGGACGAAGAGAAGGGCCAATTTAGCACAAACACGTCCCCTATCCGCGGGCCATCGCTCAGGCATAGCTTCAGCATGCACTCGCCCGCGTCCTCCTCGTCACCACGGTCCTCGGTGGGGACATGGTCGCCGGCCACCCCAAACTTCTCACACAAGTTCAGAAACCGCGTCCCAACACAGATGAGACGGGGTATACCCATATATCTGGCCTGTGTCTTCCTCATCCTCCTCATACTCAACGCCGACCTTCTCACGGTGGCAGTGCCCAAGGGGGGCAGCCCGGTCTTCAAGCGCGGAGGGACCCAGAAGCAGAGCGGCCGCGCAGCAGCACCCGGGGTGCCGATAGCACAGGGCTTCCCGAAGAAGGTGTGGCAGACGTGGAAGGTTGATCCCCTGCAGTTTGAGGAGCGCGACAGCTCGACTGCGAGGACATGGCTGCAGAAGAACCCGGACTTCCGTTATGAGGTCCTCACAGATACCAACGATATGGGATACGTGGAGCTGCACTTCGGCCCGGCTGGCCTCAACCGCCCCGATATCGTCGAGATGTACAGGAGCATCACCGCGACGATCATCAAGGCGGATCTCTTGCGATACATGGTCATGTACGCCGAGGGCGGCGTGTACGCGGACATCGATGTCGAGGCACTGAAGCCTATCTCCCGATTTATTCCGGACCATCGTTACGACGAGAGTGACATCGATATGGTCATTGGCGTGGAGATTGACCAGCCACAATTCCGGGACCACCCAATACTGGGGAGGAAGTCCCAGTCATTCTGCCAATGGACGTTCATGGCACGTCCGAGGCTGCCAGTGATGCTGCGGCTGATCGAAAACATCATGAGCTGGCTGGACGGTCTCGCAAAGGAGCAAAACGTTCCCGTCTCCGAGGTAGTGCTGGACTTCGACCAGGTCATCTCGGGCACAGGCCCCTCCGCCTTTACCGAGGCGATCATCGAGCAGATGAACCTCGACCGCCCCAAGGGCACTGCTGAGATCACTTGGGATCGCTTTCACGAGCTCGATGAGTCGAAAATCGTGTCGCGGGTCCTGGTCCTCGACGTCGAGGCCTTCGCCGCCGGGCAGGGCCATAGCGACAGCGGGAACCACAACGCCCGCGGCGCCTTGGTCAAGCACCACTACCACGCCAGCAACTGGCCGAGTCGCCACCCACGGTTCAACCACCCGGCATATGGCTCAGTCGAGCAGTGCAACTGGGATCCAGGCTGCGTGGCCAAGTGGGATGCGGACACGGCGGCCTTCGCACTTCTGAATGAGGACGAGCAGAAGAACTTGATCGAAGTGATCCAGCGGGAGCAACAGGAGTTGCTGGAGAGACAGGAAGCTTTCCTCAAGGCATTGACCCAGCAACAAGGACAACAGCCCCTGCTCTTCGAGCAGCCGCCAGTCGCGCAAGAACCACAAGCGCCCATTGCCGAAGTGAAGCACCTAGAAGTCGAGGGGCGTCCTGAAGCAGAGAGGCATCCCGAAGTCGAGAGGCCCAAAGCAGATGCGGAGAGCCAGCCAGAGAGACAACCGGAGAAGCCTGAATGATGATGATGATGATGCCGTTTTCTTTTGTCGCCAATTGCATGGACCAACTTGGGTCAGTCTGGGTGGGGTGTTTGGCGTTCTAGAGACGAGGAATACAAAGACTTCAGTTGTTATCGTCCGCGACGATGACGGGAAAAGAATTTGTCGGTGACAAGAGGGCCAGATCTCGATTACGGGATGTCGTTGATTCAAGCTTCTCGGATATCGTGATCCTCAGCGGCTCGCATGGCTGGATCCCGGGCCCAACAGCATAAACTGGTGATCAAATTCTCCTAGGCCGAAGCGATCTGAGGCTGCTTATGCTGGGATGGCACGGTCGTCGCTGTATGTTGGGAGGATTGTGGCACAGCACCGTCACTGCCAACATGTGTTTAGCACTGACCACAATTGTCCACTTTCAAGCGCTGGAGCTGTGCCAGCGATATAGTCGAGGGACCACTAGGTCGATATGATGATGGGAGCAGCAGACATTCGGGAACGAATCGAGCGCCATGGTGTTGTGGCTGTACGCGACTTGGCGTTGGGAGGCCTAGGTGCGCATCGATGGCGCCTCATCTATACATGGTACATATATCATATACCCTTCGCAAATACAAAGTTCGAAGTTCATTATGCTTTGAGGTCAGAGATTTGTGGTGGACCATAAAGCAGAGGGATCAAGGCACTGACGTAGAAAGAAGATACTCCACGATGGCCTCGAGCACTGGGAGCTAAGCACATATTCCAGGAAGATCCAGGGTTGGGGTCCACGATGACATGCCACCTCACGGCGATCGTCTCTGGTCTTCTTGGTCCATGCCATACAAAATTTTATTCCGTTCCCTGATCGTTCCTTTTTGCATGATGTAAACATGGTAATGGCTATCCTTACACCTGAAGTACCGTAATCCAGCGACTCAGGATGTCTCCTGCATCTATGAGGCAGGACATTAATATCTCAGCATCTAGCCTCGCTTCTCGAACAGATCCGGCTCAAACTTGCCTCCCCTGGCTAGGTGCAGAGACATGGCTCGAGACCAGTACATAGAGGGGGGTGAGGGGGGCAATTCTTCGGGACGGGTTTCCTCGTCGTCTGCAGACGTTGCTGAAGGGCTGCCAATTTCACTACCATCGACTCGAGTGATCAACGTAGCTTCACCCAGCAGGACAGTTGCCTGCTCAACATCATTATCCATGGAGTGTGGTTGACCACCCCAAGTTCCCCTGCTTGGCTCATCACCATCCCAACTTCCCTCCCACAGGTCTGCCTCCGACGTGGGCGGGTCCGGTCCATGCTCTGACCCGCCCTCTGTGTTTTGCCCATGCACGCTATTGCCATTGGAGAGATCTCCTCCTTCGGAATTATCGACATCCATGATGTCTTCTTCATTGACAACATGATCTTTGAGCTCTCTCACCGCACTATCCCAGAGTTCCCTTGCCCATTTCGTCAGTGAGTCGACCTCCTCGTCAGTCGCGTTGGCCGAACGCACGCACACAAGCTCATGCAGTTGCCAATCCCAGATCTGACAGTACTTGCCACAGTATCGGGCATTCAAGCAACGCCCACATACTAGGTACCTCTCGGGCTCCTGTCCACAATTTGCACACTTGGTGATGTCTGTGAGGTGCGGGATGTGGTTTGGCATTTGTTGCGCGGTGCTGCTAGTGGGTTGTTGTTGGCCCGTCAAGCTTGTAGACACGGGGGACCATGAGCGTGCGGAGAAATACTCAAGCGATGTTTCAGATGAAAGATCGTCGTGCGGGCTGTTGTCTAGAGAGCTGTCGTCCGTGGTGACATGCTTGGTTTGGTCAGCCTGTGCAGAACAGAGCTGTCCCTGGGGTTGCGCTGCGGTAGGGGCATTTCGAGTTTTGGGAGAATGCGATGACCGCAGGGAAATTGTAGTTGGCTCTCCCTTTTGTGACTGTGCGTCAGTGGGTGTCTTATTGATTGGCAAAGCTCCAGTGCTACGCGAGCGAGGGCGGCAAAAGTGGCTGTCGTCCGATATACCAGTTTTGTCTTCCATCACCATGCCTGAACTGACCAACACCTTCGATTCGGTGGCGCTGCTGTCTTGACCGATAGGCAGAATGGAATATTGGGAACTTGAGGCGGCCCCAGCTGATCGCTTCCCACCCTGCGGCTTCTGCGAGACCTCAAACACAGGAGAGGCGATGGCCTTGTGGATTTCAGTCTGTGCCGAGATCATCGCCGTGACGATATGGCTTCCTGGAAGAGGGTCTTTCCCAATGGAGGATTTTGTCGTATCCAGAGGGCGGCTTTGAATGGGCGTATCGACTTGAATGGTGTGGTTCGTGCCGGCCGCCTTCTCGGTGGTGTTTCGTTTGCCCATCACGCGCTTCAATGCATGATCCATCTGTTGGTCTTCTTCATCGCCACTTTCAGCCTTCATACACTCGATCTTAACACGCTTCGCTGCTGTCTCTCCACCAAGGCGCCCTTCGTTCCACGAGATGATACTGTTCGCAGGTCTTTTGTGGGTGTGCTTTGTCGGTCGCTCCGTCTCGCTGCCTGCCTTCGGTGCCTCGGCTTGTCTGCATGTGTCGAGGCGAGGTCTTGCCGACACGGTTGTCTCAGAGTCGCGTTTCTTGGTCGGCGCACGGTTCTTTCTGACTTCTTTCTCGGGCGGCTGGCTAGCCAGTCTTCTGCTCCTCCTCGCACTTCGGGTGGTCGAGCGCGTGTCCATTGTTTCGTTCGTGCCTCACATGTCCAAGCGCGTTGTAGATGGCTGAAAGAGGACCACCCACAAGGCTAAGTCAAGACAGCTGTAAAGTTGATGGAAGATGGGAGCAATCTTTTGGAAATGGCAAGTAGAGAGATGTGAGGCTCCAGCCCTTGGATGCGTTGATGGAGCGGCCTTGGGAGACGGTTGGCTAGGTGGGGTTTCAGGCACGAGGTGTTGCGGCACTTCTGGCGTCATATGTGAGCTCCATGGTCCTGAAAGTCATCCAAGAAGTCTGCGGAAGTCTGCGGAAATGTGCGTGGAGCTTGGGCGGCTGGTTGAATGGTTAGCACTAGGGAGCGTCACTGCGTGCGGTTGCAGACCATCACCTCTTCAAACTTCACGCCGAAATCGAAATTATTTCTTGCAGTCTTTCACATCGTTCACCGCATCCAACTGTCGGAACCCATTCCCGCCCCCTTGCTCCTCCTCCTCCTCCTCCTCCTTCTTCTTCTGTTCCAATTAATCTTAATGACAAGTCGTTCTAGGTTTGGCTGAGAATGATGGCAGCGGCCTTTTGAGCCACAGAGTATAGGTATGGCATAGGATGCGATGTTACTTCGATCGGAAGAATCCCAGCATCAACCACGCGAAGCCCAACTGTCCCGTATACACTTGAACTCGTCAAGGAGTTGTCAGCTCGCGGTACCATCAAGAAAACGAACTCCCCCACGACAGCAGCACAGGGCACGCACTGGGCACTTACCGCAGCTCAGGATCCACCACGCCACCTAGCTCTCTAGGCAACATCGCCGTACTGCCGATCCAGTGGCTCGCACCATAAGCTGTCGAATCGTACCAGGCCAGATACTCCAAATCTGTGCTGGTCGGTCCCAGAGTGGAGCCATAGTAGGCGTTGGCGACGACTGCAGCCCACGGCGCAGAGGAGAACAAGGAACCGGCGTGCCTGCTGATGGCGACCGCAACCTGCTTGTCAAAGTCGTCTGTGAGAAACCTCGGGACGATTATCTGATCTTCGAAGGGGTCTGAAGAGTTGATGTGGACGTAGCCACGGGACAAGGGCATCAGCGGCCAGAAGATTCCTTCGAGGATTGTTGGGTAAGACTCGCCGAGGAACTCGGCGATGGGGACTGTGATGTATGTCAGCGGCGCATGATTACTCCAAGGTACGACCAGCTATTTACAATGATGATTGACAATCAGATCGACGGTGGCGTTGAGTATTGTCGTTGCGCCTTGGATGTTAACGGCGGCTCCCGCAGATACCAAAGCTTCAGCACGAGACTTCAGGCTACTGGGTGCTGCGAGCTGATCATAATAGAAGCCCGAGTCTGGTCGTCAAGTCAACGGTCAGCAAATTATCCAGGCAGCCTCGTCTTGGAAGTCAGGCACATAAGGAGCTCACCGGTCTGCCAGATCTGCTCTATATTTACCAGGCTTAAGCTGGGTCCGAAGATGTTCCGATCGTCAATAATGCCCGTATCATTTTGATACTCTTCAGCAACCAGCGCAGCCGCCCCCGTTCCAGGCTGATCCACGAGATTGCATCCAACTCCTGGCAGGTCGACGAGCGGCTGAACGCCTGCGGCCTGTAAGATGCTCGCATTTCCAACCCCTGACCTCTCCAAAATAGAGGCACTCGCAAGAGAGCCAGCGGATATGATGATCTCCTTGGCCGCATGGACCGTGTGTAGACCTGGCTGACTCCCTAGGACATTGCTGCCGGGCTTGATGCCAAACACGACATCGGTAGCTGTCACGTTGGTGCTGAATATGATCCTGTCGACTTTGTGGTTCGCCAAGATGGTCAGGGTCTCTCGCTGCTGGCCTGGCGCCCAAAGAAGAGCATCTGCCGCGGACGACCGCAGGTTCTCGTTGGTTACGTTATCATACCAGATCGTCCAGGATGTGGATGCTGAGACGGTATAATCAGCAGAGCGATTCGATAGATCATTGCTGATCACGAGGCCTGGAAATGTCGAGGTCAGGGCCTCCTTGTATAGTTTGACAGCTGTCGGGATCCGCATGGGGGTCTGTCCGCGTGTCAGAACTTCGTTGCCACAGACTCAGTTCTCGTGCTGTTTGTCATGAGTGTGCTGGTGAGGACTCACTGGAAATGAAACGTTCACAACACCGTGGAAGCCATGCACATGCGGATCAAGACCAGCACCTTGCTCTCTCTGGAGTTCATCCGGAGGAATGTTCCTCTCGATGGCAGTCATATACTGATTTACGTGATCAGCTCGACATTCACACATATCAGACCACCGGTGAGCAGCTTACTGGTTCGATACTTTCCCAGTCCCACCCCGGATTGCCCAATGCTTCCAGCTTGTCAATCTCCACCGAAGTCGGTCTGTCCCAGACCATCCCGTTGACTAGGACGACTTGATCAGCAACTTCTTATTGCGCTCATGGTTTCTAAGTAGTCATCAACGTACTCGACGTGCTTCCACCAATGCATGCCCCAGCGTCCACAGCCGTGGACAGCGCAGTACCGTTCTCATCGTAGGCAGTGTACAGCCAGTTGCAGTAAGGATCATGGAGCACCCGGTCTGCTGCGATAGTTACTTCAGTGTTCCACCTTGGGTCCGGCCCGGCCTCGATAATGAGAGTAGAGTAGCCCTTTTCGCTCAGCCTATTAGCAACAGTGATGCCGCTGAGTCCCGCTCCAATGACCACATAGTCAAAGGTCTTGTTCGCCACCACGCTCGTGTAGTTCGTGACGAGGGTGGCACGTGCAAGACTCGTATAAGCAACAATGACGAGAAACGATCGAAACAGCATCTTGGTTTGACGTCTGCGAAGGTCGCACAACAAGATGCCAGCTCGTGCATAAACTGTGCAAGAATTGCTTATGAACTTTCGAATCGACCCGAGAACCTGCCGAGAACCTGTGGAGGTATTAGGTGCTTACTACGCACCCTCAACTGGACGCCGAGGTAGTATGCAGCCACGCTAGGGATGGATCACCAGCCGCATGTAGTCGGTCTACTTGGCACAGTGTTCCCCGCTCCTCTACCTCGATGGTGTGCGAGATGAAGTAATAAGAGCGACCCTCAATCGGACACTTGCTGGTCTATCACTCTATCACAAAATCGGGTTGTCGAGCAAACGGTATGCACTAGGTGACTATTCGAACCGAATCAAGGACCGAGCCTAGAATCTAAAAAAGTTAAAAGTCACTTTGATGGCGCTGGCTTGATGTCAGTTACCTCCTTAGTCTCGTAGTCTGAAAAAGGAGAGAGAGAGAGAAACCAAAAACCAGAGGGCTGGAGCTGGTGGCGACGTCATTTAGACCCCCTCCGTTGACCTCCGCGATGCCATTAACTTCCATGTATGCATGCCGCCTATTCCGAAGCCCAAAGTTGTTGAATGTCCCGATTTGTACATCGAGGATATGGAAGCAGTCGACTCTGTCGTTGGTAAACTTCAAGAAATAATGTCCCTTTGGTCCTCCGAGGTCTGAGTTGGAAGAATATATGCGTCATTTGCACCGAGAGAACATCTCCGTGTGCATGAGTCTCAATATATGATCGGGAAATGAAGTGAGATATGTACATAAGGCGCACCCTTACAAAAAGACATATAGTTAGAAGAAGCTACAACCTCACACTTGATGTCCGACGCCGGCGCGGGCCCACATGTTGACAACATGCTTAGTACACTTTGAGGGTCTCAAACCATTCTTGGAACAGCTCGACCTTGGCAGCCGGGGCGACATCAATTTGTCCCCAGCCATCGCCAACGTGTTGCACCGACGCGTTTTGTGCGGTGGCGGCGGGCCACTCGACCAGGTCCCCTCCATTAGGGTTTCCTGTCTTGATGAAGTTGACCCAGTACCCATTCATCTTTGCCGCGATCTCGAAGTCCTGAGTTCCGTTGAGGAGTCGTCAGCACCCAGCAAGTGCAGATGGATTCAATGCGGGCGGGATGAAGTCTTACCTCTGTGGTCCAAGGCAAATCGGTGTCATAAAGGTTGTTCAGAACGTAGTTGACTATCACGAGAGAAATTAGCATCCACTGCCTCGCAGATTCAACCGGAAGGATCGGGGAACAGGTATCGTCTAGACTTACTCTCGCTCTCATGGTGCGCGCCCTGGTCCTGTCCTGGTGGCGCGTGATCCCAGTAGTAGTTGTACACGGGGCTCGTGGCGCCCTGAGCCCACAGCAGAGCCCACAAGTACGTGCCGACATTTGAGCGGTCTGTCCACTGGGAGTTGTAGGCACCACTTGCTTGGACAGAGTTGTTGGCAGGGTATGCAGCCAGGAACTTCTCCAGCCATTCGCCGGAAAAGGTCTCGTTCATATCCGCGAGATATTCTGCTACGGTGATGTTCAGCCCGTAGGTTGCACCGCTTTCATCCTTGGTGTTCTGTGACAAGTGTCCTATGTCAGCAGACCTTCACTTGCAGTTTTGGATCGGCACTGTAGGAGGACTAGGCCTGTTGCAATAATCCAACTAGCTCGTTGAGGCGACAGAAAGCGCTGAAACAGCCTCGGAAGGACAAACACTCACCCCTGTTACGATAGGTACATCGTTGGCTGGACCATTGATGAGTTCGGCGTAGTAGGTCTCGTTCAAGGCGTAGTAGTCAAGAGTCGCGGTAAAGGAGGATCCAGCCTGGGAAGCAAGATCATCCATAGGTAAGGCACGCGCCTCGGCAATAGTGGTGACATTGAGACTGGCGAGGAACTCAACACCGGCCTCGAGAGCTGTGCTCAGGTTCTGGTAGTTCTCGGCCAGAGACGAGCACAAGGGATCGTGCGGGTCACGCACGCCAGACTCGATGATGGCTCCCACAATCAAGCCTTCGGTCAACGGGCTGTTAACCAGATGATAAGTCGCCGCTGAGCCGGCAGACTGGCCCATCACAGTGACGCGGTCTGGGTCACCCCCGAAAGCTGCGATGTTGCGTTTCTGGCGATAGGGTCAGCCCCCAATTGTTCAACAATATGTCCATGGGAGCGTGGGGTACTCACAATCCACTTTAGAGCGGCCTGTTGATCCAACATGCCCCAGTTGCCCGAGCTGTTGACACCTACCTCAGCGTAGCGCTCCTCGCTGAGCTCAGGATGCGCCAGCCAGCCAAAGGCGCCAGTACGGTAGTTGTAGTTGACATAGACGACTCCCTTGTCAGCCATGCCACCTCCGTCAAAGAGCGGGTCAGCCGCCGTGGACGCAGCCGGATAGCTCCACATCGCGACGGGCAGCTTTGCGTCGGAAGAGTTGGCTGCACTCCAGATGTTGAGGTTTAGACAGTCCTCATCGATCGTGTAGTTACTTCCACTGGTGGCCGAAGGACACACGGGACCCCATGACGCTGCGTAGTACGTCGAGTTCCATGACTCCGCAGGCTGGGGTGGCTTGAAACGATTCTATACCATCCATGTCAGAACCAACGCGCATACTATTGCATTTGTCATAAGGACAGCAAGGAGACTTTGCCCGAAAGAGCAAGAGTATATATCTAACCTCGTATGCAGTTGTAGCAGCAAAGGGAATGCCTTTCCAGACAGCAATGTCCTTCCAGTTGGTCAAGTTGCCGGCGGGCGAGCTATTGAACGCCGGGTAGCCATATACAGGGCCAGTCTCGGTCTGAATGACTTGATCGTATAGTGCTGCACTGGCCAGGGCAGGGAGCCCGAGCAGCACGCTTACTGGGCCTCGTGAGAGGACCATGGCGACAGGGTCTGGAGATGCGAATGAGTGAACAGGGTCAGATCGCGCCCAAGCTGTCCTGGAACGAGTGAATACAAATGATCAAACAGCAGGCCGCCACCTGCAGATGTACGAGACAATCAGCAGTACGAGGAATCGTAAGGGCTACAGCATTCTACTGCCAGCCTATATACTATTTACGGGTGCGAACCAGTGATGACGAGATCACGAAAACTGGCCGCCGATCCAGAGAGCTGGGCAGCGGCCAGGGGTGGCCAGGGGGGTTGTGCAGCCTGGCAGCACACCGCTACGGTCCGCAATTGCGACATTCAGACGTCCATCAGGACGTCTAGATCACCTTTGACGAAAGTGAGGACGAATGATTACGCGGCCGGGAGGCAAGGCGCCCTCATTGTGGAGTTTGCGGCCCGCGCAAAGTTACCATTCCCGGCCCTGATCAGCAGCAAGTGGTGTTACTTGCCTGTTTAAAGCCCCCGTTCCGCACGTGGCATGTCGGCAACCGAGTGCAGGAAATTGTAGCGCCGAGTACAGACATGCATAGTCATTCCAGGATGCTGGTATGTAAGTCCACCGCGCCTTATGCCTACCTATGTCTTCACTTCTGCAGTCCGAAGTCACCCCGGGCACATTGCCGGAGTTCCGATTATATAGGAGTGAGGGCGGCGGAGTTTACACAAGCAACCACACATCTGCGATGAAGGAAGTAGCCGGTCTATTTAGAATCCCCGAAACGCAATTCATATTAGCAACGAATTGGCGGATTCGGGAGTCACATACCCAGCAGGAGCATGGCGGGGAGAGCTAACCCTGGGCTAATCTGCCTGAAGTTTCAAACAATTAGGAGGTCCTTCTCATCCGACGGGGGGGGACGCCGAATCTAAACAGCTAAACGTGCCCCCTACCGATGGTTCGGCCCGGGGGTCCACCGGAACTTTATGGTTGGCATTTTCTTTTGTTGACGACATCGGATGATTTTGTGGATACTTGACGTAAATCTTCATAACATTATTCACCTCTCTATCGTCTTGCTTTTGCTGCTCTTATGAGCAAGATCGAGGCAAGTTGATGTAGGGTGCGGTCGCATAGCATCGAAGTGGCACGGGAGGACAGCCGATTCGAAGCATGCTTTAGTGGGGGTCTGGAAACCCAGCACTAATCGCAGTACTTTTGAGAGTCACAACACTAACTTGAATGTGCAGCTGTCTAGCAGTAATGATGGATTCAGGGGCGTCGGCTCCGAGCCCCTTCTGCCCGGAGGACAGACACAGAAACTACACACTCCTCATGGAATGTGACGCGTGCCAGGTAATTATACTGCATAGCGGTAAATCAGTCCAATGAGACATTCCATGTTATGCAGACCACTCTAATTAGGGCAGAGGAGGTAGACCACCAACACCTAAGGAGAAAAGAGCTAGGAATAGACATGCTTGGGATGACGGCACTTGCTTACATAGTAGACGCCACCCCCAGGCCCTCTCCTCCTGGCTCCACAGTCTCCCACCCCACATTTTCACAATCATATTTCACTATCTACCCATGGAAGGTGATATGTTACATCTTTGATCTCCGTTTTTTTGCACTGCCCTGAGACGTTCATATTTCCTTCATTCGCGGAAAGACTTTGTATGCATGTCTTGCTTTGCACTTCCATGATCAACTACCATATCCCATGAAAAGGCCGTGTCGAATCCGATGGATTTCAGGCTTAGAATCAAGGTCATCACAAGCTGCCTAGATATCCGACGTCAGTGTGCAGGATGTCGCCCAGCAGCCTTGTATCGACGTGACCCGTATGAACTCGGATCAACCCCATCGGAATCAAGAGTGGAAGTTCAAAGAATTCCGGCAAGAGTCGTGACTCAGACAGGATTGGCCGAGTAGGTAACTCTTAACCTGTCTCTCGACTTTGCTTCATAGCATTATGAGTATGGGTGAAGTGATTCGGGATTGCGATCAAAGAATTGGCACAGGCATAATCACCAGACGTATGGGATAACCTGTCCACGGCGAGCCCTACAGTCTTCTGCTTACCTCGGCCTCTGAATATCGTGGTCTTCTGTTATTTGAAATGAAAAAGCGCCCGGTCGCCGGGATCTTGCACAGGACTTCCAAGCATTGCAAGGCTTGTCAGCAGAGTCTCGCTGCACACGAACGTTGGTCGTTTTATTTACGAAACTGGGGTATTTCTTCGACTTTGGTAGCTACAAAATGTACAAATGCATAGCTAGTCTACCACTCATTCATCGACAGATTCTTGCTTAACACTTTTCTCTCGTGGTCTCTCTTCGTCCACTGATTGACCGCTGACGATATCGTTGATGCCGTTCTTCAATATCGGGGGGCCAGAGAAATTCTTCTTGCCCCACGCAAAGTACCAAACCAGACTGATTGTAGCAAATCCGGCAAAGACCACGCTTGCATAATTCATCGTCGAGCTGTCGAGCCCAGCCAGGTTGGTGGGCATGCAGAAGAGGAAGATCGACAACACAATCCAAAGCAGTGTGGTGATATTGATAGCCATGCCGAACTTTCCAAGCGAGAACGAAGCATGCTTTAGCTGTCTGCGACCTTGAACCACAGACACAAGGATGGGCAGACCGTAGGATGTCGCTAGGCAGATGGTCGCCACTCCGGTGAAGCTGCCGAACGCAGCGGACGAGCCGAAGTAGATGAGACCGAGCAGGCAGTCGACAACAGTGGACAGAGTCAGTGCCCAGAAAGGGATCTCTAATCGGTCGTTGACCTTACTCCAGATCCTAGAAGCAGGAATAGCGCCATCGCGGGCGAAGGCATAGGTGCATCTGCTTGACGCAGTCAGGGCGCCAACGCCAGCGAAGAGCCAGATACCAAGGACCAGAAACAGCAGGCCAAAGCCACCACCCGCGCTACCCGTCGCGGTCTTGAAGATGAGCCCAATAGGCTGTCCGTTTGCGACGTCTAGCAAGGTCTGCACGCTGGGAAGCACAAACAGGATCGGGATCAGAAACACGAGTCCGGTGATGCCGGCTGCTACGACCGAGAGCACAATGGCCTTTGGCACCTCCCGCTCTGGGTTCTGGACTTCTTCGCACATCGCGGCCACCATCCCGTACCCGGTCAACACGTACGCCGGCTGCAGCAGTCCGACGAAGAAGCTCCAACCCCACGGCCAGCCGGAAGCGGATGCATCATAGTGCGCGAACACGAACTCGCCGCTTCTCTTCGTAGGCGACATGACCAGGAGCACGACCAGGAAGATGACGATCGAGGCGCCTGTCCAGTAAATGCACATGGTGTTGATCTGGTCGAGATACTTGGAGCAGAAGACGTTGATGAGGTAGCACACCAGCATGCACGCCCAGAACGTCAAGATGGTCTGCCACTCGTTTGCGACAAAGTCCTCGTTCCAGAGAGAGATGGCACTCAGGATCAACTGGGCGCCACCAAAGTTGATGGACAGCGTAACGGTCCAGTTCCCGACCAGCGTCAGCCATCCCGTGATCCAGCTAGCTATTGGTGCCCATTTTGGGTCAGACAGCAGCGCGCTCCAGTAGTACACGCCACCCGCGGTGGGATAGACGGAGCAGATCTCGGCCAGCGAGGCCGCGATGGCGATCGAGAGAAGGGACAGCAGCACCCATCCCCAGATGATGGTCACGCTCTGGCCGTTCGAGAGGGTGATGTAGAACGTGGTGCTGAGACCGTACGGGACCGCCATGATGGCGAACGAGAGTCCCAACACTGACAGCATGCTTAAGGTTCGTGGTAGCTCGGATTTGTAGCCCATCTTGGCGAGGGCATCGTCGGCAGCCATGGCGCCGGCGCCGGCTGGCGCGCCTCGGCGGGCGCTGGTGATAGAATCTGCGCTCCCCATGACGGCCTCAGATGGTCACGCGACAACTCGAGGCGCGGCAAGATTCTTTTTTTTTGGGTTGGGGTGGGGGGGAGGTAGAGACTAGTCAGGCCGCAAAACGAGTGACGAGCAGCGCGAAAGACGTAGAGACGAATGAAGAGGGTGGAAGACGGCAGTTGATATGGCGGTGCTGCATGTTAAGTCTTATGGAGCTGCGCCTGTAGGCTTGGTTCCGCTCAGACAAGCAAGAAACGATGGGTAACAGATTCAAGTAAAAGTCGCATGGCGATCGATCGGTGTGGATTTCTCATAGCGATTTCAATTACTCAATCCCCAGGTTGACCAGATCCACCACGCGGAGGACCCCACATCTCAAGATCGCGAGTCAGAACGTCATGGTTTTCCCCGGTGCGACCGAGTGAGGTGCCTTGAGGCTCCTCGAACCACATCAAGTAGCGATATCTCACCCGTCGAAGATCTGGCTTCATTTTTGGAGCTGATATTCATGACCCGCAGGATCATCAGATAGCATGAAGGACAAACGCTTTTACATAGCAAAACGTCTAAGAAATATTTGTGCCATTTTCAGCAGTTCATCCGAGGATGATTCGGGGTGGGGGAATACGCTTCGGTAACCCGGTTCCTAGCCAGATCCTGCTACGCCAAGGCCACGCTCGTCTTGGCCACACGGATAGTTTAGACACCCTAATGTAGTGCGAAACCTGAGGCACAAAGTCTATATCTGAACGCAGTACCGACGTACAGTGCAGGAATTCAGGGTGGCGAAACGTGGCGAATAGCCGCCGGGGCTAATCATGTCGACTCTATAAAGGATGCGAGTGCTCTGCATCTGAGGATGAATAAAGTGATACACTGAGGTGTGGGTACCTAGGTATTCATTACCTCGGTAGTCTCTTGTTTTGCCATTACGTCGAACAAGCACTTTGCTCTCCTGGCTGCGTCCGAGTCTGCTTCTCAATCGATGATTGTGTTAATTCTCAGCGTTCTCGTTCGGTTGGAAACCTGTGTCTTCGACGATAGTCATGAGCATCGACGCGCCCAACGTAGGAAAAATAATAAGAAATGAAGATGGCCAAGCCGACTTGATTGTTGCCAACTCCCTGCCGCTACAAACGAGAGTGATGTATCTACTTCTAACCCTAACCACCTTTGCTTCTTGCATAAAGCTCAAGCTGAACACGTTGTTGGAACGTATTGGGCCGCATTTAAACTAAGTAAAGCCGCACACCATTGTTCCAATCTCGGTGGAGGCTCTGAAAGCCTTCTCAGCCACAGACGGGCTATATGGGCCCTCGGTATCTACTAGCCCGCACTATCTGGATGTAGATGAGCTTAGCCAGGTAATAAACTCCGGACGTGCTTTATACTCTGTTATAGACAGAGGACGGGGAGCCAGTCTCGTCCGAGGCGAAATCGATACTCAGTCTTCCCGACGGCGGCTTGGGCAACATGTAATTAGGCAGCAGAGCAGGATCCGAGTCCCACGTGCCCTCCAGCGTGCGACACGTAGCAAGAACGGAATCTTGAAACCGACGAATCCTCTCCTGATGCCACTTTTTCTTTTCGTTAGCTCCATCCTGGAGCTGGGGCCCCGTGGGGCTCTGCTTGGACTGCTGCTGCTTGTTGACAAACAGCGTGCGGAAGGACACGGTACAGGCGATAAAAAAGGCTGCTCTATTGTGAGCGATTGATGAATTCAGGTGCAATATGTCTTCTTTGGCGGGTATTTGAGTTGTGGACTTACAGACGGTGAATTCGACGCAGAACCAGAACCAAATCCAAGTGATGTTCGGTTCGTTGCCGCCCTGCTCGTCGACAGATTTGTACACCCCACCGAAAATGCTGCCTCGCACAATCGCGACGGCGATAGTAAAGCCGATGAGACCGAACATAATTGTGAGTAGAATCTTTTTTCGCAAGCTGACCTTCACATTCCACAAGACCCATATCGGGAAGACCAAAACTGTGCACTATGATTAGCAAGCTTATTGTGAATGGTAAATTTCGTGGCAGTGCTTACTGGCTAAGTCAGATATAACATCAAGAACGGCAGTCATGATAACACGGACATATGTATCCTTGATCATCGGGACCGTGGTGCAGTACACGAAAATGGTTTCGAAATCTCCGAACATGCAACTGTACTTCAGAAGCCCTAAGGCGCCTGCCCCGCAACCAATGTTGACGACGAAGACGATCCACCAAAAGATGCGGTAGCTCTGGACCTGGCGGCCGAGGCGGTAGAAGAACAAGAGGAAGTTAAGCTTGATGAGCCAGAGGCCGATCAGGCTGAGCACCGACGTGATGCCGAACGCCTTGAGTGCTTTGAGTAAATTGGAGAAGAAGTTTGGTCCGATGGCACCACCATGCGCCACCGATGTCAATTCAAAGATGAAACCGATGAAAAGAGTGCCGAGGATAGCGATACTGAGATGGCATGCCAGGGCAAGGAGCATGAGGTAATCTTCGAAGAGGAGGTGGCGGAAACAAACGAAACGGATATAGGCACGGAATGTGAAACTTAACGCACAAATCCCAAAGAATACCCACTGGATGACCTGAGTTGTAAAAGTTTAGTTATTTATGCCCGTCAATGACTGGTGTTCGAGATGGGAAGTAGCACTTGCATGGAATCCAGTGAGAGATATCAATCCTGGGCCAGTATGAGAAAGTTGAAAGACCATTTTGATGGATGTTTATTATAATCCAAATAGGCCAATCTTCAAGATGAGTCTCTTAGCGCATTCAGATCCAGCGTCAAATGCATTACTATATCTAGTATGAACCTAGGACCACCTTTACTCCCCACACGAGGTGGGGGTATGGATTTATACGTGGATTTTCCAAAGCGTAAGCAGCATACATGGCTCGCTGCTCCCGTTTCTAAATACAGAAAACGATTCACATCAGGCGTCCACTAGCATTTATGGTAGCACGTGGGGCGCCCTCATTCTGGACCGGTCAGCATTGGTTGGTCTCCCTGTCTCTCTTCCCGCACACTCAGCCTGTTAAGTGCTTCAGTAACACAAGCTGAATTGGGAGATTTGTTCCAACACAGCCTTGATATCCCACTGAGCATCGATAGCGTAGTAGTATTGCTGACCTAAATTTGGATCGCATGCATCTTTTACCTGTCGCTACTTATTGTGAAGTAATCATGCTAAGCCTATTCTGGCGTAGAGGCCCCTGCGCAGATGGGCAAGTGGAGATGTGCGCAGCTGCAATTGGTAGTTGGTGGTCACACAGCAGGAGACAACAATTGGGGGCTAATATCCGTAGCCAGTCGGATGATCTTGCTCACCGTCGGTTGTCGTTCTCTCACTTTTTTCTGCCTTAGCATTGTTCTGGTTCGACGACTGTCAGGTTCTTAGATTGTTTGGAGTCTCCTGCTCATCGGCTGTTGGCGCACCAGAAGCCAACGCCGATATGGCCTCAACCGTGGCTCTCGGCCTCGTGGCCATCGCGGCCATCTACGTCTTCCTCTGGATACTCCTGCACCTCAGCCAAGACGCGAAGGAGCCGCCTTGCATAAACACCTCCCTCCCGTTCCTAGGACCAGTGCTCGCGATGGCACGGCACAAAACGCGTTTTCACCGCTACATGAGGGACAAGTACGGATTTCCCATCTACACCCTCCGCCTCCCCGGGGCGCGCATGTACGTGATAAGCTCCACGACTCTCCTCTCCGCGGTACAGCGTCTCTACCGGACGGTCAGCTTCGCTGCGATTGAGGCCCGGGCGGCCGCGACGATCATGCCCCTCAGCCGAGGCGCGAACGATGTGATCCAGCAGGGCCTCATGGAGGACGACAGTTATACCATGAGTTTTGCGCGCGCCATCCACCCGGCTATGGCGCCGGGGCCGAATCTGGACGCTATGAACACGGCATCTGTGCGCTCGTTGGCCTCTTCGTTGGACGCGCTGCAAGCCGGGGCTAAGAGGACAGTGGAGTTATTCGAATGGGTTCGCCACGAGATCGTGATGGCGACGACAGACGCCGTGTATGGCCCACATAATCCCTTCCGCGATCCAGATGTCGAGAAGGCGTGGTAGTGAGTAGGAGATCCCTACAGTCATCATCCCAGCGATCATTACCAAATGGCAAACGCAAGGAAAGACACGCTACTGATACGAGGACAACAACAGTCGATTCGAGCCGAAGATGATGATCTTTGCCTTGGGTCTCTCTCCAAAAGTCTTTGCCAGAGATGCGATGCACGCGCGGCAGGTCATCTTTGCAGCTTTTGTCGAGTACTTCAAAGCTGGCCACCACAACGAGGGTTCAGCGCTCATCAAGTGTCGCTACCAGCACAGCGTCCGCTTTGGCTTTTCCATAGAAGATGTCGCTGGCTGTGAGATCGGAGGCCTCTTTGCCATCTTGGGGAGTACAACCCCTACGTCGTTTTGGTTGATCCACCATCTATACTCCGATCCAATAGTGCTTGAAGACTGCAGGAGAGAGCTCGCAGGCCTCGTACGTGTGGACCGTTCCATGCAGAACAGCAGACAGGATACGCAGGGTCAGGAAGAGGAGCTGCACTGCGCGACAATCGATATCACGTCTGTCAAGACAATGTGTCCGATCCTTCTCTCCACGCTCCAGGAGGTCCTCCGTCTGCGGCACATTGGCGTGTCCGCTCGCGTAGTGCTCCAAGACGAGCATCTACTCGACGGCAGATACAGGCTCAAGAAGGGCAGCATGGTCATGTTTCCTATGCCCGTTTTCCACTCGGACTCTGGCGCCTGGGGCCCCACCGCTTCCGTGTTCGACTACAGACGTTTTCTTCCACGGGACACTCAGCAGGAATGCAACAGCAGTGACCATAAACGCAAAATCCCTGAGGATGTCGGCCTCATTGGCCCGAAGGATAGGGCTGCATTCCGCCCTTGGGGTGGTGGTCATGTTCTATGCCCCGGGCGACACTTCGTCACGACCGAGATCCTCGCCTTTGCGGCGCTCATGATCCTCCGATTTGACGTTGTGCCCACGGATGGCCATGGATGGCAAGAGCCGACGATCGAGCAGTCGCCGATGGTGGCCGCGCTGCCAGTCCCGGACGATCCTATTCAAGTTGAAATCCGTGCGAGGCAACCTCGTCACCAGTGGCGTGTGGAGCTTCTGGGATCGGACAAGCCTCTTCGTCTTGCGGCCGAGGATTGGAAGGACTGAGTTGTTTCCTTTACTCCCCATGCAAGATTCGATCATGGCACGAACTCGAACAGCTCGCTTGGAGGTAGGACCGTGATGGGTAAGCATAATACATAATGTATCAACACGTAATGACTGGGGAACTCGCACCCGAAACGGCAGCTCAGCGTCAAGAGTAGGGAACGATGCTTCGAACGCCCATGTACACACAGTAGCTATGTATATAAAGAACAGACTAATTATATTTTTATTAGTACTGTGATTGAGGTGAAAGCAGCCGTGAGATATTGCCATTCCAGACCCCAACTCACGTTGTCAGTCGAGATGAAAGGCTTAGGATAGTATGATTCAGGCACGAAGCGTACTCTCAAAATTACATCACCAAAACTATGCATGTGGCAGTAGGATTCGACTGGAATGATGGCATCTAGAAATTGCTGTACAACTCATGATCGATTGTCCAGATGAGCACGTGCTGGCTAGACTCTGCGATGTGTGCGATGTACGACGTCGTTGCTGAGATAAAATGGAGCGTTGAAGTGCCGCGACCCACTGCACGGCTCCGTTCAGACGGGAGACCCCTCACGCCTCTAAAACTTTACTGGCTTCGGCTCTTCAACGCAGCTCAGGCTCCAGGGCAGCAGCCACCCAATTATTACGTCGAAACACTTCCGATCCTTACGAGAAACGTTGGGTATCATAGCCACGAAGATGGCCGGCGCATCGGCCTTCGTCGTCCACGATGAGGCGGCGCACACCCTGTTCGGCTCATCGCCCTCCCTCGAGCTGCTGCACGAGAATAGAGAATACCCCTTCGCGCACGAGTCCGGCGTCTTCATAGCTGGCGATGAGACGCTCTTCATCACCAGCAACCAGTACCCAGACCCAGCCACTGGACGCAAGAAGATCCAGATCAGTAAGGTGACCCTCTCCCGGTCTGGTGGGAAGACGGCAGCCAGCGTCGAAGAGATCCACCCGAACGTGCCGATGGGCAACGGCGGCGTCAACTACCAGGACGGCGTCCTCTTCTGCGCGCAAGGCGGGCTGGACAACGCCAGCCAGCCCAGCACGCTAGTGTGGATGGACCCGCGGCCGCCGTACAGCACGCGAACGGTGGTTTCCGGGTTCCACGGGCGGGCGTTCAACAGTGTCAACGACGTGGTGGTGCATAGCGACGGGAGCATCTGGTTTACGGATCCGATCTACGGGTATGAGCAGGGCATCAGGCCCAAGCCGGAGCTACCGTGTCAGGTGTATCGGTTCTGCCCCTGGAAGGGCGCCGGAGGGAATGGAAGTATCAGAGCCGTGGCGGATGGGTTTGGGCGGCCGAATGGGATCTGCTTCAGCCCAGATGAGAGCATCGTGTATGTCACGGATACGGATTGGATCCACGGGGACGGGACGACGGACCTGACGAGGGCGTCGACGATGTGAGTCCCCAACATAGTCCTGCCGATGCCGAGCGGAGGCGGGGCTTGTCAATCTGACTGACCAACATGACAGATATGCTTTCGACGTGGCCTACTACTCTGGCGAGCCGTTTTTGACCAACAGACGGCTGTTCGCGTTTGCCGAGGTGGGCATTCCGGATGGCATCAAGTGTGACGTGCATGGCAACGTGTACAGCGGTTGTGGCGACGGCGTCAATGTGTGGTCTCCTGGGGGTGATCTTCTGGGCAGGATCGTGGTCGATGGAGGTGCTGCCAACTTCTGCTTTGGGAGAGACGGCGAGATCTTCATCCTCAACGAGCATAGGTTATACCGGGCCCAGTTGGCTGCGTCGACGAAGGGTGCGCTCCTGGCCATCTAGACAGCAGTGGGCCAGTCGACCTGGGACGTTATATTTCTATGCTTGCAGGAGATCCCAAAGCCTACAGCGCTACCTTGAGTGGGGACTTGAGATTAACATCTGAGGCAGTGAAGCAGCTTAGAAGCTCAAGAGACATTCAGGGGAGGACATCGACGCTCTGGCAGCACATCGAAGGGTTAGGGCAATCAGTGTGCGCTGCGGGCTTTGGAGGCAGGCACGTCCCAATATGGATACTGCCTCATCTCGAGTGCGCGTTCAAATGGAAGGCACGGGTGGGCAGCTGTGCAAGTTGCTTTTCATACCTGCCTGACCAAACCATGTAATTTATGCTGCTGTTCTTCTTCTCATTAACCGTACCTCGTCCATCTTTGGTCGGCGTAATACTCGTTCCTCTTAAGCCCCCGGCACAGCACACTTCACTGCGGCTCTCGTTACCTCAGTCCCGCTATCTTCATAGGTCGCAAGCATACTAGAACCTATACCTACCCATCGATTCAATCAACTTCAATCTCACACTTGTCCCTGTCGGTCTCTGTCACCAGAATCCATTATACCAAAATCTATCCGCGCTTGAACCCCGCGACTCGTGGCCATGGGTCTTGAAGTTAACGAAGACGGCGACTTTGTTCGCAACCCCTCGACGTCGCCTGGTAAGAAGACCAGCATCACCCCAGGCTCCACCCGTTTTGGTTCTCCCGTGCTCGTCACAAACCCTTGGACCAGCAACCAGCCTCAGCCTGGCGGTGACTCAAGCGCCATCAAGCAGACTCACACGCGACGCCGCCACGCCAACCAGAAAGCAAAACCCACGTTCTTCGATTCAGAGGAAGCCCAGCAACTGAACGATGATGAGGACATCCCGTCACATCCCGTCCTAGACTCCAGCCCTTTAAAGGTTCGTCCCACCATGAAGACGGTCCATTTCTCTCCCCAAGGCGTGACCAATGTGACGTCGTCCCTCTTCTTTCGTATCTAGCGGATCATCAGGATGTCATGGCCGATGCTGACAAGGATGCACAATTGCCTAAGCCCAAGATCCCAATGCATTCTCGCCAGCCAAAGCGCAAGTTGAGCAATGATTCTCATGTCCACGAGCATCCCATGAAGGAGAGTATCTTGAAGCTGTCATCTGCGAGTCCATTCTTCAGGGAGTTGGAAAAAGCAGCAGAAAATCACTTTGAGGCTCAAAATGACACCTCTTTCGGGTCAGATGGCGACAGGTCGTCACAATCTTCGCAGCACATGGAGCCATTGCCTTTCACCGAGGCATCACACGACAGCAATAACGGTGAGAGGAAGAAGAAAAAAAGAACACTGAGTTTCCTCTCCGTGACACCTTCCACCGACGTCCAACCAGATAAGTCCGTCCAAAAACAGAAAATCTCCCGGGCCATGAGAGGCAAGTCGGTGGTGAATAAGGATCAAGAAGTTCAAACCAAGAGCAATGTCGGCCGAAACAAGGTGGCGGTCAAATCCAACACAGGGGTAAAGATTTCTGCTCCCGAGCTGGAGAACGACGGATTGGACGAGGATGAAGATGAAAATAAGAATCCCTTCGACAATGTTAACATACCTTTGTCAAGAGGTCCGTCCCCTGCAGCGCCTAGGGCTAAGGCAAAGAGTGCTTCTAAGAAGCAGGCTGTGGTGAAGCAGCCCAGGGCCAAGCCTCCTAAGCAGGCACCTAAGCCAAGAAAGGTCGCAACAAAATCTCAGAGGAAAGCTAAGCCGACATTTGGATCTGCTCAATACTCGCCACTCACATCTGAAAGCAGAGAGGACCATGCGAACGGTGTGCTCGTGTTCGACCACGAAACTACATTGATAAAAGTGGACAAGTTCGATAAAACTCCGTCCGGTCAATTGACTCACCTGCCCCCGGATTCAACAAATGCTCCGGGGCTTGCATCTACTCAGCACGCAATCGAAATTTCTTCAACCTCAAGTGGGCATGATACGGAAGATTTCGAAATAGGCGATGACGACGCAAAGGACGAGGATTACGTCGAAAGACGTCCACAATCCAAGTCAGTCAAGACCATTGCAAAGCCGCGGCAGGCCAGGAGTGATGAGAGCCCAGCTGAAGATGAGAGTTCATCTCAGTCAAAACCTAAACAACACGTGCAAGTCGGAAGGAAGAAGCAGATCGCGAAGAGTGACAGCATTACTCGCTCGAAAGAGCAAACAACAACAGCGGCTAGGCCTTCGGCCGTCTACCCTTCTCCGGTTGCGGAAAAGGAGAACATGAACAAAGCCAATGTCAAGAAGAGTGCTCCTACTTCTCAGCCCGATCCACCTAAGCAAGCGAGAAGCAAAATCAAGCATGGTATAGGCACTGGTGAGGCAAACAGTGGCCTACCAGATGATGAGCGTGCTAGCACTATTGCCGGTGCAGCACCAACCCAGGCCAAGCAGACGAAACCTGCTCGCAAGCCTCGCGCCAGCCCTCGAGACAAGCGTGCCAACAGAAGGGAGCGCAAGACGAATGCCTTGACGCAGGCCGGGAGCAAGCCTAGCAACCAGGCCAGTATCACAATGTCAGATGATGATGCCGAGGCTGCAAAAGAAAGAAATACCAACATCATGTCATTCAGCACCGACGGGCCGAAGGTTGATGAAGGATCATGGAAGGCTATCGCATCTCCTGTTGACTCTGAAGAGACCTCAGCATCAGCTATGAGCCCTGGGTTGAGTGCCTCGGCGCCTTCAAGGTCCCCCAAGAAGTTGGCTGCCTCCAAAACTGATGCTACGCAGCTTGGAAGCCAAAGAGGGAGCATCAGAGCGGAGACACTACAAATGACTGCTCTTACTGCACTTCCGGTGACACAAATATCACAGCTACATGTGTCTGAAGCCGAGCACCAAAAAGAGAAGAGAATGTCGGCGCTAGATTCTCTGACTTCCTCAGAGAGGACACAGGCCAGTCAGCTACATGCCTCAGCCACCCAAGCACAGGATGCTGGCGTACGACAATCATCTATTCCAGAGATATGCGAAGTTAGATCGACAGTTTCGCAAGGCCAAGTGCTTTACTACCAAGATCAGTGCGAGAATGGCACAGACTCGAAGACACAATCACAGGGTGATGTTGCAATCAACGCCAAACTCGAAGATGAGCCAAACGGGCGAGATTCATCAATAACTGATCAGCATACACTTAACGATGCTGGTACACTCATCATTTCTGACAGTCTTGAAGAGGCTGAAGACGTGGTGCCAATAATTTCCCGTGATCAGGTCATGGACGCTAACGACGTTGCTGAACTCCTGAGGCAGTCACCCGGAAATGGTGCTGCTGACTTGAAGCCGCGATTATCACCACAAGAGTCAGGTTCACCGCAGCTCCCTATTAACTCGAAACGTGTATTCAACAGTTACTCTCATTCAGTTCTTGGTTTGAAGGCTGATCACATGCATTTACAGCCACTCTCAGGTACAGGTGATTACCCTAGAGCACCAAAGCGGCCTCGGATCGATGCAATATCGGCCGAAACTTCACCGAACTTGGCAATGTCGCAGTCAAAACACGATATCTGTGCGCCCATGAACGTCCGCAGCAGTGACGATGTCTTCGCGCCAGACAACGTGCATGAGCACTCGGCCATTGATCCTACCATGGTGGAGCGTCTCCGAGGTCTTGGAGCAGGGCAACATGACACCATGAGACGCAATGTCGCATCTGTGACTCGTGATCCAAAGCCAGCTGCTGAACCAGTCCAACGGCCGCAAGCGCGTCAATACCAAGTCGGCTCATTGCGAGAACATCCTGAACGAACTTCCGCAACGAATGTCCATGCCGTACGTGCCCTCCATTCGGGGAGCGTTCAAGGTGAAAATATGCGCCTGTCTGCCAACTTTGATGCTTGGCGTGACGGCCCGTGGCGACGATCAGAATATGGCCAGAGAGTACAAGCTTCGGACGAGGCCAGTGATGATTCTGAGAGCCTTGCAGGTGTCATGCATCGTATCGTTGAGGTAAGTTGACCCTTTTGTGACCGCACTTTCTTGAATGTAGCTCACACATAACAAGAGCGCCCTCCGAGAGCTGAAGGCGAGAGAGGACCCGATACTTGACGTTGTCGAGAACTACAGGGTTGATGGCAACAAGATCGTATGGAGCATCTCAAAGGCCCACCAGGATGAGCGGCGTCAGCTCATTCAACAATACGAACAGAGCCGACTCGACTATATCGACGCGTGCGAGGGTGTACGTCAGCGCGTCGGATCTCTTGCGGCCAATCTGCAGGCCCTCAAGCTCACGGCCCATCCGGCCTAACATGAAACATATCATGGCGCGGCATGGATGCCGCAGGTGTTGTCTCGGAACCGAGTGGTACGGAACACTTTGCTGGCGGAGCTTCTATATTGGTGTCATCTTTTGGGCCTTTTGACACGGTTACGATGGTCGAATCAGTCATGCATTTAAATTGGGGCTGGGAAGAGTAACTAAGAAGGAAATAGTGACTTGCTATTTGCAGATCGTGGCTTTGCTAGGTATCTCGGAAACAAGCCTTGGTTCCCACAAGTCGATCAAGACCATCCAGGCCCATCTCGCAGCGTGTCGACGATGACTTTCCGTGCTATGCGCCGCCGGCCTGATGTACGACACCAACTGACATGGAGACATATGAGCAAACGAACTAAGTGTTTCGAGAGTACCGTGGGTTTTGAATTATAGCCACGCCAGAGATCCGTGACCTTAAGCCTCCCAGGTCATTAGCAGTCGTGAGCCGATGCTGGGTCGCGTAGGGAGGTTTGAGCCTCAGGCAGGGATTTCAAAGTCTAGACTCGATGTGGCGGTGCATAATTTAAGGTTCCAAGGTTGCAGCCGGGCGCGCGCATCGGGAGGATGCAAGTATGCCGAGCAGAAGGATGGAAGAATGTCCAGAGCTGGCGTGCTAGGGAGGCCCAAGATTCTAGGGCCGGGGGGGGGGTGCAGAGAGCGGTGTGTTGGTTAGTGGTGGTGGTCATCCTCCTCCTCCGTCCTGGGGTCTCGCCAGAGAGCTTCCATGTCCTACGTCACCCAACATTGCCTCGGGCGGCATCTGTACTTCGTCGCACTGAACGGCTCGCCAGCTTGTGTGATATCACGATCCTGGGGTGCGTTTGTGTTTGTGATCGATCCTCCTCCCTGTCGTCCTAACTGCAGTTCCTCCTTAACCCACACGTCGAGGCTCCCCAGACGATAGGGCGGAGGCAAGGCGGGCCTTGCAAGAGAAAAGAAATGACAACGCGCAGCATTGCTGGAGACCACGGCGGAGAGCCATGGTGAGTGCGATCTCCCAATATGATACCTGTCAGATCTATCTGTCCCATCTGTCTTTGATCCTATATCGTGCTCCGCGTTCGGTCGCATCTCCAGCCAATGGCGTCTGCCTTTCTTTGCTCCTCATTGCGCTGCGAGCTGTTCTATTGTTCGAGATGGGACGGGCGCGCCCTGGACGTGGGGAGGGCTTGAGGGCTTGAGGGCTTGTGACTGCCGCCCCCCTCCCCACCCAACACGCCGCCGCCCTTGTCTAATTAGACCGTTGACTTCGCCGCGATCGTCTTTGCCAGAGCCCCGCAGTTCGCTTGACTTCAGTCCCAAGCTCGTCAGGCCTCCTTCTGGAAACCAGGCTCCAGGCGGGCCAGCATTCTGACCACCGCATCACTTTCTCCTCTCGGCCGCCCGTTTGCTGTGAGCTGTCGCCCACCGCCAGACACGGCAGGGCAGCATTCCTGTCTGCAGCCCGTACTGCGAGATCTTCGCACCAACTGCTGCCCCCTCATTCCCCTACCGTTCCATTTCTTCCGCGCTGCATCATACTTCCTAGTCAACCTGGCTTGGCCTGGCCTCGCCTCGCCTCGCCTGACCTGACCTGACTGACCTCTTGACCCACTCGACCAAAAGGCGGCTCGGCTCGGGCGTTGCAGGCACAGGCACAGTCACAGGCGCTGGGAGCCCTGCCTTGACGTACACCCCTACGTCTTCGCAATCGCCTCCTCCGCCCTCGCCCCCGCCAGCAGGCGCCACGCGCAACATCATCACTGTCTTCACGCACCGCCCGCGGAAGACCGGCACGGGCAGCCCACACAGCAGCAGCACCACCAGCAGCACCAGCACCAGCAGCCCTCGACATAACAGCACTCGCAGTGGGGCCCGTCGACCCTGGCCCTCCTCGACCACGCCTCGACCTTCCGTCTCGGGCCATTCACGATCCTCACACGAGAGCCACCCCTTGACCCCCCTCTTCTTCTCCTCCTCCTCCGGCGACGATTCCATCTCGTCTCTCGGAAGAGACCGACGACACGACTTCACCCCTCCCACGTCGCCTGAGTCGACTGCGTCCTCCTTCCATCACTACCACCCGAGCATACCTGCGCCAACATCCACACCCACATCTACACTCTCGACGACGACGACGACGACGACGACGTCCAGGACAAGGTTCAAGATGCCGTTCAGGGACAGAGTTGCTCGCCGCTTCGGCGAAACTGTAAGCGCTCTAAAGTTCGGTTCAGAGTCAGATTCCGGGTTTGCTCCAGAGCACGTCTCTGTGGCGCCCGCCCTCTCTTCTACTCCAGTCTTGTCTCCCTACACCTGCCGTTCAGGGACCGAGTCCCTGCTCGTCGGCGACGACGTCTACGACTGGGAGGCCTCTGCCAGCTGGGCCGCCGAGGACAAGTTCGTGCGCAAGGCTTTAGGCCCTCAGCACCGCGGGGCTGGCAGGATCACCAAGAAGACCAGGCCCAGCACGTCCGGTCTACAGAGGCCTGGGCGGGCCAACAGCCGCCGAGCTTCGACTTCTACCGGCTCGTCCCTCTCTTCTCCTACCACCCGCTCCACCCGTTCTGCACCTTCTACTTCTCGCTCCACCAACACTCCTCCTTCCAGCGATGATTCTGTTCCCGATGACAACGATGAAGTCTTGGATGACCTTCGGCGCTTCGGCGCCAGGGCCACCAGAGCCAGCTCGAGGATGTTGTATACTAATGCCAGCGGCGGACAGCTCTCGCCCACCTCGCCCTACCTTTCCTGTGAGTACCCGCTGTCGTCTTGTGCCACCAGTTCTTGCTGACATATGTTTCATATAGATCACGACGTCTGCCGTATGCCGTTCCTCCCGAGCTATTCCTCTGTGTCCCCGACCGCTGACATATGATAGTTACGTTCGAGGATATCAAGGCGCTGAGAAATGATTGGCTGACGGACAACGTGCGTTCACACACACAAGAACCCTCATGAACATGACCACTCTGTCTGATGGCATGCTGACGATCCCGTGCAGAACATCGCTTTCTGGGAGGAGTTCGTTCCCGTCTGAGCTCCCCTCACCTTGGCCTTCCGGCTAACGAACCTCTCTTCCTTGCAGGTGGCTCGAGCGCGAGATCCTCCCCAAGTACCCCCAGGCCCGCATCTGCCTCCTCCGCCCGTCCATGACCTACCTCCTCATGCGCGAGCAAGACCCCAGACAGCTCCGGCCCGTCCTGCCCGACATGTCCAAGGTCACGCACATCTTCCTGCCCATC
This sequence comes from Chrysoporthe cubensis, assembly GCA_001282315.2. Classification (NCBI taxonomy): domain Eukaryota; kingdom Fungi; phylum Ascomycota; class Sordariomycetes; order Diaporthales; family Cryphonectriaceae; genus Chrysoporthe; species Chrysoporthe cubensis. Next base: position 497,444 of record LJCY02000003.1, on the reverse strand, counting down.
AACGACGCCGCCTCGCGCACCCAGCCCGACGGCTCGCACTGGTCCCTGCTCCTGGTCAGCAAGATCGACGGTGTCGCCTTCCACTACGACTCGCTGGGCGGCGCCAACAACATCGACGGCGAGCGCGCCACGCAGCAGCTGTCCAAGCTGCTCGGCATGCCCCTGCGCCACCAGGCCATCAGCGACTGCCCCCAGCAGGAGAACGGCAACGACTGCGGCGTCTTCGTCTGCATCCTCATGCGCCACCTGCTGGTCAAGCGGCTCCTCAACGCTAACGCCCGCGAGAAGGTCAGCATGAGCATGAGCAACAAGATGATCGACGCCGGCGGCGCCCGCAAGGAGATGACCAAGATCATCGAGAGCCTGCGCAAGGAGGGCGAGAGGCGGCGGAGCGCCAGCCCGTTCGCCAAAAGCGAGGGTGCGCCGCGGATCGACTAGTGAGCGGTCCCGCGGGTGGCCACATCGCACCACGGCACGACGAGGTACCACCGGCGGCGCACGGCAGCACACCCTTGTGTGTGTGCCGCCGGCCCGACGGACGGACGGCTCAGCTACAGAGACGGCACGGGACGAAGTAACGACACAGACATCTTGGTCTATGCACAGCCCGGACAGCACAGGGATTAGCATTACACGGCAGCAGGCGTTCATGAGACGGAGGGATTGCGGGAATGGTGCAACGATGGGCAAGCAGAGGCGTTGGGCGGAATCTCGGAAGGTCAGCGACGCTCGGGAACGCGACACGCGTAGTCTGAACGACGCATCCTCTGTATGGGTTCGGCATTGCCTTCCCCCCTCCCCATGGGGGCAGCGGCATGCGCGGATGAGCCCAACAGCTGCGAGAGTACTGGCGAGGTCGAGGGGAGACTTGTCAGGGATGCTTCCACTATTTGACCACCGGCGTCGGGTTGGGCGTTTGTTTGCGCCACAGTCATGAAGGAGTGTGCAAGATTTTGCAATTTCAGGTTGCCTCTGACGATGACACGAGCCTGGATACCCTAGTTCAGGATAGGGCATTGCAAAGGTAGAACACGAATGAATGGCAGGCCTTGATCGCCCTTCTGACTGGACTAGATACTGGGTCCCTGCTGGCTCTGCTGGCCCTATCTGTGACAGCCATCCGTGCCATGTCATGTCTACCCGCGTTGACCTGCCTGCTCCTCTTCTGGCCGCTAAAGAGCATGCTTGGAGCTATTCCTGGCAACATATTCTTCCAAAAGGCACATCAATCGCTTGTGTTTGAGTGTCTGTGAGTTGGCCCAGTGTGGAGCCTGTTCCAATGAGGCCCATAATCGGACATGGTGGGGCCTGGGAGTCAGCAACGACCTGTGAACATTCGGAACATTCCCAGGCCCGCTATCATGTATGCCCTCCCCCGATGTATATTGCGAGCGAGAGCGCGTCTTTACTTCCTTCCCACGGGGCGGACCTTCAGCTTGCGTTCGCCCCCGTAGCCCTGTTCGCAAAAGCGGGATTCTGCTCCATAGTCGCCGATATGAACCCCCTCAGCGCCGCGAACCTGTTGGCCGAGGCGCTCGGTGTCGGTGGCGGCGCGGCCGCCCCGGCCCCCGCCATCTCCGTGTCTGCCGCTGGCGCCGCCGGCTGCTGCGCGGGCGCAGCCTCCCGGACGCCCGCGAGCTGCGCCAGGCTGGCGCCGAACCGCTCCATCTCGCCGCGCACGACGCGCTCCTTCTTCTTGAGGGCGCCGGGCCGGCTCCCCAGGCTCCGGTGGCGCACGCGCCCGCCCAGCTCGGCGGCGCCGGCGCGGCGCTCGTCCTCGGTGAGCTCGGGGAGGGCGTCGGCGAGGGCGCCGAGGGCGACGGTGGCCGTGGCGTCGCGGCGCCGCGCGTGCCGCCGCGCGTTCTTCCGGCTGGCCTTGGTCGCGGTGGTGGTCCCGGGCTTGGCGATGCGCGAGACAAAGGCAGCGTGCCGGATGCGCGCGCGGTCGGCCTTGGTGTCGAGGAAGCCGTCGGTCACGGCGGACTCGGGCCGGTGCACCTTGCGCGGGGCCAGCGGGTTGGCGAGGCGCTCGGTCGCCTTGAGGCGGAGGGACTTGCGCTTGGTCGGGGCTACTGGGGCCTGGATGGTGGGGTGGTTGTTAGTTGCCAAGTTGTCGGGCCACAAGGCGTGGGGGAGAGGGAGGGGGCGAGAGCGTCCTCTTACCATGGTGTGTTGCTCCTATGGGCGACTCTGTGGCAATGGGATCGGGGCGAGGGCGTCATGTCCCATGTGAAAGTGACGAGAGTTGGGATGTCGTGTGTCAAGGCTGAGGCCTGGCTCCCCCCGCCAAAAATTTTAATGGCCAGTTGCCTGAGTAGCACTGCTAGCAGGGGTCCCCGCCCAGGGTCCCAGGATCCTACAGGCGATCAGCGGGCGCTAGGCCGGGGTGCCCACAGGCGCTCCATGTCCGTGTGCAGCGCACCACTGCACCAACTGCCGAGCAGTACAGGGTACTGAACAGCCCCCACATCCACTGCCAGCCAGCCTTGTCAGCCTGTCTGGGCCTGGCGGGGCATCTCAACATCCCCGTCGTTCAGCCTTCCTCACCCACCACCTTGACGACCAGCCCGCCTTGCGCCAGATCCCTGTTGTAATCTGGAATCACACCAACCGAGGGAGACGCGCATGGAGCCGGCCAGGAAGAGCGCAGAGCAGCTGCGCGAGCAGATCTCGAGGGCCGAGGCCGAGCTCAGGGCTCTGAGGGAGCAGCTTGCCCAGGTCGAGGCTGAGACTGGAGGAGGAGAGGAAGCAGCCGCGGCGGAGCCAACAGCTCCCAGAGACTTAAATGGCCACTCGTCGTGGAAGTGGCCTCTGGGCGCGGACGAGTACGAGCGCTATGGCAGACAGCTCATCCTGCCGCAGGTCGGCATCCATGGTCAGTCCCTCTGTCGTGCCGGATGTGATCACCAAGGAGAAAAGGCAGCTGACATCCGCCCAGGCCAGCGCAGGCTCAAGGCCTCCAAGGTCCTTATCGTCGGGGCTGGCGGCCTCGGCTGCCCGGCCGCAGCATACCTCGCCGGCGCCGGGGTGGGAACGCTGGGGGTCGTGGACGGAGACGTGGTGGAGCCCTCGAATCTGCACCGACAGATCGCCCACAGCACGTCGAGGGTCGGGATGCTGAAGGTGGACAGCCTCATCGAGTACTGTATGGGGTATGTTCCTCGCCCTCCTCTGGACTCTCCTCCACGTAAGGAAATCCGGATGCTGACGCATCGACAGGCTCAACCCCCTGCCCACATATGTACCTCACCGTGAGCACCTGTCGCCGGAGAATGCAGAGGACATCGTCAGCGGCTACGACCTCGTCCTCGACTGCACTGACCACCCCACCAGCCGCTACCTCATCTCAGACATCTGCGTCCTCCTGCAGAAGCCCCTCGTCTCGGCCTCGGCGCTGCGCACTGACGGCCAACTCATCCTGCTCAACACCCCTCCCGCGCCCCAGGGCGCCCTCGGTCCCGAGGCGGCGTCCCCCTGCTACAGGTGCGTCTTCCCCCGCCCGCCGCCCCCGGAGGCCGTCGTGAGCTGCGGCGAGGGCGGCATCATGGGCCCCGTCGTCGGCGTCATGGGCGTGCTGCAGGCCCTGGAGGCCATCAAGGTCATCGCGGCCGGCCTCCACGTCCCGAGACCCCCAGCGCCGGCGGGGCTAGATGATGGAGCCTCCACGAGCAGTGGCGCCACCGTGCCCTCGCCCACGTTGCTCCTGTTCTCGGGAGCCGCGCCCGGGGCGCCGAGCTTCAGGTCCGTGAGGATGCGGGCGCGGCGGAGGGACTGCTTCGCCTGCGGAGAGGGGAGCGCCGTGAGGCTGACCCTCGACACGCTCCGTGGCGGCGGCTTGGACTACCTCGCCTTCTGCGGCGGGGCGGCGGCCCCGGTCGGGGTGCTCGAAGACGAGCAGAGGGTCAGCGCCGCCGAGTACAGCAGCCTGCTCCGGAGCCCGGGCCAGGGGGCCCACGTCCTGCTTGACGTCAGAGAGCCGGAGCTGTTCGAGATCGCCAGCATCGAGGGCGCCGTCAACGTGCCGTACTCGAGGATTCAGGGCACCGCGAGGAGGAAGGGTGCGGCAGCCGGCGGCGCGGGCGATGCCACCTGGCCTGACTGGGTGCCGGTGGGCGTACGGGCAGGCGATCAGCCGATTTATGTCGTCTGCAGGGTGGGCAACGACTCCCAGCTGGTGGCGAAGCACCTGATCGACCTCGGCCTGGGTCGGGATGGCCGGTGGATCGGGGACATCAAGGGGGGCATGAGGGCCTGGAGGGACGAGGTGGATGGTACCCTGCCGTTTCTGTAGGCCCAACGCCTACCGTCACGACGTTGCTATAAAGAGCTACAAGCCAAATGAAATGTGGTCTGGGGAGCCCCTGGATAGCAACCCTCTGATTTATCGACCAAGCCTTGCACAGATGGCGCCACACTCGGAAGCCTCCCGTAGAGATGCGTATGTCAGATTCCAGACGTGGCAGTATTCTTGTGCACGTACAAGTACAATCAGGGAGAGACGCTGAACGCCCGCAAGCGAGAATGTGCAGTCCACCACCGTTATTTTGTACACGGTTTCATACCCTTGTGGTACGCGGCACCGTCAGCCCCTCCTCCCTCCTCACCAGCCTCTCCTGCAATGACATCGTCATGGGCAAGCAAAGCCCGCCACTACACTCTGCAACCTCGACTCGATGCTCGCGGTATTCCGTCCTCCCAAGTTTCCACCCATTATGATATAAACGTAGTACGCTTCTTGTTGTACGCCCGTTGGTCCTTTAGCCACTGCCTGTATCCAGCCACGCTGGAGATCTTCTCTCCATAGAAGTCGGGAACTGTGGAAGCCTGATCAATACATGGGACGCATGAGCCAGAAGGGAAACAAGAACTATCCATACCTGGGTTGCCGGTGGAAGAGTTGGACGGGTCCACGCGATTCCTCTTGATCCGGGCAAAGAACTGGCTCTCCTTCTGGAAGATCGACATCCCGTCAGCAACCCCCTCAAGAAAAGGTATCCCGCCTGACGGAAGGGGTACTCACCACAGTCATAGGCGCCTTGTACTTCCTCTTGATCAGGTAGAACACGGCGCTGCCCAGGCTCGGCCCGGCCAGCCACCCCAGCGCCACGAACCCGAGAGTCATCAGGCCCAGGGTCAGGACGGGGTCGAGCGGGATCTGGCTCGTCAGGCTGTCGGCGGCGCCCGTCGACAGCAGGATGGCGCCGCCCGTCCCGCTGGCCAGCGACATGACCACGCTGAAGGCGACCTGCCACCTCCGCCGCGTCTTGCGCAGCTGGAAGAAGGTGTTCCAGTCGAGCGGCGGCGTGCCCGGGTCCGCCCGCGAGGTCGCGCGCTCGGCGGCGCGCGCCGCGGCCTCGGCGTCGGCGTCGTGGTCGCGGGAGGACGGGGAGGTGGAGGCGTGCCGGCGGGCGGCCGGGGCGGGGGTGGCGCACGGCGCGCGGGGCTGTTGTGCTGCTGCACGGAGGGTGAGGATAGGTGATGGTCTGCTGGTGGTGCTGGTGGTGCTGGTGGTAGTGGTGGGGGTGGCTGCGAAGGGCGCTAGGGACAGCTTGGGGCGGACGGCGAAGGTCGAGTAGGGGCACGTCGCCGCGGTGCCGCGCAGGAGGAGGGTCGGCTGCAGGCTGCAGCCGCGCATGACGCCTGCGCGCAGCATCGTCGCTGTAGCTGCCGTGGCCGTGATCATCCTGTCGGTTCTCGGTCCCCTCGTCGTGCTGCTGCTCTGTGGCGTGGCGGCTTCGTCGTCGTGCGAGGCGTCCTCGGTCGTGCTCCTCGGCGTTGCGGCCGGCGGCAGGTCAATTGGCCTGGTCTGGGGTGATGTCGCGCTTCTCTGTGCGGGCCCGTTCGTCCCGGCCGAAAATTTTGGTGGAGCTGTGACGTTGCCGTTGGCCAGCTCGATCGTACTCGAGCGCTGGCTGAGGTTTTTCCTTGGCTCCGCTCTGGCATGGGGACGACGTCGAAGCTTGGGGTCATGATGGCCCAAGCTTCTCTCGAGCAAGGGCGACGTTGCCTGCCGTTGCACAGCTCAACTGCCATGTACGTACTGCCTGCCGCATGTGAGATTGGCACGACTGGCACACTGTGAGAAATCCAGTCGCAGTAAGTCGAATTGATATTCTTCTTTTAGGTCTGTCTTGATGATATTTGCCCTCTGTGGTTAGCTAAACAATTACGAGTGTTTCCTTTTAAATATAATGTTAAGCTTTTTAATTAAATGTGTTAAAATACAAATTTCACTTAATAAAATAAAACTATAATTTATTATAAGTAATAAAAATTAAAAATTATTATAAATATATATATATATTTATAATATTTTATTTATTTTAATATAAAAATAAATATTTAATTTTTTAATTCATTATAATATATTATTTTTAACTTAAAGTTTATCTTTCAAGCCATATATTAGTATTACGTAATCTCAAATTTACTAATTAAGTAAATTAGGGCCCCTCAGCGCGTCGGTGGTAAGCGCATCGCGATCTCCTAATCCCGCCGCTGTGTTGAGACCCTTGCGCCAAGCGCCTTTCTTTCACAACCGCAACATCCCATTCAAGGGCTTGTCCCTTGGAAGGCTTGGGGCACTCATTGCCTCTCGCACATCTTTCTTCTCGCGAGCTATCCGACAGCCCTGGCTTCGCGGGCGCGCACAGCAATGCGTACTGGCTGACGGGCACAATCCGCGACCGCCGGCGCGTCGGAACAACCTCCATAGCTATGGCTGACGAGGCAGTGGCCGACGAGGGAGTGGCCGACGAGGGAGTGCTCGACGAAGTGAACTGGGCGCTCTTCGGGGCTGACCTGAGGGTCTCCAAGATGACCATCAAGCGGCCTCGACCCTCTGTGCCCTTCGAGATCCCCATCCTGCCCCAGCCGCGCCGATACAGACCAGGCAGCGGCCCTCCTCCGCCGCGGATCGACCTCCAGCTCGTTCACGATTCGGACGCCTTCATCGTCGACAAGGTCATCTTGCCCCTCGAGTCCTTCACGGAGAGGGGTCATCACCGGCAGAAGAGGGCGTACTACATCATCGGATGGCCCGACCTGCCCGCCGCGAGACCCGTCATCGACTGCGCCAAGGCCCTCGACTATGTCTCCCCACGGACGATGGAGGACTGGGAATACCAGGATTTCTTGCGCCGTGAGGCAGAGAGGGAACAGGCTGAGAAAGCGGCTATGGAGGCTGCGGCAGCCGCCGAGGCAAAAGGCAAGCGCGTGGTCCACACGGAATTGCTCCCCAACGGGAAGAAGAAGCCCGGGAGGAAGCCGAAGCACGCAAGAGCAAGGAACGAGAGACCACCGACGCCTCAGTTGGACAGCGAGCAGGAGAGGATACTGGCTAAGCGCAAGCATGGTCCCTCGCTATCTACGCCTCAGAAGAGCAGGATCGCCCAGTTGGAGGCCGAGATGAGCATGCTGGAGGAAATGCAGGACCACCTGGATGGGGACACAGAGGTGGAGCTTCAAAGGCAGCTAGAGGATGAGATGCTGGGTGTAAATCACACGAGCAGGGGAGCTGTCGTGGAGGATCTAGACGGCGTAAACCTGCTTCAGGCGAGCCGTGCCCCATCCCGTCCGGACAGCCCGCCAATGGCGAGCAGCACGAAGTCTACCCCTCGGAAAGAAGCAATCTCGAGTAAGGCCAACGCCATCGCGAGAGGACCTGCGACTGTTTCTGCACGGGACTCTACCCTTCCGCGCTCGACCAGCCAGGCAAGGACGCCCGCCTCTGCGCCCTCGAGTCACCTCCCAAGCCCCTCCGCCCCCAGGCCGGTCTCGACGACTCCCATACCACTACCAAAGCTGCCCGCATTTGCCTCCAGAACGATACCTTCGTCATCGCCAACCCGTACACCAAGAAACATAGTCCCTTCAGTAGAAACGAATACATCGACGACAGAAGTGCGAACGCCGAAGCCGGCTCGCTCGCCACCCAGACCAAAGGACCATGAAGAACCGATACAATCTAATGCATCCTCCATATCGCCACGGAGCCCCCACGGGCCTGGCGGCCTCACTACCACCAACAGCTTCACGCCCGTGGGTGGATACTTCCCACGACGGCCCAAGCGGCCAGTGGAAGACTCGCCTCCAGGAGGGGCCGCCGCAGATACTCCCAACACCCAAGCTAAGAAGAAGCGGAAGAGCAAGGCACCAAAGCTTTCCCAATCACTGCCGGCACCAGCAATAGCCGTAGCGGAAGCATCACCAGCTGAGCAGGAATATGTCGTTAAGCGCCTAGAAGGCCATCGAGTAGAGGATGGAGTCCACTACTTCAAAGTACGGTGGAAAGGCGACTGGCCACCCGAGGAGAACCCGACATGGGAGCCCGAGGAGAATATCTCGAAAGGTCTCGTGAAAAAGTACCTGAAGCACAAGGCCGCCCTTGATGCCAAAAAAGGGAAGAGCACACCCGTGAAGGGCAGTGCCAGCCCCGGCAAACCACAAGACAAGCAACAGAAGACGCTGGAACAATTGGCTAGGAAATACAACAGCGTCTCTGAGGTTTTCGAGGGCACGGCGGAGCTAGATGAGACCACCAGCCAGCATGGCAACGGGGATGTTCCGGACGGTACAGATGGGGCTGGGGCGATGGATTACGATCTCGGTGATGACGAACACTTCGTCGTGGACGAGAGGAAAGCCTCAGAGCGAAGGCAGGCCGTTGCTGAGAGGAACAAGAGGCTGGGTGCTCAGTTTACGGCGCAGTTCAGACGGAGAAGAGATTTCTGAAATACTGCTTGGTGGTGAATACTGTCTTGATGGGGTCCATGGGTAATACTAGCCCTCAGCGAGGAGATTAGAGGGCTTCTATGGTAGGCCGCCATGGATGGGGCCATGGGCTAGAATATGTTGTCTACCACACAGCGCATCAAATGCGCTCACAATGAAAAATCGGATACCACCAATGCTCCTTGAATTTCGCCATTCGTCACGCCGGTATCTTTTGCAGACCACACTTCCGCTGAAAGGCTTGCTTGACCATCTCTGGTCTTCTTCCTATCATTCTGCCAAAGACCTGTGCAAAATCCCTACTACCTTCCCCCAGCCCCTCGGGTGTTATTGCAAGCCATTTCGTTCTCTTCTCTCTTCTTGACTCTATCTGTCCGCGTGCAGCGCCTAGTCCGGATGTCACAGCAGAGGAGATGCTCTCTTTTCTTCTGGAAATCAAGCCTTGAAGTTTAATTTGACATTTATTATTCATGTCTGTCTATGGTTCTGTCTCTGAATGTCGGAGTCCGCCAGTCAATGTCAGCCATCCAAGCTAGGCTGACGGCGGCACTCATCAGAATGCGAATGTCGTCCGTTGTCAACAAGTAGCGCCCAGTGCAGATGGGAAATGCCAAGTCCTAGTGTTCGTTCATTCCGAGAACGCAACACATCGAGAGGAATCTTGTCTCCTGGTCAAAAGCGCCAGGTTTCTGATGCATAGGAAAGCCGTGTCCGGTCCGTTGTGAGTGAAGGATACCTAGGTAGCCTTAAAATCGATTGTTCTGGGGCTGGAGATGAGACGACGATGGCGATGCTATGAGTTCCAGCTTAAGGGCTAGCCTCATCACCAAATGTTGTAGTGAGTCGTGCTCCACCTATGCGGATGCTGTATGGTGAAGGCACGCCCAATGTGTCTTGTATGTGTCTTCCAAGGTTGTTGGGCATGGTTGACGGTAGATGTTGAGCCCATCACTATGATGCACTTGCCTCATAGTATGGTAACGGTGCTCGCCGTAAAGAAATTATCTCTTCCCCCGAGAACAAGAAGGAAAATAATGTACAGTTTCTATTTGCGTAATCGTCATCGATTCGATGGTCAATGTCGGCCATGATTCGTCGTTGTGGATAACGGCAGGTAAATTAGGTCTGTGGTTGAATATGATCAGCAAATATCCACCTGTGTTACGAAATAGACAGGTTCAGGGGCAGCGCCTCTTCTTAAGCTCACCTTGCAAGCCATCCCTCCTTGCCAGCCCTAGTCAAATGGAGAACAGTATTTCTCGATGCTGCGTGGAGCAGCCAACGAATGTTTATGTGTTGTAACCCTTGAGTCCAAGAAGATCTGAAACCTGGAAGAGAGAAGTTAGTGGAAAGCATAGGTCATAAAGAAACACCTGTGCAACGAAACACAGGTGACCTTTGGCTGTTGGACTAACTCACTATCATGGAGGACTACCTTTGACCCCTGGCTCTAAATGTTTTCCCGTCAAAAACGCCCGTTGTTGGACCGGATGGTCCTAACTTCAGCATGATAAAACGGAAAACTGAAGAAGGTGGGAAACAAGGGCTGGAAGGGAAGACTGCTGCATAGCAAGAGGGCTGCCCTATTTGGGATTGATGAAGTGTTTCTGAGCGGTGTTGAAGCCCTGAGGAGCCTTGTACCAGAGGGTACCAAAAGCATCCCACTGCTCATCAGTCATGGCGCAGAACTCCTCAACACTGACGGTCCAGAAGTAGCCATTTCTCGTAGCCCGCATGCCGGCTTCCCAGTTCTCACGGGAATAGTCGGGATATCGCTTCTGGGAGCGTAGGGCCGAAGTCGTACCAGGGCAGTACGCTGTGGTTGTAGGAACGAGAGACGAAAAGGAAGAAAGCGCAGAAAGAAAACAAGTCGGTGTAGAAACCCCGGTATTGTCGTGGTGATCCTTCAGGGAATCTCGGGGGCCAACACGTCCACATTCAGCGCATAGAGCATAATCCGAGGCGGCAAGACGGCTTCTCTGGTGGTCATTCAAGGTATTCTGGCTAGGGTGACTGGCGTAGTGAACCCGGAGCTCATCCTGAGAGACCTCACACGGATCCTGTTGCGGGAGTTGCATGAGACGTTGCTCCACGCTGCTGGGCTTGGAACTGGTATCCATGCCCTCCTCGTGGGTGGCAGTGACCGCGGCCTCTTTGAGATGATGAGCGACACGTCGCAAGGTATCGAACAACCTGCCGAGCCTTCTCCGATCGAAGACGCCTACGAGGCTCAGATGTGGGTGGCTGTGCCAGGCGAAGCCTGGATTGACATCCAGGTGGGACATCAACGTCGACTCGCTAGCCTCACAAGGATCCATCTCGAACTTGAGAGAGCTGAACCACTCAGACGACCTGTGTGCCTTTCGGCGTTTGGAGTTGATGGCCGCCGTACGTTTGGCAGTGTAGGCCATCTCTATGCTGGTGAACCAGATGTGCAGGTTCGCAAATGAGACTCGTCCGGTGGCGTCCTTTGTCGGGGCGTCCAACCAGATGTCTTCAACCTGGTCGCGGTAGTGTTGGTTATGAAGGAGACCTTGGAAGTTGAAGGCCTCCAAAGCGGTTGCGACCAGGTCGAAGGGGCACCGCTCGATTACCAGACAGCGAGTGGCATCAGCTGGGAGAACTCTAGGGCTGGGATCGAGAGCCCACTCCGAGGGGTCATTATCGAACTCCGATGTCAGTGTTGTACGATACACAACCTTGGCGAACCGTGTCTTGGGCGAGCCGGTAGCAGCGTTGCTGGGTTGAAGTGCCCAGATCGACTGGCCAGAACCCTTGCATGCTTCGGCGTACAGCTCCGCCGAGCGGGCCTCCTTGAACGTTACCACCGCAGTCTTCTCAGTGCCCAAGCGGGCGAGAGTGATTTTGGCGACCGCACCACCGCGGATACGAGGCAGGATGTCTCGCATCGTGATGTCAGGGGGGAGCTGGGTGACCGCAACCACAAGGCCCTTCGCTGGGGCAGGTCGAGGGGCAGCAACGGTCGCATGGATGGACTCGGACAGGGAGGAGCCACCATGGGGCTTGGTGATGTTGGAGGACTGGAACGGTCGAGGTAGGTCACATACATACCGGTTGCTGCCTTGAGGGGGCGGGTGAGAGGGAATGTGCTGTCCCAACTGTACACCCTGCTCCACGAGCTTGCCGTTTCCGTCGGCGAAAGTAACGGTCTTTTGGGCGACGCCCTCAGAGGTAGTGGGATGCCGCTTCAAGATGCCAGCTGACCCACCACCCTGCCCGTTGGTGGCGGTCTCCTCGTTGACGGGCCTCGTCGAGCGCTTTGGAGGACTGAACTGGATCAAGTCCTCGTCTTCGTCGACACCACGGAAAGTCGACATCTTGTTTGACAAACGCTGACTGGGAGAGGGTTGGGTAAGGGACACAACGATGGGAACGGTATGGTAGAGGACGTGCTTGAAGGAAGAAGTTGAAATGGTCTTGGAGAAAGTCTGGGTAATTTTAAGTCCTCGAGTTGAGGGAAACTGTCTTGTGGACTGTTAGAGGAAGGTACTGAGCAGGAGGAAGTTCCAGGTGGAGGCAGGAATTTCGTGGATTTAAAATTTTGAGAAGATCAGATCCGAGTACAGGGCACTTCAAACGAGTAAGAATCAACGACAGCTAGCGGGGCAGATATTCTTTTCTCAAAAAAAAAAAAAAAAATCTATCGTGATGTGTGTTCTCAACATCGCGACTATGAGGGTGGTCTTCCCGGGACAGTCCGCCAAAGCTGTGACTCAGGATCTCACAGCTTCAGTGCGCAGCACTCTGGAGACAAACCAGAAGGCATGAGAACAGGTCGAGTGCTACAGCCATGACGTCTGAAATGATGGCTTAAGAGAATACCTCGAAATCATTTTTGTGGGTTGCTTGCCAGACTACTGGATCCGCAATACTCATTTTGCTCTGTTCCGAGCTGAGCTATGAGGACCTGCAGGATAATGGCTACCTTGGAGAAGGGAAGGGCTTGTCCAATTGGTACAACTGAACAGCTTACCTGAGCCTCTGCTTCTGGGGAAGCCAAATAATCGGAAGTATCCAATCGACATAAGTCAAGCCTCCTGTTCTAGCTGGTATCAGTGCAATGCACCAGATAGACACGACTCCAACCATGAAAAGAAGTGATACGCCTCGCCTTGCAGTGCGGTCTCTTTATTCACTATCTTATCGCTATCTTCAAAGAAGTGAAAAGTTTAGAAAGCTATAATCCTCGCTCATTGCTTCAGATGAGTCTTGTCATGCTTGAGTTGCCGTCGAGCGGACTACAGACATAGCTGGGGATCGAGATGACCATCGGCCGAGCCGTGGATCTATGTGCGGCAATCATGGCAGGTCGCACACATTTTGGCACCACGGCATAAACAGGGCTACAAAGCATAGCACAGCCGTGCGCACATTCAACAATGCTACAAAATCAGCTACGCTGGTATATTTGGTCATGACCAAAGGTTGATGGGTAACAACCACCTCATTTGAAGTGACCACCGATTTGTGGGCAGTATAATCACAATGATCTTAGACGTCTCGTGCAAAGGGCTGGTGGAGTAAGGACCGAGAGCAAACAATTAAAAATAAAAAGAACACCATAGGTCCAGCAGCGGTTCTCATGTAACTGGCCTTATGGACGGAATGTGGGCGAGCTTGAATGGATCCATCCATCTCTCTGATACCGCCGACAAAACACTCACAACCGTCTTTGGAAAGATCAGGCGGCGGTCAATCCCTGAGACAGCATGGCATCCTACCGTTATGCTATGGACTTTTTACACGCTATGTCTGGCCTATTTACGGCGGTGAAAGAAGTGTCGGAACCAGGCAGAGATTCGCATCTCATGTATCCGCGAACGGTTAGCTGTCCGAAGATCGAGTCTTGCACTGTCCACGATTCTGGTTTCAAGCCTGACCATGCGAGGTATCGCAGTCGAACAGATCAACAAATTGCGGATATACCAGCGCAGATCGTGTCATCAAATCCGGATCCTAAGTGAATCTCTGCTGGAATTGCAAACGATGTTACGCGATCCTGAATCATGCGGGATGGAAGGAGATCCTCGCTCATAGAGACACGTGTGTTCATGGACCTCGCCTTCAGATGGATGGGTTCGAAAGCCTCAGGGGCTGAGTGACATAAGGACAAATTTCTGAAAATAAGTCTGGAGATGTTATGGTTGGTGTAAGACCAGAGGCAGCCGACTTAAGAATATGAGCTTGCGAGGAGCTGAGCGGAAGTTGCCCTGTCCAGGCACTGGTGGGTCATTTTGAAGCTGCGGTGCGTATCATGATCCGAGGTCGTGTTTCATATGCAGCCCGACTCCTGGATTAAGCTTTGCTGCGCTAGGTCACGCCACGCTTGACAACTGGGCTCCACGCCTGGAGACCCAGCCTCCCCACACGTCAGGGCGCAGTAAAGGATCCTTCTCGAGGTGGCAAAAACAACCTTAACGGCTTGGCACGGTATGTTAGATACATAGTATTATTTTTGGTGATGACGTTGCTGATAATGCTCTCGAGTCCTCAGTCGCTGCGTCTTCCAGCTGACCGGGATTATGGTTTCAATTGGCTGTATCAATCTCGGTACCAGGCTAGATGTCGAGAACCTAGACGTATTAGTAGCCTACCAAGTAGAAAAACAGAAATAGATCTATGCCCTTATCACTGACTACCCCTGTTGAAGAGCTGTGCACAGTGGTGCCGGTCGTAGCTTGTATCCGACCCTATCTGCAACAGCGGATCGGCATTGACCGCACAGGGTCCTCGTGGACTATCAAACAGCACTGCTTGCATCAGATGTGATGAACCCTGGCAGTGCTATAAACCCACTCCATCGTGCTGCGTCAGGAAGACCCCCCATCCGAAAAGCTCGTTTGGAAGACTGACGTCTGTCAACCGGGACATGGAACTGATCGTCAATGGAAGGTTGGGCGTGCAGGGAAACTCAATTTTATAAGTCCCATCGCCCTCATCCGGGCCAAGCCTCATTGAACGGGATGGGTTTTGGTTTACGGTATCTCCTTTACAACGTTTAAGTGTCTCCTCAACTTCATTTCGTTAAGGCTATGCCTTTCCCACAGCTGGCCTGTTTTCCGTAAATTATTCCTTCTTCGAACACAGTCTACACGATGAGTTTCCTTGCGAAACCTGTTGTGCCTAATCTAGGACTGAACTCCATCTTGGGAGTCGGTCAAGATAATCCCGCGCCCACATCTGCGGCGACGTCTGCTACCAGCAACGATGAAGATGGAGGTGGTCTCTTGGGTGGACTTCTTGGCACACCTGCCCAGCCAGCAGCAACGACGACGACGACAGCATCGAGCGATTCCACCGATTCGACCACATTGGCTTCTACGAGTAGCACACAGTCGACCTCGCTGAAAACGTCGACAAGCTCTGCAGAGACAATCACGGCGACCCCAGCCGTGGTGTCATCTTCATCAACTCTCAGCCCAACGACATCAACAACTTCGTTAGCTGCACCAGATATCTCATCGACAACTATCTCTGTATCTTCGTCGTCCTTGTTGGAGTCGATATCCTCACTCATCTCTTCTACTGGCACAGCATCATTGCCATCGACAGTCCCGGCAATCTCTTCTGGATCTCTACTTGCGCCTTCGACAGCGCTACCAACAACGCTGGTAACGGAGACCACATCGCCTGTACCAGTCAGCACATCGACGGCAGCGACGGCGAGCCTCCAGAACGAGGCAAGCGCCAACACGCAGGACAAAGGTGATTCGCATCGTGTGCGGACGACCGCCATCGCAATAGCGGCGCCCGTAGGCGGTGTCGCTATCATCGCAACGGCTATCTTTTTCCTGTATAAGAAGCAGACGGGTTGTTGCCGTAGGAAAAAGCGTCGTCGAGACTCACTGCTAGACGAATTCGAGCCCATATCGCAGTCGACGACGTTGCAGTCGATGACGTACCAAGAGAAGTTCAATCCTTCAAGGAACTATTAGATAGGAAGTCTTGGTGTCTTTCTGGTCAGGGGTTCTTGCACGCGGCGGCCCAGGTCTACTTCAGCAGGACGGAAGGCTGAGGATTGATAGAAAGCAAAACAAAACGCCGAAACGCTGGTAGAAACAAAAAAGAAAAACGACAAAAAAAGAAGGCATTGGCCGCGTTCGGAGTGGCGCTGCCGAAGGGAGTAACCGGAGAATAGTTGCATAGACAAATGATAATGTATCTAAACTCATAAAAAAAAATACATCACATGGGCTCATCAGCCTCAATATCTAACTGCCTGAAGAGACAAGTGAGCTGGCTTGTCGAAATGCTCAGTTTCTTAACTTTACCGTAGGCTATGTAGAGGTACTGGAGGGGTATGGCACGTGGATAGCGCGCCATTCGGCTGAAAACCTGAGATTCGACTGGCTGCCGTGGCTGATAGTCAGGGAGTACGGAATGTAGAGTAACTCCTTCAAAACAGCGAGAATACAGCAGCCCATCGATACTTCGACTGACAGAGGTTTTGTGGGTTCTTTCAAGATGACAAGTTGTTACAGGCCGCATGAATCATTAGTAGCATTTTCTACTAGCCCTACAGGATAATCTGGCACAGTCGCCACGAACTTAGAACAGCTCTACTTACAAGCTTCAGTGGGCATGAGATTTCAAGGAGGTATCTCAAAGTGTACTTGGCAGACAACGTAGGGCAATGGTCAATCCTGCAATCCTGGATCCATCGATTTACAGAATACTGTGGGATGCTCGAGCAGATCCTGTTGCTCCATGGCGGATTGCCTGAGACTTAGTCTCTGAGAGAGAGAGAGAGAGAAGGAAATGGGAAGAGTGCACACAGGATTTCACAGCTATTAGAAACAAAATGGATAGCCTCCAAGAGCGCACACGTCTCCTTGCGGAGTCATTTGTCGGGCTGGTGAGCATGGAATGGAATGCAGAATTCGTTGGAAAAGACTCAGAACGTACAGATTCTCACGTTTCTAGGCATTTTCTTCCGACCTCTCGTTGATTGCAGCTATGTTTGCTATTACCGAGCGACCAGGTCCTAAAGGCTTGCCACTATATTGTAAAACGGCGTTTCCTACCAGCTTACACTGATTGCTACAGTATATATATATCTGAGAAGAAGGATTGGCCTGTGTAAAAGGGAAGTGATATGTTAGAAGGAAATATAGCAACTAATAGCATTAACATATATCATTCGTGGTTTCCGTTCATGATTGCATCTGTGCTCTTGTTCACGAATACGGAAAGAAATATGTTATTGCTTACATCTGGTGCGTCGGTATGCTCATTTGTAATCACTACGAGGTGAATAGTGGTAAATGTTGAATTGCTGCCTGCGAACGCACGAGAATGCACGTTGCACGACGCTTATTATGGAACACAGTACTTTATCTGTTCATCTTCAATTTTATTCTTAGCTTATGAAATTGATTTGTCAAACCAAGTTCTAATAGCTTGCTAGATATCATGGTCGAGACTATAGAGATCTTCCCTTTTCGTAATTGCAACGCAGGATCCCTCATTTTCCTTCTGAACAGATCAGATGTATGCTTTGACATCACAACCCACATCCTTGCTAGCAAATAAGGTGACCGAAAGTTAAGTTAGCGCTGGCTATAGAAGTACACGCTCATGTGCTTTTTACAATAGCTCAACGCTGACTCCTCCTCACCACCCGCCCTGAAACTGCTCTAGAGCTGAATCCACCCCTCCTAGATTTTCCTCCCTGCCGCCGTGAGGTGCGGAGATACTGGAGCAAAGATGCTAGGTATCCTCCGTCCTTCTTCGCCTCATTCATATTGATCCTATGCTCATCCTGGAGCGTGTACTTGCGGAACGCCTCGAAATCCTGCCATATCATGACTTCCTTGCCCGTCCGCCGCGCGTCGATCAGGTCTACAATGTTGACAAGGGTATTCTTCAAGTCCTTTTTGCAGCCCTCGATAGAGTTGCTCAGAGGTATACCAACCTCACGGCATAGACCCTGATACCCTTCGAGTTTGTCATTTTCGGTAGGTTCTTTGTCGGTCTCGTCCAGTGGCTGCGAAAAGTAGTGCAACTTTAGCTCCTCGCGCATTGCGATGGTGCGCTCCTGCTTGTACTGCTGGGAACCAGGAATCCAGTTCTGGGACGATGCGAGGCGGGCAAATTCATGGTCGAACGACGCGTTATCGTTGGGCGTAAAGTCTTCGAACTTAGCGAAGTGGGATTGAGACGGCGGCGGGATATTCGAATCTTCTTCTTTAACTGACATTTTAGGGGATGGCTCTTTTTTTCAGAAAAGGTTATAGAGGCAAGGTTGGTTTAGAGTGGAAAGACACGAAATGATGGAGCGTGTGAATTTCATCTCGCAACTTGACGCGTTAATGTTTGTTGATCTCCGCTAACCGCGATAGTCGCCCGTCGAAATTGTTAGTAGCTAGCCCCTGCTCAGCGGCCTTGCATCCCCGTACACACTCCTGCACGCCTGAGGCTACCAACGACGACCATCATTGCAGTAGCAACAAACAATAAATAGCGAAAGCGCAGCTGATAAGGGCTGCGTCGCCATTGCGCATTACTCTCCACGATTCCTCTACGTTTAGTCTACGAACGGTCGACACCGGATTCCTTAGGTTTCTTGTCGCCGACGAAAGACTATGAGCGTCGGCTTCGTGCTCTACTGTTGCCATGGTTCCATTGTCCAGTCTTTCCACGCTGCGTCTTGGATTGTACGATTCATACTATCGGAAGCGTCGTAGCCACGTTCTCCGTTAGGATGTTGCGTTGGAGATGTGCTAGTATGAGAACAGAGGTCAGTATCACCTTAATCCTAGTAGATGACTCAGACTGGAATTCGAGTATCTTGATTTCAGGGTCACGAGGAAGTCTCTTAAGACTATCTCGTACCGTATCTTGTTTGTATATTGTAAGCCAGGTCCCATGGCCTGAAGTACGGTAGAGAGTATGATGTCTCTTATTAACACTCAAAGTACAGGCAGTTGAGGCTATCACTAATAATGGCTTTGTATCGTTTCCTTTGAGGATGCCTGTCTGACAACCCCCCCCCAAAGGCACAACAGTCATATCCATTAAGGCCTTAGACCTTTCGTATCAACTATCACACAGCCGCTCACCCAAGTGCATGTGGAGGCATCCAGCACGATTCCCAGGTCTAGCATTGTGAATTTTCACTTCGAAGTTACGCTCTAGAACCCATAGCTAGACGCAAGTTCATTGCTTCCACTTAGCACGCCGTCCAAGTCTCGGCGGTTGCTTCCGGAATTTTCCACAAACTCAGTGCTTTTTCTCTTTAACCAAAACTTCAAGCACAGACCCTTTATCCAGCGAACACTTGACTTTCCCTTTCTGTTCTTCCAGTCTCTCAAAACCGAGCTTCAGCTCCTTTCACCCTTTGCAACTCTCCTCCTTACCGTTCTACCCATCTCACCGTAAGAATGGAGGATCACGAGATGATAGATGGCGACACCGCCATCGGCGCCCAAACCACACCCAGCGACGTCACCCTGGTTAACCAGGGACAGGAAATCTATCCCCTGCGCAGCGGTCGCTCCGTCATCAAGCCAGTTGAGCTTCTCGCGAGCAGGGCTGAGCGCCGTGAGCGCAACATGCAGCACCGCTTCACCAAGGCCAAGAAGAGCGGCAAGGTCGAAAAGAAAGCAAAGAAAGCAAAGAAACCCCGTGTCCGCAAGTCCAAGGCAGCAAAACTTGCACAGTTGGGCCTGCCGCCTCCCATGCTCGGTCTGCCCTTGCCTGGGGTCTACAATATCGACCTCGCACCCGTCTATATTCAGCCTTACCGAACTCAGGATATCACTGAAGACATGATCTTCTCAACCCTGATAGACCCGGTCCCTGGTTTCAGCCATCTTGCCAACATCTCCGCCGATTTGAGCCATGATCACCTCACTGACCTGGTTCTGTCCATCAAAGAGACACCTCTGCACACCAGTACGCAGGCGCGGCGGGATTTGTCCAACAACGCCACTCCTGTCGGCTTCATCTTGAAGCAGTACGTTGAGCGCATGCTCCGCCTGCTCATGCATGCTCGGTCCAAATATCCTGCTAAGGCCCCAGGCCAAGCCGACCTTGAGTAGTGGACTGGCGCTGCTGCGCACTTGGCGCACTTGCACAATGTATGCTGGCTCAAGGCTCACACGACGGCTAATCTCAAGACTGGCGTTCTCTGTCACCTCCATGCTCAGGCAATTCAGATCAACGCCCAGCAGGACAGTCAACTGGGAAACGTGATCATGGAGGCTGTCTCACACCCCGAGCAGCACCCAGACATCGCCAAAGTAAGTCTTGATTTGCTTGACATCGGTAGTCGTTCCCTGATTAGTCCTCCCTGTTTCCTTGCATATCTCCAGCTTCTACATGCACTTGTTTCCATTGTTAGTCTAGAAGACCTCCTCTCAAGCTGACTCTATGGCTCCTAATTAGTATCTTAATCGATACGTGGAGGACCTGGGCCCTCATTGTGCCAACGCCAAGACTCTGATGCTACTGATCAACCACTTCGTCCATGCCCGCACCACGTATCTCGACAGCATTAAAGCCTCCAGTCTTGCCTCCCTTACGGGTGGTATCATCGCCGCTCCTGGTTCATCCTCCGCCAAGGCCAAAGATGGAGGTTCCTCCTCCAGTGGCATCGACATGGACGAGTCCTCGGACGACGAGAGCTACGGCGATGGTGGCTCAGATGCTGACGTGGAGGACAACGTTCAGGTTGATGGTGGCACGCCTGAGGGCATGGACCTCCGCCTTGTGGGAGCTATCGATAAGTGGATCGAATACAACAAAGTCAGGGCGGCCCGCGATGGTGGAGTTAATGAGCGCATGCTGTCTGCTCTGGCCCTGTTCGATAGGCCGACCAAGACAGAGTCCAGCGGCAATCGAAATGTGTGAGAGCACCTCTCATCTGGTCATGGCACATTGGGGAGGGATGGACTCAATTGTAAGATAGCAACAAGGATGCTGCGGGCCTCGCTCATACAGCATCGTGGAAGTATCTCGGTGGCATCAGTCGCAGGGTGCGCCTACCTTTGAGGCGTCGGCACTCGTTAGGTATCAAGGCTCACGAAGCTTCGCGATCGAACACCCAGACAGGTAGCCCATGAAAATTGGTCAACGATGGACCAACTTTTCTCCTACGTTCTCTGAGACTGAAATTAAAGACTGCGCTTTACCACATCGTTGAATGACTAGTGCTCCCACCGCTCATTGCAAACAGAAAGCATCTCCGTTTCACTATGTTCACCGACCTCCAAGGAGGCAAACACCTGTACAATCTCCGCCGCCATAAGCGTGTCTCCATGACATGAGGGTACATGTTTAATCAAAATATCAGCGGCGGGTCACGACGGTGTGAACTTTCAATTGTGGACCAGGCCGGGTCGGATGAGTTGGTTCAAAAAACTGGGATCCACAGGCTGCGGCCTGATGCAGCACGGTACCCGCATGAGACAACTTTCCTGTTCCTGGCCAAGCGGAGTCCTGCCCAGATGTTTGTTTCCACAAATGGAACCTGCAGGATGAACCTGACCGGCTATGAGCCCGCGGAGAGCGTAGCCGAGATTCCCTCCGGAGCAAAGGGACGTGCCGCGCGGTGGTCGACTAATTACCGCCTGGCGGATGGCGGCTACCCTTACCCACTGGAGACCCATCACCAGATTGGACGCCTAAGCGAAAGCTTAATTGGCGCCGAATCTGGTGAGTGACACCGCCTAGCAAATATCTCGGTGCCTTGGCACATAGCGCAACGGACTCCTACATCACATCGAGACTAACGCTTAAAAGGGTCGCTTGACGAGATTCGCGCTTGTCCGGTTCGAGAGCGAGGCCGGCGAGCAGAGCCATCGCCACCGACTACTAGTTCCTCACTCTTTGGCAGATAGCAAGGTATCTAACGCATAAAGAGTCGGAGCACGGATACAAAAGGAGCAGGCGACTGCATGGACTGTCCTTGGCAGGCCCTGCAGGAATTACAGGCGCTACTCGCCTTCGCGACGAGTTTATACCGAACCGTCCTTCCGGATGTAAAGCCGTCGCCACGCACGGCGTGTCGAGCCAGAAGTGAGAGCCGGAGTGCTGAACGCGTTGGCGACGACGTGGCCCAGCCCCACTGACACGATGGCGAAGATCGGTTTGAACAGCCCAATGATCTTTGAGGCGAGGCCGCGTCCCTGTATGCCTCGAAGCACGTCAAAACAGACTGGTCAATTGCACATGACGGTACAGACGAGGGCCCAGGGACAGCTGGGACGTTTTCCTTCTTGTGGACGAAGGCTTGAGCCACCGTCGAGTATGGATCGGATCTGCTTCGAGTATCGATCAATGTCAACAAGTTTCACCGTTTGTGAGAGACCTTGGTCAACGGGTGACTTGGATCAAAAGATGCTCGATCAAGATACATCCAGATACAATGCCCACAAGGGATACAGACCCAGCCACGTTGCCCCAAAAGCATTTATACCAGCGCAGCAGCCATGTTCCATGCTGCTAAGCTCCTGTAAAGTACCGCAATGATCATATATTGCGGGGAGTCTTCAATCAGTTCTCGCTGGTCGAGTATCCATCTTTCTGAGTCACTAGTCATGTTTGCGCCCGTGAAAAGCCCCAAACTGGCATGCTAATCATCACCAAGTCCAACTGGATAGCAATGGAACCGTTCATCCAAAGCTAACCAGATCCACTCTCCGAGTATGACAACGATGCGTTGATGCTCAGCAGGCAGGGCTCCGGAAAGACCAACAGCACCTTGATTGCCACGAAGGAGAACAATACTTCGTCCGGCCTCGTGATCTCCTTCTTGAGCCCTCCCTCTGGACCCTAGCTCTATCGCCTAGCTTGTAAAGTTGGTGATGTTCTCTATTACGTGTTTCCTTATCCTCGTGTCTTGGCTTAGCTGATGACGTTCGGGAGGTTGTTTATGATTAGCTGGTACTGACCTTGTGAATTCTCGGTCTCATAAACATCGTGATATTAGACCAAGGCGCCAGAGCCTTCCAGGAGAACTGATAGCATGAGTAGTGAGAAACATGGCACCGAGGTTGGCAGAGGCTTCCTCTGGGCCCCTACTTGGTGTTCACGCTCTTAGCAGCCGGAGAGTTTACCGCTTCTGGCCAGTAGAGGTCATCACCTACTAGGCCACTGTCTGTCTAGTAGCTCTTTGGCCAAGAGGCAGGAATTGAGGTAATTACCGCGATAACAGTGTTGAACTGGTAGGATTTACCGACTCCTCAGTAGGCAGGAGGGATCCAGTCTCCGCTGCGAGCTATTGAGAGTATTTCGGAGAGAGCACGCGTACATAGTAGTCGCACCAATAGACACTGCTGATAGAATAGACTTCGAATCTATTGACCCTCGAGCACCACGGTCGTCAGATTGTGGCAACAGCACGATGGAAATCACGGTAGCGAGGGTCGGCATGCAGCTGTCATAGCGCGCATACAGGTGAAACGGACGAATGAGGAACGTGCATTGGGATCCCGAGATGCATACCACCGCGAAGGCCCAGACCGCGCTCGGTTCCAACATACCAAGGCGTTCACCAGGTGGCTCATGGCCAGGGGGAGACGAGATGGGCGGACTTCGGGATCGCCGGCACCGGCCAGACGGATGAGAGAGAACGCGATGAGTTCCTCGGCTTCATATGCTGGGGAACGAACAGCAAACACTCCCCGGCTCTCAACAGGCTGCTTGCTAGATCACTGGTCAGAATCCGAACAGGGAGGGAGGAGAGCGGTTGGCACCGGAGCTTGATAACGCCGCTGTTGGGCGGAAGTATGTTGTCGAGTGGATTTGTTCTGAAGCAAGGATTGGACATGGTCAAGGGGAAATCAGTAAGTGTCTGCCAGGCTGACACCGCTGTACACGTCGTGATGCGATGATGACCGGTGAAGAGGTTGGCGTTTCATAAGAGGGCAGGGTCCAGGATGACCCCGCAGCGGGAGCGGCAGACAGGGGCCCGCTAATAGGGTTAGGGTCCGGAGACCCAGGACCCCCTGTGAACCCTGCAGGCCACCCCCTGGTCTCGCCCATCCCATCGCCCTCTCATCTTGAGCCCTCCCTCCCGATTTGGCAGCTGACACTCCAGGGTCCCCCCTGCACCCGTAGTCCCCGGTGGTAGCCTCACCAGAGTATGCCAAGCGTCAGTTCGCGAGGCTCTGCCTTGATCGTTCGGTTAGTTAACCAAGATTGGCATTCAAGGATATTGGTTTTGCCTTTTTAACAGCCATACTGAATCATTCCACTCATCGTTCCATGACACCCCCCCGATCAACACTCAATAAAACTCGATCCACCCAGACCGGTCTTAGAAGTCTAGCCCTGATGTGACAGTGCCGGCGCTGCAGTGCACGCACATGGTGAAAGGAACCTCCGTCCTGTCCTACGTAATGCTACTGGCCAGCTAGCCACCGACAGAGAACCACAGATAGGATCACGAGCAGCATGGTAATTCAGGCCGGCAGCGGTTCATGCGAGGACGCCACGTTTCGGGCAACGCGGCACTTCCCGCTTGAAGTAGCCGGTACGGAACCCGGTATAACAATGCATGATCCTGAGTATGTTCACCAGTACGGGAAATTGACAGGAGTGCCCGCTGTTTCCTCTCCTCCAACGACTGTTCCCGCTTTGATGGGGTATAATCCCTATGCTTATGCTGACGCTGATCAGGATCGAGAGCCTTCCTACCGCGGCTACCATCGTCGTTGCGCTCGATCATCACCTCAGTAATGGTCCTGGATAGGCCTCCAATCGACCCGGCCGAGCTGCTCAGGTCGGAGCCATGGCACCAGTCCTCTGAGTTCGTTGTCACCAAACTCTGGTTCCAAGTCCCCCTCCAGCACGGACGCAACCCGGCCCAGAATGAGACTCTGCAAATCGCGGCGCACATGGTGTACGCAGAGGCCCATCCAGAAACACCAGATGCGGCAGAAACCTGGACACATCGCATCCAGCAGGACCCATCACTGCGGGACAGGCCGATTCTCCTCTATCTGTGCGGGGGCCCCGGCGCCGATAACCCTCCCTGTCGGGTGCGCGAGATGAACCGCTGGCTCTTGGCGAAGGGTTACTCGATCCTGTACGTGGACTATCGCGGCTGTGGGGACAGCAGCCCCATCCGGTCTCGAGAGCTCGGCCAGAGATCGGAGCTCGACGACCGCAAGACGGCGCAGTACATCACCCATTTCTGTCAGGATAACATCGTCCGTGATCTCGAGGCGATCAGGCTCTGTCTCTCCACACGTATACCCGTCGAGGGCGGTATCAGGTGGACAACCCTCGGCCAGTCCTACGGGGGCTATATCAGCCTGAGCTACCTATCGATTCACCCTGAGGGGCTGAAAGAAGTGTTCATCACTGGCGGTCTTCCTCCTTGTGGTATGAACATTGATGAGTACTTCCAGGTCGAGTACCAGGAGATCGTGGTGCAGAACCAGAAATTCTACGACCGTTATCCCGATGCCGACGTCTTGGTCAGGAAGATCTTGAGCCTGATTACCGAGATCGGCCCGGAGAACATACGCATGACTGGGCGAGGCTACATGACCGGACAGAAACTTCTCACACTCGGCAGGCAGTTTGGATCGAAGGCCGGCTTTCCTGAGGTCTATAACTTGCTGCGCAGGATCGAGCAAGACTTAACGACGACGAGCCGGCTCCAGCCCGAGACCATCCACGAGTTCGAGAGCATTCTTCATGTCGACGAGAGACCCTTATATCCGATCCTTCTGGAACAGACTTGGTGCAGCGGCGGGCCTACCCGCTGGGCTGCCGAGCGGGTCGCACGCGGCATCCGCGGGTTCGAATACCTACAAGCCGGCGACGACGGCACCTACCCCGACCCGTCTCTGACCCCGGCCGACCAGCCCATCTACTTCACGGCGAACACCTACTGCCGCTTCCACTTCGACACGCACGAGGAGCTGGTCGACTTCAAGGGCGCCGCCGAGGTGCTGGCCGAGCACGACTGGGAGTGCCCGTACGACTTCGAGAAGCTTAGCGCCAACCCGCTCGGCGTGCCCGTCTACGCCATCAGCTTCCAGAGGGATATGCACCTCGACATCGGCGTGGCCGCCAGGACCGCGGCAATGGTGGGCGGGCTCAAGCTCGTGGTCGATCCCGGCTGGCACCAGGACATACGGTATAAGCCCGCGGAGGTGCTGGAGAATCTGTTTCTCCAGAGGAACATCGCCATGAAGTGACGCGCGGCTGCTGGGTGGTAGCAGCCGGCGAGAGGGCTCAACTAGCGAATTCCCGTGGGTGTGTGACCAGGGGTGGCCACATTAGTTTCTTTCATGCAAGTCACGGATACTCAGCCCGAAGCCTGCCCAGTCTGTTCCGCATTCTCCTTAGTCTTCGCTCCCAACGACGTTATTGGCGGGCTGACTACAGACAATATCCATCTGCAGTTGGCGCAATGTGAATACCTGCCGTAGCAGAGCTAGTCCTCCGACCTTGCGTCGTCCGCGAGTGCGGACTTACCTTGGCGGCCTAGGCACGATATCCAGTTGTTACGCGGCTTCCGATGAGCGCCGGGGTTGTGATACGCTCAATTTTGTATATGGCGCTATTTGAAATCAATATTGAACCTGTCTCGGATTTTTATTTGTGCCTTGCTTCTGGTGTGCCCATCTGATCCCGGGTGGCCGCCATCACTCGTTCTCGTCGGACGGTGGTACACACCCGCCCAGCCACCATCTCGTCCCAACGGAGATTGGCGCCACGAACACCACAGCCGGGTTTCGAGCTTGCGCACCGGTCGTTCCATTTCTCAGCGCCCAGGCCGGCGTGGAGCGCAGCGAGGGTACTGTGTATAGTGCTGGCGATGGGCCGATATCCAGAGGAGGCCATCAGAGCGGCACTCGGGCCTAACCGTCGATGCGAAGTGAATGCGGCTGCAAAATTTCTGTCCGTGACAGACCGACAGGGGGCGGACAAGTTTTCTCTCTGTGGGAGTGACAGCGGCATGGCGGAGAAATGACAGGACGGCGCGGGCCCCGGAGGAGGATCGCCGGCGGCATGCAAGAACGGGAACACGACCAGGCTCACCACACATCGGAGGCACAAGGTTCAGAGCAGCGCAATCTCGCGGTGCAAGCGAAGTCATCCCGGCTGTCCTGAGGGGCTGAAGGGACGTCCTGCACCCGCGCCGTTCCTGCGCAGCATTTCCAAGGGGGTCCATCCCGCTGCTTCCGGTGTGCCTCCCCCCGGCACAGCCTCAACGCTGTGGTGTATACTCGGGCATGGCGAGGCCGACGGTCCTGCTCGTTATTAGACAGCCAGGGGTTGGCTTACGCAGGGCGGAGATGATGGTCATCTAGAACACCATGGCACAGGCTACGATCCATAGCATCGTCGCACAGCCCTGGAGATCGTACTATCTCCGCTACGTATGCACGCGGCAGGCTATCTTACTGTCGTCAGAGAGTGGGCTGACTGGCGATCGTCTGCCTGCTCTTTCTGGCCTTTCAGCTGGCATCGACGTGAGGGTAGGCGATGTGGTACCTTAGCCGCCATAGACCACCACCGCCACAGACCTCTTGATAAAGTTTTACCGAGGGAGATACAGCCCGTCAGAATACTACGTAGATACGCCACCCATCACCTGTGATTCCGAGATCCCGGGACCATCAATTTCCAGTCCCAAAAGCAAGCAAGTACCTAGGTACTCACTCCGTACCCCACGCACCGCGGTACTCAACCTCAAACCCCTGCCCCTTGTCGGCATATGTATGTGCAAGGGGCCCCTGCGCTTCCCAGAGCCCTACCCTGGGCAGCCTAGCCTTGTGAAAATCAACAATATTCGGCTCTGAGCACTCTCGCCGGCATTCTCGCCGGCATCCTCGGAGACAAGCTGAGTGATCCATCTTACAATACGGCAGAACGGTGCCTCGACGAGGGTCGCGATCATGATGGCTGCGTTCCGGGCACAAGGATACATGGCGAAATCTCAACGTGCTACGACTAGATAGAATGCTTGCAAGCCGCTTGCTGTAGTCTCGCGAGACAGCTGGGGACAACGCGGCCACGACGTGCAGGATGATGTGGTCGGCGACGAGCTCGTGGTCAGTGGCCCAAGAACCACGGCTGAGTATACCGCAATGGGCCTCGACGACGCAGCTGAAGGATATGCGCCCATCGCCATCCAGAGAACAGGTGATTGGGCAACAGCTGATAAGAACAGATCACCGGTGCCACTAGCTCTACTTTAACGCTGACATGGTCTAGATTCGATGATAATCACTCACAAATGGCCGACCAGAGCAGTGGCGACAGCTAGAGCGTGGCGTATATTTCGTAGATCATGTAGAGGATCTACATGTTGATTGAGTCTTCCCTCATGTGCGGTAGCATATCACAGATAGTGAGAATTTTTAGCTCTTCTTACAATCAAAGTGATTACTGGGGTCGTATAGTAAAAGTTTAG
Organism: Chrysoporthe cubensis; assembly: GCA_001282315.2. NCBI lineage: Eukaryota > Fungi > Ascomycota > Sordariomycetes > Diaporthales > Cryphonectriaceae > Chrysoporthe > Chrysoporthe cubensis. The sequence goes on along the minus strand of LJCY02000003.1, from coordinate 469,309 downwards.
AACCAAAATTGCCCAATTAGAAATCTGATCTACGCCATAGCTCCCCTATGATCGGCATATAGTCATATACATGTACCCTCTTGTGACCGTACTCAGACCCCTCACGTCAACAATGCACCGACAAGGCAGTGAAGGCTATCTACCACAATACGACCCAACGCACGCCGATCACCCGCACCTCCACCCTCTCTAGAGGTCAGGGGGTTCCTCGTCCTCGTACACCATCTCATAGCGCCCCCGCGGTGGCGGCAACCCCCGAACGAATCCGGCAGCTCGGGGTGGAGGAGGCGCAGGCCACTCGTTCTCGTCGTGCGGGTACAGGTCTTCGCCATCGGGCGTGGTAACCTTCAGCATCGGGACTGGCCTCTCAACGGTTTTCGCCGCGACCAGACACGCCTTATCGGGTGGGTGCGGATACAACGTGAACCCGTCCGGTAGCTGGGGAGACTTCGCGATGTTCCACCGCAGAGCCCGCCTCCGCCTCTCGCCCCAGTCGTCGAGGTAGTCGTGGCACAAACACCGCAGATCCCAGTTCTCAGCACACCCGATCCACGTGGTCGAGCAGAAGCGGTGCTGAAGATACCACATGCTCACACCCAGCTCCAATACGCCCCAGCACGCGTCGTGGTGGGCGCCGGGGTAGGCGGCGACATCCGTGGAGCTAGGGAACAAGGGCCCGAGACTTGGGTCCGTGTTCCCCCCCGCGTCGTCCTCACTAACCTCCCAGTCCTCTTCATGTTTCCTCTTTTTATGGACCTTGACTGTCCGGCCGCGGACGTCGGCGGTGCTCTCATTGCCGAAGGACGTTGACAGAGTGAGCTGAGTGTCCGAGTCAGGATATTCGGGTGCCTCGTTCCAGTGCTCCTTGAGCTCTTTCTCAACTATGAAGGACTCTGCACCAGAGTCCAAATCAGAGTCCGAGTCGATTACGGCGCTTTCATTGCCGTCATGGTCGGCGAAGAGGCCTTTGCGGCCAACGGCAAGGGCAGTAGAGGGTCTCAAATCAGGCCTCCTTGTGTCGTAAGCCACATCGGGAGAGGGTGAGGGCGGCCGTCTGATTTCCATCTCTATGTAAAGTGCCGGAGTCCGTGGTACCAGTCGGTCTTGCGAGACAGCCTGCTCGAAGTCGCCGGGCCAAGAACAATCCATAGTCGGAGTCTAATGATTCTGTACGTAGACTCAAATCTCGATCTTGGTCCTCGTGAAGACCCAAGGCTTTCTTCTGATTCTTCTGTCTGTTGTTCTGGGTGATGGTGTTGATTGGTGGTCACAACTCTGTATCGAGAGTTTGCCTCACCGATGCTGTGCGGATTTGTTCTGGGGGAGGCAGATGTGAGATTGGCCGGGTTTATATATTCAAATCAAAGACAATCGAACCCTACTTGTGTCCATTTTCTCAATATTGATCAAAAAGCGAAACGGTGTCATGATTAATTCGCAGGTCGGAAGAGACTTAAGAGCCCTAGCGCGAAGAGTGAACAGGAATTAGTTCAAACAGGTCAGACTGATGACACTTGCTGTGCTTGTTGAAAGCTCAGTCAAGTGCTAGTGTGTGGTCAATAGCCGTCAGGATCGGCAGCAACTAGGGGTCTTTGGGCTGCGAGCTTGAAGATAATCGCCTCAATGAAATCACCACGTCCCGATTTCGTGTTCAGTAAATCTTATTCTAGAAGCATCTGTGCTTTGGCATATCTTGAAGAAAAACCTAGTGACTGTGAGTCCTCTCGTGTATGCGGAAGAATTTCGAAGACGGACACGCTTTGTACCTGTATGCCACCAGTGAAGACCTCACGTCCGTGTACAGCTCATATTATTAATACAACTAGTGACTACTGCGCCTGATTTGAATTCACTCCTAGCCTTCCAGGCAGCCGAGTGGGTTTAAATCACCCAGTAGAATCTAAGCATTTCTGAACACTTACTCCTGGGCTCCACTTTGCGTATTGGTCTACCGTGACATATGATTGAGTAAGGTATTCACTATTTACTATCTTGGAAAATCGTAACACGAGTTTTGAACAGTTGTCAGCACTCTTATTGTTATACAATACTGGCTTACAGAGGAGGCGAGCGTGAAGGAACTGCTGGAACCCCGAGGCTGGGCTGATGTGGAACCTCTATACGATAAGCTTCGTGAGCTTATAATGAATAAAAGTTCGAGATTGAATAGCCAAATCGTCGTCGTATCGTTAGATTGATAGCGTTTAATTCCAGTGTTGTGTATTGAACATTGGCCTACCATCTCCAATTATTATCCTAGTGAATATCAACGGGTGAATTACTGGTGAGCTCTATCAGAACTGGACGCGTTGTGTGAAAAGCACGTGGCTGTAGCAACCTCTAGAGACATTGCACCGTGAATTGCCTCTTGATTGTGGTCTCGAAAAAAAGACTGAACTCGCCGCTTCGGCCAAATCTATTTAAAAACTCAGATTTCCTCAGATCTCCCGTTGACGCTGGACTCCCTCACTCTGCATCTCACGAACATATGCCACCTACTACAACATGTCTCAATCCCAGTATTCTGAATTCAACATGTCCCAATCCCAGGATTCTCAATACAACATGTCTCAATCCCAGGATTCTCAATACCACATGTCTCAATCCCAGGATTCTTCATCTTCGCGATTGGAAGACTTGTTGTTCATAAAACCAGCTCGTAAGCATATGCGACCTCCTACTCCACACCTGGCGGGTATCACGTCGTCCACCGCCACCAATCCCAAACCCACCAACCGGACCACGACAAAGGCGGCCGCGAAGCGTCCTCAAACTGAGAATCCCTCACCGTCCACCCGTGGGAAGCCGCCCGCGAAGCGTCGTCAGATAGAGAAGAAAATGGTGTAAATACCCTGGTGTCTTTGAGACAACCCACAAGACTGGCTGTGCTGGCTGACTGGCTCTAGACTTCAAGCATCGATGGCGAATGCGCGCAAAAGAAATCCTGGACCGTTGCCCTCGAAGCTGGTCATGGGAGACCTGAAGCTGCTGAAAGAGCTCGGCGAGTTCCAGTGCAGCAATCGGCAGCCTGGTGCGCCGAAGTGCTACTGCGCATGGTGCGTACCAGACTTCGCCGGTCCACCCAGACTGGGTACGGGAAACCCGTGGGTTGGCGTGAAAGACTTGATCCCATTTGACCTCAGGCCAAAATCCGTCTCGACTGCCATCGCCGGTGCTGCAGACGACGAGTCGGCGGAGTGGATCGTTGGCGATGACTGCAGGCTCCTTAAGTTGCCACGAGAGATGTTGGTCTATGTTATGAGCTTCCTCTCCTCCGAGGATGCACAGTCATTCATGATGACCTGCAAGACGGCCTTTTTCATGTCTGATGAGGACTATCTTGGTCAGGATACGATCAATTTACTTGACGACGGTGCGGCAAAAGAGCTGAGGCCTCTTCTTGCACGCCTCATACCAGATGGCATCTTCTGTGACCGCTGCCAAACCATCCACCGACCCACCGGCCGCCTATCGTCGTGCTACAACGATCAGAACTTTAGCGCTGCCTCGGGAATGCCATCCTTCAATCTCACCCGCCTCCTCGCCAAGACCATCGCTCTAGGCGACTGCAGCAACGAGCAGACTCAGCGGATCTTGGGTGCAATGCAGACCCGGTCGCTAAGAACCACCGGGTATACGACGTCCAAGCTGGCGATACTCGACGAAACCTCACACGTGGCCAGACTTGTCGAGGGCCAGCTCCTGACCAGGACCCAGATCGTCATGTGCGCCAACGAGCCCAACGACGCGTGGTCCAAGTTCACGGCTCCTATGCCCGCCTGGCGGCTTCCCCTCGATCCTTTTGCCAGATCCGTCCACTCTGCCATCTCCGGGGCGCTCGCACTGGCGGCCGGCCAGGCGGACGAGGAGGGCCGACTGAAGCTGGCCGAGTCTGGAATCCTGGACGGGATTCAATATCTGCAGTCCAACCAGGGAAGGGTGTACTGCTGCGTGGACTCCAATGCCGACTATAGCCTTAGCGTGGTCGAGATCGATGGCCTGGGTGAGAGTATCATCCTCACTGTTTGGAAAGACTACGGCGGCTTCGGCGAAGAGCAGCCTCGCAAGTGGCCAGCCCAGTTCTCTGCAGAGTCGCTGCAGAAGCATGATCTCAAGGTACAGATGGCCCCAAGGCAACAGCCGCTGGGCCGTGCGGGCATCGCGAGCAGGTTCGAGGGACGGAGCTTGGGCACGAGGCGCGACATGAAGTACGCGCCCGTGATCGAGAAGGAGGACTACGCCCAGGCTCTGCAAGCCAAGGAGAGCCTCGAGATCACTGAGATGAAGGATGGTGGTGATGATGACGACCTCTGGGGGTCGGACAAGAACTAGGGCTCCTCCTCTGTGTCGGGAAAGTATGAGGACGTGGGCACCGGAGAATTGATAAGGAGCCCAGGTCCATCCCACGGTTGAGGGGGCGGATATAGTGTGAAAGGCCCATTCTTTGCTGAATTCTCGTATGATTAAACCTGCATTACATTCCAGCCGACCGGAAGCTTGAGTGTGCTCCCGCTCATGGGTCTTTAGTAATTAATAGAGAGAATACCCAATATTGCGTGACTACTCCAAAAGACGATTATTTATCCATGGCTAGTACATATTCGCTGCGGAGGCGCAGGCTCCAGTGTCGGCTCACTCCTCCGCGATCCTCCACCAGCGCTAACCCAGAGCGGACATCAGCCTATCCTCCTGAGAGTTGTTTGGCGTTCGAACCTCGTCGTCTTGGGATTGCGGGCCGCCGCAGACCTCACCTCGCTCCCAAAGCGGTGCGGCTACACGTCGCCGACAAGGTCCGCACGGCATTAAACCGGTTGCTGTACCAGACAATTGAACAGTGCAGTCCAGCCACAGTGGTGACCCGGTGTAAACTTGCCACATTGAGGGTGTCGAGGAATCGGGGACTGTCCGTCCAATGCGATAGGAATGACTCGCACGTCGCAGACATCAGGAGCGTGTCGTGACTATAAAGTCGACAGCCGGGTATTTAGATATATATTAGCTGTTAATTTACAGTCGCAGAGCGCCGATGTGATCCTCCCTAGTGACCACCTCAGCCAATACCGCTCAGCGTAATTAATCCCAGGTTCAGAAGCCACTTGCAACATGAGACTGGCTCAGAGACTCTTGTTCATCCTGCAGGGCCTTGCAGGCCTCGTCGAGGTATCTCTGCAGCAGGACGACTGTGCCGCATCCTAGTGAGGAACCACACCATTTGCTACCCTCAGCCTTGGCTCTTCCCAGGTGAAATCCATACTCACAGATACCTACGCAGCGCGCAGTGTGGCGGCGAAGGCTGGACGGGGACGACCTGTTGCGAGACTGGCTATACATGCTACTATACGAACGCATACTACTCGCAGTGTATCCCTTCCAGTGACGCTTCTGTGAGCTGCAACTTCCAGCCGGAGGGCCACCTCCGCGGCGCCTCGGATTAAATTAATTTACTGATCTCCTGGTCTAGACAATGACAAACAGCGTAACCGCCGCAACTTCAGCCACCAGTGTTAGCAGCTACACCGGCGCAACCGACTATACCACGACCGATGCCACGGCGACGACAGCATCCCACGCGCAGTCTGCCTACCCTTCTGCAAACTCGAGTTCCTGCGGCGACTGGACCCTGGTCGACAATGTGTGCTGTCCGCTCTACTGCTCCAACCAGAACGAGTCTACGTCGTGCGACGATACCTGCACCGGCGAGTGCATCACGCCGCCCTCTGCCGACTGCATGTCTGGGACCATGTGGGGGGAGACCTTCCATGTCAACGACACCGAGGACTGGCACTACAGTGTGCGCCTTTCTCTATATAAAATACTGTGCAGGGAGCCTGCAGCTGACTACAGTGGCAGAGATCTACACACTTCGGCGAGACCCCGGGAGGCGCGTGCGGCTTCGGTCTCTATGGCCTATGCACCAATACCAACACCTCCGAGGCGTGGGTTGCTGAGACCCTCGGAGACACCTGCGACGCCTTCTGCCTGGCCTATCCGAGCCTGTGCCAGGACCCTACGACGACCAACCTGACGATGAGAGGGAATTTCGCTGCGCCAAACGGCGATTACTACACCCAAGTACGTGCCCCGGCTGGGCAGATGCAGGACCTGCGTGGGACAATGCAACATTACTACCTGGCATGTTGAGACTAATACTAGTTCCTCTTCTAGTTCTGGCCCAACCTGCCTGGCGACCTCGACAACTATCTATCATGCGGAGAGTGCTTCCAGCTGATCCGCACTAAAGATGACGGCACGGATTATGCCGTCGGCGAGGACGGTTATACGGATCCTATCATTCTTGAAATAGTCGACAGCTGCCCCTGCGACGCGAACCCAAAGTGGTGCTGTAAGTATTATGCAAAGATAGGCGGCATCAGGTGATGATCATGAAGATTTGAGGGACTGACAGCCGGTATTTCCTAGGTGGTTCTGGCGCGGATCATTGTGGAGAGGTGTCAGACTTCACATATGGATGCCCAATCCCAGAGGGCAGCCATCACAGTAAGTACCTTCGTCGGGGACATTCGGCACTGCTGGGTCCGGATCCGTGACCCACTGGTCCAGCAATGTCTTGGAAACGGAGCAAAGACTGACGTCTCGGTCTCTAGTGGATCTCTCGGACGTCGCCATGGGCCGCCTGCAGGGCAACGGTAGTCTCGCCGAAGGAGTCATCCCGATCCGCTACCAGCGCGTGCCGTGCCCCAAGCCCGGGAACGTCTACCTGTGGCTCCAGGTGGGCGCTGGCCCGTACTACTTCGCGCTCTCGGCCGTCAACGCGAACGGCCCCGGGAGCATCGTCTCCTTCGAGGTCCTGGGTGCCGGCGACAGCGAGTGGCTGGCCCTCGAGCAGAACCCGGACTACACGAGCAGCCGGCCGCAGGAGCGCTACGGCGCCTGGGTGATGCCCCAGGGCGCCGGGCCCGTCAACGTGCCGGTCGGGGTCCGGCTGACGAGCCCTACTGGGGAGCAGATCGTGAACATGGACGCTATCACGTCGTTCACGGCCCCGGCTGATGCCGATGCTAATTACTACTACATCGATATGGGAGTCCAGTTCTCAGTCAACTAGTGGTCGGAGGACGCGTGAGAATAGGATAGGAGTAGATAAGTTCTAAGGCCCCATGTATATATGGTCTACACAGATCTTGAACTGCCTCAATGGCACCGGGCTCAACCACTTATTCTCTTTAGATTATGTATTACCTGTATCTCTAGCTAGAGCCCGCAATTGGCTGATGATGCGATAACGCCGTCCTCCTGTTCTGATGCGAGTGAACTTATTCAATACCAAGGCTTCTGTGCTCGTATATACCGACGGACCCCGTTGTGTCGCCTACAATAAATTGGCCACCATCGGAAGAGAAGGAGATAAATGTGATTCTCGAAAGATCCATGAGCTGATCGCAATCTCTTGTGAGCCCGCTACCTCCCTGAGGTGTCGGCGTCCTCCATAGCTCGCTTCCCCCATTCATCGCGTCGAGGATCACCAGGCAGACGTCTCTCCCCTGCTTTGTTTCCGGCCCAGGCCCTTGGCGGTACGCCACATAGCGACAGTCCGGGCTGATGCATGCGATCGTGTTCTCGTTCGGGATGGCGAACAGCTCCGTCGCGTCCGTCTCGAAGTCCCAGACCAGCACGTACCGCTCGTGCTGCGTGACCGGCTCAACCTGCCACACCCCCGCGTGCCCGATCACCCGCACGTTGTTGGGGATCCAGATAGACACGACAGTGCTGCCGTGCGTCGCCAGGCCGCAGGGCAGCGAGCCCTCCAGCTCCGCGTACCTCGTGGGCATCGAGACTTGCCGTGGGCGCGAGCTCTGGTCCGCGTCGCCAGAGGCGAGATCCCAGACCATCAGCATCGCTGAATGTTCCGGCGGCGGATGGCCTGCTCGGGGCGGTCGTGGTCCCGCAGCTGCTACCAGAAGTGGTGCGGTCGACGAGTACACTATTTCTGGCAGCTTGGGAACGTAGGGAAGGCCAGCATCTGCGAGCCGAATAGTGGCAGGCGTCCCGAACAGCTTCTCCTTCGAGCTGGCGGAGTGATCCGACTTGCTCTGGGAGACAGGGAATAGATAGATCGAGTCCTCCGCTTCTCGGTAGCAAGCCAGCGGGGGATACGCAGTCTCGAAGATATCTTTCTTGGCGGCAGCCCAGCGGTACACGGACTCGATCCCCTGCAGCTTCTTCTTGGACGCCCAGTTCCAGATCTCAAGGCTGTGTCCGAACCCCGTGGCGACGGCCATCAGGCTCCTGGTCTCTGAGATGATGGCGTGGCTGGTCACGAAGAACTCCCGGGACCGCTCCTGCATCTGGATGTAGAAGCTGATCTTGAAAGACCCCTGGATATTGCTCTGCGGCAGGCCGTGGACTCTGATGCTCTTGTCCCCGTGCTTGCTCGCTAGGATATATGTGGATGGCGACAGGTCGGCAAAAAATACGGCAGACGCATGTCCTGCAGTCTTTTCTTTGCTCGTATGCGATAGCAGCTTTGTACGTGTTAGTTCTGTCTTGGGAGGTCTGGAGTGCGCTGGTCTCCAGGGCGCTGGAATGTCCGAGGGATCGACGACAATTTTGTCTGGCAGGCTGGTCGCAAAGTATGGTAGCCGCCCACCGGCCGACGCACGCCCATAAGCTGCAGGCGTCGTTGTGGGGGTCATGTCGAGGCTAGTGGCCGAAGGCGAGATGTTGGCATCAGTCGGGACCTCTTCGTTCATCGAATCCAATGTCGGCCACTGAGCGTGCTTCGTGGGGGGTGTCGGGACCGTGAAGAATGGGCTGAACGACATTGAGGTTGAGGGCGGCTCGTTTGAGCTGAAGCTCGACGTGTACGATGATCTCGAGCCATGTGATGCGTGTGACAGTATTGATGATTGCCCAGACATCTCCAAAGCGCTGCCGTCAGCGGACCTGGAGTCATCGGTTGGGGTCTTCGCCATGGATCTCTCTGACGAAGGACGGGACGAAGAGCGTGGTAATGAAGAGGAAGAGGGGCTATTGGATTTCCTTTGCGTGCCGATGGACCATCTTGCAATGGCTTTGGCAAACTTATTTGCGGGTCTGCGAGGTTCACCAGTTGGTGTTTCTGCTCTCCTTGGCTCGACGGTCATTTTCGGCGCCATACTGACGGAGATACGCGTCAGATTTGAACAGTAAATTTGTTTATGTCAGTTGGCATACTCATCTTGCTCGCTACTCCTTGCAAAGGATCTTGACTCGGCAGGCTGGGCGAGGTTGGGCTTCTTGTCGTCCCGGCTTCGACACTTGTCTTGTATGTAGAGCCGGACTTCGTCCAAGGACGACCTGAGCACCTTCTTCAGATCGTCGTCGCGGTCACCCTCTTGGACTTGCTGCAGCATTCGACGGAGCAAAGCGAGAATACGGCTTGTGTCATGGTCAAGATACGTGCCGAAGATGTCTGCATCGACAGAATCGTCTTCTGCGGCGGCTCTGGAAGGCAAATGTGGTCCAAGGGTCAGCGCCCGTGTTTTATCATAAACGTGCCGGGCCTTGTTCGCACAAGGCCTCCCTTTTTATCACGTACAGGTTCACAGCCTCCAGCGCCAGCTGCAGGGCCCTCCGGCAGGTGCATAGGCTGCCTTGCAGTTGTTGAAGATCGGAAGGGACTGGGTTCCACTGTGCATCGCGCGGAGTCTTTTCGACCCAATCGTCAATACGGCCAAGCACATCTCCACAGCTGCGGACGATTTTCAATATCGGATGTTGCAGCTGGTGAGGTATGACAAGTTCGGGATCTCCTAATCTCTCGAGGAGCGCTTTGAGGTCAAGCAGCTCGTACGTGAGGGAGTCAAGTAATGCAGATGCAGAAGACACACTCTGCAGGAAGTCATTCACATCGGTACAGGTGCGGGAAACGGCCGAGAGGGCATACAGGACTGCCGCCCTGAGAAGATATGAATCCATGGCGAGGATCTCAAGCCTCCTAGCTTGATGTATATTGCTTCGTGCAACGGGTTCGAACCCGGACAACAGGAGAATATAAGGGGGGCCACACGTCGGCTAGCTACATGGGAAACGCGATGGCCACGCAGGCTGTCGACGACCTATGTATGACATTTTCGTCACCCCACGTAATCATTCCTCATGTCCATCGCTGGAAGAGAATGCGATGATCACTGCGCAAGCGTAGAAAAAATCAATTGTACCCCGATAGGCGACGCATGGTGTCAGCCTCTCGAGTAAGCAACCGCAGCAGTACTCCGCCATTCTGTAGTGCGAGTGTACACAAAAGGTGTGCCACTTCGCGAAGGAACGAATCGATTTTTGGAATCTATCACGGAGGCGCCTGGGGACTTAAACCGGAAGAGGAAGGATTTTCCCTGACACGGCATTAGCTCTTACAAAGCGATGCTGTATCTCTGCCCTACACAGTCATCGATGTCCCGATTCTGATACGCAGGCAGGCTGTGAAGGGCTCAGCACAGCTTAGCTCCCGCTGGCGAGGCGATCTGGTAAACCCTGCATGCTCTTTCGGGAGAAGATGGTTCTAAGAATGCAGAGATGATGGTGTTCGTATGGACAACAACTGCTAGTGTTACGGTCTCGGCGTGTTTCGAGTCGGTGCCTTGCATTAGCATAAATCAAAATGTCTATACCTACCATCGTATATAGGCAAATACAACTACAACCACTAGTTCACCGGTTCAAGCACCTGTCCGGAGACCGGACTTTCCGCTGCTGAGGAACCTCCACGCTCGTCTGTGTCATAGACTTCTTCGTAAAGGAGAAAGGTCGGAAGATTGACGCAATCGATATATCGTAGTGGACATGGCGGATCTTGAAAACCGAAAAGCCCGAACATGACGATGGTGCTGTTACACATTTAGGTAGAGCATGCATAGAGATAAGCGCAATCGAGGCGTTTGAAACATGCTTTAATATATGCAAGGAGCAAGGTCTGCCTTGGGTCAAACGGCTAGGCACGGAGTGGGACCTCTTTCAACGTGGAGGATCCATATTCAGGGATCCGGCGCACCTGCATTCAGCCTCTAATTGAAAAGTGGCCCCACAAGAGAGCGCGCCTTGTTCATTTCCACCACTGAGATCCGGGGCCTCACTCGTTTCGACGACCATGAAACAGAACACAAATGACATCAGGTGCAGAGAACCCACCAGGGCGGTTCACCAGCCAAGCGAGGCTGCGTGTGGCTCAGGAGGATGTCAGTCCATCCCGTAGGAAACATCCTATATATCCTCAAGCTCAGACGCCGGAGTGCGCAGTATTGGTCGACAGCAGCCAACTCGCCCGTCACAGCCTATCCGGTATCCAACCGAGCCGTTCTTTCTATTCGTCGTTCTTTTCTTCCTGTCGTGGACTTCACTGCGTGGAGCTAGACATTCCTTTCGGCCAGACCGTATTCAAGCAAGCCTCTCATTTGCCTTCCAAGACCTTAACAAGAAACACAATCACTCAAGCAAGATGGTGTCCAAGTTTCAGTCTGCTGTCGTTCTGCTGAGTGCTCTGGCCAGCACCGTACGGGGTCACGGTCACGTCACGGGTATCGTGGCTGATGGTGTTTACTATGGCGGCTTCTCTCTCGACTACTACTACGAGAAAGAGAACACAGGCACCTTTACCGAGTCTGTCGGGTGGTGGGCTGAGGATCTCGACAATGGATACATCGCCCCCAGTGCCTACAACACTTCGGATATCATCTGCCACCTCGACGGCCAGCCGGCCAACCTGACTGCCACCGTCAAGGCCGGCGGCACCGTCGAGTTCCAGTGGACCGCATGGCCGCACCCGGGCCCGGTCCTTACCTACGTGGCCTTGTGCCCGGGCGAGTGTACCGATCCTACTATGGACAAGACGGCCCTCGAGTGGGTGAAGATCGACGAGGGTGGTTTCGACGTGCCATCCCAGACCTGGGCCTCCTACGATCTCATCGCGAACAACAACTCGTGGACCTCGACCGTGCCGTCGGACCTGGCCGCAGGCAACTACGTCTTCAGGCACGAGATCATCGCTGTTCACGGCTCGGAGAGTTTGAATGGCGCCCAGAACTACCCCCAGTGCGTCAACATCCAGGTGACCGGCGGCGGCAGCGCAAGCCCTACCGGTACTCTGGGTACCGAGCTTTACCATGAGACCGACCCGGGCATCTACTTCAACCCGTGAGTCCATCCCCCTCCCTCTCCATTGAATTCTACCCTCGCTAATAGTCACTCCTCAGTTACACCACACTGTTGAACTACACGATCCCGGGCCCCGCCCTGATGTCCGGTGGAACCAACCAGACCGTGACGGCGACCACAGGCGCCGCGAGCTCGACAGCGGCGTCCAGCGCCGCCACCTCGACCAGCGCCGCCGCGGTGACGACGTCGGCTGCTGCCTCGACGAGCTCCGCGGCTGCGGTGGCGGCGACCACGTCGTCGAGCTCGGTCGAGACCGCGGCCGCCGTGGCGTCGACGACCTCCTCGGCCGCGACGTCGAGCTCGGCCGCGCCTGTCGCAGCTGCTACCACCACCCAGGCCTCGAGCTCCTGCTCGAAGAAGCGCCGCCACGCTCGTGATGTGTCGCTGTAGGCTGAAATGATGTGATGATCTCGAGGGGGGAGGATTGCCATGATGCGATCCATTGGTTTGTTTTCTGCATGTACATTTAGACGAATTCGCATGTCCATATGAATGAAACTTGCCATTGCAGTGTCTTCTCAATGGCTGATGTCATCCTGCCCGTCCCAGTCCGAACCATATCGATGACATCCCACCAGCCCGGCTCTGTATATACCTCCAAGCCCTGGTCGTTCGATACCGGAAGTAGCGGTGCGAGCGCTCCCTAATTTGTCAGCCTCGTCTGAAGATGAATTGCCTGGAAGGTACGGAGGTCTAGGTCGTGCGGTCATGTTCTCGTGGATCTTGTTAAGAGGCGACCCGCTATCGTGGTCACTTGGACGCTCAGACGACTTCCCACCAAACAATATGAATGGCTGTGCGAATCCAGCCGCTTCGCCGAAACATCCAACTTGACGGCCATCCTTTCGTAGGTCTGATCTGCGACATTGAAGCTTATATGATAGACACGTAGCCACTCCATTCGGAATCTGAAAAATGATATTTATCGGGTGCAGTCCTTCTATACCTTTGGAGGCCGGGCACTGTGCCGCACTTCTTAAAGGAGTGACCGCTCCCAGCTGGTTAGAAATGACCTCTAGTCTATAATCTGCACGGTCTGGCACACACTATACCATCCAAGAAACGTGCCATGCGGTGCTTGCGCTTGCGAGCTGTAAATAGTCCGACGGAAAATATCGTGTCCGATCTAGCCTCTAGATTTCTTCTCCGCCACATGTTTCTATATCTACCCGAACCCTCTTGTATTCTCAGTTTCGGTTCCCCGACATCCACGCCGGCAGCGTAGACACCCTGGGCGAGTACAAATCGCCCGCCGTGATAGCCTTGCGGTGCACTCCGCGGTGGTAGATGTCGCAATCACTGCCTGCGTATCAGCCCACATTCGGAGAAGGGAGGAGGGGGAGAAAAATAAAAAAGAAGCACGGCGGCCTGATAGAAAGAGAGAGACAGCAGGCTTACAGGACGAACTCGTCCAGCTCGGCGCGGCGCGGGGCGTCGCGGCAGACCCAGACGGCGACGCTCCGCGGCCCGCAGGCGAAGACGCCCCAGCCCTGGGCGTCGATGCGGACCTCGCCCCAGCAGCCGCCGAGGGCGTCGGTCCAGGCCTCGCCGGCGTGCTGCCGGCCGACGAACATGGTCTTGGTGGCGAACTCGCGCGCGTTGGTCATGACGACGGCGAGGCCGGCCTGCTTCCAGGGCTCGTTTCCACCGGCGGAGGGGCTGAGGCCCTGCCGCGTGAAGCCCACGCAGTGCGGCCGGTCGAGGTAGTCGGTCTGGGGCCCGTACGCGTAGAGGCGGCGGGCGAGCATCAGGCGCGGGAGGATCTTCTCGCCGAAGGGCGCCGGGGCGAAGCCGCGGCCGTCCGGCCGGGGGTAGCCGTACAGGTCGCCGTAGAAAACGCACGGGAGCCCGCAGTCGGCGCGCAGCAGGATGAGCGCGTAGGCGAGCGGCACAAAGTACTCGGCGACGGGCGTCTTTCCAGGGGGTTGTCAGTGTATCTGTCTCGTGTTTCTCTCGGAGCCTTCGTCGACTGTAGTAGGGGGGATACTGACCTGTAAGGCTTGGCCCTCCATCTATTCGAAGAACAGTCAGCACACGACGAGAACGCACGAGGAATGGGAGCAGGAGAGGGATGCTGCATAGAGCACTCACCGTATCATGATTTGCGACAAAGGTCTGCAACACAACGATCAGACGGATTCTCTCCCGCAGGTTGAATACCCAGAACTTACCACGGCATTGTTCGGCTTGGCCAAGACCAGCGTCCCGTCGAAGACGCTGCGCAGGTCCGTGTTCTCGTGCAGCGAGAGGCGCGAGAAGTTGGACACGAGGCGCACGTCGAACAGCGACAAGCCGTGGTCCATGTACTCGATGTACTTGGTCAGCACGTCGAGGTTCTCGCGCCAGTACTCGCCGACGAGGAACCAGTCGGCGCCGACGGTGGCGCGGACGTGGGCGATGAAGTCGCGCAGGAAAGAGGCCGAGTAGTGCTTGATGGCGTCCAGGCGCAGGCCGCCCAGCGGGATCTGGGCGGCGAGCCACTGGACCCAGTGGAACAGGTCGCGGCGGACGTCGGGGTGGGTGTGGTCGACGTTGGCGAACATCCTGGAAAGGGGGGAAAAGAAAAGGAACTCGGTCTCAGCAACAGAAAGCCGAAAGAGAGAAGAGGAAGAGGGGGGGGGGAGGCAGGCACACCACAAGCCGGCGCGAGGAGGAGGGTCTCACAGGTAATCGTAGTTGCCGAGCTCCTCGTCGACGTCGGGCGCCCAGGCCTTGCCCTCGAACCTCCACACGCCCTTGGTCTTGAGGTGGTGGCAGTAGTCTATGCCGTTGAAGTGGGCCTGGTTCCATCGCATCGGGCTGTGGGCGGCGCCGCGGCCGGGGAAGTCGTAGCCACACCAGGCCTCGATCTCCCCGGGCGGGCCTATGGGCCTCGTGCGGTCTGGGTGTTGGGTGAGTGTTAGATCCCCTGCGGTTTTATGAAATATATACATATATATATATATATATATATATATATATACAGACATGTATATACATATAGAAAGGGGACAACTGACCATCAGGGTCGACGCGGGTGGCCAGCACGGTCTCGGCGCGGTCGGCGGCGGCCTTGTGGTTGAGCACGGCGTCGAACAGGACGCGGATGCCGTGGCGGCGGGCGGCGTCGGCGAGGGCGGCGAGGTCCTCGCGCGGGCCCCACTTGGTGGCGCGGCCGCCCTTCTGGTCGAACTCGCCCAGGTCGTAGAGGTCGTACAGATCGTAGCCGTTGCTGGTGTGCCAGCCGGCCTTGCAGGCGGGCGGGATCCAGAGGCTCGTCACGCCCAGGGCCGCGAGCGCCGGCAGCGCGCCGGCCAGGCGCTGCCAGTGCTTCTGGTCCGACGGCACATACCACTCGAAGCCCTGGAACATGGTCTGGTTGTCGCCGGCGGCGGCAGGGTCGTGCTCCTCCGCGGGGCGCCCTCCCCGGCCCAGGGGCTTGGGCGTCGACACCATGGCCGGGACGTGGAGGCGACGGATCCGGACGAGAGGACGGGACGAGGCTCTCTCTCTCTCCCTAGCGGAACACCGGCGTATGGAGGTCCTCAGCTGTCACTAGGGATGGGCGATGTGCGTGGTGGTCAGCAGGGCGGGCGGGATGTCCTTGGCTGTCTCTCGTATAAGTGGTAAAGCACGGGGGCGAGATAATGCCTCAATAGGGGAATTGTCGTTGGGCGATAACGTAATCGAGCCCTCCGCCGTTAGCTACAGCAAGTAGCCCTACTTATGTGCTCGCTCGTCAACCCTACCGGCCCGTACTGAACCGGCGCGCGTACACAGCCTCAGGAGCTTAGCCTGCGGGTGGGTAGACCTTGACTCGGTCGCCAAGGTGTGCGTCCAGGTGAAGGCGACGGTGTGCTTGCTTTCTCGTCCGCACGGGCCGCACGCGCTGATGGATGACGACGCGGGCCCAACATCACCGCGGGCAACGGCCGCATACCCTAAGACGGGGACATATCGGGTTGTGTTTAGATAGCCTGGGCTCTACGGGCGAGTCACGGCAGCGTGTGGTTGAGGAGGGACGTCTTATAGGGTTGTAGTGTCAATTCCTCACGTGATGGAGAGTGCAGGGCAGGTAAGGAAGGGCAGGGGGGATGAGGAAACGAGCTGGTCGTCAACCTCAGCCAGGCGGTCAGTAGAGTTTGTGCAGCAAGCATGTCAAGAGCAGGCGGTCCCCCCGTCTTGTAGGTTTACGGCAGACGGCGAGGGTGGGCCAGCAGCCCTGGATGCATGCATGCAGGCGTGCATCCAGCACCAGCTATAAGACCAGCTATAAGGAGCGAGAGCTTGCCGGGGAAGCCGTACGGTGAGCGGGAGCAAGGGAAGAAGAAGGAAGAGATAGAAAATAAAATAAGGAAGATTAAGATTGTTGGGTGACGCGTGGTCAGCAGCGGGGTGAGCATTCATTCCAGACAAGACGCGGCCAGGGCTGGCACTGGCATGCGCGGGCCAAGGAACAGGAACAGGAACAGGAATGCGAGGACGGGACGGGACCCCGGATGGATCAAATCATTCATTCATTCGTGGTCAGAGCCTGCATCCTTTCTCTCTTCCTTCCTTCGTGTCTGCGGCCTGCCAGACGAGACGGGACGAGAGTCCTAGATCCTCCTCCTCCTCTGGCACCGTGTCGTGTCGTGTCGTGTCGCAGGAATAGTCCTGGGTTTTGGTCTCGTGGCTGCATGTCGATGCGATGCTATCACGAGGTGCACGGCGGGCGGAGACGGCGGTTCTTGGGTTTGGGGGGCACACCACAGCTTATGTAAAAGAGCCTATAGTGCCATGCTTGGAGGGTGGGCGCCCCCCAAGCGAGAGCGACAGCGAGCGCTAGAGAGGATACGGCGCTGTACAGACCGTACTAGCAGCGCCGGTGGGTGGCAGCGGGTGGGCACTGGGCGCTGCTGGGCGCTGCTGGGCAGGGCGCTAGCGGAGCAGCAACGGCAGCTGACGGTCTCGTATGCCGCCGCCGACGCCGCCTGGCCGTGTAATGTACCTGTCCATACTGTGGTGTGTGCCGCGGTACCTAGCACTACTCTATTGTTCTGTACGAAAGCGACCACCCCCCGCCCCCAGGCCCTGGCCCTGGCCCCGGCGTGGCCCTGGGCCCCATAGGGCCCAATCACGATCTACCCGTGCCGGCCGATCCCTGCAGAGGGCGCAGGAAAGCTTGCGTCAGCCAGCCCTTCATTCCGCCCCAGGGCCAGTACTCAGTGGAGGTGTAGGCCCTGCTGCTACTGCTGCTAGGGTAGCCCAGCCCAGCCCAGCCCGGCCAGCCTCGGCAGCGCTACAGTGCAGTGCAGTGCAGTGCAGCCCAGCCCAGTGGGTAGCACGGTAGGTAGTTGCAGCTCCCCCGCGGCGCGGAGATTGTCACGGCGTATGTACCCAGCGCCGCAGTGCTGCAGCACCCAGCACCCAGCACCCACCCAGCAGTGCAGCGGTTGTGGTGTGGGGTTGGACGGGGCCTTCTTCTCCCTTCCTTTGGCCCTGCGTCCCAGCGTCCCACTGCCAATGTCACCCGTCAACCGTCAAACGCTCGCTCTCTGACTTGCCCTGGCAGCCTACCATAGTAGGTAGTACTTACTCACCTCACCCTCACTGCCACCGCCTCCTACTGCCGCCATTACTGGCTCTGCCCTCTCGCGCTCCCTTCCGAGGACCCTCTCCTTCTCCCTCTCCTCCACCCCGTCACACGAGCACCCTCACCCTCGCCCTCGCCCTCACCCTCACCCGCGACAGCCAGCCAGCCGTCGTCCTGTCGTCCTGCCCTTCCGACCCGCAGCAGCAGCACAAGCAGGGACCGTACATAGGCAGACGTCACGCTCGCTTGCCTCGGGGCTGGAAGAGAAACGACATCCGAGGACCGACGACAGCATCCACACCCATTCAACCCCCCCCCCCCAAAAAACCCAAAAGTATCACCACGAAACCGTCCGGAACACCAAGGACCGAGCGACGATCTCGGGCGCGACAAGATCGACACGGCGATACACACACATACTTACACACACGCGCACACACACGCACACACACGCACACACCCCCACCCCCTCCGTATACATGACATTGCGTACATACAGTACATGCATTTCTCACTTCTCCATCCCCAGCTCCACACAGTAGAATAGACCGTCTCGAACCAGCCTGTGCCCGCCCTTTACGCACACGCATACTCGCATACACACTTACTCACTCACACACTCTCACACATCCCTACCACGACACCACACGATACCCTCACACGATACCCTCACCATCCTCGGCCATCCCAGTCCAGACAGGCAGGGCTTTCGAGTCGAATCTCCGTCCTCCATCGGCACATTGCGACAGCAGGCAGACCCGGCAGCCGCCAGCAGTGGAAGCATCTCGTATTGCCGACGACCCATCCCGAGGCCACCGCTGCTCGCCCCCGGATCGATTCGGTCGAGGCCGGTCGCAGCCAACGTCCTCGTGCAGACCTGTCGCCGCACAAACAACAGTCTTTCCCAGCATCTTCCGTACATAGACGCGACCACCTGGGCGATACGCACCCCGACGACGACCTCCTCCGTCTCGCTGTCGCCTGTTCCAGACCCTGCTACTCCTCCGTCCCGGGCATCCGAGCACGAGGCACCTGCTTTTCCGGCCTGGTTCTCCCAATTGGCAACCACCACTCGAGGTCAGACCGTCTGTGGAGGATCCTGATATCTACGCAGTAGGTATCGCTGCTCGCCTCCAAGATGGGTACGCTCCATGTCTCTCTTTCCTGCCTGTTGCCTCTCTTGTCTGCACCGAATGCCCGCGATCCGGCACACCCGGCGGATACATCTTCCTCCTCTCTCTCTCTCACCCACACACACACACCTTGACCGCCGCCGCTAACACACAACGCAGCGTCGACGACCATCGTCCCCTTCGCAAGCCTCCCGGCCTGTGCCTCCTCCTGCGGGCCCCTCTACGATGTCAACGGCGCCTGCGTGCCCCCCGTGGTCGCCTCCACCACCTCCGTCGTCTACGAGGAGTGCTTCTGCTCTGACGCCCGCCTGACCGCCTTCTCCACCACCACCGCCGGGCCCTGCGACGACGCCTGCACCGCCGACCCCAGCGGCTATGACAGCATCACCAGCTGGTACCAGAGCATGTGCAAGAGCGTCCAGGCCCTCGAGGCCGGCTCCACCACCTCCTCCTCCGCCAGCTCCTCCTCCGCGGCCTCGAGCTCCAAGTCCAGCTCCGGCGGCGGCACCTGGTCCGTCGCAACCCAACCCAACCCACCCCCCTCGGACAGCTCGCTGACCCCGCAGAACAGGCTCTCGTCCCACTGGCAGTGGGTCATCTTCATCGTCGTCATGGTCGTCGGCATCGCGGGCATCTGGACCGGCGCCGCCTTCTGGCGGCGCCACTACCTGCGCAAGAAGGACCGCCAGTACGCCCTCGGCAAGAACCTCGCCGCCCGCACCGGCTCCGGCCAGAACCCCTACGGCGGCGCCGGCACCCCCAACCGCTCCGGCTCCGTGCACGCCGTCCGCCCGGGCGCCTTCATGCCCGACAACGAGAAGCCGCCCAAGAGGAAGTGGAACCTCACGGGGAGGTCATGAGCCCGACGTGGGGAAAAGGGGGCAGAAAACGACGAAAAAGAACAAAAAAGAAAGAAAGAAAACAAGAAGGGATACCCACAGACGAATGTTTTAATGAGTACCGACTCCAGGGGTGGTGGTCATGGCCGGAGCATGAGGACGCTGCTGGACGGCCCGAGAGGTCCAAGACCAGCGGCGAGAATTTTACCTTTTTTTTCCTTTTCACGAAGATGA
This sequence comes from Chrysoporthe cubensis, assembly GCA_001282315.2. Classification (NCBI taxonomy): domain Eukaryota; kingdom Fungi; phylum Ascomycota; class Sordariomycetes; order Diaporthales; family Cryphonectriaceae; genus Chrysoporthe; species Chrysoporthe cubensis. Next base: position 449,399 of record LJCY02000003.1, on the reverse strand, counting down.
CGGGGCCAAGCAGGGGAATCAAAAAGTTTCGAATGGGCTTGTCGGCGTTGTGTTCTATACTACTACCATCTCGGCTTCTACGCCTGGCGTCTGCTGTTATTCCAGGGATTGGGTTGGGAAAGGAGGGGAAGCGGTTTCCAGAGCAAGGTCCAAGGCCGGCGCGGCGCGGCGCGTCCTCACAGGATCGGTGACTCCCTCTTCTGATCTTTTGAGAGCCAGAGGAGGGTTGTTTCCTCCGATCCTGTCTCCCTTGATATTGTTTTTTGCTTCTGTTTTTTCTTAATTTCTAAAGTACTATATAGCATCTCATACCGGCCGGACGAACCCTTATTCTTTTTTTTTTGGAACCGAAATCTGAAAGCAAAAGAAAACACAAAAAACAAAAAACTAAGGAAACAAGAGGACTGTGCCATCTTGACCTGTATCGGCTATTCCGCACGAGCGGGTGCCTCTAGGCTGGCCCACACGTAGACGTACTGAGTACGTATCCAGGACCCGGTATGATCGAGACGTGAGTGGATCCAGGGCATGATGTGATGCCGCGACTTCATTGCGGGATTGTGGAGGTGAGGACATGAAGATGAATCCCCCCTCCCTGCTTCTCGCTGGTTAGCAACGCACCGAGTTAGGGGGGGGGGGAGAAAGAAAGATACCAGGGGATGAGGAGAGCAGTTCGCGCAGGAATACTCCGGGTGTACATATATATACATATACACACAGTAACTACGTCGATGGTTCGAGGGGAGTGATGGAGGGCAGACTTGGACATTCTCATTCATCACTACTCGTAGGTGACACGCTTGTGGCTGTATCTCTCTCTAGTCCCAGTTTTTCTTCCTGTCGTATCGCGCTTTTTCCTTTTTCTTTTTACTCCTCTTTGTCGTCATTCTGACGCCAGCCGAGGACAGGGAAGCTACATATGTGTATGTATGTATGTATGTGTGTATGCATGCTCTGTCTTCATTCATGTGCCCTGGCAACAAAAACTCCTACAAGATGCAGAATACCACCCCCTATCACCAAGGCCGCCTCCTCCCTCTGCTCATCTCAGGCCTGATACTCGGCGGCGTCCATGTAAAGATCGATCAGGCAGCTAGCCGACCACGCCTGTGTGGGGCACTGTAGGAGGTTGTTGTCAGCAAGCAAATTACTAGAATCTAACGGCGGGAGGAAAACCCGTCGGGTAAGATACAAGAGAGAGAGAGACAGAAAGGGGTTCAAACTCACCGAGTCGCCGCAGAAGGCCCCGTCCTTCTGGGTCAGCTCCGCCAGGCCGGCCCAGGGGGACTCGCGGATCATCTTCTTGCAGCCCATGAGCCGCTTGGTGACCTGCTGGAAGGCCTCGGTGCGGCCCTCGCGGTCGGCCGGGTCGCGGCGCGCCAGGTCGAACTTGAGCAGCGCCCGCAGGAAGAAGCCCGTCGGCCAGAGCCACTCGGGGCCCTGGTGGTAGTTGCGGCCCTTGGACGTCGCGAAGTCCTCGCTGTCCTCCGAGTTGATGTAGTACGGCCGGTAGTTGAGATCTGCCGGGTCGAGCGTCGCCATGCCCGTCGGCCCGCGGAGGACCTTGTCCGTGAGCACGAGCGCGTCGATGGCGTGCCGCGCGTCAAACAGGGCCGGCGCGACCGTCATGCTGATGGGGAAGTTGGGCCGGAGCTGGTAGTCCTCGTACTCCTTGCCCGACCTGTACAGGTCCTTGTAGATGCCGCGCCGGTTGACGATGCTGGTGTTGACGTCGTGGTTCTTGTCGTCCTCCGCCGACAGGGGCACGTAGTAGCACCGCTCGAAGTTGGCCTTGATCAGGTCCGCCCACGCCTGGAAGCTGATGGTCGACTTGTCGGCCTTGGTGACGCTGCTGTACTTGAACTTGCCCTGGCTGGAGAGCTCCTGCACCCAGTTGAGGGTGCTGTACAGCAGGCCGGTGATCTCCACGGCCGCGCCGTCACGCGGCGTGCCCGGAATGCCCTTGGAGCCCGCGCGCTCGCTCTCTCCCATCTTGTCCATCCAGGTGCCGCAGTTGAACTGGTTGCCGCCGAAGATGAAGCCGTTGCTCCAGTCCACGTGGATCTCGAGGTTGAAGCCCTCGTCTCTCATCTGGGAGTCAATCTGCGGGCCGGCGTTGGCCTCACGGAACGACATGCCCTCCGCGTGGCGCTGGAGGGCCTCCTGGATGACGTCCTCGATGGTACTCTCCGTCGAGTAGGCCCGCGAGTCGTCAGCGGGAAACCAGGTGTCATCGTACGGCAGGAAACGACGCTTCGTCTTCTCCTGGAGGATCTCCAGCCCGTTGGGCGCCAGCTTGGTGTAGTCCTGGATGCACTGCAGGAAGAACCAGATCGAGTCGCGCGAGTTGTAGCGAGGCGTGTTGCCAGAGGCGAGGAGGTTGGGGATCATGCCGTGCTTCAAGACACTCGCGAACGCCTTGATGTGCTCCTTGGCCTCCTCGAACCGGCCGGTCCCGAGAAGAAGACCGCGTAGGGAGATGAAGACATCACGACCCCAGCAGCGGGCCCACTCCACCGCAAAGTGAGGCAGGCCGGCGGCCAACGACGAGACCAGAGTCTTGGGATACAGCGAGCCCGACTTGACGATGCCCTGCTCCTGCACGCTGACCATGGCAAGGCTCTGCAGGAACCACTGGCCCTTCTGCACGTTCTCGTTCATCAACGAGATACCGCGGTCCCACGCCGCCATGTATGCGGCACGCATGACCAGGCCAAAGTAGCGGGGCAGGAGGAAGCTGGGGATCTTACGGACCGCATCGAACCGCTCCTGCAGCCACATGGTCGGCTTTCCGATGCGAGGATAGCGGTCGCCCTTGGACGCACGTTCGAGACGGCCAATGATGTAGTCTAAGGCCCATTGGCCATCACGGAGGTTCTGGCAGAGGGGGTGAGCGAGGTTGTTGTCTCGGATCACGTCTTTCAGGATGCTCCACCACCCCTGTAGGCCGGCATAGACCAGCTTTCCGTAACCAGGGATGTCGTAGACGCCGTCACGCCCGTCACTAGCATCGCGCTCTTCCGCCTCACAGCGGTACAGGAGGAAGTTCAGGTCGATCAGATCCAGATCTGCGAACGCCTCCTTGGCTCCCGATGTGACAAAGGTATCAAGGCCCGACGAGTGCTCGGCCGCGGGGATCCAGGTCTCGAAGAGGGCGATGCTTCCCGGCGGGAATTTGTCACGAACAGTAATCGTGGTATCTTCCCCCTTAACGTCGATGCGGACGCCCGGAAGATCAATGACGCGACTCGGTAGCCCGCGTAGCGATGTCTTGTCTTCCAGCACCTCCTTCTTTGCCTCCTCAGAAGTGTCGACTTCGAGCATCCAGGAGCCTAGATGCCGAACTTTGGTGCCAGTGAGGTGGACCGGGTTGAAGGCACCGTTGCCGTTGCCATACCCCGGGAATGCAGTGTGGGCGATGAGGAAATAACCCTTGCGGGACTCTGGGTGCACCCTATGAACAGTGATGTACTGGTCCTCATGATGGATGTGGGTCTCGTCATAACCATCTTTGCCCATCAGCGTGTGGATCTGGTTCAGGAGTTTCTTGACGCCGCCGATGCCATTCTTGCCGCCACCTATCTTGATCTCCTTGCCGTTGGAAGACTCGGACGTGTACAGCCTGGTCTCGCCCACCAGGTCGATGAGCTTGGGGTAGATCTCGTCGTAGCCCATAACGCTGCCGGTGGCGCTAGCACACATGTTGACCAGTGCTGCATTCGGGAGCGTGTCCCGGGCGTCCCGCTTCTGGGCCGGCGTCTCGTTGTCGTGCGTGCAGTCCATGAACAGGGCCTGGACGGGCACGGGTTTGATCCGGCGGACGAGCTCCCTCGTCATGGAGTCGTCCCCATTCTGGAGCGAGCCGTTCTGTCCCGTCGGCGACCTCGGCGGCGATCCGGGAGACCTGTTATCGCCCCTGGAGATCTCGTCCACCTCAAAGCTACCGATCGGGCGGCCGCCGTGACGGTGAACCAGGCGGCTGAGCTCACCAGTGCTCCACGCCTGCATGGCCTCACGGATGAGGGAGCTCAGACCCAACCTCTTCACGAAGACGTAGTCCATCTCCTCAGACCCGGAGAAGAGCTCAGCGACGACGTACAGGTCGGGCCGGATCCGCCGAGCCTCGTCGAGAATGTGTTCGGCGACGTGGATGGGCGTCGAGTGACAGTTGTCGATACGGAAGCCGGCAAAATACTTCGCTAGCATGCGAGCGTACTTGGTCATGTGCTCCCAGAGGAACGGGCTGTCTTCCGGTGCCTTTCCGTACCTCAGCTTGACGCAATCGCCCCAGACAATGACCTCGCGGCGCAGGTACACCCTGGACTCGGGGCCAGCATTGTCGACCAGGGCGTTGCCGCCCCAGACCCAGCCGTTGTTCACAAGGGCAAGATCTTCCTTCTTGTGCTTTGCCGTCTTTTCGTTAGATGGCAGGCGCGTGAAATACGACTCAATCAGGGGGCTATCAGCGCCGATGATACCCATTTTGGGGCCGTGCTCGTCCAGACGGCAGTACTTGATGCGGTTGAACAGCTGGTCGAGGATCACGGCAGACTCGGCGTCGTATTCCTTGTAGTACTCGACGTTGACAACGTCCAGTCCGGCTGCCAGCTTCGCACGAGCATCCGCCTTCTGCTCATCCGTAGCGGAGTCGAAATTGCCGACGAGGGCCGTGACATAGGCGGCGCCGACCTCTGGCTTGACCTTGCGCCGGAAGCGCTCGCCCATGCGATCTACGCCTGCAAGCCCCGAGCGCAGGAGGGCTGCCTGCTCCTCCACCGTCCCGTGCGGCAGGTCGAGGGCGGCCTGCTCGGCGCGCCCGCCGGCCCAAGCCTCGATACCGGCATCTGCGTCTCGGTCGACGTCGAGCACATAGTACTCCCAGAGCCGTATCTCGCTGATAACGTCCCGTACCGCGCCCATGATCTTGACGAGATCATCCTCCGACTTGATGTCGGTTGGCAGGCCGAGCTTGTCCAGCTTGTAGCCGAGCTCGAGCAGCTTGGTGTCGAGCAGGTAGGCGGACTCCAGCCAGGGGGCGGTGGTCAGGTTGTAGCCGGCATCGGGATGCTCCAGGAGCCAGTCCGTGTTATTGGCGGTGTGGTTTAGGACGATGTCCGTGAGGCTCAGAAGCGAGTGGTTCTGCTCTAGGCTGTCCACCAGCTTCTTGACGTCCTCCTCGCCGGCGGGGAAGCAGGCCGGGTCCCAGCCGAGCTGGTCATAGAGACTGTACGGCGAGTTGGACTCTCCGCGGATCTGCAGAGGGGTGAAGTGAATCATGTTGTAGCCCCGGTCGCTGATGCCGGCTAGATGCCTCTCCCAGTCCTGGGGGTACCTGCCCATGAACTTGCTGATGATGGAGAAGACGGAGAGGGCCGGCAGGGGCAGAGGTGAGCCGTCCAGGCTCAGCCGGGGGGCGACATCAATGTAGAAGAAGGGGGACTGCTTCTTGTCCTCACCCGCAGCGCCCTCCTTGAGCCCCTCGGACAGCTCCGGCAGGGCTGCATAGGTGACATAGTACGTGTAGGGCCCAGGCAGGTACACGGGGACGGAGATCTCTATGTCGCGCGTGAAGTTGGGCACCAGGCTAGAGGACGGAGAGAGAGGTCAGAGACAGCTAGGAGGGATCGATCGAATCGGGACCATCTCGTATAGAGAGATAGAGAGAGTGAGAGTGAGATCGTGAGAGAGGGGTGAGAGAGGAGGAGAGGTTACATACGGGAACTCTCTGAACTTGTGCCTTCGGAACTCCTGGCCGTGGTCCGGAATGTTGACCCACAGGCTCCCATGGCGGCATATGCTCGAGGTGCCCTCGATGGTGAAGCGGATAGTGACGGGCTCGTGGGTCTTGGGGGCGATGTAGACATATTGGCCGGCGACGTCGGGCGAGCCGTCGTCGTTGAGCGGCAGCAGGTAAACCTCGTTGGACACCATCGTTTTCGGTATCATGTTGACGAGGCGGAAGTCAGACAGCTGCCCCGCGGCGGGCTGGAGCTTTGGGGAGCTTGCGCTGGGCTGCCTGGGGGGCTGCGCATGCACGTGTTTCAAGGAGGGGCAGAGGCACCAGGTGGCAGGCAGGGCAGGGGATGATGAGCTGTCGTAGGACGGGTTGTGGAGGCTGGAGGGCAGTAGATCGGCGATTGTGTTGCAGGTGAGCTGGAGCAGGCCTGGCGGAGGTCCTACGACTTATCCGGGCCTCCTCTGTTGAGACCAGGAGAGAGAGAGAGAGAGAGAGAGAGAGAGAGATACGCGGTGCACAAGGCGGGAGACGATGCTACTGACGGGGCCGTGTAAGTCCTGGCCGTACATACACAGGCAGCGCAGACCGCACGACCTTAGGTATCGAGACGAGCAGGCGGGTGGGCGAGTGAGCGAGTGGGCGAGCGGGCGAGTTGGTGCCAGGCGAGGAAGAGGTGGAAGAGGGGTCTAAGACGGACAAGCCGGAGGGAAAGGATGATGGGAGAAGAAGAAGAAGAGAGAAAAAAAAGAAGAAAAACGATCAAGAGGCACTCTACTCTGATGAGGCTTCTGACGCCGGGCCCAGGATGCCGGGACGGGAGGACGAGCTTCCATGCTCTACACCTGGAAGCCTCGCGGGCGCTAGGTAGATAGTAGCTGCGCCAGCGAGGAAGGACGCCTGGCCATGGCGGTGGCCATGGCAGGAGTGGGAGACGTAGTGCTCCGTACAAAGTACCACCATAGTAGTGTCGGGATGGGGGCGGACGGGGGGGGGGGAGGAACGGTGTACGAGACACGGCGGGATCGTGATGACGACGATGGAGAGAGGACTGCATGATGAGAAGGAGGCCATCGTGGCCGCGACCTGCGGAAGGACCAACCATACAGGCTACAGGCCTAGCCCGCGGCCACCTCACCTCGCCGTCGCTGCCCCCCCTGGTACCGGCAGCAGAGGTCGAGATGGCTGTTCCCGCCGGTGATACTCATTAGTGCACCGCCAAGGAGGGCTGTAGCTATGTAGGGAAGCAGGGTAAGCAGAGACGCGACAGAGAATGCGCTCCTGGAGGACGGGAGACACCTCAGGCTGACATGACATGACAGCTGTGATCTGGTGGCTGCATGATGACGATGACGATGGGTTGCCCAGGATCCGTACCATCTTTAGCGGCTTCTTCCTCTAACGACAGGAATAAAATGGAGCAAAGGCACACACTCACACACAGGTTAGTGACAAGCTTGGTTCCCCTGGTCCTGGAGCTGCTGGGGCTGCTGCGGCTGGGGCTGGACTTTTTAACTCCTTGGATATTCCTCGAGCTAGCGTGCAGGCCAGGCCGGGCCAGGCCAGGCCAACCAAGGCCCGACGCCAACGCATCCGCCGCGCTGGTCCGTCTCTAAACATGGACTACTGCAGGCCCCGACTCTCTGCGACGCGGCTGCAGCCGGGTGTGGTGGTAGTGATGGTGATGGTGGTGGTGGTGGTGGTGTTGGTGCTGGGAGATGCGTATTGTGTGAATGGATAGGATCTGGACTGGCATGGCAGGCTGAGGTGAGGTGAGGTGAGGTGAGGTGTGTGAGCTCCCAAAGCTCCCCGTCAGGAACAGGAAAGGCTCCTCCGGCTCCTCCTCGCTGATCCGGCAGCTCGTAGCCGCGACTACCCAGTATGTACCATGGCCAATGCACGCCCGTGCCATCCATCCCATGCACGCATGCGGCGACTTGCCCAGTAGATATCTGGACGAGGCCTTGTCGATGTTGTCCTTGTTCTCGTCAGATGATGCCGCCCTGCTTCAGCCCACCACCGACTGACCAGAGATGCCTCTCGAGCGTGGCAGCGGGCAGGGAGAGACGAGGGATTTCCCCAGCCAGACAAGGAGAGGCCCTCGACAGCCACAACGTCATCGTGCCCTCGCCTAGCGGCCGGGCGTGCACCCCGGGCCGCTGCTGCTGCTGCCGCTGCTGCGAAGCTGGCGCTCCTCCCGGCCGGGACTCGACGGCGTGCACCACCCACCAGCATGGGAAACCGGACTGGGCTCGTGAGGGTGTACTGTACCCGCCCGCCTGGTACTGCAGGCCCAGCAGGCACGACGAGACCAGCGCAGCGTCGTCCACCTCATCTCGCCCGACTTCTAGAGTCAGGATTGGGTAGGTTGACGGGTCCCACCGCGAGTCGTCTAGAACCCGGTCTAACGGGGTTGAGAGAGAAAGAGAGAGACAGTCCGTCTTAGTTTTTTGGTGTGGAGGTGGGGCTGTTCGATCTGCCGGGGATCGAAGAGCTGGGTGCACATCGGCCGGGTCGCGTCGTGAGCCCAGCAGGCAGGCATGCAGGCATGCAGGCATAGCAGGCTGGGTGCCGCTCCGTGGCCCATCGAGGCATCAAAAGCCTGGGAATGTGAGTTGTTCTGAGACGGGGGCTGTGATGCGCACCTCATGTTCTTCGTACACGCCGGTGTGGTTGAGGAATACATACCAAGCCCTATAGAAGCGGCCGAATGCCAGAGTGCAAGCCAAGTCACGAGACCAACCCCCCCCCCCCAAGAAAAAGAAACAAGTGAAAATAAATGAAGACTGCCTCCAGGGAATGATTTAGTCAGTCTATTTTGAGCTTCTCCCCTCCACGAGGGCCGTGAACAAGTCACAAACACCTTTCAGGCCCGCGCAGGATATCGACTCCCCTCCACGGCCCGCCCGGGACTTACAGACCAGGCAGACAAGTAACCTAGACGATAAGGTTACCTATTAGACGTCGGAAGGCTGAACAAGGTCAGAGATGACGCGCCACTTCAGCCCTGCGCCAGCCAGGTAAGCAGCAGCAGCAGCAGCAGCAGCAGCAGCAGCAGCAGCAGCAGCAGTAGTGAACAGCTTACTAGGTCTGCCTCGGACTCGCGAACAATAGGAATAAAGAGAGACATCACATCTCGGTTCCAAGAGCAGGGCATTCCCCTCATCACTCGGCCGGCGATCCGAGATTCCCTTACTACCGTGTAATACTAGGCCCCACCACGGTCCCCGTCGCCCGCCTGCCTGCCACCAACCCCCCTTCTTTCTCCTCCTCCTCCTCCATCCCCCCTTATACCGTACCATGCCGGCGCTACCGGTACGGATTATAATGTAGCACGTGCCCAGGTAGCGTAGGTGAGTAGGCAGGCAGGCATCAGAGACGAACCATCCGTCGCGTGCTGCCGTACTTTTATCCTTCCCCTCCGCCCTCCATCCGTCCTCTCCGCACCATCCGAACGACGACTTGTCTACTACATACAGACAGTATTCCGCCCGCCCTGCCGACTGCTACGCTGGGCGCCTCGACGTCTTCACCTTGGTGTGGGCTCCAGACGGATTGTCAGTCCATGCTTGCATCCAGCCTGCCCATGTTGGCTCCACTCCCGGTGGCATAGCCCCCCGGCGAGGGGCGAGACACGATCGATGCACGCTTCCATCACGAGGGTAAGTAGGACGGTAGTGGTATCATATTCACAGAATCTCTATTCGTCTTGATTGCTTTTTTTTTTGTTCCCGCTCTCTCCTCTTTGTTTTTTCTTCTCTCCCGTCTTCTAAGCTCTATTTCATCACAGGCGCCATTCCGAGTTCTATCCCTCTAGCCGCTTGCTTGCAACCCGCTCGCAATGCAAATGGGCCCATCTGAAGCAGACGAGATGTCTCCCCCTGTTTTGTGGTGCTGGCCAGTTGCCATGCTCGAGCACATATGGCCAGATGAACCCTTCTCTTTTTTTTTCTCTTCCTGGACACAACCAAAGAGGGAAACCCCGAGCCGCTGACGCAGAGGCCATGACCAAATCGAATCGAAGAACAAGGAAATAAAGAGAACAAAGACTTCAACAACATGCGCGCAGCGCCCCGTCCAGGCTGCCGAACGACCTCTAGTCTGCCCCGATGATCATGCCGGCCTTGGCCTGGCCCTCGCTCGGGCTGGGCTTGGCGGGCTTGGTGCCCAGGCCGTTGCGGTTCCGGAAGAACAGGACGTTCTTGCCGGGACCCTCGGCCTCGGCGCTGGGCTCGACCCATTGGCACATGCGGGCGCTCTTGTACATGGCCTTGATGAAGCCGATGGGGCCGTCGCTGACGTCCGCCCTGTAGTGGCGGCCCATGACGGGCTTGATGGCCTCGGTAGCCTCGTCGGCATGGTAGAAGGGGATCGTGCTGACGTAGTGGTGCAGGACGTGCGTCTCGATGATGCCGTGGAGGAGGTGGCGGCCGATGAAGCCGAACTCACGGTCGATCGTGGCGGCCGCACCCTTGACGAAGGTCCACTCCTCGCCGGTGTAGTGTGGCAGGGTAGGGTCGGTGTGCTGGAGGAATGTGATGGCGACTGGTGGTAAACATGTACAGGATCAGCGGCAGCCCTTATCGGAGGGAGACACACCGGACACGCCATCGAACGACATCACGCGGGGGACGGCAAGGAAGAGGGGGGGAGGGAGGAGCAACGACTCACCGAGCCAGTGGTTGACCCAGAGGTACGGAATGAAGTACCAGACTAGCATGTTGGACCACCCGAAGGTGTTGCCGAGATAGACGAGGGCGGCGGCGGCCAGGCCGATACCGATGTCGCTGAGCACGACGAGGTGGGCGTCCTTGTTCTCGAACAGGGGCGTGCGGGGGTCGAAGTGGTTCACGCCGCCGCCGAAGCCGTTGTGCTTGCCCTTGCCGCGGCCCTCGCGCTGCCTCTCATGGTAGTTGTGGCCGGTGACGTTGGTCAGGAGGTAGTTGGGCCAGCCGATCAGCTGCTGGCCGAGGAGCATGGCCAGGGTGTAGAGCGGGGTCTCCTCGGTCAGCTCGGACAGCTCGTGGACGAACTTGCCGAGGCGGGTGGCCTGCTGCTCGCGGGTGCGGGGGACGAAGACCATGTCGCGCTCCATGTGGCCGGTGGCCTTGTGGTGCTTGCTGTGGGACATCTGCCAGCTGAAGTAGGGGACGAGGAGGGCGGAGTGGAGGACCCAGCCGACGACGTTGTTGTAGAGCTTGGAGGGGGAGAAGGCGCCGTGGCCGCACTCGTGGGCGAGGACCCAGAGGCCGGTGCCGAAGAGGCCCTGCAGGAAGGTGTACAGGCCCCAGAGGGCGGCGCGCACGGGGGTGGAGGGGATGGTGTCGGGGGTGACGAAGTTGTGGAAGAGGTAGAAGGTGGCGGCCAGGCAGGCCATGTCGCGGAGGACATAGCCCATGCCCCGCAGGCCGTCGCGCTCGAAGCAGTGCTTGGGGATGGCGTCGCGGATGTCCTTGATGGTGTAGTCGGGGACCTCGAAGGTGTTGCCGTACGTGTCGACCAGCTTGCCGTAGGAGACCTTGGCCGCGCCGGTGGCGTCGAGGGAGGACATGGAGGAAAGCGAGGTCGAGGAGGCGGAGGGGCGGGGCGAGTCGGAGGGGGAGGCGGCGGCGGTGGACGGCGACGACTCGGAGTCGACGGTGGTCGAGGTGATGGTCCTCTTCATGGCCGGGTGGCCCCTGGCCGAGACAGCTGTTGATGCCATGTTGTCGGGTACGGATTCGATACAGGAGAGGAGGAGGAAGAAGAAGTAGTAGGTGGCGGGCAGGGAGGAGAGTGGTAACGAATATCGAGAGGCAGGAAGAGCTGCCTGTCTGGCTGAGTGAGTGTCGAGCTGGTTCGCTGTAGGAGTAGAGGGAGGAAGCAAGGAGCAAGCGGTCTCTGGTGTGCGCGAGTCTCTGAGGAGGGTGCTCGGTGCAGGGAAGAGGGATGATGGTCAGGTCGCGGTGGTGTGTCGTGTCGTCTTGGGACTGACTTGTTGGGCCGGAGGAGGGAGGGCAGGGAGGCGAGGCGCCTTGGCTTGGGACGGAGGGACGCTCAGGGAGGGAGTACTTGTCGTAAGCCGACCACAGAAAGTCGTACCTGCTCCTGGACGCTGGGGGAGGGGGCCTGGGCCGAGGATCTCAGGATGGCTGCTCAGGTTTTTAAACGGTTCGACCGAGAAGCAGAGAAGCCGGGGGCTAAGGGGAAGTGGGAGGGAGGGACAGGAGATAGGGTAGATGTACGACAGGGAAGGTATTTTAGACACTGCCTAGGCAATGTGTTATGATCGATCTGCACCCTGTGCGCTTTAGCAAGGCCGTCTAGGCTGAGCTAATGTTTCTCTTAATTTTTTTTATTTCTTTTTTCCTTTCTCCCCCCCCCTTCTTCCTCTAGGTACAGGAGCAGCAGAGCCGGGTCTGGCTTGATTGGCTATGTATGTGTATAGGGGACATACTGCTGCCGACACCCCTTCTCTGTCCCTTCTGCCTGTTTTCTTTTTTCTTTCTTTTCTTCTTCTTTTTTTTTTTAATTTTTTTTTCCCCTTGTACCTCCTCCAAACACGGCGGAACGTGGGGATCATTTCTGTTGGGGAACACCCCCCGGCAGATGCGCGCCCAGAATGTGTGGGATTGGTGGGGCCGCCGCCGCTCATTCGCAGGGTAGGTGGTTCCTGCGGCGGGCCAGGCCGGGTCTCTCCCCCCTCGTGGGTTTAGGCCTAGGAGCACCACTGCGCTGGCCTCAGTACTTACTCAGTGGCTAACAGGGTCCAAGTATGGGGTGCTGCCCCCCCTGCCCCCCCGTGTCCCCCAGGGGCCTCCGCCCCCATCTTTGAGCCTCTTTCGCTACAGTACCACCCTGCTACGTAGCCCGCCGCTGCTGGGTATGAGATGCCACGCATCCTCGGCCGAGGCAAAGTCCCATGTTGTTGTTTCTCATGCCCGGGGCGTGCCAGGGTTTCCTTCCTTAGCCACGGCGCGTGCCAACTGTAAGCAAGTGATAATAACGGGGGCCGTCTCGCGTCCTCGGTAACCACCTTGCCTTGCTTCTTTGTTCTCTGCTTTGTCTGGACGACGACGACCCACATGCGACGGTGCTAGCATCCTGCTGGCTGGCCACCCGTGGGGGACTTACATGCATGCATTATCACAGGAGCCGTTTTTTTTTCTCCTTCTCCTCTTCCTTTCCTTTTAACCCACATACCTGCTGGCCTGGTACTTACACATGTGTAGGCGGCGCCGACCCCGCCGCCCTGTGACCGTGGCCCTCCTGCTAAGGCGCGCCGCTCGCCACTGTGGAGATATTCGCGAATCGCCCGCCAAGTCCGCAGGCGAGAGCCAAAAACCTGCCTAGGCGTCTGACTAGCGGCGGCCCCTGAGCCTGCCTGGCTGGGCTGGCTGGCTGGCTGGCTGGCTGGCTATCGCCCGTCGCGTCGGGCAGATCACTGTACGAAATGGCCCGGGGGAAGCAGGTGGCAGGTCAGAAGCCCTCGATCTTACGTCGTACAGACCGACTTCTCACACCGCCCCCATAGCTCCCCGGCAGCGTAGAGGAGGGGGAGGGGGAGGGGGATCGGAGGACAGAGACATGCAGGCGGCGATCACATGCAAAGACTGCCACACCTCGTCCCGCGTCTTCAATTGGAGCCGTTCCGGCCTACCACCGCAGCGCGGGCGTGAGTGAGGCTTGTGAGGCTTACTCAGTGCTGTGTCGCCGGCGAGGCTGGTGGATGGGCCTTAGTAGGGAAGTTCGGGAAAAGGACGAATGAGACGTGGCTGCACTCACTCTGTGCTACAGGTCAGCGATAGGAAGAAGGCCTCCCAGGCTCAATTGACGCTGTCAAGGCAAAAAAAGCCACGAGTCAAAACCGGGGGGAACGAGTAAGGAACTGGACCCTGAATCTCACATGCAAAATTCCAGAAGGAAAAGAAAGAAAGACCACCCAATCCTCCTCTCTCTTATCTTATCAATCAAGGGTCGGCCCCTCCCCCTTCTGCAATTTTGGGGAAATACTGCGAGAACAAGGCACAGAGGGCAGCGCAGGACGACGGACGGACACGGCGCGGCAGAGCATGGGTGACCCAGGTAAGCTTATTGGGACGCGCAGGGCCCTCGTGCGCATAAGGGATCCAGACTCTGCACTCTCCCTACTCTCGCTCTTGCTGTCCTCCTCCTCCTCGCCAGAGCCCACCTCGCCGTCCAAAACGGCCATCAGCACGACGACCTGGAGCCCGCGCGAGGTGTCGACGGTATGATTATGGCGCGAGTCCCCATTTGTATCACCTGATCTGGCGCGCCAGGAGGGTGTTTTTTTTTTCCCCTCCCAAACTAACCAACAGGCTGGCAGGCGGATCGACAGCGTGCCGGAAACGAGACGACGTAGCAATCGTTTTGTTGGGGATGGCAAATTGTTGAGCCTCCTTCTCTGTGTGTGTCTCTCTCTGCTAGGCGTATTTCCCTCTCTCTCACACACACTCGCGCTCTCTCTTGTCTCACTCAGGCCTGACCCCCCCCCCACAGGGGCACCCCATGTCAGCTTCTGAAAAATTCCCAATTCCACCGCATTTGCCTTGCATCTGATTTGCCCAATCGAATCGGCCAGCGAGCTGCAAGGCTCCGGAGGACAACAACAACCTCGGGACCACCAGCACCAGCACCAGCACCACCACTCGCCCTCCACCCCGCCCTCCCTTCCGGTCCATTGTCTTCGGTGCCCACCTTCTCCGGCCTGTTCGCTCGTCGCTTGGCGGCCCCGTCGCTCCTAGCTCGTGATTTGTCCCGTAACGCCTCTTCCCGCGTAGCGCGTCCAATGGCTTAGGCCGTGATCGTCAGCTTAGAGATCTCCGTGCGCTCCCCCCCCTTCGAAGATCTCACCCTCATCCAGGCCGCCGGCGTCCTCGAGGCGCCCGCCACCACATCGCGCGCAAGAGAGAGAGGAGAGAGAGGGAGACAGAGGGAGACAGACACGTCAGCAGGCGGAACGCGAGGAGGAGACGACAGATGGTCCGTCTGCAGGCGCGCATTCCCAAGACCTCGACGTGGCGACGGCCGGTGGGTGCCATGGAATCCACATGCCCACCCACCACCTCGCAGACCAGACAGTCGTGGAGAAGGGAAGGCGACAAACAGACAAGCCTGACCGGCCAGCCGCGCGCCGATCACTACCCCCCTCCCGCCCCGCGAATGGACCGGGCACGTTCGCAGGCGACACGGCGGGCGCTTCTTCTTCTTCACGTGCAGGCGGTGGTGCGTTTTACGGGTCCTCCCGCGGCGTACCGCGCTGTTCCCAAGTCGTGCTCGTGAGCGTGCGTGCGTGCGTGCGTGCCTTGTGATCCAAGCCCTTCCCCCTCCCCCAACCTACCCACCCCTCCTGAATAATGGCCCGAGGGTGCTTTGCCTATCCGGATCAGCGTGTACATTGCCTGGCGCGGGTGCAGCATGTGAAGGGCCCCCGCCCGAAGTTTGGCCGGCCCTGTCACACTGTGCACCGGGACGAGATGTCGTCCAACCTGTCGTCTCTTGTATGACAACAGCCCAGACAACGAGGGAACACATGCAGCACAGTGACGGCGGTCGGTGTATTCAACGGAGTACATTCGCGGAGCCGTAGGGCGTCCGCCGCCCCCTTATGACTAGATTCTATCTTGCGAGCCCGCAACCCAGACCATTCTTTTAGTTTATCGACGTGTAAATCGTTCATGACCGAGCCTGCCCTATCTATGCCAACCCCAGAGGGCCATCGGTTTGTAAATCGTAGCTGCCGTCCTGCGCGCGCGCGCGGAGGGGACTCGGCCGGAGCACACCGTCCCGTACCCCTCCGGCCCAGCTCGGCCGGCGGGGGGGCCGGGCATGTGAGCCCCGGGTGCCGTGCATGCAAAACGGCGGCTTGCGTGCGCGCCAACATAGTAGAAGACCCAGGTGAGTGAGTTGTGTGCCATAACTCCGTGCTCCCATCCGTAAAGACAAAAAGAAAAAAGAGAGAACCAGATCTTGCCTCCCAATCATCTCCAAGCCATATCCAGGTGCCTTCATCCCCAGCACATTCACAAGAATTAAGGTGTACACAATATTGTGGAAGAATTATGAATAGTAAGATCGGGCAGTGCTCGGGCTTGAGCCTGTCCATTTTCGGCGCCGGTGTTCAATGGGCACGGCGCGACGACTGCGGCCTTGGGATCCTGGAGACCAAGGCCAGAGCGTGTTGTACTCAAGGACGTCCTCAAGGGTGTTCGTCAAGAGTTGTTCTTTCCGGCCTCCCGGACCGTCTTCATCCATCGGTCCTCGTCTCCAGGCTTGCCCACGAGCCGTTGCTTCTTGCTGCGGATCGCCTTGTGGACCTCGCCGACGCTCTTAGTGCCGAGGAGGGCCATCTCGTGATCCAGCAACACCGCAACGCCGGCTCTGATAAGCACCGCGTCGCCTTCAAAGATGTAGACGTCCCACAGGCGTGACGCCTCGTCGAGAGCAAGCTGGCTAGTGAACAGGGAGGAATAGATCTCGCCCATGTACAGATCCGGATCATGCTCGGGCAGGCTCGTCAGGTGGTCGTGGAGTTGGGGTGACTTCGCCGCTAGGGTTTGCAGCAGGAGATTATATGCGGACGACTTGGCGCCAGCATCATCGGAGTGGAAACTCAACGGCAAGGGGCGGTTGAGGATATTAGCCAGAGCGACGAATGCAGCTGCGGGCGTGGGGGTATTCAGGAGAAGGAGGGCGGCGATGGTCTAGTATAGAGGTCAGTCTGAGATTCTCATAGGCAAGCTTTCAGCTCGGGGCATAGCACGGGGGGGAGCTCACGTTAGAGCCAGTGACGTAGCCGATGTCACTGCGGTACATCGCATACGCCGACAAGACGTCCAGGAGGGGCTGGTGGAGCGGTCCGCCGGCCTGGAAGATACGCAGATCCTGCCAGGTGTGCTCGTCCACATCTTTGTGGATGGCACGCATCCAGCCGGTATACTTGTGATCCTCCGGGCTGCCGTGGCCCGCCTTCTCGCGGGCCTCGGCGGAGTGCGCCCGCCCAAGGGCCGCCTGGAACGACTTATCCGTCAGGCCCAGGTCATTACCAATCGCCCTGGTCCAGACGGCGCCGCGGCTTCTCGGGGCAATGCCCATCCACCAGAGCTCGCGGGTGCGCCGCTCGCGAACCGCATCATTCCACCTGGGGACGATGTCGTTCTCCCAAATCTGCATGAGGCTGTCGGCCGCCTGGTCCTTGTTGCTGGACATGGCCTTCTTCTTCTCCTCCCTGCGTCGCTCGTTCTCCTGGCTGCGGGCCATCATCTTCTGGTACTCCTTCAAGTGACGGCGCTCCTCGGCGGGGTCCTTCGGTGGGAGCCACGAGGGGCGCGTGCGCGAAAGAACTGCCTCCTTTTCCTTCGAGATGGGCAGGGGATCTATCATGACGTTGCTGCGTCGCAAGGGGGGCAGTTCAGCCAGAGCAGACTTGTGCTTAGACTTAGACTCGGTATCACTGGTCCGGCGGGCCTTGGGAATGGACCCGGTGCTCGACCGCTGCGACTTGGTCGCGAGCTCCTCGGCGTGCTCCTCCAGCTTCTCAGTCAGCTCTTGGGCGTCCCTGTTCAGCTCCGCGAGCGTGGCGTTCCAGCTGTTCGACCGGGTCTTGATGGGACTCGGGGTAGTGCTGCCATCGGGCGATCTCTGCGAGGCAAATATGGCTTCGGATCTCGAACCCGGTGACCGCAACTCGCCTATCGAGCCATGTGCAGCAGCGACCGCGGGTGTGCCATTTCCGACACTCCGCACTCGTTGCCCCTTGGCGGGTCGTTCCGGCGAGGCTGTTTTGGACGGAGGCTGGCTCTTTGTGCGTTCGGATGCAGGCCGCGGCGACAGCGGAACGTTGTCCAGGACGAAGCCCTCGGGGATGTCATCGCCATCGTCGTCATCACATTCCTTCTCGAGCTCTGCCTCGGTCTTCCTCTCCCGGTTGGACTGCCAGCTGTTGCTCCGACGCAGCTGTAACGACGGGTGAGAACCTCTGCTGCTCAGGGAGAGGCTCGGGGCGAGGTGTGGACTAGGGGTTCGATGACGCCGACTGAAGGAGGGAACTGAGGGCCGGCTGGTCGGTACGCGGTTGCTGTTGTTTCGGAGAGGGAGCGGATTCAGGGATTCAGAGACCAGCTGGTTGGTGCTGGCATTGCGCACGTGGGGGTCGCGACGCTCACCATGCAGGTTCGGCGAATTTGATCGCCGCCGCATGGGGTTGTAGATCTCCCGCTGGGTGACCAAAAGAGTCCTCGACTTGGACAACGGCCTCGGCTGCTGCTGCTGCTGCTGCTGGGACTGCTGCTGGCTCTTCGAGAGGTTGGTCAACGACTTGGCGGCGCGCAGGTCGGAGGCGTAGGAGCGAGCGAACGGGCTCGGGTCGCGCTTGGGCTGGTGCTGGTCATGGTCGTGGCTCGGAGCATCATCCTGGAGGCCAATGTCTTCGAAGTTGCTCACATCGGTGATGACGCTGTCCCGGTCGGAGCCGAATGACCTCGAGGACGGGAAGGAGGAGGACTTGGAGGATTTGGAGGTGGATAGCCCCGGGGGGGAGCCGGCGTCGGGGAGGACGATGGTCTGTTCAACGGTTCGATCGTACAACATCATCTTGACATGGTCCTGCGCCAGAAGCGGAGTAAGTGATCAGGTCGTGCCCGCAGGTAGCTTCGATAGCCGTCTTAGAACACCCGGAACAGATGAGAATCCGTCCTCGTCAAGGGCGTGCAGGTTGTGCCGCGTCTGCGATGGCGATACGACGTCGCAGAGGAATAAGCTTAAACCTGCGGCGGCGGAGATCACCACGATGGGGAAGGGATTCGTCCGGCCGTGCAAGCTGCAAGATGCGGATCCTCGGTCGACCTGTACTTGGGGTAGCGCAGCTGGTAGGGGGGTGGGTCGGGCGTTAAGACGGGTTGACGTTCAAGTCTGAGGGCGCATCCAGCTGATCTTTGGACGTTGACGTGATGAAGCGTCGACAGTATGTCCGGGCCCTCTGCGATCTGGGCGTGGTGTGACTGGCGGCTGCCGTGGTCCTGTAAACAAGTCGGCGCCCTGGCGAGAGTGGCCGGCAGGGCAGAGCAGATCAACGGCTCTTGAAGACGAGACGAGACGAAACGGGACGAAAGAGGCGCAGAGGATTGTGCTGCCGCAGGTTCGCGTGCGTGGGAGCCGCCGGCCACGGTGAGAGGGGCCAAAGCAGGCAGGCGGGGGAGCAGTTGGTGAGGGCCGCAGGGTTTGCAGGGTCCCAAGAGGTCTGGTCCGTGTCTCACGATCTCAGACGGGTCAAGGTCGAGGCCAGGGTCGGTCCTGGAGTTTAGGCCGCGTGCAGGAATGCGACCAGCTGATGGCAGGCCCAAAAATAGGGTGGTGGTGGTGGTTGCGGTGGTAGTACCGGGCCGGGCGGACAGGTCAAACAAACACGGAGGAGAGGAGAAGGGGTTTCAATGAGCGGTCGTCGAATTGTTCGAGCAGATAGTAAGAATTAAGGGAATAAGTTAGAAAAGGGCCCCGGGTGAGGGACGAGCAACGATTGAAAACAGACGAGAACAGAGCGCTGTGCGATACTTCTTCCGGGCAGATCGGCGCAGGAGGAGATGAACGCGTCGTGATAAAATCAGGTCTGGAAAGAAGCCGTGTGAAAACGAGTGACGAGGTAAGTAAGGAACTTGGGCGAGGCTGGGCGAAGGCGGAACAGGCTGGGTGCCCTGGCGAGAAGAGGAGAAGTGGGTGAGGTGAGGAGGAGGGCGGGAGGAATGAGCGGATGAGGTCGAAGATCTGAGGGAGATGGGATGAACATTCAAGTCCTGCCCTCACTCCATATCTAGTGGAGGCCAGGCCAGGCCAGGCCACCCAGGCACTTACTTCCAGGCTACCCAGTAGTACATAGCACTGGCAGGCTGGCACGTAAGTACCTCGTGCCGTACTGCAGCACTATGGTACCACCCAGGACGGTACCCAGCAGGCCTGCCAGGTGCCAGGCCGGGATCTCCACAGCACCAGGCCTCAGGCCCAGATTGGCGGTCCGCGAGCAGCGGCACTGATGATGTGGCGCCGCGGGAGAGGAGGGAGGGTGGTGGTGAGCTTCAGTGAGCTACAGGGGCCGCCGGGGGGGGCCAGGCAGGGCCGTTGGGAAAGTTGCTGCCACTAAGGCTGCACCGGGAACCCACTAAATATCTTAATTTCCAAGGGCGTTCGAGGGGGGTGGTGGGCAGGGGTGCTACCCTAACACGCACCCGTACGAACCTGCTGCCATCTCTGCTAGTGACCGCTCGCTCATCTGGTAGCATGCTGCCCTGCCCGGTTTCCAGCCCGCACCATCCCCTCTCAGGACAATGTGCCGCCCGCCGGTGGGCAGCCTCTTATCTTGTAGTATATTTCAACAGGTTATGCTTTTCCAGGCGCCCTGACAGCTGCTACCGTACCAAGCAGTATGTAGCAGCCAGGGTGCCAACCGGTTATCTGCAGCAGCGGCTGGGCGCGAAGGGCGCACGGCTGAGCTGACCAGGCGGCACGGCGAGAAAACCTCCCCCCCCTTCTCTCTCTTCCCACCCGCGGGCATCCTTCGACAACACCGCTATTTCGGATCGCAGATGGCTCGCGCGCGAGGCCGCGAGGCCCAGGAGGCCGGAAGGCCAGCTTCTCCCGGGTTCTGGATCACTGCTGGGTAGCGAGTGGGCTCGGACAGGGTGCGGCTTCTATTTCGATCGTGAGCCCTGCCGGGTGCCATCTCCAGCGTCTCCATATCGCTCTCCGTATCTTGGGCGACATGGGGGCTTCTGCAACGCGGCCGACGGGGCGCGGCTCGTGAGGCCCGGTCAATAGGAGAGCCGCTGCCTCGTCGTCCGTGGGTGAGCATGAGCTCTCATGCTCTGCAGGTAGGTAAGTCTCGCCTGGAGAGTGCGAGGAGACTTTCTTTTCTACCCGGAGTCCGTCGAGGTGGCTTGCTTTAGTCCCGTACCAAGCTCGCCGTGGCGCATCCTCAAACCCTCCTCAAACGTCCTCACCACGCCGTCGAGGTCTCCTCGCCTCCCCCCCCTCTCTCACTCCACCCACAGACAGGTCACAGTAGCCACCAGCACCAGCAGCACCAGCACCAGCACCAGCACTAGCAACAGCAACAACAACAACACGGCACGCCAGAGGCATGAGAGAAGGCGGATCCTGCTGGGGCCCTGGCGCGTGCGCGACAGAGTCTGGACAACTGGTCCGTCCCCGAGCTCATTACAGTTTTTATTAACGTGACATCGGGTTACCACCCGCGGCATCAGCAGCCTGCAGCCCTGATTTCCCCCTCGGCCCAATCACACGACTCAGAACGGGGCCGAAATTGCACAAACCCAGGAAAGGGGGCCCTCGGCTAGCCGCCACTCAGCCTTGCGCTGCTGCTGTGGGAACGCCGCCGGGCTGGCTCCACTCCCCGAAGCCCGTCATCTCGCCCCGGGCTCGCCATGTCGTTCCTCGCTCATGAACAGTTCGTATCATGCGTACGGCCCTCATGGTACCTATCATGCCGTCCAGCACAGCACACGGCAGGGTCACGCCGCGCACCCACGGGCCCGCCGCCCGCTGTGAAGCTGGAGCCCCCGTGCAGCGTTGCTGACGGGGACGGTCTGATCGCCCGCGAGGATCTTGGGTACCGAACCCAGTTTGCATTATGCAAAACAGCAGCTTGGACCACTCGGCACGCCTGGTCTTGCACGACAGACCCTGTCTCGACCCAAGGAGCTGTAGATCAAACTTCAATTCTATAGCCTGCCCAACACCTAGAGCTTGTGTGAACGGATCTCGTGAACATTGCAGTGTAGCTTTTCTTTTTACCATCCCGGGACAGAGCTGTCCGTGACCTTTGCTCCCACCAGCGGCTCAGCGAACCGCCCGTTGCGGAGGGACTCAGGTTACGGCTTAGGTGCTGACGACCTCCTCGGTCTCCTCGATTACCTCCTCCACAATCTCCTCGATCACCTGTTCCTCCTCGCCCGGCGCGAGCTCCGCCATCTTGGCCCTGCGCAGCTCTTCCGCCGGGTCCGCAGGCAGACCCATGGCCTCGCGCTCCTCCGCCGCCTCCGCCTCCACCGACTCGCGGAATTCGAGCCACTCCTGGAGCAGCTGCCGTCTCCGCTCGATAACCTCCTGGTTTGCGCCAGTGATGCGCTGTGCGTCCTCCTCCTCAAACACGCGGGAGTACTCCCGGAGGTTCTTCCGGATCTGTTTCTGCTCCTCCTTGGTAAGCAGCGTTGCGGGCCGGGGCCTCCAGGACCATTGCTTAAACTTTTCCAGGTGGTCCTCCCGCAGCAGCTCGCCCCTGAAGTCATAGATGTGGTACCCATTCTCCATCTGCACACACACGCAATTAGTTCCTGGTCCGTCAGGGGTAGCCGTGGGGCTCTTGCTCGACTTACAGAATGCTTCCATGCAGACGCCCAGGACGCAACATACCGCCCCGACGGGTCCCACTCTACGTCCGTCACGCCGTAGTGGTCCGCGGTGTTCATGAGCTGTAGGTTGGCTGTTAGGTCCTTCTCGGCCTCGGGCTTCTCGCCCTCAAAGTCCAGGTCGTAGAACTCGAGTTCGGAGCTCTGCGTGTTGTGCACGGTGGCCACAACCACAAATCGTCCTCGTGGCGACCAGTAGATAGCGTTGCTGTTCTTCTTCTCGAGGGTACGCAGGTGCCTGAAGTTGCCGACAGCATTGCCCTTGGCCTTCTCCGGGCAGAAGAACGCGACGTTGGTCTTGGGGGCAACGGCCGTAGCTCCTGGAGGTTCGGGGGCCGTGATGATGACGAACCGGTCGCCCTTGGGCTCCCAAGCGAAATTGATAACGGTGTCCTTGATGGTGTCAACGACCTCGACAGGCACGCCCTTCTCCTTGACGCGAAAGATCTCGAGGGTGGTGGCCTGAGACTTCTTGGACTTGGAATGCCTGTCGACCTTGACGCAAATGTAGGCAGCGTCCGACTGCCAGTGAAGCTTGGCGTCGGAGACACTGAAGAGGTTGAGGGACCGGACGACCTCCTTGGAGGGAATGCTCATCAGACCGACCTTGGCGGGATTGCTGCCGATCTCGGGGGTCCAGTAGCAGAACAGCTGCTCATAGTTCTTAACACCCTCGCGCTTCGGCGTAGTCGGGGCCCAGTCGAAGTCCATCACACCCTCGATCTTGATGGTGGTCTTGTCCAATAGACCCATACTTGGCAAGGTGTAGACGGAGATAGACTGGCCCTGGGTCATACGGGCAACGTACTTGTCGTCTGCTGACCACTTGAACGCAGGCCAAGGCTGTCTCGGCGGCTTGACGGGGCCGCCCTCGGGACCGGCAGGTGCGTCGAGGTTGGCGAAGGACCGCAGAGGCTTGCCGGTGGCGATGTCCCAAACGACGTAGTTCTTACCGTCATCGTCGCGGGTCAGCTGCGGGTGCGCATCGTCGCCGATGGCGATAGGGCGGGCGGACCAAGTGACCAGGTAGTTCTCGTTGGGCGAAAAGGCAACGAGGTTGACGAAGGGGTGACCGAACCTGCGCTGCCGGGCCCAGCTCGCACCGGCCCACAACTGGACTCCCTGCGCGTGCACACTGATGAGATAGGTGCCCAGTGGGGACCACTGCATGAAGGTCTCGGTCCAGAACTGGCGATCAACAATATTCTCGGGGACGTCCTTATCGTTATTCCAAAAGACGCCGACCGTATCGCCGCGGTGCATGATGAACTGGTCGCGGCCGCGGCCAGACGGATCGGCCAAGAAGGAGCGCAGGTGTTCCTTCTCCTCAAAGGGCTCGATGTTAGGTGGCTGATATTCCTCGTCGATCCTGCCCTCACGGCCATACCGCTCGATATCGGTCAGCTTGTTGACGCGCAGGGTGTGCCTCTTGTCGAGAGGGACCATGTCCAGCTGGCGCACAGCAGCGCCAGCCTCGGCGGCTGAGGAGTACTCGACGAAAGCGAACCTATGGGTGAGAAAGAGTCAGAAGGGTCACGTCGTCAACATAACACCACAGGCCGGGCAGACGGCGGGTCTGGACGAAGGCATACCTAAGGGACCTTCCATCATCGCCAATAGGCATGTAGATCTGGTCCTCTCGTGTCTTGCCGACCGTGTTCAGCTTCTTCTGCAGGAACTTGACGAGCTTGGGCTTCTGCTCCTCATTGACATCGGGCAGGCCATCAACGACGACGAAGTGGTCGTAGCCCTGGTCGAGGGCAACCTCGTACTTCTCGCGTAGGTCGGAAACGTCGACCTCCTCCTCATCGAACTCATCATCGTCGAGGTCGGCCTCGCGGAGGTGGTCGAAGGTCGCTGGAGGCGGAGCCATGCTGGGCAATGTGTCGGACGATCGATATGATCCGCGTGGTTGCTGAGGGTGAACAGTGGGTGTTACAAAGTGAGGTGATGATCCTCGTGCGATCTGGTCTTAATGTCGGTGCTGGTTCGGGTTGTAGGTATTGTTGTGGTTGTTTTTGCCCCGCCCCACTAACGATCGGAACAGCCTGGTGGCCACAAAGAAATATTCCTTTCCGGGGTGGCTTCGACAGTTTTGAGAGGGCAGGCAGACGGCAACTGCTGGACACGAAACGACTGTCGCAACCTGCGGGTTACTGCTGTCGATGCCGGGCGCCGTGTTCGTCGCGAAGAGGGATGTTGGCGGCGTCAATTTTTGCTGAGACGGGGGATTTTTGCTGCACGACGACGGCTGGATCAACGACGAGGACGTGGTCCAAGCTCAGAAGGCGACCGTCTTTTTGGTGGGGCTCAGGCGCCAGTGGGCCTGCGCTGCCCAGTCGGTGGCCCAGACAGCCGGCCTGGAACAACCTTTCAGCGGGTTTTCGAGGGCGATACTGGCCTAACCCCGCTACAGCGCCTGACTAAAGCCCCAAGTACCTGAGTACAGTCCATCCCCTACTGTACTGCCTTCCGCCCCAACGGATGCCAACAGGACGCGGTGCAGAAAGCGAAAGAGGCACATCGATAGTCATGTTAGTATCTGCTAAAATAAGAAGATCATTACAGTCGTGACAAGCGATATTGAACTGACGACAGGTAGGGGCTGGGGAGGCTAATGGGTAGGCATGGTAGGGTACATGCTACCTAGTACATGTCTAGGGGAGGTGTCCCCTGTCAGCCAGCTGCAGCGACCCCGCGACGGAGGTCGGAGACGCGCTGGCAGGCTGGAAAACTCAGCTGTGGCCGCGGCCGGCAGAACAAAAGTGATGGAAGCTCTGCCGCTGCTATTGCTGATATTTGGCTGTTGAAATTGACTGGCACCTTACCCACCACGCCTCTCTACCTTGACCACCAGAGCAGCCAGACCTCGTTCTCACTCGACCACTCCAGGCCAGTTGTGCGATACGTCTCTTTTACCTCCTCAAGGCGCACGATGGTATGGTCCTCCCCGTTTTCTGACACCACCAGAAGCTCTCTCCTCGGCGAGATACTGACCGGCCCTGGTGCAGTCTTCCTTCAGCCCGACCCAGATCTTCGAGGAGGGCACCACCGAAGAGAAGGGCGAGAATGCCCGTCTCACTGCATTCGTCGGCGCTATAGCCGTCGGCGACTTGGTCAAGAGCACCCTGGGTCCCAAGGGCATGGACAAGATCATGCAGTCCGCGTATGTCCACTCCCCAGCCCGTCTCTGCCCTGCAGGCCACGCCTGTACTGACTCTTTTGTCCTCCGATGAAGTTCCACCGGCGACATCCTGGTCACGAATGACGGCGCGACCATCTTGAAGTCCATCGCTCTCGATAACGCCGCCGCCAAGGTTCTCGTCAACATCTCCAAAGTACAAGACGATGAGGTCGGCGATGGCACCACCTCCGTCTCCGTCCTAGCAGCCGAGCTGCTGCGCGAGGCCGAGAAGCTGGTCGACAAGAAGATCCACCCACAGACCATCATCGAAGGCTACCGGATAGCGAGCAGTGCGGCCCTCAAGGCCCTCGAGGACTCCGCTGTCGACCACAGCCAGAACCCGGACGCTTTTAAGAAGGATCTGATCGCCATCGCAAGGACCACCCTCAGCTCAAAAGTTCTGTCGCAGGATAGGGATCACTTCGCCAAGCTGGCATGTGAAGCTGTCTTGCGCCTCAAGGGGTCCTCTGACCTGAGTAATATACAGATCATCAAGAAGGCCGGTGGCAAGCTCAGCGACTCCTACCTGGATGAGGGTTTCATCCTGGACAAGAAGATCGGTGTCAACCAGCCCAAGCGCTTGGAGAAGGCCAAGATCCTCGTCGCGAACACCTCCATGGACACGGACAAGGTCAAGATTTTTGGTGCCCGGGTCAAGGTGCAGTCCACCAGCAAGCTGGCCGAGCTGGAGAAGGCGGAGCGGGAGAAGATGAAGGCCAAGGTCGAGAAGATCAAGTCACACGGCATCAACTGCTTCATCAACCGCCAGCTCATCTACAACTGGCCAGAACAGCTCTTCACCGATGCAGGCATCATGTCCATCGAGCACGCCGACTTCGACGGCATCGAGCGCCTGGCCCTGGTCACCGGAGGAGAGATTACCTCTACTTTCGACCACCCCGAGCAGGTCAAGCTGGGACAATGTGACCTGATTGAGGAGATTATTATTGGCGAAGACACCCTGATCAAGTTCTCGGGCGTTGCTGCGGGCCAGGCTTGCACCATCGTGCTTCGTGGCGCGACGGCACAACTCCTCGACGAGGCTGAGCGAAGTCTGCACGACGCCCTTGCTGTTCTGTCCCAGACGGTCAAGGAGCCCCGAACGACACTTGGTGGTGGATGTGCAGAGATGCTGATGGCCAAGGCTGTCGAGGGTGCGGCAACTCGTGTGGAGGGCAAGAAACAGATGGCAGTGGCCTCATTTGCTGTTGCTCTGAGGCAATTACCCACCATCCTGGCCGACAACGCCGGTCTGGACTCCGGCGAGTTGGTCGCTCGGCTGCGCAAGGCCATCTACGACGGCATGACGACGTACGGTCTGGATCTGATGACGCCCGGCGGCGGCATCGCCGACATGCGTGACCTGGGAGTCATTGAGAGCTACAAGTTGAAGAAGGCGGTGGTATCGTCGGCTAGTGAGGCTGCCGAGGTGAGTTCACCGCTGCTGCTAGCAATCGTTTTGGGATAAGGGACCCTTGCTAACATTTTTTTTTTTTTTGCAGTTGCTGCTTAGGGTTGACAACATCATCAGAGCGGCGCCGCGGAGGCGCGAGAGGCACTGAGTTGATGGTGTATGACTAGAGAAAGGAACGAAGATTCTCACTGCATCCTCACGAGACTTCACGGCCGGGCTGTACTATACCCAATAGAGAATCCGCGGTCCGTCGTGTAATAAAGACCAAGAAGAATCGAACCGTGACCGTTTCCCACACCCGCTTGCCTTTCAGCGATGTAATAATCCCAAGTCTCGAAAACCCCGCCCAGCACTTTTCGACCAATCTTCAGATGGGCCTATCTCACCACTGCACACCCTACCCTTTCTGTTTAGCATCAGTTATACCATAACTGCGTAAAGAGAGAGGGCTTGGACTAAGGTTAAAAGCTGTTGCTTTGGAGGGAGGGGTGGTCGAACGGATGATGATATGTTCCGCAACATATCCCACGGGTTCCAGAGGTTTGTGCCCCATTTTGCCCTGCCACATTGTCTACCTCTGAGCGTGGATTGTGTATGAAGAGCGAGCGAACAAGGGCACGCATCGTTTTGGAGATCGAGTCTGTTATAAGGAATCTAATCTTCTCTGCTACTAGCGAAACACGCCCCAAATTCATAATAGATATAGGAGAGGAAGTTATCCTGCAAGAAATCTTTCCCCGAGACGAACTTTACTATTCCACCTATCCAGATTCCGTCCCCTGATATATACTAGGTAATTCTATATGGCATCTGACAACAACTCACTGTACCTTTTGTTTCCGTCCTCGCGAGAAACGCAGAATGGTTTTCCACGATCGAGACGCGCTGTCCCTCTTTCTGTCATACCACCGCCATGCCACGAGGCACAACAGGATCACTGCAATAGAGCCGATCATAGTCACAACTGTGCGCAGTAAATATCAGTGCTGGATAAGAGACATCGGTGGTCGATGGGGCAACTCACAGGACGCTACAAAAGCTTGGCTTCTGGTCCACATCTGCGACTCTGGGGTGAAGTGGCTGATCTGCAGAGCCATCAGGCTCGAGATCCACGACAGAGGAGTCTTTGGGGGTTAGCGGAACTATGGCAAGCGCATGCGTGATCTGTATGCTACGTACGAATACCACCGTCGCGGCGGTGAAGACGAAGAGGATCTGTGATTGCAACTCCGAGTTGATGACACCCTCGGTGTTAACCTGACGTTGCCGTAGATCAAGAAGATCAATGAGCTGGCGTCTTGGTTAGCCTTGAAAGCATGCCATGGGCGCTGCGGTGCTGGGGTAAGAGCCCCCCAAAGGAGGCGGGTGTGTTGCGCGTGTTGATATGCAGGCAGCTTTTGCTTCGCATATGCCTGTGGAGCTCTCACTTACAGATTCTCTAACTCTTCTCGCATCCTCTTCAAGGCGTTTGAGTCTTGTATGAAATGACTTGGTGGGAAAGATGTCCCTAAAGTCAGCAACATACCTCGACTCCAGCCAATCCCCACACACTTGTTCTTTCTCTTCTTGGACTCGTCGGATCATTGCAAGTTCGCCAAGTATGTCATCAATCTCGAGCAGGTAGTTAGTCTCGTCCTCTATGGCATCTTGAAAAGTTTTGGCAGTCTCTCCAAGAGACTTCTTGTACTGTTCATATGCCCCCCTAACTCTACTATCCTAGAATTCTGGTTAGAGAGGCTCAGGAAGATGGGTGTGCGGTGTGAGGGTACTAACCACATCGGATATCTCACTAGCAAATGCATTCAAGTAACTCCCTCCGCCGTTTGGAAGTTGCGGTTCAAACTTGAGACACTCTTCAAGGATTCTGCCCGCTATCGACATCTCAGACTCAGACCAGCCTGAATGTTTGTCAGCAAGGCTTTCTTTGCACGTTCGCATTAACTTACTCTCTATCTTTCCCTGCCTTTCAGAAAGCTTCTTCTCCAGTGATCCGTTCTGACCAGAGTTATCCCAATGCTGTGGGTAGGTAGTAATGATACAGCCTGCTGATGGTCAGGAGCTGCCACAAGTCCAGGACGTCCGTGGGCAATTGACCCGGATGGACACCAAAGACATACCGTTCCCCAACCTCCAAAACCATAATTGAGACACCACTAAAATCTTCTCTTCTAGTTTCAGCCCAGAGTCACAAGCTTGAGATCCACCTTCTTCCAAGTCCATGCATTCTGTGTCAGCTGGCCAATCACTCTGTCTATCCTTCTTCTCCAAATATCTTGAGAGCACCTGGCTTCGGTCCCGTCGGGCTAGATCATCATCCTTCAAGAACTCATGACAGAATTCATCCAGGGTCTTGGAGGGATGGATGTCCTTATCGTGTTCTTCGTACAACTGGCGTAATTGACGAATATGATTTACCAAATTAGGTGGTACATAACCGTGAGAATTTTCAACACAGTCTTCCAGCTGTTGAGCCGCTGTTTCTATGTCTCTTCTCTGTTGCTTGCCCTTTCGCAGGGGTTCCCCATGAGTGTGGGATCGAGGTTGCTGTATGTCTATGTCGATGATTGGAAGCTAGTGCACTCATGAGCAAATAGGCACTCACGGGAATCCTGAACTGAGTCTAAGAGTATACTGACTGCAATACCATAACCATAATCATCGAGCCCATCGTCCAGTTGCTCGAAGCATGTTAGTTACAAATGATCTTATCTAGTGGGTCAATGGAGGCAAGTGAAGGTGAATACATACCCAGATTCCAGGCTTGTTGCGCAAGTGATGTGTCTTCATGAAAGCAGATGCTATAAGTCCTTGAGGCCCATAGTAAAGACCCTCCGCAGCAAGCTGTACCCATTCTAGCTACAATCTCAGGAAATCCAGTTAGCAGCATGCGGATAGTTTAATAGAAATACAGCCGCAGAAACCCACATTGTTTTCGGGGAAATGCATCCAAGTTGGCGGTTGCGCGTGCTTGGCCAAGCACCCATCCCCAAAGAGTACATCAGGGACCGGCAAATCTCCTTCTATGGTGCCGTGTTCACTCCTATTGTCGCTACACCTAAAGTGGCATTTGAAAGGAAAGGAGGCTCGATGTCGCTCCGAGCTATAGCTCCACCACTGCTCATCGTACAGCTCGTCACACTCTTCAAGCAGTTTGTCCTCAAGAAGCTTGCGTATTGTGTGGTCATAAGCGAGACTCAACGGCGTACTCAACGACGTATCGTAGCTTCTGGCCTGTATACCTGGCCTGTCCAGTAGAAGGCGGACGGCTTCGGTAACTCGATGTCCAGCAGCAACATGTAGCGGCGTAGCGCCGTCAATGTCAGCCGCATTGATTTCGGCACCTTGCTCCAGCAAATATTTGACAATGGTGGTGTGACGAGAAAAGACTGCGTGATGTAGAGGTGATTTCTTTGTTCCTTCGTCAGTGTCGTTGACGGTGCTGAGTTTGAGGCGACTGCTGGAATACCCGAGCAAGGTACGTATAACTTGGAGTATTGCCTCTTCAACGCCTGGTGCGAAGCTGGGGATCAATATCGCGTAACTGAGAGCACCAAAGCGTCGAGGGTAGTGCCATTTTGCGAGCAGATCGGGGTCTTTCTCGAGGAGCATGCGAATAGAATCACAACCAAAGCTAGGACGCTCTAGGGCCCGAAGGAGTGCCTCTAAAGCGGGGTCCTGCTGTAAGATTCTGCCGGGTCCATCTACCTCGCCGTCTTCGTCATCGCTTTCGGCGGATCTCGCCGTGTCGCTTGTGTCCCCCAGTAGCTCTGAAGCCCCTTCGGTCTCCCCGCCTATCGGCTCTCTACTACGGACGGACGGGTCTGGAGTACTCGGCCTGCGTGCGGCAGCGATAGGCTGCGTAGGTTGAGGAGACGATGTGGTCGAGTGGCCATCACTCTCGTCGGGTCGAGCAGCCCCTTGAGGATCGGGAGGCTCTGGAGACCCTGCGTTTCCCGGCGCGCTCATGATGATGGATGAGAACACGGCGATGTGTCGCCTGTTATCGAGTGTGGACTTTTCAGGGGCGTCGTTCTGCCTTGGCTGGGAACCTATCGCGAAATACTTGGTACATGAGAGCTGAGATGGGATGGCACCTTGTCTCCGGGGGAACGTTTCCTGTTTTGTTTCCCCCCGGTCTGAGCTGAAAAAGTCGCCTGGCGGGTAGAGCGGTAAGGCTGTGTCGCGCAATCACTAGCTCGTGGATTTGGGCAGAGTTGATCCTGCTTTTATTGATCCGAACTTTTGCAGCCCAAATGATTCTACTTGTTCTACATTACTTATAATCTTTTTATTTACAACAGCTAAACAGTATAAATAAACGCAGTCAGTCTTTACAGAGTTCGGAAGAATTTGCCATCTGTACATAAGACAGTATCGTTATAGTTATTCTTTGTTAAGCTTTGTAAATATAATATAGTCTGACTTTCATATTTCAGAAATAAATTATAATACATATTAAAAAAGTTTGTTTGTAAGAATGATCTTGACAATCTCGCTTTTTCGCGCCCATTTAATTATACCATCCGAAGTGTTGCTCAGCACTGCCTTTGACTTCTATGGTGTCAGCTTCAGATCCTGGACTTGGGTTGTTCTTCGTTTATTAAAAGTCACTTCAGTATTCGGCCGAAGGGGCCAAGAGCATCTCCCTACACCCCTTTGGAATAAAGTAAGAGAGATCATAGTGTAATACCAATATTTAGCAATTCATACAGAAAGATAATACAAGTAAAAGAAGAAGCGATATATATACATATATAAAGATGATCTAACCACATATAGAGCATCGCTGTTTAAATGCGCATGTCAACGCAATCAATATGAAAAATAACAAGTTATTGAATACATAGCTCTTCCCGTACTAGTAGGTTTGAAGTTTGCGCGTCTGCCACTGAGTTCCACAAGGTCCCAAGTTTCGCGGTCACCCAAACTATTCTAACGAAAGAGCAAACCTTATGTCCAGTACTGAGTATATCGTCCTGGATGAATACTGCAGCTCCGCGACTTTGTTCGTCGGTTGGCCCCGGCGCGGGCAGGGTCCTGTCGCTGGCCACTCTCGCTTCCCCGATCATGTTCATTATGATAGCATAAAAACGTCTGACCAAAAATAGCTCGTCGTTAAACGTGATGACCTGGGCAAGCCTTCCAGGCCTGTAGTCACTCTGCTGCTGCAGAACAAAGACTGGCCTGTCGCCCGACACGACGTCCCTGCTAAGCCACATGACGTGCCATCGTCCAAGTAAGCCCTTCTCGGTACATTTGGCCAGCTCCTCGCCATAGCCCTTCTCACTGAGGAATCCGGACCGTGATAGAAGCGTATCCGGTGCCCACCCGAGATTTGGTGCTCGTAGGCGGGGCACAGGATGGAATAGAATGTCAAGGGGCGCCTCCCCGACCATCAGGTAGAAGGCCCGTAGGCGGTCTCCTGTAGGAAGCATTGCAAGTCTGGTCGCATCGAGTTTGAAGTACCACGACCATGACGTAACCAGGAAATACAGATTCCCAGTATGAAGGAA
Source organism: Chrysoporthe cubensis (assembly GCA_001282315.2). Classification (NCBI taxonomy): domain Eukaryota; kingdom Fungi; phylum Ascomycota; class Sordariomycetes; order Diaporthales; family Cryphonectriaceae; genus Chrysoporthe; species Chrysoporthe cubensis. The sequence continues at coordinate 417,139 of LJCY02000003.1, read as the reverse complement.
AAGCTTCCCAGAGTTGGTGTCCTCGCGAACAAGGTAGTTTGTATAAACCTTGCGTCGAACGATAGCCTCGATAAAGCCGAAATACAGCCAGCTCTACAGAAAAGCTACAACTCTTTGCGAGACCTCCGACTCGTCGAGCGATTTGTCGGCTAGCTCGGAATGAGCCCCTCGAAGGTTTTGGCGCTGGAAGATCTCGTAAAAGTTCCATTCGCGCTCGACGGCGTAGTCTTCTAGGTTCAGGATTCTGAACGGATTGTCGAGGGCAGAAGCACCAGCGTCATGATCAAAACCTAGCCATTCAGTAAATGGCTCCACTGGTGGGACAAGACGCAGCTTTGCTTCCGGATCATCATCTCTCAGGTGGGAAGAGTAATATGCTTCGCAGACCTTCTTCTCGGCGGTTTCGAGGTCAAGTTCTAGAAAGAGATGTTCCATGACACCGTTTTATTTGATGTAAATTGTGTGATAGCTGGGTAACCTGCGGCTAAGTATATGGAGAAGAGGAAATAAGGGCTAGTTGATGACAGGGGTGGATTGCAAAGGCAACGTGTCGACGTCTCTTCTCCTTTTCCCAAGGACTGCTTTGTGCAGTCGCTTATTCAGCCTAGCTAGCCCTGATGTAACAGAATTTCAAGTACGTCCGTACAGCTGCGAGGGGTAGGTGCTGTTAGAAATAGCTATCATAGTAAATAAAGCCCCATCTCTAGCGTGCATACTAGTAAACACATCTTCATCTTAGAACAGTACAGTACCATGTCTCGAAAACGTCCCCATTTAAGCATCTGCAAGGTTGCTGGAGATAACACATCAACGACATTACCCAGTACTTGCAGCTTTGGCCCCAAACCCTTGGTTTCCTACGGAGTACAGACGCACAACCTCCTAAGGCGTGCGCGGATTATTATCTATGAGCATCTCGTCCACCTCTTTATCCTCCGTCAGAATACTTTCATCACTTCCAACTTCTTCATACTCATCTCACCCATCCTCCCCATTCCACTCATCCCGAAACTTCTGATAGACTGCATGGTCATCTGGAGACCACGGCCGATGTTCCCGCAGCACGCTAGCCACCACTCTATGCTCGTTCTGCTCCGCATACACCACAGCCTTGATATACGAATCCCTGTGCTCATGCTGCGTAGCAGCACCGCAGACCAACAAGAAATGCACCATATCCAGACGCCCACCTTCTGCTGCCCCTTGAAGTGCTGTTCGTCCATTTTTGCATGCCCCCGGCGCGTCAATGTTGGCGCCTCGCTCTATGAGGTCGCGTGCTAGTCGCAAGTCTCCCTTGATTGAGGCAATCTGTAATGCCGTTGCGCCCGAATTGGGCGCTGCTGGTGCATTTATGCTGGCCCCTGAGTTAATGAGGAGAGTGATCAATTCCTGATTTCCGGCTTCGACGGCGTATTGGAGTGCAGTGCGTGGCATAATACAACCTAGCGGTTCGCAAGCAGGGACTTCTGTATCATCGACGACAGCCCCTACTTTCAGCAGATATTCCACCGCCTGCGAATCTCGATAGTATATTGAATTGTATAAGTGTGTTGCATTGTAGACAGCCATCTGCAGAACTGTAGGACACCATGAAGGTCGGTCGTCGTGCTTTATGATATCAAAACCCAAGCTTTGAAACCGACGAAGGATCTCCAATCCGTCCTGGCGAACTGCTATAAGAAATGTCCAACAGTCTGGCTTGTATCCGCACGACAGAAGGTGATCTATCATTCCTTCAGCTGTGGCTCTCGTCTCCACGTTGCCGTATAGCTCCACTGCTGCGGTGAGGGGGGAGCTCTTAGGCTCACCGCTCACATTGCCGGAGTTTAGATCGTACAACTCATAATGCCACTCTAGTCGAGAATAACCTATTGTACTAAGGCGGTGCCATCTTTGCCCGGGCTCTCTTAGCATGAGCTGTATGCTTGAGGACGGAAACTCTGCGATGTTCGAGGTAGGTTTCCCATTAAGACTTGTAAGCAATTTAACGATATCGAAGCGTCCAGCCAAAGCAGCAATTGCAATAGCAGTATTTTCTTTGAGAGGGTCGGTCTTAGATCTTGGGCGTCGGCCGAGAAATGTCTGCAAGTCTGAAATATCAAGTCTGTCCATACTCTCAGATGAGTATGAGTACTCTTGACTCAGGACGCGATTTACCATTGCGCATAACGCGCCTGAATCGTAGGCATCTGGATATGCAGATAGTACCCATCGTACAGTGTCTCTGTGGGCAGCGTTGCAAAGTATCACCAAAGCCGGAATACCGTTGTATTTGAAATAAAGTATGTCCGGTGTATCGAGGAGTTGGATTTGAACGTCCGGTAATAGCGAATAAGTTGGCTTCGTTATATCGTGTCGGAAAAGGCCCGCTAAGAAATATAGAGTATCCGCTGGTTCTGTTTGGATTCCATCGCGGAGCAACGCCCAAACAGTTTCAGAGTTGTTTTTCGTGATTGCTACTTGCAATAGAGTGCGACCGCATGCATCCCGAACGTAGGGTTGTGACGAATCCCGAAGTTGTAGTGCTTGCAGAAGGAGCCTCATCTCCATGGGCACGTATCCAGGCGAGCATGCCAAAATTAGTGTCTCTCGACCAGTCAGCTCGCATTCCAAAGAAAGTAGACGATGTGCGACGTCTATGTGATGATAATAAAGCGCGAACTCGAGTGGCGTTTCCGGGCACGGAGATATGTCCCGGGAAGATGGAAAAATCAGACCTAGGGCGTGTTTGTACGCCACGTCGCTGGATATGTTGTCGGATAGTGATACTCGATAGTGAATGTCGGAACCGGCCGCGACGAGCATGTCTACTATCTCCAGCGGGGACGGAGATTTGCAAAGCCAAAGGTGAAGTGCTGATGGTATTTTTCCGTAACAGGGATGGCTTCGAGGAATGCAAGGCTCTGCTCCCAAGCTCAGAAGCAATGAGCAGGCCTCGAATATTTTGTCCGTATCATCATATTTGTTCATCATCATAGCCGCCATGAGGGGCGATATCCCATGCTCGTTCAGGCCATCGACAGGTGCTCCGTGGCGAAAAAGAAGACGAATGACCTCAGAGTCCAGGCGGTAGGCAGCAGCAACCATCACATCAAGATCTGGCTTAGCTTTCCGAGCCAGAAGATGATTTAGCAGTTCGATATTGCGTGGGCCGTTGAAAAGTGTCGCTAGCGTGAGAGTGGTCATCCTCATAAGCCTGTAAGGAGTTTTGTAATGGTAAGGCATTTCGGACAATATAACTCCCTTGTAGTCGATGTCCATGTCCAGCGGACTTTCATGACGGACCACATAGTCCACTATCCAATCTTTGCTCAGAGCAAGGCCCAAAAGCAAAGTTGATGCAGTAGCGTGGTCGTGTTCAAGAAGGAGATGGAAGTCCAAAGTGTGAATCCCATGTAGATCTGAGATGTCGATCTCTGAATCACAGAGAGCACAGAAAGGCTCGCCTCGGGTTACATGATGCGCTTTACGTTCCGGTATTTTTCGGTTTGGATCCGCTCCAAGTTGGTGACAGACTTTGACGAGCGTATGCTGTTCATATTTGAGTGAAATCTCGAATATCTTTTCGAAAATCGCTGCAGACGTCGCGCTTCGCCTGCCGTTATTCATTGCTTTCATGAGATCGAGCAGGGATCCATGATCGAGACTACGCTCCAATAAATTTATTAAAGCGATTTCTTCTTCGTCGGTGGATAGATTATTAGAGAGCCGATAGAGCAGAGCATTGAGCACTCTGTGAGAGGAGGTGGCCTGGTCACTGACGGCAAGAACTGGCGGCATAAGCAGGTCGATTTGCGTCTGTTCAACTGTGCTGGATTTCATGATCTCCATCATGTTCCCTGCTGGAGACATAACGGCTTGATCAGGTTGGCCGGCTGATGTCGGGGTTGACTTTCGGACTGATAAAGGGCTGGTTGGGGCTTCAGGAGATAATATAGCTAATAACTTGTCTACACTTACAAAGTTAGCTCGATGGAATCCCAGTGCATAGCAGATATCAAGAGTTGGTTGAGGAGAGATGTATCAGAGGTCATGGCCACATACCATGCAAAACCCTCCCCAGAGGCTCAAACTGGAACCATGGTAGCGAGGCTGGCCAACGTGAGATATTGAATCGTTGTAGAAGCTTTGATGAAGGTGGTGCTGGGCAAAATTAGCCTGTTGTTGACATTCTGTGGAAGTACTGGGGGCTGGTCTTTAATTACCCGGTGCCTGGAGCGTAGGTAGGTCATGTCTTCTGGTCTCCTTAGAAACCTTGGACCATGGAAGGCGCATACCATTCCAAACCACCACGCTGGGTGTTCTCGATTCGTGTTGTCGTTTCTTGATGCTGTGACTGATACTCTTCCAAGTCTCCTTGGTAAGATACTTGCGATAACCCCAGCGCTTTAATTTGTATTCCAATTGCGCTTTGCTGTTCTCAAAAAAGGATTGGTAAGTTCCAAGATATGCTGAGAAAGATAATGTGGATGGAACAAGACAACCGACCTGAATGTGAGCCCATCTGCCTGCAGCTCCTGGCGCACTTCTTTCTGGGTTGCGCCCTCCGTGAGACGCTTCAGGATTCTCTTTTTAACAGCCTCCAGCTCGGAGCCTGACGCCCCAGGTCTGTGAGACATGTTCAGGAAGTTGTTGTGATCTGGGTAAGAAAGATAATGTCTATACAAGTAAGTTTCGCTGTTGTGAGACTTAGAGATTTTGCTCCTTGCAGAGGATGTGAGATGAACAGCCTGGAGTCGACATGGTGATGGGTTGGGCGCCACTCGGTTTATGTATTCGTTGGTCTCATGCATCATCCTGTGGTTAACTACGATTCTGGAACACAATTGGAGGAAGCCAGATTCTTAATGGGTCCTTGGGGGTGCAGGCAGTCGACGTTACACGTGCAGGGGCGGTGCGTGTGTGGTGAGTGCGGACTGGCCAGTTCCCAATTCCTACTGCAGCGTCGACCTTCAGCCACTCTGCAACCCTAGTAGTGGCAGCTGTGTTTTACTGGCCAAATCCGAAATCTGAACGACTGTCCAGTAGGGCTTCTGAGGTGTGGGGCCCCTCCCAAATCGATGCAGTATTTGATTGGCCATTTCCACAATCTGAATGCCAAGATTTGGCTCATGGAGGTACGTGAACGGGCAATGGGGGGTTACATGAATGGGGCGCGGTGGGAGTCGAAGGTGCATGCATGTACTTGAGCTTGTGGCCTATGCACTCGACAGAACTCGTCTTGATGGGCTGTATCCCAAATCTGAATGACATGTCCTGAGTGACATTCTTGTGCCGGGGAGCCAGAGAACATATGTCTCATGGTAAAAATGTTGGCAAACACATAGTATATCAGATCCAGATGCCCCTCCCTAGATACCAATTTGCTCACCGTCCTGTCTCGAGAAATACCACGTTCGATTGCCAGCCTTATTTTTAGTCTTATGATTGCTCTCCTCTTGTGGGACGACGCAAAGCAACCTGTATCCACGGAAAGGCCATCAGGCTACGTCGCCTACCCAGGCAATCGGACGAAATGGAAAGCCAGGTGAGCATTGTTGTCGGCATCGCCGGCGTTCTGCTCGCGGTACCACCGGCCTTTCTCGCCATCAGACAATGCCTTAAAAAGAAGCAGACAGTGCCTTTGCTACCTGCTTCAGGACCAGGTCAGTCTTCTCTAGATGTCACTGGCAACCCCAAAGTAATGCCTCGCCGAAAAAAATGACTGATGAAAACATTTCCAGTCCCCCGGATAGACACACTTCAAGACTTTCCGCGCGCCCCGCCTCGCGCACTTACGGCCTGACCTATTGCCAGATATATTTCATAATTGCTTTCAGTCGTCCATCTAAGTACGCTTTCTTTTATAACTATATTTTTACCGCTAATAAGCACTTGCATTCGAACCAACTTCTGTCATTTTCCGTATAAAAAGATTGATCTACTCTACTACTCTTGCCTGGCACAAACTTACTAAGTACTTGCTACTCGCAGGACAGTGGTGCTCATTATACCAGGCCAACGCGGTTCTAACCCCATTAAGCCGTCCTGTTGCTATGACCCTTCCAAGTCTAAATCATAACGATTGGACCGTCGATCAGTGGAAACAAATGCTTTGGACCGACGAGACTTGGGTATCTGGAGGGTCACACCGAAAGCACTACATTACACGACGAGCCGACGAAATATATTACGGTACCTGTCTGGTTTTAAGGCTTTAGAGAAAAGGTAGCTGGATGTTCTGAGGTTATTTCTCTAGTACAAGAGTTCCTGGTACTTTAAAGAGACCTCGTCTCTTCTAGTAAAAGTATTGGGGCTAGATCAATAAAAAAAAATGCTATATGTCACATACCATTCCACTCATTAATAGCTTGACTCGTCTTTGTCAACAAGAGCTTGGAGATTAGCTTGTGCTTGTTCAAGATGGCGCATCTACACGCAAAGCAAAGAATACTCTTATCGATCTACATAAGAGAGACATTTGAATCTGGGTACAGGGAGCTTGGGATTAGATTTACGACGACGTTTTTGAAAGGCTGCTGGCAATTATGCCACAGCGTTGCGTGGATGTAATTGGCGGTGCCACAAAGTGGTAAATAGATCTTTCAGTAGTGGGCAGCGGTATTGGCTTTACCCTGAAGGGCCCCACTTAGCGCCGAGTTGACATGCTAAACAGGAAGACGTCCTCTATGGAAGCGCCGTGGCGCCGTACTACAGCTCTGCAACCATTACATTTCACAATTGAGCACATCAGCCTGTAGCTCAAACGTTTGCCAAACCCGAAACCCAAGAAGACCACGTCGAAGGAGTCAAGCAGCAGTTAAGTACTTTTGAACCAATTATCCCTTCTTGCAACTCTAATTCTGGTAAACAGATGGCTACCGAGGTCCCTTATACTGCCTGCGGCTGGACAGTGGAGCGCAGTCAGTCTTGTCACTACCACAGCGATGTGCGGCTTTGCTGCACCGCCATCGGCCGAGCCGTGTGGCTTGTGGGAACGCAGTTGATGATCACGGAACAAAACCCTACGCCTCCAAGCTTCGACGCCCAGAATATTCGTTTTCACCACAAGTGTACACAAACCCCTGGTCCTTCGACCATTGCAGAATGGATCGAAGACAACGGCACACACTTTGTAGTTATGAAGCGTGTCGACGGCGTCACTCTGAAGGAAGCTTGGCCAGACCTGTCGGAAGCTGACAGAGGTCGCATCGCGAAGCAGACAGCTGAGGATTTGGCCCAGCAGATGATTACTGAGGCCCCTTGTACTGCATGTGGCTGGACAACGAAGCGCGAGAGGACTTATCACTACAACAGCCATGTGCGGATTTTCTACGCTGTCAGCGACCGAGGAGCGTGGTCAGTAGGATCGCAGTTCATTATCAAGAACCGAAACGGCACGCCTCCGAATTTCGACACCCAAAATATCCGCTTCCTCCAAAATATTACGACGATCCCTGTTCCCTCAGTCATGATAGACTGGACCGAGGATAACGGCAAATATATTGAAGTCATGGAGCGCATTGACGGCGTCCCTCTGAAAGAAGCTTGGCCAGATCTGCTGCAACGCGACAGAGATCGCATTGCGAAGCAGACGGCTAAAGCTTTGGCCCAGCTTCGGGACCTCCACGACAATCGAATGCAAAGCCTTGGCGGGAACCCGCTGTACTCGGCCTTCTTGTTCCGGAATGGATTCGGGCGCCCTCATGGTCCCTGTAAATCAGACGATGAGCTCTGGAACCAGATGGCTCAAGCTTTAGAAGGACTTTCGGACAGGGTTCTCAGTCGGATGCGGCGGCGTATGCCACCTGCAGCGCCATATACCTTCACTCATGGGGATCTTACGATCGAAAACATCATTGTCAAGAACGGAAATCTTGCGGGAACCATTGACTGGGAAGCCAGTGGTTATTTTCCAGTATGGTGGGAATTTACAGCCGCTGGCATCAGCGACGGGGGTTATGATCAGGACTGGAAGACCTTGCTACGAAAGTATCTGGAGGACCACACAGGTGCCTGGGACTTCTGGCGGGACTACTACATCCTCTCGCGGTACCCTAAGCTGGATGAACGTGGAGAAAAGCTGCTTCAAAAGCTGGAGTCTGAAAATGATAGAGAGTTTTAGAGAATGCGATGAATATTATACTGAATTTATTCAGACTTCTTGGCCTTGAACCGTCCTTATTTGCGAATTTGTAATACATCGCTCACCTACATGCTAGTTAATAAAATCGACAGCCTTTATTTCATTAAGAAAGCTAGCTGACCTTTCCATAGGTCTTCATATAGTTTTAGGCAAGGCTGTCCCGCAGTATTCGCAGGTGTCCCGGCCTGAAACGTTGTTCTTCCCCTCGGCCTGAAACGTTATTAGTCCGTAGCTACTAGCAGTAGCGATAGCAGCCTTCCGGCAATATAACATCTATCGTTACCGCAAGTCCGTTCGACACTCCCGAATATATCATTGCATCTCCAGGGGTCTCGCGACGGTAAATGATTTCCGGTTGGTGTCGTAGCCGGAGCATGCCGTGCACCGGAAGCAGCTAGAAGGCGTTCCGTTTTATCAAGCCCAAACACGCTGCTGAAAGCGAGATCAATGTGAGTGGCATGTTTGGCAAATGGAAGCGGTCCATCTACCATCCGACTAGCGATACACCGTGCTTTCTTCCCCTTTTCCTGAACTAATTATTTTATTTGTAGTAGTTCATTGCTGCATTTCCAGGTACAGAGCTCGAAAGATTTCTCGTAGACAAATGGCCCATTGAAGAGTCCTCCAATGCAGGATAGCAGTAGGAAGATGCGATTACTGAGGAAGAGGAAATCTATTTTGACTCCGATAGCTCGTTCTAGACGACAACTTCCTCCAGTCTTATACGCACTAGATCGAATAAACCGACCGGCGTTCAGTCTTATCAGCCACCTTCCAAATATGGGAAAGCAAGCGGTGTGAATGCTTAAATTTCTGGTTTGATAGTGATAACTCGAAAGGTAGAGATCCTAACCCAGTTTCTTTCCCAATTCAAACCGGAGACATCCCTTATGATGAAGCTTCGATTTAGCGCATCAACGTCTAATTATCAAAATTGAATTGTCCTTTATCTGCACAAAGGCAGCAGAGCATGCCGTTTGCAGCGACTTGAACATATAGACGGGGATAGGAGATCTGTTCATAGGGTTGGGTGCCACAATTTCTACCATTCATAGTAGAGCAATTACTCAGGCAAAACCGAAAACATTGCAAGGCATGTGGTTAAAGATATTGAGAGACATTGGCTCGTTTATGCTCCCGTAATAGCTGCTAGATGTTTCTTAGCGACGAGTATGCTCACCGCAAGACTGACCGCGTCCTCCAGCCTCCACCCGCTCAATGATTCTCCACACCAGCATAGTAGACGGACATTGGGTGAGAGTGTGCGACATATAGAATGAATTCCATTCTTGTCAGATGGAAATGACCACTTCTTTTAGAACCGCGATCGATACTTGACCTCAGCACCACCAACACCAATGGCCCACAATAGTGCTGCCGCACCATCCTCTCGGGAACTTCCGCGGTTTAGAAACTCCGTGATACAGGCTGCCTCCTTGTTCAATCGCATGGGAGAAGCTGCGTCACCCGCGGCTGGGAGAGGCGGTCACATTCGGCGCATGAATTGGAAACGCGAGCTCAACTCATTCTGTGGGGAGTCGTAGAGACGCCCTGCAAGGTGACCTGAACGAGGTTCGCATCCCCGGAGCCATCCCGAACTTGTACGTAGGTGACGAACTCTAACAAGAGCATCGTGAGGAACCTAGACTGCGATCATGATGCGCTTTGACCCAACACGCAGTCAGTGTAACCTTCGTCCTTCTATCATCTATTGGGCTAACAGACAAGCCGAGACGTACTAGGGAGGCGTGACCTGTAAGGTTACATCCCTCGGAAGACCTATTGTGACGACCGGATAGATCCCCTAAACTCTAATCTGACTTCATATATGCAAAGACTCGTCACCGTGTTCGAGAACATCCTCACCGCCAGAAACCCAGCATCATACTCATCCGTCCTTTCTCATACCTCAGGCTTACTCGCGCACCCAGGCGGCCCAGGCGCCGCAGCATAATACTGGTGATGTCACATACTGTCCGATCCTCCACAGATTAATTATAGTAACCCTGGGCCCTTCCCCGGATTCTGCCAAGGACGTCTGTAATTCTTCTGGGTCTTGAGCCCGTGGCCCTCGGCAGCTCAGTAGGCAGCCCCATACATGCCCAACGGCGGTCCACGAAGAGCAACTGGGCACGAATGGATGGTATACACGACCGTCCACCGCGGGGACAGACGTAAGGACTTTGCAAGCTAGCCAGCCTCCAGTGCCCGGTTGCTAGTCGTTGCGCCGTTATGACGAGGCCGAGCTCAGCCTTACTGCGGATTCTTTCTATATTGTGACCACAAAGGCCCACATCTTCCATTCACCGCAGCTGGCAAGGGCGACGTCATGAGGACCCTCTGCGACGTTTGACAAGGTCGCGGTAGGTCTAAGCATCCACATACGGTCTTGGATCAGATATCATACCACCCTCGAGCCAGCGACGCGGAAAATACATGATGGATACACCTACCAGGGGAGAGCCATGAAACCCCTATATTTTGTCATGCCTTCCCTGAAACTCATTAGTATTAAATTATTAGCTTGCTCTCGATCCCCAAGCGATATTGTCATCCAGTAATTCCCGCTCCTACCAACAATCTCTTCGCATTAGACTCTCACGGTACCACTTACGATATCCGCTTCTAAGATCGAAGCGCCGTATATTCGAAACAAGATGGAAGGCATGCTCTGGGGCGTGGCAGCCATGATCGCCAAGGACGCCGTCAAGCAGCAGTACCTCAAGGGCAGGGACTACGAGCGCAACGTGCGCCAGACGTACCGGGAGGTCGACAATCTGCGGATCACGCTGGACCACGTTAGGGCGAATTGTGGCGGCGGGGAGCTGGAGGCGGGCCCGAATGGCGCCTTCATTAGAAGGGCGGAGAGGCAGCTCCGGGACGCCTACCGGGCGCTGCGGAGGGACTACCCGCGGCGGCCGGGCCTCTCCAGGCTCGTAGAGTACGCCGCGAGCCCCGGGGCGGAGATGCGCCTAACGGACATCGGGAAGGAGGCGAGCCAGACGGGGCGCGGGCTCGGCGACCTCTTGGCCGAGATCCGCTTCGCGAAGATCGGCAAGCCGAAAGATGACGGGGGCAAAGATGAACAGCGACCACCTCCACCGTTACCGGCAGCGCACCCGTCCGTCTACGACGTTGCCATGTACGAAGACAACGCGTCGTCGGAAGGGTCGAGCAGCCCTCGCAGTGCGGACAGCGACAAGAGTGGCCTGTCTGACCGCGGCCTCACCCGACCGCTGTTAGGCATCTATAGTCCCGGGAGCAGCGCATCGAGCGAGCCCAGGAGACGTTCGCTGTCAACCCGCCGGCCGCGAAGCAAATCTGTTAACGACCCAGACCAGAAGAGATTGCCATCGCTCTCGTGGCCCAGGACACAGCTCCTCGACGCCATCCTAGAGGGCGCCCGGCAGCGCGAGCAGGCCCTCGATGACCTCCAGGACAGCATCGACAGCGTCGTGGGGGCCTGCGATGATGAGCACGAGGGCGAGGCCATGGAGCAGCTCGAGCGCGCCCTCACCGAGGTCCTCCGGCTCCAGAAGTCCCGGTTGTTCAGCGGCTCGCCGGTCAACAGCAACCTAGGCGGCGCGGTCGAGGACCTGGACGGCGCCATGACGAGTCTTGTCAGCGCCGAGGACGCGAGACAGAAGAAGCGCGCTCTGAGACGTCTCAGTCGCGCCCTCGCGAGCGTCGACAGCGCCCTCGCTGAGAGGCAGAGGCACAAGGAACGCCAGGCGGAACACCGGCCGCGGCAGATCGCCGCCGGGGAAGACAGCCGTGCGACACATGGCAGTGCCAGGGATAAGCAGAGCAGTCGTGAGAGGAGCCGACGGTACTCCATGTACTGAAGGTCCTGTTATGCCAAGAGCGCGGGCTTGATAAGGTCCTACGAAGAGAAGGGGGGGGGTTTTAAAAACGTACCAACAACCACAAATTTCACATTCGCAGTGGCTTCTAGGGGTTACATAAAGGTGGGTCTGATAGCAAGCAAAAAATCTTTTTTTTCGGCATATGTTAAGGATATATAAAGATATCCAGTCTGATTATTAGCATATGCTCGACAAATGCCCGGTATATAAGTATCTTTAGTTCTGCTCGCAGCATATGTTCGATATATCATACTGTAGTGGGCAATGCAGGAGTATAGTGCCAGGATCCTCCCAATTCGAGCCTATGAGTAAAATAACTTTCGACTTCAGCCCCTTTTACATTCGAAGAGGGATAACGATGATGGGCCTATAGTATAACTAGACTAAAAGGTACGGTATTGCAAGGCTAACTATACAATTTTCTCCTCGATTTATAGGTAATAGAGTATAGGCTTTTATGGATACCGTAACAATGAATCCATGGTAGCGAGCAGATGTCAACCTGTGACGAGCAGATATCAACCTGTGACGAGCAGATATCAACCTGTGACGAGCATATGTCAGTCAGTCCGTAACGGCATGTCAGGTCCGTGACGGCATGTCAGGTCCGTGACGGCATATGTCAGTCCGTAACGAGCTTATCAGCCCATGGGCATATCAGCCCATGACGAGCATATATAAGTCCGTAGCAGGTATACCTTTTCAGCGGAGCGGAGGGCAGGCTGGAGAGTACCGTCGACTCCTCTTACGACTGCTCTGCTTCTCCCTGGCGCTACCGTTAGCCATATGCCGCACTTTCAACTACTACCCTTCTTTTTTATTTCTTCTTTATCAATTTTAATCTAAATAATTTCATCTTTTCAGATAATTTATATATGTCGTATAAGAAGACTTATACCGAATTTAAGTTAGCCCAGGCTATCGAAGCTATTAAAAACGACCTATTTTAGAAATAAGCTTCTCTCGAATAGGCTATTCTGAGAGCTATTCTTTAGGTCGCCTATTAAGAGGATTATCGCATAAATTAGCCTATTAGGATAGCTAGAAGCTATTTGTTTATTAGAAAACTAAATAGATATAGTCAAGACCTTGACCAGGCCTGCTACGCCTGCTGCTGGCTCGCTGTGGCCGACGTTGCCTTTGATGGAGCCGACATAGAGTTTCTCATGGCGGGCAGGCCCGCCGAACACGCTCCGGATACTGTCCATCTCTAAAGGATCACCAACTTGACCGGACCGGCAACCGAGGGTTGGTCCCTCTGAGGATCGTGTTCACTAACCTGTCGACCCCTGGTTTGGTACACAAGTATGTACTTGCCTTGCTGGATGAACTTGGTGGCCAAACAGGAATTTGAGTTTGGGCAACGTGGAGCAATGGAACCAACATGGCGCTCGAGATGGGAATGTAATTCCGCGGTGCTTACCCGCTTGTGAGCAAAGAGCGGCTTACTCCGAAGGGAGCGTAGGGTGGTATGTCAAGTGGCGACAGGAAGCTGAAATGGTACTCAAGCCCTGCACCAGGGCCGTGTCGCCGAGCTGAAATGCAATCCGATCCATATGGTGGTATAAATGTGACCAACAAAAAAGTCTTGCGTGGATAAGTTGGAAGGCTTCGTATCTTTGTGTGATTGGGAAGTTGGTGCTGCATCTATTTTGGTTGTTGGAAGGGCTAACGGATGCGGCTTCCTGGCCTGCACCTTAGTCATGTCTCTCTCTGTCTCTCAATGATGTACCTACCCAGGTAGATACTTAAGTACATATAAGTATCTAGGTACTGCGTAAATAAATACAGGTACTACATGCTCAAGTGTGATATAATACTATTAGGTTACCTGCCGAGGCAGCAGGCTAACATACTTATTATGCGACAAAGCGCTGTGCTCAACACAGCAGTGTCGTCCCGTCTACTGACAAGCAGGGGAGCAATTTCCCATACATTTGGACCCCATCCCGCCCCGGTCAGGTTCTGATATCGTGGACTTGTCCACAACACAAATCAGCCATCCTTCGTCTCGATTCTTTACTGCATTCATCTGCTTTCCAACGTCAGTCCAGATTTAGTCTGTCATTCAATCTTCTGCCATCATGAAGCTTGTCATTGGGGGCTCATCCGGTTTCGTTGGTGCAGAAATCGTTCGCCAAGCGCTGGCCCATCCAGCTATCACATCTATCATCGGCCTGAGCCGACGCGAGACGACTGTGCCAGCCTCGGCGGGCGCCAATGCTTCGAAATTGCGGTCCGTCGTGTGTGCCGATTTTTTGAACTATTCCGACAGCGTCAAGAAGGAGCTCGAGGATGCGAACGCCTGCATCTGGTTAGTACCCGTCTGCGGCACCTTTGTGTCCGCATTAACTTGAGCGTATTTCTTCAGCTCTGCGTACTTTCTAACCAAAGGGACAAAACTAGGACCATCGCTGTGACGCCCATGAAGTTGAAGTCCCTGCCGTGGGAGGAGACATGCAAGATCTCGAGGGATTATGCTCTCAAAGTCCTCGATACGCTGGCGACGCTCCCTCGTGAGCACGCCGGTCCCGGACCGCTGCGTTACATATACATCAGCGGCCACTTTGCCCCACGAAAGAGGACCGAGGAGATGCAAGTCCTCGACAATAACGGCATGATGGAGTATGGCTTGTTGCGTGTACGTGCCACCACCTGTTCACTTAGCCCTCTTCTTCTTCTTTCCTTTCTGGCATTGTCAAATGAAGCCCCATATCCTGGCTTCATCCGCTTTCACATGCTAACAAATGACACCTGCTTGCATACAGGGCGAAGCTGAGTCTAAAGTCCTTGCGTATGCGGAAGAATCGCGTGGGGCTGTGCAAGCCGCAGTCGCCAAGCCGGGATTCATTATGACGCCTGAGAAGGTGGCGCCCAATGTCCCCGGCCTGCCTAGCATCGATTTGCGTGAAATCGCAGCAGCACTGCTGAATGAGGTCATCGAAGGACCTGAGAAAGATACCTTATCCAACGATGATATGATCAAAATTGGTCAGAAGTTCTTGAGTGCTCAGAAAAATGCTTGAGAGCGGCCCTAGCTCGGATGGCATCACAGAGCAGGTTTTGAGTGGAATATAGGTTAGCTTTTGTAATGGAATTCATGAATAATTAGCTTTCAATAATCATTTCAACATCGGGAAGTATTCCAAGGGACGCATCGGGACACTGAAAACATTTGTCAACGACGATGCAGAATAAGGCGAAACTAGATCAAGCACCGAAAATATTGATTGAGATGATGTCCTGTCACAGATGACCGATACTAACACCTAACATAGTTTAACTTTTCTAGTAGCAGTCCCTTTGCTCCGACTTTCGTCCCGATTGTTGACTTCTTTTTGTTTGAAAGCTTCTAGGCAGAGACGAATTATTACAGAAGCAATTCGTCTCCGGCACCCTCCTAACTATTCGTGACAAAGCTTTTGCGAAAGCGCAGAAACTTTTCCTAGATTTCTTTTTTTTCGCTGTCGCTCTTTAAGAAAACATTCATAATCTCTTTATATCATCCCATTTTCATTTATAATTATGCTACAAGAGGCAAATCCGCTATGTAGAGCTATTGAACGTGTTGTGTTACGTTCTATCTAAGCCGGGCAACGAAGAGGGTATATAAAAAAAAAGAAAGAAAAAAATCGCAAGCGGGTATTACATATACTGGATTTATACGCCACGGTAAGTGTCGACGGAATGTTCTCAATATGTCGGCGACATTCTGAAGGGACGCCAACAGCATTCATCTGATGCCAGGGCAATCTGTGAGGGCGAGCATCCATTGGCGAGGGAAGCACATTGCTGCGGTGTGAAGTTGTCATGGAGCATTGTATCTACCTGGCCTACAGTCTTATATATTCGATGTAGATGACGAAAATGCAGCGAAGTGAGAAAGCAAGACAGACCCCCTACACACAGGCAATCCAGAAACGCAGCCGTGAGCGCCTACCGCAGCCTCTGGCGGCTCAGCTCCACCGCGACGTCGGTGGTGGCACCGTCTAGGAAGTCGTTCATGACGACGACGAGGTCGTTGTCGCCGCAGGCGCGGAGGGCGTTGTCGCGGACCCACGGCAGGGTCTTGGCGTCGCAGGTGGGCTTGGTGGCCAGCAGGCAGCTGCTGGTGGCGCCGGCCTC
The DNA here is from genome assembly GCA_001282315.2 of Chrysoporthe cubensis. NCBI lineage: Eukaryota > Fungi > Ascomycota > Sordariomycetes > Diaporthales > Cryphonectriaceae > Chrysoporthe > Chrysoporthe cubensis. The sequence goes on along the minus strand of LJCY02000003.1, from coordinate 401,023 downwards.
GAGGACACTGTAGGCGACGGCCTTTGGGATGTTGGAGGCGGTGGCCTGGCACTGGATGTTGATGAAGCCGCGGCCGCCGCAGCAGTCCGGGTGCAGCACCTGGCCGAAGGCGGCGACGATGCTGTCGCCGTTGAGCGTCGCGTTGCCGGCGTCCGTGTACGTCGAGATGGAGTCCACGCTGTTCAGCATGAGGAGCCGCCGGCCGTCGTGGCGCAGGTCGCCGATGGTCCGGTTCCGGAGGTCGTCCAGGTTGCCGGCGGTGACCCGGTGCGGGTTCCCGTCCCCCTTGCGGAGGGCGGCCTGCAGGTAGTCGTTGAGCTGCTGGTCCGAGGGCCGCTCGCAGGCGGCCGGGACCCCTATACGAGACTCGGTCAGCGAAGCCCATGAGCGTGGAGACGACGACAAGCCGGGTAAGGGTGAAAAGACGAAGAAGGCCATGGCAGCACATACCGTCCCACCGCAGCTGGACCACGACGATCTCGGTCGGCCTGTCCATGAGGAACTGCACGACGCCGTCCAGGAACTCATCGTAGGCCATGCCGGGGATGGCGCTGTGCTGGAAGTAGGGCTTGTCGGGTAGGTACTTGCGGACCTCGCTGTGGGTGAAGGCGGGGCGGAACTCGAAGTAGCGGGCGCCGAGGGCCAGCATGGAGCGCAGCGGGTCCTTCTGGGTGATGGCGAGGCTGGAGACGATGTCGGGGGCGAGGGCGGCGACGGCGGGGCCAGAGACCTTGTCGGCGATCTCGGCGAGGGTGCGGGTGAAGGCCTTGTCGTTGGCCAGCAGGGTGCGCACGACGGCGCCGCCGGCGTGCTTGAGGATGGCGTCGCAGTTCTGCATGGTGTTCATGCCGACGTCGTGGGCGGCGGGAAGCACGAGGCGGCGGAAGGGCTGGTCCTTCTGGGGCGACCCGGGCGGTGCGGCGCTGCCCATCCAGCCCGAGTAGTCCGGGGTGACGGTGATGTAGCACTGGTGGCGGCCGGGGAGCAGCCCGTGGCCCTGGCCAGCCTCGTAGAAGCCGTATGAGACGATGACGTCCGGGTCGCGGTGCAGGATGGACTGCGTCTTCGCGATGTTGTCCATGGTGCCGCCGGAGGCGTTGCCGGTCAGGGCGTTGACGTCGATCCACTGCTCCGTGATGACATTGCCTCCGTGCAGGACCTTGAAGGTGAAGCGGCCCTTCTCGTTGAAGAGGCCGTGGATCTTGCTGGACTCGACCTCCAGGTCACCGTTCCAGAACTGGCGGAGCTCGTTCCGGACCACCGTCTGGCCCGGCACCGACAGCTCGACCGAGCAGCCCGGCGCGGCGATGTACGTGTACGCCTGGACCCCCTTGCTGGGCATGGCGGCGGCGGTTCTGGGAGAGCGGTGCTGATGGCGTGGGGATGTCTATGCTCCAGGAAAGAAGTCGGGAGCGAGTAGGGGAGGTGGTAATCCAGCCGCTATATACATAGATGGATAGTCCCTATGTTGCGACCCGCAGGCGTGTCGATCCAGGGGAGCGAGTGAGCTGGCCCCCCCAAAGCGTGCAGACGACACAGCCACATGACCGCGTGCGGCTGTTTTCATGCCGTCGAGGAAGCCAAGAAATAAGGGTGGGTTTTTAGACCCATTGCCACGTCAATCCTGATCGTATACGGCCTTGAAGATCGAGAGGCTTTTGTTGTAAGGTTCAAGGGGGATTGAAGTCGAATGCTTGGCACGCCGTTCTCCTTTAGAGTTAGGGTTGTTTTCTATCGCTTGTAAATAGCGTATAAAGGCATGTATAAAAATGAGAAGACCAAAAAAAAAATAAAAATAAAAATAAAAATAAACATCAATTTTGAAGTTTTAATAAAAATTTCAAAGCTTTCGCCAATTTTACTGATTTTCATTAAAGTTATTAATAATGAAAATTTTATGAATAATTGCCGAGTGGTTCGAGTGTCGTAGGCTCAGTGAGCAACGAACAGTCGCCAACCCCGTTGCGTTTGAAGGCACTTGGGACCCTTGTCCACAGAGAGATAGGCCTTGTTCTTGCGAGCCGGCATCTTATATGTCACAGCCCATTCGTAGGCTATGTCATGTACACATCATATCATCACGAGAAACATCAATTTGTTTCACTATAATAGGCCAATAAGACTTTCAAACGCCCTTGAAGAGACAATACAGCCAAGGAAGAAGCGTGATCTGTCATGTCAGAAACATATTTACTGGCTGTTAGAGAGACTAGCTCTCGCTCTCGCCGGGGACTACTTCAATTTAGCGTTCCAATCCCGTCCCAAACCTGGCCGTAGAGTGGGCGCCGGCGGCAGCGCATACCCAATCCTCCCAGCGACAAAACGGGGATCACCCGCTGACGATAATGATGGGAGCCAGTCGCTGGCCCGTTGCACATCGGTGGGGTCAGCAGCAAGGACCCGAGGAAAAACTTCCTCTAGGGCCTATAAGAAAATTCCGAATAAGAAAATGGACGTTGGGCCCTCAGGTTGCCGAGTGGGAAGTAGTCCATGGTCAAGGACGGCACTGGCTCGTACTTGAAATCGACGAGGCGGACAATATGGTCCTATACAATCAGCATCCCAGGCCTCTCTCGTGAAAGCTGATGCGGGCGTGCTTACATGGTCGAGTGTCCGCCCGATATCGATCTCCCGCCTCCACTCACGTAACAGATCCTTGCGTTTGGACGAACTGTTCAGGATGTTGATAGGCGTTTTGCAGACATAGCATCGACCAGTACTCACGTCCCACCTACGCGTGCACTTACCGAAGCCTCCGATTCCGAGCAGCCCCATCTCAAGCAAGATGCGTTCGGCAGCAGGTGTCTGCGCCGTACTGGCAGCCGCCGTGGATCTGTAGGAAAGGCTTAGGTCGGCAAGGAGCTCGTTTGGGCGTGCCGTGCCTTGGTGGAAGCGCGCGATCCTCTCGGAATGCCCGATATCATGAAGCTGGAATGAATTGACCTGGACGAGGATGACAAAGTCCTTGGTCTTCATCCGAATTTCAGCAGCCCCACCAATGATCCATTGGAAGTTAGTTCTAGCCTCTCCCAACTGGGCGTCGTACTCGACAATCGTACCGCGCCTGGAATGCAGGTCGCGCACAATGAGGTGACCATCCTTATCAAACGTAATGGCGAGGTGATGGTTGCTGATATATTTATGTTTTAACACGAAGTCGCAGTCTTTCGCCGCACCGAAGATAAACCCTGCTCCCGTTCTTGGGCCGCGACTGAATCTCAACTCTAATCGCAGCTGTAGGTTCTCAAGAGGGTCTTCCGATTCCGCCGTCGGCTCCCGGCTGACCCGCTCGTAGAATTGCTGATCAGGAAGGGCTATATCGAGATTGTCGCTGATCATGTTCATGGCATTGCGGTTGCCCTGGTGCGCGAGCAGGTATGCAATAAGATCAGGGTCATTAGGGTCATTGGACGACATGGTAAATAATGTATGCGTAATGAAAGAAGATGTGCATCTGGCCAAGCGGTGTTGGATACTCCACGTCTTTTGTAAGAGCTGCAATGCTCCGTCGACCCTTGGTGGAGAAGTATACTGCAGGCGCTTTCTTGGATTCTAATAAAAAGGTAGCCCAGCAGCAGTACCTCAAGGGCAGCGCAACGTGCGCCAGACGTACCGGGAGGTCGACAACCTACGGATCGCGCTGGACCACGTCAGGGCGAACTGTGGCAGCGGGGAGCTAGAGGCGGGGCCCAATGGTGCCTTCATCAGACGGGCGGAGAGGCAGCTCCGGACGCCTACCGGGCGCTGAGGAGGGACTACTCGCGGCGGCCGGGCCTCGTTACGGGCTCATATATGCTCGTCACGGACTGCTCATGAATATCGCTGACTGCTCATGAACCTCGTCACGGACTGCTTATCACGGATCATGAAAATTCACTATAGATTCATTGCCACGGTATCCGTAAAAGCCCATACTCTATTGCCTATAAATTGGGGAGAAACCCGGCCATTTCTCTACCTTGTTCTCTTGCCCTCCCCAAATAACGACAAGTCTTCCGCCATAAATCACGCCTTGTATTTCCCAGACGATTATATTCTGTCAAAAGAATCAATTCAACTAGTTTATTTACGTACTATAGTAACTATAATATTATCATTCTGAGACGTATAAGTCAAAGCACCCCCTTTCCGCGCACCTCCCGTTTCCGCGCACCCTGGTCAGCCATACCGCCAATTCAATCCCCTTTATATATTTTTATTTTATTCTATCAATTCCTTTCCGAATAACTTCAAACCATTTCTGTATATCCATTAGTCTATAATGAAGCCATATTATGAATTTGATATTCAATAAGCCATCCAGGCTATCTAGGCAGGCCTATCTATTCGAAAGGTTTCGATAGAATACGGTATTCCGAATATAACTATTCGGAACTATTTATCCGGCATATAAGACTATCGACAAAAGGCTGAAGCTTAGCAAAGGCTCTCTATTAGCCAAGAAAAAAAACTAGTTAAATGGATTCGAATTCAAGAAAGCCTAGGGTTCCTTCCAAGCCATTCGATACTTAAGCTTTTCGCCCAGAAGATCCTCCTTATTCAAGGAGACTCTCGACCGCTAGGAAAGAGATGGACTGAAGCTCTTTTTTTTTTTTTTTTTTTTTTTTTTTTAGAAAGAAACCCGGAAATTTAGGTCTGGAAGCCTCGAAAAATAGCTTCGGATCGAACTAACGGAACAATAATAGAGGTAATACGGTCTTGGTTCCGTCTATTCGACCTTCTTTCTATCCAGGCTATCAAGCCGGCTAACAGATGGAATATAGACGAAGCTGGGATAATAGAGGGCCAAAGAGAGAACGGATTAGTTCTCGGAAGCTCTTTTTCTCGTTTAATCCAGAGAAAAGACCCTGGGTCGAGGTCCTGGATGTCGTTCCTCGAATGCATTTCAGTTACGGGTACCCACTTCCTTCCTCTGGTTATCTTTAAAGGCAAAACCGTATAGCAGCAATAGTTTCCTACCCTCTTGGAACCTTTTAAAGGCTGGCAATTCTTTGCTACGAATAATGGCTGGACTCGTAACGAAATAGCTCTCGAATGGCTCAAGAAGATTTTCATTCTTAACAGCCAGCCAAATGATATTTCCTCTTGGGGTGTAGAACAGAGGTCGTAGCATGGTGGTTGTCTGCCGAAGTTCAAGCGATACAGCACTACTCATACCACCCAAGTACTGGGTAAGTAGATGCTATGCCAGTGCGCAGTAACATAAACAACACGTGATGAGCTAGTGCTACTGCAGATATACGAATAATTAAGCCTCGATCATCCGTGATCAGCATTTCTGGACGTATTCAGTAAATAGGTCACCATTATGGCTCCCCAGGCCAGCCAGCCGGACAGTGCTTGACAGATCCCCCAGCCCAAGTCACAGGCTCTGCACACTCCAACCACGCCACACACATAGGTCGAAAGATAGTGAGAGGATCCCAGGACAAGACACACCCCGTAACTAAGCTTCACTAGCGACCCTTTATCGATGAGGCACCGAGGGTGGGCCGGCTTGACATGCATAGACAATGTGATAACGGTAATAAAGGTGACATGGTACAAGGCGGGATGTTCCGAAGACAGCGGCACGGCAAGCCTAGCAGGGATAGCCCAGAAGGAGCCACTGGGGGCTCCCACGGCGGGACAGGGGCCCTCGAGGTACTGGGGTACTTGTGGCAGGGGTAGCTTCAACCACCAGCTGCCCGCCGTGAGCTCACCTCCCCTCAAGCCCACACCTGACCCTCTTGAACACCACACACGAACACCACGCACACACACATACAACCTGTCTCTCTTTCGAAATGGACCCCTTCGAACCCCCCCTCGACAGGGCCCGCCACCTCCGCTACTGGCAGCGCTGCGTGCGCTCCCTCCTGCCACACCACTACACCTCCATGGACAGCACCCGGCTCAGCCTGGCCTTCTTCATCGTCTGCTCCATCGACCTGCTCACGCCGTCCCCCTCCTCCTCCTCCGCCGCCCCCGACAGCGACGACAAGCCTGCCCCCCTCCTCGCCCCCGCCGACCACCGCGCCCTCCGCCGCTGGGTCCTCTCCTGCCAGCACCCCCTCGGCGGCTTCGTCGGCAGCCCCACCCATGCCTTCCCGCCCGGGCGCGGCGGCGGCGTCGAGGACGCCCACCTCGCCGGCACCTACTTCGCCCTCCTCCTCCTCGCCATCCTCGCCGACGACGATACCGCCGGCGCCGCGTTCGCCGGCGTCAACCGCGCCGCGACCCTGCGCTGGCTGCGCAGGCTGCAGCGGCCCGAGGACGGGAGCTTCGGGGAGGTGGTGTACGATCCGCCCGGGGTGCCGGAGGCGGGGGAGGAGGCAGGGGCAGAGACAGAGGCAGGACAGCAGGGGGCGCGGCCCCCTCCGGCCCCCGTGGTCGGCGGCGGCAAGGACATGCGCTACTGCTACCTCGCGGCGGCGGTGCGGTGGATGCTCCGCGGGGACCTGCGGCCTGGCGCGCCGGGCTACGTCGACGACATCGACGTGCCCGCGCTGGTGGCCCACATCCGCCGCGGGCAGACGTACGACGGCGGCTTCGCCGAGAGCTGGCGCCACGAGAGCCACTCGGGCTACGGCTACTGCGCCGTCGCCGCCCTGGCCCTCCTGGACCGGCCGCTGCAGGGCGGGGCAGCGCCGGCGCCCGGGGCTACCGCTGTGCGGGATGGCGTCGCGGACAGGACTGCCTTCGTCTCCTGGCTCATGTCGAGGCCGTTCGTCTACCTCCCTGACGGTGGTGGTGACGATGACGATGACGACGACGACCCCGAGACGGCCAACTTCACCCTCGCCGACCTGTCGCTCTCGGACGAGGCGGCGCCGGCCGCGACGCACATCGGCTTCAATGGGCGGTGCAACAAGGTCGCGGACACGTGCTACACGTGGTGGACGCTAGGCTCGCTCGCGGTGCTAGAAGGCGCAGGCGACGGCGGCGGGCCCGTGTCCGACCCGGCCTCGCTGGCGGCCCAGCGGCGGTTCCTGCTCGAGAAGACGCAGCACGTCATCGGCGGCTTCGGGAAGCACCCCGGGGCCCCGCCCGACGTGGGCCACGGGTGCCTGGGCCTGGCCGCGCTGGCCGTCATGGGGGACCCCGCCCTGAAGAAGCTGGACCCGGCCCTCTGCGCGAGCGTCGACGCCGTGCGGAGGGTGGAGGCCGCCAGGAGCGGGCTGCTGCGACAAGAAGAGGCGGCGGTGGCGGGCGGGGAAGGGGACCAGGGCCGGGCAGGTCTGGGGCAGAGGCTGGTGGAGACGGCTATCAAGATGGGTGGCGGCGCGCGGCCGGAGTGGCTGGATGCTATGGCGTGAGGGAATACGCCCAGGAGACGATCGGGACGAGGGGCACTATTTGGGCGGTCGAGTTCATCTGGCTCAAGACTTTGTTTCAGCATGATCTGGAATCTAAGATACCCCTTCCAATGGACACACCATTTATATCAATCACTATCACACCATGCCACGGATACATGCCAGAAACTTGGGTGTTGGGGGGTTAGGGGGGGGGTTTAAGTGGATGGAGGAGGCGTCGAGATTATTAAGTAATTGGTTTGTATTGCATCTCCCGCGAGATCCCGAAAAGGTATTCAGAGGTATCATTGGATGACAAAAAAAGGAAAAGAAATAAAGCGTCCCACAGAAAACTCAAAAAAGTCGCTAAGCACATAGAGGTACAACATCCCCAGGGGACAGAATAAAGCAGGCGCTCGCACCGTACAAGAACGTAAATGTGAGGTGAACGTGGTAAAAGTGTATGAATCCCGCCGAAGATGCACAGGTCCACCGGACTGGTGGCAGCAGGTAGTCAAGGTGACCCGAGCCGGTAGGAGGCTCGTCACCGTCGAGCTCCTGGGGAAGCCAAGGCTCGGGCATCCACACGCGAGGACGGACTGTGATCTACGGGCACGCCGGCTCATCTGACAGGCCCTCCGCCAATGCCGGCCGACAGGTTTGGTATTGAGGCACCCACCCCAGCCTGCCCGGTCCCCGTCGTGTCAGCCTCGCATGGTTCGAAGATCACCTCCTCGATCTTCTCCCCGGGGCCCTTGACCACAGGCGTGAAGTTTTCCACCTCCTCGATCTCGTCGTCTTCCTTGTCGACGGCCGTGAACTTGACCGTGTCGCGGTCGTCCTCGTCGTCCTCCGCCATCGAGTCGTGGGCCATGAGATCGTCCTCCATCTCCAGCGCGTCCTCGTCCTCCTCCTGCACGGCTGCGATCTCCCCGCTACGCCGGCCGAGGCGATCACCGCTTGCGCTGCGGCTGTGTGTCGGGGTGCCTCGGTCGCCGCGGCCACCGCCTCCCCCAAGAGCTGACCCTGGCCCTTTGAAGATGTTCCGCTTGCGCTTGGCGAAAAAGGGGCCACTGCGCTCAAAGGTGGACACAAAAGGATTCGGAGACCGTGGTGTCGGCATCATCGGACTCGCAGCTAGACTGGCGCCCCTGGGACCAGTGCCGCTTCTTGATGGCACGGTCTCGTTGTAGAGGGACACCGGCGCGCCGCGGACGAGCCGGATGTTGCTGGGGAAGGATGTGACCGACGTTGGCGTGGCCGGGAGGACCTTGACGGAGTGGTGCGGGCTGCGGCCTGTCTGCATCGGCGTCTTGGACATGTTCGTGGAGACCGAGTTGGTCGACGACGTGGAGGAGGCCTTGGAGTGGGTGTGGTGATGAGTGTGGTGCATAGACCGGACGGACGACACGGATGAGGACGTGGACTTGCGGCCGCGCAGTCCGGCTGATGATCTTCGTACGGTGGATCGTGGCGTGATTGGGGACGGCGATAGGGACTGGCGCTTGTATGAGCTGCCAGCCGGCGGCCGCCGCTGAGGATGTGAGGCTCCTGGGGTCGAGAAGCCCGCAATCGTGGGGCTGCCGACGGCGCCGGCCGTCTTCGCCGACGCCGTACTCTTCTTCGGGAGGCCATTCACAACCAGGTTTGCAGGCAATGTCGACACAGCCGCCGACTGCGGCGTCTGAGACGACACGGTCTTGCCGGTATGTGGCCTCGGGCTGTTCTCCTTCGAAAGCTTGCCATCCCTCCCCCCGCGGGCCTTATCGCGCAGGTTAGGCGTCGAGTGGCTGAGCACCTTGTTGGGGTCCTTGTGCCGCCGGGTCGAGTCGAAGAGCCAGTGTGTCAGGTTCTTCCAGTGCGATATGAAGCCCTGCGAGGGCTTCTTGCGGAGCTTGTGCGGCCCGGTGTCGTTGCCCTGGCTCCTGGCCCGACCCTCCACCTCGTTCCCGGTCGTGACGAGGTGCAGCGTCGACCCCCTGGATCTCGCACTGCGGAGGACTCCAGGCACGCCCTCCTTAGGTGGCGGGATAGGTCTCCGGCGGGAGCTGCTGACTGACCGGATCGAGTCCTTGTCGATGGGCGGCGGCGGCCTCTCCTGGTCCGGACTTAGCGTGATGTTGGACCTCCCGGCCTCCGGCAGCCCCGGCAGGTCCGTGATCTGGAAGTCGGGATAATACCCGCTCCTCCTCTCCGAACGCCCCCTCGGCCGGAGCATGGGGGGATCGCCGAGCTTAACGATCGCGCCCTCCTCGCCGACGGGGGCCAAGCGCTCGAGGCGGCTCGACGCCTGCGACCACCGCCGAGAGCTCCTCCGGTCCGACTCCTTCTCCCTCCGCTTCCTCTCCCTCCTCGCCTGCTTCCTCTCCTCCTTCTCGAGCAGCAGCGTCCACCAGCCGGCAAGCGTGTCGCACTTCTGGGCCAGGACAGACTCGATCACGTCGTCGGTATTCACCCCGGCGGCCTTCAGCCGGTGAAGCGTGTCCTTCTCCAGGGGGGTCGAGAAGGGCTCGACGCGCTGCTTGGCCAGCACGGCCTGCTGCTCGGGCGCGTGCTCGGCCAGGAAGGGGTGGTTCAGGATGTCAGTCAGCGACGGTCGGGGGAACGGCCTCTTGGAGAGGAGCTGCTTCAGCAGGGACAGGGCGTCGGGCGGTATATGGTCGGGGTATTTCGGCTCGTCGCCCAGGATCTTCCGCCTCGTGACGTCGTCGTCATCGTCGTCGAACGGCAGCTCCCCGCACAGCAGCGCGTAGAGTATGATGCCCAGGCTCCAGACGTCGACCTTCTCCCCGGCGTACTTCTCGCCCTTGAGCATCTCGGGCGCCGAGTAGCAGATGGTGCCGCAGAAGGTCTGCAGGTAGTTGGACTTGCCCTCGTACTCGCGCGCGAAGCCGAAGTCAAGCAGCTTGACGTTCTCGTGCTTGTCGAGGAGGATGTTCTCGAGCTTGAGGTCGCGGTGGACGCAGTTCTGCTGGTGGACGTAGGCGACGGCGCCGACGAGCTGGGTGAAGGTCTTCTGGACCTTGTCGACGGGCAGCTTCCCGTGCTTGAGGAGGTAGTCGTAGAGCTCATCGCCTGTCATGCAGTCAGCGCCAGGCACCCGGTACCTTACCCCCCGGGCGGCGGCCGCCGTGGTGGGTCCCGTCACCTACCAGAGCAGTATTCCATCACCATCCAGACGAGGTTCTCGGTCACGACGACCTCGTACAGCCGGGCGATGTGCGGGTGCACGAACTGGCGGTGGTGATGTATCTCGCGGGCGAGGTTGGAGTCATCCTTCTTGGCGGACTTGAGCACGACCTGCGCATATCCCGATCGTTAGCCATCGTCAGCCCTTCCTTCGCCCTCCCCGTCCCGGAGGGGGGGACGGCCCTCTGGCCAGTCCCGCGCCCCGATGGGCACGCCGCCGCCACCGCCGCCGCCGTTGCCGAGACCCACCTTTGAACCGTTGGTGAGCTTGTGGGTGGCCAGGTAGACCTTCCCGAAGGAGCCCTTGCCGATGAGACGGCCCAGGTGGTAATTGCCGACGGTCTTGAGGTCCTTATCCCCAAACTCGTCGAGCAGCTCCTGGTAGGAGCGGGCGAGCTTGGCCTTGCGCTCGCCCGCCCCGCGCGCCTGCTGCATCATCCCTTCTTCTTCTTCTGTCTCTCCTCCTCCTCCACCACCTCCTCCGTTTTCTTCTTCTTCACCTCCTCCTGCCTCCCTCCGCCCGACGCGGTTCCACCGGAGTAGTTAGCCCTGTCCGCCAGGGTGCGCGCCGCCGCGTTACGGGTGCCGTGGGATGGGGCCCTGGGGCCCAGCTGGGAGGACGGATCGGAGACGGAGGGTCGTGTGTAGCAATCGCAAGGTACGGGGTGTGGGCCGGTCCGAGGTCGAGAACGAGGACAGGCGCATCGGCTCTTGGGCGTCGCGAATCGGCGTTCAGGGGTAGGATGGGGTTCGAGGCTCGGCGGGTCGGCGCTGGTGTCCGAGGTGAGGAGAGGGAGATTATTCCAGGTAGCGAGGTCGCGTGGATGGTGTGAACGGATGAAATCGAAAGAGCGAGGGGCAATCCCATCCGGAACGACGGAGATATAAAAGGTTAGAAGGGAGGGGGGGTGGTTCGAAGGATTAGGGAAGAGGTAAGAGGTAATCTAGTCTACAAGAGCAAAAGAGAAGGACGAGGAGGAGAGGGCCAGGTCGGGTGCTGTCCAGTCCAGTCCAGTCCCGTCCCGTCCTATCCTGTGCCGTGCAGTGCTGCGCTCTTCGGTCTCGTCTCGTGTCGTCCCGTCGTGCTGTGCTGTGAGAGAGGCCTGGAGGAGATCGATCAGGCCAGCCTCGCGCGGAGCTGGAGGGGGTGGGAGGGTTCAATTGGGCTTAGGGGTGCTGGCGAGGAAGCTCGGATCCCATCATGTCGACATGGACGCACGCAGAGTACAGTACAAGTGCGTCCGTACAGCAGCGTGGGTGGTGGTAGTGGTGGCGTTGGTGTTGGTGTGGTGGTGTCTTCGGTGGAGGGGAGCACGGGGGGGAGGCAGAAAGAGAGGGAGAGGGTGAAGTTAGGATGGGATGAGTACCTGGCTAACTGGGCGCTGTACAGTAGAGCACGTCAGGATGATATCGCGGCCAGGTACAGTAGGTACATACATCAACCCAGTACGTACATACATGGCTCGGTAAGTACGCCTGCACACCACGGACTCGGGCACACGGGAGAAGCCTGTTCCAGGGCAGGGTGCAAGCAAGGTCAGGCCAGGCCCAGCGCCAGCGCCAGCGCTATGCAAGGACCAGGGCCAGGGGCGGGAACGCGGCCAGCAGCACGGCAGCGCAGCGGCAGAGCGCAGCAGCAGCGCAGCTCACAGCGCGCAGCGCGCAGGGGTGCGGCAGGACCCAGCCAGGCTGCGCCAGGCCAGGCCGGATGCGGGCTCGCGTCCTCGTCGCCCGTCATTTCGTCATTACACAGCAAATTTCAGGGGTCCTGAAACTCACCTCACCTCACCTCACCTCGCGCCGCCCACCTCACCACAGAGAACGGGCACAGCTGCACGTCGAGATTGCGGGGGGATCACGGGATCGCAGAGATTAATTACGGTAGTGATGAGTAAGACGGGTAGCAGAGCACAGCATCCAGCCTGTCCACGGTGGTGGACGAGCCTATAATGTACTGTACGTACCACTACTAAGTACTGGGGATTACTAGTTATGCCACAAGACCCCAAGCAACCTAGTCCCCCCCCCCCAGCCAAAAAAAAAAAGGTAAATAGCCCCCCCGTTGCCCCCAAGCAAGCACGGTAAAAAAAAAAAGCCCCCCTCCAACTGGCCCCCTGTGTTGCCGTGGCTGCTGACCTGCTGCCATGCCCTTTATTTAGGGGCGGCTCGGTCCCTCCTGGTAGCCCCCTCCAGCGTGTGCCACAGTGGGGTCCAGAACCCGTCAGGCTCATCCTGGCCGGGCCTTGGCGCTGGCAGACCTTGGCTGTCGGTGGCTTGCCATGCACGCCATACCCGCCATACCATCATCGTCATCTCTATATTCGGCTAGTTGTGGCTTCATCTGCTATATACCGCGGCGGTGGGTGATATCATACAGGACGCGCCCGACCAGCCATAGGAGGAGGCTCACAGCTGCCCGCCTATGCCTCAATGACCATCAGCCCGCCTCATCCTAGGCGCCCAGCGACCGACCATACATCGTACTGTACAACCACACAATACCACCACCACCGCCCCTCTCATCTACGTTACGCCCCGTCATCGTCATCCGCCTGCCCTGATCCTATGCCACAACCCTCCCATAGAAGCCCTCCCCCGCCGCCAGCACCCTCTCGCTCTCTAGCACCAGTGGGCCCCCGCCCGGCCCGCTCGCGTCGAGGCTGACCGTGACCCTCCCCCGGTCCGCAACCACCCGCACCGTCTCCCCCAGGTTGCAGTAGTCCGTCTCGCAGTGCCCGACAGGCGGGCCGTCCTTGGGGCCACGGTCGTCGCCCCCCTCGCCGCCCCCGCGGGCGACCTCCCTCACCTCGACCGAAGGGTACGGCAGGTGGCCCTCCCGCAGCGGGATCATCACGAGCGGGATGTCCGCCTCGTTGACCGGCGACGAGCTCAGCTCGTCTTCCGCCCCACCACTGGAGGGCGACGGGATCACAAAGTGGCCCTTCTTGCGTCCGCCCACGAGCCATGTGTCGCCCGGCGCGCTGACCTCGTAGCTGAACTCGTCGCCTGCGGCCTCCTCACCCTGCGCGCCCCCGCCGCCGTCAGTGCGTTCCGTGTCCCACACCCTCGTCCACTTGAGATGCAGCGTTGCCGGCAGGAGCTGGTTCACACAGGCGGCCGGTGTCTCGCTGTCGTCCGAGGGCTGCACCAGCGACGGGATGGGCCGCTGCAGCCTGATGTCGGCCGTGTGCACGACGGCGATCGACGGGATGTCGACCGGGATGAGGATCGTCTGCTGCTGCGCCGGGTCGGTGATCGGCCGCATCGCCGGCAGTTTGCGGAGCTCCTTCGCCCAGGTGGTGATAAACTCCGAGAGGAGGGCGGCAACGTCTTCGCCGTTGAACGCCGAGCCCAGACCGTAGAAGTGCTTCTGCCATCTCGTCTCGGCCAGGAATGCCGTCGGCAGCTCGCCTAGTACCGCTGCACGCTCGAGGTCGTAAGTCGTAAGGTCGTGCCGGACCCGTTCCAGCACGGCTGTCACCACCAGCCGCCTGTACTGCCACAGCGGCGTGTCCTTGAGCGAAGCCGTCAGCGAGTCACTGATGTTATCTGCGATCTCATCCTGCAGGACGCTATAGAAGAGCTTGAGGTGCATGGTCTTGTTCGTCTGCGGGCCAATCTTCGATCCAGCCTTGCGCTTGATCCGATACAGGAGGCTGGCGGGCTGTTTGGGGAAGATGATGACCGGGTTGGCTGGGGCCACGCCGTGTTTCGACTCGAAGACATCGGAGTCGTCGAGCTCGGACTTGAAGAGGCGCAGGGGGCTGTTCGTCGAGGTCGACACGGTGAAGCGCGAGTACAGGGCGGAATGCTTGAAGACGTCCTGCACGTTGACGCCCAGCTTCAAGCCGAGTGATATCGATGGCGTCTTCAACAACGTGAAAGTCCCCTTCTCCGTCGTGTATTTGACCTCAACCTTGACCGAAACGCTGGTAACATCCTGCTCCGTGGTGAACGGGATCCGTAGCCTGGTCGAAGACCCAGATTCCAGGCCCTCGAATGAGAATAGCCCGGCTTCCGGTGTCTTCGGTTGTGGTTGCTCCCCATCCCCAATGACCTTAGCCTCGCTGGTAAGAAGCCGCAACCCGCCCGTCGCAGAGCGGATGCGGATAGTGCATGTCTGGACCACATTCCATCCCGTCTTCAGGTCGAGATCCATCGCGTTGTTCCGGTCAAGCTGCACGGTCGGTGAAGGCTTGACCTCCAGGTCCAGCGTGTCGGCACGCTGGAACAGCACCACGTAGGGATATCTCAGGTTGACCCCAGTGCGGTCGAAGGGCTGGAAGGCCTGCCTCTCGAAGCTAAGCTTCAGCGAGCCGCTGTGCAGCTGGACGCGGTCGACTTCATATGTGCCCGGGCTCATCGAAGTGCCGCGCAGCTGCATCTTGTTCCGCCCCGGCTTAAGCTCCACAGTCTCCGTGTTCTCCAGCCACAGCTCACGCGCACCGTTCGCCGTGACGAGCCGCAGCATGACCTTGTCCACGGGCAGAGGGTCGGCCAGCACGCTGCGGAGCTTGAGTGTTAGGCTGTAGCTGTCCTGGCCATCGTCATATACCGGCGTGCCCTCAAGCTCGATACCCGTGAAGAAGTTCTGCAGAGGATGCTTCACCTCCTTGTTGAAGGACTTAGCGGCCGCCAGAAAGTCCGGGAGGAAACCCTTGAATGCGTCCCCCTCTGCGTACTCGGCAGGATCCGTGTCCCCTAGCTTCAGTGAGCCTTTCAACTGTATCCGCTCCTTCTCCGAGTTGGCTGCCTTCGAGAGCAGCTTCAGCACGACGCGCACATAGTCATCCGTCCGCTTGAGCTCGCGCAGGCACTTGGAGTACATGACGAGCATCGACAGCTCCAGGAGGCTCCAGCCGCTCTCGCCGTAGAATGGGGTCGTCCGGAGGAAATACAACGCTGCTGCCGCGTAGTCCTCCAGGTAGTATTTCACCACAGCAAGATCTGACATGTTCGCTAGGACCGACTGCGTGTGATTGGCGACCGTATAATGTCGCAAGGCCTTGTCCGTAAGCATCTCATAGAGCCTATAGAAGTCGTCCCTGTTGTCGAGAGCCGTCCGGAGGAGTTTGCTATCCAGGCCTGCTAAGGTGTACTGGGGTCGCGCCGGGTCCTGCGACCCTTCTGTGGGCTTGGCTTCAGCGGTGGGCGGTGTGTCGTCGTCGAGGCTCACGCTTTCCATCTCATGCACGCCGGTTTCTCCTATAACCGGCGCAGATGACCACCCATCGCTCCACCCTCGCTTCTTGCCAGCCTCCTCCAGGATGTTCCGCGACAGGGTGTAGAGCTCGGCCCTCCTAGCAGCCAGCTCCTCCATCCCCGCCTTCCTGAGATGCTGGTCTACCGCCTCTTGGACATCAGGGACGCTCGCGCTACGGGTGGTACCAGGCCCGGGAAAGAAGTTCGGGCTCGGCATGGAAGCGAGTCGGCTGCTGGCGGTGCTGACCCGGAGAGAGGATGTCCTGGCGGGGAGCACCATGGCCTTCGGCTCCGGGATCGCCGCCTTTGGCTCGGAGCTGTCCCCGGTGTCGGGAGACGTAGTCGCAGAGGATATGGGCAGGGCCTCTGTGGATGTCTGGGCCAGGATCTGCTGCGCGACCGAGAACGCAAAGGAAGCAACAATATTCTCGGCAACCTCGGCGACCAGGCTGTCGTGCAACGACGTGGCGTCGGCCGTCTCGCCGCCCGCCGGCTGCTTCTTCGGCTCCGTGAGCGCTGCGATGACGTCTCGCCGCATGACATGTGACACCGCCGGTATGAACTCGAGCGTCCTTTTGCATATCTCCGCAAGCATGGACAGTTTCTCAGATTCGTCCGCCTGCGCGGGCGGCGGCGCGCTCGGGGCCACACCGTGGAGCACGGCCTCCTGCTGCTCTTTTAGCTTTGCCACCAGCTCCTCCCTCGTAGACCACGCATTGCCCAGTCGCAGCAGTAGTGCAATCTGCCTGGCAAATATATAGCACCTAAAATCGAATAATGACACGTTATTGGCCAAGATCAGCTCCCGGTAGGGTTTTTTCAGGAACGAGATGGGTATATCGTCAAACTTGTCGGCTGGTGTTTGGTCGGTTGATTGGAGGTCGACCTGTTCCTCGTCCTCGAACTCCATCGTGCCGCTGCTCGCAGCGGCCATGGCCTTCTGGGCGACCTGCTTCAGATCCTCGGTGTAGGTGAGCAACGAGCCACCCGGCACCTCTGAGGAGTCCGCCGCGGCCTGCTCCTTGATGATGGCGTCGAGACCGACGCTCAGCTCATCATAACCGACCAGAGAGTCCTCGACAAGGCCAACGCTCTCGAAGCCCCGGGCGAGCCCCTCTTTGAGTATGAAGAACGTGCAAAAGTTCCACCCCGGCAGGCTCCTCTGGGCGTCCTTCTCCTTGATATCCTCTTCATACTGGGTGACCCTCAGGTCGAAGCTGGCCAGGATCAGCCGCTTAATCTCGTCGATCAGCTCCGCCCAGGCCGCCTTTGCGTCGTCGTCCGTCTCCTTGTACCCGGTCGGCACGGCAGGGACCACCCGCGGCAGCAGGTCATACGGGACATCGTTGACGCCGATCCGGATCTGCGCGATGCGGTCCACGCCCGACTTGGAAGAAGGGTTGAAGTCGGCCCGCAGCTTCTCAAGTATCGTGCTGGAGCCCTTGCCCCAGCGCGAGGCGGTGCTCTTGGTGGGCAGCGAGTCCGAGCTCCCGTCCGGGCCCTTCCCGCCGCCGCCGCCCGAGGACCTGGGCTGCGTCGCGGCGACGGTGTTGGGCACCACGACGTGCACGATCAGCCACTCGAAGGCGTCGTGGTTCTCGGCGCCCTTGCGCGCCTCCTTCTTGCTGCTGCTGCCCGAGGCGGCGGGCGTCGTGTGCTCCTTGACCCACTCGCGGATCTCGGCGCGCACGCTCGACTTGTACGCATCGTTGTCGTCGCAGCGCACGAACAGGACCTTGAGGTAGGGCGTCCGCCGCAGGCCGGGAATCTGGTGGCGACGAGCGGCCGCGGAGGATGGGCCGTAGCCAGGGGAATAGGGCTTCGAGGGGAAGGTGTCGTCGGCTTCGGCGCCGAGGCGGTTCCCGCTGCCGAGCGACTGCGTCGTGAAGCCATCGTCGACGCCGGCGCTCAGGATCGGGGAGATGGAGGACTGTCGGTTCCTAGGGGTCTTGGCCGGAGCGAGGGCATCGAGGAGCTCGACGTGGAGGGTCTCGATGGAGCGGAGGGGGCCGGCGTGGGACTGCCAGTGGAGGTTGCGCAAGGGCAGGCGGGGGATGAGCCCGGGGGCAACGAGCTTGTAGACGTCGTGAGGGTCGAAGTACTCGACTGCAGGCCAAGGCGCGTGTCAGTTCAGCTCGGCGCACGACTGTGGGAGACCAAGGGGCGGCGGCGGCGGCGGCGGCGGCGGTGGAGGGGGTTCGAGGGGCTGCCTACCTGTCACTTTGGAGGTCGAGAAGGGCTGTTCCATGGTGAACAGCTATGGACGGCCCAGTCACATCGTCAGAGGGTCAGCCCGGGTGTCGTGCAGCTGCAAGTGCAAGGCCAGCTCAGCATCCCCAAGCTGACTCCTGTCGTTGCCGGAATCTGGGTGAGCGTATGTGTATAGTATGAGCAGCGTTGGTGGCCGTGGTTCTGGCTCAGCAGCGATGAACGACGACCAGATGGCGTTGTCAGGGGTCAGCAGGCTGATGTACCAGGTACCCAGTGCTTACTGTACCATGCTATGTACCGTCTGTACTAGTACCACAGTAATTGAGCGGTATCCCTGTCTGGCGGCCCGCCCTGGACCCCGCCTAATACCACATTGTACAGACCGTATATACATACATACTCACGGATACTACAGTACATAGTACTCACGATAGTCAACTTTGAGACCTATCTTGTAACGCGCGGATTCCGGGAAGAACAGATGATAGTAAATATATAGTCATCAACTCATGACGGCGGTGCGCCCGCACACCTGTAACGTTCATACTTTGGGCGATATAGACGAGAGGGGCATCTCATGCCCTTTCAATGGCAAGCATAGCGTACATGCGCTCTCGCGAGCGGTATTACCTGCCGTTCATTACGGCTACCATGCGTCGTCACAGGTAGTGCGTCAGGTCGATATGCCCCCCGCCGCCGGCCTCGAGCTGCGGGAAGAGGTTCAGCCCCCCGAAGCTCGCCTCGTCGCCGTCGAAGACGGTGTTCATCAGCGACAGGTCCGGGCTGCGCGACAGCGTGTTCGACATGGTCAGGAACGCCGGGTCCAGGTCGCTGAAGAACGGGGATCCCGTGCCGAAGCCGCCACCGCCCCCGGCCAGGTGGCCGTCGAGCATGGCCTCGCCGTGGAGGGCCGCGTCCCGCGCCTTGGTGCCTGCGCCCATCGGGCTGGCCGCCTTGCGCGTGAGCTCGGGCGACCGGCGGGCGGCGAGGCTGTCCGCCTCGCGCGACCCGTGCGGGAGCAGCCCGAACAGCTGCGCGGAGCTCTCGGTCCGCTGCAGCCGTTCCTGGACCTCCTTCTTCTCGAGGTACTCCAGCGCCGTGGTGAGCAGGGCCTTGGAGATCATGGCGTACTGGGCTGCATGGGTGTCAATCTTGGCGAAGTGGTCCAGGGCAGTCATCGACATGCGCGCATATTTCTCTAGGACGCGGCCGAAATTGCCAAGCAGGCCCGCGCCCAGCACGAGCGAGCCGGCGAAGAGCCACGAGCTGCGGGGACCGGGTCAGCATCCTGGACAGACTGCAAGAGGTCGGCAGAGAAGACTACCGGCAGGGTGGGAGAGCGTAGCCAGGGGTCAGTAGGACTTACACGAGAATCGGCCGCCTCCCAGTCACAGAACCCTTCTCGATCAGGTCCAAGATCTGGTCCACCATCAGGCTCGCAGCGTCAATACAGGCATCTGCCAGCTTAGACTTGCCGGAGACAAGCCCGGCCCTTCCGTAGATCGTAGTAGGCTCGGGAGACAACCGCCTATACAACTCGTACATCAGGAACGGCCGCGAGACAAGCATGACAGCATAGTAGTACGTCGCCAGTACATGGCAGGCGCCGTTCACCTCGGCGGGGTCCTCCTCGGCGGGCGATGACACGACCTTCTTGAGCTGGTGGAGCCACCTGACGGAGAAGTCTCTCAGCTGCCGCGAGATGCCCTCCGTCAGCTGGAACGTGATCTTCCGCCGTGAATACACCTCCAGCACGATGCCCTCCAGGATCAGGAAGATCTGCACCGACGCGTTGAGGATGTCGTAGAGCTCGTGGCCCTGCCCGTCGGCCTGGCGATAGGGCACAGTGCAGTCCACATCACTGACGCAGGGCGGGCGGCCCATGGATGTGCTGAGGAACAGGTCCACGATCCGCAGACTCTTCCATATCCTGTCCCTGTGCCGGTGGATCTCGTGTCCGAACCGACTGTTGACCTCGGTCCTGTGCACCCCGATGGAGTAAGCCGCCCGGACAGCAAGCCCGAAAAACAAAAAGGCCCCGTTGATCTGGCATGCGCAGAGCATGTACAGGGTGACGAGGATGAACGCCTGCACGGTCTCGATGCTGAGGCTGCCGTTCAGGGTCGCCAGGGCCTGGTCGCGGGCATACTCAAAGTAGAGCTGGGCACGGTCCTCATCCGCCTGCTGCGTGCCGAGGGCGAGGACGAGGTAGTTCACGGCCGAGGCGACGTCGTCGGCGCGGTGGCTCGCGAAGCTGCTGGACGCCCACAGCGTGATGTCATCCGTCAGACGCGCCTCGTTGATGAAGAGATCGACCATGCCGGCGGTGACAGACAGGTACGCCGCGACAGCGGCGGGGATGTCCTCGACGTCCACGGCCGGGGGGGGCACGGCGCCCGACGTGAAGGACGACCTCGAGGTGGCGTTCTCGAGCACCGAGTAGCGGCTGGTCTGCGGCGCGAAGGCGTTCGGGTCGACGCGCGAGGTGACCAGCTGGCGCACCGTCTGGAAGAAGGACAGCGGGGCGCAGTCGCCGATGAAGATGAGCTTGCCCTGGGCGTCGCAGAGGAGGCGCGCCTCGCGGGGCACCTCGGCCTCCTCGTGGTCCTCGGGCGAGATGACGGCGTCGCTGCCGCCATGGGACGGTAACGAGCGAGGCCGAGGCGAGGCCGGCTTCACCGGATCCGACTCGGGGAGGATGTCCTGCATCCCATGTGCCGGGGCGGCGGTGGTGCTTGCGCGCTGGTGGCCTGCCGACAGAGCCTTCATGTGGATGGCGCCGTGGGTACCGCTGCCATAATTAGAGGCAGACGGCGAGTGCAGGCTTGGTGTCCTCGCCTGCGTCCTCGGCCTAGGATGACGACGCTGCCTTGGGGGCGAGTACTTGCAAGCATGTGGCCGCTGGCGGCGCATGCAGTAGCTGCATGGCAACTTGCCGTCGCACTTGACTGTTTAAATATTAATACCGGCTTACCCTCGAGGTGTGGAGGTCAGCGGAGTCGGCCGGACGAGCAGGAAGACGGCGAGACGGAGCGAGACGGAGGAAGACGGAGGAGCAAGAATTGGGGGGGGGGTGCGTGAACCGGCGGTGGACGGCCGGGAATGGGCTTAGAAAGTAAGACACGGGAAGATCACCTTTTCTAGCCTTGCATCCGTCGCAGGCATTGGCCACACGGCTGCGGATCAGGTGAGGCTCTTCGTGGGCGTCCTGCTCACTGGCACGGGCGGCGGCGTCGGGAGTGGCGGCGCTGGCGGTGTCGTCGGGAGCGTCCATCGCGGCCTTCATGGACGCGGTCCGGGTGCGGGTTTGCAGGCGTGCGGACGAAGCCTGCGACGACGAGTCTTCGACTCGTGGACGGGGACGGGGAGGATCCGTCGAGGTGGATACCATCCTGACTACTGGCGGCCAGACGAGACAGGCTCGGGTTCGTCTCGAGGAGTCGACTATCGGTGAAAGAAAGTGGGCCACGACACGGACCGGCGGCGCATCCGGGACGAGGCACTTACATAAAAGAAAAGAGATAAAAAAGTTAAAGTGTAGTATGGAGGGTTAGGGTTACACTGAAGGTGTAAGTCTTCCGGATTGGGACATGAGTACAGGATGGTAGGATTTGAGCATTTGGCTGTGTACGTCCTGTCTGGAAGCCCCTTGGCATGGCAAGCCGACGAGCAACGGCGCGATGGGAGAGCTACACATCCTCACTCAGTTCCCCCCACGCATCTCGCCCCTGACCTTGGCCCAGTACAGATCCGCATCCGCGACCACCTTCTCCTCCCACCCCTCCGCGGCCAACGGGCCCACGACGTCGACGTCCTTCTGCCCGCCCGCCACGATCTCGGCGCAGCCCCAGCGCATGGTGAAGTTCTCGCGGTTGGCCTCGCCGGTGAGCCGCAGCAGGGTGTCGTTGCTGGCGCCGAAGACGACGCGCCCGACGTTGGCCCAGTAGATCGTCGCGGCGCACATGGCGCAGGGCTCCCAGGTCGAGTAGAGCGTGCAGCGCCAGAGGTAGGCCTGCGAGTAGTGCAGCGACGCCAGGCGCGCCAGCGACGCCTCGGCGTGGTCGACGTGGCTGACGGACTGGTGCCGGAGCAGCACCGTCGTGTGGTCCGGCCCGACGAGGATCCCCGCGAAGGGCCGCTTGCCGTGCTCGCTGCGCGCGCTCGCCTGCAGGGCGAGGACCTCGGCCATGTTCTGTGTGGGTTGGGGTTCTCCCGTTTAGCCACGGCTGTCTGTGAGGGTGGGCAGGACGGACGGGGGCGGTGTCATCTCACGGCATCGATCTGTTCCCTGCTGGGCTGCGTCCTCGGCGGGAAGAACTCCTCCGCCACGCTCCTCGCTGGTGCAGCCATGACTCCTTGTTGGCTATAATCCCGTCCTGCTGTGTTGCGGTCTGTGCAGGAGTCGACTGTCAGACAGTTCGGGAATGAAGGTCATAAACGCCAAGACTGTGAGATGGAAGATAGCGAGAAACGATGAGATCCGGACGGGAGAATGAGGGCGACAGTCACTGTCCCGTCCCTTATCAGCGGTCGGTGCCGGCCGGCGCCGGAAATGTGGGCCCCCCGGAAGCGGACCAGACATCAGCGCCGGGACCGATCAACCGGGAACTCTACGGGCTCGCCGCCGTTGGAGGAGCTATCTGGATCACTACGTGCTGGGCAGAGTAGCACACTCGTCCATCACCGGGCTGCTGGGTCGGCGGAGCTCTACTGCCCTGCCGGGATATCCTCTCCGAGGGAACCGTTGAGGCGAACAGCCACAACCATGTGCCGGATCTGACAGTGACGCCACGAACACGCACCACACAGAACACGCATTAGTTGATGAGAGATCCTTGTTGTATGCGCGTCCTCTTCGAGCTGCTTTCATCGATTGAGGGTTCATCCGTTCCCAGGCCGAACAGATGGGATTATAGTTACCATTATGGATAATAACAAAAGTAGATCAGAGGGCATATAGCTCGTGGAGTGTACAAAAAAGCTCATGGGGTGTACGAATCCAATACGGAAAGGATCTGCGTTATTTGTTTACTTAATCTTGAAAAAATACATCGAATACGAGCATATGCTCAGTATATGCTGAAGTATCAATTACCAGATCCGGAATAAGAAGCTCGAATAACCTATGCGTATGTTCAGACAGACAAAAAAGCCAGACCTAGCTAAATAAACGGTAATGCTTACTATTTAGTTAGATATTATATAAAAAAAAGAAAGCAATTAAAAAATAAATTAGAAAAATAATCCCGTATATGCTAGGCATACGCTTAGCATATATTGAGCATATATTAGAATAATATTAAAAAAATTTATATATTAAGTATATATCGAGCATATACTGAAAAGAAAAAAAATTCTTTCGTTACCTAGCTAACCTGCTATCAGCCCCAGCTTTCTGTATACCCTGCGAGCTTTTTATACCCCCTACGAGCTTTTTGCACGCCCCACGACCTTTTGTATACCCCATGAGTTTTTTTGTATTACCCACGAGATAGAACCCCAGATCAGATCATCTGATCGTCTTGGGATTAGAAGGCGTGACTTGTGGTTAAGAGAGACGACTCGTCGTTGTTCGGGGAAGGCAAGAGAGCAAGGTAGGAAAATGCCCTGGTTTCTCCCCAGCAAATAGGCAATGGAGTATGGGTTTCTACGGACACCGTAGCAATGAATCGATAGTAACTTTTCATGATCCGTGATAAGCAGTCCGTGACAAGGTTCATGAGCATATATCAGTCCGTGACTAGCAAATCTGTCGGTGACGAGTCCATGACGAGCATATATCAGTCCATGACGAGCATAAATGAGCCCGTAACGAGCATATATCAGTCTGGGACGAGGTTCATGAGCATATATCAGTCCGTAACGGGTATATATTAGCTATTTGGGTATATGGCTAGGGAGCTAAGTGGTTGGTAAAATTACCAGATGATATACTTGCTGCCAGGCTAATATCCAAATCGGATCCAGTATTTCCGGACCCCCCCCTTAGTTCCGGACCCCCTTCCCGGGCCATACCCCTATTTTAACTACTTCTATATATTTAATCTTTTCTCTTTCAATTCTTTTCCAAATAGCTTTATATTTTTACCAGATATCAATACTAATGCAGTAAAGCCCTATTTCGAAAGAGGAGTAGTTAAGGCTATTAATGCTATCAGAAATGGCTTGTCTATTAAAAAAGCCTCAACTTGGGTGTTATGAACCAACGGAAGATTCAGGTCACAGGAACAGGCTGGATCAGTGGATCCAGGACCAACGCAGCCCGGATCCAACATCCGAGGCAAGGAAGCCCTCTTATTTAAGAACGGCAAGACGTTTAGTATTACATAATCAAGGGTTAAGGGTCGTAATGGTGGGACAGTTGATGAGAAACCGGTCGACTGGCATACCATCAGTCGATACCGACTGTATCGACTGCGTCGACCAAGACTGAAGAGCTGGATATATAAGATTGGACATTTCCTTACAGTCAGGATAGATTTCATAGTTGCTCTTCAGTCGTCAATCGAAGTATCAGTTTCCTTATAACTGGTATCCAACACGGATAGTGAACATTGCACCCGTTTCCAACCACATTCCACTGCTGTATTTCCGTATACGGTAGATTGTACTTGACACTGCCCTTGCCTAGCATAAACCTAGTGTGTACCAGGTACTTGTGCTACTGCAGTGCTCATTACACTGGGATATTCCGAAAATTACTCTTCTCCGCTGCTTTCCTGAAAGATTGAATTTTTTTTTTTTTTTTTTTTTTTTTTTTTTTTTTTTGGATAGCTATGATCTTCTAAACGAAATATCTATTTCTGAATAGCTGAAGAGAAGCCTTAAGCTTTCTTAAATTAAAATCCATTAGACCAATTTAGTTTCCTAATAAGCAAAGAACTTCTAGCTATCCTGATAGGCTAATTTATGCGACGATCCTCTTGCTAGGCGACTTTGAAGAGTGGCTTTCGGAATGGCCTATTCGAGGGAAGCTTGTTTCTGAAATAGGTTTTTAATGGCTTCAATAGCCTAGGCCTAGCTCAAATTCGGTATAAGGCTTCATATTAGACGTATATAGATTATCTGGAAAGATGAAGTTATCGTATTAAAGATTGATAAAGAAAAAATAAAAAAGAAAGGTGGTGGTTGAAAGGGCGGCATGGCTGATGGGGACCCGGTGGTTTAACTTATTGAATGGGGAAGCTAATTCTCTATCAAGATAACCTCAATTCCCGCTGATAGCTTCGTGCGCCATGCCGCCTTGCAAACAATCTGTCCACCGCGATATGATGATGCCTAACTCCAGCCCGCAGCACAGGGTGGTGCCCTGCGCAGGATTGATATACTCCCATGTAAGATGCCTATCGACAGCTTTCCCGGACCCCTTCTGTACTGGTGGGTACCCTGAAGACCACGATCCCTCCGGATTATGTGGCGCACGACACGGCCGACTCCGCGCGTGGCTATGGGGGTTATGAGACGCCGGACGCCATGAACCAAGCCGAGCCAAGAGGGAGAAAAAAACCCCCCACCACGCGCAAAAATCAACCGTCCGAACCTAACCTGGCACGGCGACTGCGGTATGCCCGGTGCCGCTCCCTTGTTCCTCCTCCTCTTCCTCCTCCTCCTCTTCTACCACCCTGTGTACCTCGGGGCGCTCAGCGTGAGGCGGCGCCCGGGCTCCACAGCAGCTCCACGACCTCGTCCATCTCCTCGCCGCTCTGCCAGTCGCGCTTGTAGACGTAGATCTGGCGGAGGCGGCCGTCGGCGAGCCACTCGGCGTCCTTGAGCCGGTAGCTCCGCTTCTCGTCCTTCTGGAGGGCGGGGCGCAGCGGGCCGATGCTGAAGTCGAACTCGGGCCCGTGCTGGTTCCAGGTGGCCTCCATCCAGTCCAGGTTCAGGCCCTGCAGGCCCTTGCGGTACAGCGCGATGGAGTACCCGTTGGCGAAGAGGGTGTCGCCGCCGAACTGGAAGCGCTGCAGGAAGCAGTCGCCGCACAGCTTGGCGACCTCGGCGATGCGGAAGACAGGCTCCTCGTACCAGCTCTTCCAGTGGTGCAGGGACAGGGGCTTGAGGCCGGCCTCGAAGAAGCCCGACAGGTCGCCGCGCATGTCCTGCTGGTGCAGGCCCGGGACGAGGGTCAGCTTGGTCTTGGAGTGGTAGTAGACGCAGTCGCGCAGCATGCCGTCGCCGGACGGCAGGGCGGCCTCCTCGAGGCACTGCTCCTGGAAGGGCTCGAGCTTCCGTGCCAGCGGCACGGACAGGAAGACGCCGGCGCCGCCGTAGGCGAAGAAGCCCCACGAGCGGACCGAGTAGAAGTCCTCGGACAGCTGGCCGAGCCAGACCTCCTTGGTGTGGTCGTAGGCGCTGAAGGCATCGCTGAGGGCGTAGAGGGAGGGGAAGAAGGTGTCGTCGTCTAGGATACCAACCCACCGCGTCTGCGGGCCGATGTTCTGCACGGTGGGCCGCAGGGTGATGAAGTGGTTCTGGTCGATGGTGAGCTGGGGCTCGCCGGGGACGGTGGTCAGCTGGATGCGGTGCTGGGCGAACAGGCGCTCGAGGGCGGGCATGTCGTGGAAGGCGTAGTCGACGATGACGGCCACGAGGGGGGCCCCGCTGCCGGCCAGCCAGTGGTCGAAGGCGGGCAGGGCCTCGACCATGCGGTCGTGGTAGGTGGCGACGCCGAAGATGAAGTGCTCGAAGGTCTGCTGCGGGTAGGGCGGCGGCACGGGGAGGGCGAGCGGCTCGCAGGGCAGGGAGTCGACGTGGGCGCACGAGGTCAGGTTGATGGTGGTGCGCTCGCCAATGAGGGGCGTGTCGAGGCGGGCGATGGCCTCGCGGTCGACGTCCTTGGAGAAGCGGGGCGTGACGCAGCGCCTCGAGTAGACGATGTTGTCGGTCAGGCCCAGCTCCTGGCGGCGCAGGAACTCGATGTCCGGGCTGCACTGGCCCGGCGCGAGGGGCGGGCGCAGGGTGCCGCCGGGCGGGGTGCCAAACTTTGCCTCCTCCTCGAGGGCGGCCTGCGACATGGCGGCGCCATCGCCGCCGGCGCCGCCGGCGCTGCTGCCGGCGCCCTTGAGCTTGGTGGTTATGGAGTTGTTGAGGGCGGCGTCCCGGAAGCGGGTGGACGAGAGGAGGAAGAGGCACAGGAAGACCACGACGACGGCGGGCACGACGCGGTGGAAGCGCTGTGGTATGATCATGGCGCTACCTTGTCATGTCGTGCGGCAGCTCGGCGGCTCGCGGTGGCCCAGGAGGGGTGGGCGGGGGAAGTAAGGACGCAGGAGGAGGACTGGACTGAGGCCGTCGCCAGCGAAGTTCTCGGTCGAGGGTATGTGGTGCGATGCAGGCCGCGCGAGCTCGACCTTGGTCGTGGTCGGTGGTCAACAGCGGAGGGCCTCGCAGCGGCACCGTGGGCGCGAGGGCAGCAAGAGCGGGCGGCGATGTCGATTGAGGGGGGGGGGAGTCGAGCAGGCGAGGAGACTGCGGCGGGCAGCGTCTGTGTGTGTGTGAAGGTGTCGGGAGGGAGGTCGTGGGTGCGTCCTGAGCAGGTGCCAGGAGATGAGGGGGGGTGGATGCCAGAAGTTGATGGTGCGGGCCAGGGCCAGATGGCGGTTCGACGGGTGGAGACTATATTTGGCAGCCGGCTCTCCTCAGCGTCTGGAGTCGATGAGAGTATTACGCAGCGGTGTGCCGATCGCCCAGAGCTCCCCTACGCAGCAGGGCAGGGCGCGGTGACGGCAATCCGCACCTGGTGAAGAGGCACGACGAGAGACGGCGTCGTGGGAGTTGTCGAGGTCGAGAGTGGGATCGAGCGAGCCCTCGCGTCGGCTGGTGGGACCGCAACCGCTTGTCGTCTGTACTTGGTAGTCTGCTCTCGGCAGCGTGGGGTGGTGTGGCGTTCCTTGGTACGGCACTGGCACGCTGGGCAGGGCTTGAGACACGACGGCTTTGGGATTTGGGGGGGTTGTCGCCGTCCTGCATGCGTGGGCCGCCGTCGGCTTCGTCATTCCACGAATCCTTCTACCACCCACTGCACGCCCGCACTGCCCAGCAAGTCGCACCCCTGACGCGGGTCCAGGCCTAGTCTCGTCTGAGGATGGCGCGCCACGGCCGCGGCGGGGGCCGCTGTAGCGAGCCAGGCCCTGGGGACCAAGCATCCCTGCACACGCTGCTGTGTGTACTGGGCAGCAGCAAGCATGTAATCCTGAATTAGGTGGTGGGTGTCACGAGCGTGTCTCTTCTCACCTCGTATGCGTCGTCGTGTGGTGTGGTGTGGTAGTTCTCCCCTCGCCGTCGTCATCCCTCCTGGATTGGGATGGTTGCTGGCTGCATAGTACCTGGCCATGCTTGAGAATGAATGCCTGTGATGCTGTGTGCAGCTCCTGTCTCGCCCTGCTGCCGACCACCCGGATCTGCCGCTATGACTGTTCCGTACACGACCCAATTCCGCCCGGGTCGACACGGAGGTGTATAGTCTCCTCCCGCTGGGTAAGCCCAGCCAGTCAGTTGCTGTTGCGCTGCCTGTGGTCGACGAGGTGTCGAGCTGCCAACTGACGGATGCTTCCGTGCGGAACCATAGAGCAGCCAATGGAGCTGGTTGCCCACAGAGCCCAGAGCAGGCTAGGTGCTGCAGATGGACACAAGGCTCAGAGATAGCTTCACTCGCCCATGTGTGACCACTTCTTTGGAGGATACTGTCTAATTTTTACCCTCCGTTCCAAGCGCCTAGCCATTCATTTCTCATATTGCTCTCAGAGCCCCCAGCGGCACCTGCTTGCCTGGGCACGCAGCCCTACAGCTTACCCCGTCGGCCCCGAGCTGTCGGCTGCAGCAGCATCATGAGATGGGCAGATCAACTCGTCCATCAACACTGTCCAGCCTCATCTCCAAGATCATGAGTTGTAAAAATCCAAACAACAGCAGGCGACAATCCGTCGGCATATTCCCTTCTATTTAATTTTACCCGCCGGGCTTGGGTCTCATGTTCAGATGCACAGGGCTGGATGTTCGGGGCCTGTCATGAGGTGCAGGTCGCCGTGATGGGCTCATGGGAGCGACGGGTCTCACAAGCCAGAACAGGCCGGCCTGTTTTTGTGTATCGGTGGTCATGAAGATGGGGCGCGCAGGCAGCCACCATTTCCACGGCGGAGGTCCTGTCTATATATATACACATACATATATGCATATATATGTGTATGTGTGTGTATGTGTGTATGTATACATGTACCTAGGTATATATATAAAAATAGGCATGCCTAGGTACGACAAGCCACCGGGCGGGCTCGAGCCGAGGACGCCTCGGACCGTGTGATCTCGGTCGTAAGAATCAGTCGTGCACAGCCTCTGCTGCTTCGAGCCACCGGAGCCACCGCTACCTGGTCGACGACTTTTTGGCATGTGACGGCGGCGGAAATAAAGAAACACAAAAACCTGGCATGCCTGGGGCGTGACGCCCCGGTACGGAGACTTTCACATGCTCCTGCGCACAACATCTCCCGCGAAGCGAAGACGGCGGCCAGGCCCACAAGGGAAGGCCGCGCGCACGCCAGCCTCGAACCTCGCCCTCTCGCCCTCGCAACCACGCGACGCCGCCCATACGAGATCAGCCGCGACGAGGCCAGAAAAGCCAGCCGGCCTCGGCTTGGAAGCCAGAGCCAGCGGTGGGACGCGAGCGCAGGAGCCGCGGGATCCAGGGGCCAGGTCGGGCGGGACAAGCCTCCATCCAGATCGTTGGGGACGCCCCACGACGCCGTGATAAGGGTCGCAGGAGATGCATGCATGCCTGCATGCAGACGGTATTAATGCTGGACCTCCTGGTCGCGCGCTGAGGGTATGGCACAGGACAGTGCTCCGCTATCACGCAGCCTGCCGCGGACCTCGGCCAACGCGGTAGGCGGTGTCGATTCTGCCGCCTCTTGCGTCACTTTTTGGAAAGCAAACTAGCTTTCAGCGCCCTCAACACAAGCACGCTCGCTCGCACTTCAGGCCACGAGACCAGTTTCCAGAATCCAACACCTGGTCGACCTCCTCTCCTGCGCCTCCCTCCGACGCGACAAGGAGACGGCGGGTGATCCTTCCCTTATATAGCCCATCCTGCTGCGCTGCTCGTTCCTTGGTGCCGTGCTCGCACTCACCCGCACTCCTTGTCCTCCTCCTCTTCTTCCTTGCTGGATTTGATGCGCGTCCTGCGCATAGCTCTGACACGCCTCACTCCCTTCGCTCCAACAAGCGCTCTCTCTTTTGCTAGCAAGCCTGGGCTCCCCGCGCGAGGTGCGCCCTTCAGCTCTCCGGCCCGCGCCCTCGCCCTCGCCCACAGCTCACCGCGGCCACGGCCACGACCAGGCGGCGCAGCAGCAGTAGCAGCAGCAGCAGCACCGACACGCCCTGCGACTGAGACGACCACCACCACCGCGCGCGCGATGGCTTCGCTGGGCGCCCCCTACGAGCGGCGCCACAAGGTGACCGTCGTCGGCTCCGGCAACTGGGGCTCGACCATCGCCAAGATCGTCGCTGAGAACACCAAGGCCCACCCGGATGTCTTCGAGCCCGAGGTGCAGATGTGGGTGTACGAGGAGGAGGTCGCCATCCCCGCCGGCGCGCCGCACTACGACCCGGCCGTGGGCGACGCGCCGCAGAAGCTGACCGCCATCATCAACCGCCACCACGAGAACGTCAAGTACCTGCCCGGCGTCCGCCTCCCGGACAACGTCGTCGCCAACCCGGACCTGATCGCCGCCGCCCGCGACTCGACCATCCTCGTCTTCAACCTGCCGCACCAGTTCATCGACAACGTCTGCAACCAGCTGCGCGGCCACATCGTCCCCTACGCGCGCGCCATCAGCTGCATCAAGGGCGTGCACGTCTCCGACGACGGCGTCTCGCTCTTCAGCGAGTGGATCGGCGACGGCCTGGGCATCTACTGCGGCGCCCTGTCCGGGGCCAACATCGCCAGCGAGATCGCCGCCGAGAAGTGGTGCGCCACCACCATCGCCTACGACCCGCCCCCCGTCGACGCCAGCCGCAACCCCACGCCCAGGACCCAGAGCCCCGCCGCCAACCAGGCTGCCTTCGACCTCAGCATCACCCCCGTCGACGCCGCCGCCGCCGCCGCCCACCGGGACGCCCGCGGCCGGAAGAGCAGCGTCAAGCTCACCCCCGTCCCCGCCGAGTTCCCCCCGCTGGACCACAAGACCTTCAAGTCCCTGTTCCGCCGGCCCTACTTCCACGTGCGCATGGTCTCGGACGTCGCCGGCACCTCGCTGGGCGGCGCCCTGAAGAACATCGTCGCCCTGGCCGCCGGCTTCGTCGTCGGCAAGGGCTGGGGCGACAACGCCAAGTCCGAGATCTGCCGCCTCGGCATCGTCGAGATGATCAAGTTCGGCAAGGAGTTCTTCGGCCAGACCGTCAACACGGCCACCTTCACCGTCGAGTCCGCCGGCATGGCCGACCTCGTGACCTCCTGCTCCAGCGGCCGGAACTTCCGCTGCGCCAAGATGGCCGTCCAGCGCGGCGTCACCGTCGAGGAGATCGAGCGCACCGAGCTCAACGGCCAGATGCTCCAGGGCACCTCCACCGCCAAGGAGGTGAACAGCTTCCTCAAGACGCGCGGCCTGGAGCACGAGTACCCGCTCTTCACCGCCGTCATCGGCATCCTCGAGGGCAGGTACAGCGTCGACGACATCCCGGAGCTGGTGTCCGAGTCGGAGGACTGGAACCTCGACGGGGAGCTGGTCCGGGAGTGATGCAGAGGAGGGACACGAGGGAGGAAACAGGGGCGACGAGGCCTTGTCGTCCGGGGTTGGACTTTGAGCGGCCAGAAGGGTGTATACCAATCACTGTGGAGAGCGTGAGCAATATCGCATATAAGTTAGTAGCAGAATAGCTGCGACCCCCAGCGTCCCGGGCGAAGCAATATAGGGCTATCTTCTCGCTACATCACCGGCCTGCGGGCCCTTGTTTGTTTTTCCCTGTCTTGCTCTCCGCTTGGCTTCCAGCTTGTCTCCAGGACGAGAAACGCTGAAGAAAAGAAGTGTGGGGATCGGTGGTTCTGCGCATCATAGCAGGACATGCGCGCAGCTGTTTGTCAGTGTCTGACCCTGTCCGCTTGTCTTCTGCGCCATCGGCCCGGGAGGTTGCATACATGCAGGCGACCGGGCAGGCTCACATGGGCAGACGTTTCCATCAATCGCAGCCGTGGGCGGCAGAGGACTTCATATCCCCCCATATTGATTAGCATTGTTGCTTCTCATTAAACGCGTGCCGGGGGTCCTGGCCAAAAAGAAAAAGTAAAAAATAAAAGTGAAAAGGCAAAAGCAACCTCGCGAACGCGAACATGGGGCGCGTTACGCGGTCGGGCGTGTTGCTTCTGCCCGGACGGACCTCGCGAGCCCGTGCTCGTCGCCATCATAACGTGGGCATGCCCCGGCGGGAAACCTGCCTTGAACCTTTTTTTTTTTTTTGTTTTCGTAAATCTTATAGGACCCTGTCTGAGTTTCCCCGTCCTCTGTCTGCCCTGTTGCTTCGACGCGCGATTGATTGTGATATCTGTGAGTTTGGCCCTGCGCAAGCTGGAGAACAAACGCCGCGATGGGATCTCCCCGGCCCTCTGGGCGTCGCGTCATGGCAGGCTGCCGGACGCGCCGCGATGGTCTGCTATCTCCTCATATGTCTGTCAGAAGCTCAGAAGACGGCGACCTCGCTGCCCCACAGCCCAAGGCCAGGTTCGGACGCCCTCTTTCTCCAGCACTTGGAGACTCGGCGCCCCATCGCCGCCCCCCACTGCCAGAGGAGCACCACCCACCTCCTGCATCAGCCCCAGTGTGTAGAGAAGCTGCGCGTGCTACGAGAACCCCTTTCTCCACCCCGCAGGTATCAAAGAGCTCGCGTTCAAACGTCCTCGCCGGGTCGAGCAGCCTGAAAGCGACAATGTCCTCCTCCAGGAAAACCCCCCTCGAGTTCTCGAAGCGCCTCCTCCCCGTCGCGGTCCAGATCCTCGCCCCCTCAGCGCGCGACGACCACCCCTACACGACCGGGAAGACCCAGCCGCGGTTTGCCTTCACGCTCAACCTCCTCCCAGAGACGCGGATCAAGGAAGTCTCCTACCACGCGGCAGAGTACGCCAAGCGGAAGCTGAATTCATTCGTCGACGAGACCAGGCTCGAGGCAAGAGACAGGGATGGGCATGTTTTCACCGGCCTGGAGACGATCTCGGAGGAGCTGATGAGCGGCGAGACTGTGTTCCTGATCGAGAACGGGCGGGATCGAAGAGGGAGGGAGCCACATCTCCATAGTTCGAGGCAGGGCCCAGAGACGAAGACCAGGGGTCGCACAGCCTCCAGAACGCCGTCGACAACCTCAAGGCCATCATCCGTGAGGAAGAGCAGAGGGAAGTCAGAACCAAGGAAGACACCCTCCCAGAGAGCGCTGGAAATTGCGCAGGGTCGGGACGTGCCCAAGATCGAGCCGAGAGGTGGGCTTCTGTCGAGCAATAGGGGCAGGAGGGGAAGCACGCTGTCACTGGACATCTTCCTGGCGCAGCCAGAGAATCCGCCTCCGCCGCTGATTGAGCAAGCGCAACATCCAGACGCGTCTGCGGATTCGCGTCGGGACCCAAAGTCGCCTGCAGTAAACGAGACGCGGTACGACCTTCCAGACGACCTACCAGACGCGAAGGACGCCTTGGCACTCGCGATTGCATCGCAGCATAGTCTACCCTCACCTTTGTCGTCGCCCTCACTTCAGAGTCAAGACTTCGAGCAGGTGATCCCAGACTCACAAGACGCACAACCTCAGCCAAGGCAATCGACCGAGGCTTCATCTAAGCCAAGTGATATGGCGTCCAGATTGACCCCTAGAAACGCACCGCCGCCGTCCGAGGCTCAAGGGCGACGGCGTTCCACCCCGCCAGTGAAAACAGTCAGCTCGATTTCGCGTGACAACGTCCTGGATGGAGCCCGGCAATCGTCCAAGGAACTGCAATCCAAACCGGATCCCTACGATATCAATGCCGCGTTGTCAGATGAAGGCAAGTACTCACCTAGATCAACAGACATCTTGTCCAGTTCCGTCCAAAGGTTGGGAAACTCCAGCAAGCGTCGCGCACCCGCTTCGCTGCCGAGGATGCGACAGTCACTACCAGCCAGCACCCATACACCTTCGCCCACTCGAAATTCTACTATAACAAGTGACCAGACGATAATTCCATCCACACCTAGTGCGCGTGCGCCGGCACCGAGCCAGGCACGTGCAGAACCCTCGTCCACCCTCGGTTCACTCTCGTGCTCGCCGACCAATCATGTCGCAGCCGCACTTGCGAAGGGCCAGACAAGAGCTCGTCGTCAGGCGCGACCAAGCTACATCGTGATCTCCGAGTCGGATGATGAGGTCGATGAGCACGTGCTGCAGCACGCGCGTGACCAGTTCTCATCTTCACAGCCCGCGCAGGCATCCTTCGAAGCTTCTTTACCGTGGCCTGAGCCCCCGCTGCGTGTGTCGAAGGAGGAGGATCCATTCTGGCCGGTGAGGGCAGTAGGACATCGGCCTCCCGCGCTTCACAGCAGTCCAGCGTTCAAGAGGAAAGGCGAGGCCAGGAAGAGGGACGAAGAGGCTGACACTCGGGTGCTGGTAGATCTGGACAAGAAGGATGCTTTGGGCAGGATTGCGAGTGGCCAGTTGGAAGCTGAGGTATTGTCTGACGATGACAGCCCGCCATCGGCTCTGAAGTCACAGATGAAGACGCCATCCAGGACTGCGCCGGCGCCGACACCAGGCAGGTCCCCAGTAGTGGTGATTCATGGCAGCTCCAGTGAGGAGCTGGCCGATGAGGTTGATCACAACGGCCAAGGATTGCGCACCTCGATGAGCTGGCAAGCTCCCATAAGTGACCAATGGTCTTCGCCTTCAAACCATACGGTGGTCACTGTCGTGCACGGTATAAGCAGTCAGGATGAAAGTGATGGTCTGCCACCGAGACCCGACAGCACCGCAGGGCAGCTATCCGACAACGACCTTCCCATTGATCCCCTCCCGGCGTTGCCTGACGATGACGAGCCCGACCTTCCCGTCCTTACTGAGCCACAGAAGCTTGACTCGGATGCCCGCAGAGCGCATGCAAATCCGCCAGTCGAGGCTCCTCCCCTAGTGGACGACCTTCCCGAAACTGATCCACTAATGGCCATGGCCGACTACGAGACCCCACCGTCAGCCCAGGTATGCAAGCGCAGACGTGAAATCAGCGTCGAGCAGGACTCGAGGTATGAAGGCGCGAAAAAGAGGGCCAGGAGAGAACAGAAAGCAAGAAGGGCCGATAGAGAGCGACGGCGTGAAGAGCGGAAGGCGAGAAAGGCGCAAGAGAAGGCAAGGCTGGATGAAGAGCGCAAGCGACGGGCACTGGAGGATGCGCACCGTCGGGCCAAGAAATTGGAGATCATGGTCTCCTCGCCACAAAAGGCAGCCGAGCTGGGACTGGAGCTTTCCGAGGGATATGATAGCGACCAAGAAAGTAGACCTGGTCAGGACAGCTCGCCTCTACAGCGCCGGGGGTGGCCCTCGTCGGTCGAAGGAAGCGATAACAACTCCTCCCTGTCGAGTAAGGGCTCAGAGGAGGGGCCGTCATGGCGAAAGCCGAGCAAACGACAATTCTCTGTCTCGCCACAGGGAAGCCAAGAAAGCCCTGGCAGCGGAAAGGATGCTACCGCTACTGTGGCATCTGCTGCCCCTGCTCCGCTCGGCGCAGCGCAGCAGGACAAGCCCGTGATTCAGGGTGGCGAATTACCATTTGCGCGCCGGCACTTCGACGACTGGGCTTTCCTCGAGGAGATGCTGGGCCAGGGCGCACATTCGCCATGGGAAGTGCACAACCGAGTTCACTTGACGATGATGCATGCTGGTCAACGCGGCACGACAGCACTGGCTCCAGGGCGCAGCCCTGATATCACTTCCGTAGCGGCTCCGAATGGAGAGTCGACCCTGCAGGACAGTATACCCAGCCAACCGCCGGAGAAGTTGGCCAGGCAAGATCCTACAGTGTCCAGCAGTCCAGTCGTGAACCCTTCACCGCGAGCAGACAGTAGCGACAAGGACGACGACGAAGAAGAAAGCGGCCCGCGGACATCGACTCGTTGGATCCGATCCTCAGCACCGTCACCTAAGGCGATGACGGTACAACAATTGGAGAGCGGCAAAAGAGCACAGAAAACCAATGCAGTAAAGCAGTCGTCGAAAGCGAGGAAGCGGAAATGGCGACAGAAGACTTGCCCGGGGGCTCACAAGGAGATCCGACAGGCCTTTGGGACGAAAGACAGGAAGCAACAAGTGAGCGGAAGGCATATGTGATGTACAAGGTGGACTGAACATGCGGGCATGGAGTGCAAGGTCGAGATTACTGGTAGGTGCAGGGCCTGTATACTGTAATAGTGAACTGTCAAAAAATACGGACGTCCATGCATCAGTGATTCTGGGTCGCGGCAGTTGGCAAACATTGAAGTGTCGTCAAGTTTGGGCGAGGCGGGTTATGTAATCCACATCCCAGCCCTGCTCCCTAGCCTCCAGAACGTCATGCGCTCTCACTTGCTGCCGCAAATTATCGTCAGCGAACGACTCGACAGTCACCCCCAATGCACTGCAGCAACCAACAAAATGTCCGGCCCAGCTGATAAGTCCGAAGACCCCTGGAACGACAAGACTAGGGAAAAGTTCAACAGGCAAGGCAGCTCGTCCTACACCATCAAATCTAGAACAGGTCAGGCTAACCTCGCGCCGCGTCCAGCAAGAGCCGGAGTGAGTGGCTCGACCCGTGCCAGGAGGCCGCTTCCAGAAGCATTCGTTGCTTGAACAGGAACGGCGGAGACAGGGCTATGTGTCAGGAGTACTTTCAGTATGTGCAGGGAGGAGCGTGGCGCTATTTTGACATTATGCTGACCGGGTTGGCAGGGCATACCGAGACTGCAAGAAGGAATGGGTAAGCGACCTCGCGGTCTTTGCGCGCGATCACGAGATGAGATAGCTGACAAGAGCACAGATAAATAAACGCAAGGCGGAGAAGGGCGGTCTCTTTAGCTGAGGTGCACAGTCTCCTATCTCACAGACCAAAGTCTCATCATAAAACAATATTAATGTTACCATGCGCCGCACCTCTGGTTCAATACAGCCCATCTGGGCGGGGCCACCCCCCGGACGGGATTTCCGTTCAGTCACTCTTGTCGTATCTGCAATACGCCGATCCATCTCCACCTGTTCTCCGAGTCTGCTGACGGCGCCTCTCTTCTGTTGCTCCCAACGTAACCGTGATCAGACCGCGCCACTGCACCATGCTCTTCCTTGTCTTCTCCCAAGCCGCTGTCATCTTTGCCACCATCTTTGTTGGCTACCATCTCGACAGCTTTGCGTGTAGATTCTTCTCGATGGGACCCTCCTCACCCCGAATTGAGATCCAACCACATCTTGTGCTCAGGCCACAGGGTGAAGCTATTAGTCTAGTTGTTAAGGCTTCATCATACTGTTTCCGATAAGTCTCCTCTCTGGTCTTGCAGTATTCAGAAACCCAATAATTGTACCTGAGATATTCCAGCCATATCGACAGCTCGTCTTGCTATAGATAATCTGCCAGAGGCTTGAAAGTATGTCGTAAGCCGTAACAATCGAGGACAGTACGCCTTATAGTATCAGCATACGCTATCAGGCTGTTATTTGTCTGGGTCCGCTTGAAAGCCTGAAAAGCCCGCAAGCCCTTTTCCGAAAGCGGAAGATACGTCCGGCCGTGGCGGCGATAGTTCTTTCGTACAATACTTTGCCACTTACGGAATAAATCCTACCTGCCAACCTGCTTTGTGAATACGATCGCATAATTCCAGTCTGATAGTATCGTGAAAAAGGGCAGGAATATCAAGCTTCCGTACCTCTATGCCTTGGCTCAGTCTCTCACGTCCGTACCTAATTACGCAATTAATCTGGAATTACGGCTTAGAAATGTATTTTGTTCGATTCTAGCTTTACGGATTTATCTATTATCTCCTACTGCCCAGTACGCTTAACAACCCGCATATACTGAAATGTCGAGCTTCCATTTATAGATTCGACCTTATAGATATCCGAACCGGTCTATAATATAGCGTAAAAGGAAAATACTAGTAATATTATATTCGAAACTAGCAATCCATGAAATAGCAATCTCTTATTCTTAGATACTCGAAAAGATAGCTATATGCCTATCAGCCTTTACGAAAACCTAATAGCATATAGGGATTTATATTTATAATACTGGGATCTCTATATACGCTTCCGGTTTTTCTATTATTATATTGATTTATACTTAGTAGCTAAATTATATCAAAAATGCTATATACGTTTCAGAATGATAATATTATAGTTACTATAATACGTAAATAAACTAGCTGAATTAATTCTTTTAACAGAATATAATCGTCTAGGAAATATAAGGTATAACTTAAGTTAGAGGGGGTAACTTCCGGCCACCCCCTACTTCCGGCCACCCCGGCCGGCCATACCGCCTCTTCCACCCCCTTTCTTTATATAGCTTTTTCTCGATTAATTTTATTCCGAATACCTTCATATTTTTATAGAACCTTAATACGACTATTATAAAGCCATATACCGAATCTGAGCTAGCCCAGGCTATTAAGGCTATCAAAAACGGCCTATCTTAGCGACAAGCCTCGAAAAAATAAGGCATTCCGAAAGCTACTCTTTAAGATTGCCTAGCTAGCAAAGAATCCTATAAAACAGCCTATTAAGACAAACAGAAACTCTTTATTGGCCAAAAAATAGAATTAGCTAAATAGATTATCTGTTAGGCTAATTTAGGCTTGCTACTAACGCATTCAAAACTTAAGCTTTCTACTAAAAGGATATTGCAAATTAAAAGCGACTCTTAACCTTTCGGAAAGAGATAAATATAAGCTTTTCTGAAAAGAAACCTAGGCATTAAAGTTCAAAGAGCTCGGAAGATAGTTTCGGTTCGAACTAATAGAGCAATAATAGAAATAATAAAGCTTTAGTTCTATCTATTCGACCTTTCCTAAATCTA
This sequence comes from Chrysoporthe cubensis, assembly GCA_001282315.2. Lineage (NCBI taxonomy): Eukaryota > Fungi > Ascomycota > Sordariomycetes > Diaporthales > Cryphonectriaceae > Chrysoporthe > Chrysoporthe cubensis. The sequence goes on along the minus strand of LJCY02000003.1, from coordinate 362,116 downwards.
AGCTATTAAGCCGGCTAACCGATAGAATATAGACGAAACTGGGATAATAGAGGGCTAAGGAGAGAACGGATTAGTTTTCGAAAGCTTTTCTTTTCGTTCAATCCAGAAAAAAGACCCTGGGTCGAAATCCTGGATATCGTTCTTTAAATGCATTTCAGCTACGAGTACTTACTTCTTTCCTCTAGTTATTTTCAAAAGCAAAACCGTATAGCAATAATAATTTCTTATTTTCTTAGAACCTTTTAAAGGCTAGCAATTCTTTATTACGAATAATAGCTAGACTAATAATAAAGCAGCTTTCAAATAGCTTAAAAAGATTTTTATTCTTAATAGCTAGCCAGAAAACCTTTCGGAAGCCAGACTATTAGTTTTGAATAGCTATAGAAGCTATATAATAGATAAATTTATATAAAAATGCTTTCAGAATAGTATCTTATTAATTTATTTACTTCCTTATATTTCTTATATTTTTTAACCTTTCAACTTAAACATTTTCTTTTCCTTTAAGAAAGCTTATAAGAAAAAGCTTAGCTTTATAAGCCAATAAGAAGATTTAATAATTATAAAGAAATGCTAATTTCTCGAAAATTATAATTAAGTATAACAAGAAAATCTCTCTTATCAGAATATTATATCTGGATAGAAAGCAATAAATCTTTAGCCTTTCCAATTAGCTAAATTACTTTTAAGCCTTTTTCTTTTCGAAAATAATTAACGATAATAATAAACCGTATTAATTTCAGATTTAAAGCAATTAATAAAACCTAAATTTCTATCGAAAGATTTTTCAGACTAGCCAGATATATATTTAACCTTTCGAAAAGCTAAAAATCTATATTATTAATTATATAGAAATCGGTATCAGCTTTCAACTAAATTAATATAATATATCTTATTTCGAAAGATATAAAAAGCTTGGAATAAAAGGGATTTAGTCTTAGCTAAAGCTCTAGAAAAAAATAAAGCATTAAAAGCATAAGCTGAGAATGCAAAGCTTAAGAAAAGAAGGAAGGTCGATATAAGCCTAAATTCGAAATTTGCAGATATCAAGGCTATATAAAAGGCTTAAAATGCAGTTAATCGAGAAACGGATAGTTCTAATAAAGAGAGCAATATCGAGTTATTTACTAGGGAAGAGGATTGTATTATAGTAGCTGATTAGAATGGAATACTAATATATATATCTATATTGAATATGGCCGGCCAGGGTGGCCGGAAGTAGGGGGTGGCCGGAAGTTACCCCCTCTAACTTATAGCGGAAGACTTGTTATTGCTCGGGGAGGGCAAGAGAATAAGGTAGAGAAATGGCCGGGTTTCTCCCCAATTTATAAGAAATAGAGTATGGGCTTTTACGGATACCGTAGTAATAAATCTATGGTGAATTTTTATGATCCGTGATAAGCAGTCCGTGACGAGGTTTATGAGCAGTCAGCGACGAGACTTTTGAGCAGTTAGCGATATTTATGAGCAGTCTGTAACGAGGTTCATGAGCAGTCCGTGACGAGGTTCATGAGCAGTCCGTGACGAGGTTCATGAGCAGTCCGTGACGAGGTTCATGAGCAGTCCGTGACGAGGTTCATGAGCAGTCCGTGACGAGGTTCATGAGCAGTCCGTGACGAGGTTCATGAGCAGTCCGTGACGAGCATATACGAGCCCGTGACGAGGCCCGGCCGCCGCGGGTAGTCCCTCCTCAGCGCCCGGTAGGCGTCCGGAGCTGCCTCTCCGCCCGTCTGATGAAGGCACCATTGATGATAGCAAAGCTCCCCTGGCGGAAGAAAAGAAATTGCAAGATCTGGACTTAACTGTCGTGTTGGGCTAGTTATATATGCCGCCTATCTATTAGGAGCTGTTAAACGGTACGGGCTGCTCAGGCCTCCTGAAGGATGCTTGATCAAATACTGAGCCAAGCTTTCTAGGAAGGGATAGTACCAATTCCTGATTGCGAGTGTCGAAACCAGTAATCCTTCTGTACTAGATTGGCTAGATAGAATGCAGATAAGATATTATTTTGGAAACCAAGACCATCGCCAATATTCAGAAGAAGCATATATTAAGTAAGGAATCTATCCGAGCTTTTAGCATCCCAGTATCTCAGCTGCGACGAGTGATATGCTAAGGGAAAGTACTAAAAAGGGATAATATTAATATCTTGACTTATAAGATCCGCTATCGTTCACGTAAATGTACTTGCAATTCTATCAGACCAGAATGCAGGGCCGTAATTCGCGCGATCGAGAACGGCAGCGCATCCGTGATCAAAGTCCGGCAGAACGACCTTGTGGCCTTGGGGCTCAAAGCAGCAGTCCAAGTCCGAGCAGTTCTACTTAATGAAGCGCAAAGTCTCGGGAGTCGTTGTGAGCTATCCCACAGGACGTGCGCCCTACATTCTGGACTCCGAGGGCATCGCGACACTGCGAACTCTTGATCACGGCAGCAGAGGGAATGTGACAGAGAGCTTTCGCCAAAAACAAAGGGAAAAAAGGAGGGGGGGACCAGCAAGGCCGGCAACAGCGTCTACGTGGATGGACTTGAACAGGAAAGGGTGCGCAAATCCCCTAACATTGAGTCTATTCTAGCGCAATGGATCTTATCATATAGGAAGCTATCACTATCTAGATCAAAACCTAGCGCAGATGGTGAACGTGTCCGTATACAATAGTGGAAGCCATATGCGTGCCGGTGTCCGGGTTTGGTGACAAAATGCACTTATCAGGGACTTAGGAGTGGGCCTGGGAAAGCGCATGCTCTCAGATAGCAGAGCGGAGGCTAGATGCTGAGACGTGACAGTGTTCGCTAAACTTAGAAAAGAGCACCCGTAAGTCGACGGTGATGGGAAAGTGGAAATTGGATAAGAAGGTAGATATTGAGAGCCGCAGGTGGACGTAGTTGCAATAAGAGTGTCTGTCTGCCTGGCCTGTACGCACGGGCCAAGCTGGTGGTCTCCCGCTCGCTCGTACAGTACCCAGTAAAGCAGCTCACCAAAACTCTTCCACCTGCAACTCTGAACCACGCACTTCGTACATCGCCCTAAAAATCCACCTCCTCGGTTTCCTGGAAATACTTCTCCCCTATTCGTCTCACTTGTACGATCTGCTGGTCGACCGTGCGTCAGCGGCCGCCTGGATTTTTTTGGGGGCCGCGTGTGGTTCCACTGAGACGCCACTGAGACGCTCGCTGTACCACCGGCAAACATCACAGCAAAGCACGAGGCGACCACCAGCTCGGCGGCTGCTGCTGGAGGCCGACTCATCATGTCCGCCTATAACAGGTACTACAGGCCTGCTCTCAAGAACAGTGTCGAGGTCCAGCTCCAGACGGCTTTTAACGAGGGCCTCTGGCCGTCAGTCATCAGGCTCGCTGCCCAGCGGTATAAGACCAAGAAGGACCCCTATTATGAGGTGTGTGGACTGGTGACAACTAAAGTGTATTGCCTCGATTCATTTTCTGATCCTCCTTTGTAGGCAATCAGGGTCTGTGCAGAGTCTCAGATGGATACGGTGACCGAAAAGTCGGCAGTCGTGATAGCCGTCGATGCTCTGGTCAGGGACAAGACAGCCGCCCTGGACATCGACTCCATTGAGTTGTACGAGTGGGCTTTCCAGGACGCCGGGTTTCCATTCGACTTTTCTCAGACCATCGGGACGCTTCGTGCAAGGTGGGCCAAGGCGAACCCCACCAGCCCGGCGGTTGTCGAATGTCTCGAGGCTTGTGTCGTAGCGTGGGACCTCGTCAATGCTCAGCAGGTATGATGGCTGTGTCTCGGCCACAGGGTCTCTGGCTGCCTTGACTGACGAGCCCAGATCGCTGCAACACTGGACAGGGTACAACTGGCAAGCAATAACGGCAAGAGCTTGTTCTGGAGCATCACACTCACACATCTCCTTGCGGTAAGTCCCCTTCACGGCCAGCGCTCATCGCAGTTGTGCTGACAGGAATAGACAAGCCCCCAATGCCCTGAGAATATGTCAGCTGTGTTTAGCAAACTTGCTCGGCTGCAACTCGAAAAGGCTGCCAGTGCCACAACAGCGGTACGGCATGTCCCACGTTGTCTTGGTGCTGGCTTTACTGACATTCTACGCAGGCACCCGCCGGCAAGACACCCTCTCGCGGCTTACGCGAAGAGGAAGAAATCAATCTTTACTACCGGATCATCGGCAAAGATGCCTATCTAAAATCTGCCAACGACAAAACAAGTGCCATTAGTGTCTTCAAGCAATTCGACCAGGGCCGCAAGTACCTCGTCATCGAGAGCCTCAGATCCTTCGAGGTAGCTGGTGACTGGGACAACGTCTACAGCCTGTGCGAATACGCTCTGAGCAGGCAAGATGAGGACGGCTCCCCTTCTTTCCTGGCATTCGACATGCTGATATGGAAGTTGTTCATCAAGGCAGCGTCCATGAGGTCAGATGTCGAAAGGTGAGTGGATCTCATTTTGATTTTCCATAGCAGGCGTTTCCAGATGACTGACAGGCGGTGGAGTGCCTTCAATGACGCCGCGGCGATACTGGACAAGTTCGTCTCGACTACCGGCAAAGTGGCACCGATGTATAAGAAAAACATCGGCCTTGTCACTCTCGAACTTGCCTTCCAGGGTCCCACCAGCCTACTCTCGGGCGTCACCAGTCCCGAAAAAGCGTCTCCTCGTGTCGTCACACTATACGTGATCATAGAGCAGACTCTCTTCCAGCGAGCCGCCTTCGATGATGTCAAGGAGTATGTTGGTCAGCTGTCATTCGATGAAGCTAAATACTTCATCGATAACTTCTCGAGGACACTGCTTAGAAGCGTGAGTCCCCCACTCGTGCCCGTTATGTATTAGCCAAATCTGACGATCGTACAGACCTCGGACGAGCAGAGGAGAATTCTGGTTAGCGTACTTGAGGCCAAGTTCCGGTACCTCCTCACAACGTGCCCTCTGACACTAGAGCACGTTGTCGTGGTCGGCGAGGCGGAGCAGCCACGACTCAAGTGCAAATTCTGCTGTGCATTGACGGACGGAAACTGCAGAACGTGTCTCGAGAATGTAGCGTCTACGGCACTGTCAGCATACGAGGTCCTCGAGAAGGACCCGGACCATTTGAAGGGACTCGACAAAGACCCGCGAATCGATCTCGCTCTGGTTGCAGCATCGGCACTGCTCAAACTCAGCGGCCTCTCCCCATCACCAGCTCAGACGTCGTCCAAACTTCCACGCTTGAGTAACGTCGACGTGTCAAGACTGCTGCAGGCCGTCGTCATACTTGCAGCACAGCTCGCAAAAACACCCAACGAAGTTCCTCTGCGCCTACTACTCGTCCAGCTTTACCTCCTCCTCGGCTGCGGCTCTCTTGCATACCAGACATGGCTGCCAATGGATGTCAAGCGGACTATCCAGGATGCGCTTAGTCCGCTATTCTTCGATCGGATCTCCAGCATATCACCCGGTGTGTTCCAACAGAGCCGACATCCACCCACTGAACCGTTGACCTCGTACTACTCCGGATGTCTACGCGATGAATCTCCGGTTAAGATCTGGGATGCCTTTAAGGCAGGCAGCTATACGTCTATCCTTGACATGGCGGAGTATTCGGACAGATTACGGAGAAGTTGCACCCTTGTGATGACGGTCGTCGAGGAGAGGAGGGCCACCCGCGCATTCGGTGGACGACTCGACGGGGGATTTGAGCAGTCGCATCTGCTCGGTGAGTCAACCCAACCGCAATACACCTAAAAACTGCTGACCTGCGACAGCTCACATCACTGACGACACGACATTTGTGAACGCCATCGACCATGGCTCGTTTCCTAACCTTGAGAGCCCACACAGCGCTCCGCTCTACGAAATCGTGAAGATCGGACCGGAGCTTTCTTCCGAGCGCTGCCGCCTCGCCCTGTTAGCAGAGCAATTCATTGACGCCGTCACCTACAAACCGCCTAAAGATTACAAACCCAGCAAGGCAAACGAGGTAGCGCTCGGAGACCGCGCTTACCTGGCGGAAACATTTACCCGCCTACATGAATCCCTCACTACTGTCCTCCTCAACTCCTCCGACTTTGCCGCCAATCTCACCGGCGCAGAACACGGCTTCTACACAACCATCAGCTTCCTCTCCGCACTGCTGCGGACGGCACTTGAGACGCCCAAGTCAGGGCCCTCACCGGCGAGTTTATCCACCACCATCACGGGGATCAAGTCTATCCTCGCGTCGCTCCGGATGGATTTCACCTCCGTACCACCGCAGCTGGCCAGACTGGAAACGCCTGGCGTGCTCCAGTCTTTGACGAACCCCCACACGCTCTCCCTCCTCCGGGAGACCGCCCTCGCCACCAAACAAGCAGCTGCCCTGGTCCTAGCCCTAAACGCAGCCGAGCAAGCCCGCGACCGCTCCGGCAAGTCAAACATCCACAAGGACGCCGTGGCGGAGGCGAAGGCCCTGGACGAGTTCGCAACCAAGACGCTTTCCGAGGTGAGGGACCGGGTTAAGGAGCTGAAGGGCGTGTTGGGGCAGGGAGGCTGGCTGGATCGCGTCGAAGGGTGGATGGTCCCGGAGGAGGGCGACAAGCTAGGAGAGCTGGTCAGGGATGTGGTGGGTGCGGCCGAGGTGGAGGAGTGGGCCGGCAAGGTCGTGGAAAGCTGGAGGGAGGGGGTGAAGGGGTTCGGGATGGTGAAATGGGAATAGATATCACGCCCGTGAGCTGAATAAGAGCAACTGGTGGCATCCCCAAAATTGCTCTGCTTGGCCACGTTCGAAAGAGGACTGTGAGATGTGGGATCTTACTGTCGATATGAAATGGGTATATCCGTAACTTAGAATGTGGTCCTGGAAATCAGCTGCTTGCCTTGCCACATCCGCCCATGCCGATACAATCTGACCGCCTAGCCTGTCCGGAACAACTTGATAATGGAAAAAAAAGGAAGCAAACTCCTTGCGATGCAGCCCAGTCCCTTCCAGCCCATGCCGACCCATGAAATTTTCCGTCTCTGCAATTCTCTATCTGCCTGTCCCAATGCCGGAATCATCCCATACGGCCAGAGTTGCCTCGCTGCGGTCCGGACCTGGCAGGATCCATAGCATGTACCGGTACACGCCCGCAGAGGCCCGGCATCTCGACGACAAGCCTCGCTTCCCTTCGTAAGCGCGGCTTGCGCAAGATTCAGGCCCTTGCCCTCGCCGTCCGAACCTGGGCGGGCCCCGGGAACCCCCGCCACCAACCTCACCTCCAACTCTGGCTCCCCCTCCTCTTCGCTTTCTTCAACATCAGCTCCCGCGCCTCCTCCCTCAGCGTGACCCAGACCCACAGCCAGCTCATGGTCTCGACGAAGATGAAGACGAAGAAGACGCGGTTCTTGAGCCCGTCGCCGCCCCAGCCGGAGGGCTGGTAGTTCGGGTTGTGGGCGTGTGCGATCGGGTGGGACATCCAGCCCCGGGAGGTGTCGGCGCGGTAGATGGGGCTCGACGAGCTGAAGAGGAAGGTGTACAGGAGGAGGGAGAAGGTGATGAGGAAGCGGATGGGTGCTGCGGCGGAAGGGAACTTGTCAGCTCATTCTCGCCGTGAGAAAGAAAAAGAAGAGGAGGGGCAGAGTATGGATGACAGTGTTGGGGTTGGACTGCGCACCTTGTGTCCCCCAGTGGTAGACCAGACAGATCTCCTCCGGCATGCTGAGAGTGACGAGATCTGTGAATCCCCAGATTGCGAGGATGACGGCCAGGAAGGCGAGGGCGGGGGATCGCGACTCGAAGGCGCGCTCGTACGGCTGGGGGGTGTAGTACTGCCCGTCAGCTCAAAGACCTGCCCCTTTCCACCCCGGGGAATGTCATGCGCGTGGGCGTCGAGGAAGGGGGAAGGGCAGGGGAGCGTACCATGCCAGTGGCCTCGCCAAGGATGAACACCAGAGCCTGGTCGGCGACCGTGCCCGGGTTGGTCAGGAGGAAGAAGCCGAGGGTGACGTGGAAGAGCGAGAGGGAGGTCAGGATCGTCTTGGCGGATATGAGCGCCATGGCGGGTGGGCGGCCGTCACGGCGAAGGCGCAGGCGCAGAGCGGCACGGTGGGAGGACGGAGGAGGGGGAAGCCCCGCCTTGTTTGCAGAGCTCGGAAGGTCACAGCAACTGCGCGGGCATCTCCAGACGGAGTCGGGCGGCGGAAGCGGTTGGCACAGAGGCGGGGTGTGAGCACTTTGCGCAGTGTGACGATTCCGGTCGGCGGCTCGAGGGAGGCAGTACGGCAGTAGAGCAAGTTGTCGCGAACTGTACCTGGTCTGGTCCGCCAGGGCCTGCAAATCGAGCAGTAGCAAGGGATAGGAAAGAAGGCGGTGAGGCTGTGGAAACGCGGCGCAGGGTACGACAGGGCAAGGCAGGGCAGGGCGTGATAGCTCTGAGTTGGACGGGCTGTGTCAAGGTGACGAGCTGGAGGCCTAGCGAGACCCAGACCTTGACGTTGGGTGAGACGTCTTGAGGTGCTCTCAGCATTCACATGCCTCAATGTGTCACGTGCCAGCGTACCAAGTACCAGGACTAGGCAGCAGGGGGGGGCCCTTGTGCTAGTGGCTGCAGGGAGAAACTTCGGATGGGACTTCGATATTGTCTCGTAGCATTGAGGCAATCCACCTCTCACTTTGTGCTGTCTCGAAAAGGATCAACTGTCTCCTAGCTTTGATAAACTTGTTTATTTTTTGTTTCCCCAAAAGACAAAACTTTATGACACACGGCTTCTTTTTCTCGAAAGAAAAAAAAGATATTTTGGGTAGATCAAGATTTGCTTTACATACGTTCTTTATGCGGGATTCCAGGTTTTCTACCGCTACGTTAATTTGTGTTTAATAGCTAGTTCTCTTAACTATACAATGTGTATTTCAGAATGTAGAATAGTAGTTAACGTACATAATATACGTAATTCAGCAATAAGTAAATCAGTTGATAAGATACTTGTTATGAACCAGTGAGCGGTTCAGGTCACAAGAACAGGCCGGATCAGCGGATCCAGGACCAACGTGGCACGGATCCAACATCCGACACAAGGAACCCGCTTACATAAGGAAAATCGGCGTTTAAGATTACGTAAGCAAGGGTTAGGGTCAAATCGGTTGAATCAGTAACGATTCAATATAGGCAAGTCTGAATCGGTTGAATCAGTAGCGATTCAAGCGATTCAGAACTGAAGAGCTGGATATATAAGAATGAACATCTCTTACTATCAGATAGATTTCATAGTTGCTCTTCAGTCGTCAATCTAAGTATTTCTCCAAGTACCAGAGAAGTATCCAACACGGATAGTGAACACTTAGCGAACATTGAACACTTCAGAACTGTATTTCCGTATACAAGCGGATTGTATTGCATACCACCCTTGCCTAGCATAAACCCTTTGACATACCGGGTACTTGTGCTACTCGGGTATTCATTACATTTTGACGACTCTTGCTCAAGGACTGGTTCAGTATCATCTACCTTCAGCAATACGGAAATACGATGGCTCCTCCCATTCCAATACCGTCCTCCTCTCAGCAGGTCACCCCCCAGACTCTGCAAGCCCAGATCGCGGCTTTGCAGCAACGCATTCAGGAACTCGAGGACCAAGAAGAAGCTCTTCAAGTTACTATTGCCGACAAGCCATACAAGCTCGATAAACCCAATACCTATAATAGAGATCAGAAAACCTTCCAAGGATTCATTACTCAGTGCAAGGCCTACTTCGCCCATTACGGCTCCCAGTTCGATACTGAAGAGAAAAAGGTTGTCTTTGCAGGAGCTCGTCTTTAGCACGAGGCCCTAGCCTGGTACGAGCCATTCCTTCGTAATTACCTGGATAATTAAGGCAACCTAGCAGCACGTAAGACAGAGATTATTAAGATGTTTTCCTATTTTGATAGATTTGAGCAGATAATCAAAGGGACTTTCGGCAACCCGGACGAAGTCAGATCGGCAGAACGAGAACTCATAAGGCTACGATAAACCAAGTTAGCAGCGACCTATACGGCCGAATTCAAACGTATCGCATCTAAGCTACCCTGGGACCCAGCTTGGATGATAATTCAATATTACGCCGGACTCAAGAACGAAATCAAGGACGAGCTCTACAAGATCGACAGACCTCAGGAATTTTCAGAATATACCGAAATTGCGGTTAAGATCGACAATCGACAGTACGAGAGACGAATAGAGAAATAAAGGATACAGATACACTTTCGTCCTAAGTTCCAGGCCAATACAGGACGGCCCAGATAGAACGGCCAGTACCAAGGACACTACAGAAGCACAGCCCAGAACGGCACGACACACGCTGGACCAATAGAACTAGACATGACGCAAAAGAGCCCCGGCAAAGGAAAACCCCGTTTCAACTGCTATAACTGCGGAAAAGCAGGACATATAGCGAGGGAATGCCGGCAGCTTAAGAAAAGCGGCTGGAAACCCATACCGGAACGAGCATTGAACGCGACGTGGCGAAAGGAAGAACCAACCCCGAGGAACACCCTCCCGGAGATACCAGATCCAGAAAGGGAGCACCAAAAGCTCAGTTGGACTGCTTGCTATGACGACTACTGCCCGGTATACCTCTCAGATAAGGAAGGAAGCAGTTGGTTTCCACGCGTACTAAAATGAAAAAAACAACTAGCAGTAAGAAGCATCGATACGGACGCCATGTCCAACTGCTCTACTGATTTACTAAGGAAGATCGCCAGCAGGCACGATCACCTGCCAGATAATAATTCAGAATTGCTCAAAATTATTGAACAAGAAGAGCATAAGGAGGATAGAGAAAAATACCCTCAACTTCATTGGGTAAAATATATGGCAGAAGAATTATCGGAAGAAACCTACAAATCGGCGACCTTGGAAAAAGAAAACCTCCAAGACCGATAGCCTTACGAACCATTAGAACCTATCACTCTTAATACAGAGGATGAAAAAGACGCCCAGAAAATATTAGCGAACGCAATATTCGACCTCCCAAATACGGAATACGCCATTTACGGACTTACATTAGATAAGGTCTACAAAGGAATGCGATTCCAGGACGACGCTTACCAGAGGCATAAAGACGAAAGAATCAGCACCCGATCATTCCAGCATTACCAGATCGCATGGATCTCATGCGTATATAATAATTGCAGGGAATATTTCGCGGCTAAAGTGGCTAACGATTGGTTTCCACAAAGGGACCAGTACTTAGTCGTTGAAGCTTACGAAGAGCGAGATTTCCGCTGCAGAGTTAGGCTTGACCGAGACGGATATTTTGGCCTTATCGGACTACCTGATAACTTCCCTCGAGACTGCCTCGATAAAAAGGTCGAATAGCAAGAATGCCCCAAAAAAGAATGCGAAGTCTATACTGGCAAGAAGCTATATGCCTGGCATTAACAGAAGAATTTCGAAGAATGCAGCAGACAAAAGCGTATATACGGCATGAGATAAGCCAGAAAGTTAGCAAAGGAAGCAACTCAAAGCCCTGAACAGATTCCAGAAGCCCTAAAAGACAAAGAATGCCTGTAACGGGACAGCAGACGTTCGGACCTACAAGGTCCCTAAGCTTAGCGGCAATAGCAAGCTGGAAGCATATCAAAATACCAGTACAGATTAACGGACAGATATATAGCGCATTATTAGATAGTGGCGCATAAGGGAACTTTATCTTACCAAGAATTATCAATTAAGCATATATTATATGGAAATAAAAAAGGAATTCGTATATATTATATACTGTAAAAGGGAAACTGGTTAATTATAACCAAAGCATAATCGATACGGAAACTAATTATCTTCCCGTTTCGATCTAAGGACGAGCGCTGAACCTGACCTTCGATATTACGGATATGGCAAAATATAATATAATTATAGGATTACTTTGGCTTAAAGAGCATAACCCTCGAATCGATTGGATTACTGGCCAGATCTACTGGGATAACGCCGTACTCCAGAAGATAGTTGCAATCAAAGGCGCAGGGCGAGGTTCAGTTACTGAGAAGAGTCTAGCAAAAGACCTTCAAACGAATACTTATATTACTTCCAAATTAGCAGGGACTGATAGCTTATAGGGAAAGACTATACGATAGTTGGACTCTACAGAACAGAGCAACAGTAAGTTAATGCAATAAGTAGACAGACGCCAAAGCAATCGCAAGGCTCGATACAAACCAAAACCTCGAAGACAGATACCACAGGAAGAGAATCGATACTTCTCCCCGGATTACAGACGATACCCGGAAGCACCGATACGTGGATTATAAGTCTATAAAGAAATCCCTAATGAAGACAAAATGGCAAAACGATACCTTCTGTTCTTACAGATAGCGGACGAGGAAGAAGGACTATAACCAGAATTCAAGAACGTACTAAGAGAATACTAAAAATTTAAGGAAATCTTCCAGAACAAAAGAGATGCAGGATTCCTAGCATATAAACCCTACGATTATGAAATCCCATTCAAGCCAGGAATACGACCAGAAGCACAGAAAATCTACGCACTAGACGAAGCACGACTTGAAATACTCAAAGAATATATTAATAAACAATTGAAGAAAGGATTTATACGAAAATCCCATTTACTCGCAAGATACCCGATCCTATTCGTACCAAAGAAGAATAGCAAATTACGACTCTATATGGATTATAGATAACTTAACGATATTATTATCAAGAATCGGTATCCCCTATTATTACTAAAAGAATTATGCGATAGACTTCGCGGCGCAAATTGGTTTACTACGATCGACTTATAAGAAGGATATGCATATATCCGCATTAAGGAAGGATACGAATAGAAGATAGCGTTCAGGATACGCTATAAGCATTTCGAATACCTCATTATGCCTTTTAGACTTACTAATATTCCAATATCTTTCCAAGAATATATGCATTATGTCTTACGGGAATACTTAAATTATTTCGTTATTATTTACTTTAACGATATCCTAATCTATTCTAAAGACTTTGAGATATATAAATAGCATATCAAATAAGTGCTATAAATTCTTAAAGATAATAAGCTCTTTATTAATAGAAAAAAGAATTACTTTTACAAACAGAAAGTCGACTACCTAGGATATACCATTGAACCAGGCATTATCGGAATACAGAAGGATAAGGTCGAAGCCATACAAAATTGGCCACAACCTCAGAACGTTACAGATATCAGATCGTTCTTAAAATATCTTAACTTCTACTAATAATTTATTAAGGGATACGCAAACGTTACCAGACTATTAACAGAACTAACCAAGAAGGACAGCACATTCGAATGGACAGACAAATAACAAAAAGCATTCGACAGCCTCAAGGAGAAGGTTATACAAAAACCGATACTGCAAAAAGCAGACCCGATAAAACCATTTGAGATCAATATAGACGCATTAGCGTATGCTATCGGCGGCAAACTTATCTAACGAGATGACCAGGGAAGGCCATATCTCATTGCAAACTTCAGCAAGAAGCTTAATAGACCAGAGCTTAAATACGCGATGCCTGATTAAGAGCTTATAGCAATAGTATATATATTTCAGGAATGGGAATACTATCTAATCGGCGCCAAGTACCCAGTTCAAGTCTTTACTAACTATAAGAACTTGGCTATATTTACGACCATAAAGGTACTTAACAAACAACAAATCAGATAGGCAGAATACCTATCGCAGTTTGATATCAAGATCATATATATCCCAGGGAAGGAAAATACTAGAGCAGACGCTCTTAGCAGACGATCAGACTATAAGCCAGAGAAAGAAGTTAATAAATGGACCCTTTTCGATTTCGATAAAGACGGAAACTTCGTATAACGACAAGAAATTAATATATCGTTCAAGATTAATAATCAGGAAAAACAACCTGAAAATATAATAATAAAGGAACAAGACGAATATATCAGATGGATATATAAAGCACCAGCTTATAAATATCAAGGGATTACAGCAACTATAGATAGGATCCAAAGATATTAAAACCCACTAGGACTTAGATCAAGAATACGCAATATTATCAATAATTGCGATAATTGCAAGAAGAATAAGACAGAACGATACAAGCCTTACGGATTATTACAACCTTTACCGGTACCCAGTACAGTTTGGGCATCCATTAGCTTAGATTTCGTTACCAAGCTACCAATCTTACGAGAACCCTTAACTAAGGTTGCATTCGATAGCATCCTAGTAGTGATTTATAAACTAAGCAAGTATAGCTATTTCCTACCATATAAAGAGGCTAGCACCGCACAAGAACTGTTATATACGTTCTTAAGAAATATTGTAAGCAATTACGGAATGCCGCAAGAAATCATTTCCGATAGAGACAGAAAGTTCATATCAAGGTTTTGGACCTCGCTTATAAAATAACTCGGAACAAAGTACAGATTGTCTATAGCATTTCACCCCGAGACGGACGGACAAACGGAAAAGACTAACCAGATCGTAAAATAATACTTTAAACACTATATTAATTACGATCAGGACGATTGGATTAAATTCCTACTACTTGCATAGTTCGCTTATAATAGCGTAACGATATCGATAACGAAAATATTACTATTTAAGGCATTATACGGACGCGAATTAATAGCATATTACGAAACATTTCCAGGAGCAATTGCAAAAGCAGCCGAATAACGAGTCAAGAAGATCAAAGATATTTAAGCAAAACTCCAGAAGACATTCCAAGAACGTACGGAAAATATAACAAAATACGCCAATCAGAAAAGGATTGAAGGACTAATCCTACAAGAAGGAAATAAGGTTTACTTGAAACGGAAAAATATCAAAACCAGGAGACTAAGCGACAAATTGGACTACAGAAAGATAGGACCTTTCAAAATTTCAAAGAAACTCTCAGATATCAGCTATAAGCTTGACCTACTACCAGGAATAAGGATACACCCAGTCTTCCACAAATCACTCCTCGAACCAGTATCGGCGGATACGCCGCTAGATTACGATATCGAACTCGATCTAGACAAATAATAATAAGAGGTAAAAGCAATCCTCAATTCAAGATTACAAGGACGCAAACGACAGTACCTTATCAAATGGAAAGATTACAGATATAAGGAAAATATATAAGAAAAACCAGATAATATTAATCCAAAACTTATCAAAAACTATTGGGAAAAGATCGAATAACTCATTATAATACCAGAAGAAATCGATTTTATAGACTATGCACGCTTTACCTTTCAGGAAAAACAGGCATACGACAATACCAAAGAACTCAGGAACCTCAGATACCAATAGAGAAACCGGGAAACTATTTTTCGAACAGATAATCCTTAAGAACTACCAGACCCGGCAGCCCCAGAACCAGAAGCCTCAGGAATAACAAAATTAACAGAACCCCAGTCTACCCTCTCGAACTCATGCAACAAAGAATCTGGGAAAACCTCGGGCAAGGGACCCAGAGGCTCAGAAGTAGAAGCCTCGGCAGCTTCCATACGATCCAATTCCTCTACGCGCGTAATACCCTGACGAAGCGTACGTTTCATCTTCTCCGACCATATGCGTTTCTGCTTCCGAAAACGGAGCAACTCTTCCTCGCGGGCCTCGATCTCGTCCTCCAGCTTGCGGTATTAGCACGCGATGTTTTCCAGCTCCGCAGGGGTAGGACCCAAAACGTCATAACGGGAACGGCCCAGGCGAATGCATTCGAGATAGCGGGAAGAATCGCGAGTAGAGACTTGATAAGAATTCAGGCCTTGGCTCTTGCAGAACGAACAAGTCGGCATCTCGATAAAATTAGAAAGAATCTTGGAAACAAGAAGATTACGCTCAACCGAGCTCTTTGCAAGCAAATTAGTAGACCTGCGTTTCGAAACCCTATTCATAACAAATTAGGAAGGCGCGACCCGGAATAAGAATATTAGGCAGGATTACTTACGGAAAATCTTTAGGGACAAAGATTGCAAGGAAGGAAATAATATTATAAACCAGTAAACGGTTCAGGTTATAAAAATAGGCCGGATTAGCGGATCCAGGACTAATGTAGCATAGATCCAATATCCGATATAAGGAACCCGCTTATATAAGGAAAATCGGCATTTAAGATTATATAAGCAAGGGTTAGGGTTAAATCGGTTGAATTAGTAACGATTCAATATAGGCAAGTCTGAATCGGTTGAATTAGTAGCAATTCAAGCGATTCAGAATTGAAGAGCTGGATATATAAGAATGAATATCTCTTATTGTCAGATAGATTTCATAATTGCTTTTCAGTCGTCAATCTAAGTATTTTTCCAAATACTAGAGAAGTATCCAATACGGATAGTAAACACTCAGCGAACATTGAACATTTCAGAACTGTATTTCCGTATACAAGCGGATTATATTGCATACCACCCTTGCTTAGCATAAACCCTTTGATATACCGGGTACTTGTGCTACTCGGGTATTCATTACAATACTATTGTTCCAGTATTGCAAGGCGTGGTCTATAATTTATGTAACGATTCGTCGTTATGGGAAACGGGCAAGGTAATTAAGAAGACAAGTATTACTCGGGTTTTGCCCATCCTTACACATTTATAGGAAATTCTAACCACAGTGAATACTGCATAAGAAAATATATATTTATTAAGTCGTGAGCCGCGACAAGACCTTTTATATCAATCCGTAAGCCTTAACGAGCACTTTTGGGCTCTGATCAGGAAATTATCAAGCCAAGGCTGCCATCTTCTATTACAAGTGCCTGTCGTGCGTAGATGTAAAAAGTTTCGTGCTATTATTATATTCTAAGTGCCTGTTGCCTTCAACGCCTTATCGTTGCGATCGTTGGAGGTCCTAGTCGTCGACGTGCAAGACGGGGGAACGGTCATCCCTCAAAGCCTCTTTCTCCTTGCCTTACCAGACCACCCTTTTTTTTTCCCCCTTAGTGAAGGACTACGCATCTGCTTCAATGCGGCAGAGTCTTAAGCTTTTTCATCGAAGCACTTTATGAAAGCCAAACACTTCGTCTTCGTTAACATTTACGTTTCTATTCTAATTTAAAACAAGATCGAACGTTACTAATCTGCACCAGTACCGAAACAGCGGCGTGAGCGGCGCATGCAGTTGGTGCATTTGACATTTTTGGGTAGAACATGAAGACTTGTGAGTCCTCTATGTAAATCTTTTCTGTAATTCATAAAAGTTACAGTGCTAGTGTAATGAGCACCCAAGTAGCACAAGTACCTGGTATATCAAAGGTTTATGCTGGGCAAGGGTGATATGCAGTACAATCTACCTATATACGGAAATACGGTACTAATGAGGTTGGGAATATTTCTGAGTATTTACTATCCGTATTGGATACTAGTTATAAGGAACTGATACTTAGATTGATAACTGAAAAGCAATTATGAAATCTATCCTGATAATAGAAAATATCTAATCTTATATATCTAGCTTTTCAGTACTGGATTAATATTGGTTATTAGTAATTATAAATCCATTTATAATTATTTATAATTTATTTTTAATTTTAATTTTTGATTATATAATTTCAAATGCTTATTATATTTATATAAAGGTTGCTTTAATTTCGGATATTAGATTCGAGCTATATTAATTCTGAATTTATTAATTTGGCTTATTCTTATAATCTGAATTGCTTATTAATTTATAATATTATTTCTTTTTTTGTAATTTTTATTTTTAAAGATTTTCTGTAAATAGTTTTGCTTAATATTCTTATTTCGGATTATATTTTTCTAATTTATTATAAATAGGGTTTTAAAAGGGTATTTATTAAAAGATCTTTTTCGTTTATCCAAAATTCGTTTTGCTATTTTGGAATATTTTTCTTTTCTTAAATATTATAATTACAAAATTATACTATATTTTTTTTACTTAGAAAAAAGGATTATATATCGAATAATTAATAAAATATAATATTATATTTAATATATTAAAGCTAATTATTCGTATAATGCTTTTCGAATTTCCGTATTTTTTTATAAGTTGTTTTTTCTGGCTATATAATTTTTTTATTAATTTTAAATAATATTTTATATTATTAATAAGTTAATTCGATTAGATAGTTATAAAGCCGAAAAAGAAGCTTATTTATAAGCTTAGCAGGAAGAATTAGCATTCTTAATTTCTTGCTAGCAAGCTTAAATTGCCGAATCGTTAGCGCATTTATCTTATTTGAAAAAATAAAAGCGTTTTCTTTATAAGAAAAGGGTTTATTTAATAAATAAAGGTTTTGCTAAAGAGAAGTATAAGCAGGCTGCTAAAGCTATTCGGAAAATAGCAGCTGCTTTTAAGCTTTTTAATTGGAATTCTGTAAATATAAATAATGCAATCGTAAATTAATTTAATTTTATAGATTTTATTATATTTGAAATTATTGAATTTAGTAGTTTTTCTAGGAGTAGTTCTTAAGGGTAAAAAATAGTTTCTTTATTCTTCTATTAATATTTAAAATTTTTAAGCTTTTTAATATCTTTATAAGCCTATTTTTCTTATAGAGTAAAGCGTATATAATTTACGAAATCGATTTCTTTTAATATTATATTAAGCTATTTGACTTTCTTTTAATAATTCTTAATAAGTTCCGGATTAATATTATCTGGTTTTTCTTATATATTTTTTTTATATTCGTAATTTTCCTATTTAATAAAATATTATTATCCTTATTTTTATAATCTTAAATCAAATATTATTTCGATTTCCTATTATTATTTATTTAAGTTAAATTCGATATTGTAATTTAATAATATATTTATTAATATTAATTCGAAAAGTAATTTGTAAAAGATTAAATATATCCTTATTTCTAGTAGTAAGTTAAGCTTATAGCTAATATCTGAAAGTTTTTTCGAAATTTTAAATAGCTTTAATTTCTTATAATCCAACTTGTTATTAGGTTTTTTAGTTTTAATATTTTTGCATTTCAAATAGATTTTATTTCCTTCCTATAGAATTGGTCTTTCAATTCTTTTCTGGTTAGCATATTTCGTTATATTTTCTGTAAGTTTTTGGAATATCTTCTGGAATTTTGCTTGGATATCCTTAATTTTCTTAATTCGTTATTCTGCTATTTTTATAATTGCTTTTAAAAATATTTCGTAATATACTATCGGCTTATATCCGTATAATACTTTAAATAATAATACTTTCGTTATTAATATTATTGTATTATTATAAGCGAATTATGCAAATAATAGGAATTTAATTTAATTATTCTAGTTATAATTGATATAATATTTAAAATATTATTTTACGATTTGATTAATCTTTTCTATTTATTTATCTGTTTTTAAATAAAATGCTATAAATAGTTTATATTTCGTTCCGAGTTATTTTATAAGTAAAATCCAAAATTTTAATATAAACTTTCTATCTCTATTGGAAATAATTTCTTGCAGTATTTTATAATTGCTTATAATATTTCTTAAGAACGTATATAATAGTTCCTATACAATATTAGCCTCTTTATATAATAGGAAATAGCTGTATTTGCTTAATTTGCAAACTATTATTAAAATGCTATTAAATGCAATTTTAATTAAAGGTTCTTGTAAAATTAATAGCTTAATAACGAAATTTAAGCTAATAAATGCTTAAACCGTATTTAATACTAATAAAGGTTATAATAATCCGTAAGGCTTATATCGTTTTATTTTATTCTTTTTATAGCTATTGCAGTTATTAATAATATTGCGTATTTTTAATTTAAATCTTAATAGATTCTAATATCTTTGGATCCTATTAATAATTGCTACGATTCCTTAATATTTATAAGCCGGTACTTTATATACTTATTTGATATATTTATCTTATTCCCTTATAATTATATCTTTAAGTTATTTCTCTTAATTATTAATTCTGAATAATATATTAATTTCTTATTGCTATACGAAATTTCCGTCTTTATCGATATCAAAAAGGGTTTATTTTTCGATTTCTTTTTCTGGTTTATAATCTGATCGTTTGCTAAAAGCATTTGCTTTAATATTTTCCTTTTCTGGAATATAAACGATCTTAATATCGAATTATAATAAGTATTTTGCCTATCTAATTTATTTCTTATTAAATACTTTTATTATTATAAAAATAGCCAGGTTTTTATAGTCAGTAAAGACTTAAATTGAATATTTGGCGCTAATTAAGTAATATTCCTATTTCTGAAATATATATATTATTGCTATAAGTTCTTGATTTAGTATTGCGTATTTAAATTCTAGTCTATTAAGCTTTTTGCTAAAATTTGCAATAAAATATAGTTTCCTTTAATTATTTCGCTAAATAAGTTCGCTACCGATAGCGTATACTAATGCATTTATATTAATTTCAAATAGTTTTATCGGATTTGCTTCTTGCAATATTAATTCTTATATAATTTATTCTTTAAATATATTAAATGCTTTTTGCTATTTGTTTATTTATTCGAATATATTATTCTTTTTGGTTAGTTTTATTAATAATTTAGCAATATCCGTATATCTTTTAACGAATTATTAATAGAAATTGAAATATTTAAGAAATAATTTAATATCCGTAATATTTTAGGGTTATAGCTAATTTCGTATAGCTTTAACCTTATCTTTTTGCATTCTAATAATGCTTGGCTTAATAGTATATTTTAAGTAATCGATTTTTTATTAATAAAAATAACTCTTTTCTCTATTAATAAAGAGCTTATTATTTTTGAGAATTTATAGCATTTGTTTGATATGCTGCTTATATATTTCAAAATCTTTTAAATAAATTAGAATATTATTAAAATAAATAATAATAAAATAATTTAAGTATTCCTATAAAATATAATATATATATTCTTAGAAGAATGCTAGAATATTAATAAGCTCAAATAGCATAATAAGGTATTCGAAATGCTTATAGCGTATTTTAAATGCTATTTTCCATTTATATCTTTCCTTAATACGGATATACGCGTATTTTTCTTATAAGTCGAGCATTGTAAACTAATTTGCGCTGCGAAATCTATTATATAGTTCCTTTAGTAATAATAAAGGGTATTAATTCTTAATAGTAATATTATTGAGTTATTTATAATTTATATAGAATTATAATTTTCTATTTTTCTTTAATACAAATAGGATTGGGTATTTTGCTAGCGAATAAGATTTTCGTATAAATCCTTTCTTTAATTATTTATCGATATATTCTTTAAGTGCTTCAAGTTGTACTTTATCTAGCGCGTAGATTTTTTGTACTTCTGGCCGGGTTCCTGGTTTGAATGGGATTTTATAATTGTAAGGTTTGTATATTAAGAGTCCTATATCCCTTTTATTCTAGAAGATTTCCTTAAATTCCTGGTATTCCTTTAATATATTCTTGAATTCCGGTTTCGGCCCTTCTTCTATATCCGCTATCTGTAAGAATAGAAGGTATCGTTTTGCTATTTTATCTTTATTATTAATTTCTTTATAATTTTATAATTTATATATTGGAGCTTCTAAGTATTATCTATAGTTCGGGAAGAAATATCGATTTTTTTCTTATAATATCTGTTTTTAAGGTTTTAATTTGTATTGAATCTTGCAATTGTTCTAGCATTCGTTTACTTATTATATTAATTTACCATTATTTTATCTTATAGAGTCCAATTATCGTATAGCCCTTCTTTATAAGCTATTAGTTTTTGCTAATTTGAAAGTAATATAAGTATTTGTTTAAAGGTTTTTTGCTAAATTTTCCTTAATAACTGAATCTCGCTTTGCGCCCTTAATTGCAACTATTTTCTAAAGTATAGCATTATCCTAATAGATCTGGCTAATAGTTTAATCGATTCGAAAATTATGCTTTTTAAGCCAAAATAATTCTATAATTATATCGTATTTTGTTATATTTATAATATCGAAAGTTAAGTTTAACGCTTATTTTTAAATCGAAACGGGTAGATAATCAGTTTCCATATTAATTATACTTTGGTTATAATTAATCGGTTTTCCTTCTATAATATATAGTATATACGAATCCCTTTTCTATTTCTATATAATATATATTTAATTAATAATCTTTAATAAAATGAAATTTCCTTATATATTACTATTTAATAATATGCTATATATTTGTTTATTAATCTATATTAATATTTTAATATATTTCTAGCTTGCTATTATTATTAGGCTTAAGGATCTTATAAATCCGAACGTTTGCTATTTCATTATAAGCATTTTTTGTCTTTTAGGGTTTCTAAAATCGGTTTAAAGTTTCAGGTTGCTTATTATATTAATTTTTTGGCTTGCTTTATGCTATATATACGCTTTTATCGCTATTTGCTGCGGTATTCAAAATTCGCTTGTTTATATTACGTATAAAGCTTCTGGCTTGCGTATATTTCGCAATCCTTAATTTAGCATTGCTATTATTTAGTCTTCTTATTTAAGCATTCTTAAGGAAAAGTTTCAGGTAGTTTTATATATGCGAAATATTAGGATTTGTTTAATATTATTCGATATCGTAATTTGGCTTTTTCGTATGCTTAAACGATACTTTATAGTTCTCTTATAAGAAACTATTCGTTAGATATTTTTTCCGAAAAATGTATTCGATAGTTCTTATAAATATAGGAAATTTATAATAACTTATAATATTTGAAAAATAAAGGACTAATTCTTTTATTTTCGTACTATTAATATTTATAATTTTATAGCTGCTAGTATTTTAATATTTCATTTAGCATTATCCTGTAAATGCAATATTCCGTTATTTTTAGGAATATATATTCTGTAAGTTATTCTATAATATCTTTTTTATTTTCTATATCGAGAATAATAAGTTCCAATAGTTTATAAGGTTGCTTGTTTTAGGATATGCATTTGCTTTTTGAAAAGTCTGATTTGTAATAATCTTATTTTGCAATATTTTCGAATAGTCGTTCCAATCTTATATTATTATTATTCCGCTATTATTTAAGATAATCGTAAATAATAAGCAGTTCTCTCTTTATAAGATAATTAATCTATTATTGCTAAAATTCATATCCTTTATTTTTATTTGTTAGATAAATATCGTAATTAACCCAGAATCCTATTTTGTTTATCCAAAGTGGGTATCTGGGATTATTTATATTTCGGATATATCGTTTTCTTAATTCGATTTCCTAGTTCTTGGATTCTCTTTCTTTTTCGAGATTCGCAATAATTCTTTCAAATTCTGAATCGTTATCTGACAGGTAATTGTATCTATTATAGATTTTCCTTAAGGAATCGGTAGAGCATTCCGAAATAATATTTTCCTTAATGCTTTTTACTATTAGCTATTTCTTTCCCTTAAGTATATATAAAAATTAGCTGCTTTTTTCCTTATCTGAAAGATATATTGAATAGTAATTATTATAATAAGCAGTTTAACTGAATTTCTTATATTCTTTTTTCGGGTCTGGTATTTATTTTGGAAAAACAGATTTCGTAATTAGTTTTTCCTTTTGCCATATTGCATTTAATATTCATTTTAAGATAGGTTTCTAATTCTGATAATTCTATTATAATTGCTAGCATTCTCTTGCTATATATCCTATTTTATTATAATTATAGCAATTAAATATACGAATTTATTTTTTGCTAAAGCTTTATTATATTATATTTAATTTTATAGGCTTAGTATATATTATGCCGCTTTATATTATGCTTTTATAATATTTTTAGCATTGCTTATAATATTAAAGGCATTCCGTATTAGCTTGGAATTTCGGAATATACTATTTTTTAATATATTATTAGCGCTATTTGTATAGTCGATTATCGATTTTAACCGCTATGCTAATATATTCGTTAAGATTATTCGGGCAATTTATTTTATAAAGTTTATCCTTTATATCGTCTTTTAATCCCTTATAATACTGGTTTATAAGTAAGCTATTTTCGTAATTTAAATAAGCTATAATCTGCCGAAATTTGGTAATATAGTCGGCTGCTAATCTTATTTGCTAGAGTTCTTTAAGTTTTCGGATAGCCGTATATTGCTTATCCGGATTGCTAAATATTTTAGCAAAAAGTTTCTCGAAATTAAAATACTTCTTGAAAACCTCTTTAGTTACTTCGTTCTGGTCCAAATAGTTATTATCTATATAATTGCGAAAAGTAGGTTCCTATTACTGAAAGGCTATTCTTTCAAAGCGATTACTAGCAAAGATAATCTTATTTACTTTACTAGTAAACTAGAAACAATAATATTAAAAATAAGCTTTATATTAAGTAAGAAAAGCTTAGAATTCGCTATATTTGCCGTTATAAAGGCCTAGTTTATCGAATTTATAGGCTTTGGCTTGTTAAAAGATATTAAAGCGGGTAATTTCCGCTCTAATTTCAACTAACTGGTTATAAAGGGTCTGGTTTTAAGCCAGAAATTCCTCGTTAATAAGGGGAAAAGAAGTAAAGGGAGCTTTTCTTTAAAAAAGTCCTACCTGGGACGAAATAAGTATTTATTAAAGAGCTATCGTATTTCCGTATTACTGAAAATAAATAATACTAAACCAGTCTTTAAATAAGAATTATTAAAATATAATAAATACCCAAATAGTACAAATACTTAATATATTAAAAGTTTATATTAAGCAAAAGTAATATATAATATAATCTACTTATATATAGAAATACAATACTAATAAGATTGGGAATGCTTCTGAATATTTACTATCCATATTGAATACCAATTATAAGGAACTAATACTTAAATTAATAATTGAAAAGCGACTATAAAATCTATCCTAATAATAAGAAATATCCAATTTTATATATCCAGCTTTTCAGTACTGGGTCAATATTAGTTACTAGTAATCATAAATCCATTTATAACCATTTATAACCTACCTCTAACCCTAACCCTTGATTATATAATCTCAAACGCCTGTCATGCTTACATAAGGGTTGCCCTGACCTCGGATGTTGGATCCGGGCCACGTTGGTCCTGGATCCACTGATCCGGCCTGTTCCTATAACCTGAACCGCCCGTTGGTTCATAACAGCTAGCGTTAAGGTAGGCACACGCAATCATTCCTAGATTATAGAGGCCAAAGAGCATTACTGAAAGACTTGAAGAAATAAGTGCATAATTAGACCGTTTCTTTGTAATTAGTAATTATGGTTCGGAATTTTGCAATCGTTTGAACACCTGGCTTCAATCATCAGGTCTTTGTACTTGAATCCATAGGTCTGACCGATCAAGGACTTGCTAATTTGTCAGATTGGATGTTTGTATGTATTTTGTCAACAATGAGGGTTTACAACGAAGGGAAATACTTATTTCAAATAAACCCCTGACTATCTTAAGTCAAGCCTCAAGGTATGCGACATCCCGGAAAAGCTGTCTTCATTGCAATTGAGTTTCTAGCGCCGGCCAGTCTATGCAAGCTTACAAGCAGTGGGGGTCAGAAACAGTGCAGCCTTGTCATGACCGAAGAGGCAAAATGGTCGTGCCGCATTGGAACACATGTACGGTGTTCAGCATGTCCTATGGATACTTTTACTCGCGTCTCATTAGAGGCCTCCGCATTGGCTACTCATCCATCTCGGACTTAGGGTGGGAGGTTGATCGGCACGTGTGATAGGAATAGGGACACGAGAGGCAAGGCTGTGAAGAGGGCGAGAGTTTGAACTTCGGAGGGTGACTCAAACTCATGCATGTATGACGTCTGGAAGTGTGAATATGCGCAACAGTACCTGTGGTTTGCCGTTTATCACACATCAAAGAAGATTAGATCGCTCCAAAATCGGCTACCGGTCAAGGGATTATAGAATCTCGGCACTTGGTTATTGCCAGAGAGACTGATCGAAACTTATCGCGCTGTGAGACCATCCAGACTTACCTGGTGCACAACATCTCGTATCCTGTTACCTTCAAAATGCAAACACAGGACAAGGCAGATTCAGGAAATCGTGGAATCCGTGCTCATGGAAAGCACCTATGTAGTATGCAAACATAAGCAGGGACACAGACTGCAGTAGGCCGTGGTCAGACGTCCAAGCTGTGTCAGTGGCACACAAGAACTCACGCTGCCCCTCCCAGGCATCCAATCTTATGGAGATGAGATGGATCATAAATGCCTGCGACTCCATTGCCACTTGGCACAATGAATCTTGGCTACCTCAGAATCGCCCAGTTCGTGAACAGGAGAGTCCCATTTTCATCGCCCACTATTTGGGCAACATGACCACCAATTCACCAGTTCCCACGGAGGTGAGAAGATGAATGCCCCATAATTCCGTCTGATGTAACGTATCTGACAAGTTTTTGCAGGATTCTAGGAGGAGGGGTACGGATGAGGACCTCGAACCTGGGCAACGCAACCAGTGAGCCGAACGGCTTCCCAGCTAGTTGTCAAGAACAGCGCTGATCCTCTACAGAACCAGACTGGCCTTCGACATAATTGACCCCTCAGGAGATCCCTTACAATATTCTCGTCCTCGAAGTAAGGATGCTGTTGTTCAATTTGTGGACCCATCTGGTTCCAAGATGCCTTGGCTGAGTTTCATTTTAGTCCAAGATACGCCGGAAGGGTACCCAATGCTTGGCCGTTTTATGGCCTCAGCGGAAGACTTCTACGTCTTCCGAGAATTCCGATATCTTCAGTACCGTGTGTTGCTGTATATGCAGGACGAACTGCGGGCTCTAGAGACTCAGCTGTGGCGCTTGGACCGGCACGATAATCAGCATAGACCAACCCACCTCAGGTCCAGACAAATCGATGACCTGTACGGTGGGGAGCGGAGAGAGCTGATACTGAAAATCAAAGACATACTGGATCAATACGGTATATGTGGTTCCAATCATACAGGTATGGAAGATTCAGTAAAACTAACCTGCCTGTCCTACAGGTCATTTCTTATGCCTGTCAAACAATCTAGCCGCCTTGGGCAGACCGTCAAGCTTCGATACAAATAGCGTCGCCAATTTCTTCCACAATCATTCGCCTTTGGCGACACCCGAAGTCTTTGTGGGCAACGAAGAAGATATGATCACGCTAAAAGCGGATCGAGACGATGCCGTGCTAGATCGGATCATATTGCGATTGCTTACCAAGTTCCGCTGCGCTTTCTTCCGGGTATGTATCCATGACCAGAACAAGTGGTGATGAGTATCTTCTGCTAAAACTGAATTTACAGTTCATATTCACTACGCCGGTGAGAAACTGCGTGGGAAAACCCCTCCGAATGTTGTTAAACTGACGAAACACATAGAGTCTTGCAAGACAAGCTGGGAAAAATACCGTGCTTTACTCTAGCAACAGAGTCCGAGTGCTGAAGATGATCATGCTCATCGGAGCTATGCTTGTGCTCCTCTGTGCACCAATTATACCTCTCTATGACTGGTCACAAGGAGAAATGACTCTCGCCATCCAATGTAAGATACTTGGCCTGTAAATTGGCTGTGCGCTCGCCTTCGGGATCATCTTGGCAACGGGGACCAGAGCCAAGAAGCATGAGATTCTCACAGCTTGTGCTGGGTATGTGCCAGTTAGAAAGACGGTCTCCACAATATCCATAATCCATTACGAATTAGCTAACGGAATGCTACAGATATATGGCCATTCTCGTAGTGTTCATGAATTCCTCGCAGGGTAATGGTGGTATCACCACTACAACGGCGGCGACGACGAAAGCATAGATGGATGTCTTGAGAGTAGGAACTTGGCTATCTTGTGTTCATCCTGTCGTTCGTGTCTTTCACAAATCAAGATGTTTCGTCGTGCGGCCGGCAGGCTTAAGCATATGAGTTTCGTGGTTTTAGTGATTACAAGGCCAAGGTTGGAGTGCTCGTGGAAACTTTTGACCTGGACACCAATGCCGAGGAGAAGCTTCTTCTTCCAGGAGACATTCATTTTTTACGCCAGATACTTTCCGTATTCTTTCTCAACTTGCTACTACTTAAATCTGTCTCATGAGATATTTGATCATCCTGCTTCCCGAGGTCCTCATGGCACTGATTTGCCATGAAATGCGTCTGATGCGTCTTACCGCAAGCCATTTTCTAATCGATTACCTACTGCTAGAGCCTCCATATCGCATAGTTCAAAAAGTTTTCCTGGCACAAACATATGGTTATCGAACGCATGTTAGCACATCGTTGCAACGAGTATATAATATGGACTGGACCGTGAATTTTGTATCCACAAGATGGAATCGGGACTAAACATGGAGCGTATATGCGGAAAAGGTGACGAGTGCCACGCAATACGCACGTAGAATTCTCATACTCTACTCATTTTACAGCTTTCATTCTATAAGTCAAAGAATACCTTTCTAGGACCATTCTTCCTCCCTGGCTCAATATCAAACCTATTATATTTAAGCAGCAAAAGAATTGCTGAAAACGGATCCGTTCCCATCTTAGCAATATGCTAATAGTGATATCAAATCGTCAGATTAGATTGATCAACACCAGCCTTCTGCATTCAAATCAAGTACGCAAGCACACAAGCATAAACCAGCTCAGCTGTTCCCCTCGAGCCCGACCACAGCGGTCTCAGCATGGCTGAACTTCCGCGTCTCCGTGCGGATAATCTTGAGCGCGGACTTTCAATTCGGGTCCGGGCACGCGATCAGCGCATCCGAGATCATCCAGTCGTTGGCGTACGCCATCAGTTGTTTTGCCACTGATAGGGGGAGCATAGAGGCTGCCGCGCCGCGGGAGCGTCAGTGCGACGGAGGCGAGATGAGATATCTGGCAGCAGGTACGTCATCTGGTGATTTCACCAGCCACTTAGCGCCCTAGCCATATACCCAGGTGGCTGATGTATGCCGGTTACGGACTGATATATGCTCGTCCCGGACTGATATATGCCCGTTACGGACTGATATGTGCTCATGAACCTCGTCCGGACTGATATATGCTCGTTACGGACAGATTTGCTCGTCACGGGCTCATGTATGCTCGTCATGGACTAATATGCTCGTCACCGACAGATTTGTTCGTCATATATTCTATCGATTAGCTGGCTTAATAGCTTGGACCTGAGGAAGGTCTAAAAGACGGAATCAAAACTTTATTATTTCTGTTATTGTTCCGTTAATTCGATCTGAAGCTATCTTCCGAGTTTATCGAACTCTATCTTCCGCATTTAATTTCAAGAAATATTCAGTCTATTCTTTCCTGAAAGGTTGAATTGTTTTTTTTTTTTTTTTTTTTTTTTTGGATAGCCAGGATGTAATGAGCACCCAAGTAGCACAAGTACCTGGTACATCAAAGGTTTATGCTGGGCAAGGGTGATATGCAGTATAATCTACTTATATACGGAAATACGGTATTAATAAGGTTGGGAACGCTTCTGAGTATTTACTATCCGTATTGGATACTAGTTATAAGGAACTAATATTTAGATTGATAACTGAAAAGCGATTATAAAATCTATTCTGATAATAGGAAATATCCAATCTTATATATCCAGCTCTTTAATATTAAGTTAATATTGGTTATTAGTAATTATAAATCTATTTATAATTATTTATAATTTATTTCTAATCTTAATTCTTAATTATATAATTTTAAATATTTATTATATTTATATAAAGGTTATTCTGATTTCGGATATTGGATTCGGGCTATATTAATCCTGGATTTATTAATCCGGCTTATTTTTATAATTTAAATTGCTTATTAGTTTATAATATTATTTCTTTTTTTATAATTTTTATTTTTAAAGATTTTTTATAAATAATCTTATTTGATATTCTTATTTCGGATTATATTTTCTTAATTTATTATAAATAAGATTTTAAAAAGGTATTTGTTAAAAGATTTTTTTTATTTATTTAAAACTTATTTCGTTATTTTAGAATATTTTTCTTTTTTTAAATATTATAATTACAAAATTATATTATATTCTTTTTGTTTGGAAGAAAAAGTTATATATCAAATAGTTAATAGAATATAGCATTATATTTAATATATTAAAGCTAGTTATTTATATAATGCTTTCCGAATTCTTATATTTTTTTATAAATTGCTTTTTCTGGCTATATAATTTCCTTATTAATTTTGGGTAATATCCTGTATTATTAACGAATTAATTCGATTGGATAATTATAAGGCCGAAAAAAAAGCCCGTTTATAAGCTTAGCAAGAAGAATTAGCATTCCTGATTTCCTGCTAGCAAGCTTAAATTGCCGAATCGCTAGCGCATTTATTTCGTTTAAAGAAATAAAAGCATTTTCTTTATAAGAAAAGGGTTTATTTAATAAATAAGGGTTTTGCTAAAGAAAAGCGTAAGCAGGCTATTAAAGCTATTCGGGAAATAGCGGCTGCTCTTAAGCCTTTTAATTGGAATTCTGTAAATATAAGTAATGCAGTTATAGATTAATTTAATTTCGTAAATCTTGCTATGCTTGAAATTATTAAATCTAATAGTTTTTCTAGGAATAGTTTTTAAAGGTAAAAGATGGTTTTCTTATTCCTCTATTAATATCTGAAATTTCTAAGCTTTTTAATATTTTTATAAGCCTATTTTTCTTGCAAGGTAAGGCGTATATAATTTACAAAATCGATTTCTTTTAATATTATATTAAGCTATTCGATTTTTTTCCAATAATCCTTAATAAGTTCCGGATTAATATTATTTAGTTTTTCCTATATATTTTTTTCGTATTTATAGTTTTCTTATTTAATAAGATATTATTATCTTTATTTTCATAATTTTAAATTAAATATTATTTCGATTTCCTATTATTATTCGTTTAAGTTAAATTCGATATTATAATTTAGTAATATATTTACTAATATTGGTTCGAAAAATGATTTGTAAAAGATTGGATATATTTTTATTCTTAGTAATAGGTTAAGCTTATAGCTGATATCCGAAAGTTTTTTCGAAATTTTGAATGGCCTTAGTTTCTTATAATCTAACTTATTGCTAGGTCTCTTAATTTTAATATTTTTGCATTTCAAGTAGACTTTATTTCCTTCTTATAGAATTAGTCTTTTAATTCTTTTCTGGTTAGCGTATTTCGTTATATTTTCCGTAAGTTTCTGGAATATCTTTTGGAATTTTGCTTGGATATCTTTAATTTTCTTAATTCGTTATTCTGCTACTTCTGCAATCGTTCTTAAAAATGCTTCGTAATATGCTATTAGCTCGTATTTATATAATGCTTTAAATAGTAATACTTTCGTTATTAATATCGTTATGCTATTATAAGCGAATTGTATAAATAATAAGAATTTAACCTAGTTATTCTAGTTATAATTAATATAATATTTAAAATATTATTTTACGATTTAATTAATCCTTTTTATTTATTTATTTATTTCTGGATAAAATGCTATAAATAGTTTATATTTCGTTCCGAATTATTTTATAAGTAAAGTTCAAAATTTTGATATAAACTTTCTATTTCTGTCGGAAATAATTTCTTGCAGCATTCTATAATTGCTTATAATATTTCTTAAGAACGTATATAATAGTTCTTATATAGTACTAGCCTTCTTATATAATAGGAAATAGCTATATTTATTCAGTTTATAAACTATTATTAAAATGCTATTAAATGCAACTTTAATTAAGGGTTCTTATAAAATTAATAGCTTAATAACGAAATCTAAGCTAACGGATGCCCAAACCGTATTTAATACTAATAGAAGTTATAATAATCCGTAAGGCTTATATCGTTCTGTTTTATTCTTTTTACAGCTATTGCAATTATTAATAATATTACGCATTTTTAATTTAAGTCTTAACGGATTCCAATATTTTTAAATCCTATTAATAATTACTGCAATTCCTTAATATCTATAAGCCGGTATTTTATATATTTATCTAATATATTCGTTTTATTCCTTTATAGTTATATCTTTAAGTTATTTTTCCTGATTATTAATTCTGAATAATATATTGATTTTTCGTTATTATACGAAATTTCCGTCTTTATCGATATTAAAAAGGGTTTATTTTTCGATTTCTTTCTCTGGTTTATAATCTGATTGTTTGCTAAGAGCATTTGCTTTAATATTTTCCTTTCTTAGGATATAAATAATTTTAATATCGAATTGTAATAAATATTCTGCTTATTTGATTTATCTCTTATTAAATACTTTTATTATTATAAAAATAATTAAGTTCTTATAGTCGGTAAAGATTTGAATTGAGTATTTAGCGCTAATTAAATAGTATTCCTATTTCTGAAATATATATATTATTGCTATAAATTTTTAATCTAGTATTGCATATTTAAATTCTAATTTGTTAAGCTTTTTGCTAAAGTTTGTAATAAAATATAGTTTCCTTTAATTATTTTATTAAATAAATTCGTTACTAATAGCGTATATTAATATATTTGTATTAATTTCAAATGGTTTTATCGGATTTGCTTTTTATAATATTAATTCTTATATAATTCGTTTTTTGAATATATTAAATGCTTTTTGCTATTTGCTTGTCCATTCGAATATGCTATCCTTTTTGGTTAGTTCTGTTAATAGTTTAATAATATTTGCATATCTTTTAACGAATTATCGATAAAAATTAAAATATTTAAGAAATAATCTAATATCCGTAATATTTTGGGGTTATAGCCAGTTTTATATAGCTTTAACCTTATCTTTCTGCATTCTAATAATGCTTGGCTTAATAGTATATTTTAAGTAATCGACTTTTTATTAATAGAAATAACTCTTTTCTCTATTAATAAAGAGCTTATTATTTTTGAAAATTTATAGCACTTGTTTAATATGCTACTTATATATTTTAAAGTCCTTTAAATAGATTAAAATATTATCGAGATAAATAATAATAAAATAATTTAAGTATTCTTATAAAATATAATGCATATATTCTTGGAAAAATACTAGAGCATTAATAAGCTTAAATGGCATAATAAGGTATTCGAAATGCTTATAGCGTATTCTAAATGCTATTTTCCATTTATATCCTTCTTTAATACGGATATGCGCATATTTTTCTTATAAGTTAAGCGTTATAAATCAATTTGCATTACGAAATTTATTGCGTAATTCCTTTAATAATAATAAGGGGTATTGGTTTTTAATAGTAATATTATTAAGTTATTTATAATTTATATAAAATTATAATTTTCCATTCTTCTTTAATATAAACAGAATTGAATATTTTGCTAGCGAATGAGATTTTCGTATAAATCCTTTCTTTAATTATTTATCGATATATTCTTTGAGTATTTCAAATCGTGCCTCGTCTAGCATATAAATTTTTTATATTTCTGGCCGGATTCCTGGTTTGAATGGGATCTTATAATCGTAAGGTCCGTATGCTAAGAATCCTGTATCCCTTTTGTTCTGGAAGATTTCTTTAAATTCCTAGTACTTCCTTAATATATTCTTGAATTCCAGTCTCGGCCCTTCTTCTATATCCGCTATCTATAGGAATAGAAAGTATTATTTTGCTATTTTATCTTTATTATTAATTTCTTTATAATTCTATAATTTATATATTGGAATTTCTGGGTATTATTTATAGTTTGGGGAGAAGTATCGATTTTCTTCTTATAATATCTGTTTTTGAAGTTTTAGTTTATATCGAATTCTGCAATTGCTCTAGCATTTATTTACTTATTATATTAACTTATTATTGTTTTATCCTATAAAGTCCAACTATTATATAGCCCTTTTCTATAAGCTATTAATTTTTGCTAATTTGGAAGTAATATAAGTATTCGTTTAAAAGTTTTTTATTAGATTTTTTTCAATAATTAAATCTTGCTTTACGCTTTTAATTGCAACTATTTTCTGGAATACGGCATTATTTCAATAGATCTGGTTAATAGTCCAATCGATTCGAAAGTTATGCTCTTTAAGCTAAAGTAATCCTATAATTATATCGTATTTTGTTATATTCGTAATATCGAAAGTTAAGTTTAGCGCTTATCTTTAAATCGAGATAAATAAATAATTAGTTTCTATATCGATTATACTTTAATTATAATTAACCGGTTTTCCTTTTATAATATATAATATATACGGATCCTTTTTCTATTTCTATATAATATATGCTTAATTGATAATCCTTAATAAAATAAAATTTCCTTATACGCTATTATTTAATAATATGCTATATATTTGTCTGTTAATCTGTACTAATATTTTAATATGCTTCTAGCTTGTTATTGCTGTTAGGCTTAAGGATTTCGTAAATCCGAATGTCTGCTATCCCGTTATAAGCGTTTTTCATCTTTTAGGGTTTCTAGAATCGATTTAAAGTTTCGAGTTGCTTGTTATACTAATTTTTTAGCCTGCTTTATGCTATATATACGCCTTTATCGCTATTTGCTGCAATATTCAAAATTCGCTTATTTATATTACGTATAGAGCTTTTAGCTTGTATATATTTCGTAATCTTTAATTTAGTATTGCTATTACTTAATCTTCTTATTTAAGCATTTTTAAGGAAAGGTTTTAAATAGTTTTATATATGCGAAATATTAGGATTTATCCAATACTATTCGATATTGTAATTTGGCTTTTTCGTATACTTAAACAATACTTTATAGTTCTCTTATAGGAAATTATTCGTTAAATACTTTTTCCGAAAAATGCATTCGATAATTATTATAAATGCAAGAGATTTATAATAATTTATAATATTTAAAAGATAAAAGACTAATTTTCTTATTTTCGTATTATTAATATTCGTAATTTTATAGCTGCTAGTATTTCAATATTTTATTTAGCATTATTTTATAAATATAGTATTCTGTTATTTCCGGGAATATATATTCCGTAAGTTATTTTATAGCGTCTTTTTTATTCTTTATATCGAAAGTAATAAGTTTCAATAATTTATAAGATTGCTTATTTTGGAATATACATTTGCTTTTTAAAAAATTTGATTTATAATAGTTTTATTCTATAATATTCTCAAATAGTCGTTCCAATCCTATATTATTATTATCCTGCTATTATCCAGAATAATTATAAATAATAAACAATTTTCTTTCTATAAAATAATTAATCTATTATTATTAAAATTTATATCTTTTATCTTTATTTGCTAAATAAATATCGTAATCGATTCAGGATTCTGTTTTATTTATCCAAAATGGGTATTTGGGATCGTTTATATTTCGGATATATCGTTTTCTTAATTCGATTTCCTAGTTTTTAGATTCTCTTTCTTTCTCGAAATTCGCAATAATTCTTCTAAATTCTGAATTATTATCTGACAGGTAGTTATATCTATTATAGATTTTCCCTAAGGAATCAGTAGAGCATTCCGAAATAATATCTTCCTTAATGCTTCTTACTGCTAGCTATTTCTTTCTTTTAAGTGCGCGTAAAAACCAGCTATTTCTTTCTTTATCTGAAAGGTATATTGGATAATAGTTATTATAATAGGCAGTTTAACTGAATTTCTTATATTTTTTTTCTAAGTCTGGTATTTATTTTGGAAAGGCAGATTTCGTAATTAGTTTTTCTTTCTGCTATATTGCATTTAATATTCGTTCTAAAATAAGTTTTCAATCCTAATAATTCTATTATAATTGCTAGCATTCTCTTACTATATATCTTATTTTACTATAATTATAGCAATTAAATATGCGAATTTATTCTTTATTAAAGCTTTATTATATTATATTTAATTCTATAAGCTTAATATGCATTATGCCGCTTTATATTATGCTTTTATAATATTTTTAGCATTACTTATAATATCGGGAGCATTTTATATTAATTTGGAATTTCGGAATATATTATTTCTTAATGCATTATTAGCATTATTCGTATAATCGATTATCGATTTTGACTGCTATATTAATATATTCGTTAAGATTATTTAAGCAATTTATCTTATAAAATTTATCTTTTATATCGTCTTTTAATCCCTTATAATACTGGTTTATAAATAGGCTATTTTCGTAGTTTAAGTAAGTTATAATCTGCTGAAACTTAGTAATATAATTGGCTGCTAATCCTATTTGCCGGAATTCTTCAAGTTTTCGGATAGCCGTACGTTATTCGTCCGGGTTACTAAATATTTTAGCAAGAAGTTTTTCGAAATTAGAATACTTCTTAAAAACCTCTTTGGTTGCTTCGTTCTGGTCCAAATAGTTATTATTTATATAATCGCGAAAGGTAAGTTCTTATTACTGAAAGGCTATTCCTTTAAAGCAATTACTAGCGAAAATAATCTTATCTATTTTATTAGTAAACTGGAAATAGTAATATTAAAAATAAGCCTTATATTAAATAAGAAAAGCTTAAAGTTTGCCGCATTTGCTATTATAAAGGCTTAATTTATCGAATTTATAAGCTTTAGCTTGCTAAAAGGTATTAAAACGGATAATTTCCGTTCTAATTTTAATTAATTAATTATAAAAGGTTTAGTTTTAAGCTAGAAGTTTTTCATTAATAAAGGGAAAGGAAGTAAAAGGAGCTTCTCTTTAAGAAAGTCTTGCTTAAGACGAAATAAGTATTTATTAAAGAGCTATCGTATTTCCGTATTGCTAAAAATAAATAATACTAAACCAGTTTTTGAATAAGAATTATCAAAATATAATAAGCATTCAAATAGCATAAATACTTAATATATTAAAAGTTTATATTAAATAAAAATAATATATAGTATAATCTACTTATATACGGAAATATAATACTAATAAGATTAAGAACGCTTTTAAATATTCATTATCCGTATTGGATACCAGTTATAAGGAATTAATACTTAAATTAATAACTGAAAAGCGATTATAAAATCTATCCTGATAATAGGAAATATCCAATTTTATATATCCAGCTTTTCAGTACTGGGTCAATATTGGTTACTGGTAGTTATAAATCTATTTATAACCATTTATAACCTACCTCTAACCCTAACCCTTGATTATATAATCTCAAATGCCTGTCGTGCTTATATAAAGGTTGCCCTAACCTCGGATATTGGATCCGGGCTACGTTAGTCCTGGATCCACTGATCCGGCCTGTTCCTATAACCTGAACCGCCCGTTGGTTCATAACACAGGATCTTCTAAGCGAAATATCTAATTTCTAAATGGCTAGGGGGAAGCCTTAAGCTTTCTTAAATTAAAATCCATTTAGTTTTCTGATAAGCAAATAGCTTCTAGCTATCCTAATAAGCTAATTTATACAATAATCCTCTTAATAGGCGACCTGAAGAGTAGCTCTCGGAATGGCCTATTCGAGAGAAGCTTATTTCTAAAATAGGTCGTTTTTAATAGCTTCGATAGCCTGGGCTAGCTCAAATTCGGTATAAATCTTCTTATTCGATATTTATAGATCGTCTGAAAAGATAAAATTATTTAGATTAAAATTAATAAAGAAGAAATAAAAAAAAAAAGTAGTAATTGAAAGTATGGCATATAGCTAACGGTAGCGCCAGGGAGAAGCAGAGCAGTCGTGAGAGGAATCGACGGTACTCTCCAGCCTGTCCTCCGCTCCGCTGAAAAGGTATACCTGCTACGGACTTATATATGCTCGTCATGGGCTGATATGCCCATGGGCTGATAAGCTCGTTACGGACTGACATATGCCGTCACGGACCTGACATGCCGTCACGGACTGACTGACATATGCCGTCAGGGACTGATATATGCTCGTCACAGGTTAACCTCTGCTCGTTACAGGTTGATATCTTCTCGTTACCATGGATTCATTGCTACGGTGTCCGTAAAAGCCCATACTTTATTGCCTATAGATTGGGGAGAAATTTGTATAGTTAGCCTTGCAATACCGTACCTTTTGGTCTAATTATACTATAGGACTACTGCAGCGTCTTCGGACGCGACGACAAGCCCCGCCGAACGACTAGAGCGACGATGCTGCTTAACTTATTTATGGTCTTGGAGACGTCCCACAGCCTTGTTGGGTTAAACCCAGCCTCAGTTGGCCTTTCGCTACAATTTTCATGGTCGTCCCCATAGGTCTTGACCCATTCGCTAGCGAAAGTCATCGATGCATGGCTTCCCGTTGGCATATCTGGTAGGGTGGGATTGGTGACGGCGTGGAGCACAAAAAGATAGGAAAGGAAAAAAAAGAAAAGAAAAGAAAGAAAGAAATGATGCAATGCACATCCGGCCGACTCTTCCTTGCCTCGGACGAGCACACCGACGGAATTAGCCGCTACTTAATCAATAGCAGGGTGGATATGCAGAAGTACGGCAGGGGCCGCTCGAGGCTATGGCGGAACCAAAGAACTTTACAAACCGGTGTGACCCATGATATTGGGATCTGACTCTTGGTGTCGAATTTGAGGCGTCCTGGCACGGCGAGAAGAGCCGTACATCAATAACAAGACGTTCTAGGCTCGATAGATGACGAGATTCGAGGAACAGGCACCTGATACCGAGGTTCTAGCCTTGCGGGAAGAAAATGACTGCTGGATGAGCACAAGTGTCTGTGCCCCATCACTCCTGATTATCGTGAACTCCACAGTCTCAGGTGTTCCATCAGGTGTGAAAACTCCTCCTGGCCGGAGACGACTGTGGCCTTCGCGCCCCGCATATTTGACGCGCCTAGTCCAGGCAGTGGATAGAAATACCCTAAGTGGCGCCTAGATCTGGAGCACCTTTTCAACGCAGCTAGGAACAGGAGCTAGCCAGTCGCGGAGGTCATCGCGAGCCTGCGCCGGAGATACGAGCTTGTGGCGCGACCTTCAGGTCCCTCGAGAATCGCTAACATGGTTCCCCGCGAACTCGCCTGTGGGTCCGGGGGATCGGCAGCGCTTCTGGCCATCGAGGATCTCTTAATTGGCATTGTCATTTTGGAGATTTGAGCTCGATGTCGTCAACGCTGGCTGGGCGTACAAGCATGGACGAATAGGGAGCCACGAGATCTCTGAATATAGACAGCTTTACTGTATAGAAGTATTGACTGGTAGTTGACAACTGTGGTCTACTTCTTGCTCGACCGCCCGACTTTTCATTTTGATCTCGTGTCGATATGATGTTTTGTCGTTTTCCTTTTCTTCTTTTGGACATGTCCGACCCGGCTACGGTGCCGAACCGCTGGCCAGGCTCCATCACGGACCTCTCGATAGTCACTTCTCGGTTCCATTTAATGGCATCCGACTGTTGTCTTTCGACTGTGTTCCACAGGGCAGACTTAAGCCTGACCTAGTTAGATATCCAGCTAGGTACATACGATGGCGGGGTGCCTCGCCGCTGTGCTGCCAACATGCGGAGCTCCCGGCTCTTCTCCGGAGGCGGCATTCCCAAAGCGAGATGACGATCGAATGTCACCGGTGCAGGCGCGTCCTGAGAGGATCGGTAGAGACGGCCACATCTTTGATGTCTGCCCACATGACGTTGACGCTGTATGCGACCCTTGGCGAGATCGTGACTATAAAGAGAGTGAACAGCGCCGCGAGGGATGGCTCTTGTGTGAATACTGTGTTCTCCGTCATATTGAGATCCTATCGAGAGGAATCGGCGCCAGACTGACTCTGTTCAGCTCATTCATCATCTAATAGTAATCGTCAATACTGCAAGTTTGCGTCCCACAGTAGAATGCCTGGCCTGAAGTGTTATCTGTTGGGCGTGGCAGCCATAGCCAAAACCATTACCGCCCTGCCCGCCGTGACCGAACGGTCTACGGCCGACTACACCGGTCAGTCCCCTTGCCCGCCTGTCCTCACCATGCCCTCGCAGATATGTATGTATTGGCTTGGGTCCGAACCATGCTGACGCCCTCCACCTTAGCACCCCTGAGCGCGGCAGACGTCCTCAACCTGCCCGTGACCGCCTCTAACGAGACATACACGGTGGTCGGGAACGAGACCGTCGCCGACATCGCGGCGCAGTACTCGGTCGGCGTGTGCGACCTCGCGCGGCTCAACATCCTCTCCGACACCGGGTTCGTCTACGCGGGCGAGGTGCTCAAGATCCCGGCGGCGGCGACGCTCCCGGACGACACGTCGTGCGTCAGCCCCAACAACACGGCGACCACCAACACGTGCATCATGGGCGGGCCGCACGTCTACACCATCCTCCCCGGGGACACGATCCAGAAGATCGCCAACGTCCGGTACAACATCACCACCGAGTCCGTCCTCAACCAGACCGCCCAGACGGGCTACATCGCCGCGCTCAACCCGGGCATCTACGACGTCCTGGAGGCCGGCGAGACGGTCAAGATCCCCATCTGCGAGAACACGGCGTGCCTGCTGACGAGCTACAGCCTCTCGTACGGCACGCTGCAGGACTTTGCGAACGTGTACGACACGACGGTCGGGCAGATCATGAGCCTGAACTTGGGATATAACCACTCCTCGGAGGCACCCTCGCTCGGGGTGCTGTACGACTGTGCCGAGCTGAGTTCGTAGGAAGACTTCGCTTAATATATATACTATATTCTCAGCATCAGATCGAGCGACTGAAATGGGGGTATCATTTTTTTCTCTTCTGTCCGTACTGCCTCTAAGCCCGCGATCAGTTCCTCCACAACCTGACCGCCTTGTCCCTGCCACCACTGCCGACCTTCTGTCCGTCCGGACTCCAGTCGACAGCGTACACCTCGTCGTCGTGGCCGGGCAGATCCTCGGCGAGCTTGCATGTCCGCACGTTCCAGACCTTGAGGGTGTTGTCCTTGGAGCAGGTGACGAGCAGCCTGCTGTCGGCGGAGAAGGCGCACTGGTAGACGTGGGCGACGTGGCCACGGAAGGTGTTGACGAACTTGCCATCACTGTTGCCATGCTCAGTCAGCTCGAGTCAGGTAAGGAGTGGTTGTGGGAGGGCATAGGGATAGGATGTAGACGTACCGTCCCGACCACAGCTTCGTGTGGTTGTCAAACCCACAGCTCGCAATGGCGCTGCCGTCGGGCGAGAAACAGACGTGGTTCACCTGCTTCTGGTGGCCCAGCATCCTCGCGACGGGCTTCTTGGCCGCATTGACCGGGTCCCACAGGAACATGGTGAAGTCATCACTGGCGCTCACCACCCTCTCGACGATCTTACCGCCCTGACTAGCGGCCTTCTCAAACCTCTCCCTCGCCTTCGCCCTCTTGCCCTCCTCGCTGTCCGGGACGTCCTTCGTGTGGTCGAAGTAGCCCGTCCGCAGCACGAAGTCCGTCGAGAGCGCGAGGTGGTTGACCCAGTGCGCGTGGGCCTTCAGCTCGTGGATAAGCGTGCCCTTGACAGCGTCCCACACCCGCACGCTCTTGTCGTGCGAGCCCGTGTAGATCGCCCCGGTCCCCTCGCCGCCAGCGCCCCACCGCACGCAGGTGACGCTCCCCTTGTGCCCGCTCAGCACGTGCTCCGTCCGCCCCGTATTGACGACCCACACCCGCACCGTGCCGTCCTTGCTCGCGCTCGCCAGCCTCGCGGTCCCGTCGCGCCACAGGTGGAACGGCTCCCACGCGAGCTGCAGCGTCGGCTTGGCGTGGCCGCGGAACGCGTCGCCGGCCGGCTTGCCGGAGCTCGGGTCCCACACCCGCACGGTCCCGTCCATGCTGCACGTGGCGAGCCTCGACCCGTCTGGGGCCCAGGCGACGCCGAGGACCCAACCGGTGTGGCCGCGGAGGGTGTGCTTCGGCGTGCCGGTGTTGGTGTCCCACAGGCGGGCGGTCCGGTCGCCGGAGCCGGTGGCGAGGAGGGAGGAGGAGGCGGGTGAGAACTGGGCGCAGAGGATGGCCTCGCCGTGGCCAGGGATCTTGGCGGCGAGGCGCGTGACGCTCTGGACCTTGAAGACGGCCTGGGGCTCGGCGGCGAGGGTGACGGTGGTCTCGAAGGGGTTGGTGACGCCGTGGCTGCGTAGCAGGCCCAGCAGGTCGGCGGGGTACTGGTCGACCACGACGTCGGTGCCGGGGATGTGGATCCGGAAGCGGTACGGCAGGAAGTCCTCGCGGTCGCGGCCGAGCAGGGTGTTGAGGAGCAGCGAGACGTTCTTCTCGGAGGCGTCGGCGAGGGGTATCTCGACGGCGTCCGCCATCTGCGCGCCGTCGCCGTCGACGAAGCGCGCCTTGAAGGAGCCGTGGTCGGGGGGCAGGACGGCGCTGATGTCGGCCTGGGCGGTGGTGCGGGCGAGCTCCTCGCGGCGCTGCCGCTTCGAGGGGGGTGGGACCACGGTCGCCATCCTCGTGGTGGTCTGCGCAGAGAGGGTAAGTGGAGGCTGTAGGACGGAGGGTGGGGAGGAGGAGGAGAGGGTGACTGGCGATGGCGGTCGAGAGGTGGGAAAGATGGGAGGGAAGAGGTATGACGATGGTTGGGCTGGAGTTCGAATTCAATCAGATCGCAATCGAGAACCTAATTTTTTTTTTCCTACCCCACGATTTGGAGAACAGCGCAGGGGTCCAGCGTCTCCACAGCGGAAAGGCGGTCCCGCAAGGCGGCGGCTGAGGCGCTGCAGCCTCGCCCAGCCCTACAGATTTAGATTTACAGGGGATGGCGGCTCATCTTCAGGGGGCCCATACTGGGTACCTGGTACTTGGTACAGTACTTAGTACAGGCCTATAGCGCACACAGGCGAAAGTGCGGCAGCAGCAGACAGGCCCACGATAGCCCTCACTTTTTCACTACTTCTTTGCAGAGAGAGAGAGAGGCCCAGCGGCTGAATCACGTCGTGGTATTAAGAAGCAAACCCCCTGTGTCCTAACCAGATAACATAACCAGCAAGCCCCCGTACGCCCTAGATCTCGCCCAGCGGCCCAAAGAAATCAAACAGATCGCCCAACGCCCCCAGTGCATCGCCCATGTCGCCCCACGCGCAGACCATGTCCAAGATCTCGTTGACCTCGCCCATCAGCTCATCGACCCCGTCCGGCCCGGTCACTGCGCCCAGCGCCGCCGCCGCCGTGGGAACAATACGAACCTCGTCGCCCACCATAATACGTCTCAGCCTCGCTGTCCGCGTCCGAGGACTCCTCCAGGACGCGCTGCTCCGTGTGCACGCTCCGGCTCCGCGTGCGGCCCCTCTCAACGGTGCTCGTGCTGCGGGAGCGAAAGGACCCGGCGCGGGAGCCGGCGCCCCCGCGGTGTTCGTGCTGGCCCTGCCGGGAGCCCCGGCGGCCATGGCGCCCGCGGTCCCTCTCCGAGTCCTCGAACTCGTCGCTCTCCGGCGTGTACTCGAGCTCGCCTTTGTAGGGCGAGGGCAGCGCGTGAGCATAATAGTAGTCCCTCTGGGCCTTGGCGGTGTCTACCTTGCTGGGCCGGCGCCTCTCCTCCTCCCACTCCTCCACCGTGTACGCCGGCGGCGGGGTCCTCGACGGCTGCCTCCTGTCCGCCGAGTGCGCCCGGCGGTGCACCCGCTTCTCATCGATGTAGACAGACGTGTTGGCGTACGTGTTGCGTCGGGTGACGCGCGCCTTGTCGCGGTACACCAAGTTGACGTGCTCACGGATCTTGCGCATCTCCACCACTGCGTGCACCCGGGTCAGCAGGCCGTCCGGGTATGGCATCTTGCGAGGCGCCGCAGGCGCGCCGGCAGGGCCTGGGAAATTACTTACTGTCTTTCTCTGCAAGCGCGCCCAGGAACCTGTCGTACCATTGGTCGAAGGTCCGTCGGCTCATGAGACCGTCCAGGTGGACATTTCTCAGGTCTTTCAGCAGCGCCCTGGCATATTGATCCAGGCGCTTCTCTGCGTCCTTCTTCTTGATCATGCGTGACAGCTCCCACCCTGACTTGACAGCGGTCATAATACTGCCGCATGCAGCTATCGTGGTGATCGGTGGGAGAGGCATCTTGAGAGGTTCTGGAGGGCGTGTTGGAAGAGGGAGGGAGGAGAGATGTCCTCGGGGGAGCCAGGGGCTGGCAGGAGAGGGCTCTATGAGGCGCCCTCGACTGCAGATACTGGAGGTCAGGAGGGCAGAGTGGTGAAGCCACACACCGTGTATAAGAGCGAATGCAGTATCGGACAGAGGCACGGCAGCGAGGCGCAAGATAGATAGGCGGTCTAGAAGAGGTCGAGCAGCCGCAGCCGCGTCCACGACCAGGCGGAGGGCTTGACGCAGGTTTGTAGCGCAGGTTGACACAGCCAAGCGCCCCTTCAGGCCGGCGTCGCGGCGATCTCTGCCGTGTGGACAGCAGGCCGGCGTTTCGGCTCGACGGTCTGCTCCCAGGCCCGCCAGGCCGGCTCGACAAAGCCTGACTGTGGCCCGCGAGACAGTCGTCCGCAGCGCAGCGACCAGGCGACGAGCCCCTTCTCGGCGGGAGGGTCTATGGCCATTCATCCTCCAGCTGGCTGGCCGGCTGCTTTGCCGCCTCCGGCCGGCCTATTCGGCCGTCCTCCCGACGTCTCGAGTCGGGTCGGC
This sequence comes from Chrysoporthe cubensis, assembly GCA_001282315.2. NCBI lineage: Eukaryota > Fungi > Ascomycota > Sordariomycetes > Diaporthales > Cryphonectriaceae > Chrysoporthe > Chrysoporthe cubensis. The sequence continues at coordinate 318,048 of LJCY02000003.1, read as the reverse complement.
CAGCTTGCGGCCCAGCCCGGATGACACCACTGCAGGAGCTGGGGCACGCGCGCTAAAAATAGGCCATACATGCACAACACACCCGCTTATTACTTCATCTCTGCTCTCGTTTCATTGGAGAGGCCGCTCCTGATAGCAATGTCCTTGTCTGTTTCTCCTGTCTGACGGTCGACCGTCCGACGCGGCCGCCATATTCAACGCGCAGGTTCAGATCTTGTGGAGCGGTGAGACAAAAGGAGGCCCCGAAGCAGGAAGACCCACGACAGGCTGCCAAGAGCACTTTGTGGGAAGCGCTGTGGGCAGTATTGTGGGGAGGCCGCGACACCGCAGATGCAGCCAGCCAGCCAGACTGCAGCTGGTGGCCGTGGACCATTCTGGCTGCGTGGCCAGGTGGTGAAGAGGTAGGACAGTGCTTGACCAGCCGTCAGACCTCAGTTCTCCCTGTGGCCATATGCAAAAAGAATTTGGCGTCATCGGTGTGACGCAGAATACTGCCTTAGTGTGCCGGCTGCTTGTGTCGATAAGCGCTGAGGGTTCTTTGGCTAGTGATCACCGCCAGCTGCCTGCCGACGGTAGACTGCTCAGCCGGGAAGCCCGTAAGCTCATAACAAGCACCTTTCCCTGGGACAGGTTTCTCATGCTGGGCGAGAACTAAAAGCTGTCGTGTCGTGTTGTGTAGTAGACCGCATCTGCAGACAGGTTACGAGTCGAAGAATGCGGGCGTGCGAAAGAACAGCAGTGTCTGTACAGGTTGCTCAAGGGCTGAACAATCCAGCTGAGATGTCTGGTACGCTGATAGGGGTTGGGCTGGGTTGGTCAGAAGTGAGGCTATCCCCAGGGCCGTCTGGCATTAGAATTTACCTCTCGATGTTTGGGCGGGCAGATCAGATCTGCTGGGAAAGGGGAAGGCAGCGTGGGCAGTTTTGGTGTGGTGGCGGTGGCGGCGGCGGGGGGGGGGCCGCGAATGTCGGTGCTTGCTATGAGTACTGGCGAGTGCGGTGAGCAAGGCGGGCAGAGGGTACCTGGAGCCAAAATTTGACAGCGGGATACCTCGCACCAACAGCAAGATACTGCAGGCTGCTGTGTCTTGTACGGACGTGCCTGTGATAGGCGCAGTGTCTCGGCGCCGAGGGTACGTACCCTAAAATGACGTACCGATCGCGGGCTAGGGCGAGGCTTCCAGGCACGCCAAGGCTGCGCTGGGGGCATGTGTACCATCGTGCTTGGGCGTGTAAGGTCTTGGCAATGTGGGTTGCGCTGACCGTGCCTGGTCCAGACTTCTGTGTCTCTGTTCCTCGCCGCGCTCTCGTTCATTTCTTCTTTTCTTCATCTCTGTCCCCAGGCTGTCCTTGGCGATTTTCCTCGTCCTGTCAGCACCTAGTGGCAGCTGTTTCTAGCCCAGACCTTTTAACTTTGTCCACGGTCGTTTCTGCTGGCCGTCTGGATCCTGCCTCGTCAGATCCACCTCCCACTCATTACACCACATCAGCCACGCTTACCAGCCCAGCTCTGACCAGCAACAGCCGCGCAACACATTCGGCCAGGGACATCTGTGCTTGTACCAGCGGGCGAGGCATTGTGTGGTCCTGAGCAGCTGCGGCACCAGCGATTGTCGGCTGTCATTTGTTGATGCGTAAGTCAAAAGATTTCTCGGGCCTGTCACTGCTGGGCTAGAAGGGCACGAGGGCGACCTCGAGGACAAAGACAAGGATACGCGCCCACCTGCTGTGGCCTCGACCCTTCTTGGCCCTCGTGCATGGACCAGTCCCTTCCTGACACCCATCCCACAGGGTGTACCATGTGGTGGATGCATGCTAACCAGCGCTCTGAACAGACCGAATTCGGGGCTGGGCGAGGGCGAAGGCCCATGGGAAAAACCACCTGATCACTTCCGACCGGCGGTCCACCAATCCTGCGCGCACCGCGACTGGACTCTCGCAGGCTGGTAGCCCCCGTCCCTTCCAGAGGAACGAGAACGGCCAGAACGATGAAGCCTCTGCGGCCGGCGGCGATGTCGCGCCCGCCGAGGGCGAGAAGCCCCAGCGCGAGAAGAAGAATGTCATGACCCGCTTCTTCGCCGTCATCTGGAACGTCCTCACCTCCAGCTGGATCAACATCCTCTTGGTCTTCGTCCCCGTGGGCATTGCCGCGCATTTTGCCAACATGAGCCAGGGCATCATCTTCGCCATGAATGCCATCGCCATCGTCCCCCTGGCTGGTCTGCTCGCGCATGCTACCGAGAGCGTCTCGAAGAGGCTGGGTGATACTATCGGCGCCCTCATGAACGTCACCTTTGGTAATGCTGTCGAGCTTATCATCTTTATTATCGCCCTGGTGAAGAACGAGATCCGCATCGTCCAGGCATCTCTGCTTGGCTCCATCTTGTCAAACCTCCTTCTGATCCTAGGCATGTGTTTCGTGCTCGGAGGTCTCCGCTTTCGCGAGCAGATCTACAACAGCACTGTCACTCAGATGAGTGCGTGCCTCCTCAGTCTGAGTGTGATCAGCCTCCTGCTGCCCACGGCGTTTCACGCCTCCTTCAGCAGCAGCGACGAGGCCGATACACAGGTTCTGAAGGTCAGCCGCGGCACCAGCGTCATCCTGCTTCTGGTCTACTTCTTGTACCTGATCTTCCAGCTGAACTCGCACGCGTACATGTACGAGTCAACTCCACAGCATGTCATCGACCGCGAGTCTGTGCCTGGTCCTGCGGCGCACTACTTTGAGTCTTCATCCAGCTCGGAGGACGACGACTCCGACGATGACTCAGACTCATCCGGTCACTCAATCTCAACGGCTCGTCGGATCAAGCGGGCCATCAAGAAAGGCAGGAGGAGCCGCAAGCAGAGCGTGATTTCGGCCGACGCCGACAAGCCTTCTAATATCTCAACCCCTGTCTCACCCGCTGCTGAGTCCCCATCGGACCCGGTGGAGAGGACCGTCAGCGAGCCAGCAGCGTCTTCAAGCTCCGATCCGGTCACTTCGCGGCTTACCCAGGAAGCAGTCGAGTCTCTGGCGGAGTCGGGCGACAACAACAAGAAGAAGAAGCGGAAGCACAAGGACAAACGTCACCATAAGGATGCCCAGCAGGACGAGAATGGCGATCGATCCCTGGGAGCTGCTGTCCAAGGAGCCGATGGTGTTGATGACTCCAACACTAAGCGTGTGGACTTCGCTCTGGCGCCTGACCTGGAGGCTCAGCCCGGCACTACCAGGCCGAAGCCGTTCTCCCTGCGAACTCTGCGTCCTAACCTGGCAAAGAACTTTTCTCAGAACGTCTTCAGCGCTCCGCCTGCCCAGACCCAAGCCGTGAATGGCCAGCAACCTGCTCGCCCCCTCCGCCGGACACAGTCGCTCCCATCACAGCACCACAGTTATCGTGCCAACCCTGGGTCCCTACCGCCGATCGTCCCCATTGTGGTTAATAGCCATCAAACGAACACGCAGACTGCCGACGAGGAAGAGGACGAACCCGAGATCTCCCGTACATCTGCTGTCCTGCTCCTCCTGGGATCCACCGCTCTGGTTGCTCTGTGTGCCGAATTCATGGTTGACGCCATCGATGGCATCGTAGGCGGCACATCCGGCATCTCTGAAACATTCATTGGTCTCATTCTTCTGCCCATCGTGGGCAACGCCGCTGAACACGTCACCGCCGTGACTGTCGCGATGAAGAACAAGATGGATCTGGCCATCGGCGTTGCCATTGGTTCGTCTATCCAGATTGCCCTCTTTGTGACCCCGCTCGTCGTTATCCTGGGCTGGATAATGCAGAAGGACATGAGTCTGTACTTCACTCTGTTTGAGACCATCAGCATGTTTGTCTCGGCCTTCATTGTCAACTTCCTCGTCCTGGACGGCCGGTCAAATTATCTCGAGGGCAGCTTGCTGTGTGCTAGCTACATCATCATCGCCGTCGCTGCATTCTTCTACCCGGACAGCGGTGAGGCAAGTTCTCTTGGTGGCGGAGATTCGAACGCAACGGAGACTGCTGAAGTCGTCACCAAGTTGATGACTAGGGGCATGGCCAACTTGATGGGATGGCAGTAGCACTGGGAGTACACGAAGTACACCACTTGACCATGTCGAGAAGGAATGGTTAATGTGACGACGGTTGCTATATGGAACAAGTCATCTTTGTCAGCAATGGGCTTCTGCTTCTCATGGGCATTTTCGCATGTGCTGTGAGCCAAATTAAAGGCCATCATACATTCTGTGTCAATACTTTGACATTCCCCAGGTCACGACCGTTTGTACATATTCGATGATATGGCCTGGAGGCTGAATATCTCGCTCCGTAAGCAACCAAGGAGGAGCGTCTGAGAATAAGAAAAGCAGATAATGTATGAATATGACCTCAGTGAAAAAAGTCCTACTGTAACAGTCTTCACCAACGTGATGCCATCATTTGTTCCAAGTCGAACGAGACTAGCAGGCCACCACTTGCCACCATTCCCGCCCTGCCATCAATGTTTTCAATAGCCTGGTGTCCTCTTCCACTCTGTATTCTGTATATGAAAAGGATATCCTTCTCCCCCCTCCCCCCCAACAAAAAAAAACATGAGGCTATGGACTCTTGCACTGCTTAGGCCGAGTCCAGATCTAGGTCGAAAAGTTTGACTCTCTGCGGGTCTGAGAAAGTAGAGGCTCGAGAGACATGACTAAGCTTTTGAAACTCATCGCTATAGAATAGTCTAGGGTTTCAGCATTTATCAGTGGCAAAGTTGACCAAGTACAACACTCTTCGTCGTTACTCGCGCACGACAGGGGGAAAGCAAACTCATTATATCGCTGCGACTGCACCCAAAGATCTCTACGGCTTTGACAGAAATCTTGCCTCCTCGTGATCCTCCTCTAGAACAAAGTCACTCGCTCTCCCAATCCCACCGTCGCCGGAAGAGGACCCGCCGGTGGGAGCTGGCCGGGCCCGAACAGCGTATCGGTCACCCACTGACGGTCCGCAGCGGTCATGGGATGGCTGGCGACGCCTCGGGTCACGGCTGTCTTCAACGTCCTCAGGTCTGGCCGGCGGTTGGGCTGGTGGGCTAGGCATCGAATTAGGAGGTGGCACATCTCGCGCCCGTACTTGCCGCGAAGGCCGAGGACGTCGCCGCCGTAGGTCCAGCCCGTCCAGCCCACCGCGGCGTGTGTCACCCGTGTCGGCACTGGGGGGCACTCGGGGCCGAGAAGGTTCATGAAGCAACGTATAATCTGTGAACAGAAAGGTGTTAGGCCAGGAGGTAGATAAAAGTTATGTGAGCGAGGTGGTCAATACGAGACGGGCGAGATAACCCGGGATCCGCCTCGGGGGCATTACTCACAACGGCCGCGGCATATATGTTTGACTTCTCCGAGTACGCTCCAGCGGCACCGTCGCTGTCCGTCGGATGGATGGTCGTAAACCCTTCCGAGAAAGGTTCGTAGTTGACGTTGTCCCATTCTCTGGTGAATTGCTCCTGCGATGACCCTTTCAGTAAGGCATGTACCAACCAGAGCAACATTCGGCGCCGTCGAGCGACAACGTAGCTCAAAATTGGAATGTATTACGGGTGCTTACTGGTAGGTAAAAGGCGGACTTGCCGCTCTCTCTGCAGTGCCAGAGTTGTTGACTTCATCACACGCAATGTCAGTGGCGGCCTCAGCATGACTTCCGGGGGCCTCAATGTATACTTACTAATTATTGTATACTGTGTCTATGCGCTCTGTATCGAAATCTATGGCTAGCTGTGCATAGCCGAAGTCTGCGACCTGGGAGTGAATTAACAACTTCGGACTAGCTAGAAACCACGGCGCACCTGGAAACGATGAGATGGGGCAATGAAGGATTCGAGCAGGTAGAAATGTGCCACAGACTTACCTGTAGACGTGGAACATCAGGGTGATCTCCGCCCATGCTACCAAGGAAGACTTGTACTCAGAATGTTATTATCGGAAGTACAGGTCGCTACATTCCATGTATCGCCTGGCCTCGGGAGTCATTTATCACTGGGCCATTTCAACCATCCGTAATCTCAATTACAGGGGCTAATTCTAGGATACTGGGTGGAAAGCTTTCGCCTAGGACCAGTGGGAGACATACCGTTTTGGGGGTCCAAATCAAAATGCGTGATGTTGAGATAGTCGTCAGCCATCGCTATTCTCTGCCGTGGTATAGCTTCAGGGAGGTCCCCGCCCCGTAAAGGTAATGGGGCTCCATCCTCGTCGTCATTTTGGTATCGCGGGGGCACGGCCATAGCGATACAAGCATCAACCACTGCCTTGAGGATTAGCGCTTTTGGAATCCACAGGAACACAAGAGCGAATTTAGGATATCAGGATAGGTCAGCTTACAGCACTCGAACAATCTCCAGATTACCGCCTCTGGAAACTGCTTCTTTTCCCCCTGCACCTTTCGAATCCATTCATCAAGCTCTCCATGCTGGGAGAAGCTCATCCATAGGAACCTGCTGAACCTGTCCAGTGACCCGGCAGCCGGTATGCGCGGAGATTGTCCACCGTCGACCTCAGGACGTCGCGCATTAGGCTGATTGACAACGCTGTCGAGATTGAGTCGTTGCGTGATATGCGGAGAGCGAGCCAGAATCTATAAAGGGTTAGAAAGCTTTGACGTAAAACCAAGATTCTGCCCTGAGGACTTACATCCAGCATGAACTTTTCATTCTTCATCTGCCGCGCAGCATCTCGGTCGCCATGGTGACTCTTCAACACGACGTTATGGAGTTCCTCGTGCTCAGTGTGGGTGGTCGCATCCCAGGTCGTCTCTCGCAAAACCCAGAGCGTCGCCAGACCATTTGAGCCCTATGGAATCACGCGAGTTAGTTTCCTGTGATCGACAAGGCAGCCTCCGAAGTCCCCAACGGGGGGTTTTTTGTTGAGGACATGTGCTCTTACTCACCCAACCAAGGACCTTGACAAACCGAAGACCAGCCTGGCGGAGCAAATGTCTTACAGGGCCCCTGTTCAAAGTAACCTGGCCCAGCCGCCCACCTTGGTACGTGTATGCAAGAGATAATGGATCACCAGGAGCCATCACGCCCTGATACTGCTGTGCCGTCCAGCGCAACCTCTGTGCGGCTCTAGTGTCCGGGGCCGGGAACCCGGTGTCGACGGGGGCACGGAGGACTGGCTGTCTCCGCCTGCCGATCGCCCCGACGCGCCTCGCCGGATCCCATCCTCCTCGTCCTTCTCCATGGGTCCTGTAAAAGAAGAATCTGTCCTGCATGTGAATCTGGCGGCCATAGAATGCCATAGTCTTCCGCGGGTACCCATTTGGGTTTGGAGCCCGCGCCGCCATCTTTCTCGCTGGCTTGGCCCGACGACCGTATATCGCTACTCTAGGCGTCGCGTCTTCTTCGTCATTGCCTGAGGAGTAGAGAACGGAAACCAGGAGCCTGCGAAGGTATTTTGGTTGGCCATGTCAACAATGCTCGTGTGGGAGACAAAGGAGCGCCATGCTCGCCATTTCCGGCGACTGGCACAAGCAACGAGCGAGCGCCGCGCACTCATCACCAAGGCTGTTTTGTTCTTTGCTATTAATATGCGGCAAATGCTCCCAATCTATCGCCCCAGACTAGACAACAATGATGATGATTAGCCTTTGAACTTCCTAGCTCATCTGAGATTGCAACAAATAATTACACACGACTTAGATAGCGTCATATTGAGAGGGCGTGTCTATAGAATTAAGCAACACGTCAAAAACGTATGCAAGTATACCAAGCCCAGGGCTCCAGGCCGTGTTTGGCACTTTCTGTCAACTTACTTTGTCTTTTGGCCTGCTGACAAAGCCTGAAGTCATGCTTCGGGGCTTAGAAAGACAACCATACCAGTTTGGGATGTCTCAGCTGCTGCTGCCACAGTGTAGGACAATACCTCGGTCCCCAGTAAGCATTAGCTTTACTGCAACACAAGAGCTGCTACAGTGACACTGGCTCACGGCTCGCTCTCATTCAAACCAGACATTGGATTACACCGCGCCGATTCCTTACCAAGGCATCAATCTGCAGCACTTGCTTTTGACTCGCGGACCCGTCTCACATACTTCTCGGGCAGGAGGACCCTGGCCGCACAGCAACGCAGCAGCATGCAAGACGGTGCCGAGGGCATAGTGAGAGCGGCGGCGCCGTGGCATTGCACCGCACAGGTCTACACCATGTACTTCTTCTCCAGACCCCATGAGACGTCAATAGGAGATTTTTCGGCTGTTGCGTACTCTCCACTCGAGGCAGAGTCCTATTTTGGCTCAGCCGAAGCAGGGCGCTTCGTCGGTGGGCTAGGCGGCATCATGATTGTACGGTATACACACTCGCCGGTTGGGCCGTATGACGAAATGATTATTGTCCCGGGATCATATGTGCACCACGCAAACTATACTGGGAGGCCCGTCGAGAAACGCAATTTAAGAGCATCGCGAGTCTATGTCTCACAGAAGGATACATTGTACAACGGAAGACACAGTGAGTTGTGCCTCCCTGCCGCGGCGTGCGGCCACGTAAAAGACTGCGTGAGGACCTGCTTACTCGACCAGACTGGAGCATCCCCAAGCACCTTGCTCGCTTCGAATGGCAGGACCTCCCAAGTGGCGGCACGAAGGTCATGGTCTTCCCCCACGATGAAGGCGGCGACGAAGCTGAAGGAGCAGCGAGGTCAACACCGCTTTTACGGGCTTCGTTCAAGACGGTGCCTCTTGTGCCTGCGTTTCCGCTCTCGACGTCGTGGGCCAAGTATGTCGGCTTGGATTTCAGCCTCGTGCAGCCGCCGCTACCACAGGGCGTGCCGAGAGAAGTCGTCGGAACCGAGGAGTGGTGCAGGTGCTTGATTACTCAGTCCTCGTCGCAGACGCACGTCGGTTGGTTCGATCTGAACCAGAGAGATGAACACGGGAAGTTGACGGCGCTGTTTGAGAACTTTTGGCCGGGTCTGGGGAGATGGCAGCTGGGCATTAGGATGGATGACGCGAGAATCATGGTTCCCGAGGGAGAACACTGGCCTACCAGGGCAGCCTCGTGACAGTCGGTCTTATCAATCACAGGAACAGAAACTAATAGGTACCAAGAGCCAGTCATACTATTCATGCCCCATACTGGACAAAGTGCGCACGATCATTGTAATTCACGCAACTGATCTGGAGTCGCGGCCCAGAAGCGTATTTTGCTCGATTCCAGCACCACGGACTCGTCTGTCATCATCCACTGCCCAGCACGCTCAACGACCCGCGTATACCGAAGCGTCGATATTCCGTTTATAGGCTCGACCTTGTAGATCTGCAAGTCCGTGGATAGCCTGGCGTAACAGGGAGTCATTAGTAATATTGGGTTCGAAGCCGGCAGTCCATGCAATAGCAATCCCCTATTCTCAAATGCTCGAGAAGATAGCTATATGCCTATTAGCGTCTATGAAGATCCGGTAGCGTATAGGGATTTATATCGATAATGCTAGAATCTCTGTATACGCTTCCGATTCCTCGTTCACTATATTACTTTGTACTTGGTAGCTAAGTCTTGTCAGATAATATGCATATCTCGGAACGATAGGATTATAGTTACTATTATGGATAATAACAAAAGTAGATCAGATTATCTGATCGTCTTGGGATCAGAAGGCGTGATTTATGGTTGAGAGAGACGACTCGTCGTTGCTCGGGAAGGGCAAGAGAACAAGGTAGAGAAACGCCCGGGTTTTTCCCTAATTTATAAGTAATGGAATATGGTTTCTACGGATACCGTAGCAATGAATCCATAGCGAATTTTCATAATCCGTAACGACCATAAACGAGCCCGTAACGAGCATATATCAGTCCGGACGAGGTTCATGATTCCGTAACGAGCATAAATGAGCCCGTAACGAGCATATATCAGTCCGGACGAGGTTCATGATCAGTCCGTGACGAGCCATATATAAGCCCGTGACGAGCATACATAAGCCTGTAACAAGCATATATGAGCCCGTAACGAGCATATATCAGTCCGGACGAGGTTTATGATCAGTCTGTGATTAGCAAATCTGTCGGTGACGAGTCCATGACGAGCATAAATGAGCCCGTAACGAGCATACATCAGTCTGGGACGAATGACTTTATTGTTCCGGATAAAAATTATAATTTTCTTTTATAATAATAATAATAATAAAACTAAAAAAATAACGAAATTAATATTACTTTTATAAATTTTATTCAAAATAATACTTTTTATATTCGCATTTCCATTTTTAATATTATAAGATAAATATATAAAGTCAAATTTTAGCTTTATATAGCTGCTATTATTATAAAATATACCGAAAAAAAATTATCGGAATCAAAAAAATAATATAAATATTTAATTATTTAATCTTTATTGCAAATATATATCGGTAAATTTAATCTGAATTAGAAAAATAAATATAAGAAATTAATAGCATTATTTGAGAATTTTTAGCCGGGTCTAGAGAGATAACAGCTGGGCATTAAGATAGATAACGCGAGAATCGTAGTTCCCGAAGGAGAATACTGGCTTATCAGGGCAGCCTCGTAACGTATTATAGCACCGTTTGTACAAACAATTCTGAAATACTTATCCATTCGGCACAGATGATTCTCGAGTGCTTGCTTACTCTATATTCATCTGTCGGGCACGTGCGTGACAATTCATGACTTCGGGAAGTATCTTTTCGAACAAACGGTAGACCGAGACTAGCGATATCAACCGGACCGAGAATAATCAATCTTTACCCAGGCGTATAGAGGCCAAGATCGGATACTTAAAGCCCATTTGTTCTAAAATAGTAAATATATATTAAAGAGCATTGCATTATATTTTTGAAAGCTTAATACAGTATTACAAGGCCGTTCTATTAGCTATAAATTCCGAAATTTGCTTAATAATTGCTATAATTAAAAATCAAAATTTATTAAGTTTATCGTTTTATAGAAAATTATTACGGCATTTATTCATGGACTGACAAGCAATGGCTACCTTAGGTGCTCGAAGGCAGCAACGTACCACAGTTCTCGCAGAAAATGAATGCTTCATCTATCTGGAGCTTCAGTGAGGACAGAGTTCTCGTCGGCTTCGAGGGAGCCTAGGGACTGCAACGCACAGTCGGTCTTGTCAATCACATGAACAGAAACTAATAGGTACCAGGAGCCAGTCACACTATTCATGCCCCATACTGGACAAAGTGCGCACGATCATTGTAATTCATTAGATCGTAAAGTTTATATACCAATATATGCATGCATCTTGGCAGTCACCAGCCAGACCCGTTTATATAACTTTTCGCTTTTATGCTCAGATCCCCACGCCATCCTAGTAGAGAACACCGGTAGTATCATATGTCCTTAACAAAGCCCACCTCCATGACACGCTCATGCGCCAACCTCAGGTTCGCGATCTTGCCCCGAGTGTTCTCCCGGATCCACAGGAACAGCGACAGGACCGCCTTCCGGAAGATCCTGCTCTCGCTCCGGATCTTCATCTGGCCCTTGCCCACGACGTACATGATCTTGGCCGCATACGCGCGGTCCAGCCTCGCCAGCTCGGCCGCGACGGCCTCGTCGCGCAGCTCGATGGGCTTCTTCTCGGAGGCAACGTGCCTCTCCCGCGGCGAGGCGGCATCGAGCGTGAAGGAGATGGCCGGCGTGTTGGGCGCCCCGGGGGCGGTCGGGGTCTGGGGCAGCGGTACGTGCGCGGGGGAGAGCAGGCCGTTCTTGGCGACGTCCGCGCTTGTCGTAGTGGCGGTGGACGGGCTGTCGTTGGTGGGGCTCTCGACGTTCTCGATCGCGCTGGACACCGAGTCCGCCTCGGTCTCGTCGGGGAGGGCCTCGCCGCGCTGGGCCTGGCGGATGATGAAGGCGCGGACCTTTTCGTAGATGAGCGCCGCGAGATCGGGGGATATGACCTCGTCCATAAAGCCGTGCTTGACGACGAGACGGTAGCAGCCCGGGATCGTGGTGAACTTGGAGACGGAGTAGCGCTCGTCGTCGGGGACGGTCGGAGCCTCAACAGGATGCAGGTGGAAGAAGACGGTGACGTCCATGACGCCCACCAGCTTGGAGGCAAACTGGGTGAAGACGGAGGGTGTCATGACGCCTGTCTTGTCGAAGAAGATGCCCAGACCGCGGATCTGGGAGAGCTGGTCGCCGCCCCATTTCGGTGTGAGGCGGAGCTTGCCCTCCGAATCCTTCATGACGAGGTTGTTCAGCCGGAAGCGGTCCTCCGCCTCCGCCTTCCACTGGTTCTCCTTGCCGTATCGCCAGAGCAGGAAAAGCGAGGCCAGTATAGCGGAAAGCGTGAGCGTGAACCACGCACCGTCGGGGACCTTATTAAGAGCCGAGGACAGGTACAGGCCGTCATGCAGTGCGAAGAAGAGCCAGGGAAGGACGACCATCCACGGCTGGATGCGCCAGACGATGAGGGCGACCAGCGTCACCATGCAGGTATCGAAAAAGGTGACGAACATGACGCACACACCGTACGCGTTACCAAGCCGCGTCGTGTTGGAGTAGACGGCGGTCACGAGGATGGTACCACACATGAGAAGCCAGTTCAGGAAGGGCACGTAGAGCTGTCCGTGGAAGGTCTTGGAGGTGTGCACGACCTTGACTTGTGGGCAGTAGGAGAGCTTCATGATCTGGCTGATGAGCTATGAGTCGGTCAGTGAGAATGCCCATTACCGAGGAACCTCTTTTCTTAGTAATCTGAATGCAACGCACCTGAAATGTGGCTGTGATGATGGCCTGCGAGGCGACGATCGCGGCCAGCACCGCAACAACCAGACTTGGGTACAGCATGCCCGGGGGGACCGAGTTGTAGAATGGATTCGACCACGCCTCCGGATGAACACTAATGTACGCAGCCTGCCCAGTATACGCGAGCAACAGGCACGGGTAGGTATAGCACATCCAACTCAGCTGGATAGCTCGCATCGAGAATGCACCCAGGTCCGCAAACAACGCCTCGACACCGGTGAACGCGAGCAGGACACCACCGAGCATCTTCCAACCCTCAGTCTTGTTCACAATGAAGAACTGGAAGGCATAGTAGGGGTTGAACGCCTTGAGAACGCTGTGGTCGTATTTGACGAGGTTGTAGATCCCAAAGCCGCCGTTGAAACCGAGCCAGATGATGACGATCGGAGCGAACGCACTGGCGAGGCGTGACAGACCCAGCGGCTGAATCGCGAAGAGCAGGATGATGATGCCACAGGTTGTGCCCACGACCGTAGAGCTGCTAATATCAGGCTTGACCACGTTGAGACCCTGGACAGCGCCGAGTACCGACTGCGCAGGTGTGAGGACGCCATCGGATAAGACCATGGACACGGCAAGGACGCCGATCGTCTTGAGGAGGCCCCGAAAGAATTTGCTTTTCTCTATGGCGGATCGGATTTTTCCATTCGCGGGCCTCAAGTTGCCTGTCAGGTGCCTTTCCATGTGAATGAGCGGCGCCTCGCGGGGGTCGCGTTCTGTAAGGTTGGCCTAAGTAGTCGAGTCGTGTTAGCAAGTCTGGTGTTTCTCGGCCCCAGCATATTGTCCAAATCAGGAAACTCACAAACCGAGTCAGGAGAGAGTAGCAGCTGAATGTGCCACCCTCACCCTCGTTATCCGCGCGCAAGATGATGAAAACATATTTGAACGTGACCATAATCGACATGGACCACAAGACCAGCGAAAGCACCTGGATCACGGAGTCGTAGTCCGGGTCGCTCGTGAACGTCGACGAGAACACATAGAGCGGACTCGTGCCGATATCTCCATAGATAGCACCGATGGACTGATACGCCAGCCACAATAGTGTAGTGCCCTTGTAGATCTGCTTGACCTTGGGCTTCTCGCTCTCGCGCCAGTTGTCGCCCTCCTCCTCGAAGCCGTCCGTGCGGTGGCGGTCGAGCGAGATGCTGCGCTGGGTCGTAGCCCGCGAGAGCGCGCGCGTCGAGTAGATACCGCCAGCGAGCGCCGTTGTGTCGGTTCTCGTCAGCGGCCGGAACCGCGACTCAGACTCGGAGAGACGCAGGTCTTTGGGGTGGACGTCGTCCGCGATGCGGATCGTGGCAGGTGAGGAGAGGGGCACCATGGAATCAGGCCGGGGCGAAAAGGCGTTTGGGTTGGGCGAGAGCAGGTTGGGATTTGGCGTGGGCGCATTTGGATCTGGCGAGGATGCGCTTGGATCTGGCGAGTTCACGTTCGGGTTGGGCGAATGGCCGTCCGGCCGTGGTGATAATGAGTCTGCCATGTCGTCTTGTAATGTGAGGATCCTCAAGAGGCCGCAGTTGGCAGCAGGTGAGGGCTTGAAAACTCGCTCGGCACGTACGCGCCGGCTGGGACGAGCGCGACAGAGGAGGTTTGCCTGTCCGCGGTATGAGGAGCTCCCAGAACAAGTGACCACTCGCACAAGTAATTTGCAGTCAAGACTATTGGTCCCGAAACTTTATGCAGACGGTGGCGATAGGGGTTCAGGATAAGCTGTGGATACCTGAGGGATATTTGGACGTTACGGCTATGATAGAGCACCGCTTCGTCGAACTGGCGGCGTCCCTGCTGGATCTTATGAGAAATCTGGCGGGGCTGCGTACGAAACCAAACACCAGGTGGGAACGACTGACATCACAGTATCCTGGTTAGAAAAGATGAGGTACGATGTCGACAAGGGGGATCTACGAGGGCGTCCAATGGCATGACAATCACCGGCGCATGGGCAGAGGAATTCCCGTGGGTGGTGAAGAATGTAGCCCGATATCCAGCCCTCTGGGAAAAACGATGGCGCATCTGCTAACGGCGACATGGACGATGGCACGACTCGGTGCCCCGGCCTAGCCCCATCCATGGGTGCCTATCTCTCGCCCGCGTGCGGGTGGCGGCGCGGCATGTGAAGCCGCAGCTAGATACGCCAGATTTAGCAGACTGGGATGACCAGCGCAGCCCGGATCTGTTTGAGGAATCGCAGGCGGGCGGTGCAGCCGCTGCACTAGAGGCGCCGTCGCCAGACAGGCTTGGGAACACCGCAGTCTCTTGATCCTGCCGCTGCTATTTTGTCGCCCTGCCCGCTGACTGTGCAGAATCCCTCCGGAGAGATGCTGCCAGGAGATGACGGATAGATAAACTCGCCAGATCCTATTGGTTTCTGAGGTTGCCTCGAAACCTACGCAGGCACGGCAGGGTAGATAGAAGCGGAATAGGTGCAGAATGACTAGCTGCAGGACCGTGGGAGCCTGCATGGTAAGGCTGCGTGAAGGAATACTGTGACTCCAAGAATAAACCAGTCTGACCGCGAATCAGGAACCTCAGATCCAGAGGGCTGCTGGCGACGGTCAGCGAGCGAGATGAGCAGCCGCAAATTTGTGGTGATTCCGCGACGGAACCGGCTAGGATACTCGCCTTGCGTGCTTGCGTATGAGCTAGGTTCCTCCGAACGCCTGGCGTCGGCGGAAAGGATCTGCTTTCACAGGGCCCGTTGGCTCGATCGAGGAGCAGACGACGCCCTTGCCCTCGAGGCCACGCAACAGCCCGCCTAGCGCTGAAATGATACGTTTGCCCCGAAGCGAGGCCGGAACTCTAAGATATGGGGCATAGGGCCCACCCGTACTCGAGAGCGTGACTGCTTGGCTCTTTGCCGACGGCGGGAACTGCGTCTACCGCACACACCGCAATTTTCTGCGATGCAGATGCGATGCAATGTCGGTAGCATGAACGAGCGCACATGCTCTGCATGAACGAGATAAGGGAACGGGCGGGGTTTTGGGTCCCAGCCACGGTCCAACGGGCAAGCACACCAATCTGGCGGCTGGTATGAGGTCGGACGAGACGAACGTGGGAGCATGAATCGTCTAGATCCTCGCAACGCGGTTGATCTCGTCAGATCTGCCCTCATGCAGTGAGCCGGCAGCCGTAGACAGAAAAAGATCCAGCCCCCGGCCTCTGAAACGGTCACCTCGAATCCCTCCTGGTCCTTGTAGCTAACCGGGTGTGTCGCCGGCGTGTGGCGGGCGGCCGATGGCACTATGGGAGGAGGGTGTGGCACGTGGGCGCGTGCAGAGTGCACAGAGATTGTGTACGTTTGTTTGCGCCTGTGCGCCCTGTCGTCTCATGGCCCATGCGACCCATCGGATTACAGAAAAGGGACGAGCCGAGGCGTTGTGGGGTCTGTGGGCCCTGGCTCGTGCCTGGATCTGGGGACTCCAGTCTGATGGGTCCTCATCGCTGTTTTAGACCCTCCTCTGATTATTACCGAGGGCTGCCGTCTCGAGCGTCATTGGGCCTTGCCTTGCATATGGTGAAGATGCAATACCGCCTGCAACATCATGAGTGCGCGCGCATCTGGCCTGCCTTGGGAGGCTCCTGCGGTCTCGGTGCAGATGCGCAATGTCGCGTCAATTGTATTCCGGTACCATACTTCTATCCTTGATTGTTGATTCAGGCGTGGAAGTCAAGAAGCTCTATTCCAACGATGGTCTGAAGGTGAACGGCCAGAACTTGAGACTTTCCAGAGGGATCGCTCGCCTCTCAAGCTTCGCACAAACGGGCTGCCCCATGCAAAGCGTCGATGGTTGCCTCGGTCTAGTAATAGTGACGACAGCCGCCACGGCGAGTTGACAGGAATCTGTCTTAATCCATCTGTCCAATGCTCACATCGCCGGTGCTGTCCCCGTTCGTCACAACTTCATGCCCGGCAGCCTTCTTGCGGTCCTCATCGGAGACTTTGAAGCACCAGCCGAACTTGTCCTCAACCTTGCCCATCTGGATCGCCTTGAGCTGAGAGAGGAGCTTCAGGCACAAGGGGCCGGCATCCTCCTCGGTGTCCGGGATGTAAGTAATGGTCTCCTCGCCCTTGTCCGCCTGGACCGACAGGCGAGGGTGGGATTGCAGGGTGGCTGCCAGCGATTTAGGATCTGACGGGGCCATGCGGCGGGTGATAGACCGGATGGGGACCAAGGATGCCGCCGTCCCGGCCGCCATGACCTCGGAGAAGCTGGCCAGCTCTGCATATTTGATCTAAGCGTCTCGTCAGCGGCTAGCCACCCCTTCTCGCGCACAGCAGCGCCAAGCACGTACCGAGCGCTTCACGACCTTCCACCCAAAGCTCTCCGCAATGCCCTGCACACTCTCGCTCGTGACGCTGTTGATGACGTTCTTCGAGTCGGGCACCACGATCGTGACGCTGTCGCCCTCGACCAGGGCGCCGATGAACCCGCTCGTGCTGAACTCGTCCACCTCGGTGTGCGTCGCGCTGTCCAGGTGCAGGGTGATGTCGTAGCCTTCCGAGCGGGCCTTGTCGGTCCACCTCAGCACGGGCGCATAGTTCCCGCCGACCTTAGCACTGCCCGTCCCGTTCGGCGCGGCGCGGTCGAAGTCGTCGAGGATCAGACACCGCACAGGGTGCACGCCGTGGTACACGCCCGTGGGGAGCACATACACGCAGAAGGTGTACTCCTCGGGCGGGCTCAGGCCCAGCTGCGCGCTGGACCCGTACATCTGCGGGCGGACGTACATGGCGGCGCCTGTGTCATGAGGGGGCACCCACTCGGCGTTGAGGGCAACAGCAGCGCGGCAGGCGTCGATGAAGGTCTCAACGGGGAGGGGAGGCATGGAGACAAACTCGGCGCTGTGCTGCATGCGGACTGCGTTGCGGTCTGGACGGAAGATCTGGATGGTCTTGTCGCCTGGTGTGCGGAAGGCCTTGAGGCCCTCGTAGGCCTGCTGGCCATAGTTGAGAGAGGGGGCCATCCCGTGGATGCGTATATAAGGATCGGTCACGAACTGGAGAGGCGTCCATCGGCCCGTCTTGTGCGAGTAGTGGGACTCGATGTGGCCGTTGACTGTGAGAGGAGGGGGCCAGGAGGTCAGCTGGAGAGCGATAACATGCAGACGGGATCGGTGGCGCGTCAGCCAGCTTGCCTTCTCGCATCCGGAAGCCAATGTTGGCCCAGTCGAGGGTGTTAGAGGGAGGAGGCGGGAAAGAAGGCATCGTGAAGGCCGTCGCGTCTGGTCTCGTCCTGTCGTGCCTCTACCGAGTACGTGTCTGGTCTGGCCTGGTCTCGTCACAGGATCCAAGAAGGAGAGGCGAAGCGAACTAATGGCTCTGACGTAAGTATAGCCCGTCGTCAGAATGAAAAAGACTTAGCTCGCCGTGGTGTGTCGCCCCACGTAACGTAGCGCATCGCACATCGCAGCTGGGCTCTGACTCTAAGTACTCAGAAATTTGTTCGTAGCAGCTCCGATTGCGGGGCCTAGCAAAGCCTCCTGCAGGTACCTAGGCAACAAGAGGAGGGGCGGGGCATGAGGGGAGCAGGGGGGCCCAACCCTAGAATCCGGGGCTTGTCCTCAATAGGCAGTCGACGTCATGACTCAGCATCGCAGCACTATCACGACAACAGATGCAGAGAGAGTCCAACGACAGACCAACCACTCCACTACCAAACAGGACGTTGAGCCAGGATCGAATCTTAAATTTTCTATACACATGAATGTGGCCATCCCATCCTCCTCATCTCGTCTCACCGCTCGTGCCTTTCGATGCCAACCTTCCAACACAGTAATTATCGTTCAACCGTACAGTTCTCCATGCAGATAGCCACACATCAGAAAGAAGCCTCATACGAACTCACAGCATCGTCTATCGCCCCGCCCACGGTGTGCCACAGTGAAGGCAGTGTTGCGTCGTAGGGCAGTCCTGACGTGTCGTCCCATTCCGGACTGCAGACCGAGCTGTGCATCTCATGCTCAAACGCCGTCGTCTCCGGGAGCGGCAAGGGCATATGAAGGTGATCCAAAGGCGACACCAGCTGGTCGTGGGTCAGCCTGTGGTCCACGGGCGAGGTGCTGGTAGGTACCAGCAGCGGGCTCGCGCCGTGGTCTGCGTGCTGACCCTGCCACTGAGGTGACGGCCCTGGGGACACGGACAGAGGGGAGCAAATGTACGGGTATGGCGAGTGGAACCCGTGCTCGACGATGTTTGGGAACAGCTCGGCCATGGCCTGAGGCTGTGCGTCTCCCAGCCTGGTGTCTGGCGACCATGACAGGTCCACGTCTGACGGCGGCGTGCTCAGCGCGTGGCCCTGTGGCAGGGGCTGCTGTTGCTCCAGCTTGACTGTTGGGATCGACACCTTCGCCCGCCCCGTTCGTCCTCTTCCAGTGTTGACAGAGAGGGCCTTGATGATGTCAAGCGGCCTCGTGGGGTCATCCCTCAGCTTTTCCAGCCCGATAGGCTTGCGCTTCATGTACTTCTGGACCCGCTTCACATCCGCGGCATCCAAAACGTCCAAGACCGTCGTCTTGCAGGCATCGTTCTTGTGCTGGACATGCTGCTGCACGCGCTCCTGGTGCTGGGCCAACTTATGTAACAGTCTGTACACGTGTCCTGAGGTAACGTTCTTCCGCAGGCCCCAGCCCTTGAACCGCGCCTTATACATCCTCTCCGTGGCTACGAAGTTGTGCTCCCCTTCCATGATACACATCACCTCCTTCAGACTCTTGGTCCAGTATAGGGTTGTGATCAGGTTGCGGTGTCGCGTCCAGTCGTCTTCCTTGGCATATCGTCTCCCACGCGCAGCTGCGGAAGTGGTCGGAGAGCTTAATGATGACGGGGGGCTTGGGATGCCTGACGGCGTGACAGCCTGGGGGGTTGATGTTACAGCGATTGTGCCTTGGTTGGAAGGAGTAGCGAAGGGCATGTGAGGCGTCAAGGGCAGGCCCAGGTCATGCCCGTTCCAGATGGTGGCGGAACTCGTGGCGCTGGTGCCACAGTCGCTGAAGCTGCTGCTCCAGCTGCTGGAGGTATCCGACGGCGAGGGTGTTGAGTACGCCATGTGTTGTGGTTTGTTGAAGATTATGTCCGGTACAGCCGTGGAAGATGGCTTGCGATGGGGCAGCTAGAGAAGACGAGCTGTGAGGGCGATGCAAACGGCGACGCCTGGCTTTTTGTCAAAAGAGACACGATACACAGAAGGCCTGCCGCGTGGAGTACGCGAAGAGGTCACGTTTGAAGAATGCCGTGGTGAGACACGTATAAGGGAACCCTTCGGGTCATGGAACGTCGTTTGATTTTCGAGATACACATGCGAGCGGCAGGGACGATGTCTACTTTATACCGGCCCGTATGCACCGACACATCGGCTCGCCGACTTGACATGAGAGTCTGACGACGAGCTAATGGATACATACGAAAGGGGGTTAGGCAGGCGAGGATAGGGTCTGCAAGCCGACACGGCGTGTGAATTCGCATTCATGCAGACTACGGCGCATGATTGGCACAGGACAGGGCAGGGATGTAAGTCTGCTGCTTTGACAAGGCGACAAGGGCCTCGATCTCATAGGGAGGTATGTGGTTGGAAGCGATATGACGGCCGTCCAACCAGGGACCTGGGTGCCAACACCCTCTCGGAGCCCGCGCCCTCCCTGGCATTAACATATCTGCAAATCTCAGCCCCTGGCGGCGCATCGCCATTAGAGAGATCTACCGGTTGCTTTTCAGCCCTGTCCTGGCCAAGCACACCACTTCAGGCATGGGAGACGTCCCAGCCTCTACATCTCTGGTGCCACCACCTTAGCTAGGAGAGCCACAGCCAGCGCTCTCCTCGCAGCCTACCCGGAACTGCAAGCTGCGATGTGGAGCATGGCTTTGCCCACACTGGGTAAGTTTCCTCTCAAAGAACCCCAGCCCGTGCTCCTCGAAGACACCAGAGACGGCAAACACGGCACGAGATGCCTCACCGGTTTCTAGAAGATCTACGGAGTAGTCGAAGCCTGAGGCGTCTAGCGTGGTTAGGGTGCTTGACGACCGTCTCGTCTCTACGGACCAGCACTGGTGATTCTGGCGGCGGAATCGTCTCAACAAGTCCAGCATCTGACGGGCTCGTGCGCAAAAGAAATAGTAAGCACTCGCTTCCTACCTTCACGACAGATCCCTCAGTGTTTCCTGTGAGCAGCCTCTTCCTGCGACACTCACTGATGGCGACGATATCCTGGTTCCGACCTTTCTAGGTAGTCCCTGGCTGACGACAGCATGTGGAGGAGAAATTGATACCATGTCTGGCCTGGATCGGAGCCAACCCCACGGCCCATGCTATCAGACGAAAGGCAGAGAGACTTGGTGGACGTGCTTGTCCACTTCAAACTCCACATGCATATCCTGAATGGTGGGGAAATAACCTTATCTCTATACGGGATGGTCCCGAACATCCATCTCTTTGTCGTCAGGTCCCTGCCGCGTCAAGGTCGAAGCTCCAATGCGCCGCCCCCGAGACCGCTTATCCACCAGCGCGCTCTGCCGCTCCTACGCAAACCGCGCTGTGCCGTTTGCGGCCTGCTCCTGGCCTTGCCTTTGGATGTGGCCCACCTTCCAACATGCTAGAAGGCGGAGTGGGAGACGCCATCTGCAACCCACGTAGCCACGGCGAAGAAGTGGTTGTCACCTGGTAGCACATGACAGGCATCAGAGGCATGCCCGCGATGGTGGCGCTGGAGGCTGAAGCTTGATCTGCGTTGACAGAGCGCTATGATTCGCAGGCGTAGCAGGCTGCGATAGCCCCACTACCCACTCATACTTGACAGGACTGGACTGGGCAATACTCTGGAGGCGTTCGCCGCGGTCCCGGCGAGATCCTTTGCCTGCTCGTCGAGCCTAGTCAAGTTCACTTACACGCACATCTTTGCCCGCGCGCCTCAGCTAATCAGGTCATACGCAAGTAGTCATCTAGAGCGATAGGACGGTGGACCAAGAGCAGCACGTGCTATGGCATACGACGAGGTCGCTCAGCACCTATGACCAAGTTTGAACGAAAAACACACCCACGTCTGTGAGCCATCGCTGCTCTGCGGAACTCCCTGGCATCATCCCCTGCACTGTGCAACCTCCGGATACAGGTTTGGGTGCACTCGGTTCCTTTCTGTCGGTACAAAGTGCGTCTTTCCATTGGACAATGCCCCTGGAGCCCGTGATATCAAGTGTACGCAGCAATCCTGCGATGTGACCCATCATGGGGCACGGTTCCTTGTCACTTAGTGCCGCTTCATCTGTCACTTTTGCGGCCTACCAACATCTTAGGCTTTCTGTATCCAGACCCTCTCTGCCTTGCCTAGCCCTCCACGATGTGGAAGGCTAACATACGGCTGAGGAAGCCAATCCCTGCCTGGGAATCCAGCCCTCTACTCTAGCACCAGTAATAATGTTTCTCAAAGGAGCGGAAGGTCTCGGGGACGTGACGATCTGATGCTCCGCTGCCCGAGATCTACACACCGGCTTGATATTACTGGCATCTGGAGGCAATTGGAGCCGCGAGAGCGGCCCGGCAATGGTACCCACGCAATGAGGATGCAGTATTTTACGGCCGAATAGCCCCGGGCTGGTCAAGGCGCTGCTCCCATCAAGGCATGCTTGGGACGTCCAATTTCCCCCCCAGCCAAGGCGGCAGGTTCGTGACTTCTTCAAATCCCAGAAATAAGAAACAGGTCCCGGTCTGGCCCGTGTTACCAGTTCAGCCTCGTTGACGCCCTTGTATCCGTAACATTGGTACTATTTCTGACTGTCCGCAGATAGTTAGCTGTCTTCTACTCGGCCGTATGGCCGGGTAGGCATATCATGCGGTTGGTTGTGTCAATGCTGTGGCACCTGCTAGATTAGGAGGCTGCTCATAGTCCCAATGGCTCCCAAGCCTCGCGGCAGCACGAAGAAAGAGGGAGGGGCGGGCGGAAGCTCGATCCCATGGCGATGGTCTCGGCCGTATTCGAGCAATGCGGGATCCCACCAACTCGAGCATGTATGTATGGCGTTCTACTTGAGGTGAGTGGCTTGCGGCGCGGTGACCTGTCATCTCGACTACCGCTCTCCCTTGTCGTGAGCATCACAATTACCGCCGGCGACGGGGATGATCTGCGCGCATGTAGGCCAGCTCGATCTGCTGTGTGGCTTGCAGAAGTCACGTCACCAGAATGTCATGCGGGTTCATTACGAGAGGGTCACATCGAGGGCGGCATGCCCGCAAACAGAGATCGCCAACGCCACGTCAAGACGCGAAAAACACCTCACGAAGACACTTCGCCTCCCAGCAGGGTTCTCCTTGGCCAGACCATCTCCGTCGGCTCCCTCGAGGGACCACTCGAAGATGACATCTCCGTTCTTTGCGCAGCTTGAGCAGAGGTATCACCTGCTCCATTCAGTCCTACCCAGTATACTGAAATACAATCTCCCCGCCACCACTATTGGCATATAGCAATATAGATTCTACAGGACCCACAGCCTATGCCACCTATTACTGAAGGCCCTTCTGCAGGAGATGACATCGTCCGAAAAACGACAACATTTACCGAGGAGATCAGGACTAGGTTATTGCGGAACAGGATCAACAAGCCGGACGATCAAGGGGCTACTCGGCCGCATGTGCTGCGCGCAATGTCCGGGAGGCCTTTGCATCGGCATGCCGAATACCGCACGAGAGGGGAGCCGAGACATGGCCATCATGATAGGCACCCCCCTTATAACACACAGACATACTTAGAAACACGCAGGAGCGCACGGAGATCAAGCTACACTCCGCACACACGGGTTCCTCCGAGAATGTTTCTAGGCCTGGAGGAGTGCGCGGGCGCCCACGCGCGGGCTGAGAATCTGGACTCGGCGGACACGCCACGAGAAGCCTTCAATTTCGTAAAAGAATTCCAGAACGCCTCCCCAGCTGAGACGGCATGCTCGACGATCCCGTCACGACCTGCGCCGTCGGGCAGCCGGACAGGGTGGGATGTCCTCCTGCTGCCGATCCGAGGCGGACAGTCGACCCAGCTAGCCAGCAAGGCCGGCCTCTTTCTAGCAAGGCAAGCGGCACAGTGTCGCCCAAGGCTAGAAGGCTTCTAGAAGCCGGGCGGACAGAGCGAAAGGACGGGCTAAGGAGGAGGAGGCGGCGTCACGCGTTGTGATACTGCCGTGGTAGGAAGATTAATAGGCAATGGCCGGGAGTAACGTGTCGTCGTGCTCAAAGACGGCACAGTATAGTCCCGAGCCGGACCCCTTGGCCCCCTAGCTACTTCCGGCCAGTCTCGTGACCTCAGGACAGACTATCGCCCCCGTAGGAGGCCTCGAGAGCTCATCTATCGAGTCATGCTGCCTAAGGCTCTCCTCGAGAGTGATAACGAGCATTACTCACGATGCTTCCTTTCCGGCGTGGCTCCTTGTCGCCATCACCGTCGACCAAGAGTCTTTCTGAAAAGGCCTGGGATGCAGGCACTTCATCCAGCTCTTCGCAGGCTCGCGGTGGCCTGGATACCCCCGTCCGGCCGGTCCCCCTCCCCTTTCACTCTCGATCACCTCCCCCTTCCGTACTGGCTCGCCGCAGCCACCAACGACGACCGGCCGGGCTGGACTCCCAGCAGATCTCATGAGGGGCGGGCGAGGCAATCGTGATCGTGGGCCAGACTGCCTGGGGGAGGGAGACACACAAGACCATGTCGAATGGTGTAGATCAAGCCCCAGAGAGATTACTGACCGCGCCGCCCCTCTAGCCGCACTAGGTCTCCTCCTCACATGGACATCCTCGCCTCCTGCTGGTCGCAATACAGACTGAAGTCTGTGGCGTCTAGAGAGTCGTGCGGTGGAAATACCACGGTCAGAGCAGACACTTCCCGTCCCTACCCCCCTCTCTACCAGTTCGCCCTACGCCGACTCCCTCGCGTCCTGTCTTTGACCTCTTGGGGCCAGCTCATGGCCGCCCCGGCCCTGAAGCCATAACACGAACGAAAATCAACCCTGCCTGCGAGGGCAGTCTGGTTTGCTGTGCCATACCGGTCACCCACCCATCCATCTATCTGGCCACACACCACACCACACCGCACCGCACTACACTACACTACGCTTTCGCGACCGATCTGAAGATCCCGGAGATCTGGTCTCAGCCAAGGTCAAGATCGTCTGCGTGCTCGACCGCCCTTCCAGCCTCTTCCCACAGCAGCAAGGTGCTCCCTCCCAGCCACCATCGAACCACACGGCAACGTTACACACGAGAGAAGGCCCCCTCTCCTCGGCCCCGCGGCCTCCCCCTTCTCTTTTTGCCGGAGGAAGAGGCCTAGCTGGTAAGGAGAGCGGCGGCTTTAGACTGCTGGCGTGGGGTGCGTTGTTGACACTAGAGTGCTTACGGTCTTCTCTCCGCCCCTTCGAGGTAGCACACGTGATGAGAAGTGAATGCGTCTAACACTGATGATTGCCTTCCTAACAAGTACAGAGCATCTATCTAGGAACGGTAGAGTACAGTAAAGTCCGCAAAAAGAGTGCGTGACGTGTAGTGACAGGGTGTTTCCGCAGGGTCTTGCTGCAGGGTGCCCCAGAAAATGTCTCGTGCCGATGTCAGGGAACTTTGATCTTGCGATGTGATTGATGTATGAAGGATGGTGCACAGTCTATGTTGGCATGTGGGAGTGGCGATGGTCCCCATCTTTTCTTTTCCCCTGTCCTGTTCCAAATAAACCCCTCCCGAGCCGATTCTGGTACATTCTTTTGCCTCATTTCATCACGTAAAAAACAAACCAACCATGCATACCGGCACGCTCGTGAACGCCAAAACAACACAGCAGGTATACAAAGGAAACAAGGATAACGGCCCGTCTTCTCAGCAGTATGTGCCGAGACCTGTATCAAGGAAGGGGCCGAGGGCCTGGGCTATCGCCTACCGAGACATGCCGAGACAAGATGGCGTGATGTGCCGGCGAGATCAGAGCCCAGACAAATGATAGATCATACCTGTGAGCGGCAAGGCCACTCACGATCAAGTGAGGTGAGTGTGGTCCGAACGCCACATAGTGGTCTCGGGGGCACAAAGACTTCCTGCAAAGGGAAACGGACACCGCAGAGACGCAATAGACGATCCTCGAGGACCCCTGCCCTCGTTTCAACTGTGCTTTTCCTTTATTTCTTTTTCCTTTCATGGTGGCCATCGCTCACTCCGGGGATGGGCATGCCGGTCATCAAGGTTGATCGGCTTGTCCTGCGGGCAGCAGTGGTCACTCAGTCGCCTGAGGACGAGGCCAGCTTCTGCAGGACCATGAGGACGCCGCTCACGCCCTGCGTCATGGTGGACGAAGCTTCGGTATTCCTGTTGCCCAAGCTGACGGTGACCACTTCCTTGATCACCTTCTCCTCACCAAGGGTGTTCGCCCACCTGAATACCTTTTCGTCGTCCCTGCCGTCGCCAACGACCATGAGGAAGTCCACACGGCTCTTGTGCGTCTCGTCGGCAGGCAGGCGGGTCTGCAGATCCTCGAAGATCTTCTCGGCAGCCGTGCTCTTGGTCCAATCCACAGGTTCTACTATTATCGACCCGTCAGTTGGGATGGCGTGGACACGCTGCTTCTCGCAGGCGTCGTTGATATGCGAGGCACAGTCGCTGGCCTGGCTGACCGCGTGCTCCCAGTTCTCGGCGCTCTTGTAGTGGAAGATGAGGCTGCAGCGGCGCTCCTCGATCTCGGCCCCCGGCGTGCGCTCCAGGTAGTAGTTGAGTATGCCCTTCACTGACTCCTTCCACGCCCGGATGTGCTCCGGGTCGGCCATCTCGGTCCAGGCATCACTGCCGCAATCCTTGAGGAAGCAGCCGTTCTCAGCGATGAGGCCCAGGTTAGGGACGCGGCGAAAGAGGCGGTCTAGCTCCTCGGGTCGCCGTCCAGACATCACATATACGGTGTTTCGCTCGTCCAGAAGCAGTTCATTGAGGACATCCAAGGTGCGCTGCGTCGTTATGTCGTTAGCCATGCGGTTGAGACGCGCAGCGCCGGCCGGGAATGCCTCGGGCTTGATAGTTTTAGACTGAGAGATATTGAGGGAGATAGTTAGTAACGTGGAAACATCCACTCACCTGGGGGCTAGACGGGATGATCTGGTTGACCGGTCCCCAGTTGACCAGGGTGTTCTCATAGTCCAGGATGAAGAGTCGTCGCTGGCTATCTTTGTACCGCCGAGTGAGGGTGTTCAGATTCAGGCGGGGCACAGAGGTCTGGTCATGTCGATGCTGTTCGTTATAAGCGTGATCCAAGCGTACCATGAGCTCTGTGAACCAATGAGAGCCCGTGTGCTGCAACACACACTCGTGCAGTCTCGTCCACCGCTGCTCCTTCTCGGTGTTACCCATGTCCAGGGCCTTCCTGATAGCATTGGCGCAAGCCCTGTAGTCCCACGGGTTCACGGAGAGCTCGTTGCCACCAAACAGAGAGGCGGTGCCGGTGAACTCAGACAAGATCAGCGAACCGTGTTTCTTTTCGTTTAGGAACTTGCCATCTTGGCAGTACAAATACTCATGGGACGTCAGATTCATGCCTTCACGCTGCGATGTTATCATCAGAGCGTCAGCAATCGTCAGGAGCGCCAGGTACTGAGCATAGTCTATGTCCTGCTTCAGGTAGACGACCGGCTGGTAGGCGAGATTCGCGTAAGAGGAGTTGATGCGAGTAACAATATCGCTCACTGTGGCATCAAGCTCCGACTTCTCGCTTGACGACAGGGCAACTTGTATGAGGATCACGTTACCGCGCCACTCGGGATTCGTGTTCAGGAAGAGCTCGTAGGACAGGAGCTTCTGTCGGACGCCCCGGACGTGATCCAGCTTGTCTCGCGCGACGATCAGCTTCTTGCCGGCATAGCGCTCCTGCAGCACATTGAGCCACTTCTGCACCTGCGCATCCTCGCGGTGCTCGTTAAGCTGAACCGGATCAATACCGATAGGCAGGTTGATGACATCGACAAAGCGGTCATCGAGCTGCAAGCCATCTGGGTTCGCCTCTGCGTTCAGTATACGGCTGCACGTCTGCAAAAAGTGCCGTGTGTACTCGTGGATCTGGAAACCGATCAGGTTGGCGCCCAGCATGCCCTCCAAAAGCTCCTTGCGGACGGCCAGGCACCGGAAGACCTCGGATGACGGGAACGCGACGTGCAGGAAGAAGCCAATCTCAGCCTCGGGTAGCTTCTGACGGATCATGCCGGGAACAAGAAGCAGGTGATAGTCATGGATCCAGATGACATCGCCCTTCTTCCAGTTCTTAATGATCTTGTCGGCGAAAGCACGGTTCACGTTGACATAGTGCTTATATGAATGATCCTCGTAGGCCTTGCTCTTGGGGTTGTCGGGCAGCTGGTAGTGGAAGACGGGCCACAGGATCTGCTTGCAGAAGTGGGAGTAGTGGCCGTCAAAGTCCTTGTCGCTGCAGAAGACGGTAAGCATGTCGAACTCGGTGGCCAGACGGTCCTCGATGTCCTGCTTCTGCTGGCTGCCCTCGAGGGCGTCCGTCGGCATGCCGAGAGAGCCGACCCAGGTGACCTCGTCCAGCTTGCCCTCGCGAGCGGCCGCCTCTGCGGCATGGCGCAAACCACCATTGCCCTGGTCGGCATTGACGATCTTCCAGTCGGCGTGGGCAAAAACCCTGTCGTGGCTGTCGCTCCGGTAGATCGCCCTGGGCTGCACAATGCCCTGACGTCCCAGCTCCTGGGCCTTCGCCCTTAGCTGCTTGTTATGCTCAAGGACTGAGGACGGCGGAGGGGTGTGCGCGCGCGAGGACGGCTGATCGCTACGCCTGCCCCATACTGGAGAGCCCTGGTACCCCGGGGTGGCCCTGTGGGAGCCGAAGGTCTCGTCGTCCTTGGAATTGGGGGGGTAGTGAATGCGGAAGCCGTCCTCGTTTGTGAAGATGTCGGCCGGTGGCTTCTCGTCGACAGGAGTGTCTGGAGGGGTGATGTCGTCCTGGCTGCCGGGAAAGAGGGTGGGCTGCCTCGTAGCGGCAGGTCTGGACTTCTTGGCTCTGGGGGCCTCGGGGAGGAGCCTTGGGTTCCTAGCAGGCGTGCCGGGAAGGGTGAAGTGAACGGTTTTGGGCAGGAAGCTGCGCCAGAAAGAGTAGCTATCAGCACGAGCGACGAAGCCATCACAGAGCCTACAATGACGTAGTGGGCTGGTGTGGGCCCTGGTGGTCGGACCTCACGAAACCTCGAGACTAGGAGCACTAAGGGGCGGGAGGCGAGCGCTGGAGGGACTCACAGGGAGGCGATGAAGACGGTCATCTTGAACAGAGGCTGTCGCGCGGTGTCCTATGGAGGCAGAGAGCCGTGCAGCATCGAAGTTGGTTGGGTCGGGCTGGGTTGGGTTGGGACTTTATTTTCCCAAGGGTCGTCCGTCTCGCATGGGACAGTGGGTCCTGGTGTGGAGGCGGTTGAAGATTTTCTAGGAAGGCCGAAGTTTCGAGATTCTACCTATGCCGCGCAGAGACAGGAAAGGGACAGAAGACGAAAGAAGAAGAAGGACAAGGACACAAATGTGGACAGATGCTGGTGCTGTGAAGCTGGGACCCGACCGTGTAGAGCAGAGCAGGGCAGGGCAGGGCAGGGCAGGTGAGAAGAGCCACGTCTAAAATGCAGGAAAGATGCCAATTATGCTTTTCTTTTTTTGGGAACGGACCGAGGGGAGGAAGGGTGAGGGGCGAGAAGGGAGAGAACGGGAAGCCCAGCGCCACCTGGACAACTGAGACGAGTTGACGATCGCCGAGGTGGTTGGTGGTTGGAGGTGAAGGAGGGAGGTCTGGGCGCGTGGCCGTCTGGACGTGGACGACGTTGGGCGGAGCTGGGGGGGTGGTGGAAGAGTTGGAGTTGGGGTTGGGAATTGGAGCTGGAGCTGGAGCTGGCGCAGGAGCAGGAGCAGGGGCGCCGGGCGAGAACCAAGGAAGAATTCGGATTGGAACGGGAACGCACGCACGCTCGCCCAGCTCTGCGCGAGGCTTGGGCCGCGTGCGGCAGGCCGTAATACTGACAGGGCCAGAGAGGGCCTGTACTAAGTAGGGCCTGCAGGGCCTGCGAGGCCTGCGAGGCGCAGGACGCCGCTGCTACCGCTGCAGGGGACCCCAGTCTATCAAGTGCCGCCTCGCAGGGATCCGCGGGAACTAAAAGAAGCTGTCCGATTCCCTGCCAGTGTTTGCGAAGGGGGGTGGGAAAGTACGGGACCCGAGACAGACCTCGAGGAGGGATCAGGTCGAAGTGGTATGTCAGGACACAATAACCTGTTCGACTTGCTTTCCCACCGGCGGGCCTCGACTTGTGGTCCTGTCGAGGCCGCCGTGTTGAGAGATCTCTGGCGGCTGAACCAGGTGACGTAGGTGGGTGTCGTGCGGTCCTTCCTCCAACGTCCAGGCCAGGAACAGGGCTGAAGCGGTTGGGGACACAGCATAAGTACGCCATGTACCAAGTACACGGTACGTACCCAGCATGCCACGGCAGCTCGCGATACCATCTGATCTGTCTCAGCCCGGCGTCCTCCTCCGGCCGATGTGACCAGCACGACACGCACGGGTCGGGCACTGCCGGCGTGAGGACCTGGCGACAACGCGGTACGGCGCTCTCAGGCTGGGCGGCAACAGCTCACTCACTGCAGGCCTGACACATGCAAGTAGACAGACACACACACAACGGGTAATGATCACAGTTGCACTCGACGGCCTTACGAGCTCGGGGGCTGCGACGATGTGTAACAGACACGGGACGGGCGCACGACCTGGCCCACACCATAGTAAGCCAGCGATCGCGCCCGAGCCTCCCTTGTAGACATGCCTTCAGGCTTCTGTACTATAGCAGTAACGTCACATCCTCCCTGTCGCCGTCGGCTTGCTGCGGAATGCACCCGGCTCGGGACGCAGAGAAGGATCTCGAAATCTCAGAAGCTCGAAGAGGCCGTCTATCGATAGGAGGGGGATGGAAGGCTGAAGAAGAACAGGCGGAGGATTTGATCCGGACGCGCCATCTCGTCAGGCCGCCTAGTGATGTCACGCTAGCCCAGAAACCAGGCTGTCAGAAGCCACCAGCGCCCATGACGAGCGTCTGCGGCCCGGATCCTGAGTAGCGATACAGCGAGTGCGAGAGGCTGGGCGGGCACGCATCAGCCAAGCTCTCCTTGGAGAAGATGGAGAAGGGGTGTCGTGCGGGCATTGGAGCCCAACCTGGTCCAAACTTTGGTCACGCCCAGACAAGGTCCCGAGGATCATCGAGAACGAAACAAGATCGACAGGTCCCACGAACGCGAAGCCCGCAGGCAAGAGATTGGGGGTGGCACGGATGCGTGCCCCCCGCTACACCATCTCCGACCTTATCCAGCGTGCCGGATTCGCTGTCTCGCCGTCCAAGAAGAGCTCCCGTCGAGCCGTCCTGGGCACACCCTCAGCACGGCTATGGGGCTTCGTCAGCGACACCCGGACCTTTCAACCCGTCACCGAAGCAGATGCCTCTCTACGCGTCTCAGCCAGCCACAGAAGCGTACCAGATCCCAGATCAACGCCCGAGAGGCCCACACAGAGGGGGAGTATGAGGGGGAGGGGGGGGCGAGCTTATTAACGATCTGCCCCCTCCGACCAATGCCCCTTCCTGTCCCGTCAGTATCTTCGCGTAAGCGTTTCCGCACGGCTGATATTTTTATGACTGCGAAATGCACGGCACTGCATAAGCAATGCGAGTCGCTCGATACGGACTACAGTCATGCGCCGAGCCCCGCCCTGCAGTGCCATCCATCCTCGGTCTGGCCCACCCGCCCCGGGATGCCGGGCGAGGGGAGCTGACGATGGAAGCTGGGGGAGTCGACCTGTCTGCGCCTCTGCCGCCGCTGGGGATCGGTCGCAGATCTGCTCCTCCCCCCCCCAGCGTGCATCCACCCCCAATTGATGGGGTGTGGGGGCTTTCCGAGAGGGGTGCTGTCGTTGGCTTTCCCGAAGCAGTACCCCGACGGTGAATTCGACGAGGTTCTCTCGCGCATGGCACGGCCCAGCTGTAGCCGGGTGACTGTCCCTCTGTCAGCGTCGACGGTCTCGACGTGGGAACGGCACGCCAGGCGACAGCGCTGGCCGAGGACCGTCCACGACCTCAGGGTTAAGAGCCGCAGGCGGCGCGGGGGTCCCACCACCTTGGCCTTACCCCGGCGACCGCTGTCCCGGCGGCAGAGAGATAGATTGCTGCCCACGTGTGTTTCCACAGGCTCTAACTGGGCATCGGTCCGTGACATGGGTCTGATGCTGCGCAGCGTCCTCCCGAAACCACCCGAGTGTGCAGAGTACCACGCGCCTTAGGGTGAGTGGATGCCAAGTCATGGACACCTCCAAGGCGCACCTTGTGTAGCACTGCAGTGCTGTCGACTATTGCTACTGAACGTGTATTGCTCCTCACCCACGGATACAATAAGGTTGTCAGAGGTCGTTCAATGGTATCCCCTTTCCTCATAAGGTACTCCGGGGTCTGGCGGGTGTGCATCCGCCCTTCCCCCCCGAAGGTACGCAAGTCGAGATATGTGCAGGGGAAAACGTGATGTCTTCGAGTTCGTATTGGAGCGAGGCAGCTGTAGGCACAGACACCTCCTTTCCCTACCTTAAGTTTCCAGGGTGCATCGGTGCATAGGCCTGTCCAGGCTTTCAGTGCTGCGGGTTTCCCATTTTGGTCATCTTGGCCAAGCCATCCAAGACGTGTGCAGGTTACTGATTCGCCAACTGCAGAACACAGGCGTGGCAGCTTCGGTCTCTGCGTGCACGACGAAGGCCTGGAATAAAACGCCAACTGGTCAATTGTGCAGATTGGAAGCTTCTAGTCTTCGTGTATGCGTAGAACTGCGTCGGCGTCTAGACGTGCGTGCTTGAATCCCCCTCCAGAGGACGGCCCATAACTCTACTAAGAAGTACGGATAGCCGTCGGGCCCAATGCGAGGGATGGACGTGCTCACCGGTGCGGACATAGTTCATCACAAGTAGTGGTTCTACAACGGTCGCCTTTGACGATATATCGCCTGTGAAACGAGGACACATGATGCCCTGAGAGGACAGGCCTGGTGCGGCTCCGCCGTCGTGCAACTCACCAGCCCTTAGTCCATACTCCCTAGCCCCAACGCAGCCCGCTCGTTCCCAACAATCTGTGCGCCGCGACACTGCCGGCAGTGCTCAAGATACTCCGTGACTCCCTCGGCAAGAACGGACGGCCCCGTTCGCGATGATCTGGCAAGCCACGTCTCAGAGTAGTCCACGTAGCGCCTCGGCAAAACCCTCACCAGACCTCCTGCCCCCCTCCGCTAGCAAACCCCCGTCGTGTCCACAAAGAGCATCCTGATCGCAGCCGCAAACTGCAACATTCCACCCGGCCGGTACCAAGTCGTCCTTTTTTTTTTCTTTTTCTTTTTCCTGGGGGCCGGGGGGGGGCGCGGAGACCAAACACCCCTGGCGATAAGTCGCAGACGGCATAGTCTGAGACGAGCATCTTGCGGGCATCCTTGCCGGCTTTCCAGTCCGTGAAAGGCCGCCGTGAGCTTCGGGGAGCGTGCGTGTAGGCTGCGTAGTTCGTGGAGACCGCTGCCCGCCTTGTCAAGAACAGTCTTTTGTGCCTCGCTGCGCGATTGTCGCAGTCTCACCGGATGTCACGGCAGCGAAGAAAGGACGGGTATGGGCGCCAGGGAAAGGTTGGGAGCTTCAGGCCACAAACTGCAAGGAGGTAGAGCAGGCGCGTTCGACCAGAGGGAGGAAGAAAAAGGGCCACAGCTGGCAGCATTCAGCACGATGGGCTTCGTAGGACATCGTCGTGCTGAGCGATGGTCATATGGACCGCCATCTTCATCTTGAAGACTGCGCAGAGGGCCTCGATAGCGTAGGTAGCGAGGCAAGGATGGCTGCAAGGGCAGATCGGTCGGCATGGCTGCAAGAACCCTCAGGGCACTGTAGACATCTAGAGCCCGCAGGATGAGCATCAACAACTCTGAGGACAACGCCACACGCCCGAGGTCAGTGGTAGGCTCCGCATCGAGGACGTTGCGGATGGTCTGGCGGACAGGATCATGTTGCTCGGGGATGAAGTGGATGGCAACACGGCTCGAGCCACGGCCGTTAGACTAGTGATGTGAGCCAGTAACAGGAAAGTCGTGCTTATAGTTCGAGATTGTGGTGAAGTGCTCACGATGCCACCTTGGGTCCATCCACCAGGGGTCGAATCTGTCTTGAGTGCCGCCTCGTATCTAGCACACCACCGCGCGCCTGCACTTATCGCAGTATATGCTCGATCTTGAATGCAATTTGGGTTCTGCACAATTTGAAAAGAGCGGGAGGTTCGGGGAGGTCAGCTTGTGCGCTCTCGCCCCCAGCTGAGATCTGGTTTCCTTCCTCGTCTGGCCCGCAAGCAAGCCAAAGACAACGAAAGACGGTGAGCGCTCCAGTAGCGAGTCTCGATGGGTTCCAAAGATTCCCTAGCTGGCCAAAGCCAACTAGGAGTGGTCATAGTATAGTTTTCAACTAGCAAAAACGCATTCTCAGGCGAACCTTCACTGAATTGCGTAAAGCCCGTGCACCAGGATGGGGAAGAAAAGAGGGAGTGGAGCAGCGGAGCTGCAGGCGTAGGAGGCTGACTTAAATAATTACTCCGTGGTGAAGACGCACAGGCCAACTGCAGGTCCTTTTGTGAATCAGTGATGAGTCAGCCAGGCCAGAAAAGCCCAACGTCTCTCATCTGTAAACAGCACTCGAATTTTGTCTCCTTCTCTTCTACGACTACTAGGCCCTTTGAAGATGAAAAGGGGTTTATATTCAGGCCTCTGCATCTCGGCATTCCATATGAGATATTCGGTTGTCCACCACTCATGCGTCTCGAGCAACAAGTAAACATAAAATCATAGATAATTGATTCAGTCTGCTCTGTGTTGACTTGGATCATCGGAAACAGAGAATGACGCATATGCGTGACAACCTGTGAGATTATCAGTACTGATTTTTTGTCTGCCGACTTATAGGTAGCGCTCAGGCGCCAGCCTCGCTTGTCGACTTTGGCCTTCCAGTCAGCCTCACTTGGAGGGTTGACGCTGGCACAGATTACCCCATCCGGAGAAGGTGAAACTCAGAGTGTTGAGAAGAGACCATATGCCACTCTATGCAAATTTCTCATCCCTAGCAGCAGTTAAGATGGCCATCTTGGATTACGGATCGAGTCTAGCCTGCCAGTCCGCCGACATCCGCTCTGGTCAACTATTTAGAAATTGACTGCCCATTCAATTTGGTAGCAACCTGTCTCAGCATGCAAATTATCTCCGAGCACGAGAACTACAATACTATAGCAAGAACGTATTTCATGAATGCCAGTCTCGCACTGAATATTGGAAACGCTGTTTGACGGTACCTTCTCAATGTCGAGACCCAGCACGTAGCTTTTGCCGCCACCCACAACCGACCATCTATCAGCTGTCCGTTTTCCTGTCTTCTGACAAAAGTCGTCTCGCTGATCCCTTCCTGGCGTCTCGTCGGGACCCTTACATTTTCGCTCTTTCCACACCTCTCTTCTTCGAAAGTCAATAAGCTTCTCTGATACTCACCTCACATCCACATCAAGACCTACTCGCCCAACCGCTTGGTTCGATCAATTTCTCAGGAAAACGAATCATCGATAGCACAATGCCACAGCCCATTCCTCTCAACTCTGCTAGGTATGCATCCTCTACTTAGAGCAGCTGCACATTGCCACTGACGATCACAGTCTCTGGGGCGACCAGCAGTTCGCTGATGCCGCCATTGTCATGGGTGAGCAAACCTGGAAGGTCCACCGCTGGGTGATCTGCCGGCAGAGTGAATACTTCATGCAGGCGCTTGGGGGCTCATTCAAGGTACGAACTGGTCTCGTCCCACCCTTCTTATCTGATAGCTAAGCGTACTGCCACTTATCAAAGGAGGTCGCCGACAAGACCATCAACCTTACCGAGACGCACTTCCCCCCCGAGGTTATAGATGACATGCTCCAATTCCTTTACACAAATCGGCTTCAGCCTGACCAGAGATCGAACTCTCTCTACACCTTCGTGGTCGCCGACTACTTCCAGGTCAAGGCCTTGCGAGACGCTAGCCTTGGCGTTTTGAAGGCCGCCCTCAAGAAGGATGTTGATGACTGCGCATGGGAGAGATACAGCTTCTACACCCGATGGATCCTGCATGATTTCCATCCCGGCAGCGAAGTGGAGCAGGAACTGGTGAATATCACGGCCGAGAACATCAGGACGATCCTGCACAACAGCGGCAAGTGGGATGAGATCTGTGAGGCCCATCCCATGTTTGCCAACAGGGTTCTCAAGGCCAGGTTCCATAAGAAGGGGAAGGTATGTGTGCCGACCAAGAGGTCGTCGGCTGGCAAGGCTTTTGACGATGTCCACCGGCACGGACACTCTTCCGGTTGTCGTGGTGCGGGACACCGCAGGGTCCCGTACTGATAAGGCCGAGGCATCCAGAAGAATGATATCTAGCCGGGACGAGGCTCGCGCTGACTTGGGGTTTCCTGGGATCGGAAGACAGGTCTCATGCACGCTTGATGGAGTGTTAACCCGGATATTTTACTTTGCTCTGCTCTACGAAGTTCATACTGGCGGCGCGTAGTACAATGCGCTGTTTTCATGGCTATAAGTAGCCCAACTACTAGCTTTCTAACAGATGAATGAAAATCATTGGCGGCCAGACTGAGGGTCACGGGCGAAAGACTAGATGACGCCATGGTGGCCAACGACAGGCGATTATCAGATCACACTGTTCTCTTGGAGGGTGACATTGTTGATGGAAGATCGGAAGGGTGGATATCCCGCAGGGGTGGCTGCCTAATGATGTGGGATACGTTCCTTCCCTTTCCAAATATCCCAAGAACCAGCTAACTTCAAGGCAGCATCCACACAGAATATTTACCCGTTTAACTCCTCAAATGATACCAGCGATTGACAATGATCACGGCGACTGCAGCTCTGTATCGCTACGCCTGCGCACACGTCCTTGCCATCTTCCTCATCTCGACCTGCCTGGGCCTATACCTGACTCGACCTCGTTGTGTCTTGTTTTCCCTCCCTGGATCCCACTGCAGTCCAAGATCTAAGCGAATGAAGTGTGTGGCTGACTTCGTCATCATCACTCAAACCGGCCCCGGCCTTTCTCGCCTTTCTCGATAATAGATAATCCGGCAGCACGTCCGGCAGCAGCCACACAATCTGCGCTGATCTACGAATCACCTGGATCCTGACGCCCCTGTCCCACTTATCTACTCGGGAGCTTTGTCTTGGGCGCGAACTTCTAGAACCATATCATCACTCCATACTTGGAGGTAAGGCACCTCCTCGCAGGCATATACGGCGGCATCTACATCTGGCACGACCTTATTGGAGCTTTCGGGTCACAATCATGCCCTCAGCAACCCCAGGTCCCAGCCGGATGGGGACACCAGCCTACAATACTGGGACAGCGACGACGAGCGGCCGTCGGTCACGTGCTGCCTCCTCTATCGGAGGTAGTGACGGCCATCAGATCATATGTGCTGTCAGCGAAGCACGAGGCATCTCCCCTTCGGTTGGCCTTGCCTTCATCAACGTTTCCACGGGCGAGGCCGTGCTCAGTCAGATCTGTGATAACCAGTCCTACGTCAAGACGATCCACAAATTGGCCATTTTTGAGCCTAGCCGGATCCTCATAGTTTCTACCGCCTGTCCTCCCAACCCAAAGAGCAGCCTCTATTCCACAATCGAAGAAGAGCTGTCGGACGTGCCAGTTGTGCCCCTCAGCAGAAAGTACTGGTCGGAGACCACGGGGCTAGAGTTCATTCAGACCATTGCATTCAGGGAGGATATAGAGGCCATCAAGGTTGCCATCGAAGGCAATTTCTATGCCACTTGTTCGTTCTCTGCTGTATGTTTCGCTCAGTGTGCAGCTCGTGGCCGAGTTCTGATGTTATCAGGTTATACAATATCTCGAACTCGAGCTTTCTCTGCGCATTACGCATCACTCCCTTAGAATCAGATACCAGCCATCTGAAGAATCGATGATGATCAGTCTCCCGACCATCCAGGCCTTGGAACTCATACAGAACCTTCAAAACTCGTCCTCCAAGGCCTGTCTCTTCGGATTACTTAATGAGACCGTGACCCCAATGGGGGCAAGGATGCTGCGCAGTAATATCCTCCAGCCATCTACCCAGATTCAAGGAGTACTGGCCCCTCGTTTTGATGCTCTTGAGGAGCTCTGTACGAAGGAAGACATGTTTTTCCAGGTCCGCAAGTCACTCAAAGAATTTGGCGACGTCGAGAAGCTCCTCACCAAGCTCATTGTTCTTCCTGCGGAGCCATCTCTGGAAGCGAGCGAGCAAGCCATCAACAATATCTTGATGATCAAGAAATTCGTCATGGCCATTCCACCACTGGTCGAATCGCTGGGAGCTGCTCGCTGCGATCTTCTTGTCAAGATTCGAAGCCACTGCGGGCCTGAGATCACTAGGCCAGTGCTAGAGCGAATTGCAGAATTCATCAACGACGACGTGACCTACAGCAGTAAGCCTCTCGACCTTCGCAATCAGCGATGCTTTGCGGTGAGGTCCGGGATTCAAGGCTTGCTCGACGTCGCTAGGGCCACCTACAAGGAAGCAACTGACGATTTGCATCAGCACGTTGAAGCACTTAACACTGAATTGGGCCTAGCAGCTGAGATCAGGTTTGAGAACAAACGAAAATACTGGCTGCGCTATCATTGCTCTGATTTTGAGAACGGTGTGATCCCGGGCGCTCTTATCAATTGCGTTCGAAAAAAGGAGTTCCTCGAGTGTCAAACGCTGCAGATGGTGAAGCTTAATCAGCGTATGACCGACTCCGTGGACGAGATCGTCATGCAAAGCGACAAGGTAGTTCAACAACTGCTGGACTCGATCAGACTCGACACAGCTGGCCTCTTTCGTATTTGCGAAAGCGTTGCGCTTCTTGACATGCTGGCATCCTTCGGACAAATAGTAACAACCCGAGACTACGTCAAGCCAGAGCTGAAAGATGTGTTGGCCTTGAAGGCAGGCCGCCACCCCATCCTTGACGCAGTAAGTCCGCCTCTTCCTCTACCAAAGGATGCCTAATCCTGTCTCTGAAAATCGTGATAGTCACTTAACAAATTCATTCCAAATGATTACTACGCCTCGAAACAGCATGCCTTCCAGATCATCACGGGCTGCAATATGAGCGGCAAGAGCACGTACATTCGAACAGTTGCGTTGCTCCAGGTCATGGCACAGATCGGCTGCTTCGTTCCGGCCCAGTACGCATCCTTCACCATCGTTCACAGTTTGTTTTCCCGAACATCAACGGATGACAGCATTGAATCCAACATGTCGACATTCTCAGTT
Organism: Chrysoporthe cubensis; assembly: GCA_001282315.2. Classification (NCBI taxonomy): domain Eukaryota; kingdom Fungi; phylum Ascomycota; class Sordariomycetes; order Diaporthales; family Cryphonectriaceae; genus Chrysoporthe; species Chrysoporthe cubensis. The sequence continues at coordinate 278,947 of LJCY02000003.1, read as the reverse complement.
GAGATGCGGGAGATGGCATTCATCTTGCGCAATATCAATGGTAAGAGCCTTGCGATTATTGATGAGCTCGGACGGGGGACCAGCACCCGAGACGGCCTAGCTATCGCTATCGCGATGGCTGAAGCCTTGGTCCAGAGCAATGCGTTGGTATTGTTTGCCACGCACTTCACTGAGCTTGCACAGGTCCTAGAGGACCGCCCCGGCGTGCTCAATCTGCACCTTGCCACCGAGACCACCATCGCAGAGGATGACGTTCCAAAAATGACCATGTTGTATAAGATCGGTGCTGGTCCGGTGAAGGAAGAAAACTACGGCATCAATCTTGCCAGAGCCATCGGATTTCCAGGACGCTTCCTTGATATTGCCGAAAATGTTACCAATTCTCTCAAGGAGACAGCTGAGGCCAAGAAACAGAGTTCTCAATCGCGGAAGCTGGCGCGGCGCAGGAAATTAATTCTCAACCTCCGTGAGACACTGCAGCAAGCCTGCGACAGCGATATGGACGGCGGACCGCTCCGAAGCTACCTGAAGCGGCTTCAGAGTGAGTTCATCGCTCGGATGGAGGGAATCGAGAATGGCGGGTTGGAGGTTGAACCTGGAGAGAGTTCGGAGTATGAGCCCATGGAGAGCGATGAGAGTACGTTACCCGAGAAAAGCATTGCAGTGTCTGACGAACGCGTGGCAAACTGATAGCTTGGACTGTGGCACTCCTTGCTCCAGCTCCTTCATCTTCAAGGACACTCAACGGGCAGACTACGGCCCTTCGTATACGGGCAAAAGCTATTTATGTAGGCAACAAATTAAAAGAAAGGATGTTTGCAGAGCCGGAACCGGATCTCACGGATATGCTAGTACAACTTCCCACCTCTGAGACCCTACTTCCAGGACCCCTCCCTCACGGAGGCTGTCCTTCAAGTATCTCTTAGCGTCTGCTCCCGTATTACAGATAACTCCCTCACTGAGATCGGCAGTTCTAGATAGAGTAACGTACAAGATGACCTAGCGTGGCTAGACTGCTGTTGAGTGACCTCTTACTAGGCAATCAATCAGTATTCTCCCCCCCTCTCTCTCCCCCCCTCTCTCTCCCCCCCTCTCTCTCCCCCCCTCTCTCTCTGGACCTGGATGGCATTTTACCAGATAGGAATCACGAAGAAGGATCGTGCTCAAATATTTGGAGGGTCTCTTCATCCTAATGAATTACGATTCCAAACTCACTGTCAATATCTGCCTCTCTCACTTTTACGCTCCCGCACCCAGTATTTGAGCGTATATCTAATCCTAAGCGACGCAGCGGCATTCTAGGAATATGAAAGGCTTCGTAAATGTTTTCTCGCAGAAGTCCGTCGTGCGCTTCCTTGTTCGTCACTAGCGCCTGCCTTGTCTAAACGTCATGAACCGTGACCAACTGCAGGCCCGTGGATCGCAAGCAAATAATATTGGAAGACGAAAGGCTAATGCAGGTATGCTGCATAGCTTTGCTAGGTGCACTATTTTAGGATGGAATCGATGATTACGGGCATCGGGATCGAGAGCGAACCTGGCAGACTTGCCGAGTTCCGTACATTTATGTAAAGAGAGATTCCACTACGCATTTTCTACAGTTCTCGCCTTCTAGACAAAGCCTTGCGTAAACCAGAGTCTCTATCCACACTCAAAACTGACGGACATACAGAGTACTATGGAAATGGTTTCATATCTTTTAGACAGATATCATAGAGGCATGTGGAATGCGACCGTGATTAGGGAATGGACCGTTCGTGATGATCAAAGATCAAGAGTAAGCCGCCGTGCAAAATCCAGAGAAATGGCCCCATTTTCCCACGAGAGCTTGCCACCGCCTGATCATTGCGTATGTGCATGTACATCATAATTCTCCCGAATCAATAGTTACCTGCATAGCACCTAAGTTCACTCTACATTTATCAAGCAGCCACGCAGATGATCATTGATTCTGAAGAGCTCCGATGTAAATCAACGTACGTAATGATCTACTAGCGGTGAGTTCTTGGGGGCCATTTCTCGGTTCCTGCACAACGAGCTGTGAGTACCAACGCTTGGGAAGTGCGTTGCAATGAGGGCTGACTTGATTCGCATGTTACGTCTCACTCGAGTTAGTATATTGTTCTAGCTGTCAGGCTATGTATCTACTCATCGTCATTGCTTCGAAAAGATGTCCAGATTGGGTTAACAGTCCGCTACCCGAAAACGCCGTAAGCAGACCATAGTACATTATGTTCCGGTCCAGCCGTGTAGACAGTGACAGATTCCGCTGCCCTCCCTTGCAAAGAAGAAAAACATGCCTCTGATGCACCTAGTGTGATGGAACCTGTACAGTCCTATCAGCGAAGTACGATGCTTTTTGAGGCTTGCAAAATCAGATATATAAAGAGATGCTGTCACTGCTGTCCGTCATGTTCTTTTGACTTATCATAGACTGCAAACATTCTCATCAAGCCTCACTTTGAATAAAAATTACAAAAACTTCATCAAAATGCGCTTTACCAAAGTCATCTTCGCTATACTTGCTACCGCAGTAATGGCAAATTCCCTGGACAGGCGACAAGATGCCACGATCTGTCCCTGCTATCCTGACTGTGGATGTACGGGTGGTGAAGACTGCTATTGCGAAGAAGGCGTCGTGGACCCTGCGCCCTGTTATCCCGATTGTGGATGCCCTAGTGGCGAAGTCGGACAGTGCATGGTAAGAGATTTTATGCTAGATGAGTGCAGTTGAGTGCTAATATGCAACTTGGTAGTGAGGCTCTTGCTTAAAGATGGAAATTAGGAAAGAAGATGGGAAAAGTCTCATTTAGTGGTTCCCAAGGTTGTCTCTAAGGTGATTGTCGTAACTCATTCAACATGCAGGCTACGAAGCAATTTAGCGAAATACGAAGCAAAATAACAAGATGCCGGGATTCAACATCCCACCTTAAACATCTCTTATGTAGTGAGACATAGCAGAAATAAATGAGTGAATCAAGATCAGCTAGGTCAAGGTACAACGGGGATACAATCCCAGTGACCCATTCCTTCGTTCAGCTTTGATCCATATGGAGTTTTTGCTTACGAACTTGCTCCCGTTCTGTATTGCCTCATCGCTGATCGTGCACCTTGACGACTCGTACTTGGGCAAGGTCATTCGACTGTGTGGAGTGCCACGGCCATGATCGCTGAACAAGGTCTGCTTGGTCTTCTCCCAATGTCACTCATGCTTATGCCTAAATCATATATTCGGTCAAAGGCACTCCAGTGACACATGTCTGCTGCACGAGTGCCAGTACTGGTCAGGTTCAAGATCATCCAGCTCTGACATGCTCCATCAGCCCGAATCAGGAGACGGGACCTAAGGTCTAATCCAAGATGGCTCGCGTAGTCTAGTTATACTATCAAATTTTTGACCTTGGCCCTATCCCCCTTCATTAGGCTTTCTAGCGACGTCTGTCGGATGTGACAAAATGGTTGCGGAGCACACTGTAGACCTGGTGTACGAGTTTATATATTTTAGCGTGCCCTTGTAAACGCTGACCTGGCTCGACGTGAACGCTGTCCTGGTTCGATGAACGCTGTCCTGGTTCAATGGGCGGTAAATGCATCTTACGTGATGTCTTAGCTTGTGTAATGCCATCCAGGCAGTATACCCTCTAGAGCTGACCAAATAAAATACATCGAGACATCGATTCCAGAATCAAAAAAAAGTGACGAATCTGCGAAAATTGCTTCTCTGGCTTCGACAGAGAGGCTTGATTGCTGGAATGCTTCAAGGGACCCTCCACAAGGTCCGAAACAACTTTGTCAACGGTGGCCTACCCGAATCGGAACGAAACCCGTACGTGATTTACAGAACGGTACAGGATACGACTCCCAGGCACTCGGAGGACCACGTCAACCTGATTGCGAATCGTCTATCGACGTGCAAGGTCACCGACTATACGAACCTCTGGGCATTCCAAGACGATCTCTAGCATTTCTATGCGTCGCCGCCTGCAAGAACTCGAATGCTGCCTACCAGACAATTTTCTGGTCGCGGTAGTGCTAAAAATATCGAAGACGTATTGATAGAGATGCACGAGTTCGCCAGAAGGGATCACAGAGCTGAAACGCCATCCTGGGACAAGCTGATGGCAGAGCTCAACAACGCGTTTGTTTCCGGCACCGAAACGATGGCATTCGCGGCCTCGAAGAAGCACCCTCTGAAAGAGGATCAAAGGGAGGGGTGTGTCAGGCCAAATAGCTATATAGACCTTGGTTATTCCTAGCCAGCCGGGAGTGGGCACTCCTGTTGGGCTGTCACAGTTTATGAGCCCTCTCTGTATTTAAGCCACCAAATACCAGAATACTACCTGAGTGGGTGACGACAAGACTACTTAGTATTCCGAACTAATCATATCAGCAAAAGTCCTTCACAGCATTGCTGTAAGGCACATTATTCAGCGTGTCACGGCAGTTCGACGATGCAAATATGTTAGCTGCCCAGCTACGCCACAACAACCTACAAGACTTCGCGACCTCAGATACCACCCATACACATATTTGGCTTCTATTCTTTGGCTCTTGGACACGAAGGGCCCGCGGTGACCCAAAGCGAACCCGACGAAGATCTACTGGATGCAGCGGCACCAGGCCATCGACCCCCAGCACTGCCTCCTATACGACCGGCCGACCCTTAGCGATGCGGAGAAGCGGGAGACTTTTGAGGCCAACCGTGAGAATACGCACCAGGGCATCCGTGCTATCGTTGTCCGCGGGGACGACCCTATCTTCGAGCTTGACAAGCCTGTCGCTATGGCCTACTACCGCGTCATGACGCTGCTGCCGTACGACTTCCGCAACAATGAAGTCATTCGTCCCAGACTGATGTATGCTCATGAACCTGATGTATGCTCGTCACGGACTGATATATGCTCGTCACGGATTGCGAAAATTCGCTATGGAATCATTGATATGGTATCCGTAGAAACTATATTCTATTGCCTATAAATTGGGGAGAAACCCAGGCATTTCTCTACCTTATTCTCTTGCCCTTCCCGAATAACGACAAATCGTTTCTCTTAATTATAAATTACACCTTCTAATTCCAAAATAATCAAATAATCTGATCTACTTTTATTATTATCCATAATAATAACTATAATCCTATTATTCCGAAATATGCATATTATCTAATAAAATTTAAATATTAAATATAAATTAATATAGTAAATAAGAAATCGGAAGCATATATAAAAATTCCAATATTATCGATATAAATCCTTATATGCTATTAGAATTTTATAAATGCTAATACGTATATAGCTATCTTTTCGAGCATTTGAGAATAAAGGATTGCTATCGCATGGATTGCCGGTTTCGAACCTAATATTACTAATAACTCCCTATTATGCCAGGCTATCTACGGACTCGCAGATCTATAAAGTCGAGCCTATAAACGGAATATCGACGCTTCGGTATACGCGGGTCGTTAAGCGTGCTGGGCAGTGGATGATAATAGACGAGTCCGTGGTGCTGGGATCGAACGAAATACGCTTCTGGGCCGCGACTCCAGATCAGTTGCGTGATCAAATAGGTGCGGACATGAGAGACTGAACCAAGGTGTCTATCGAGAAGCCCTCAGCTAATCAGCAGTCTAGCGTCAGCACGACAAGATGCGGCCGGTCTTGATGAGACTGTTCGACCTGGGAACGGATGAACCCTCAATCGATTAAAGCAGCTCGAAGAGGACGAGCATACAACAAGAATCTCTCATCAGCTAATGCGTGTTCTGTGTGGTGCGTGTTCGTGTCAGATCCGGCACGTGGTTGTGGCTATTCGCCTCAACGGTCCTTCCCCGTTTCCGACAGAGGGTGAGCTCAGATCCACGCTACTTTCTGAAGATACAATTCACCCTAAAGATCTGCATGTAGAGGGTACAAATGCTAAGCATTGCTCTTGTAAGCTGACCTCCCCTCTTGGGATCTTGATTGACGTAGCTGTGAGATCGATTTCACCTCTGCAGATATCCGTTCTTAGAATTAATTGCTCATCTATGCCTGGGGGTATGCTGCTCCACCTCCTCCTGATATTAAAGTCCGACTCCACGATAGGTCTAGTGTGCAATCTGCCACCCTCTCCCCCCGAGTCGAATGCAGCTGAGTTCGCGCCTTTACCAAACAAAAATAGATAATGCACATCTCCACGGGAAATACCAGATACCCATCTATTAAAATAGGTAGCATCAAGCCGTATCATCCCTCTGCCTCCAGATGTGCGTATCGCCCAGGCTGAAAGAGCTGGAGTTACTACCCGTGCCCGGTATCCTAGGCACGTCGTTACTGCTATTCCCAACCCCGTTTACGTCCTCCCCGCCGCTAGTGCCGTTGATAATACTCCCCTGCCCCGGCTCATATTGGTAAAACCCCTCCGCGCCGCCCTCACCCGCCAGCGAGTCCCTCACCAGCAGAGGTGGCGGGTCGCGGTAGATCCACGGCTGCTCGAGCGGCACCACAAGGCTGGGGTTCACGAACCGCGCGCCCTTCTCGCGGTCCTCATCGACCGTGCTCGTCCTGCGCCGGAGGGGCTCGATCGGATGGCGCCCGGGCCCGCCAAAGACCTCGTCGTGGACGAGGTTATCGCCCCCGCCTGAGTCCTCGTTGGGGCTCACGCTCCCGTTGCTGCCGCGCTCGGGGTGGCGGCGGATAGAGCGCAGGGCGATGTAGTTGGTGAGCGGCTCGAACTTTCGCTTCCAGGCGTAGCTGTACCAGACGGTGCCCATGAGCAAGGGGATCACGAGGGTGGCGGCGAAAAAGGCGAGCTGCAGGGAGAGGTAGCCCGCCATGGTGATCTGGAAGACGATGAGGCCCAGGACGATCCGGTAGCAGATGATCCGCCACGCGCCACCCGTAGCATGCTGCGGCTGCTCCATCGCGTAGAGGAGCTGGTACTTATAGGTGAAGTAGCCTAGGATAAAGTACACCACGCCGACGGCGAGGACGACATAGCCCCTAGGCAGGACGGAGTAGACGAGGCATAGGATAAAGACTAGGAGAGCGGTGGGGAGGTAAAAGCCGTAGCTGAACTTGGGCGGGATGACGATCTCTGAGAAGTCGCGGGGCGTCTTTGCGCCTAGGCGGTTGATAGGGTAGAGGCTGACTGCGCCGAACTCGAGCAAGCGGAAGGGGAAGAGGCCCAAGCCCTGCAACATGATGAAGTTGAGGTAGAAGACGTTGAGGTTCTGGATCTGCGTGGCGAGCTGCTGGGCAATGTAGGTCGTGTCGCGGAAGGAGCTCTTAAGCACGGTCCAGATCTTTGTGGCGGTACCGAAGACGGTGAAGACGAGGAAAATGTTGAAGAAGGTGAAGAAAAAGTTCTTGGACACAATGGAGAGCTCGACGTCGCCTTGGGAAAGCATGCCCTGCTGGTTGGAGAGGTAATCGTATGCAAAGGGGACTGCGACGTTCAGCAGCGAGACGACAGCCGTGGGCAGGCCGGTCTGCACGAGGGCCTTGATAATCTCGTGGTCGTTGAGGAAGTCGGCCAGGTCTGGGAAGACCTTTCCGATGGTGCACAACGAGAGAAGACCGGCGAAGGTAGCGACGGGAACCAGCCAGATAACCGAGAGGATGGTGATGAAGATTGTGATGGTCCATGATTTCACACGGCGACTGTTGCGTGATGCATACGTGTTGTGCCAGACCACGTCGGAGGGGGCCGGTGCTTGTTTAGTCAGGAGCTGTCCCGGTCGCGGGTCGATGAGGGCCTGTGTGGCCATCTGGCAGGCGGCGATCGAGTCCATGGTCACAAACGCGTGGTCCACCGGCTCGTACTCCTTCTTCCTCGCGGTCCGGATCTTGTCGTCGATCCTCCGCAGCTTCTCCTCGTAATAATCGATCGCGTCCGTCTTCTTGTACCGCAGGCGCAACAAGCCATACCAGATCCGCGTCTGCGGCCTGGGGCGGTCAATCCACTGGTGTGCTCCAGCGTTGAGCAGCCGGTCGGTCGTGCCGGCCTCTTCGTCCACCACCACCGCCTCGTCATTATCATCGTCGGCTGGCGTAGTCGCGCTGCTGGCCTGCTGGTGTCGCCCGTCGAGGCAGCCCCTGGCCTTCTGACCCAGGTACACACTCCACGTCTCCTCCAGCTTGCGCAGTATGCCGGCCCTCTCGGCGACGAGGTCGTCCAGCTCCTTCCAGTTCCGACAGAGGGTGACGCTCTTGACATTCCCGATCTCCAACCTCTCGACAAGCTCCTTAATCTTGTCCTCGGCGCGCAGCTCGGCGGGAATACCGGAGAGCCTGAAGGTCCTGTCCGTGATGGTGGACTGGGTGCCGAGGTAGTCCTGGCGAATGCGGATGATCTTGAAGGTCTCCTTTTCGGTGAGGTGAATGGTCAGCAGGCTGAAGAAGTATGTGAAGACGAGGTAGGCCCAGAGGAATCCCATGTCGTAGTTCCACGTGTTATCCCGATCCGGATCGTCGGGGTCCTTGACGGGGAGGTCGGACTCGTCGGGGATGTATCTGCGATTGATGGGCTCGAGGACGGCGGCGGCAAAGAAGAAGAGGACCGCGAACAGCTTGGCGGACAGCTTGAAGAAGGCGAGGAACTGGGGCAGACCGACAGTCAGTCTCGGGCGTCTCGCTCCAGACACTCACGCACCCGCTCCACGGGGAGAGCACATACCACGAAGGCATCCAGGCCAGCCGAGGCCAGAACCTGGTCCTCGGTGATCCTATAGAGCGCGGGCATCCAGCCGAAGAAGGTGTCGGGGAGGGCGGGCAGCTGTATGGAGGACGGGGTGAGCTGGCGTCTCCTGGCCGCGTAGAGGCTCTTCCACCGTGGTCGCAATATCTGCACGCGAGGCACAACACCAACCATCAGCATGCCGTGTCCTGTCGTGTCCTGTCCTGTCCTGCCCTAAGAATCTGGACCTACACAGAAAGACACAAACGCCGTCAGCCCCAGGGCCAGCGAGATGACCAGCTGCACCTGGGTGTCCTTCTCGCCCGGCTGGACGAACTCGCTGCCATCGCCGTTGCAGCCCTTGTTTCCCTTACCGCCGTCGAAGATGTCCATGTCGGCGGTGGCCGTGGCCGTGTCCACGGCTGCTGACGTCGAGCCCGTGGCGGTTGGTTGGTGGTGTGTCGCGCGGCGCAACGCGTGTAGCCTCGACGACGAGCAGACATCAAGAAGGGACAGCACAGCAGAGCGCCTCCGCCCGTCTCTGGCATTCGGCTGAGCACCCACAGGAACCAGCGCCGTCGTTGTTCTGTCCGCCGGCACGGAGCTGCTGCTTCCTGCACTGGTGCGGGTCCTGGCGATGACGTTCCCAGCATGCTGCCATCCTGGTCCCTGCAGTGCCGGCCCTTGCTGCAGAGGCACGCCGGCAGCCACTGGCACTTGACCGCACCGCGCTGAAACACGCGGGTGGAGTAGCGGTGGGCAGGTGAGCAGGCGCACAGGTACCCAGTGCCATGTACCTGTGTGTCCAGATGCACAGCCACAGCACAGCCACAGAGAAGCCACCTGGATGGACGCCACTAGCCGCAGGCTCGTCTCTTTTCTCAACCCATCAACTCAAGCCCTTGCCAGAGCTGCTCACCACGACGACTTGGTGCCCTATGCATAGTGCATGTTGGCTATTGGAACACTGCTCTGTACGAATTACGGCCCTTTCATTGCTATGAACTGGTTGCAACGGGACATGTAGACGTCCTGGCCCGCTTCTCCCTCCTCGTCCTCTCCTTCGCTCTGCTTCAGCCGTCTGAGTAGCTAGAGAGATAAAAGCACATCCAGAAAAAAAGAACTTCGGGTCCATATCGTTGAGACATGATCTGGATGTAACTTGTTCTAACGTGATGAGTTGAATTGTAAGCGCTCTATAGCTTTAGGATAAGGAAATGTAGAGAACGGTCTCACGATTTGTTCCACCATGTAAAGCACTTCCGGCCCGCAGCCAGGTCAAGCGCGGACCGATTCGAGTCCAAGAAATTACAAATACAAGCCACTCGTACCAAAGAGAGATCTCAAATAACTGAAATGCATCTATAATTCAAGGATAAGCACACATCTATCTCGCTATACCTCCTAACCTCCCAACCATTTGCCCTGAACGCCGGGGGTAAAGGCTCTGTCATCCAGCTCAGGCCCTGCCCAGCATCTTCCTGAACTGGCCCCGCCTCGGTCCGCCCTGTTGGCTCGTCACAGAGGAGAAGCTTCCGTACTCCTCAAGCGAGGGCCGTCCATTTGCACCAGCGTCGTGCGTGTAGTACGCGCCATCACCATTCCTGTCATCCACGCTGACCTTTTCCGGCCGAGGCGGCGGCGGCGGCGGCGCAGCAGAGGGCGGGGCGGCCGCCGGCCGCGGCGAGGCGTTGTAGTAGTCCTCGTCCGGCTGGTAATGTGTCGTCTTGGTCCTTGGCGGCGAGGCCTGGGGGACGGCATCGACACCGTTGGCATAGCCATTCGTCACCGGCGCAGGAGCCTGTCTCCTCGGCGCCGGCCTCGCCGGGGCCACTGGCGCCGCCGCGCCGTTGACAACAGGCGTCGGCTGGGATCTCGAACTGGCAGTACGTCCCAGCGGGCCCTCCTCGTCCTCAGACGTCTCGGCGTCCGAAGCCGCCTCGTCAGCATACACCCTCAGCTCCTTTCTCATCGCCAGCCCGGCGCACACGTCCTTGGCATCTTCGATCGCCCTCTTGCGCCCCTTCAGCATCAGCCGCCGCTCCCTCGTCTCCTTGTTCTCCGCGGCGATGGCCTCGACGGTCTCGGTCGTCATGCTCAGGCACTTGACGCTCTCGAAGATGCTGTACATGCCCTGCAGGAGGTGCCGCTCGATGACCTGCATGATGACGTTGCGGATGAAGCTCTTGGCCGTGAGCTCGTAGTAGATGAGCATCTTCTCCAGCACCTCCTGCGCCTCGCTGTACGTGTTGCCCTCGGCCGTCGCGTCCCGCTGCCACCGCCGCAGCTTCTCCTCGTACTCCGGGTCGTACGGCTGCACCTCGAGGTGCATGTCCTGCGTGAGCAGGTCGAGCTCCTTCTGCGCCTTGTCCAGGAGGGCGCGCATCTGCGGGTCCAGGAAGTGCCGGCGGAGCGGCTCGCGCATGCGCCGCGGCCAGGCGTAGTCGACGAGCTCCGACAGGAACTCGTTGCACACCACGCCCAGGTTGTCCTTGTGCTCCTGCGCCAGCTTGGGCCAGTACTCGCTGTAGCTCTGGAACAGCATGTACACGGCGCGCGGCTTCGCGTCGCCGGGGAACTCGGACCCGCGGATCTGCGTGAGGAGCGTCTGCACCTCGGACCGCACGTAGGCCTGCTTCTGCGCCTCGGAGCCGGCCTCCGCGCCGCCGCCCGCGCCCGCCGCGCCCGACGCGAAGCCGAACTTGCGCCCGTGCTGCCGGATGCGCTGCGAGAACATGTCGTTCTCCTCGGCGGCGCGCGCGCGCAGGTTCTGCGCCGGCGTGCCCCGCGGGTCCGCCGTCGACCGGAAGAAGTTCTTGCCGGGCGGGTTCTTGTAGAAGCCGTACACGGCGGGGATGATGAGCTCCTTGGACGCGCTGAAGAGCTCGACGAGCTCGATCCGCATCTCCTCGGGCGTGTCGCGGCCCTCCCCCATGCTCCTGAGCTCGGCGTCCGTCTCGTCCAGGGCCGCCTGGATCTGCCGGCGCAGGGTCTTGACGTGCCGGCCGATGTGCCGCTGCAGCTGCGCGCTGAGCTTGGCCTTCAGCGCGTCGGCGCCGCACATGTCGGACGGCAGGGCGCGCCACTTGCCGCGGCCGAAGAACTCCTCCTCGCGCTGCTTGCGCTCGCGCGACGTGGGCCAGGGCTGCCCGGGCTCCCGGGGGCCCGGGTTGAGCAGGACGTACCAGCCCAGCTTGAACACGTTGGCCTTGTCCTTGTTGTTGACGAGGTCGATGAACTTGTCCTCCAGGCCGATGGACTCAGTCAGGTCCGGCTTGGTGAGGACGCCGATGGTCCGGGAGCCGGTGGGGTCGAAGGCGCGCGCCTTCGTGAGGATGGGCGCCTGCACGTAGTCCGTGTTGCCGCCGACGACGGCCAGGACGATGGTGCGCGAGCTCTTCATGTAGCGGTCGCAGAGCGACTCGATGGTCCGGATGTCGTCCAGGGACTGGTCGTTGTTGGCGTTCTTCACCAGGCCGGGCAGGTCCACCAGGGTGAGCAGGGGCAGGTCAGGCCCCCTCTTCTCGACGACGAGGATGTCCCGGGCGGCGAAGCGGCCGGGGATATTCTTGGGCGCGATGAGGTCGACGGCATAGCGCATCAGGTGCTCGAAGGACATGTCCTGGGTGACGTTCCCGCCGAAGCTCCGCAGCGCCTCCTGCGCCTTGAGGTCCCGGTTCTTGTCCGGGATGATGGAGACCTTCAGGCTCGTCTCGGCCGCCCGGCGCAGGCGGATCTCCGTCGCGAACCTCGTGCACGCGCCGGCGTCCCGGGGGAAGGGCGTGCCGGTGATGGCCTCGAGGACGGAGCTCTTGCCGGCGGACTGGTCGCCCACGACGCAGATCTGGGGCAGCTTGACATTGTCGAGCTGGGCAAACTGCAGCTTGTCGATGAGCTCGAGGAGGCCGCGCTGCTCATCGGCGAGGCCCTGTGTGTCCAACGCAGAGTCTATCGAGTGGCTGTGGTCCATGGCGCCAACCGAGACCATACTCCTCCCACGGACTCAGTACGGGTGGTTCTTGTGCTGGCGACAAGGGCTGTAGAGAGAGAGGACGGACAAGAAGGAGAAGAATAAGAAGAAAATAGGTAATATGTCAGTCCTGCACAAAACACGAGCACAGAGTGGGGGGAGATCGGTTTTATGACTTCCCAAGAGAGTGCCACGTGGTTGGGCGTACAGCGAGATCAATGTAAGCTTGACCGCTGGGCCGCACGGGGCGGTACATATGGGGGCCCGCAGAGGGCCCGTGACGGAGCATTCGGAATGACTGGACGAGGCAAACGGCTGGCTCACTGGAGGACTGTGGCACACCTACGTGTGAATGCGCGTATAAGCAAGCGCGTGGCAAGCGCTCTGCAGAACGTTGAGTCGTCGTAAGCAGGGCGTGGCGTGTAAGTCTTAGTTCGCCACCTGCGCGGGCTGTGCCTGGGGCTAGTGTCCCGCCCGCTCACAGGCTCCCTCACCCGAGGACGGCAACCCGCAGCGACAATCTTTCTTTTCTTGAGGCGGCACAATTCCATAGGGCAAGCCTCGCAGAATTTGCCAAGTCCCGAGCACTATCGGCTGTCGCTCGGGAGGCCACCCACGGGAGGCGAACCGGAGGGGATCTCGGAGGGCCGCACAACAGCCCAGCCTGCAGCGGCCGGCTCGGGCTCGGTATCGCTCTGGGTGGATAGAGGTCATCACATAGCGAACGCACGCCCGTGTAATCCGCAGAGGGATGGCCGCATGCGGCGACAGCATACCTTGCCAAGCGATGATGCCTAAAGAATCGGCACCAGTACATCATCTTATATCGAATACTAGTAGCGAACCAGAAATCTATAAATATTGCTTGGTACAAAAGCCTTCTGGTAATATATGTAGGAAAGCAAGCCGGGGAAAGGAATATTAAGTCTGTAAAATTGACTTTCGAACTACAGAGTTGAATATTGAACCCGGAAGCATTGCTCGAATTTCTAACAATACGTAACGCTGCATGGGCATTCGTTTTGGGCTTCTTCCGCTTTTGATATTATTATATATTGAATATTACGCCGGACAATGTTCACATTGTATCAAGATTAGTATTGGCACCTCGTGCCAACCATTAGGCCTGGGGGAGTAGGCTTGAACAACCTAAGTGTGCACCAAGACAGACAATAGACAGAACAAGTCAGACCATGGCTAAGGTCTGGCTAGGCGTCATTTGAGTAAAAAAGATAGGAAGGACCAAGATAAAAAGGCAGGTCGTCGAGAGAAGGCGGCAGGTCCAGGACTGTAAGCTAGCCTGGCTCAAGACGCTATCGTCGTGAAATCAACCAAATATCTATGCACGCATATAGAAAATCAATACTTTGACGATGAGTAGCATCTAGTCAGAAGTGCATTGAAGAGAAGAGAATGCGGTATGTCCCCTTTTTCGCATGTGGAAGGCGCTATCGTCCAAAGTCCGTCTACCTATAGGCTAAAACGGGGGAAAGCGTTTGCCATAACACTATGCTTCTGGCTACTGATTGAAATAACATAATTTTCGAACTTCACATTTGGCGCACTAAGCGTATCGTCTCTTGCCGAATTCAATTTGAATTTTTACATATAAAACCGAATTTATACTATGAAATAACTTTTTTTTACAGTCAGGCGTTTTGTTAAAAACCCTTTTCAAAAAAAAAAAAAAGAAAAGAAAAGAAAAGAAAAAAACCTTTCTATTTCAAAACTTGATATCGCTATAGCAATTATGAATTGATAAAATACCGAATATGGAAGTATAAATAGAAAGGCCGATATATATAGCGAGTTGGGAATCATAAGTATTTATTAAGAAGAGAGACTTCAGATATCTTAGCATTTTCCTTCCTCGCGATCTCTATTTGGAAAGATACAACCCAAGTCGCTTGCGTCTTAACAAGAAGTGGATTTCCACCAGATCATACCATGTCATCGATAATGAGTTGAAGGATACCTTCGAAACTCTGCGGGAGGTAGGATAGAGGGAACTTAAGAGCTTGACAGAGCACGGTGATGAAGCACTGTTACTAGATAAAAATTACTCGAGGCGCGTCCTCAATGGGTTGGTATGACAGAACATATTGACAATGGGCGTCTCGTAAGAACTTGAATAAAAACAAAAAAATTCACCAATGGCGATGAGTCTTGTGATGCTCATCGTTCTACAAACACACTTTTTGAGACAATCAAACTGGGGGATGTGATTGGCTGACTATGGCGATTCGTTTTTCATGCCTAAGTCCCGGTAAGCCTTCCATCTGCACTTTTCTCCCACACACACACCACCTGATGATACGACAAGAATTGATGGCCAAAGATAAGAAGACCAAGCGCCGGCCATTTCTAGCATGTATGGGCGGCCTGCATGCCCTTTGTTGGATGGCTGCCTTGATTGGGCGGCCGTGGCGCGCGGCCTATAGTCAATCTGAGACACAGCCCCCTTCAACCCCTGAGCATGCTTGAAGATGGAGGCCGATTAACCGCCAACCATCCTAACGAGCAAGGGGGTTGTTTCGTCGCGCTGGCTGGCCCTGGGAGTTACGTCCTGCATCACCTAGGAAAGGACGGCTCGTGGATCACTGTCCGTTGCTGCCAAAAAGCAAAACGGGGGCGATATCATTGTTAAGCCCGTCATCGCTGCATCTCATTTTCATTCTTGTCAACATCGTCCCTGTTTTCCCTAGTATCACCGCCCCTCTCTTTGCATGCGGCCGCCTCCCCACTTCCCGCCGTCTCACAATCGTCGGTCGTCACTCGTTTGTCTTTTGTGGCCATGGCATCACTGAATTGTTCATCACCTCCAGAGAAAGCCGCTACAAATGCTGGTGTTGCAGGCGTCGGCGTAAGTCACCTTTTGGACCCTGAACCGAAGCCTCTTGACGCGCGGTCTTCATGATCTTTTTTTTCAGGAGGGCCTTGCCTCTTCTCATGGAATGCATTGAGTCAGTGGCTTACGGATCTTCGCGACTAGGTCATCCTCGGCTTCATCGTACCTGCGGCACTTTCGATCGTACTGGCCTTCTCCCTGATTATACAGGAATCCTTCATCCACTCTCACAAGCCTGCTTTGGGCCTCATTCGCCGCAAACTCCTCTTTGCCCTGTCCGACCAACAAATCGTCTACGGCATTGGGATCCAGGCTGTTGGCCTCGCCCAGATCACATCACTCATTCCCTACCACTTCTTCATAATATGGATGGCCTCCCTACTATCAACTGCCGTCCACAACAGCACCCTTCTCGTCCTTGTGTGTAACTTCCACTCCGACAAGGTCCTTCGCTGGCTGCGACAGATTCTCATGCTCGTTAACCTCGTGCTGGGCTGTATCTTTGGTATATGCATGCTCCAGGTCGTCCAGAAGGGCATGACCACCTCGACGAACCCTACGGCCTGCGCCTGGGTAGCTGGGGCTCCAGGGGATTCCCAGAAGGAAGACAACCGTACACTATCATTCGTTGGTACCATTGCTGTCATAGGAGGCAACTTCGTCGTTTTCATCGCTGCGACCTGGTTCCTACAAAACCGGAAACAAGTCGCCTTCAAGTGGATACAACTGTCGGGTATCCTACTCATGGCCGCCATTGCTGTGGCTGCAACGGTCAGGGTCCTCATGTCGTCACAAGCTTTCGGTGATCCATCCACACCCCTGGCGGATGACGGAGAAAAGACGTGGAGCTTTTCGACCTCGGTCACTTTGTTGATGTTAGGGCTGCCCTTGATGACGGTGCTCGAAATCTACAGGGGGGAGGTTCGTGTGCAAAGGGATTTCGAGAAGATGGAAGGATAGGATCTGTACTTTCTGGAGAAAGCCTGCCCCCGGAATGCCCCGGAAACTGAGCGCAGGAGAGGATGAAGCGATATATTCGATGCAAGCCTGCGCACTGTTGATATCACTTGAAAAGCACCGTCTCTTAGACGACTCGCACTACTTTCCGCTTTTGATACCCCTTCTGCTCTGGTGTAGGTTTTTGATGACGACGAGGGGACTAGTTGGCGGCGTCGATGCGGAGGTTGCTGATGTCGACGCCTCTCCCCGACTCGCAGAAGACGTTGAATATGAGGTTGGGAAACTACACTTTGCAAACAACCCTACCACAGCGTCTCGATCAGTATTAGCATACGAAAGGCATTGTTCACAACTATCCTTCTACTGCAGAAAAAAACCAAACACCCGTCTAGGCACACTACGAATGGAATACGTCTACTTATGAAAAGCAAAATCATGCAACTGCCTAATCTCGGATCTCGGTCGGGTTTAGAATGTGGGAGAACGTTACCTCATCAGTTATGTGTTTCAGATCAAAAGATATTGGAGGACCTGGGACGACCTACGCGCGTAGCCTTCAATAGTGCACAGGTCCAAATGGCTGGTCCCTCAGCCACAGGTAATATTCAGCCCCTTCGTAATTGAGATGTTTGACGGTATTTTATAGGAAATAGACGCGAAGCTTGTTCAAACCGGTGTCCAACGGCTCTTCGGATTGCCATCGTTCATCTTGACAGAGCCTCTTGAAGCCTGGCATTCCTCTCCCTATCACGACTTATCTGCCGGCCGACATCCTATACTACCACTACAGTGCCTCTTGACCTCAACCGCTCACTTTAATAACCCATCAAGTGATTAATTTTAAAGCCTGTCTCCCTTTCTACGAATATAATAGTAAGCATATGCCTCTCTCAATGTCCTTCTAAATCCGCAGGCAGCGTGCTTCGTACTAAATACAGGTGATGTGTAGAAACCCTTGTCGATAGCCAGTGCCCGACTGCAGGCAGCAGCAGTGAGCCTTGCCAGACTACTCCGCATATACAGAGGATGGATGCATGCGCACTTTGCTAGTACGGACATACAAAACACCAGTAAGCACTTAGGTTACATGCGCAGGCGATACCGTGTTATCTACGCAAAGTGGAGGTCTTCGTGGAATAAATCAAGTGGCTGCCTCAAGTCAGGAATTGGCATTAGCAGTCATGAACACTGCAAGTAAACCCCAACACATGCTTCTATAAATTCTGCACCAAGTGCGAATTTCGAGTATTCATCACGAAAAGATGACTGCGCTCAGATGAGCATATTATTCAGCAAATCGATGATGTCCTGTTCCCTCAACTACATTATCCAAGTTGCTTCGCGCTTAAGATCATAAAAACAAACATGTCTCTCAAATACCTTGCAGAAGCCTGCCAGAGGGGCGAGCTGTCTTTTGACGACTTCCTCGACCAAAGTCTGAGCTGCCAGGAAGACCTGCACACAAGGGATACGAGTCTCGTTGAACTCACAAAGGCAGGAAGTTTGGGTCCTCTAGTGGCAGCTATACGAATCTGTTCTTCTGAACTTCAACTTGGCATTGAAGCTCTGCAGCCACTTCGCTCAATGCTTGAGGCTTGCTGCGCCCCAAGATCATTTTTCGAATCCATACAGGCGCGTATGAACGACATCCGTCGTCTTGACAGCATCTTTGAAACGCGGTCCGGATTCTCGGCCATGGACACCCCATCGCTACGACAAGTAATGATCCTCACAGCGTTGCTCCTGGATAACAATCATTCCGAGGGTGATAGAGGGGGAGGTCAACTCGGCGGGGACGCCTTCCTGGCAGCTAGTCTGGCCGGTGCGAAGCCGCGATGCGAGCCGCCGTCGCAGAACTTATTCACAATGCAAGGTTCCGCACTCGCCGTTCCCAAATTTTCTCGTGAGGAGTTGGACACATTATCGGGCTGCACACACCTTGGCCCCATTCCCACCCCCTTGTGGACAACGCTCGTCTCTTGCGGATGGGCCACATCATACCAAGATCTGGCCCACCACGCCATCCGCCGCAGTGGCTCCGGGTCGTCCCCCAAAGAGAGCATCGCGCTTCTGGAAGCGGTCCGCACTGCAGGGTGGGACTGGACCAACGTCCCACATGGCATCGACTTTGTGGAAGCCACTGCCCAGGCCGCTCACATCAAGGTCTTCCAGCATGTGCTCGCAAAGGTGGGACTGACGGGACGCGGGTGCGACAAGACGGTAAGCCCACCACCTCCGCCAGCCCACATCATGATCTGGGCCACACGTCGCCGCAGCGGGGCCCTGCCAATCCTGAAACTACTGCACGAGAGGCATGGAAAGCTCTGCGATGAGGGCGGATGGCTTTACCCCGGTGCCGACGCCGTCACACTGGCCCGGCGTCGCCCTGGCTATTACAACGCTTATTTCTCCCGAGATAGGGCGGATCTGGACTGGTCTGATATGTGTGACCGTGAAGGACAACGCGCAGTGGGGAGGTTCTGTACGACGCCATTGCATGAAGCGGCCCGGTGGGGCAATATCGAAGCGTTGCGGTATCTCATTGCCCATAGCCGGAACAAGGCTACTGCTGCGCCATACGGCTGGGCGGTGGATGCGGCGACGGCAGACGCGTCGGGACAGACGGTTTTGCAGATTGCGTCTGAGCGGGGAGATGAGGAGATGTTAATGATGATCAAGAGATGGGAGCAAGGTTATGCAGCACGAGCTAAGCTTTGGTGGCTGGACTGGCTCTCGAGGCTCTCCCAGCTTTTCCCTTGTCTGGTCTGATTGGTCTTCGAGTAGTTGGTCGTGGTATAATCAGGCCTGCGCAGCTTATATTCTTCCTTTGTAGTGACTAGTCTCAGTACAACCGGTCTGCTGCCCATCTGGTTGTCGGTAGGCCTGTAGCAAGACTATCTCATGGACTAATCACATATATCGATTATTATTAGATACTGCTGCGAAGTCCATCTTAGCCCTACAGTAATCTTCAGCCCCCTTCCCGCCCCACCCCACACAGTTCTCACTGTCGGAATAGCTGATGCATGGGAGCGGCCAAAATCGTCACCCCCTTCTGTCGTGGTGTGCGTTGTGGGTAATCCATAACTCTGAGCATATCAGGTTACATCCCTGACGTATTCTCAGACGATACATACAAGAATTTCGATAGTAGAAGGCTTACGCTCTTTCTCTCTCCCCCCCTCTGCGGATTGGGTAGCATCTTCCCGGATAGAGATCACGAAGAAGCAAGAGAATGTTGGGATAATCTCTGGATGCTGTTAGAGACTGGAGGCCATGGCTAGGTTAAGCCCGGAGTGAGCAAATCGAGATTGAGGCCTGCCTTGTTGGGCTTATCTTAGAGAAAGGTCCTATGATAGGGCTTCCAATATTATTTCCTGCGCCTGGAGGGAATGACTGCAAAAGCTAAGTGACTAAGGTCGTTAAGTATGAACATGATTATTGAGCCTGTAGAACTGCCCAGGCGCTTATGTACGTTATCGTCTTGTAAGAATAGTATTAGACGACGAAAGGCCTAATTACTTCAAAATTACCTTGCTACCACCGTTCGGTAGCTTCGCCCGGAATAAGGCATAGGGCTTCACGCGCCGATCAGTCCCAGGCCACGTGTTTCCTGTCAGATGTAACTGATTGACAGTGAAGTACAAATAACCATCAGTTCCCGTCGAGACTAGCTCGCTGTCAGTGGACAAGTTCATGATGAAGATTGGAACGATCGACTCACACGTGTCAACCCAATTGATCCGCGGGTCCCTCACAAACGTATCAACAGTTCCATTGGCAGGATTGAACATTACAACAGCATTTTGTTCGAAGTTACCCAGATAGATGATACCGTTGCTATCGGTCTCGAGTCCGTCGCTGAATCCCTTTTGTCCGTGATACAGCGTACCTTGCTGTGCTCTGAGTTCGCTGTACAAACCACGGTCTCTGAGAAGGCTGGTCGACACGCTGTAAAGCCGCCTCGAGCTCAGGGGGCAGAAGAAGAGGCTCTCACCGTCGGCTGAGAGAGCGATTCCGTCAGAACCAGTTGGGAAGTATCCCGCCTCCGAGGATGCTGCGTCATAGGCGAAGACCGACTGCCCGCTCACCCATCCTACAAAGCCTGCATCCGGCCTCACCGCCTCGGTGGCGCTGACATGTCGCCAACTCTCTTCGGTGCCGAGATCGACGATGATCAAGCCATTTCGACCCTCGTTGCTGCTGTCTGTGATGTAAGCCACACCCTTGCCGGCTTCAGTCACGTTTGGCCGGAGGTCGAATCGCACGTCGTTGAGGTAACTGTCAGGAAAGGCTACTGTCTGCGGGAAGAGGATAGTCTGGATCACCTGGTTCGTCGACAGGTCGACTCCAACCAGCTTTGGCCCTCCGTACGAAGATGTGAGGAGTGTCTTGCCATCAGGTGTGAGAACACGCCCCGTATCTAGAATCCAAAGGCGATCCAATGGATCGACCACAACAGACTGCACACCGATAAGGTAGTTCGTGTAGTTCGCTCCAGCTGAGGGACGGTCAGAGACATGGGATAGGCATCAAGAGTGTCGTAGCGAAAGGCTTACTTGGAGGATTGGTAGTATAATTTATGGCTCCGCCCGGCGGACTATTCATCTCCTGGCTAGGATACGGCACCTCGGTAGTCAAACCAGTAAGTTCTCCCACGGTGTAGACGCTATTGCTGCCGTTGTATACATCCGAAGGATCGAGACCTGAGCGCAATCTCTCAGTTTTCTGAGCTTCTCGTTTGGTTCAAGGGTTGGGTAAAGTGCATACCTCCCGGGTAGTTCGAAAACTTGCGACCAGTACTCGAGACAGCAATCCCTTCGCATTTTCAACCACATGACTCTCACACGAAGAAGTCACTTCCCTCAGTACTCACCTGTGGGCCATTGACCTTGATAGGCATGAACAACTTCAAGCGGTGGTCCAGATAGTTCGCTGTCCGTAAGAAACGTAATGTTTTGGCCAAGAGCAGGCTCTAGGAGCGCCCCTATCGCTACGACGAAGGCCTGTAAATTCATGATCGATTCTGATTGAATTACAGAATGTCACTTCCAAACACTCCGGACCCCGCCGCCACAGGACAGTCAGAAGAATGGGGAGGGCATACTGAGCTTATGTAGTGCACGAGCACGCGAGCGGGAAGTGAGGGATCATAGTAGCATTTGCAGCGGAGCAATTTACCTAATGATACGGTTATGACGTTTATTATGATCTAACTATCCTTCCTGTATTGACCTTGCTGCATATAACGGGATGCTGTACCATAATTCATCTTGGCAATCTCCCCAGATAGTGTCATTCCTACTGGTGCCCGCTCCGCAGATTCGAAGTCGGGATAATTGAGGCCGCATCCATCACATAGCTTCGGCATTTCAGAAGCATGATGAGACAACGTTCCGCTAGTCTACTTAGGATACCCGAGATTGTTCTCCGGACATTTCAGTAGAGCCGGT
The DNA here is from genome assembly GCA_001282315.2 of Chrysoporthe cubensis. NCBI lineage: Eukaryota > Fungi > Ascomycota > Sordariomycetes > Diaporthales > Cryphonectriaceae > Chrysoporthe > Chrysoporthe cubensis. Next base: position 257,064 of record LJCY02000003.1, on the reverse strand, counting down.
CCTGGCCGCTACGTAGTTTCAGTGCATATGTCATTATGGCTGTGAGTTACACTGAACCGTGATGTGCTAAGTCATATGTCGAACTAGACATCTGATTAAGAGTCCTCGTAGCAATAAATAGCGCCATTCCCACTCTGCACACTAAGCGAGCATGGAGGAGGACCATTTGAGTTGAATTTGTCGGTAGGTATGATAATAAGGCTCTGTAGAATTCGGAAGGGATCTAGATATCAAATAAAGACATTCTGCCTGTTATGAGATGCAATACTAAATGGAGAAACCTCGGCGCTACGTAATGATACCTTCTGGTATTGAAAGTACAGATTTGGTCCAGCGGCCCTCATCAAATATCTTGCTGAGGTGGGCGGCAGGTGGGTGGGAAAAGCTGATGTCTCCCCCCCTCCCCGGGGAGCGCTCATCGACTTGGTCCAGGTCGCGACTAGTTGCAGGAATATGCCGCTGATGCATCACAGGTGTGTAGCATAACCGTACGCCTATCGTAAATCGATTGGTTTAATTTTCAGCTCGTGACGCTAAGATTAGCCACAGTAGCAATCCGTTGAGGCTCTGGCCCGTCTTCTCCGATGCAAGAATGCGCCCGACCATGATGAGGCTCTGTGCCGTGTTGCCACCTGCGGCTCAGAATTTTACGGGGCATTTTTATTGCCATTGAAAGTATTCCCATCCAATGTTGTAACGATTCCTGTATCACGTACCATCCTGACAAGGTTGCGTTTTCACCTCTTGCTCATAACCCTGGCTTCCGCGGTGGCCTATGCGAGTTGACATGAAAGTCATCGTGCTGTTGCTTCTGAGCTTTCTCGTTTCCAGAGCTTTTGCCATACAAAGACGTAAATTCCGGCAATGGCTTCCATACTACAGGTACCATTGGGAAGAGACCATTCCACTGTGCAAGACGCAGCTCGAAAATTATTATAATAACAACAGAAGCACGTGTGGAGCACCGTGTGCATGTGTTGGTGAGTGGGATTAGACCTTTCACGCCATGGTTGATTCATGCCTTCTTCAGTCGCGTTATCTCGGAAGTTGGTGGTTGGATGAGCCTTACTAACTTATTTCGAAGTCGACTGCCTTCTCAACACTACCAGTCAGAGTATCCAGAGCAATCTTGCCTCTGCAAACATTATGCTGGGTCTGGCGCCACAAATTCTGGGATTCCTAGGGCCTACCAGGGGCGAAATGGCAATCCTATCCACGCATCGGCCAGTTTTCACGAGTCTTCTCTCTTTTGGGTTCCCTTCAATGTCGATAACTGGCCTCTTCGTGTCCGTGAACATATCACAAATCTTGAGTAAGCCGATTGCGCGAACTGCGCAAGCTTACCACTCATGGCTGGAGACACGGAGCCCTGTCATCCGGTTAATCACCCTTACAATCTTATGGCTTGCTGCTGCAGGAGCAGTGGTCAACAATATCTACACTTCGATCTACTTGGATCTTCGAACAGTCTCGGGTTGGCGGTGTGGTGCAGACTATATGCCACTTGGCTGGTGTCTTACGGGCTTCACGATCGCAGTGCCCGAGATGCTGGCCATTCGAATGAGAACTCATCCTCCTCAAGGAAGCGCAGTAAACTGGGAATCATGCCCTGAAGTGCTGGTCCCCTGCATTTCCTCGACCAAACCTGAGATCTCTCCTTGCATTCTACCAGGTTCTGAAGACGGTTACATGACAGAGATACTATTCTGGGTTGCTTCTTTTTTCAGCATTATACAGACGCTTTTGGGCACTGTTGTACTTTCGGCGATTCTCTTCGCATCCTTCCTGGATGCGCTTCCTATTGTAGCTCGCTATGGTACCAGCAGTATAATGTGTAGCTTGCTTTTGCGGCTGGAGCTCAGTGGCCTCAAATATGAACTGAGGAAAAGAGCGCAGGCAGAAACTGCAACTCGGGAGAGTATGGAACTTGTGCAACTGCGTGCACCACCCAAAGGCCTCGGTTTAGGATTGAACCGGACTTGGTCGACCTTGTGATTACAACGGCATAATGTTCACACTGACTGTGGACTTCCCCAGACGCCTCATCTATGGGGACTATCAAACGAGGATATTAGTGTTTTGCTGAATATGATGTTTTCTTGACATACTCAATTATATATCTTAGAACGAAGGATTCAAACCTTGCTACAAAAATAGAGAATGCTAACTTTTCCGCTTCCTGTGACTTGATCTAGCGAGGACGAGATTACTAGTTGCAGAAAATGCTTGACATCTGATCAGCATATGGAAGTCTAGTGAGCTTCAGAACAAGATGCAACGATAACGCGTGCTAGCCATACTATCTTCATACGCCGTGCATTGTTTCTGGCCGGCAAAAGTATACAGCTAGCATCTCAGATGAACCAACACGAGAGCGCAACCTGTGTCACTGTAGACTTTTTAAGATCATGCTCCAAGGCTGAGAGCCGATGGTAGCGTTCTTCAATACAACCACTAAATCGCCCTTCCTATACAGAGGCATCTGATACGGCCTCACAGCCTCTTCCTCCTGCAGAGCCACATCGACCGCAAATGGATTTGTGATAGCCCAGATCACGCGTGCGCAGCCCTCCCCAAGCTTCTTCTCGATCTTGTCCTGCAAGGGCCGGAAAAATATACAACAGCATGTGGCAGGCAGGACAATTGAAAAATAACAGGTTCAGCGATATTTGGAGGAGACATATCTAGCCGCACGATTTCACAGCAGTTAATCGAGAATGCTCGCAATGTATGCCGCTACATTTGCAGCTGATTCGCCTTTCTGGACAAGTCGAAGTTAGCATAATGCGTTCATCATAGGATAGATCAATATAAATTACCAGAAGATTCCAATGATGCTGGCCCACTGCCCGATCGATGTGCACCGGTATGCCTGGGAACAATGCAGCCCAGGCTCCAGCAGTAAAGTCTGTCCGTCTCTCGGTTAAGAACTTCATATCCTCTGGGTCGTCTGGGCGAGGACGAAACCGATCATCCACAGAACTCTCGCAGGCCCAAAGGATATTAACTTTGCGCAACGTGCTCACTGTCAATGGTGTTGGGGTGTACGTGCTCAGAACACCGTTGATACTTTTGAAATGCCTGATGAGCCATTCAGGCGCTACGTTCTGGCCGCCGAACAAGTTCGAGGAGCTGCAGTACTCGAAGAAGTGTTGTGGCAAGGGCTTGAGATTGTAGGGTGGAGGCGAGTCGAGCATGATGAGATCATTTACTACTTCGCCTGCTCCCATCAGGATTTGTGCAGCGCGGTAGGATAGAATCCCACCTGCAGACCATCCGGCGAAACTATATGGTCCACACGGTTGACGGCGGCGAATTTCGACGAGATAACTATAGACCATCTCATCCCAAGTGCAGTTCATGTCGAGCCCCTTTTTGAGATAGGGAGAGTTCAGTCCGTACACAACGAGGTTGTCCTTGATTCTGGGTAGCTGGGCATAGGATGAGGCTAAGCCACTGCCATCTGGGAGAATGAACAGAATGTGGGTCGCTGTCCGGGGATTCCCTTGAAGAATGACAGAGGTAGCGTATGGCACGTCTTTTGCGGTAGATAGGATATCGCTAATATCAGAGAGTGGTGTGATCTCTGAAGAAGGTGCGCCGCACGAAACAGCTGAGTCCGACGAGCAACTCGACCCATCTAGGGCCTCGGATGGCATAGGGCTGGCTGGAAATAAGGCCTCTTGCAGCTCGCGAATGGAGCCCAGTGATGTCAGGATGGAGTTATCGTCAATTTCCATGTCGAGCTCATCGCGGAGACGACTCCCGATCATGAGGGAAAGTAGAGAGTCCACTCCAATGTCTGCCAGCGAGGTATCGCCAGCAAGTTGTTCTAGGGGAACGCCCGCCTCCTCGGCAATGATCTTCAGCACATCACCGAATCGGGGGTAATTACTGATGAAATCGCCTGCAGGTGGACCTTCAGAAGACGCCACTGCCGGTGCATCTTGGGGTGGCGGTATGACGGGATGCTGCGTTGCGAGTGTGGGACTAGGCCTCTGTATAACCCGAATTGGTTCACTGAATCCAGAAGACTGAAGATGTATCGGCATTTTCCTCAGAACCGAAGCCTCTAAGACCCTGATCACGTCTTCCACTGAACTGTTGTCCAGGAACAGAGCTGAGTCTGCGTTGACGCCAAGCTCTTCTGCGAACTGGCTTGTGATCATCAGTGAAAGCAGCGAGTCGATTCCAATGTCGTCGAGGCGGGTATCGCTTCGGAGATCTGACACGGGTACTCCGCTTTGCTCTGCAATAATTTTCAGAGCCTTTTCCCTAACTGTCACGCCGTCGGAACGACCAATCTCCTCAAGCGGTTGATCAACGGATGGAGCGACTGGTACAGGATCAGTGCTGTACACTGCGACAGGGACCGTCGAGATTGCAGCCTGGTCGTGCTGGCTTATTTTACTAGGCTCCTTCGCCGCCTTTTCCTTCGAGGCTTTTGGAGGCTTGGCTGCTTGGGTTAGGATGAACTTTAACAATCGCCGAGGAACACCTTGGATCTAATCGCAATACTATGAGTACAGACACCAGGGCAACATATCTGAGGAGGGGGTGGGGGGGCGGTGGACGTACCTTAATTCCTTGCACCAGACCGACTATTCGATCATCGGTGAAGATGAAAATGTCACCCATCCATAACTGGTCCTCCCCGGGCGTCATACGCACATAAGTGCAATATTGGCAATCGTCTCGGATGTCTTCAAATAATTGAAGGTCGTCCCAGCCATGATTGACAAAGACGTCTATCTCGAGCTTGGTTTGCTCATTTGCATTCATGACAAAACCACCGGACTGAGTCAAGCCATCGAATGCACCCGGATTAATATGAAAAGCGCCGCCTTTCTTCATCTGGCCAAAACTGACTCGGCAGACAGCCTCGTATGCATCACTGTCGTACAAAACCTCATCGATGCAATGATAGTCTGGGTTGAATTCAGCCAGGCTTGACACCAAGCGATACGCCATGGGGCCGCTGAAACGGCACACCTTAATTCCCTCAGCACAATCACGGCGCATTCTTTCGAAATGAGCTTTGAAACCGGGCAGATCGCGTTGAAGGCGTTCACGATCTGGCTGATCGACGAATTTGATCTGGCAGGTCGAAAGCAATGCGATTTCGTTGCCGTGCTCCTGCGGTTTGTCAGCCTCGTCTGAGGATGGGAGCTTTGAGGTCATTTGGCTTACATTGTGAACAGTGAAAGATACCGTGGAATCCATAGATGCCCAGTTAAACTTTGCTGTACAACGCAGGAATTGTTTCCATTCAGTGGAGCCAATCAAGGCCCTCTTGATATCCATTGCAGCTACTGAAACGATCTTGCCCGGGAAACGCGACTGGAAGCGGCGAAGAACATATGTCCCAATAGAGAAGCTGATATCTGCGTAGACAGCCTGGTTTCCAGCGAGTATTAGCTAATTTTATCCGACAAGAAGTTTCATTTGATCACTTACCGGAGTACAGAGCCTGAAGCCGTCAACTGTGTGGCCTTGGATGAATGGCTTCAGATCTGCACGGCTTACATCACAATCAACTACGATATCATAACCCTGGTCGGTGACTTTATCCTCGAGCACTCTATGAATGGAACTGCTGAGCTTGATCTTTGGGGTCTCCACGTTTATGGAATGGGGATGATTGGTGACGACATTCGATGGTCGAGACAGTCTTGCCTCGTCTGTAACATGGCAGCGGTCTAATGGAATGTCGCCCTTGGTCAGAGTCCAGTCATTCCTGTAAGGAATCCAAAAGGACTTAAGGTCCCAACTATAAGCTGGAAGGGAAATAACTCTCCTTGCCGATGGATTGTCAGCAAAGTACCCGTCCCACTTCACCGGCAAGCCAGTGCTGTAGAGGGAACACAAAGACTTTGTCAAAACGTCCCACGCATCGGCGTTACGGCGCAGGGTAGGAAGTACAGTGATGGCGGAACCAAGCGTCGATTTGATCATAACCGACACGACTGGGTGAGGGCCGAATTCGATAGCATATGCCGTGTTGGTAAGCACACCCCCGGCGAAGGCAGACTGAAGGCACTTCATCATCTGGACTGGCTCCCTGGCATGGCGAGCAAGGTACTCCGCTCCGAACACCCCAGCGTCTTGGACTGTTGTGCCGTGAAGAGGCGAAAGGACTGGGATCCGTGGTTTGTGGAATACAACTCCACGTGCATCCTTTGCAAAGGCTGTCTGGATCGGCGTGATCTGTGACGAATGGAAAGCAAAAGGGACTCGGATGAGCGTGCTGCGGACCCCAGCTGCTGCCAGTGTCTGTTGTACTTCTGCCACCTTGGCCACTGTCCCGGCGAGGACTGTCTCTTTAGGTCCATTGATGCACGCGATCTCAAAGCTAAGACCGTGCATGACATCCTCAATCTCGGATACGGACGCAAGAACTGCAAGCATAGAATGTGATCCTGGTTCGCACATCTCCTGCAGCAGCTGGGCTCGACGGCCAACCAAGAAAACAGTGTCGGAGTCTGAGAGAACACCTGCGATGTTCAAAGCCGCGTATTCGCCGAGGCTGTGACCAATGATGGCAGTTGGAGTAATGCCCCACGACATCCATATACGTGCCAGAGCGATTTGCATGCAGGTATTGGCAAGCTGGACTACGACTGGGGGATAATCTGCGATATCATCTCCCCTGCTCGCAGTGAAGAGTGGCATGATCCCGGGAAGTTGTAAGCGTCGAGAGAGTTGATCAAAACGAATGATTTGGTCCCGGAACACGCCCAAGGATTCAAGCAGCTCCTTTCCCATGCCCGGGTATTGTGATCCTTGCCCGGTGAATGCGAAGAGAATTTGGTTTGGCGGGACCATGCGCCTGCTGCCTGAGTCGACATCAATACTCTCTATCAACCGAGACTTGAGCCTCTCGATAGTGTCAGAGGCTACGATGACACGATATGGATGGTGCATGCGGCGAGCCGTGGTAGTGTACGACAAGCTTGGGAGGGCAACACGCTCCGAACTGGAGAGGTGAGCTAGCAACGACCGGATGTTCGCTTTAAGCGACTTTGCACTTTTCGCCGAGATGGCCACAGGATATATGGGTCTCATCTTGCCGGGCACCTCTTCCAAAATCTCAGATGAAACCGGAGGCTCTTCAACCAATATCGAAGTATTTCCGCCTGCTGCGCTGAAGTTGTTGATAATGGCTTTTCTCGGCAGCCCACGAGACTGCGACCATGCGGTCATTTCAAAGTCGATACGGACGTTGCGTGCTGCCAAGTCCGAAGGAAAGGACGGATTGATGCGCGTCTTGATGCCGCAGTGTGGCGGAATCATTCCCTTTTCCATCATCATCATCACTTTGATCAGGGCACTTACTCCCGAGACAGATTCGCCGTGTCCAATGTTGGCCTTCAAAGCCCCAAGATGGAGAGGCTGATTAGCGGATCGTTTATGAGGCCGATTTGTCGGCGCGAGGATGTCGCAGACGGAGTTCATCTCTCTTGTATCGCCGGCTTGCGTACCAGTTCCATGCATCTCGACGTATCCCACGTCATATGGCATACTACCTGAATCGTTCAGCACACGCTCTAGAACGTCTTTTTGAGCGCCAACGTGAGGACGAGTGATGGACTCCGCTTCCGCCGAATGATTGGTAAAGGCACTCCCAATAATGCCTCGAATGGGGTCTCTGTCCTCGAGAGCATCTTCAAGACGCTTAAGGATTATTGTCGCAACCCCTTCTCCCCTGCAATAGCCATCTGCAGACCCATCGAAGGTCTTACAGTTGCCAGTCGTGGACAGAAAGTGACCTTTATCAAGCCCAGTCGTCATGTCGGGGTTCGTGAGCACATTGGTCCCACCGGCAATAGCCATGTCGATATCACCCTGCCAGAGTGAGTTGCAAGCTATATGAATGGCGGCTAAGCTCGAGGAACATGCGGTGTCCACGGCGAAGCTCGGTCCAGAGAATTTGAAGAAGTAGTTAACGCGCCCAGGTATAAAGGCCCTATTTGCGCCGGGAATGTAATATGCGTCAATGTCTTGCCCGCTGTTTGCTTCGCACCAGTCATTGCTCGTCACGCCATAGAAAACACCAACACGATCTTCTCTGGTAGATGGAGTCCGGCCGGGAACGACACCAGCGTCTTCTATCGCCTCGTATGCTGTCATGAGAGCAAGGCGCTGCGCTGGATCCATCTGCGGTGCTTCGCGGGGAGAGATAGAAAAGAAAGCATTATCGAAGAGGTCCGGGCTCTCCAGCCAGCAGCCCCAGCGTACCTTTCCCGTATTCTTTTTCTTTCCTGAAGGATCGACGTGTGTATCCGCATTCCACCTGGCCTCTGGCACTTCACGGCACATGTCCGTCTTGGCTTGTAACAACTCCCACAAGGCATCAGGGCTCGACGCTCCCGGAAAACGTCCAGACATGCCAATGACAGCAATCTTAGACCGACCCAATTTGCTGCCCGTTGAGATGCTGCCTGGATGTGATAACAAAGCAATGGCCCCAGGCATTCGGTCTGCAAGTCCTGATTTGAGAAGACGTTGCACCGTCTCTCCGGTATCAGTACCTATTGGTATGACCAAAATCTCCGCTTGAGGCCTTGCCTTCAAGGCCCCACCAAGATAATCAATAGCCTTGTCCATAACCATTGGGCGTACCAGCACGTCTTTGATAGCGCTGTCTAGCATGGCCTCCGAGCTTGCTGCCCAGACAGAATGCCCGGTACCAGAAGACACCACCGGAATGGATGGTGTGGACTTGGCGACTAGCGCGTAGGATTGGGCTTTTCCCAGGATGATATCAACATCTTCCTGGGAGAACAAGTGTGGGGCATGATAAGTACTGCGGATCGGGAGCATAGTCTTGTCGAATTTCGAGAGGGCAACCTCGTCGCTCAGTTCAGCCAAGACGTCCGGTGGCCCGCTAATAGTCAAGCCGACTGTCGAAAACGCGCTGATATATGCCTTAGAAGATGGTGGCGTTGACTGAGAATGACATTAGCTTGATGATTTCATTATTGAAAAGCGACATGTTCCAGGGAACACCTACATTTCGCGAGTGAAAGCGTTCAAGAACAGAGACTATTTCATTCTCTGACGCGCCACGAACAAACATAGAGTACCGAGATGTGAAGGAGGAGTTGCCATCTATAGCCAGAGCCTCTTGTGCGGCTCGTAGGCCCGCATGCAACGCTACCACCGTAGCATGCACAGCCGCCGGGATCAACTGAACCAGGTCCCTCGAAGAGCTGACAGCTGCAGCTGCGAGAGCCCCGGTGCATAGACCAAGCAGGTAACTATCCTGGGCGGTGGGATAGGATAGCTTGCCTTCGGAGTGTTGCCTGCGCTGGGCTCAGCAATGTGCGTATTCCACAATGCATCGGGGTTACTCACCATATGAAAACTGCAAAAGCATGAATCAAACAGAGTGCCTGTTCTAATGCCGGACTGATACAAGCATCCCGCTTCCTTGTCAGAAGGTCAGCTATGGAGGAGAATTTCGGAGTAGCATCTTGATCGTGTAACGGAAGATGACCGAGCTCCGTTTGGATAGCAGAGAAGCATTTGCGAAAGAACCAAGTCAGAAGAGGGTTTTCAGAACGAATCAGTTGAGTCAAAGAAATATCGTAATTGAAGGTTTGGTCTCCAAAGACGTAGAGCCTCGTTGCCTTAGACACGGACATGATCAATCGTTGACATGAGACTACTAAGAAGCAAGCGAAGAGTGAACTGCGACAGACTATACTACAATGTAGGAAGCTATCTAACAGGCGATACTGATATAATTCGATTAGATTTCCACTTACTCAGTGCATTTCCACTTGTATAAGCACTATGACAAATCTACATGTAATCATCAGCCCGAAGGAAACCCTCAGCCAGGATATCTACGTACTTGCGGACCGATATATCTCTCGGACAGCCCGCACAGAAAAGCAGTGGCGTCTCACACCTCTTGTGAGGCTTTGTAGTCATCGGCGGCGGTGTAGAGCTTGTGAACTGGCGAAAGTTGAGCGAGACGTATCTCCGAGCCAACCCACCCGGGCACTTAACTCAGTCTGAATCTCCTACCCACGTCAACGATATACTTCAGGATGAATTTGGGCACAAACTTTCGAACGAACAACCTTTCATCTGGTGGCAGGCTACACCAATAGCGTAGACACGAATTCCATGCCTGCTTCACTACCTATCCGCCAATGATCTCCTTATTGCGGGAGCTTATCATGCAATTGTATCCTCCCGCTGCTATACCCCCCTCTCCCAACTTCCACCCATCCAGCCCGATACTGTTAGTCCCGGTACAAAACCCCCGAGCACCGCCCAGGGTGGACAACCGCGCGGTGGCGATAAGAGGGTTGTGGGCCCCGGCATGAACATACCTAGCTGCCTGAGAAAGAGACAAAACCCCCCGAGGCACCGGACTTGCCTTTCCGGCCTTACTTCAGGTAGGACTTTGCCTTGATCCCGACCAAGACAAATATGTATTTGATCTCCACAGCCTAGTTGCCTATTGGAATATCATCGTTTTCCTTGCTGCGATCCTGAACTTCTTCACATGTCTTTCTCATCGAACTGCACTTCACTAGGAACGCTGTCATGGACGCGCCTTGATTTACATAGCCTTATGCCGCAGACGGCCATATTGACGACAGTCATATTGGCGTCAACTACCCGAGAATCTCGCGTGCCACCACTCCATAACCTCCCTCCCCCCCTACTCATCTGAGCAATGACCCTTTCAGGCCTGGTACAAGTGACTAGAACGTCGAAATTTTCAGGTAAGCCTTTGGGAATCTGAAGCTCGGAAATATCACAGTATTCGGGCACAGCTGTTACTCACTCAAGACACGTCAAACAAGAGGATCTGCCTCAGGTATGGAGATTTGTATCTACGGCGGCAGATCTCGGCTTCATGTTCTGATGTCTGATGATGGTCAGGAAACCCTACGATAATGAGCAGCCCGCCTCAGTTCGAGCTTTCTGATCAGGGCAGCCAGGCACCAGGGCCTTCTTGTTAGGGCTCCAGGGCCGCTCTCTTTTCTTTCTCTCAAATAGGGTTCATCGATCCCCTATCATCTTCTATCTGCCCTCAGGAATCATGGGCTCGTCGGATTCGTTCGTTTACGGACATCTTGCGTCCTGGCGGATGGTGCCTGGACTCTTCTGTGCCAGACCTTGAGCATGTCCAAAGGGTTCTCGTACAAGAAGATTAGGCACCCATATCTTAGCCGTGTCTTCCTAAGCCAGTATTGACCCCCATTGTTACCTCCCGCTGATGTTTCAGTTGGAACGGCCAGCCGAGCCACTAATATTTTCGAGGGATTACCCGAAGACCCAGTGGCAAGCCACCAGGTCCTGCTTGTACAGTCAGTAGTAAAGAGGTGAGCCCTCTGGATTGCCGAGGCCCTAGGACCTGTTTAACGACCGCTTCTACGTACTTTTTCGGATATAAGAGGCCTTGAAGCAATGGGCGTCACTGCTGGTAGCGCCTAGGTTGTATAGCCTTGATCATAAAAAGTGTGTGTTTGTTCAAACATTCTGTCAATTGGCTGTAAGTAGTTTTGCATTCGATCCAGACTTGACGCTTCATCAAAGTCCCCGCCCTCTAGCGAACTAGAGAGCCGGACCGTCCGCCTATTTTATCATACGGAATCAGAACACGCCCTTTCTGATCTTCTGCACCTCCCAAAACTTCCAGTAACGCTCCACAGCCCCCCGGCCATGCTCTTCCCGGACACGCGCAAGCCACTCCTCGTCGGCCTCCGGCAACAGCAGGCTGTCCGGCGTTGCCCCGCTGCCGAGCAGCACCTCGACGACATCCCAGAAGCCCCGGACGACGGCCGCGTTCAGTGCGCTGCGGTACTTGCCCCCGCGCGCGTTGGCGTCGGCGCCCTTCTCCAGCAGCAGCCTTATCGAGCCCGTCTGGCCCGAGTACGCCGCCGCCTGCAGAGCCGAACCAAACATGCCCCCGGCTGCATTGACGTCGATATCGGGGCAAATGTCGAGCAGGAACTTCGCCTGCCCGTTCTCATCCCTGCCCTCAGCCGCACACGCCGACTGTAGTGGGAAGCCGCATGTCCCGGCGATGAGGTTTACGTTGGCGCCTTTGTCGAGCAGGAAGCGAATCCTGTCGATTCGACCCGGAAAGTAGCGCCGGCGCTCTAACGCCGCCTGCAGGGCGGTGGCATGCTGCCGTCCCCGCGTGTCGTTGACGTCGACGCCGTGATCAAGCAGCAGCTGGAGCACGTCGTTGTTGCGCTTGCGGTTGTTCGCGGCGGCAGCAGCGTGCCAGGCACTGCCGAACTCGCCACCTTGTACGTGGACGTCAGCACCGTGCTTGATCAGCAAGCGCGCCACAACGGCACCCTCCGAATTATACGCCACGCAGGCCGCCTGGAGCGCGGTTCCGAATTCCCCGCCCTCAGCATTGACCTCGGCGCCGTGCTCGAGCAGCACGCGCACATTGTCGATGTGGTTGTAGAAACAGGCCGCCTGCAGCGCAGTGCCGTAGCGTCCGCCCTGAGCGTTGACCTCGGCGCCCCTGCTCAATAGCAGCTTTAAGACTTCGGTGCCGTTCTTTCCCCAGCACGACGCCGCGGCCTGCAGTGCGCTCCCGAACTCGCCGCCTGTGGCGTTGACGTCCGCTCCCCGGTCGAGCAGCAGCTGTGCACATCGCAGTTTCCCCCGGCGGCATGCTGCCTGCAGGGCACTGCCGTACCTTCCCCCTTGGGTGCTCACGTCGGCGCCCCGATCTAACAAGAACTCTACGAGTTCCTCAGTGTCTCCGAAACACTCGCAGGCTGCCTGTAGGGCCGTTCCGTAAAACCCCCCCTGCATATTAACATCAGCGCCTCTATCGAGTAGAAGCTTGACGGCGGTTATGTTGCCGCGGAAGCATGCAGCCTGCAGTGCATTGCCGTACTTCCCGCCTGGCGCGTTGACGTCGGCGCCTCGTTCCAGCAGCAGACGGAAGTGTGCTTCAGTATCTGGCAGGTCTTTAGCCGCCTTACATAGTGCTGTCCCATAGTCACCACCCTGCTTGTTTATGTCGGCGCCGCAGTCGAGCAGAAATTGCAGGCTCTCGGTGGAACTTTGGGCGTAAGATCTTTTTATGGCGGACGCCACGGCGCATCCCGCCTCATTTGACCACAAGTTTACATCGGCCCCACGGCCAACGAGCAACCTCACGATGTTGAGACGATTTTGGGACGCGGCGACCTGCAGAGCGGTCCCTATCTTACCGTGTTGCGCATTGATGTCGGCGCCGCTGTCAAGCAGGAGTTCCATGATCCTCGTATGCCCGCCGAATGCCGCCGCTTGCAGTGCACTTCCAAATTTCTCACTCTTTGCATTGACGTCGGCGCTCCTGTCGAGCAGGAGTTTCACGATCGCCGCATGCCCGCCGAATGCCGCCGCATGCAGTGCACTTCCCAATTTCTCACTCTTTGCATTGACGTCGGCGCCGCCTGTGTCTAGGAGGAGCCAGACGACCGCCGTGCTCCCTCCATACACCGCATCCTGGAGGGTTGCATCCAGGTCCTCCTGCGTCAAGTACCTGTTTGTGCCAAGGTCTTCGTGGAGCAGCATATTAGTGAGCTTGAGAAGGCCGCGCCGGGCGGTGTAGCACTGCGGCCGCTGTGGCATGTCAAGAGGATAGAATGTATATGTATGGAAGTCATCGCTAAAGGGGTATACGATTGCAACGAAGCTCGCCTGGAGAGTTATAGGCAGGCTCACGCTACGTATGGCGAGGGCGCGTGCAGCGAGAGGGGCGACCTCAGCCGACCACTGCTCACGCGGTACCATCTCAAGATGCCGAGGCCAGTATTTGGCCGCGTAGTTCCCCAGCGGGAGGTCCTTTATGCCTTTACCGTCCAAGGTGCTGCGATAGAGGTGGTAAGCGAGGCACGAGTGCGCAATGTACAAGTGAGCGTCGGTTTCGGTGAACGCGAAACGTGCCGCCGAGCCCTCAGCAATACGGTCAGACGTTAGATACTCCTTGACTGTGAAGTGGGCTAGACGGACATGCGCAACGCCTGGGTCAACGAATCTTGAGTAGCTTGAGTCGTTTGAGTCGCTCAAGTCGCTTGAGACGCTTGAGTCGCTTGAGTCGCTCAAGTCGCTTGAGACGCTTGAGTCGCTTGAGTGCATTGAGTGACCAAATCCTACCGGCACCTCCTGGGTTACGATCAAGCTGGACAGGTATTTGAGAATATCTTCAGGCTTGAACAGCCTCTCGGCCACGTCTAAGGCGACGGCGCGCTCGGGGCGGAGGATGAAGATCTCAGCGAGCTCTTGAAGCCGGAGGGCCCTGTTCGACGAGGCGAGCCATTTCAGCGAGCCCACAACCTGGGCTTGGAACTTTGTGTCTATACTCTGGAGAAGCCTGTCGTAGGTTGCGTCGAGTCCGCTGGGGAGCTGTTGCAGCGCCTGCCGGACGAGCGGGAGAGAGTTGAGCTTCCGAAGGGCCTCGAACTGGCAAAAGACGTATTGGAACCTAGGGGTTGTAAGCAACAGAATCCTGCTGCATGACTACCAAAATCGTTACCGTCACCTACATGCCATCTGCTTTTTTGATCAGAGAGACTTTCGCCTCGGCCTTGAGGTCGTCAGGCCACGAGCTGTAGTCGGCATGTGCGAACGTCGAGTCGATGTACAGACCGATATCATGGTTGACTCCCCTTCGATGTACCGTTAGATCGATCGCGGTCTTTGACGGTGGGTACAGGACGGCGCTTATCGCTGTGTTGATATCTGGCTCCGCCCGACTTGTGCAAAAGATGTGGATAGTGTCCGGCATTGTGTCAATGATGCGCCTGAGGCAGTCCAGGAGCTTCCTCCGCTCTCCGTCCAGGTTCGGGCATTCGTCTAGAGCGTCGATTACGATGAACACCGCCGAGAACCCGCGTGCAGTAGCTATCAGTGCGGCCTCGAGGGTCTTGATGTCTGGTCGCTCGCCTTTCTCCATGTAGTTTCGGAAGCTCTCTACCGGCTGTGGCGTGTCCGGTCGGCTGGCGCAGAGCTGCTTAAGAAGTGATGCGAGCATTCCGGACACTTTCTGTTTCTCCGGGTCGCTGAAACTAAAGAAGAAGTACGCGAGCGCGGTCTCGGGGTTGGATTGGTATCGATCCTTCAGGTGCTTGATAACGCACGAGCTCAGGATTGATTTCCCAGAGCCAGCTATAAACGGTCAGCGGTAAAACTCCAAGGAGCAGACGGTAGTTGCCTAGCCTACGTTTCCCATGAAGCCATAGCAGAGAGTGAGGAGTCTCCTCCCAGGTCTCGAATTCCTCGCTGTCCGTTACCAGCCAGTTGCCCGTGCCGCCCTCATGCTTGTCGCGGGCGCTATTATACATCTCTGAGGGATCGACTGTACATAGCCACTTGAGCAGTTCAGCGCGCTTATCATCCTTCTGGGTGTCCCGGACCGCCTCCAGCAGCCCCGAGACGTCTGTGCCGATAGTTTGCCAGCGGCGGATCACCTCGTCGTGCCGCTTTTCGGCTGCCGAGCACTCCTCGTCGTATTTCATATCCCTCCAGATAGTGTTGATGGCCATAAAGACACGCTCCTGCTCTAGAATCTTGTCCAATAGGCCGTCCCACTCATTCCACTTCACGAGGTCCTGCCCCACGCGGAAGGGGGTGGTTCTGGCGTAGTAGCAAAAGCTTGTAATTTGAAACTTTAAGATATACCGATAAAGCATCTCTAAGGCATCTTTGTAAGCAATATGAGACAGCGAGGACGACCCATATTGACCAGTCCTTGATTCGTAGCGCCGGACGTAGAGATCCTCCCACATATAGCTCTGGGCAATGAGAGACGAGATGTATTCCAGCCCCTTTGCCAGGGAGGCGCTCTGCTCAGAGGGGTTCAGGAACAGCTGGGGCGGTTGACTGATAGTCAGCCTCAAGCAGGTATATACAGAGGTAGATGCTCGACTCACCGGCAGCAACAGACTGACGCTTGCCCACGCTATCGAGGCAGACGGGTTTGCGCTCAAGGCGTCACTGATGTAATCGTTTGCCCAGCTGACGACGCCCAGGACGGGCTGCACCAGGTCTCTCACTTGGACCTCGGAACTGCCGAACTTCAGCTTCCATGTGTCCCGGTTGATTTCCTCCATCTTGCGGCGGAGGACAGCGTCCATTCGCTCCCTCATGCTGGCGTTCGAGCCGAGCGTCGAACCGAGACCAGCGCTCAGATTACCGCAGAGCTTGTCTTCGTAGTCTGCGACGAGGTCTTTATCCTCCTCCCGCAGCTTTTTGTATGCCAGATCCCACAGCTCGCGGATCGGCGTATCGCTGGCTCTGGGGGTAGGCGACGGCTCATTACTCGGCTGCTGCTCTCCGCTAGGCTGGTCACCGGCGGGGCTTCTGGAGCTGCGGAAGGCGAGTTTCTGCTTGAGCTTCGTGAAGCCCATCCTGGAGCGGGGTCCAGCCATTGCTCTTCGATCTTTGAACAAGGCTGAACCTGACCCCTGTGCGAAGAAGAAGCGCTATGAACGACACGAGTTGCCGTGTCCTGGAACCTGCTGGAAACTGAGTCGTCAAAGGTCAAAGTGGAACCGGCGGACTGGCCGCTACCTAGTAGAGAAAGGAGCTGAAGTGACCAGTTCTTCCTTTTGGTGACCTCAGAGCGAGGCTGGCCGCGAGGTTTGCCTCTGCGGAAACGATGGACTAGTCGATCGAACAGTAATCAGATGGCCAGAGGGCCGGTCACAACCTTTTACCAGACCAAAGCAGCAAAGGGCGGGAGAAAAAGAAATCAAAGGCCACACAGGTCTAACATACCCACTCATCATTGTCAGATGCAACCCTCACAAGTGGTTGCCATACGCAAGGGGAGCCTGATCGACGGCACGAACATGCACGTGCTGATCCCCAGCTACTACAAGGACTGCGAGTCGACATGGGGCCTGCCCATGTACGCTGTCCATCGAGAAGATCTTCACACCCAGCTGAGACTGCTTGCCACCCAAAAGGAGGGGCCCGGACGCCTCTGGAAGCATCCAATTGGCCATGTCAGCACCAATTAAAATCGATCGCCTCCAACTTCATACCGAGATTCCGCCCTTTAGGCTACAGCGGTCATGTGCCACTATGCCCAATCGAACCAGCCCAGCTCAGGACTGTGCGCCCATCTCAGTGGCTCGCTCATGTGATGCTCATTGGATTGGATCACGCGTTTTGCATGTCCTGCGCTGCGTGCCGGCTGCTGTGCAATATCATGTTGAGTTGACTTGAGCATCAACACCAGCTCACCACATAATGCTGGGCAAGTCATCAACCCGGTCTCGATTGATAGAACCGTCTGAGCAAGCAACCGTCCCGGCTCTCCGCCCCATTCACTGGCTACGTGGGTGCCCGACTATATGAGCAGCCTAGCCGCACAAACAGTCTTTACTTTTCAGGTCGGTTTTAAGCTATCTGCTTTACCTGTGAGAAAGCCGGATGAAATGCCGGTTGTAAGGGTATGAAAAGGACATTCAGTGCTCGCCTGTATAGTAGACTTTCTTTCCCTTTGCATACACATACACACATACATAAATGCAACCAGGAAACAACATGTAATGCTTCCCCTTCTACATTACTTGCTATCGTATTAGCCTGGACCTCTGCCGCCCTGCCCTATCCTGTCTGTCCCAAATGCACAAACACCTACAGCGAGACCGGCTTCTATTTGAAACATATTTTAAGGCCAGCACTGTTGATCAAATCTGGATCGTAAACGCTGCACTAGACATGCACGTGTCGTGTTTGAGAGATATTAACCACACGCTGGAAAGCCATCTCCCATGACTTCGTGCCGATTGCCCCTCACAATACAACAGATCTTTCTATCGGCATAATATAGCGTTATAACGTTGTGACTGCGACAGCATCTGACAAAACGCAGCTTTTGGTTCCAAGCTATTTCTTAGAATTCTGACTGTAAATTCAACAATGACGAGTCAAATATTTACGCCAATAGTCGCCGCAAACCTTGAGCCCCGTCATTTACCGCCTATCCCCTCCCTCGTGTGGTCCCCTTTCTCTTCCTCTCTATGTCATGGCAGCGCCATAAGTGATTGATTGCTGATATCTTATAAATAGGCGACAACATCAAGGTCATCATCCGCTCCGGCAACTCAACTGCTTATGATCATGATAAATCCTGTGAGGATGAGTTGCCATTCAACCTAGTCCCTTACTTGACCATCTCCACGACCACAACTTCTGGGCTGTCGACCAGCGCCATGGTAAGTGGACGAGCGAGACGAGCAACTTGACCAAGGCTCTATGGAGAGCTGTTGCTACGCTACCGATTAATGGGTACCTAGTAATTGCCTTCACGACCGACAATCAGGTGCAAATTCTAGACCGTGTTGGCACAGAAGCGATCATTCGTCGCAACCAGAGTTGCAATTCTGATAGCTGGCGCTGCACTCTTTAAACCTGGCTAATGTACTGCTATACCGAACATCACACATGCGAGAGCCTTGCTGTCTAATTTTTGGAGGGGGAATCTGAGATTGGAATTCAGGAGTTCTGACGTACTGGGACAGCTCTGTCGCAGCCAGGATATTGCCTGCGTCACGGGCGGCTTTCTCAGTCATCGTCAATGGCCGCGCTCAAAGGCTGTCTCGAAGTGTATTGTCTCGGTATTTGCAGTCGAATAAGCCATCCTCTTTGATATGACAAACTAAGACAGCCGCCTTTTTGTATGGCGTGGACAACAAAGAGCTTCCTATGTAAAGCCCTGAACAAGACGGAAGCGGACAGTCATTTCAAGTCATCGTCTGGGTTCAAAAGGGAATCTCATTTGTAAGGTTCACAAACAAATAACATTCACATCAAGCGACACATTAGAATTTGGGTGCTGCTATCTCTCGTACTGCGAGCTCTGTTTGCTTGATCGATCGACTGAACACGGTGCCCATTTGAACCTGCATGCGCGACCAGCGACACTGAGATCCTCCGACTGCAACGACTATGGCTGCTGCCGTGGACTATGCTCAGTGGCAGGTTATCCAGGACCAACAGTACCTCCAGGCCAAGTTCCAGCTGTACCGCGGCGGCTCACCAGCGTACTTCAACAGCCGACGGTGGTTCGAGGCCGAATGGCCGCTCTGGAATTTTCAGGTGCCGCGGAGAGATCCTCATGTGGATCAGCTGCCGGGGCGACGGCCCCCTCGACGCTTCGTAGAATTTGACCTAGAGCAGTTAATGCGCCTCAATGAGGACAATATACACTACCTGATCGATGATGGCCACCCGTACGGAGCTGAGAGGCCCGATCGAGACGAAAGAGACGCGGCGAGGGGGCGCATCAGACGCATTGCGCAGACGCTACGCTATCAACGTTGGTCTTTCCAAGTTCCTACCTGACAGTAGAGCAGCAGTGGTTCTGACAATATGGGCTGTCTAGGCATCAAATTCTGCAGGACACTTGGATGGGGTACGTATCGTCATGCCCCCAAAGACATCGACTTGCTGGGCTTACCAAACGTGGATTGATACAGGCGGCCAAGGCTTGGTCACGCTGTGGCAGATGCCCGGCGGGAACAACATCCCACGACGTGTCGTCTTGAAATCGTCTGTTGATCAACTGAGACCCAACGACATCACAATAGAGAAGAATATGATGAAGGTACTCTCCACCTCCATTCGCGTGTGCAGGATGAGGGTTGCCCTAGTCGCGCTGACCTCTGTCATAACCGCGTACAGCTTGTCGCCCGAGCGCCGCACATTATCCAGCGGTTCTTACTGCAAGGAATATCGCCTACTGAGGCTCGAATCGGTATCGACGACGACGCATCGTTTATCATCATGCAGCACTGCAAATACGGGGAGCTCCTCCGGTGGCTGCGAAAGGCAGGAAACGGGGGGCCTCGCAGCTCTCCGGCCTGGTTTCCCCCGTCGGTGCTCTGGAGGTTCTTCGACTGTCGTAAGCGCCACATCCCAATGCCATGCAGGCTGACTTCTGGGACAAGAGCTGACCACGTACACTGCGGCAGTGGTGAAGGGGTGCATCGCCATGCAATATCCGCCGCGCTATCAGCCCGCAAATAGAAACGATCCCAACGACGCTCTGCCTCTCTCCGAGCTTGCGGGAGAGGGCAATCTCCCCGAAGAAGTGCCATTGCCCGATCAACGTGATGAAAGGATAACAATAGTCCACCAGGACCTAGATCACGGCAACAGTAAGCAGGGAACACCGCCGGTAACCATTGCAGGTCATGTGTGTCGTCTAACTGAGCTTTCGGAGCTATATAGTCTTCCTCTGCGGTTTTGACACCCCTGACGCTGGGTTTGAACCGCCTCATGACAATATTCCTCGCTTGCAGGTATGTCCTTGTAGCATGTAGTTCCAAGGGTGTTATGAGCAGATACACCCATAGAGCTGCGTCCGGACCCTTGAGGTTTCCCCCGTCCTTTGCCGCTGACGTCCTCCAGATAGCGGATTTTGGGCTCGCCAAGGCACAAACATGGCTGCTGAGAGATCCGACAGCATCGCAATTTCCCAACTGGGATCGTTCTATGATATGGCAGAGTAGGACCGTAGGAAAGGCTGGTTGGTTTGTGCCGGTGAGCTCTCTCTTGCGGTGTGGTTGAGTGAGCGCCTGTTGACAATCAGACAAAAGGAGCAATGGACTACGGACTGGGACGATATTGAACCAAACTCTGACCCAAACACCGATCCGACCCACCGAACGATCGCGGGAAACTATGGAAGCCACTCAAACGTGTGGCAGATCGGCATGGTGAGTTGACAGCCTCGAGCCTGGGGCCGACCGGTGGGAGACACCGGCTCAAATGGGATGGAATGCTGACCTCGGGTGCGAACCCCCCTCAGGTCATGAGATGCTGCATGCTGCTGGAGCAGCCGCCCGTGGCCCCGGCGCTCAACCGCGTGCCGGAGTTCGAGCAGGACGGGGACGGGCAGCCGCACTACACGTCCGGGTTCGACATCCTGGAGGACCAGGCCTGCGTCAACTTCTACGGCCGGCCGCTGTGCGAGCTGGTGGCGCGGTGCCTCTCGTACATCCCCGACCACCGCCCGAGCCTGGAGGACCTGCAGGCGACCATCGCGCTCGAGCTGCAGCGCGCGGACCCCGTGGGCCCGTCCTGGCGCGAGTCGTTCTTCGGGAACCCGCCGCCCCCGCCGCCGGCCCTGCGGGGCGTCAGGCTCGCCGATCTGGACCCGTTCGCGCGTGGTGGCATCGGCGGTGCTGCTGAAGAGGACTGAGGCAGGTGAGAAAAGAGTCGGCTGGTGGAGGGAGGCATTTGATTTTTGCTGTACTTCAGGCGGGTTGCTGCGGACAGTTTGTCTGGTCGAGAAATGGTTGTCGTTTAGACTGCGAAACGAGATTGATACAGCTGCTTTAATTACGGATACGAGTGCAGTAAGTGATAAATAAGACAGAATCAACAAGATGTTAAGCCGACGGGGCATGTTGAATGTTTCTACCTGCAGCCAATAAAAGTCTATCTGAGACAACGAGGCGCGCTGGGTGGCGCTAGACAAACCCGCTATATCAACTGCCCTCAATCCACATCGCCAGCCGTCTGAACGTGGCCCCCCTTCAGCTTCGACTCCATCTCCTCGACGTGCGCCTTGATCTTGTCGAACTGCCACGGCCAGTTCACCACATAGAGGAACGGCCGCAGGTCGTGCCGGTTGTCGTCGGGGTTGTACGCCGACATGTGCGGGCTGGGCGTTAGGATCACGGCCTTGTGGCGGTTGAGCGAGTAGAACCGGAAGAAGCGCATGACCTTGTCGGCGATCTCCCTCGGCCCGAAGCCGGGCCTCTCCTTCCAGTCACCCAGCAGGTGCAGGTAGGCCGACCACGGGCCGAGCTTGTGGACCTTGCGCAAGATGCCGAACTCGGACAGCTCGTTGTAGGTGAAACCCATCTCGGAGTCGGACTCGTCGTCCTGCACGCCGGCCGACAGCGGCAGGAGCTCGGCCGAGGGCGTGGCCTCGATAAACTCGGTCATGATGGGGAGGTCCCAGTTGTCCCTCGCCCAGCCCTGGAAGGCCTTGGCGTCCGTCTTGGAGATGCTGCCCAGCGGGGCGATGTCGGCCGACGACGCGTCGTACTTGGTGTAGTAGCCCCGCAGGTTCTCGTCGACGTTGCCGGACCCCAGGACGAGCATTGCGGCGCCCTTCCGCGGCGTGTCGCGGGCGGTCGTGGAGAGCTGGGCAAGCTCGTACGCGACGACGAGGCGGTTGCGGGCCTGGATGTTCTGGCGGGCCAGGTTCTCGGCGGGGCTGCCGCCCTCGATGGAGTACTTGGGGCGGAAGCCGCCGAGCGTCTGCGCGATGATGTTCTCGTGCGCGACCACGGCCTCGTCAATCTTGATGTCGGAGTGGTAGCCGCCGAGACGCTCGGAGAGGCGCTTGGCACGGGTTCTGGTATCCTCGCCCGAGTTGACGGTGCCCATGTAGCAGGTGTGGAACAGACGGCCGACGATGTCCTCTGGCCTGGAGGGCATGAAGTCTGGTTCGCCTGTCACCCGGCGCAGGTCAGCCAGCACGGTCTTCTCGCCGTCCTTGATCGCCTGGAAAGCCATGCGGGCCATGCTGTACACAAAGAGGGCGACGGTCGCGGAGTCGAGGCCGCCGCTCAGCGCGAGGAAATAGCCGGGTGAGTTGGTCCGGATGAGGTATTGCCACAGGAAAACAGCCTGGGCGTTGGCTATCTCCTCCATCGGGTCGAGGATATGCAGCTGTATCTCCTTGGAAATGTGGATCTTGTCGGAGAAGTAGACCTCGTCGGCGGACCGGCAGAGGCGCAGGTCGCACTCGACGCGCGGGAAGTCTTCCTGTGCCGCGCCCTGCAGGTTGCGGGATATGGAGGACCTGTAGCTCCGGACCTCCTCGATGGAGATGGTGGACGTGGTAACCTCGACGGGGCTGAGGGAGAACTGCGAGCCCTGCGCAAGGACCTTGCCGTTGGCGAGGACCATGCTCGAGCCGTCATACATCATGCGCGCCTCGCCGTCGACGCCGGTCGCATTCGCATAGACATAGATACCGCCCAGCCTCCGGGTGGAGTTGGAGATGAGGTCGAGCCGGGCGCGCAGCTTCCGCAGCTCGGCGTGGCTGGCGCTGCTGTTGAGGATGACCTCGGCGCCGTTGAGGCCCAGGAACGACGAGGGGTTCAGGGGCGTGAAGAGCTCCTCGCAGGTCTCGCAGGCGATGGCGGTGTCGGCGGTGGAGAGGATGATGTCGCCTATGGGGACCTTCCTCTGGCCGGTGACCTCGGCAGCGACAGCCTCCAGGTAGTAGTCCTCGCTCTGGCGGCGCTTGACCCAGGGGGTGAAGTGGCGCATCTCCCGGTAGAGGCCGTCGTTGGCCAGGCTCATCTTGGGCCGGATAAAGTAGATGTGCCTGTAGGTGCACAGGACCCTGCAGTTGTATCGGACATTCCGGTGGCGCACGCCCAGGCCCAGGTCGACGAGCATGTCCTCGCAGACGGGGTCTGAGATGATCTCGGCCAGGACTTCCCACGAGTGCAGGAAGGTGTCCCCCTCCAGGTGGTGGTCAAGACAGCCATATCCTGGGGAGTCACCAGCGTCAGCATCGCCTGGGCACGGCTGAGACGGGCAACGGAGGTTGGGGGAGGGGGGAGGGTGCCGATGGAACCCATAGAAGGGAACCCATAGAAGGTTATATCGCACAGCGAGGCCACCGCCAGCCCCATGGCGCATTACCCTATGATCCCATGGAGTGATCGTCGTCGGGAGCGTCAGACCTACCTGGTATCTCAAGTTCGGGGCCGGTTCGGAGAGTGGCGCCCTGGGACTTTGCGACGCGGATGGACTCTAGGATCCTGTCGCGATTGCCGCGGAAGTCGAGGGGCACGCTGGGCAGTGTGGCCGCAGCGACCGTGATGTACGACATGGCGGAGGGCGAGGAGGGCCGTGGGAAGCTGATCGATGGCCTGCGCGTGGGTGAGAGTACGCAAGGCAGCGCGGCGGGACAAATTCATTAATCGAGGTACTGCGGCATGGGGCAGTGGGTACAAGGTACATGCCCAGCGTGCCCGGGTACGTGCCGCGCGGCTGATCCCAGCGGTCTCGGCACCGCCGGTATCTGTGTGCCATGTAGGTGTGTACTAAAGTACGTACCTCACCTCTCACTGCCGCTGTCGCTGCATGCTAAGTACACACATACTGGGTAGATAGCAAACCCTCGCGCTGCGCTGTGCGGCACGTAGGCCGAGGCTGTGGTGATGCCTCGGGGCCTGCAGAGGCATGCCACGCATCAGGCTGCTTACAGCAGCAGCAAGATGAGCACGGACTTGCGGTGGACAGCAGAAAGGCAGCGTCGCAGCCAGCAATGCGGTGCTGGCAGCGCGTGTGTGTGGGGAGCAACGGCAAGGAGAATGACCACCAGGCTGACCGGTCCAGGCAAGGCGAGGCGCCTAGGACGCTTAGTACAACAAAGGAATGAATGGCCAGGCGGCGTGCCAGGGAGACGGGGGGGAGCCTCGCACGCTGGCTGGCTGCTCGGCACTAGAGAGCCCTGCTGTTGCGTGCTATGGTAGCAACCCTGCCACCCAGCCTGCCTGCCACCCTGCCACCTACTAGGCACGCTGGCTGGCACTGGCTGGGTACTGGGTAGTTAGTCCCTAGCACGCCCAGGTACTATGGCCTATGCTACAGCGTGTGGCACGTAGCAGTACGGGGTACCCTCCTAACCCCCCCACAACCCTCCGGTAGCCGCGTCCAACCACGCACTCACTACAGTACCTTATCCTTATCCTTATCCTCATCCATCCCGTTATCCTCCTCATCCTGCTCGCTCCCCACAGGCCATGCTGGTCACCCGCACGGCAGCAAGCTACCTAGACTGAAGCACGGGGCGCCGAGGGACGGGACAGCAGACCTCAGACCGCACAATCAATCTCCTGCTCGTTTGGCCAGACCGTCAACTTCTGCTTCTGCTGCTGCTCTGCTGCTGCTCTGCTACTACTTCAACACCGCTCTCCCCGCCGCCGACAAACAGCCGACAAACACATCACCAACGCCAGAGCCTCTCTCTCTCTCTGCCCGCTCGCTGCCGCCGCGTCTGGCCAGCCTAACAACCACAACCTGTAAGCATCGGCCTGCGCGCAGGGCGCCCCAGACACCGTCGACCAGACAGCGCAGCCGTCCGTCTCCCTGCCCTGACAGCCTCTGGCAGCCAGCCAGCCCCCTTGCGCCCCCCCCACCCCACAGCCCGTCGCCTATCTACCCTTGTCCCGTGGTGGAGAGCTGGGGAGAACAACCTTCGTCTGTCTGTCGGTTGCGGTCTCGGCTGACCACTGGGCTGGGTCCCTTGCCCACCACCACACACTTCAACAACAACATCACCACCAGCATCACCCACACATCCACAGCTCTCGACGCAACCCCCCCACCCTCGCGACTCTCTGCATCCGCATCCCCCAGCGCCATCCTCTGCAGCGGCTCGACCCGCCCGCATCAGACGACCCGTGCTGATCTCTCAGGCTAGCTCGCCTACCTCGTGACGATCGGACGCGGACTGCCTGCTGCCAGCCTACAGCTATGCACTGACCACGGCACCCGTCAACCCAACTGCATCGTTACACCGCTTGCGCTTCCTCGACCCCTCCGCGCCGCCTGCCACCACCATTTAACGCCCTTCGCCCCGCGACCTGCTCCTCTCATCGACCCGGAGACGCCTGCTGCCCGCCCGCTGCCCGCCCGCTGCCCGCCCGCCCTTCGCTGTTCCGGCAACCAGCCCACCGCCCACCGCCCACGCCGAACGCCCACGCCGAACGCCCACACCCTGGCTGCCCTCGTCCGCGCATAACCCCGTAGGCATTGGCATTGGCACTGGGGGCGATCGGATCAAGATGTCGACTTCATGTCCGTGCCTGCCAGCGCCCCTCCCCTCCTCCTCCTCCTCCCCAACCCCTGTTTGTACCCTGCCGCCTGCTCCCCCCCGGCCGCTGACTTTGGACGGACAGTGAGCCACGACGAGGTGCGCCAGTACACTAGCATCATCGACCACATCCTCAAGACCTCCGACCTCGACACCGTCTCCAGGAAGAAGGTCCGCAAGGGGCTGGAGCAGCAGCTCGGGAGGGACCTCAGCGAGCAGAAGGTACGTCGGTCTGTCCCTTGCCCGCCGCCCGCTTCCCCCCCGCTAAAACCGCTCTTCGCCGCCAGGATGCCATCAAGATCCTGATCGAGAAGCGCTTCGACGCCATCGCCGAGACCCTGCCTACCTCTCCGCCCCACAGCAACGGCACCGACGGCGCGGGTAACGGTCCCAACGGCGTCAAGCACGAGGAGGACGACGCCGATGCCGATGCCGACGCCGACGACGTGTCCCAGGAGATACAGGTCTCCACCGCCCCGAGCAAGAAGCGGAGCTCCTCAATGGTCGAGGACGAGGATGCCCGCCTCGCCCGCGAGCTGCAGGCGCAGGAGAACCAGCTGGCCCGCGGCCGGCAGACCAGGGGCGGCCACAGCGCGCCCAAACCCAAGCCCAAGCCCAAGCAGAAGAAGAAGAGTTCCACTAAGGTCAGGGCTGGCGACGATAGCGACGTCGACACCGAGGACTCCTCTACCCCTAAGAAGCGCAAGGCCGGCGGCGGCTTCCAGAAGGAGTTCAACCTCAGCTTCCCCCTGGCCAACCTCGTGGGCATGGAGCGGGTACGTACTGTCTGTCCCACCCGGGGTTGTGAGGCGGCGGGGCTAACCTACGCGAGCAGCTATCCCGGCCGCAGGTCGTCAAGAAGCTGTGGGAGCACATCAAGGCCAACGACCTCCAGGAGCCCACCGACAAGCGCCAGATACGGTGCGACGAGCGCATGCAGGCGGTCTTCAAGCAGAGCTCCGTCAACATGTTCCAGATGAACAAGCTGATCGGCAATCACCTCTACCCCATCGAGGAGTAGGTCGCAACCTGCCGAGGACGTCTTGCTATATCGTTCCCCTCCCCCCCCGAGGTTTCCAAGTTCTACGGCGTAATTTGAGAAAGTCTTGGCTTTACGGATGGACGGGATAGGACAGCATCTGCTCAGTTTGATTTCCTTTGCTACTACGATCACGGCTGGGTCGTCCTGTGTTGAATTTCTGCTGCTGGCGTTCTTGAATTATGACCTAAACGAATTGCATACTAGGCTGCGGCGTGATATGACCGGCCTCACTGAAAATTGAGCCGGCCCCTGGTCTGAGCCCATGCGCCTGAAAAGGATGCGGCTCCGTGAGCACTACCAAGTACTCGCTGTGGAAAAGTGGAAAATAATCTGGGGGGGGGGGTTTGGTTTGGGTTTGGTGGGGGCAAGGGGACGGTGGGGAGGACCAGGGATTCTAATACTTTCAAATACAGAGGGAACAGATGAATCTATCGACATCGTGACGAGGGGATTGATTCTGCATGTTACAGCGGGTTGGGTCTGGGTGGTCCAAAGTCCTGGAGTCGAAGGAACTGGAACTGGATGAAAATACACTACATAGCTACTCCAGCCGGGGCAAAATGCCGACATGGTCAAAATCCAGCCTGGCACGGTCCCTGAGTGATGCCTGTCACATAAGCGTCAGAGTGAGTCGCACCGTGACTTTGCATTTCTCGGTATCACCGGTGACGTTGCTCAGTCAGACCGGCGAGTGACTCGTAGTGTTGTGGAGGGACCCTGGACGCCGCTCGGTGGGGTCCCCGTGGTGTCGCTGCACAATCGTGATTGGCCCACACGCCCACACCCCAGATTCCGTCCACCATTATGAAGCAGCGCCCGCCGCCACCAGAACTTCTTTGATCTGGAGCTCATTAGCCAGAGCCAGCCCAGCTTACCCCTCCACCGACCACCACCTGCACCGGCAGACCTGTCCCTTCAGATCATCTTTATTTACCGATCTCCCCCCTTCGAGCACCCATCAGGCCAGGTTCTGCCCACTAGGCAGCTTCACGAGGACCACCGGTTCGAGACCACCAGCGAGGACTCGACAGGTATGGCTGATACGGGACCAGGCGTGCATACAGGTCCAGCTGGGGATAGGGCTCGCGGCGAAGGCCACCGAGGCAGGGGAAGGGGCCACAGGGGCCGTGGGAGGGGCAGAGGAGATGGAGGCGCGTCACATCGTGGAGGCGGCCGTGGCAGAGGGCGAGGTAGTCACAACCACGACTCGTCTGGACCGGGACAGGACGACGATCTGAAGGCAACACCTGCCGCGAACGAGACCCTGCTGAGGCCTACAGAGCCAGAGCTAGAGCCGAAGCCAAAGGACGCGGCTGGCGAAGAGGATGAGGACGCCGACGCCGAGGTCTGCTTCATCTGTGCCAACCCCATCCAACATCATGCGGTCGCGCCCTGCAACCACATCACCTGCCACATCTGTGCCCTACGAATGCGAGCGCTCTACAAGACAAAGGACTGCCCACACTGTCGGACGCCCGCGCCCTTCGTTATCTTCACCGACGACCCGTCCAAGCGGTTCGAGGAGTACACAGACACCGATATCTCTAGCGCAGACGAAAACATCGGTATACGCTACACAAACGAGGACATCGTCGGTGATACCGTCCTGTTGCTCCGGTACAACTGCCCGGACGCGTCGTGCGACTTTGCTGGGCTCGGCTGGCCAGATCTGCACCGCCATGTCAGGCAGGTGCACCATAAGAAGATGTGTGATCTGTGCACGCGGAACAAGAAGGTCTTTACGCACGAGCACGAGCTGTTCACGGACAAGAGCCTGCACAAGCACATGGCCCATGGCGACGATAGGCCCGGGGATGTTGCCCAGACGGGCTTCAGGGGCCACCCGCTCTGCGGCTTCTGCGGCGAGAGGTTCTACGACGACGACAAGCTGTACGAGCACTGCCGGAACAAGCACGAGAGGTGCTTCATCTGCGATAGGAGGGACTCCCGGTCGCCACACTACTACCTGAACTACGACAAACTGGAGGAGCACTTCAAAAAGGACCACTACCTGTGCCTGGACAGGGAGTGCTTGGAGAAGAAGTTCGTCGTCTTCGATACGGAGATGGACCTCAAGGCCCACCAGTTGAGCGAGCACGCCAACTCGCTGTCCAAGGACGTACGCAGAGATGCCCGGGTGGTGGACATCTCTGGCTTCGACTTCCGACAGCCCTACCAAGAAGAGAGGAGAGGAGGGAGGTCGGGAGGTGGCCGGGAAGGCCGGGAGGGACGGGGCAGAGGACGTGACCCAAACGCCGAGCCTCTGCCACGCACCTCGGCGCAGCCACTGTCCAGAGCTGAGCTCGCGCTCCAGAGGATGACCGCCCAGGAAGGCCCTAGAAACATCCACTCGGCACAGTCGATATCCAACCGTACTTTCGGCGGACAGCTCACGACCACCTCGAACGCCCCCGGTCCGACACCGGCGGCCCGCCAGAACGGCGCTGCTGCTACCACCTCGAGCCAATCGCCAGCACCTCTCGCGGACTCCTTCGCCTCCCTGTCCGTTACTGACCAAGCCAATCTGTCCCCTCAAGACCGGGCCCGACTCGTACGGCACGGGGCGGTCATTGAACGCGCGTCTAATCTCCTTGGCAACGACCAGACCAAGATGAACACCTTCCGATCCCACATCTCCTCCTACAAGTCTGGCTCCGTGACTGCATCTCAGCTCATCGATTCTTTCTTCGCCCTCTTCACTGACACCTCCTCTAACGCCCTCGGCACGCTTGTGCGCGAGGTTGCGGACCTGTTTGAGGACAAGACGAAGGCCGATGCGCTGCGGAAGGCCTGGCAAGACTGGAGGGCCATAAATGAGGACTACCCTTCGCTACCTGGTCTGGGCGGCATGCACGGTGCCACAACGTCCAGCTCCGGCTGGGCTACTGCTGCAGCAGCCGGGCCCACCCTGCATCCTGGGTCAGGCGGCGGCGCGGCTGCAAGGGAAAAGCTTAATACCCGCGTTCTCAAGTTGAAGAAAAGTACTCGCCGAGGCAGCGTTGCTAGTGTTCCGGGCTCGGCGCCTGCAGTAGCTGGGCCCAGCAGCATACAGTGGGCGAATGCGCCGTCGTCCCGTGGTCCGTCGGCGGTGGCTCCATCATCATCGGCGTTCCCTGCCCTGCCCAGCTCGAAGGACACTGCGTCCAAGGCGAAGAGCACACCGTTTTGGATTGGTGGCACCCAGCCAGCTGCCGCTTCTGCTGCTTCCGCCCCTTCAAACAGCGCCCCCCGCTCGTCCGGGACCTCAACGCCCGTGAAGAAGACGGGCGGAGGCTCTGTACCCACCAAGAGCCAGGAAGCCTTTCCTTCTCTACCCGCTGCGCCCAAGGTTCACACGAGTATTTTCACACCGGGTCTGCGAGGCCGACTAGTACGGTCTGACTTTGGCGTAAACCACGACACGGGATTCTCGTGGGGTGGAGGCAGTGGCGGCGATGCAGCTGCCGCGCGCGAAGATGTCGAGCCGGAAGCAGAGGCGAGTGGTGGTGGCGGCAAAGGAAAGAAGAAAAAGAAGGGCAAGCAGGTCCTGGCCGCCTGGGGATGAGGGAGCTAAGAGGCATCTCCACATATCGTGAGGCTGACGATGGGGCAGATGTGAGCAATGCCACCTTGCCGCGAACAGGCGGGGCATGCGTTTGAGGTCATCAAAAAGGCTGATGCTAGAATCGGGATCAGGATAGGATTCGAATAAGCTTGTCCAGCGAGGAGTGTCTCGGACCCAAGCCACGTACATACTATACGTATTCCGTACTGGAAACCGCAAGCGAATTTATCCCCCTCCCAGGCCCCTATCCACTGCATTGGGCTTTCGAAGAATATACCGTTAGGCAGTGAGGTAGGGCCTCTCTCTTTCTCTGTCTCCCTCTCATGTGTCGTTCCATCTTTCTTGTCATTTCGTCCTCGCAACGACCGCAGTCGAGACGATCGTCGGCGGAATCTCTTGGTCGCCTCGACGGAAGCCACCGACGGCCGCTCGTGAAACTAGAGTTGGCGGCCACCACATATGTTCGCATACGTATGCGCATCTACCAACAGGGTCTCTGTTCTCATCTGGATGCTTTAAACAGAAAGGCTAACTCGTAAGATTGGTTGGTCATCTGACCTAAGAGACATGCAAAGTTGCAGCTGAAGCGGGTGGCAGAGCATATCCCGGAACGGGCAAGGCTGATCCACATTCCCAACGGTGAGAATGAGATGGGTCCAGTGGACCAGTAGCAGTGCTATTCATAGCATAGGCTCTCTGTCTCCAGCCTCAACGGTGTCGCACAAATGTCCTCCTCACGAGGGCCCCAACGCCTACGTGCACACCCCCTTCCGCCGGGTACCTTTTTTCGGCTTACACGCCATACCAACAGCAGGGGTTTCGTGACGCGGCGTCGACGACACGTCTGACCTCTCCAGCCCCACTGCCAACCCGTCCGCACTGGTACCAACTCTCATGGTCGATCAGATATCAAATCCGCGACTGCAAGTCAACGCGCGATCGCCCAGCCCGGCCCACGTGCTGCAAGGGTTGCTGCTGGCGCCCCACGCGCTGGGCCCGGTTAAATCAGCCCGGCCAGCGGACCCACAGCCGACGTGAAACTCGACACCGGCCGGGCTTTCGGGTCGGGAATGGAGACTCGCAGGCCGGGTACTGTGGCCGAGTGCGTGACATCGAGTGATGTCGGCAACGGCACGGATTTGGAACTGACGACGGGGTCAGACAAGAGTGGGCGTGTGTTTGTACTGTGGTTGCGATGAGGGCCACGAGGCTGTCGTCTCTGAGTGAGGATGACCCGCCGAGAGAGCTCGCTGGGTCGGACCGCCTCGGCGGGCCGTGGATTACTTCGTGCTCGGGAGCAAGATGGGTATCTTATAAGAGCCCTTATCGTCTCGAGCACCGCAGCTGTTTCTTGATCTCAGCATCGCGGACATTGCAAACGGTGGGCGTCCGGGTGGCTGTCTCTGTTTCCCCTTCTCTTCCCAGGCTGGACCCTCCCTTTTCTCGGCTGGACTGACTTTTACTCTCTCCTTCTAATTCAACCTCTAGGATCAGGTATTCCATGAGGCTCGTCCACTCTTTCTTTCTTTAGATTATTTCCTTTGTCCGTTTGAAGATGGCTAGACCATCGGTTCTGGGCCTGGTTGCCCTTGTAACTACAGCCCAGGTGGCTGCCGGCACATCATACACGCTGGAGGATACTTACAACTCAGCTAATTTCTTCGACTCTTTCACATGGTTCACAGATGCCGATCCGACCAAGGGCTTCGTGTCATACCAGGACCAGTCGAGCGCCACCTCCGCCGGGCTGGCGACGATCTCCAACAGCCAGGTCCGCCTGGGCGTGGACTCAACGTCGACCGTGGACAGCTCCACGCTCAGCTCGTACCTCGGCGGCGACACATCCGTGGGCGGCCGCAAGTCGGTCCGGCTCCAGTCGAAGAAGACGTACACACAGATGCTCATGGTAGCAGACATAGAACACATGCCGGTCGGGTGCGGCACATGGCCCGCGCTCTGGACGTGGGGCACCGGCTCGTGGCCGACGGACGGCGAGATTGATAGTAAGTGGACGGCTTTCTCTGAGCGCAACATGATCGCGGGCCCGGAACCAGGGGGCGAGAGGCAAGCTAACACGGTCTACAGTTATCGAGGGCGCCAACTCTCAAACCACCAACGAAATGACCCTCCACACCTCCGCGGGCTGCTCTCCGAGCAACAGCGGCCAGGAGTCCGGGACGAGCTGGTACACCAACAGCAACAACTGCAACGCGGACAGCGGGAACACGGGGTGCCCGCAGCGGGGCACGTCGACGTCCAACTTCGGCGCCGGGTTCAACAGCGCCAAGGGCGGCGTGTACGCGATGGAGTGGACGGACAGCGCAATCAGCATCTGGTTTTGGCCGCGGGGCTCGGTACCCAGCGGCGTCAGTTCCTCGTCCCTCGACGCCAGCAGCCTCGGCACGCCGCTGGCCACGTTCGCGGGCGGCAGCGGGTGCGACATCTCGGAGCACTTCAAGGGCCACGTCATCACGATCAACACGGCGCTGTGCGGCGAGTGGGCCGGCGACGCCTGGGCGTCGGACAGCACGTGCGCGAGCAAGGCCGACTCGTGCGCGAAGTGGGTCGCGGACAACCCGGACGCCTTCGCGGACGCGTACTGGCTCTTCAACTCGATCAAGGTCTACACCGCCGGCTCGGGCTCGGGCGCGGCGAACTCCAGCACAACGGCCTCCTCGACGAGGCGCTCCCCGATGATATTCCCCGAGACGACGGTCGTGGACGGCCACCTGGAGCTCAAGACGACCTCGCATGATCCTGTGATCGATTTCGGCCCCCTTGAGGATCGTGGAAGCTTATCGTCCTCGGAGGAGGCTAAGCGGGGCGTCGCGTCCCTCGCGCTGGATGCGGTCAAGGTGGCCTGGAAGGAACTCCTCGCGTTGGAGTCATCGTCGAAGGCGGGAGACGAGACGGGGAGCAGCAACTCCAGCTCGACGAGGCGGGATGAGGATGGGACGACACCACAGGCCAGATCGATTCTGAGCAAGCTCACCGCGATTGCCAAGAAGCTGACCGGGTCCAAGGCGGCGAGCACGGCGGAGAAAGACGCGGCGTCTGCGGCTGAGAAGACCGCGACTACTGCGGCGAAGACGAAGACCGACAAGACAACAGACACATCTGGGACGACGTCCAGCGGCACCGACACCACGAAGAGCGATACGGATACCAAGAGCACAACGGACACATCCGGGAAGACAACCAGCGGCACCGACACCACGAAGAGCGATATGGATACCAAGGGCACAACGGACACGTCTGGGAAGACGACCAGCGACACTGACAACACGAAGAGCGATACGGATACCAAGGGCACAGCGGACACGTCTGGGAAGACGACCAGCGACACTGACACCACGAAGACCGACAGCAAGACGAAGAGCGCCGCCAAGAAGGTCGCCGAAGTCGCCGGAACGGTGGCGGGCGCCGCCGGCACCCTGAGCGGCGTAGTAGGCACCGAGGACGTCGACTCCACGGAGACGTCGACGGCCTCGGGGACCGCGACCTCTGCGGCGGCGCGAGTGAAGAGGATCGACTTGTCTCCCGAGGGACTGAGCACCGCCAACGCCGCCCGGGGCCTATCGGATGTCTTTGACGATGTGAAGAATGCCTGGGACGATGCAAAGGACGACGTTAAAGGTGCATGGGATGCTGCTAAGAACGCCGTTGAGGGGAAGCCGACGTCTGAGAAGAAGCCGGGGGAGAAGCCGGGGGAGAAGCCTGGAGAGAAGCCAGGGGAGGCGCCGGCAGCACCACCCGCGGGATCCCCGAGCTTGTCTACGAGCGCGAGCAGCCTTCCTACTACTACTGCTGCTGCTGCTACCGGACGTCCCTCTGTAAGGCCGTCAGGATACGGCTACGGATCGGCCCCGTACACAAACGCGACGGGGTCTGCAGGCGTCTACAACTCGACGGGTGCGAGTGGCTCCTCTGACGCTTCGGACTCGACGGCCGTCACCGGGTCTGATGATAGCGACAACGCGTCGACGGCCTCCAGCTCGACCGCAAGCGATGCGTCTGAGGACGCGGCGGCTGTCCCCGCCGCAACAGGATCTGCGGGCGCCACAGACACGACGAGCACGACCACCTCTTCCGACGACGACGACGACGAGAGCTCCTCCACTGCCGCCGAGGCAGCTACGACAGGCTCCTCGAGCACGGCGGATACGGTCAGCTCTGCCGATACTGCTTGCGGCTCGGGATCCGCGCTCAACGCGACAGGGCTGGCAGGCTTCTCGAACTCCACGAGCGCGAGCGGCGGCAACGGGACAGCGGCGTGCACGAAGAGGAAGAAGAGGTCCGCCCCGGCGGCCGGCGCTGAGCCCGAGGGCGGCGTCCTGGCGGCGGCCCTGCGGAGGAGGTACGGGTTCCGGCGGGTCGCGGTGCCCGATGTCCCGGCGGCGGCGGCGCGAGGGGTCTCGAGGCCCGGCAGGGGGGCGGACGGACGAGGGAACGAGGCGCAGGCCGGAGGGGCGGGCTGCTGGAGGAACGAGAATGGGCACATCACGGCGTGCGAGAGGAGGGCGGCTTCTGGGAAGCTGGCGAGGATGTTTGTGGCATAGGGGGGCTAGGGCTGGAGGAGGGGGAGATTCTGCTCTTTAGGCGTTCTGGTACCTTTTTCTTGCTTTTTTTTTTCTTGTCTTGTTCTTTTTGTGCACGAGTAGCATGGCATTATTTGAGCTTTGAATGTGGATTTGATATCACCGTAGCATGCTGGATTCCTGGTTGTACTGTTGTCTCATCTTCCCAAGACGGGATCACCGCTCGGGTCTCTCCTGGATTACTCACGACAGATCGCGTCCAGACTGTCTCGAGAGGGGATCGTGCCACGGCAGGTGATCGCATGAGATCTGTCCTGCACGTTTCCGACTCGTCGTCGAACGGCGAACTGGGAGGGTGTGACAGCAGAGCCCTCGACAAATCGGCTCCCCCATGGGCCCAGCCTCGTATGACTATAGCGCGGGACGGTTTGTGTGTGTGCGTGATGACAGACATACGTTGTAGCAGCGTCACCGACGTTGAGCCGCACTGCTGTCTGTGTCTATGTGTGTGCGCACTGCGTGACGCATCCCCGAGCCTGCTGTAGTCGTTGTCCAGCCACGACATTGCCACCGGGCTCGGCTCGGTCCAGACAGAGAGGCACGAGCTCTACTAAGTAAAAGGGGAGCTACCACACTACCACAGCAGTCTAGCGAGCCCCCTGCAGAGGGCCGATCCGAGTCGGATCCAGGCAAGGCGGGCTAGCATAGGACGAACACGCCTTGCGTACACATACATACATGCAAGTATGCAGGTCCCAGGAGTCGCCACCACGGGTCGCGTTAGGCATGTACTACATACACATCTTCAGTATAATACCGTGACTACCCAGCAGCAAAAAGAAAAAGGGCGCGAACCATGGCACGGCAGGGCATGGCATGGCGTGGCCACCACCACCGGTGTCGTGATCACGCTGACGGAGAGCGAGTAAACCCGCAGACCGGTGAGCTGACTGGGCGGCTTCTGAGGGTGACGTGATGCGAAGGAGGTCCAGTTGCCGAGGAAGAAATATGGAGACGCAGCCGCAGGGTGAAACGAGGGGGTGAAAACCTTCACTTGACTGGTTGGCGCGCGCTGTGTCCAGCAGCGTTGGGGGCTCTTTTTTGTTTTTGTCTTTTTTTTTCTTTCTTTCCCTCTCTCACCCAACAGCTGCAGGAGGACATGCATAGCACCATATACTCAACTATGCTCGTGGGACGGTCCCTCATGCGCCGTGGCGGCGCAGGGCGCTCCTCCAGGATGTGGGCGATGTGTGGTACTATCTAAGGTAAGGTGCTCGCTCGCTCTGACGAGAGCGGCCAAACCACCACCACAATGCATGCATGCGTGCTATGGTAGGGAGATGGTCTGAGGGGCTTGCTGCAATGTGTCGATAGACTCGTCCCGTACTGTGTCGCGTCGTCGTCGTCGTCGTCGTCAGCTCTCCCCGGGACTTATATACCAGAGTGCCGCTCGTGCCAGCCCCAGGCCGTGCTATGTACTATGTAGTGCTGTCGCTGCATGTGGATGGGTTGATGGGACGGGTTGGCTGACTTGATTGACTGGCTGACTGACTCGCTGATTGATTGATTGATGGACTGACTGATGGTCGGATGCACACGAGAGCGAGGGAGCGAGAGTGAAACCTGCATTTGGGACGGTTGGACGGTTGGACGGAACGACGGCAGCTCTGATCTCGTAACTTTTGGGGGTGCTCAGCAGCTATTCACACCCCCTGGCGCGCGTCGAGGGCTGGAACGGGGTGGGCCCAGCCAGTGACAGCCCAGCCCAGCCCAGCCAAGCCCACGCCGTCTTTTTTTGTATCCCCAGATCGTTCGTGAATAGACTCCCCGTCGCCGTGCCTACGAGTGGGCGCGCGCCCTATCCAGGTAGATGGCAGGTCGCTGGTAGACCTCTTCTCTCTTGACCTCACAGCCACAGCTGCTTTCCATGCATGCATGCTTGTGTATTGCTGGGAGCGCGCAGACGAGAAATGGAATGGAATGGAATCGTGGGATTCTAGGCCAACACCCCCTTCCCCACAGCTCGACACCCCCCTGGCCCCCCATCCCTTAGGGCTTGCTTCGATCATCCCTTCGTCGGTGCTTGGCTGCGTGCTGGGCCCCCAGCAGAGAGCACTAAGTTTGGCGTGTGCTGGGTGTGGCACGTAGCAGAGCTAGCTAGTGTGGAGGCGGTCCGGGTCCGTCGGAGTCCACCAGGGACCACAGCAGGGGACGTGGAGACCCACAGGGGATCACAGGGGATCACAAGGGACCACTGCCCAGTCCCAGCACCCAGCACCCAGTGGTAAGGGGGCCACACAGGGGGGCACCACGCACCAAAACGATCCCCCGGCCACTAAAAAATTCCCAGCGCACACTGCCCCAGACTAGCCCCCCCCATTGTGCCCCCGTTGCCCCCTCTGGCCCAGCGCCTGGGCCCAGCACTACCCAGCTGCCACAAGCTAGCCACGAGTTAGCGAGCGCTGCCAGATCTGGACCACCGCGCTGCTGCAGCTAACAGCCGAGGGCCCTGCCCCGACTGTCTCACACGCACGCAACGCAACGCAGTGCAGTGCAGCGCAGCCACACCACCGCCTGCCCTGCCTCGCATCAGCCAAGCCAGACCTCGAGAATCACTCTCACCACCCCCTTCTCTCTCCCCCAAATCTCCCCCCTTCCTCTCCCTCGCCAGCCTCGCCGTCCACCACCACCACCACCACCGCCATCCACCAACCCCAGCGAACGCCTCCATCCGTTGCTGCTGTGCTCCTTTCGCGACTGCTGGGCTGCATCCTCGACAGACTGAGCAGACAGACAGCAGACCACCCAACGCACCACGCACGGCCAAGCGTATCCACTCGAGTCGGCCGAGTCCTCCGACTCGACCTCACCTCACCTCGCCTTGCCTCGCCTCCTCTGCCCTCGGTGCACTTCCGACGCACCCTCTGTCCTCCACCAGCCGGACCACCGGGCCTGTCCTTCGACCTCGACCCCTCGAGACGAGCCATCTCCCGCCGACGCTGCAGAGACGAAGCCCGCCGGCGGGTGCGTGCCGCCCTCGTCAGCACCGGGAAACGCTTTTTGTGGGCGGGCCATATGGGCTGAGACGCACGAGGCCCCTCGTCCTCTCCTGCTCCCACCTCTGCCCACCGCCTCTGCCTCCTCCTGACTCGACCCCTCCGCCCGCCTGCCTTGCTCCGGCTCTCGTCGTTTCACCGACTCGCCGGGACATATCCTCCCCCTCTCCCCCCCTTGGCTGGCCACCACCGACCGACCGACCGACCGACCAAACCAGCACAAGTGGGAGACTCCCACCGGCCCAGGGACAGTCCGATGTCGACGGTCCCTCCCTCCGCCTAGACGGTCCATCACCACAGAATGCTGCGACGGCCTCCCACCGGCGAGGGACGGCCTGTCGTCCACCAGCGCAAGAAGCTATGGGCGCTTGCCGCCCTCCTGCTGCCATGGGTCCCCGTCGTCGACGCTGCTGACCTGCACAACCACCACCACCACAACCAGGAGCAGTCCCTCGACCGCCATCCACAGGCCGTCGTCTCGCCCTGGCTGGACGCCGCCGCCGCCGCCGCCTCTGAGCGTGGCTTCGACCGCCGGCCCGGCTCCGAGCACGAGCATGGCCGCTCCCCCCTCGAGGCCGACCGCGTCAGGCGCAATCTTGCTGCGACTGCGCTGACGCACGACCTCATCCAGACCCCCCACGCCGCCCTGCGCCGGAAGTCCACCTACTCCCAGCCCATCCAGGCCCACAAGGAGCCTGCGCGGCGTGACGAGACCGACATCGACCCGTTTCACGACCTTGTTTCTACCGATGCGAGCGCTATTTCTGCTGCGGCTCCGGATCTATCCGTTGTAGCACCATCTGCCAGGCGACTGGAGGATTGGGAAGTGGAAGATTTTGTTCTCTTGGCGACCATCGACGGAGACTTGTACGCCACCGACCGGAAGTCCGGCCGCGAGCGCTGGCACATCTCCCTCGGCCAGCCCATGGTCGAGACCACCCACCACCGCATCAACAGGTCCGCCGCCGGCCTCGACGCCAATGTCCTCGACCAGACCATCTGGGCCGTCGAGCCCACCCGGGACGGCCAGATCTACATGTGGGCCCCCGGCGAGGACCAGGGCCTCGTCTACACCGGCCTCACCATGAAGAGGCTCGTCGAGGCCGCCCCCTACAAGAACGAGGCCCTCTCCCTCGTCTACACCGGCGAGAAGAAGACCGTCCTCCTCACCCTCGACGCCGCCACCGGCCGCGCCATCAAGTGGTTTGGCCCCACCGCCTCCGCCGCCGACGACTTCACCTGCGCCCGCCCGCAGGACCCCGTGGCCGGCCTGGACGTCGAAGAGTGCAACACCCGCACCATCACCCTGGGCCGCACCGAGTATACCGTCGGCATCTCCGACTCGCGCGGCTATGAGATCGCTACCCTCAAGTATTCCGAGTGGACCCCGAACCTCTTCGACCAGGACCTGCTCGGTCAGTACTCGTCGACCCTGGACAAGCTCTACATCACCAGCCGGCCCGACGGCCGGGCGTACGCCTTCGAGTATGGCCGGGACACGGGCCGGTCGCAGTCTTTCGTCCAGTACTTCCCCTCGCCGATCGCCAAGGCCTTCGACATCGTCAAGCCTGTCCGGTCCTTCATGGACGACGAGGACGACAATCCCCAGCTGGTGGCCCTGCCGCAACCTCCGCCGCCGCCGGCGTTCGAACACCAGGAGCCGGGCCGGGACAACAAGATCTTCCTCAACAATACGGCTGGGAACTGGTTCGCCATGTCCGGCCGGTCGTACCCCCTCATCACCCAGGCGCCCTCGGCCCTGATCAACCAGGTCCAGTGGTGGGAGCTGGACGATGGTCTCAGCCCCGCGCAGCTCACAAAAGCGCTGGTCGGCCAGCACACCTTGGACAGCGCCTGGCCGAAGCCCGGACAGCGCAACATCCCGACCCTCCCCGGCCCCCACAACTCGTCGCCCAAGCTGGACAACCCAAGTGACCCGGACAATCCGACGCTGGCCATCGACGCTCCTGACCCGAGCAGCACCGTGATCGATATCGTCAAGAAGCTGCCGCAGGATGCACTCCAGCATACCACAGATCTGTTTACCAACCCGGCCATCTGGCTGATCCTGGCCATCGCTCTCGTCGTCTATCGCAAGGAGTTCATCCGTTTTGTCCGAAACGGTTGGCACGAGATCGTGAACGACGCAAAGAATTATCTCAAGCGGAAGGGATTCGAGGTGGATGTGGATGATGACCTGGCAGATGAGGCGCCAGAAGCGGAACGTGCTGACGGCCGTGCTGTGGAGAAGGATCCCGCATCGGAGGGCACCGTTGCGGCGACGCCTGCCGACCTTTCCGCCTCTAGCCCACGAGAGGTTCCTGGGGAGGAGGCAGGGCCTTCGCAAGAAGATGTCAAGTCTGGACCGGCCGAAGAAGCCGAACAGGGCCTACCGGAGACGAAGAAGAAGAAGGCACACCGCGGCCGCCGGGGCGGCAAGAACCACCGTAAGAAGAAGAACAGCCCCGATGCGTCTGTCGGCGATGCGCCTGACAACAGCGTAGATGAGGCTGTGGACATTGCCAAGACCATTGGCGAGCGCAGCGGGGGCTTTGAGCCGAATATCCAGACGCTGCCGTACGAGGTGGAAGACGTGTCCAACCCCACCCTCCGCATCGACGAGA
Organism: Chrysoporthe cubensis; assembly: GCA_001282315.2. Classification (NCBI taxonomy): domain Eukaryota; kingdom Fungi; phylum Ascomycota; class Sordariomycetes; order Diaporthales; family Cryphonectriaceae; genus Chrysoporthe; species Chrysoporthe cubensis. The sequence goes on along the minus strand of LJCY02000003.1, from coordinate 216,414 downwards.
GCCTCGAGGTGAACGAGGATCAGCAGCTCGGCACCGGGAGCAACGGTACCGTCGTGTACGCTGGCAAGTGGCAGGACAGGCCAGTCGCCGTCAAGCGGATGCTGCGGGACTTCTACGACATCGCCTCTCAGGAGACTAGACTCCTCCGGGAGGTCGACCGTCACCAGAACGTCATCCAGTATTTCGCACAGCTGGAGCGTGGCCAGTTCATCTATATTGCCCTGGAGCTGTGTGAGGCTTCCCTGGCCGATGTCATGGAGAAGCCTCAGCAGTTCAGGCAGTTGGCGAGTGCAGGTGCGAAGGATACACTGGCTGTCCTGAAGCAGATTACCAAGGGCTTGGACCACCTGCACTCCTTACAAATTGGTGAGAGCCCACCCTACAGTCCCGACAGCTCTCTCTGTCGGCTGCCAGGCTCGATTTTGGCCATGAGGAACAACTAGCTGACAGTATCATCCAGTGCACCGGGACCTGAAGCCCCAGAACATCCTGATTACCAGGGACCGCAAGACGGGTCGGCCGCGCATCTTGGTGTCGGACTTTGGCCTTTGCAAGAAGCTCGAGGGCGGCCAGTCGTCGTTCGGCGCCACCACCGCCCACGCCGCGGGCACCTCAGGCTGGCGGGCCCCTGAGCTGTTGCTGGACGACGAGACCCCTGCCTCCAGCGGCCCGATGCTGGCAGAGAGCTCCACGCACAGTGGCAACCACGGCAGCCAGGGGGCTGAGGTCACCCACCGACGCGTGACCCGATCGATCGACATCTTCTCTCTTGGGATCGTCTTCTTCTACGTCCTCACGCAGGGCTCACACCCCTTTGACTGCGGCGACAAATACATGAGGGAGTACAACATCAGGAAGGGCACCTACAGCCTCGCGAGGCTCGATGTCCTGGGTGACTACCGGTGCGAGGCAAAGCATCTTGTGGGGACGATGATCAGCGCCAACCCCAAGGCGCGACCAAAGACGAAGGAGATCCTTGCACACCCCTTCTTCTGGGACGCGCGTACCAGGCTTCTGTTCCTCTGCGACGTATCTGACGCGTTTGAGAGGGAGCCGCGTGACCCGCCCAGCTGGGCGCTCGAGCAGCTGGAGGAGGGCGCCGCGGAGGTCACCAAGGGCGACTTCCTCGCCAAGCTTCATAAGGACTTCGTCGACTCTCTGGGCAAGCAGAGGAAATATACTGGCTCGAGGTTGCTTGATCTCCTGCGCGCGCTACGCAATAAGCGGAACCATTACCTAGACATGTCGGAGGCCCTGCAGAAGAAGGTGGGGTCGTTGCCAGAAGGATATTTGCTATATTGGACGACACGGTTTCCGGATCTGTTACTGTACTGCTGGGGGCTTATTCGGGATCTGGGCTGGCACGAGTTGGAGCAATTTAAAGGTTACTACCAACCTCCGGAGTCTGGATGATAAGGGGCGGCCATGTTTTCAATTCAAAGGGTGTCTTGGAAATGCGACTGCTTGGGTAGGGGTCCTAGGAGCGGAATTGCTTGGATGATAGGTTCCGGGAGGGGTGAATGAGAAAAAAGCTTTTGATTTCCTGACCATCGCGCTGCAAGTGATATCCTCTCCTCGCGTCCCGTTGAAGTACTTTGGCTCAAAGAACATGATCGGTCTTCCAAATGAGAGGCTTCTAGGTGCGTTGCGAGCTATCTCATCGATCCCCCCCCCCAAAAAAGAGGTCCCAAAATATCGCCATGGTCAGCTGTTCGGTACCACCGGCGAGTACGAGCCTACACACGCATTATCGCCACAAAAAGCCTGGTCGTCCCTTCACATGAAACCAGATCTAACAATGCGAACACCTTTTACTTGGCCGCCGGACTCCCTACGAGCAGGCTCCAAGGAAGCCCCGAAATCTGCTCACTTAGCTAGCGTCTTGATCGCTCCACACGCCGGCCTATGGCTTCATGCCCGGTTCGGTCGTCTCGGTGGCGGGTCGGGTCCGCAGCGCCTGGTAAACCGGCCGTTCTATGCAGGAATCATTCCTGCGCGTCTTCTTCGCTGTTGCCTAGCGGGTTCACAACTGATCCTCCTCGCCCTGTGGCATCGCCCTATCCTGGTCATCGCTATTGATCTCGGGGTTTCGGCCGTCGTCATCGATATCTCTATTGCCGTCTGTGATGTGAGATTCGTTCCCTTCCTTCAGCTGGTTTTTCCTGTTCTGGTCTGGGTTCTCCGCGCCTCCTTGCTTGCTTTCTGAAGGCTTGTTCCCTTACGCTTCCGTCCGAGTTGTAGAGCTCTTCCCTTCTTCATACGACCCTTCCTCAATACGTTTGCAGAACGTCAGACATTTGCTGGATGCGGTATGAAGGGCCGAGGCATAAAGTAAGAGTAATTATCATCTTCAGGGAAACAGATCCGTCTAAAATCTATATAGTCTAAAAAGAATGTTAATGCACTGAACTGGTTCTTAAGGTTGGCAAGCGTCCCTCGCCAGATGTGATTTAAAAGCTGTAGTTCTCTTTCCTCCCTGTTGCACATAAAATTAATATTGCCGCCTCGCTGATGAACGCCCGTCCAAATTCCTTGGAAATCGACCCGCTGATTGACCTTATAACAAAATAAGTCAACTTCTTTTCTTGCCTGATCCCTTACTGCTCGTCCCCCCAGCCTGGGCCAGCAGCTCCTGCTTGAACCATTGTATAAGCTGAGAGAGGAAACCGTCCAGACCCAAAGTATGATGTCCACCTTTCATGTCAACCATGTACTCACACGCGGCCATATGCTGTTGGGCCTCATTATAGTCTCCTGCCATGTACTGTGGGGGGCAAAGGTCTGTCAGCTGCCGGAATTGTGCACCACCGGGGGAGGCAGGGGGATCTTCTGCTTAGGTGCTCAGAATGCTCACCTCATTGAACGCGAACAGTAAAGTCATGCCGATCACGTTATCAGTAACGGGCTGACCGGCCTCGGGCATAGCCTCGCGCATGGACCGCAGGCACTCGCCCTTGTACTGTAGCGCCCGCTGCTCGTACATGTCAGCCTCCTGCGTGCTGCCGGCCCTCCGCTGAAGCTTGGCGAGGTTCCGACACGATGCTAAAAAGACGCCCTGGAGGAGGCCGGGGTCCGTCATGCAAAAGCTGACCCAGTGAACCGTCATGCCCCGTCGGTACCGAGCGACGTCGATGGGATGCCGAGGGTGGTCGCAAGGGTTGTGACGGCTGGGTATCAGGACGGTTATATCTAGGACAATGTCAGCCAGGACCTTGCGACATTTCTTCGCAGCACCTAACGAGGGTATACACACAATGGTCGAGCAGGTATTGCTCCCACTGCGAGAGCTGGTCGCCAAAGGCGGGACCCTGGGCGAACTGAGAGGAGGAGGATGACGCCGCCGCGTACCCGCTGCCCGTCGGCTGCTGGTATACTACGGACGACGAGGGGGCCGAGTACATGGACGACTCGATCACGACGCTGCCGTCCTCGCCGATGAAGGCGTACTCCTCGGGCTGCAGGTACTCCTCGGGGGGCGGCGGCGGGCCCCTGCTCGAGCCCTCGCCGGCCTCCCTGGAGCGCCGGCTCCTGGCGTGCGACGTGCGCGCCACGTGCGACCGGACGAGCTTCTTGTTGTCGGCCGTCTTCGCCTCCGCCGGATCCGAGTACATGAAGAACTTGAACTCGGGCGCGGGCTCGGGGATCTCGTTCCCGGGGCCACGCGGGGGGGACCGCTTCTTGGAGCTGCCCGAGCCCGAGCCCGAGCCCGAGCCCCGGCCTGTCGATCGCTTGCTGGAGGACATGTCGGCCACTGCTGTGGTGGTGGGAGTAGTGCTTCTGCTGCCAGGGGAGCCCGTCTGTGGTCGACGCGACTATCCACCCCGAGGAAGCCCGTGTCGGGGCACAACATGACGGGGCCAGTATATATCATGGACCCCATCACCAGGCAGAGATTTAAACACGCAAAAGACAGCCGACGATGAAGGAAGGCGGAATGTGCAGTGCAGCAGGATAGGATGCGTGGCTGTGAGACAACTCACAGGTAACAAGGGACATATCGCGGTAGAGGCCCAGGGCGACACGTGATAGGGGACGCAGAGCGAGAGAGCGTCTGACTGTGGTTCTGACATACAGCTGTCAAAGTCTGACCCTCGCTCGCTCTCTCTTTCTCTCTCCGTCTCTCTCTCTCTCTCTCTCCCCCTCCCTCTTCCACCGGCGGCGCCCTGCCGCCGGGGGGGGGGGGACTTGGCTGGTGGGGGAGGGAAAAAGCTGCCGCCTGGCGCCCCGTGTGGCCACAGCTTCCTCGAGAGAAGCTCGCCTTATTTTGCGCAGCCGAGCCGTCGAGCCCTCGCCAGGGCCCCGCCGGCCCCCTTGGCGAAGGCCCCCGCCCCTTCTCTGCATGTATTCGCTGACCCAGCGCTCTGGGTCGCCGCCCGTCAGCCGGCGGCCCGTGGCGTGCATCGTTTCATCGGGGTGTCGGGGATCATCATGCAGCAACGCTGCGTCGGGAAGTACGGGCAGATCAACACCGTTCCTGGGGCTCTGAGAGGCTGCTTTCCCGAGGCCGGCGGGACCAGGCGGGCTTGTTGTCTCCGTGACAAAAAACGAGAGCACACAGACATACAGACACACACATACAGTATGATTCATCCGCCGACGATGGATGGCCCAGCACCCAGGGGGCTGTACGCTGCAGCTGTATGCGGTGCTGGGCTGGAGACTCGACCCGAGACGCCGGGTCAGTCCGCGGTGAGATCTTACTGTACTCCGGACAGCACAGCTGCGAGGAAGACGCACTAGACCCAGGCCCACACGCAGATAGGAGCGAGACCCGAGTGGAGAGCCGAGGGCCAGGACGGCGGTGGATGGAACCGGATTGGGATGCTCGTATAGGTATCAGAGCACGAGACTTGGACGAACAGATTTGCTGCCTCGGGACAAGACAGGAAGACACATGTCAGGTGAGAGCGGCACGCCTCCTGACGTCTAGCGCCCAGCACCTCCCCCACGAGCCTCGACGGGCTGTTCCAGAAATAGACCTGGGGAAAAAAACAAAAAAAAAGTACGAAGGGCCGGGGTGCCATTGGGCAGCCTGGCGGGCGCGCGCGCGGGCGTTTCAGTCTCTCTCCCGCGTCGCCATCGTCTGCGTCTGTCCCCCTCCGTAGGGCTGGGCGGGCGGGCGAAGGAGCCAGGCAGCCCTCGTCGAGGCGGGCCCGAGCTGTCCTCCGCGCGGCCACGAGAGCGGCTCTCCGTTCCGCGAGCAGTCATGATGCGTCGCGGGCGGGCCAATCACCGGCGCGGAGGGGAAGAGAGAGGGTCTGGCGGGCTCCAGCCCCCGGATCCTCGCGGAATTTGGACGGAACCGGGAGGTTTTCTCTTTGACAGGGCCCGTCGCCCCCTGTCTGCGGGAATGCCATGCAGGCAGGATGTGTACAGATAGCCGAATCTGACAGCCCTCGTGTTGTGCCGGGGAGGGAAGAGAGGAGGGGAGGGGAGGGGGTGTGGTGGGGGTGGTGGTTTGTTGGTGGCTCGAGGTTGCGCACGATCCGAGAGGTGAGACGAGCCCAATCGAGTAAATGCAGGTACCTTAGTAGACATGTCGTCAGCTTTTAGTCCCACAAACGTGAACGTCGAGTGCCCCGCGTGGCGACAAAAGTCGCTCCGCGGGAAAAATCGTGTGCCTGGTGTTCTGCTGTCACCCTGCACGTCGTGCATGGGCGACCCGGTAATATGGGATCAGAGCACTCCCTGGCGGTGGCCCGCCGGCGGGACAGTACGGTAAAGTACAACAATAGTTCCACGATGGTTCCACAGCGTGGGCGTCCAAGGGGTCAAACGGATCCAAGTGCGTACTCAGCAACATCACCACGATAGAGTGGTGCCTAACTGATACCGAGAATGCTGGATGGGGGCCATACACAAGAGGGAACTGGACACTGACGCCATATTGAGTTTGGTATTTTGAGTCAAGACACTGCAGATGGCTTGAAAGTCACGAGGTCCTCTCCAGATCCTACCCAGAGGATCATTTTCTTTCGCCATCTGCGGACCAGACTCGAGCAGCTCAGGATGGTGTTGCCCCTCGCTCGAGATTTCGGAGAATTTCCCACGGTCCTATGGGCGGATCTAGCTTCTGCCAGCAGAGCTATGAAGGGCGGGCATGTTTCTGAGCAACAGAACCCAATGTAAGTTCCTGTAACCTCAGAGACGGGTGAATTCTGCCGGTTAACTATGGACAACCAGGGACCAGGCTTCGGGACGACCTACAACTTGGTCCAATGTTATCAGACGTGCGGTATGTGGGCACTATGAGGTGACCCTTCACGCTGGCCGTCGAACAACTAGGAGGACAGCTCTTGCCAGGGCAGATCACATCACGATGCAACCATACAGGGCGAGTGCCAGTGTCGTTGCAAATACACAAAAGACGCTTGCCGCTCATAAAGTCTCCAAAGCTGCGAAAAGAGTCAGCTCCACGGACAGTTTAGAGAAGACAGGGCGGATGAGGAAGAGCATACTTGCAACAAGAGTGTCATGATCGACGGAAGCTTGGGGAAGAGGCATAATGCCAGAGATGTCTTATAGGTTTGTAGGGGTCCTCGACGCTCTTTCGTCTGACCAAGATTCTTCGCGGTCACTTCAGTAACTCCCCCGTCACCCCTGTGCCTCATCCTGTCCCAGAAAACTGTGAGCCCTTTCAGAATTTCGCATCTGACTGGCAGCACGCTATAAGTTCGGCTCAGTCTAGCAATGGCAATGCAGACGCGGGGCTCGAGTGAGTCTGTCTGCCCCAGTGCAAAGCACTTGGAACTAGATATCCCTCATAGACAGACTTGCGGGTCTCCGTGGGTTCTGTTGAGTTGCTGAGTTTTGAGCCATAGCTTGTTAGACCTGTCTCCGTTCAAAGATCGGAGCGGCGACCGGCTCAGATGAATGGCTAAGGACATACAAGTGTTGGTACAAGTCTGGTTCACATTGGTGTCTTGCTAATAGGCTTTTGTTTCTCTGTGTATCTGCGTTTGCCGAATCTTCGGTATGCAAGACGCTCACTCCTATCTTCGCGACCGTGAAAGCGTCCTTGCGCTTTCCATCGGCCATGGTGCTGGTTCAAAGGAGCGTTGCAGTAATCGTTCTTTTGAGATGGTAGCGGTCATCGCGAAGTAAGAAATTGGAAATTTCAGAAATCTGCCGAGAATGGGGTGGGGACTGCAAAGAAAACGACTCGAAGGCGAGAGGAAGTACCAGCAGGTCCAAAGGCAGAAGACTCAGAAATCGGCGAGAGAGACATATTAAGTCTCAGAGGGAATGAAAGGGCTTCTTCGAACTTCTCTTTCAATGGCAGGAGGAAAGGAGGCTAGGAGGCGGTAGACTGAAGGTTAGAAACTCTGGTAAACACACATCGTTATCATCTGCGGCTGCTGTGATTTTTTGCACGTGAGGAAATTCCTTCAGCATGAACCCCACTGCTAGCCTACGAGCTGGAGTTTGTCAATCGAACCGAGCTTTCCAGCGTCAAATCTGTTGTTGACCGGCGTAGGCAACTTTGGAGGCTCACTGGCCATTCTCGCAACAACCAACCCACCTTTTCGCTTACAACAATTTCCAAAACCCTGAGCACTGACAGCCTCGACACACTCGAAAATGGAGAATTCTAACATAATGCCGCTCCCTGGCGTTCCAGTCCTCATGGGACCGCCCAATCTTGAGCACTGGAGCGACATGCTTTACAGCACACTTGCTCACCACGGCCTGAAGGACCACATACTGAGCGATGACAACCCCCATATTCCTGTAGAAATGGCCCAGGCCCTTGAGACTATCGACCAGCGCATCAATTATTTCAAGAACTATATCGAAGAATACGGTCATTGCGAGGCAGCGTGGCTGGATCAGATGAAATTCCTGGAATCTGAGCGCCTAAACTAGTTGAAGACTGGCCAACGAACTCAGGCGTGGCTTCGAGGAGAGTCGGCCGCCAACCTGCTCATCAAGGGCTCGCTTGCCGAGATCCGTCCCCAGCTGATCGCCGCTGGATGGGACCCCGACACGCGAGGTGAGCGCGGGGTGACGCCGAAGCAGCATTACGATTTCATCATGCGAGAGGTCCCCAACATGAAGAACACGACTGAGTTCGCCGCTGGCGGCCGCGATGCTGGTGAGCTAGTCGACGAGCTGTGTCATATCAACCGCAGCGACTGTACGTAGTTGCTTACCCTACTCGTCTGACCCGAGAGGCCCAGCGGTCCTCCTCTTGTCTCTCTCATGACGACTAACCCGCACTGTCTCGCAGACGACTCCCTCGCTGCCTACCAGGGGAAGCTCAGCTCCCTCCACCGCCAGCTGACCCGCGCCGACGTCTACTTCCCCGAGAAGACCATCCTGTGGATCGCCATCAACGGGCTGAAGAAGGCCAAGGGATACAAGCACTGGGCCTCCAGCCTGGCCAAGAGCCTCGCTGCGAACGACCTCACCTGGGCTGACATGATGATCGAACTGAGTGGCAGGGCGATCAAGGAACAGAGGACAGGCGTTGTCTCCCCCGGTGGAAACGAGGCTGGTGATGACAGCCCGGCCCCTGCTACTCCTAGTTCTAGCTGAGGAGATGCGTTCCACAAGATTGGGTCACGGGACGGCAAAGGTTTGCATGAGGTGGTGTTTTCATGGAGGCTGCTAAAGGTCTCTCCCAGTTCAGTACCACACTCAGTAGCACATTCTGCTCCACCCAGATCAGCGGATGATCCGTCAGAGAAAAACAAGGGAGAGGAGCAGAGCATGGGATGCGTGAAGCTCAACCGTGGGCTGAAGAGGCTGGCACGGGAGGATGAAGACATCAGCAGCAACACGCACCTAGGTACGGTAATCAGAGGTTATTGATTTCAAAAGTTCCTGGCCAAATTTGTCTATCATTGCCTATCCCAAAGTATCGAAAGCACTATTTCCCCGGCGAGTTGCACCCAGTAGGCCGTGCAGGGTCCTTTGAACATCGTCGGTAGAGGGCCGCCTTTACCTCGACGTAGGCAGACACATTGACAGCTTTGATGCTCCTCTATCGGTCCGTCTCGTGAGAGGAAACCCTTGCTAGCCGGTTCTCATCCTCGAAGTCTTCATCGTCCTCATCCAGATCCTCCACCATCGTCGAGTCGAGCGGAGGGAAGTGCGATAGGTACAAAACAGCCATACCCACCATGGCAACGGCGGCATTGGCGTAGAACGTCAGGTACGCCTGCCCGGTCTCGGCGAGCGCAGAGAACAAGAACCCGAACAGACCCTGCGTCGCGAGCCTGGCAATGTTCTCGACGAGGGTGACGGCGTTCAGGGCATCGGTGCGCTGTGAGTGGGGGCACATCTCCGTGATGACGCCCTTGCCTGCGGGTGCAGAGCCCGAGCCGAAGGGTAGGAGGAATGCCGCTACGCGAAGAGTCAGAACAGAACAGGCGCACCGGTGGAAAGTCTGGGAGTGTTGCGTAGCGAGATGATCTTACCGAGGTAGATGTGCCACTTCTGGGTACACAATGCAGCACCGGCCGTCAGGAGCCCATCCACCAACAGGCTCCATCGCAGAAAGAACAGGTCGAAGTGACAGGCTGTCCGCTCCTCCTCCTCCGTGAGCTCATGCTGCTGGGGCGTCAGGGGATCCTGATCGGCCTGGTTGCCGGCCACGGGTGCCTCGAGCTCCTCAGGACGCGATGGAATTCTCGACAGCGTGTCTGCATCCTCATTGCTGCTCCTAGCACCATTTCGCTTCGAAGAGCTGCGACCATCCTCTCGTCCTTTCTTCAGGCCGGAGACCCACCACTTCCTACCGACCGAAATGATCTGAGGGAAGATGAAGAACAGGAAGAAGCTTCTCATGAGCGCGTTGCCGCTCATGAGCCAGCCGTTGTCTGCCTGGCTGAAGTCGAAGTAGGCGGTGGCGTACATTTGGATCAGGAGTGGGGCATAGCCTGTAGCTAGGACGCCCAGGAAGATGCCGCAGCAGAGAAAGAAGACGCCGTAATGCTTTACGACGAGGCCGCTGAAGAGCCGGATACGTTGCGGCGACATGATCTTGAGCGGGGCGAGGAAGCCGCTGACGCCCCCTCGGCCTGAGTTCTTCTTCCCATCCGACAACGACTCGGGTGAGATGTACGGCATGACAAACCTGGCGTAGGCGGACGACACCAGGAACAGGAAGAAGGCCACCTGGAAGGGCATGCGGATCCCGAAGGCATCCCCCGTCATGCCGCCCAGGAGGTAGCCGATCGCCTGGCCCAGCATGATGCAGCCCTGGAGCTGGCCAAACACGGCCGTCCTCTGCATCGGCTCGACCAGCTCCCCGGCGATGGTGTTCACCACCAGGATGTAGCCGGCCGGGCCGCCCAGGATCGTGATGAGCTGCGTGCTCTGGATGATGGTCTCGCCCGCGGCGCCGCCGGCCAGGACGCCGATGATCTGGGCGCTGACCCGGATGGCCGGGATGAAGGTCTGCAGGACCAGCGCGAACCGCGGGCCCCACCGCTTGACCGTCCACCCGGTCACGAACAGGTTGAGCGTCCCGCAGAAGGTGGTGCTCATCCCCAGCAGCGAGAACTGCGTCGCGGTGCCCGCAGCGATCTCGTTCAGGGCGCAGCGGTCGCCCGGCCCGGTGTACGGCGGGTGGGTCTCGTAGTAGACGTCGCACTCCATCAGGTGGAACACGTAGAAGATGGGGACCTGGGTGAAGGAGAAGCTGAACGTGATGATGAAGCCGGCCAGCAGGACCTTGACGGTGTTGGGCGGGCCGAACACGCGGGTGAGCCACGACGGTGATCTCGGTTCGGGCTTCGTGAGATCCGCGCCGCTGCCGTTCACGCTACTGCTGGTCGCGGCGCCGTTGGTGACGGCGCCGTTCCGGTGTTGGCTGCCGGAGCCGGTGAGGAGCGGTGTGCGCTCATCTCTGTCGTTGTCATGTACCGCCATGGTGTTGGCTTGGTGGCATGGCAGTCAGAGGCGGTGAGGGGATTGGGGACTTGTCCGTGCGAGGGAGCCTGGAGTGTGTAGAGACGAGAAGAGAAAGAAAAAAGCCACAAAAATGTAGAGACCATTGAACGCCGGTGAGGGACGCTTGGTAATATCCGAGATTGTGGATCCCCCGCGCGACGTCCTGCCGGACCAGGCCCGATGACCGGAAGCGGCACAAGATGGACAGCACTGATTAATCGCCGGCGGTGAGATACAGTAAGTTCTAGACCAGGCACCTCGAGGGCTGTGCCCGGCCTCGAGGAGCCAAGGACAGATGCCGTATGCAATTGGGTTCAATCCGTTAATTGCCAGACCGCACTGTGACGCCGACAGCCACAGGTCCAGCATTGCCTGTAGTATGTAAAAGATTCCTACGAGATGAAGTAATAATGTAATTTTTTTTAGACATGAGGGGGGCGAAGTAATGCTCTTTGGTTCGCTATTATGCGCTAACATATAATACGCATCATCGCTCCGGATATCTGACCCCAGCCTCAACCTCCATCCACATCACGTCATATCTACAACAAATGTCACACGAGATTACCGCTCTTGACAGCAACCACGGCCGTATAATACAGAGGTTGTCCCGTAACCGAGAAACGATGGCGGTATGTCTTCGTCCCGAGGATACTCAGCCTGTGCTGGTCCACCGCTGTCTCTATGAGCTTAGAGAGACATTTGTCCCGTGCAGTGGCGATTCATTTCCGTTGCCCCATGAGCAATTGGACCCTGCATCCAGAAGCTCTGACTTTAGGTTGAATATGATGAGGCCGCCGTCTTCAACGAGCGAGATTGCCGCCTCGAGAGCGTCCGCGCTGGCGTCTCCAAACGAGAGTGCACTGGCAGAGACGAGCACGTTGAAAGCCTGCGCTTGGAGCACATGCCCTGCTCCGGCTGGCGTGTCATTCACGTGCTCCGTGATATCAGCCACAAGATAGGTGTCGTACACCTGAGGCCGGTCCCTATCTGCAGCCAACTTCGCCTCCGGGAGAATATCAACGGCGGTGATAGTCGTCGAACTGGCTAGCACTCCATCTTCGAAAGACTGACAGAGACTGCGAATCTCCTCTCCCATCATTCCGTTGCCGGCGCCAAAGTCCAACACACGTAGGCCCGTGCCCTTTCCTTTCAATTGGCCTCTGAGAACATGGCTTATGTTGTCTCTGAACAGGCCGGCCAGAACTTGTGGCGAGACGCATTTCGTTTCTGAGACCGGCCCCCCGAATAGCTGGTTGTAAAGGCCCGGGATGCTGAAAATGTGCGCGTAGTCATGGAAGCGGACTCGTGTGACGGTGTCGTCCTCGACCACCTCGCACCATTCCTCATCTTGAGCTACGTCTGCGTGGTCACTTTGAGGAAAGCGGATATTGAGGCGTTTGCCTACGAAAGAGCCAGTTGTGCTAACTCGGGAGGGAGACATAATGCTAAGACATGCCAATTGAGAACGCTAGATCCTAAGTTGCGAGAGGAGACTTCTTCCCTTATGTATATGCTGCAAAATCCTATCGAGAGTGGACCACAAAACCTTTACACAAGTGCACAATGCGCTAGAATATCTGCTGCAACCAGAGACGTAATTCTAGCCGAAATTCTCGGACCTCGGATATGAGGATATGTAACCACACTACGCAGACTAGGCTGAGTGCTTGCCTCACTTTGGATACTCCAGCATTGCCTGTATGCAAACAACGCCAGACATGCTCACCGGTTCGAATAGTCGGCCCTTTCGTTCCTCCGTGATTGGCTCTACCTCCGAGCTGTGGCACACAACAGGCGCCTTGTGTGATTGTTGCAGGGGCATGGGCGTCTAGATGACTACTTTTCTACCTCTCGCTCCTCTTGGTCTAACTAGAACGTCTGTTCGGTTCTCGACCAGGACACTGATTAAGCGAACAGCTGCTAAGCAGTTTTCTGGTCTGCTTGTTCTGTAATACGACATATGTTGGGCTAGGGCGTGACAAATTCAAATCTACGAGTGTAATAAGAGCCGTTTCAAACACAACTTCACGTAACGACATACTTCGAAGTAAAGAGCGCGATTGTGGACCCCAGACTTGCCCTCTTGTCAGGGCCATCGTCAAGCTATAAGCCAACTTCATTCACTCCCCTCGTTTCCTTCCGACATTTATGTTTTTCAAATCCCTTCTTAACAGTCAACATAGAGATCTGGGCACACGTGCCATTACTGCTTCAGACCGTTGAAAAAGTCTCGCATGCTGGTTGGGACATCATCGGGTTTGAGGATCAATTCCACACACTGAGAGACACGCAAGTCAGAAGAGGCCTTCGCACGCGACGAGGATATCATGTCACCCTTATCACAAGGAGTAGACCTACCTGAGGGATGGTCGCATTCTGAAACCCCTCATCCGATAGCAGTTCATCCAAGTCCTTGGTCTTTTCAACTTGGAAGGTTTTGACATCTACTTCAGGCGCTAGAGCCTGGAAGATCGCACCATAGTCCCACGTCGGGACATCGTTATACGTAGCCACCATGCCACGAAAGTATCTCTCCACAGTGTATCCCTTGTTGTTGATGATGAAGCTGTAATCAGTATAGATTGTCAGCGCACATTGTTTCACCACGGGAGGAGATCTCGACTGATAAAAGCCTGCTAGACACTCACACAACAGGTGCAATGCCGTGTCTGTTTAAGATGGAGAAAGCTTGTATCGTTAGTTGAAGGCTCCCCTCGCCAGTGAATAGCACCATCCGCTTGTATGTGCCCATCTCCTTCGCTGCGATGGAAAGTCCTACAGCCGCACCGGAGGCGTAACCGATACTTCCCCAAACGGCTTGAGTCCACACCTTGGTATTGGAGGGTAGTGGAACCGAATCGAAGCCGAATTGAGATGTGCCAGTCTCAGTAACGACGAGGTCGCCGGGTCTCATAAAGGTGGAAAGCCGCTAGAAGGTAATGAGATGTAAGCAACTTGACACCACAGGAGCTCATGGATAGGGTCAATGCTTACTTTCCACAGATAATCTTGATTGATGCTAGTGGATGTAGACACTTGTACCTCTCGAACCTGCTGGTGGCCGATGGAAGGCGTACGGCCTGCTAGCCCTTCATCTGCCCTGACGGCCGAGATTAGCCTTGGCAAGATTTGTGTGATTTTTGCTTCAAAGCTTTCATTATTGAACTGTAAAGGATATCAGCTATGCAGCTTGCGCCGTCTGCCTTCAATAAATAGCCTGGCTCACCTTGACAAATAGTCTCTGAAAATCAACGATGGTGGCACTCTGCTGCAAGTGGATGGAAAAGCCGGCTCTTTTGTCGAACATCTGGGTCAGTTGTATTTCCTTCCTACCATTAGGAATAGCACCGAAGAATGTATCGACCTACGTATTGAAGTCGGAAGGCAGATTGCCGAGCCAGAGTACAAGGTCTGCAGTCTCCGCGAGCTCCTTGCTCTCCGGTAGGGAGGTATTTCCGTTGTAGCCACCGAAGTAGTACGGACTCGACTCATCAACAGCTCCCTTGCCTAAGAGAGTCGTCATGGTAGGGATCTTGAGAGTGTTGACGAGCTCAGGAACGAACTTCGCCCAGCTCGCCCGGGCAGCTCCACCATCCACCAGAAGAGTTGGCCGCTTGGCAGTAGCTAGCTGAGTGAGGATCTTGGCAATGAGATTCTCTTGGACATCAGGGTTTCCAGGCGGGAGGGAGGTCACTAGCTTGGTGTCTAGGTAAGAAATGGGGATTTTGGAGTAGGCCACGTCTTCTGAGATCCCAATGCTGCGACTCTAGTCAGCCTTTATACGTATCTAGTCTATTTGCGTAGATGTATAACCCACTAGCCAGGCTGTGAATAGTAGAGCATTGCTATTTTACCATTGAAGTTAGCCAGAGAACCAAATCGACGATGTGTATGACCCGACATACCGTTGATCACCCTATCGATCTCGCTAGGTGCAGCGTGGGCATCCTCAAGGATGGCCGTCGCGCAGCTCAACTCCCCAGACATCGTGACATAGTGACTGGCGATTATTATTGACAGATCAAAGATCTCTGGAGGGATGCAGGTTTACTCATAACGTAAGTCACCCAACGTGTGGTGGTAGATTCGTCCACTGCCCTGAGCACGCCTGGTTGGGTACCCTACTATGTGCAACACGGGAACGTGCTCACAGAAAGCGCCTCCGATTCCACACAACGCACTCAGCTCTCCGGGACCGAACGTCGTGACTAGGGCACCGAAGCCCTTCTCACGAGCATATCCATCTGCAGCATACGCGCCAACGAGCTCGTTTGGCGTGCCGACCCATGAGAGACCTCCCGGCTCAACGAGGTCGAGAAGGGCAAGTTCGTAGTCTACACAGATCAGAATTGATATTTATACGGCACCCCTGGGAAGTATCGACCGAAGAGACATGTTGCGGTGGTGTCTTACCTCCAGGAACACCAAAGACGGTTTTCACGCCGAGCTCTTGAAGACGACGGAATAGGTACTCTCCGACAAGGATTTCGGACATTTTCCTAGATGATCACTGGAACTACGTATATAGCGGCTGTGTTACACTGAAGAGTAAGGGGAAGACGACTTGGGGCGGAGTTTGGGAAAGGCAGTGCGAGTTGAGTAAGAAAGGGCTTTGGCAAGGAATGCCTCAGGAAATGGAGGGCTTCTTATACGAACGATAAGTACATACCTTAAGTAGGAACACATCGGGACTGCGGCTGCACCTCTATTGAGTACACACGCAAAAATGCACCTCCTCAGCTCATTGCTAGTAGTTCGAGTCTGATTTCGCAATGATAACCACTTCATGTCTTCTTATCTAGCGTCAAACTAACGTTTACAACATCATACCCATTTGGCTAATACTTTAAATAGTCCCTTTCGGATTCATTTCCTAAAAGACTTCGAAAACTTTAAGTATATCTTCAAGATGCGAATTTGATCAAGCTGCCTAGTTGAGGATGGTCAGCTCGCAAGCAGTTGCTCTAGATAATTGCATAGAACACACTATTTTTTAGACTGCGCTACAATAGGGTCCCTCGGAAACAAGACATTATGCACCTGGTTTAGCGCCGTGCATAGTATCCCGACTCCATAAGCAGACGATAGTGTCTTGATAGGTGATTGGCGTATGCTGGGCACTTACTGAGCACCCGCTCAACCGCGCCCAACGTTACACAAGGCCGGCTCGGTCGAATGAATGAAGGTTGAGTGGTGGGGATCCTGCGGAAATGGGTTGGAAACCACTTTCTGTCCCAGCAACACTTCTTCTGGTTCATCTTGATAGCCGCATCGCTGTCCCTCATTGTAACCTCGCGCGCGGCAAAGAGAGCAATCAGTGATGACATGCTGCGTGGAGAGTCGCCGGGTGGTCTTCAATAGTTCTGTACCTGCTCAATGTATTGCAAAATAAACGGGTCTGTTGTCGCACATCGATATCTTGCTATAGATCTAGGTAGAAGGGAGTGTCAAAGCTCTCTTGATACTATAATTGACTATAGTAGCACACGGCGTACTCATAGTTCGTTGTACATCGTGGCAATATTTTGCACTGGTGTCGACATACTCAAGCGCGTCGAAACAGTAGATAGCCCTGGCTCATGCATACTGTGACGAATACAACAATCCTTTGGTCGGTGGTCTCATACTAGATAATTGAGAGTAGAAATGAGGCTGAAAGGGTAAGAGTCGATTCCTACGAGTGGTCGTTGGCGGAGGTTTATGATGCTGGCCGAGTCGTAGTCGACAGGCAGTCTTACTTGCTTTTCATTATACCGATAAATCACATCAGACTGTGATAATGGTTATCATTGGATTGCCGATGGGCGCAGAGAATTTGTCAACATTCCTTGTGCCCAGAAAGAGTCAGACTTCCAATTTATGGAGACTGATATCCAAGCTCCCAGGTCAGAGTTGAGATCCCCATGAAGGGTTCGGGACTCATCAGAAAACAAAATGGGTTCTTGACTGCGCTAAATAACTAAATAAGAGCCTATGGCTGGTGATCTGAAAGTTCTCCTTACACGCTGCGTCGGTATGTAACCCAAGCTTATGAATGAGTGACTTCCCATGGATGAGTTATGGTTTCGGTCTCTATTTAACCTCTGTAAATTCTCGTGGACCGTTCCGCCTGCGTCATCCTCAACGCCGCCCTTCGTCGAGGCTGCTATTTGCGGATCCTACTTAGTAGTGAAAGCCCTCGCTGATGGCCACGCCAATTACCGGTTGCGCTTTCAGGATGTATTCCTCGCTTTCGTTTGATTTAACGTTCGTCCGGACCAGAAAGTCCGCGTCCTCGACTGCGATGGCCTTCCGCTGGCTAGCGTCAGAGAGTGCGTAGCTGTACTGTCCGGGCTTGTCGTTGCCATTGTTGCCGTAGCTGCGGAAGACATGTCGTTTGCCCCGACACAGCTCGAGGAGAGGCTTGAGCGTGGGGATGCATGCGGCTATGGTGATCGTGCTGCCTTCTATAATGGTCCAGACCATCACCTCCACTGCCTCGTCTGTATCGCCGCATGTCAGAGTTCACAAAGCGGCGCAAAAGACCTTGAGGACAGTGCACTTACATGTAGGGTCAGGGCTCGCAAGTTTTGATAACTGAGTCGCCTTGTAAAGCGCGACAGCAGTGGCACTATAATATTTTGTTGATTTCACTGGCGGTGTATTCAGGTGCTGGAGGGGAGGGGGGCTTACATGGTCCCGGCGCCTAAGGCGGCGCTTAAAGCTAACTTCTTATCCTTCTTCATCTGAAGCTTATATATCACGATCGCTGGGTATATGGCTAGATAGAGATCGGCTGCGGCGGCCAATACTGCCGAGACGAGTTAGAGGATTTACATGGTAAGGAGGACAAGACCTTTCGTTCATTGCTAGGGGACTCACCACTAGCAAAATAGGAGAAGTTGATAAGCACGTCTATGCTCCAGCATTCTCCCTCGATGGAGAAATTCCATTGCGATTCGACTGGGATACACTGCGCAAACATGATGGCAATTCCAATGATGACATCGATGAAACACACCAATGGAACGAACCAAAGAACGATCTTATGCCAACGGCTGGGATTCATGACTTGGCACAGAAACGACACGACAGCTATCTTGGGTGGTGTGAAGGCCATCGGGCCCGGGATCAAGCTCATGTCGGTCCAGAACATCGCCCTCTCCTTCTCGTGGGTTGAGAGGGTGGCCCAGTGGCATCCATTACCGTAGGCCACGCTGACCGTGCCGAATCCTACGGCCAGCCATTCACAAATCTGTTGAGATGCCATGTCTGATCAGCACACAGGCCAGAATCCTCTGGGTAACGGCAGACATACTACAGAGGAGACGACGAGATAGTCGTCAAGATTCAGCTTTCCAAGGAAGCGGCGACGGCAGAACAGCCGCGACACGACGAAGACAGTGGCAACGGACTCGACCGTGTACATGGCTGCCAGGATCGCCGGGCCTTTTTCCTGTGCAGCGACCTCGGGAGACAGCTGACCTGAAGCCATCACGGGCAGGCTGCGCTCTAGGTGCGTTGTAGGCGCACGAGAGTTGGATAAGGAGATTCCTGTGTGCCGCCAGAAAAGAGATGGCCCTCCGTTTTGCCGTCCGGGAGATGAGACAGTGGCCGTCTGGAGGCACATTGACGGACCTCACACGCTTAGATATATGCGCCGCCCCGCCCTCGCAGGCCTCAGAAGGGCGCCAAACCTTTCGCCTAGCGTTTCTTCATCCATCCTGGCATGCATTTGCGCGTGAGACTATGTGCGCCCTTAGTAAACTAGAGACGAATGGGGTCTAACAAAACGCTGCTGCAGTGCTGTGGTGGGGTTGGGGGCCTGATCCTGTGCAACATGCCATGGCAGCGTGATTCGAGATATCGACGCGCTTCCCTGCGTTGTGAGGTTACTTTGGGGAGCCCTTGCAGGATGGCGTCCCTACTGCTGGGGTGGTGCGGCCCTGGCCCAGGACCATGCGGCACGGCACAAGGGCACGGAGGGAGGCCCAGGAACATACCGACAGCGTTGTGCTATACCGTGAATCCTGCGATCCCTCCTCCGGCGCGACGACTGAAACGGCGACACGCATCAAGGGCGCTCGCTGCCTGTGCAGAAGTAGCCATAGCAATCAGCAGTGCTACCCACAGGGTGGTGTTGCAGCCCTACCGGTATGCTGTGCTGGCGCCGCCACTTATCTGATTATGGAATGTGAGTATGAATCAATGGCCGTGGCTATTGCCATTGCCATTGCCACTGCTGAATGCCCAATACATCCTGTTCCGGACTCGAAGAGTTCCGAGAGGCTTCGCCAGGCGTGTGCTGTGTTTTCTCCACTGCTAACCTCGCCTGAACCCCTCAGCCATCCGCGGCTTGAGACGAAGTGCGGCTAGGATGCAAACACTATCAACAGATCGTGAATCCCAGGAAGTGAGGCTGGACATGCCATACTCGAGGCCCAGTAAAGTATCGGAGTAGGCCCATTAGAAGGATGGTGGACACACGGTACATACCATGCCTGGGTAAGTAGTAATTATTTGACGGTTCCTAGACCGTATGACTTCCACGGTCGAATTGTCCCGAAGACAGCCTCGTGAGGACTGAACTGAATCAGCGCCTCGGTACAGAAGCCAGGCGTGACAGGATGCTCTCTCATCTCGACCAACCATCATCGCTATTCTTGCCGGTATCGGCACCGGCCAGCGAAGGTTGAGCTGAGCAAGGCGTGTAAGTAAGTCAGTTAGTACGTGCTAATAATATGTAAACAATATACGCCGACTATGTACCATGTACTACGAGACTACGGTGCTATGACAGACCCTGCAACGGCTTGGAATGCGCCGGGCAGTGGCGATGACGTCAGGGCCTTGTTTCCCTCGAAAGCGCGAGGAGCTGCGGCGAACGGGCTGAGGTGAGGGAGCAGCCCTGATTGCGCCCGTCTCAGCATGGCATCATATTAGCACCCCACCCGCCAGGCCAGGCAGGGCATCCTGCCCTCGGAATCCCTTCTTCTTCATGCTGCCCCGCCCTTCCCACGCCGCCTGTCTCGACCCAGTGGGACCTGGAAAGCCTGTCGACAGCGACAGCACGCGGCGCCTTGAGCCGGAAGACGAGATACGACACGAGACGCTCGCTAAGCGCCGTGCGCGTGCGCGAAGAGAAGCAAAAGCGGGTCGTCACCGTGTGTGGCTGACCGCCAGAAAAACCGAAGGGTCCAAGGGCCCCTCTTCTCGCCTGTGGACGCGAGGCCCCTGGTCAGCCCCTCCCGAGAAAATGTAAGTCATCCGCGCGTGTCACTGCTGGCGTGGAAGAAGGACGGACGGACTGACAGACAGACAGACACACAGCCAGATAGCCAGCCAACCAGCCAGCCAGAGAGAGAAGCGTCGCCCTCACCGCAGGGAGGGTCCAGATCGCCGAGCCAGCCGTCGATCCACAGCAGCAGCAGCAGTAGCCCTGCGCAGAAGCCAAGCCGCATATCGCGTCAGGAAGGGCAGACAGCCACGTCGAGCCTGTCAGCGCCGCAGCCCGTCGTTCTCGGCGCCGAGCACCCATCGTATCACGGATCACAGCCTGCCCAGAGCAGAGAAGCATGTCTGAAGCCGCTCCCACTGCCGCGCCGCAGGACGCGCCGGATGCCCCCGCCGGCGCCGGCCAGGACGAGGCGCGCGCGTCCGGCCTCGAGGGCCTCAAGCACAAGCTCACCGATAAGAAGGACGAGCTGAAGGACAAGGCCAACCCGCCCGGCGGCTACGACCCCACGCCTTTCCCCGAGGCGCCGCCCGGCTGGACCGTCCGCTTCGTCTTCCACCGCGCCGAGAACCTCCCCGCCGCCGACCTCACCACCCGCGCCGCCGACCCCTTCCTCACCGCCACCCTGACCGCCCCGATCCCCCGGAGGCACAAGGAGGACCCGCTCCTGGTCAAGCGGACCAACGCCATCCGCAACACCACCTCGCCCGTCTGGGACGAGGAGTGGATCGTCGCCAACGTGCCCTCCGCCGGCTTCCGGCTCAAGTGCCGCCTCTACGACGAGGACTACCCCGACCGCGACGACCGCCTGGGCAACGTCACCTACGAGTGCGCCCAGATCGGCGAGGGCTGGTCCCTCGGCCCCGACGGCCAGTGGTTCGACGTCAAGAAGCGCATGGGGAGCAAGCGCGCCTACTTCTTCAAGGCCATCACGAGCACCCTCGAGAAGGGCGTCTCCATGACCGGCCGCCTCCACTTGAGCATCGACGTCATCGGCCGCTCCGAGGGCTTCGGCGCCCAGATGTACACTGTCGGCCCGAGCATCTACTTCAAGCACTTCAGTCCCATGCTCGGCAGGCTGACCGGCATCAAGGTCAACGAGGACTCGGAGGAGGACGAGAAGGACCAGGACGACAGGTCCCTCCAGAAATACGAGTGAGTATCCCGTGCGCGCCCGGGCGGTTCATTCCCAAGGTCTTGCGGGCTGACATGTTTTTCCTTCTTCCTTCTTCGCCTCTCAGCTTCCAGGCCAACGAGCTCCAGCTGCAGGGCCCCGTCCCGGAGCACCTCTATCACCGCTTCGTTGAGTTCAAGGGCTGGGTCGGGCCCATGTTCACCGGGAAGGGCATCCGCGGCAAGATCCTGCACAACGTGCTGCACAAACAGCACAACCGCATCTACACCTTCAACTCGTCCACGCAGTGGGGCCAGTTCAAGGCCTGCACCGAGGACGCGTCCCTCCACTTCCTGCGCATGGCCCACTTCGACGAGGGCGGCCGCATCTTCACGTACGTCATCACCCTCGACGGCCTCATGCGCTTCACCGAGACCGGCAAGGAGTTCGGCATCGACTTCCTCTCCAAGCACACCATGCACTCCGACGTCGCGACCTACATCGCCTTCTCGGGCGAGTTCTTCATACGGCGCCTCGCGAAGCCCGACGCCCCGGAGCACCAGGGCGACCCGCATGTCAACGAGCCGACCCACCCCGCCGACGAGCTTTCCGACGGCCCGCCGGCCGCGGCGCCGCCGTCGGACCCGAGACACTACCAGCTCATCATCGACAACGACAGCGGCACCTACCGCCCGGACAAGCACCAGCTGCCCCACCTCCGCGAGTTCCTGCAGCGGAACTTCCCGGGGCTCGGCATCGTCGCCATGCACTGGGAGGACGAGGAGCTCCAGAAGCTCAAGGAGAACCAGCTGAAGATCAAGAAGAAGGAGGGCCAGATGATCAAGATGGTCCAGAACCGCAGCCCCGACTCCAGCGACGTGAGCAGTGACGACGAGAGCAGGCTGAGCGACTTGGTCTCGAGCGATGATGACGGACACCGCCACTACAAGAGCAAGAAGGGCGTGGCGCTCGATCTGCTCGAGGACCCGCACAGGCTTAGGGAGCTGTCACTCGGTGGCGGCAAGAAGAGCACTGGGGAGCATCATGCTTGAGAGGGGGCGTGGGGGAATTCCCTATGAGTACGGCTAACTGGCGTTGTTGCGCTTCTCCTGGTTATACCTTGATTATACCCGCGTCTGATGTCTAATGTTGTAGCTGCCTCTCTAGTCCCGGGTCTCGATGGGATGGACCACTTACCTATTAATAGAACGTATATCTTCTGTACCTCATCCCAGTGGCACCGGAGCCCGCGAGTCCTTCACCGTCTTGCTTACTTGTGGGCGTGCAAGCAAAGACGACGTCTCCGATTGTTGGCCTTGGAGACTCGGTGAACACCAACACCCTTCCTGTGAAGACGTGCTGACATATCACGACTTCTGGCTGTAACCAATCACCACACAAAGAATCCGCAAAGGTGTTGGAACGGATCTTCGGCCAGGAGAATATCCTGGGCATACCTCTCAAAGTAGGAGGGCCAACATGAGACGAGTAAGGAAGGTTGCAGTGTTGGCAGGATTCACGACGATTACCACAGGGATGTCTGGCTCCTCCGCATTCTTTTGGTGGGCACCGTCACAGCGATGGTGTGCATATCCACTCTACGTGCCATTGTTGTGGAATCAGGTGCGCCGGGGCATGACGGAAGGTGGGTCATCCGGGGACGCTGCCAGGTGGTCCACGTTGGGAATATAAGCACGTTGGGAATATAAGATTGGCGAGTGGTCGACTTCAGCATGCTCCTGGGAGATTCATGTCTCTACTCAGTATGGCTCGCACTATGGCGACATGGCGACTTGATACCATGTTGGACATACAAGACCGCCCGGCCGTCCTGGCCCTGCTCTTGCTTCTTGCTGCGTACACATTGTACGCAGTATTCTCTGCCCTCTTCCTGTCCTCCATCAAGCTACCCGATGTCCCCATCGTCGGCGCGAAGGAGGGCGAGTTCTTCCCCGTCCTCCGGGCGCGGTGGCGAAACCTCCGCAACATAGAGTCCACCCTAAGGGATGCCTACCAGTACAAGGACAAGACCTGCATCATTCCTGTCGCCGGCTCGGCGGACCATGTCGTGCTGCCCTTGCGGGAGTACCAGTGGTTCCTCGACCGTCCCGACAGCGCCATCAGCATCAACGCCTCGGTGGCCGAATCGCTCCAGCTGAAGTACACCGTCGTCGACAACGAGCTGAACCTCAAGCCTGTCCATCACGACCTGATCCCCAGGAAGCTGACGCGCGAGGTCGGCAACCTCGTCCCGGACCTGGTCGACGAGATCCGCGCGAGCATCGATGACCTCTGGGGCTCGCAGGCCGGGGAGACGCGCGAGGTCTGCGTGTACACCACGATGCAGCGCGCGATCGGGAGGGTGACGAACCGCATCTTCGTCGGCCTGCCGCTGTGCCGCGACGAGAGGCTGCTGGACAACGGCATCGCGTACGCCCAGGACGTGCCCATCAGCTCGGTGCTGCTGAGGCTGCCGTGGGGCCCCCTGAGGCCCCTGGTGGCGCTGTTCCTCACCGTGCCGAACCGGATCCACACGAGCAGGTTCTACGGCCTCCTGAGGGAGGAGATCCGCCGGCGGCTCCGCGAGTACGACGCCCAGCAGAGCAACCCGGACACCGAGAAGAAGGCCGCCGAGGCGCCTAACGACTTCCTGCAGTGGTCGATCCAGCAGGCCAAGGAGTCGGGCGACCCGTACCTCGGGCGCGTCGACACGCTGGCGGGCCGCATCCTCCTCCTCAACTTCGCGGCCATCCACACCTCGTCCTTCTCCATCACGGGCGTCCTACTGGACCTCGTCTGCGCGGGCGCGGCCGACGGTCGGCGCTACGTCGACGAGCTGCGCGCCGAGATCGCCGGCGCCCTCGCCCTCCACGGCGGCGCCTGGACCAAGCGCAGCCTGGCCGACATGCCGCGGCTCGACAGTGTCATGCGCGAGTCCTCCCGCCTCAACTCGTTCGTGCCGCTGGCCTCCCTGCGCATCGTCGTCGCCCCGCGCGGCGTCACCACGCCCTCCGGCGTGCACCTCGCCCCGGGCACCAGCATCGGCACCCACGCGTACCCCGTCCTGCACGACCCGGCCATCTACCCGGACCCGGAGGCGTTCCGGCCGTTCCGCTTCGCCGAGAAGAGGCAGCGGGCGGCGGCCGCCGAGGGCGAGGGCGACGGCGGGTACGTGGAGAGGGCCCGGCAGGCGTTCGCCACGACGAGCCCCGAGTTCGCCGCGTTCGGCCACGGGCGGCACGCGTGCCCCGGCCGGTTCTTCGCGTCGAGCGAGCTGAAGCTCATGCTGGCCTACGTCGTGATGCACTACGACTTCGAGTTCCAGGAGGCGCGGCCGCAGAATGCCTGGTTCGGGGTGAACAGGACGCCGCCTTTCAAGGCCACGATACGCGTGAAGAGGAGGACGGCCGAGGAGTGAGACGGAGGGCGGGGTGGGTATCCGGTTGCTGTAAGCCCTAACGGGGCGCGCCGCTCGAGCTGTTTCTATTCCACGACTTCATAAGCGTAATACTTCCCCACAAGAGAGGGTAATGACCATCAATAGGCCTCAATATGACTGGCACGTCGGATCCCTGGAGCAGGACGATTCTGTCAACCTGGTGTGTGTTTGTTAAGAACAAAGAGGTGTCATGCTTCTGGCAGTTTTACGGACCATCTCCTTCTAATGCCTCGGATTTTCTTCAGCAATACCGTTCGTTGATCCCTAATTTACTGGACTGACTGGTCATGCCAGCTCAACGAGATAGTAGTATGGGGTGCTACGCGGCTGTCCCTCTGGGAAATTGGGCAGGCTGTCTTCCATCGCCGGCGATGTGCGGAACGTAATAGAGAACGCTATAGGCACCAGACAGTAACGATCGCAAACAGTCACAATTCTCAGATGCCATGAGGAAGACTTCACAGAAGCGGCTTGAGAGACATACGTGAATCATTGGATGCCCAAGTAATGGCGGAACCACGAACTTGCAACATATGGCCAGGTATTAAGCGACCTGTTGCCTGAGCAATTACCCGTTGAGAGGACTCACTGAGATCCATTCGCAACAGTCCCCACGCCCTGGCCTTCCGACGTCTCATCATTCTGCCCCATCATCTCCCAGCCCCTGCCGCGATAGCGGCCTGGCCAGATACCGCATCGCCCCGGGGCGAGGATCCCGTTGGGGTCCAGACAATCCTTCAGCTTCTCGTTGAACTTCATCAGCGCACCATCGCCCCAGTTGTAGGTCGCCGCAACTTGGTCCATCAGCGCCAGGTGCGTGCGGTACTCCCCGTATCCCAGCTTCGCGGCGTCGTCCACCATGGCCCGCAGACACTTGAGCGCGGCACGGCGACGCTCGGGATCGGCCCGGTCGTACACGATCTCGATGATCATGTGCATCTCCCTCAGGCCGATGATGAAGGTGGGGAACAGGTCGATGCCGAACTCGTCGTGCCGGCGCCTGGCCAGGTCGTACAGCGCGACGGCGTCCTTGCCCCGGATCGGGCTGACGGGCGAGAAGGCGATGTGCGACCCGTTCGGCACCCAGTTGACCCAGGTCAGCTCGCGGATGTCGGGGTGGCCGGCGGCGATCTGGTCGCGGACCCAGAAGTACTCGTCCTTGGGCAGCGTCGCCGGGTCGATGCGCCGGCACCCGGGGATCTTGTGGAACTCGGCGTCGATGATGTCGAGCTTGTACTTCCGGATGCTGGGGGGCCCGTAGGACATGCCGTAGTAGAGCCAGGTGCAGTCGCCGACGGGCGTCTCGGCGGCGGCCTTGTGCATGAGCTCGGGCGGGATGGGCGTCTTCTCGTTGTGGTAGTGCGAGCGGGGGACGCCCCGCGAGGCTATGGTCTGCGTGATGTGCCTGAACTGGGCTATATTCTCGAGGATCATGGCGATGCGGAGGGGCCGCACGATCTCAACCTGGGGGAGGGGGGGGGGTCTTGGTGAGCATCCCGTGTGTCGTGTGCCGTGGGCCTGGCCACAGCCCCAGGGGTATGACTTACGAGCTGTGTTAGATCTTCTTCCTTTGGGAACGTGTACATCTGATGACATGGTCAGCGAGCAGGACTACCACGGAGCGTACGGATCGAACCCACGAAGCTCTCGTATCCGCCGGGATTCGGCATCAGCGTCATGCCCATCTTGGTGACGATGCCAAAGTTCGACTGCGAGAAGATGCCACTGCCACAGGTCAGAAGCTGCACAGAGGAGAGGAGGAGGTGGTCGCGGCGGCTGTAAGTACTCAGAGTATGGCCCAAACCCATAGGGGAACGCCTGCCAGGTATTGCTCCCCGGCAGGGCGCCCATACCAGTCCTGATCACCTCGCCCGTCGGCAGCACGACCTCCAGGCCGGAGTGGCAGGCCCAGTGGTCGCCGTACGGCGTGTACCCGACGCCGCGGTCGACTGCATTTCCGATGATGGACCCTCCGCCGAGGTCTGGCGTGTCCACCCACATGTGGTCGTAGCCCCTGCTCCGGACGGCATTCCACAGGGCGTAGTACGTGACCCCGGGCTCCACCAGGCACGTGTAGTCGTCGGGGCTGATGTCCAGGATCTGGTTCATGCGGCGCCCGAGGTCCACGGTGACGGAGCCGCGGACGCGGGGGGCAGCACCGCCGTAGCCCACTGTGTGCGGAGGGTGAGCCTACATATGGTGGTGGTGGTGGTGGTGAACAAGAGGGGCTCTCCCGAGGGGGCATACTCACGATTCCTGCCTATCGAGATGGGGAAGAGGGGGATCAGGTGCTTGTTCGCCCAGAGGACGACCTTCTGGACCTCCTCGGTGCTTCCGGGGTACACGATGGCCGAGGAGATGAACTCCTCCTCGTCGAGGACGGTCATCATGTCGTGGGTGTTTGGGTCTAGCGAGGTCATGAGCACGCTGCTGGCACTCCCCTGGTCGCGGGTGCTAGAAACTCACGCTCGAGATACCTTTGATCCTCTAGAGTCAGCGTGGGATGCCCGACACATGGCCACGGCGGAGGGACACGCACCATCCGTCCTTCAGCGGCTTGTCGTTAAGCTCTACATTCTCGGCGCCGAGCTCCTTGCGGAGGTCGTCCAGCGCCGCGAAGAACTTGCCCTCCTCGATGCCCTGAGGGAGGACAGGCAGCCTCCGCCTCTCGTTGACAGGCTTCGTGCGGACGGCGAAAGTGTCCTTCTTGACATCCCTCGCCCTGTCGGCCAGGTCGGCCGGGATGCCAGAGTGCTTCTGCGAGAGCAGGGGAACATCCGAGGACGCCTCGTCTAGGAACGACGCCATGACTTTTGCTTTGTTTTGACTCGTTTTCTTTTTCCTCTTTTCCTTCTCTCTCTCTTTCTCCCTCAAGCACTTCTCGTCCTGGGGTCGGGCTGAAGCACGTTATGCAGCAGCCCGCCGCCGTCCGGTGCGTCAGCGAAGGGCACGCCCACCTTTTATAATGAATGATACCGCGACGAGCTATACGAGCTGGATCACATCCCATAGAGGTGTCGCCGCGGCTGGAGGCCAGCCAATCGGCAGATGTGCTCCCCGCGCTGGTGGATCTCTCGGTGCAGCTGGTGGTCAGCGTTCATACTAAAGAGCAGACGATCGACCCCCTCGGAACAAGGTTTACTATCGGAACAAGGTTTCGCCCTCGCACTCGCAGGACGAAGGGGACTCGCTGGCTCGCGAAATATTGCACTTGCAGGAGATCGCTTGGCACGCTCGACCACATGTGGAAAATGCACGGGAGGGAGAGCAGGAGGGCGGGGTCGAGGCCGCGCGGTGGAGGAAGCCTACGAGCGCGCGCGCGCGTGTGTGAGAGAGAGAGAGGTTGCATCTCCAACAGGGCGGGACACGTCGTGATAGCCGACGGCGCAGGTGTGTCGAGATACTACCTCGGTCCCTGGCCGGGAGACAGACTCGCGTAATCGAGGTTTCAGCGGCCGAGCCTCTGGATTAGCCATAGTTTCGATAAACCATCCGGGCGTGGCCTGCACAGGCGAGGCGCTGCATCGTGGAGGTTGCCGCCTGCGACGTACGTACATACTATATAGATGTACGAACGTACTATAGTATATATATGGCACGAGCCTACTACTGCTGTAGTACCATGGTAGTTAGTACGTATCTATCTATGTACTAGTAATTACCTCAGCGATCACAGCGGCTCCCCTGCCGCCCTGCCACGCCTGCCACGCCCTGCCACGCCCTGCCCAGCGTTGCCCAGCACGCTTAATTTTGCGGGGTCAGCCCACCTGTTCAGGATGTCAGTCCAAGGCTGGGGCCTCCTTTCCAGGGGTGCAGCCCCTGTAATTCGCACGCCCACGGCAGCTCGGTACACGGCAGGTCGATGATCAGGCGAGAAAACATGTACATACTCGCTCACATCTGCCTCTTGGGGGGCGCCCACGATGGGGCGCGCAGCAGATGGGATGATGACCCTCTCTCTCGTGTCTCTCAATCTCTCTCCCTGCTCGTGAGGCACGTGTCCTCCTGCTTTCCCGCGTATACTATGTACATACCATGGTAGCCTTTCCTCGCCTGCCGTTTCCTGGAAAGCGAGATACCTTGCAGCATACCGTAGCCGTAACGTGTCTACCTGTACGTGTGTAGGCACAGTACAGTACTTGCAGTACTTACCATAGTGCTCAGTACGCCCATATCCATCCCCAGTGGCGGCGCTATTGTTAAGTACTGCCCAGTCTAGTAAGTGACTTATCACTATCGTGGACCCCCCAGTGGCTCCCCAGTGGCCCCCCCGGCTTGGTTCGGCCCCTGCCGAGGGTGGCGTCGGCGGGCTGGTCCAGACCTGGTAGGGCGCTGTTTCAGCGGCCTTCAAACAAGAGCAATTCAATCCACCGATCCCTCCACATCGTCTCCCGTATGATTATCTTCCGAGCCTCTCTCTTTTGGTCTTCTTCCCCCAGCATCACGCCGTCGATAACTAGCCTCTCCTTTGCTGTCCTCCTCCTCCTGCGCCCCGAGCCGACACAGCGCTCCTTCAGACCTCCAACACTCCTTTCCCAGCGGCCCTCGCATCGGACCACGAGCACAACCGCAGTCTTTCCGCGGCAGTCCCTCTCGCGATCCCTGCCACGATCTCGGAGCGAACCTCCCCTCTCCCCCCTGGCAAGGCGACCGATATGGCCCGGCGACAACATCTATCATTAATACTCATCCTGGGCCTGGTGGCCTTCTTCAGCCTGACATGGTTCATGCACTCGGGCAGCTCGGCGGGCGCCGATCCCCTCTCGCCATCCGCATACCAATATGAGGCGGCAGGAAGCGTGAAGCAGCAGCCCTCGACACCCATGGGCGCCGTGGACTTTGGCGGGCTGGAGGGCATCCTGACGGGTGGCTCCATCGCGCCTAAGCTGGGCAACGAGACCGCGAAGTAGGTTCTGCCCAACCCTTTCTTCCCTCTCCCGCCCCTTTACCTGTCATATCGTGATCCGGCAGGGCGCTGACTGCTGACACTTTACCCCCCCCCCCCCAAAATAGGCGCGAACTCGGCCGTGCGACGTGGAAGTTCCTCCACACCATGATGGCCCGGTACCCCGAGCAGCCCACGGACGAGGACCAGCTCGCCCTCAAGACCTTCATCACCCTCTTCTCCCGGCTGTACCCCTGCGGCGAGTGCGCCGAGCACTTCCGGCAGCTACTGGCCAAGTACCCGCCGCAGGTGTCGAGCCGGAACGCCGCCGCGGGCTGGCTGTGCTTCGCGCACAACATCGTCAACGAGAGGCTCAGGAAGCCGACGTTCGACTGCGCAAAGATCGGGGACTTCTACGACTGCGGGTGCGCCGACGACCCAGGCAAGGCCAAGACCGGCGAGAGCGAGCTGAAGGAGTAAAAGCACCCGGGGCCGGAGGGGCCCGGAGAGGAGAGGAGGGGCGGGGCGGACGGAAAAAAACAGCATCTGGGTTTTCTCGTTAGATTGGGGAGGTGTGCTGTCTGCGCGCCTTCTCGGCTTCTTGTATATCTAGCCTGCTCCCGGGGGCGAGGCGGTTTGGGGGGGGGGGTGTGGTCCTTCAAGCAGTTGGCGTTGGTGTTGGGGCTCGCGCATTGCATACAGGGTAGCCTTTTGACCAAAATTGTATACATGCTTTTCAGCCGTCCACGGCAGTGAGAATTGAGAATGTCTCGCCACCCGTGCAAGATGGCATCGCAATGTCTTGGTCTGCCTCAGACCACATGTGGCACTTCTAAGCCATGGTAAGACAAGGGCCAGGGAGGCTTTAGCAGCGCCCCTCAGAAATGTGCAGATGCTTGGTCTTTTTCTGTATATATTTGACTTATAAATGCTTTTCGTTGTGCCACCCACTTCTTGTCGGTCCTGTTTTAGAGGGAGGAAATAATCTGGGAGCGTTCTGCTGTTCGATTACCCTAGAACGCCTCCTCGAGAGGTGGCATGACGACAGGCCTGTTTTGCCTGCCGGGAACGGGGCCCAGCCAGCGCCCTGCAGCGCCAACATGGGCGGCAGGCCGCTGGCTGCAACGCGTCGGAGCTGCCTTGAGCTCAGCGACACAGCAGCAGCTCCTCCAGCTTCCAGACGTCGACCCTCAACTTCGCCCACCTGCGACCTCCCCTCAACTCCAGCTTCGAAACCCCACCGGCACCAGCGTCGACCTTACGACCAGCACATCGCCTCTACCCAACAGATCAGATCAGATCAAGACTACGTCCCTGCCTCGTCGCCGTCACTCACGCCTGCACGGAGCAATCATGGAGTTCGGCAACTCTGGAAACCTGAGCGAAGGTGAGGAGGTGCCCACCGCTCCTAGCCGCTGACGGTGGTCTCGCACGGCGGCTGACGTTCCCTTCCGCGCAGATGGCATCCACATCGACATGGAGAGGCTCAAGAAGGGCGAGGTCAAGTAAGTTTCCACCCGTGGGGCGCCTGTCCGTGCCGCCAGTGCTAACCATCTCGCAGCCTGGGCACCTCAATGTAAGCATCCTCGACCCCGCCGGCAGGACGGCCCAGCACTCTAACGTCCGCGACAGCATGGCAGTCACCTTCAAGGACGGCGTGATACTAGGTAACACCAGCCCCTCCCCCCCTCCTCCGGGGCAATCTGCGCGGGATGCAGGCACGCTGACATGCATCTCCCTCCCTGCTCCCAGGCGCCGACTCCAGAACCACCACCGGCGCGTACATCGCCAACCGGGTGACCGACAAGCTCACCCGCGTCCACGATACCATCTGGTGCTGCCGGTCCGGCTCCGCCGCTGACACACAGGCCGTTGCCGACATCGTCCAGTACCAGCTGGGCATGTTCCACATGATGAACGGCAAGCCCCCGACCACACAGACCGCTGCTTCCATCTTCCAGGAGCTGTGCTACGCAAACAAGGACATGTTGACGTGAGTGATCACTGGCTATCCGCCTGTCGGCCGCCATGGAACGCAACAAGGGACGGGCGGATCTGGAGCAGGGCCTTCAGGGCGCCGGGTGACGCCCTGCCCTGTCCGCAGCTGCCAGGTCCAGCTCTGGCCCTTTTATTCCAGGATACCACATCCCGAGCTTCGTAGCTGACATCGTCTCCTTTGCAGTGCCGGCCTCATCATTGCGGGCTGGGACGAGCGCCACGGCGGCCAGGTCTACAGCATCCCTCTGGGCGGCTCCCTGCACAAGGGCTCTTACGCCATCGGCGGTTCCGGCTCGACCTACATCTACGGTTACTGCGATGCACACTGGAAGGAGGGCATGGAGGAGGCGGACGCCGTCGAGTTCGTCAAGGGCGCCCTGAAGGAGGCCATCCGGTGGGACGGCTCATCGGGTGGTGTCATCCGTATGGTCGTGCTGACCGCCAAGGGCGCGGATCGGCACTTGTACCTGCCGGACACGGGGTACAGGGTGCGGCACCAGTAGAGCGTGGTCGTTGTTGTTGGCGGTGGTGGGGTGGTGGTGGTCGTCTGCGTGAAGAGATAGACTCTCGTAGACGAACACACAGACGATGGGCCTTCGTTGCCGATAGACATAGCAAGACGACCCCTGCTTGCTGGTAAGATACGAGCAGCAGGCATGTACAACATAATGACATGGAACCATTTCACGACGGCAAAGAAATCCGATCTACGACTTCAAGTTCGGGCCGACCTATTACTGAATTTCCCCGCTCAGCAGGTGTCAACAGCACGAGGCCGTGAGCACTGGTTCTGCCCCATGGCGGAGGTCTCAGCGTCTCGGCTGAGGGACCGTGAGCAGTCGAGGCCGATGATCCACGACGCCGTATACATCCAAGTGCAAGGGCTGCAGACAAGAGAGGATCAAAATTCAAAATGCGCGGCTCATCTGCCCCGGTCCCAGCTCGCCTTGCCGCTCGATCCCGGATGGGGCCACCGCGCGCTCCCTCCCATGCACCGCTGGAGCCGCAAAGGGCTGGGCAATCACGCTCGAGACCAGCGGCGCAAAGTGTATTCTTGTAACATATCTGAATGCGGGGGAAGAACGAGGAGGGAGGGGGGGGGCGGAATCCACGCCGTCGCGAGCAATCGGCTCACGATCCGGAGGCGCCAGGGCCAGGGCAAATATTCGCCCGGGCGTAGCGGGTGAGGTCCGGATCAAACACCAGGCGGGCGGGCGGGCAGGCCCCCGGGGCTTTCCTGTGTCCGCGGGGGGGGGGGCGGCTTGCGGCGTGGTGCTCGGCTTCCAGGTCGTCCACGGCCGGTGGAGACTGCTACGACACGTCACACTGGGCCGCGCTCCACGCGCACGTGGTCATATCTCGCTCGCCCAGCATGTTGCGAGAGGGGATCACGAGCCAGAACGGAAGCTGGTAAGGGAGAAACCGACCCTGAGCAACAGCCTGCAACGCCAGACTAGTATGATGTAAGGTCGGGTCATCAAATCGACCAAAACACCCGAGTCTCTCTAAAAAATCTTGGTCATGACTCCCAGCCCGAACCGCCCTCCCGTTTCCAGTTCCATTCTCATCAACCATGCGCGTACATGTCCGCGGAAATAATCATACAAGCAAGAACGCCCGCCGGCGGCCTTGGTGCCGTGTCTTCGCCCTAGGCGGCCTCGCCCGCCTCGCGTTATCACTCCACCCATCCGTTACCGTCCAGATGCTGAGCATCCTTGCACCGCCTCCCCAGCGGCGGCCCGAAGACGACCGCTGTCTTCTGCCCTGGTATCACGTCGACAGTTTACCCGACAAGATCAGTGCGCCCGGATCAGAACCCGACATGGAGCACAACATCGCCTATATCGTGTTCTCGGTAGAGGCCGTAGCAATTGTCCAGGCGCGGGTTGCGCAACACGGCCGTGTTATCCCCAAATCACCTCAAGGCCTGGTAGATCAATGAGTACCCAACTACTAGATGTAAGGAAGAGAATCATTGCCCCAGGCAGCAGCGGCCTAAGCAGCTTCCGTAGCTGTGGCTTGTGCAGCCGTCGTGCCAGACGCTACGGCGATAGGTTGGGCGGCAGTAGCGGTCGTTCGTGGTCGTTGGCCAACCACATCACGGGCGTAGAACTCCACCAGCATTGTTGCATATGCTTCCAGATCTTCGACGGGGACGGCCAGGCGGAAGTCGTTGAGTACCAGAAACTGGATCTCGAGGTGGTTGAGCTCGGCGAGGGGAAGACCACCGACCTGTATCGTAACCGTGTCAGCGCGCGCCTCTTCGACTGATGTAAGCACGTCCGCAGTGCAGCGTCGAAGACGCACCATGCACCGGCGGCCTTGAGGGTGGGGGAAAGCATGAAGAAAGGAATGTCTGAAACATACCTTGGCGTATCTCGAGTTGGTGTAAAACACATCTGAGAAGAACTTGCTGGCGCATGTGACCCCCGCAATAATCAACCTATGGATATTGAAGCTATCCACGACGAAGAATGTCGGCTGGCTCGCTGCTGGGACCGCCTCCGCGGCAGCTTTCCCGCTGGCGCTGCGCTTGCCGTCCGCCGACGATGTTCCCGTAGCTGGGTCCTGCTCGTCGTCCGAGTCCGAATCGTCGGCAATGTCTTCGTCCACGTCGCTATCGCTGCTGTCGTTGTCGTCGTCGTCCTTCATCACCACATCTGGCTGGGCCGGTTCCGGGGGCTGGCCCTGCTTCTTGGCCTCCTCGGCCTTCATGACCAGATCATTGACCCGTTCCGTCATCCGATCGAAGTAGACCAGCAGGCTCAAAAACACCTCGTACGTAGTCGGACAGTACTTGTGTATTCTGCTTAGATAGCTCAGGATGGTGATAGCCGGGACGTTCTTGCCGTGGAAAGCCAGGACGCTGCTGCTGAGGGGGCTCATGCTGTGCTCGGTGGCCGAACCGTCATTTTGCGCCTGTGCCTGCTTGACGTGACTGGCGTTCCGCTCGATGGCGTTGCGGCTCAACGCATCGTGCTGCAGGTCGTTTGTCGTGGTTATCTTTGTCAGGAGCGCCGCGACCATCTCGATGATGTCGCCGATAGGCATGCCGCTGATTTCGTACTTCATCGCCTGCAAGGGAGGGTCGTTGGCACTGGTCCCGTTCATGTCGGTTCGCGCCAGGGCCTCGATGTGGGCGAGGTCGCGCACGTGGATAGTCGTCTGCTGGGTCGCCGTGCCGGCGGAGGCCAAGCTGGAGTCGATCTGCGTGGAGGAGGACCATCGGTCGCCCGGGTCGGAGGGAGGAGACGGTATGGTCTGGTTCACACGGGAGGATTGCGGGTGGTTCTGGACGTGCGCTGTCGTTTGCTCGAGGCCGGTAGATGGTGCAGCTGAGGATCTCTGCGCCGAGGGGTGCGCCGAGGGGTCCATGTATGCGTGCTTCTGCCCATGCTGGGATTGCGCCTTCAAACTATCGTCGGATCGCGACACGCTTCCTGCACTGCCCGAGGGCGAAGAGGAATCGGGTGGCGACGGCAGCCGCGAAGCGCCGCTCCGCTCGCCGGTTGCGGCAGAGGTGGCCCACTCCTCCTGGCCCTGCGCGGAGTATCTCGGTGGGGATCGCTGTCGGCTCGAGGACGGACGGCGGGGCGTGGAGTCTCGTGAACGGCTGCTGGATCGGTAACGGGGTGAGTCTTGGTGTTGTTGGGGGTATGGCAGGCCCTGGGTGGCAATCATCGTGTGGAAACCAGCAGAGTGGTTTGCGCCGTAGTCTCCGATTAGCGTGGCCATATCAGTCGCAGCACAACCTCGTTTGACTCGTTCTTTCCGTTGGCACTGGAATGCCTGGCGCGGTCGCGGACGTTCGTGGGCAGGCGGTATCGCTTGGGCAGCGATAGATGGCTTGGGTGGGGAGGAAGGACGTTGATTGGCGGGGAAGTCGTCGTCTTCGTGTATTAGACTGCAGAGAAAAAGAGAAGAAAAAAAATATAGTAATGCTTTATATCTGCTGTTGGCACGGTCAGCTTTGTTTGCAAACCACCATCCTCACTCCTGGGAAAAGAAGCAGCAGAAAAGCAAATGCGCGCTTGGTGTGCATATGATTTGGAAAGGCGCAGTTGAGATGGTAGGTTCCAGCCCCGTCAAAACAATGACAGACGCCGTAGCGCCAACGGCCGGCAAGCACAACACTGGTTGTCCCTAGCCGCCAGCAAGACGAGCGGCCGGAAGAAGACCTATCCAGGCGGCCATGCAGAAGCAAGACGGTCGCCACAGCGTTAGAGCAGCGGGCAAGCCGATGCTTAGTGCGAGGGAGATGGGGCCACTACGGCAGCGCGAGGCCGGGCCTGTTTCGAGCAGGTATCGGCGCACGCCCACGGGCCGCCGTCTCCTCATCGGCCAGCCTTTGTGCGTGTTGAGGGGAAAGCCGTCGGGCCTGGCATGAGGCCTTATCTCAACTCCCTTCTGGTGTGGTGAGCTGGCCTGCCAGGCGGAGAGATGGCCAGGGGCGCGCACGGCGGCGACGGCGCGGCGACAGCGCGGCGACAGGACCACGCAAGATGCCCAAGGCTGCCAGCGAGGAGCCCCAGCGTGTATATGGACAGGCGTCGCAAGACAGACGGGCACTCTTGACTGTTCGCGGCTGAAGGGGCGCCGGTGCTGGCGCTGGTGCTGGCGCTGGCATGTGGTCTCGGCCAAGCGATCGACGTCACACCGGCGACAAGGCGCCCTTGGAGGGAGGGAGGGAGGGAGGGATAGCTGCGATAACGTCGCTGTGGTGGCCTGGGCGACAGGCGCTCGGACGGTGGAACGATGTCGTCGGCATGCGGTGCCATCTCTGGATCTCTTCCTCTCCCTCGTCCCCACGGCCCAGGGACGGACGACACCTGGCTGGGGGCGAGGGCCGGAAACAGACATGCGAGACAGGAATAGGGGGGAGACAGGCGAGCACAGGCCAGCCGTCATCGTCATCACGAAAGCAAATGGGGCGGCGAGATAAGGAAAGCAGCCCGACTTACCAGGTCGATCTCGCAACAACAGCACCGGCAACGACAACGACAACGACAGGAACTCGCTCGGACAGAGAAGGAGCACGCAGGAGCTCAGATCACAGGGAGGTGGACACGGGGGCGAGGAGGCGGTGGTCGATGTGTGCTCCTCTCGCCGGAACGGAATAGTGGCGGTGGGTGGTGGTGGTGGTGGTGATGGTGTGGGAGGAGGAGAGAATCAAGAATTCCACCTAGGCCCCCAAGACGGGACAGGCACAACCTTAGCACACAGGGAGCATTGGTGCATGGGCAGGGGGCGGCATGGGCAAGCAAGCAGGATGACGGAACTGGGGCTAGGCGGGCGACACGCACGAGAATGTTGCGGTTTGGGCACCTGCGGGCGGCGGAGCAGGTCGGGTAGGGCGACAGGGCTACAGAAGGGGGCCCCTGGGCCCTGCGCCGGCCGCAGGCCCTGCATAGCAGATAGCAGGTCCAGCGTAAGTACGGGCGTACTTACAGCGGCAGCACGGCAGCCACAGGCCTCCACGGGTGCGGGTGCTAGGTGAGGAGAGCAGCGTTTCAGGGGTCCCACCACGGCCCAGGTGCTAACCCCATTCATACAATTCTAGACTTCTTGACGGAGGGCCAAAAAGGGCTCACTATCCACCCCTCCTCGACCTGCGCGTGCCGCCGTAAATCCATACGTACATACTGCAGCACGCGCGCGCACGGGACACCCCAGACCCGGCCTCTCTGCTGTCAGCCCGCCAACGTCAAGCAGCCATGCGGGGCCCATTGACATGGCAGAGAGGCTGAGCAGCGAGAGCCCGGCCCGGACGACGACGACAGCGACTCCTCCTCCTCTGGGCGGGTCCCTGATCTGCTCTGCTCTGGAGGCGTGGGCAGGGAGGGCGTGGGGGGGAGGGGGCGATCAAGGGCAGAAGCAGAAGCAGCCTGACGCAGCAACACGCAGGCCCAGCAAAACGTGCTGCAGCGGCGGGTCTCGACTGGCGAGGGTTGCGACGAGAATATCTCAGCTATGACATAATTCATCCCCGGCACGGATGCGAGCCGACTGCCACGGGGCATGTGAGCATCCTCAACCCTCGCCCTCACCCTCACTCACCCTCGCCGTCGCCGTCACCGTCACCCTCTCCATGCGGCGGCGGCGGGCGGGCCCTCCCACCCAGTGCCACCACCATGCTGCGCGCTGTCGCCTCTCGCCTGCGTCCGCCGCGCCTGGCACGGCTTTGTGTGTGTGCCTGACTCCTGTCGTGCGTCCCTGCTGCGGTCTCGCCACCGCCACCTCTGCCCTGCCGCGCCCCGTTGCGGGAACTGTGGGCCTGGCCAGCGCGGCCACCCGCCTAGCACATACATACATACCACAGTCGTAGCACTACTACTCAGTGCTACTGTCCCGAGTCGAGAGCAGGCTCGTATGAGCCTTGCCCGCGCGGGATGAATGCGTCACCTCTGGCTGGCCCTCCCTCAGCCCGTAGGAGGAGGGCACGCAGAGAGGTGGTGGACGGCAGGGCTGTCTGCTGCTGCTTTTGGACATACCACGGTAGTTAGCACAGAGACTACTATAGTATGTTCAGGCCACTCTTCAGGCTGGTCCCCTGGAGGCATTGCCAGACTAGACCCCTAAACTCTGCCCGGAGACTTCTTGCTGTGGGGCGCGTACATACATAGTACCCGAGCTGTTAGGTAACGACGGCTAAATTTACACACGGCGGCAGACATGCACGACATCGTAGAACAGGGCTTCCCAGCCAGGTCTGCACAGCTAGTGCCCGGCAGCTCACCTGCTTGGGTACTGTGTACTACCACAATACTTTGAGCAGTCAAGGTTACAGGGCTGCCAGGGCCTGGGAGAGCAGTCCCCGAACCGTCGGGACTCCTATTCCCAGCCTGTGCCCAGCCTATACCCAGCAGGGTTGCACGGCGTGTTGCGGCGGGTGGGGCTCTTCCGCTGCTGTCGTCGTAACGGTATCCTGTAGATTGTAGACGCAGTTTAAGCGGACGAAAGGAGACAGACTGTCAGGTTATACAGGACGGACCGCGCGCGCCCCTGGGCGGGAAGATGAGACAAGACACACGGGAACGCGCAGGACATAGGACAACCCCAGCGTGTCCAAGTCGTCGTCCACCCAGGTGGTCAGCATCACGCCCGTGCCGGATCTCGCATCCCATATTCGCGATTCGGCCCATTCGAGCACGGTGACGCCCACGCTCGACCCTCGAGGCAGCACAACGTCTCCCCCATTCCCCCTTCTTTGGTTTCAATTTTCCATCCCAGGCTGGATGGCTGACGTGCGTGCCCATTAGTCGGCCATATCAACGTAGTCTGTTCAGGAGGGTGCCAGCCTGGCCAATCCCGCGTCGGCGATGAGCCACGAGTGGTGCCCAGGACGGGTGCTAAAGCCACAGGATGGAGATAACGAACCGCGTATCTGTCGAGCTGGAGGGCGGAAGCGGGAGGGAGGATGTTTCCCGACGGCGCCCAGGTCGCGTACGGTACTTGCGTAGCAGCTGCTACGCCCTCTGCTCACTCACTCCCTACCCTCGACGGAGTTCTCCGGCACAGCAAGTCCCATCTCTCCTAGTACATTCCGGTCCTCAACATTCCCCAGTATGGAAATCCGTTGGTCCCTAAAGTCCGCAGGTCCTCACTGCAGGAGATTCAGACCATCCGGATTTAGTCGCGGACATATGAGGCCCCCACCACAGGACATAAGGGACATCTCCGGCCGACGATATTATCAAGTCTGGCTCATTGCTCGAGTTGTACAAATGGGAGAAAACTGGTGTGATGTCGATGACCTATATAATTGGTAGGGAGGCCCTCTGAAACGTATACGCCCTGATGCCATTGTCTCGCTGGTACCTTGGCAAACACGCTCTTGCGTGTTCACTAATTACTAGCTATCAGCTACTGACATCAACGAAACCTCCCCAATGGCTTCGAAGCGTATCTTTATGACCGGTGCCTCCGGCTATATCGGCTCCGTGGTGACAGAGCTCGCCATCGCCAAAGGCTACACCGTCCGAGGCCTCTCGCGCAACGAGAACAACGATGCCAAGCTGGCCGCCCTCGGCGCGACCCCCGTCCGCGGCAGCCTCGAGACCCTGGACGTGCTCCAGGCCGAGGCGAGCAAGGCCGACATCGTAATACACCTCGCGGACGCCTTCCTCAGCCTGGGGCCTGCCACCCCCTACGACAAGGTCCTGGCCATCGACCACCCCGCCGTCACCGCCATGGTCGAGGGCCTCAAGACATCTGAGAGCACGGACAAGACCCTCGTCATCACCTCCGGAACGCTCACCGCCGTCCCGGATCCCAATGGCGGGGAGACGGACGAGACGTCGCCGGTCAAGACGGACAGCCCTGTCCCGCGGCACAAGTGCTGGGAGCACGCCCAGGCCGTCACCGCCGGGACGGGCGTGAAGGCCATGTGCATTCGCCTCGCCCCCTTCGTCTACGGTCGCGGCGGCTCCGGCGTCAAGAAGTTCCTCGAAGGCGCCGCCGCCGCAGGCGCTGCCGTCTACATCGATGACGGCGCCACGCGCACGACCACCGTACACGTCGACGACGCGGCGAGGCTGTATCTGCTCGTTGCGGAGAAGGGGAGAAACGGTGAGGAATACAACGCGAGCGGGCAGACGCATGTAACCATGAAGGAATTGCGGGAGGCTATGGGGGAGGTGCTGGGAGTTCCAGCAGTCGCGCTAAAGAAGGAGGATGCGCTCAAGAAAAACATGCCGTTCTTCCTTATCATGTTCTTGACGAATGAGAATAGGGCGAGTGGTGAGAAGGCAAAGAGGGAGCTGGGCTGGAGGATCGAGATGCCTGGGATACTGGAGGATGTCAAGGCTGGGTCGTACGTTGCAGTTGCGAAAGGATTAAAGAAGGAGGAGTAATGGAAGATAGTTGGCCTCTCCCTCAACCGCTCTGATAGACTAATATATGCGGTACGAATGGTCTCTCGCTCATCGAATAACTACCTTCGGTATTTTGAGCCGTCCCATAGGCAAATCGTATAAAACATTGAATTAAATAATGCCTTTACACCACTGTGCCATTAATTAATGACACCACATACTTGACCATCATTTCGATGCTGGTCCTCTGAAATTTGCACTTTCCATCTGCGTTGTATATCCCGACCGGCCAAAACTAAGTCACCCAAACTTACCACTGAAGAAATCGGTGAATACTAGTGCATTGATGTGCGCAGGCGGTAAAGTACTACAGTTTCAAAATTGTGGTACATCTACGCAGCTAGGTATCAGCGCACTCATCAGCAATACCTAGGTAAGCTTGGAGAGGGTCTGAATGTATTAATGTATTCCGATTTCATGAAGAGAGGCTGAGACTGACATCTCAAGGCGCATTTCTATCAATCTCTCCGCACGTGAAGTAATTAGCAGTCATCTGCTGCCCTCGCGAAGAGTTTCCAGAGTCTCCTACATAGAGCGCATCCACACACACTATCGTTAAATCTAGATCGCACTTGATAATTTAAAAGCTGGCTCACAATACTAAAAGTTTACACAGCCTTTCAAATTTAGATAACAGGATGGCGTTCAGTGCGGCGGCTGCGCGTCTTGGTTCGTGTGGTGACTACGCCGCCTACGTGTAGTCACGAATACCATCGCTCGGGCATCGCCATCGTGTCATACACACACCCCATCCCAGGGATGTGTCTGTTCTGCACGACTTTCATTGAAACTAGACCCGAAGAGGATGAATTCTAACACTCGTATACAGTTAAATGTCTCTATCTTATGTCACTGTCTTGCCACAATCCTATCCACCGAAAAGACTGAGGTAGGCCTCCTTCCTATTCGGATCTAGGCTCGGGTTTTGAATAGTTGACTGATATCATATTCTTCCACAACTTGCAACTAGAATTTCAAGAACAATTTCCAGTCTACGGAAAAGTACTCTAGATAGATCAAATATTCGGCTCTTGTTTAATGAAGGATGAGCTGCTGATTTACGCGCGGTAGGCTTGCACTCATTCCATCACAGCCGCACGACGACTACTCAGTTCGGCACGCATTTGGTAGAATGGATATTGAAATTGCACGCACCGACTATGAAACTGCCTTGCTTTTTGACAATCCACACTCATGCGGGCCGGCCAGATCCCTTCAACCTCGAAGAGGCAAGTGACATCTTCGCCGGCCCTTTGTCTTTGGGGAGCCACATAACATCACCGGTCATCTACCCACTCTTCCGATGCCCTGCAGCATTATTCCTTGCCTACATACTCTTTTGGCCCCCGGAAATTTTGGCTCCTCATCTGCTTTCTGTGCGTCTCGCCCTGCGCTCTCGTGGCTGCCCGCCCCCGGTGTCCACGGCTGTGTGGTATATGCCCAGCTAGACCTGCATGAGCTGGTTCTTTATGCAAAGGTCGCATGGCACCATACTTACTCGCCCATGAGACAAGATCTGGCACCTACCTGCCAGGGTTCACCGAACAACCACCCCGCCCAAGAGCCTCGGCGTATCTTATTGTCTTCCTTCGGGCTTTCCCGCACGTTAAGAGAATCAAATCCTTCCAGACGATGACCGGCGTTTATCACCGGGACTCCGACGGTGCTACGTACGCAGCCCACAGCTGACCAGCTGAGCCTTCGTTGTCGCCCTTACTCTCAGCCCAGCCCAGCTGCTTTCGCCTCGCCCTGCCTGCATCTAGCAGGCGAGGCAGATGATCGTTCGTCAAATATGACGACGCCCTTCAGGGCCGTCTTGAGCTCCAGCGCGGCCAGCAGCGCCGGGTCTCCGCCAGCGTCCCCGCGGGCGCCAACACAACCGGATCCCCTCTCAAGCCCAACACCGCCTCGTCGAGCTCCGTCTGTTGCTACTTCGAGCACCGCGCGGACTCCGTCCCGTACTCGGTCTCCTCACGGTCGACAACCTGCATCACGGAGCCTACGCACACAGACCCTCACACGGATAGGGGGGAGCTCATCGACACCGCGGACGCGACTCGCCAGAGGGGGCCCACCCAGACTCTCAGTCCGAGAAAGAACACGCCCTCGACGTCCGCTTGTGAATCCCCCAAACCTCGTCCGATACCACTGGTCGACGGCCATCCTACTTGTGCTCTACATTCCGCTGCTGATTATTCCCTGGGTCATCATCTGCGTTTTGGACGTCAAGCCTTTGACGTGGTACGGAACATCGTACCAAGACTCTGGGCAATACACGCCGAACGACATCGCGTGGGTGCCACGATGGGTGCGGGCGTCGAATATTCTGGCATGCTTCTCGTCCGCTTTAGCATTCCCCGTCGTCACCGCTGTCCTTGCTCACGCTTCTGTTGCCTTTGTACAGAATGTCCGGCCTGGTCAGAAGGTCAATGCGCGGGATTTACTGTCATTGGCGGATGAATGCTGGATAAGAATCAACGGGGACCGAAACACGTGGTGGGCAAGTGCTGGTGCCACACTTGTTGTCTTGAGTGAGTCGAAGTTATGGACTCGAAAGCAATTCGAGCCGTCCCACTCCATATTGGAGATCGTGCGAGAGCCTTGCTGACCTAGACCCACGTTACAGGCATGATCATACCTATGCTGCAGATCTCCGCTGTACGCGTTGAGCAGATCCAGATCGCCACATGCAGCGATGTGCCATATCCCAAGAACAGCAATGCAGCTTGCCACAAGCCGAGGAACATTGGCTATCTGGTTGGCGGCTACGACCCTGAACCAGCGGACATGGCGATAGCTCCTGGTAACCTTGTCGCCCGCAAAGTTCGCGACCAGCTACCGACGCTCTCCAACATGGATAGTCTGGATCACATCTGGCCTGACAACGCTGGTGAGGGCGATAACTGGGCCGCAGATCTGGGCAATACACTTTACTACTATCAGAAGACGAGTATCAAAAACATCCCGTTCTATGTCAGCGCGTTCCCTCAGACATTCAACACAGGGGTGCTACGAGAACACGCTATCAGATTCAATTCGACAGCATCCTGCGAAATTGTCCCTCGGTCATCCTTCCCTGACGTATGTTCAGGAACCCACCCGCTTGCTGGGGAGTTCAGCAACAAAGAGACAACGAACCGCTTCTGCGTTCCGGGAGACTACATTCAAACGCCTTGGACGATAGAACGGAATCGACAGGACATAGTTGAGGAGCTGTGGGTGGATAACTACATCCCATATGGGAGCCTCATCGCCAATCTGTCCAGTTTTGAAATAACGGCGATGAGCAATCTCACTGTTCACTGCGTGGCTAAGACGACCCGAGGTTACTTCGAGCTTCCAGACGACCATAATGGAGGGAATGCCGGAGAGTTGCTAGAGTATTGGCCCAGCCAGGCAGTGCTTCAGGCTGACTTCAATGATGTTGAAGTTCTGTCTTTGAAGCCTCCTGCTGAATCGTAAGTTCATTCACAACGCAAGACGTCCATTTGCTCGTGACAGGATGCTCACGCACGTCGACAGCAATCCTCGCAACGAGTCAGACATTCTTCTCTTCCGCTACGGGGCGGACCCCTTTGACAGTTGGAACGAAACTACTCCCGGGCCCCTCTCCGTCCTTGTCAACGCCATGCTTGGAAACGAGTCCTGGTTTTATCAAGTCCAAAATGCCAGCACTATCCAGGAACAGCGCGACGGATTCGTAGCTGCTTGCTTGAGAGGTCTTCCGTTCTCTACCTACACTGGATATTTTCGAAACGGATTCTCCACAGCCAACCTCGATTGTAGTTATTTGAACTACCCTGGCAAAGTCCCAAGCCTGACCACGGACAGCAGCAATTTTGGAACTGATAATCAGACGGATGCTCAAATCATTGGCGACGTCAGCAGACTGGTTGCAGAGTGGTTCTCCGGCTTCGGATACAACACAAGCACCGAGGATGCACTTGAGGCGGGCATGTACCTCGCCAATGAAGCACTGTTGGTGCTCACGGCAGATTCTTCGAAAATCGACAGTGCACGTCCGATCTATATTAGCAACGGAACATCCGCGGTCAAGCCCGAAATGCGGAATCCATCAAAAGCTGTCGTCTCGTTTCTGATGCTGGCAGAAATTATTGGACTGGTCGTGCTGGCGGTCTTCATTTATCGGATGCCCACGTTTGCATCGAGGCTGGATGCAGTCCATATGGCGACGATTGGATCACAACTGACGCGGCAGACGGGGACGGAATTGCCACCACTTGGCCTGCGCCCCCGAGGCCTGGCGAGACAGAAATATCTGAAAGACTTGGAAGACACCGATGGTTTGATTGGTGTCCAG
This sequence comes from Chrysoporthe cubensis, assembly GCA_001282315.2. NCBI lineage: Eukaryota > Fungi > Ascomycota > Sordariomycetes > Diaporthales > Cryphonectriaceae > Chrysoporthe > Chrysoporthe cubensis. The sequence goes on along the minus strand of LJCY02000003.1, from coordinate 171,668 downwards.
GAAGAGGTTGAGCTCACTCCCTTGACAAGAAGCTCGGCGGTCACACCGCGGACCTCAGCCACATTGACGCCAGGCTCAGGCCTGAGTTACCCTCAAGTGCAACCTCAGGGGCCATCACCGTCCTCACCGACCCCATCTATTCAGGGTGTTCAGCCCAGACCAGGAGGCGCTTACCCGAGGCCGGGCCCCCGAGTGCATTCCTTTGCAAGCACTGCTCACACAGACGACGAGATAACATCGGCACTCGATGCTGTCTCCGAGGTTGATGATCCAGATGCACCACCAAAATATGGAGACGTCGTCCAGGCCGATGCTCAAAGAGCAGCTGCAGCTGTACAGAACAGAAAGCTTGTTGTGGGCGGGTCAGGAAGGATCAAACGAGAGATGGCGAAAGGGCAAAAACAGCCTCGAATCGCCAGGGCGGCGTACAACACAAGACCAGGGGCGCTGCCTCGGACGGGCGGGGTCCCAGTCCCCATAGATCCTCGGATTAGGAGCAATAGGAGCTCTGTCATCGGCAGTCAAAATATTCGGAGTTCAAGGACAGCATAGGGAAGGATTCATAAAATTCCGGGGATTATCATAGCGCTGTAGCAACTGATTTCCAAACTTGAGATTCTTGTATATCACAGATACCCTTTCTATCTAAATATGACTCCTAATTGATATATTACTCTTCAACTCGATCCCACTCAAATATGATTCAGGGGCCTGCTAAGCGGCTTCGCAATGAACCACCATCTTGACATTACTGAAGCCGTAAAGATTGGTGTCTAGAAGGCGGATCAGTCCATATTCTGCGAATGGTCTTCTGACTTTCTTCCGTTGAAAAGGCTGGGAAAGGAGTATATTTATGTATATTTTTCATTAATAACGAATATCTGATCACAGCCTCGGCAAATCTTAGATCTTGATGATGAGAAAGATCCACAGGTTTGCCTTTGTATATGCTTCTGGACGCTGTCGGCTGTTTATGTGAGCCGCCCCGTACGAATCAGAGCCTACTCGGTGTCACTATAGTACCTTATCTATCTCAATGTGTACTTGGAATATATATTCATAATCAACAATAGGCCAGATGCTTTGGTATAGTCACATTAAATGTGAAGGGAATTAATGGCTGAGAAAAAAAAAGATATCATATTACATGGACATATCTTAATCAAAAATCGTGCTAGTGCAGTCCACCAAGTCCGTCACGTCCACGCCGAGAACTGCCATTTTCTCAAAAGCGCTGGCAAAGTCTGTGTTCCAGCTTGTTTGGTTGTCTCGATACTGAATCCAGGCGGCGTTGGTCACATCATTCGTGGAAAGGCTCTGGTCGCTGACAAGGGTGGCAGGTTGAGTTCCGTTCAGCACCTCGCCGTAGAACGTGGGACTGTCTAACCTATCCACAGTAGTGTCGAACGGAACACCACTGAGGTTTCTGGCTGCGGAGTGGGAGCCGACGAGGGCGACGAGATCCGTAGAAGTGAAACCCTTGGCTGCGAAGTCGGCAATGAGGGTCGTGGCATTGGTGTTCGGGCCAGGGATCGCGGTTGGATTAGCAGTTGAGTTGTCCGTCCGGCCAACTTTGATGGTCATCGTTGGACCGGGAAGACATTGCGCGACGGCGATGGCTGGGCTACGGTGTGAGCTCTATACATACATGGTTGTTCATGTCGAAGCATGTCCAAGAATGGTTAACAACTCACCACCGGCAACTTGAATCAAATCTGCTACGCTGACATTGAATTCCGCGGCTTTATCATCCAAGATACTGCAGATGCCGACCAGTTGCTCGTTTTCAGTGCGGTTGGTGCATTCGTTGCTAAGGATGATTGACCCATCACAGGCCCCGGCGTAGCAGTCGTGGAAAGGCAGGCGAATAGCGGCCCGAGTGTCATTGTTACAAGTCGAGAAAAGATCAGACCTGAGATCCGAAGCCACAGTGCCCCAGATGGCAGGACATTCTGCCAGGGCCGTCACGGCCAGAGGGGTGGTGATGAGAAGGTGCTTAAGTTGCATCTCAATTACTTTGTTGAATGGATCAAGTCAAGTGGATATGTAACAATCGAGAAATTCAGATCGAGTCGAGCCAAACGAGTGATAAACAAGAATAGGTGTATCTGTAGCACTGATTCCATATCTAATGCTCAAGACGGGAGGATGACTCTCCTTTATATAAACTTCTTCCATAACAATCACAATTGCTTAGCTGTATAAGCACCCCTCTCTGCGGTCTTGTCGTCGTCAGCAGTGTGACGGTATCTGAACTCGAGATCCAGAATACTCCTAGACTCCAATTCTCCGGAAGACCCATAATTAGAATATAGAGCTATTAGTTGCGGTTCTGCGGTTCTTAGAGCGTCGCAATACTAGTTACGGTCAAAACGCGTGCGCAAGCGTGAGGCATCAGACTGGAGAATGGTAGTCAACGTGGATTGGTGATCTCCTAATGTGGGGAGACATGCAGAGTGTTACAAGCAATTATCGTGATGATGAAACGGCACCGCTTCTGTGCTTGCTGCTCGTTTCTAGTCTCGGCCTAGGATCTTCAACTTTGCTCTATTGCAGGGACGGTTGGTCAGACATCTCAACCCCGTCTGTGCTCGTAGATCCAATTTCGATAGTCTGCTCGAGACCAAAGATGCCAGACTCGATATGGGGCTGTCAAGGTACGAAAGTCTGTGAGGCTAGGCAAAACATGCTCAAACCCTTCGCTATGACAGGTCATTGCGTCCCATGGTAGAGACACGACTCAGAAGCGATCAAAGCTCTAGCACATTTACGAGAAACGCAGGACGCGTCAAGAGAGACGTAGATTTCTTCTCTAAAGGAGAAATACGGAAAGCACAGTAATCAGCTTACGTTGATAGGCCGAAATGAAGTAACAGCGACAGGATGATTAAGATGATCTGCGTTGCAGCGCTCGGCCAGCTCCACTGGCCGTGCGCTCGAAACAGGACACACCGACGCCTTAAAATTAAAGATCACGGTGTCGAAATGTACGCAGGGACATCTACGGAAAAATGACTACTGCAACCGCGAATCGCTCGTGTGCTAGTATTTTATATTTCTACACTGTCTCGGGTCGACAGCACATCACAGCCGGATAGGTCGCTGCGGCTGGAGATCTCTTACGAGCTCGTACTTGGGATGATAATATTCGAAAGGCTCTGATCTCAACCTCGTCGCCTCTATGAGTTCTCTCGCCGGCCAGACTAGTATCTTGTGGCCGAGGGTATAGATGACCCGCATCCCAGCTTTTGTCTGCAATCCTGGCGTTCGATGTCGCGTAGTCGGGTCGTATAACGTGACATATGTTAGAGAATAAGACACAGCATCGTCCCAATCGCCACGATTAATACGCAGCAGCCTAGTCCACTTATCTCGAAGTGGGCGGTATCCGAAAATTGGACGTGTAGAATTCAGGCCTTTCCGGCGCGAGATAGGGCGGAACAGATTCGGTGAGACGGGGATTCGAAGGGGATTTTTTTTTCTAAAAAAAAAAAAGACATGGTAGGACACTCGTTATTACTGAGACAAAGTGTAGTCGAAAGGAGGAAAGGGAAGCTATAGAGTAGAAGGTTCGTCAAGTAGAAGAAACGCTGGCGGGTAGCCCGGCGGCATGTTATATGACACACAATTGCTCAATAGACAAGCGCTGGTCTACAAGCCATTTTCAGTCGCCTTATCGAGAAATGTACCTCACAGTCCACATAGCACGGCCAACCTTGGTTGACTTTCACTCTCGAATAACTAGCTGTGCTCCACACGCACATATTGAAGATACAGAGGTTCCGTGCCCCGGCCTCGATATTGGCAATCACCAAATACATGTTGATCTGCTGCCGATACCGCGGGATACGTAGCTACCCAAGACCCGCTCGAGTACAGAGCAGAGAGCTTCAATGCCTTCACTTGTTTCGGTGTCCCGGCAGATCAGTGTGAAGTGTCGCTCGCAATATCCTAGCCCATGCTTGCGTAGTTAGTGTTCAGCACTGCGAAGCAGTATCACCGGCTCAGCAGTCCCAGCTTCTCCTCATCGCCACATGATTTCCTCTTCCCCAACAGCCACCTGCCCTTCACGCCCTCATTCTGCTCTACCGTCCTCTCCCCATCCCCAAAGACAGGCTTGAACCATCGATCATACACGCCCCACGCCAAGTGATAGAAAGTCTCCATGGACAGAGCAAACCAGACTGGCACCCTTCCATCGTCATCCGCCAGCACCCTCGACAGCACCAGGTACAACAGCATTATGGGCATGACTAAGCCCAAGAACAAGAACTGGCCCACAGCCTGCAGCCGCGTGGTGATGGTGTATGGCTGCAGACTCGCCAGGTATCGCTGGTACTCTACGGGCAGGTCGTGCTCGGCGGCGCCGTCGACAATGAGCTTCAAATACCGAGCGGAAGGCTGTGCATACTCCGGGTCCGGGCGGATAGGCTGAAGGAGGAGGTGTTCCCACCAGTCCCTAAGCTTGTCAAGCGGGCCCTTGTCATCGCCGCCGTCGTCATCATCGCCATCTCTGGTGCTCAAGACCTCGCTCCCACCGTCCCCGCCTCCAGGCTTGTTCGGAATCCGAGGTGCGTAGAGAGTGTGCGCGAGGAAGGGCTTCGGCAGTTCTGGGTAAGACGGGTTCTCGGGGATGCCAGGGGGTTTGGTTGGGATCGGGATGCACGGCACCAGGATGTCTTGATACGCAGCACCGCCGCCCTCCGTCTTCACGATGGTCGCGTAGTCCTCAGGAGTGACCTCGTAGACAACACCAATCAGACCTCCATCCCACTGAGGATTGCCAGGGGCCCTCTCGTGGGCCACATCCTTCCCACCCACAGAGCCGATCTCCCGCGCCGGAGGGGGCAACGAGAACCCCGGTGGCGGATGTGGAATCTCCGGCGGGTCTGGCAGTCCCGGCGGGACCTTAGGCGGCTTGGGGATCTTGCGCGGCGCGGTGTTCGCGAAGCAGGGTTCCTTGTACGCGATGCCGGGCAGGTCGAACGTCAGACGCAGCGAGGGCGCCGATACATTTATCGCCGAGACGGGCCGGATGCCGCGCTGGCCGAGGAAGGTCTGCGCGCAGAGGTTGGAGCCATACGCGAGGTACAGGACGGTCGAGGAGGGCGTATCGGAGAGGTATGGGGCCGCGAGGGGCGACGAGGAGGGGACAGGTTCGTCGAGCCGCGGTTTGGGGACTGCGCGGTCAAGACGACCCTGGGGCGTCCGCGGGATGGACGAGACGGGTGGGTAGTCCTGGGTCGGGGGCCTGGGTGTGAAGTCGAGGTCCCAGATGCGCTGGAGGGCTGCGCAGGCGGAGCTGCTCTTGGGCGGCGGCAATGGCGCTGATCCCATCTTCGATCGGAGACGACGACGACAGGCAGGGGCTGAGGATGACAGTGAGGTGTAGAATGGGGAGGACAAGGACAAGGAGAACGAGAAGTGCCTGTAGGACCATAAGGTTGCTATGCTTTATCAGCTGCCAGCTAAGTGGCAGGGCGGATGGACGTATGGGCTGTCGTCGTCATGGGCGGATTCCGGATCCCGCAGCCTGCCGAACACCCCTTCACGACCCCCTGTGGGCACCCAAGACGCCCTATCTCAGCCTACAGACGACCGGTAGGGACGATTCAACCTCCGATTATTAATAATAGCAGTGGAAATGTCTCCGCGCGCTGTGCCCACGTACCTGCTATGTAGTAGCGTCAACGTCCGGGAGGGGGATGGGCATGGATTTTGGTCGGATCCAGCGCATTCAGAAGTATAATCGACAGCTCAATGACACTGTAGCGAATAAAGCTGCTTTATACACGAGGTATTAACCAAAACGAGATGCGAAGTGGTTGTGGCCGTCCAAGCGAGTTGGCGCTCAAGTGGGCAGAAACATTTGGCAGCTGGATAATCTGCTGGACCACTTTCCAAACCCATCTCCTTGCCCAGACAAGTCCGCCCTTCCATACATCTTCATAGTCTATACGGGGATGGGTATTTGGAAGAGGCTATGCCTTTCCATAGGATCATTAAATGGGCGAGGCATCTTGCCTGGCAGCCTGGGGTGGCCTGGTCAAGGGAGTGGTGTGGCATCTGAGACAAAGCTCGAGGCCCGCAGAGGCCCTATCATATCCTCTTACCTGACGGATCCCCTGCAGCACGTGGGCTCTGATCGACGGTGTGGAGGGGCAGAGCTTTTTGCGGGGCGACGAGTAAGTCTAGAGGTGAGGTAAATATGGAGGGGTTTTGCACAGCTCGTGCGCGGTTCGCAAGCTCGCCCACAGCCGTCGCTAGCACCCTGGAACCACCAAGCCACACCTCCCTTCGACAACTCATATCCTGACTGACCACCATAATCAGGGTCATAAATATTCACCGCAACAAGTCTTTGGAGAGGCAGACTGCTAGAAATGGCCAGCCTGCAAGCCGTCAAGTACACCCGGGGCCGTCTGGACGTGTTGGACCAGCTGAGGCTCCCCCATGAGCACCACTACGACGAGGTGTCGACATGCGAGGAGGCGTTCGACTGCATTAGGTCCATGAGGGTCCGGGGCGCTCCAGCCATCGCGATCGTCGCTGCGCTCGCGCTGGCTGTCGAGTTGCACAGGGGGGCATGCAGTACGTCCTGGGACTGTCTCCGTCCTTCTACATTCTCGTTCACGGACCAGCTCATCCGCTTTCCTGCGAGCTGCTTCGACTCACTGACACTCCTGTACAGAAGCTACCTCCGTTGACGGCGCAGTCGCCTACATTGACAGCCGGCTCGACTACCTGAAGGAATCCCGTCCTACGGCCGTGGACCTGACAAACGCCATCAACCATCTCAAGGCTGCCGTCCGCTCCCCATCACAGGAGACCACCAACGTCGTCCCCACGCCCACGCCACAGGGCGCGGTGCTCGGCACCTTCATCACCACTGCCGAGGCTATCCTTGCCAAGGACCTGCAGACCAACCTCTCCATAGGCGAGCACGGCGCAGCGTGGCTGGCGCAGCAGCACAACGCCTCCGCCTCAAACCAGATCTCCGTGCTCACCCACTGCAACACGGGCTCACTCGCAACGTCGGGCCACGGCACCGCACTAGGTATAATCCGCACCCTGCAAGCCAAGGCCCTGCTCAAGCATGCCTTCTGCACCGAGACGCGCCCGTACAACCAGGGCAGCCGGCTGACCTCCTTTGAGCTCGTGTTCGAGGGGATCGCGTCCACGCTGATCACCGACTCCATGGCGGCTGCCCTGTTCCGGCTGAAGAAGGCCGAGATGAACATCGGCGCAGTCATCGTCGGCGCCGACCGCGTGGTGCGCAACGGAGACACGGCGAACAAGATCGGGACGTACCAGCTCGCCGTGTTGGCGCGGCACCACGGAGTCAAGTTCGTGGTGGCGGCGCCAACGACGTCGGTGGATTTGGAGACGGAGACTGGCGAGGGGATCAAGATCGAGGAGAGGAAGAGGGAGGAGCTGACGCAGATCAGCGGGGCAGTGGTGGGTGCTGATGGGAAGGTGGACGTGAGCAGGACCGCGAGGGTGGCCATCGCCGACCAGAGGATCAACGTGTGGAACCCGGCCTTTGATGTCACGCCTGCGGAGCTGATCGACGCCATCGTGACGGAGAAGGGCGCAGTGGTCAAGAATGCCGAGGGCAGGTTCGATTTCAGTGAGGTCATGCCTGAGCGGTGGGCAAAGGTTGTGAAGGGGCAATGATGTCCGCCGTGGTGAAGGGACGGGGCGACTGCCCTAGGCGTCGAATTTTCAACAATTGAGGAGGACCGTGAGGCCTTTTATCGGCCCAGGCCGTGTAGGATGAGCTTTTTGAAGCCCTCAACGGCTGCTTCGAGGTCGCCCACCGTCAGCGCCTCCTTGTCTCCATGGGCCACGAGGATGGACCCAGGCCCGTAAAGATACCGGGCGTGGCTGCCCGCAAGGTATGGAATATCTGTCCCGTAGTTGGCGACCAGTGTGTCAAAGCCTGCAGTGACAGCGTTAGCAAGTCGACGCGAAGCCACAAAACCCAGGCTGGAACATACCATCAACATCACAGTCGCAAGGCGTTACTCCCTGACCCACCGGGCAGTCCAGGTTCAATGCCTCCTCGTCCACAGCCTTCAGTATCTCCCTGATCCTCTCGACAACAATCTCATGCCCCGTCTCCTGCGGCTCGACCGCAATGCGGCACAGTAACGTGGCCTCGGCATGCGCGGGGATCACGTTCAGGGCAACTCCGCCCTCCATGATGCCCACATTGACAGTCGTGTTGCCATACCGCTCGCTACTCCCCAGATCGGCGTCGAGCACCTTCACCATGGCCCTCATCAGCACCTCGTTCGCGCTCTTGCCCATCCACGGGTATCCGCTGTGAGCTGCCCTGCCCCGCGCCCTCACGTCGCAGCGTAAAGCGCCCTTGTGCCCGCACGCAAGCTTGTTCTCGGTGGGCTCGCCGAACACAGCGGCATTGACGCTGAGCGACGAGGAGTTCAGCGCGGAGAAGACCTTCATACCGTCGCCGTTGATCTCCTCGCCGACCACATAGAGCACCATGATGTCTTCGGGCGCGATCGAGCCGGAGGAGAGGAGGTCCTGGACGGCGATGAGCTGCGCCGCGACGCTGCCCTTGGCGTCGACAGAGCACCGGCCGGAGATGGTGGTGGACTCTGTCACGTCGCCTTCCGAGATGGAATATGGTATGTGAGGCGGGACGCAGTCGATGTGGCTCGTGACGAGGACCTTGGGGCTCGGCGCCGCGCTCGGCCCCCTCGAGGGGGGCCATGCGAGGACATTGAAGCGCTCCTTGTTCGACGGAGTGTTAGGTTTCGGCGGGACGGGCTGGACCTCATAGTTCCACGACCTGGAGCCGAAGTAGTCCACTAGAAAGTCACCGGCATCGTGCTCAAGACCAGAGGTCGAGGGAATCTCCACCAGGTGCTTGTGGAGGGCGAGGAGGTCGGCGCGGTACGAGGGCGCTTTCGAGATGCCGTGGCTCAACCCGTAAGGGGCCGGAGGATGCTCGACGAGGAGGGGCCGTTGAGGCTCTGAGGTGGCGGCGACCGAGCCAATTGCCGGGACGGAGCCCAGCAGGAGCTGTACCATGCGCCTGGGAAACATCTTGAGGCCTCAGCAAGCGGATTGTGTCGACGAGAAAGCTCTCAAGCAGCCGTAGCGGCGAGCGTGCTTGAAGCCTGGGTCGGGAGCTCCTGATGCCGGCGGCACAGTGGGCACTGATAGGCGGGCACTGATAGGCAGCGATAAAATGAGCTGGGCCCCTGGGATGCGGCCCACTGCTCATAAGCCCAAAGTTGGCGACGCCGCACCGAAGCTGACACACACGCACCTACAGACAACACGCCAAACTCATCATCAGACTGGGTGCATATCCTGTCAGACACCCGTACAATGAGCAGAATGGGTTGATTTTTGACCGGCTCCGTAGCCCGTCGGCACTTACATAGTATCAGCTGAACTGTCATTGGCAGCACGGCCCAGATGACCAACTTGTATGCAGCGCAGTCTCCAGAGACGGCAACATTGCTCACTCATCTCTCATCTTTGAGAAGCGAAAGTTCCGACCGAAACTAGCCCTCGCTGTGATGTTGTAAGGATATAAGAACAGCGGACTGGGACATTTATTCCTCACAGTGAGCATGACTTGGCTTGGCTATCATCCTACTCGCTTTTCTTGGCTACAATTCGAACATTACTCGAGTATACTACGATGGCGAGCAGTTCTACTGAGGGCGCAGTGCCTTTATCATATGGCCTCCTCATATTTCCTGGATTCGGAGTGCTCGATGCGACCGGTCCGATAGAGATGCTCAATGTTCTCTCCGTCTACATGGACCATCATGAGATTAAGCTGAGCGTCATTGCCGCAACGTTGGACGCCGTGACACCTGCCCTGCGTGGCTCAGGTGCGAAAAGCCGGCATTTTGCCGGCCAACAGCAGTATCTCCCGACACACACCTTCGACACGGCGCCACCGCTTGACGTACTCATCGTACCTGGTGGTGTCGGCGCCGTCCAGCCGGCCGAGGAGATCGGACCCATGGTTGAGTTTATTCGCAGAGTCTACCGCGGCTCTCCCGACCACCCGCCACTGCAGTACGCCTTCAGCATCTGCACTGGCTCCAAGCTCTTCGCAGATGCTGGGATCCTAGAGGGGCAGAGAGCCACAACGAACAAGCGGTATTGGGGGAACGTCGCGAAGCTGACGGACAAGACGCACTGGGTGGCCAGGGCTCGATGGGTTGCAAGTGGGAATATCTGGACCACCTCAGGGGTTGCTGCAGGCATGGACGGCATGGTGGCGTTGATTGCACAAATCTATGGTGATGAGAAGGCCGAGGCAGTGTGCGACGTGATTGAGCACCCGCGCCAGAAGAATCCGGGGGATGACCCGTTTGCGATCAAGAACGGATGTCAGGATATCTTACCGGCCAACTGAAGCCTCTATTGAAGCCTCCACCAGAGGGACTGACTCTAGGCGAATCGTGCGGAATAATTCATCGGCTGAGAGGAAACAGACGTATGAAGATGAGCTCCAAGGAATATATGCTTACCAGGTCCTTTCACGTTTCCTGGCCAGTCAGACTTTTCGGATCATTGCCAGCCCTTGGTATTCGTAGTCCTGTAGATGCAAGACGATTTGCCATTATATTGCCGATGATCTTGAATCATGCTCAGAGAAGACGTTCAGACCCGGTCTGCCGACTGCTTGCATACTATCAAATGCGCTGAGAGAAATCTCGTGCGGCAGCGGCATCTCTATCTACCATACCACGTGCGTGCTTATCTGGAAGTGGAGCCTATGTCATCCTGCATGTTGATGCTGTCAGGGATGCCAAGTTCCTCGAAGCAATTCAAGATTCCCAGACGACGATCAATGCCGCATTGACCCGGATTTGCAAGGACCCTGAATTTTCACCAACCAGTCCGAAGAGTGACCCAGATTCCAGACCACGGCGACTGAGACTCGAAGGGGTAGGTATGATGTCAAGTCCATTGTCACCTAGAGGCAGAGTGGCAGTGTTTGGACAACAATCATCATCCACAAAGGCTCTTCAGCTATCAAGATTCGCCTTTGTGCGCCCCGTCAACAACCCTTTCCATTCTTTTGTGTTCAATGAACAGCTATATACACCCTTACTCGCCTTCTGATGTCCCGCCAGCAGGCTAGTCCATCGATTTTCGGAAGTGAACGACAGCACGATATGTCTGAACCGCGCGCATCGCTCGCAAACAAGCCGCCTCCGGCGAGGCAGGCCTCTTCTCGCACCACCACCCGTGGCCACTACCCGGATTCTAGTCGGTCCGTCAGGCACGTCCCGCAGCGCACTGTCTCCAGTCGCACCCATACCACTGTTAGAAATCCTTCGATAAAAGACAGCCTGGACCCTGTGCCTCGCCGGCCGACCGAGGGCCTGCACAGAGGAAACACGGTGCAGACACAATACATGGAGATGCTCCTCAGCTTAGACAAAATTCCGAGGTTTCACAACATCCTGGCCTCCTTTTACGGGTGGCTTCTACTCGCAGGCTTCGTCGTCTTCCCGGGCACATTCACGAGCATCCAGGAACTATCCACGGACCCGAGTCTAGCAGGTCATCCGGACGCCAGTGCGATCCTGAAGGATTTTCAGAATCTCCCGCTGTTGATTGTCGCCGCAGTCGTTTGCGGATTAGGAACTTTCGGTCTGATGTGGCTTGCTGTCCGCTGGCGTAGGAACTACGTCTGGCTGTTGAACAAGATATTCCTGCCCGGTGCGACCAACGCAGTGGCGGGACTGATATCTACGATAGTCACTGTGTATACACAGAAGAGTGGGGAATGGAGCGTTATGGCGAGGGCGACAGGTGCCGTGGAGGCCGGCGCCCTGATAGTATGTGGCTCACTCTTTGTACTCTGCACGTTGATGCTTCAGTGGGTGAAAAGAAAACATGCGAAGGAGACAAAGATGTTTGAGAAGGAATACGGCGAGGCAGGGCTTCTGGAGAGAACGGGGAGGAAGCTTATGGCACCTGCCGTGGAACCGCAAAGTGTGGTCTGAGAGCATGAGAACATGAAATGACAAGTGCTTGCTGGCCAAGCCTTGGGCACTGTGTTGTTTGTTTCCTCTGCAGTTTGATACCCGACCCAACCAAAGTTGAAGCATAACTAGACGCAATCAATATCGTCATACGAAACTCAATTGTTTCACGTGAAGCCTATCACCAACAAACTCTCCGTCTTTGTGAGATATCAGAACCCGACTTTGACCAATCGCTAAGAGGCGTTGTATACTTTTGTCTTTATGAAAGATCTTGATCCTGCCATGAAAATAGCATGAACGCTGGAAAATGCATACATTTGTATTAATTGCAAAGGTTTGAAAACTGCTCAAGACATGCTTTTCGGCGGATACAGGGCCTGTGGACAGGCACATGAACGTTGAATCCATAGCCTGAACAATTTCTTGGAAGAGAAGGTGGTCTTGATTGAGCCTGAAGATAATGGACACTCTAAGGAGAACATAACCGCCAGATCTTTCCGTCTAATCGCAAGTTGATCTTTCATGTCATCTCAAGTGCGCTAGATCTATTGTGTGCTGTGGTATCTTTGATTGCACGCACGAGCATTCCTCGATTCCCTTGGGCGGTCGTACTTAGCTTCAAGTCGTTATGATGGGCTGCACGGTCTCAGTGTGCTCCACGTAGATCTTATCATCGCTGTTCGTGATAACTGCCGTGCCCAAGTGCTTCTGGAATATTTGGTCGAACACATCTTCCGCGTGAGTCTCGGCGTCGTGAAAATGGATCCAGTCCTCTCGAGGAAATCCAATGCTGGATGGATCTTCTTTGACTTTTTCCCAATCGGTCTTGTGCCACATATCCCTGGTCGTCTCGCCTGTTTTCTGAACATTTTTGACACGCTCGTATCTAAGTTGATGTTATTTAGTCATGAGGCACCAATTTAGAATCAACTTCTAAAGACACATACCTAATTTCCTCGTGTGTTTTGAGGGCGGCTTGTACGTGGTCTTTTCCGGCTCGACGTAGACAGACCCCAATAGTAACACCGTCTTCCATCGCTTGGGTGGCTCCTTGAGCCGATGTCGGCAAGAACGGATGTGCAGAATCTCCCAGCAGCAAGATTCTCTGTTTCTTACTGACCCATGTTGGCAACGGGTCACGGTAGACTAGCTTCCAGTCCACCAGCGACGGAGTCTTCTCAACGATGGCTTTGCACGTGGGATCCCATCCTTCAAGAACTTCAAAGACATCCTTGATGTTGCCAGGAAATGACCATGACTCATCAATATCGTGCTCATCTTTGTGGGTGAGGACCCAGCAGCAGTCAGAGCCATTTTTGATTGTTGAGAAGAGGAAGTGGACATCTGGGCCTATCCACCCATTGAATGTATCCCCATTCTCGCAGAATTCCTTGGTGCGAGGGTCCTTGATCATGTCAGTATTTGGAAACCTAGATCAATCATCAGTATACACGTGGCATCATATTTCTGATGTGAGAGCGAGAGGCTCAAAGCTGTCAGCCACCTACCAGGCTCTCCAGACCGCATATCCACTGCTCTTCGGCTTGTCTTCGTACCCAAGCACGAGCTCTCTGGCTTTGGACCGTACACCATCTGAGCCTACGACCACATCGGCAACAATCCTCTCTCCGTTGTTCAAAACAATGCCAGCATGATGATCATCCTCGAAATATTCCGAGACATTATGGCCGAGGTGAATCGGAATGCCTAGCTCATCCTTCGCATGCTCAAAGATGACTCGATGCAGCTCGCCTCTATGACCATTGAGGACCGGCATCTCAGGATTCATCTCAGGCGTCTTTTGGTGTAGCATGACCTCACCAGTGTCCCACTTGTGAATGCGGAATCCGTACTCCCTCAGGTCGATACTGAGCTTCCGCAACCGGTCTGTGATCTCCCCTGGAAATTTGCCCCAACGATAGAAAATCCGGCCGCCATTGGCACCGAACGAAATGATATCGCCAAGTGTCTTCAGCTCGGGAAACGACTCATAGATCTCAACATCATGACCTTGGCGGTGACATTCTATGGCTGCAGTCAGGCCACCGAATCCGGCTCCGACAACCACGACTTTGATACCAGTCTTAGGCCTGGAGTCGGCCATTGTCATAGTGCTATGTCTTTAAAGGGAGGCGGTAGAGGGAACAGCAGACTTTCTTCGGAGTTGACCAAGAAACAATGATAACGAAGTTATTTCGACACTTGCTGCGTTATTTCAAGAGTGTGGAATGGCGCAGGAACGCGCAGGGAAGCGAAGCGATTTCTGAGCTGAAGTTTTGCCTAGGTCCTCGGCAAGCGTCGTAGTGTGAATCGCAACTTTCCTTCCACTATACCGTAGTATCTATAATCCTGGCATAGGATATTGTCCTTAGACCTGCCTACACCACTGGCAGGATATAAATTCCACCGGCCCCACTGTGACAACTCATTGCATCCCTCGCAGCTTAGCGATCACGTAGCTTCGTTCCCCCGAAGGCCAGTGTCTCAATTTCCTGCATGAGACTTAGAGTACGCTTATTCACGCAATCATGAACTGGCCGGGGAGGGAAAAACATCGTGCCCACGTCGGCTGCCAAAATTACAGCGCGTGACACCGTTCTGTCTCGTATAGACGGCCCTGAAAAGTACCGCTAGTATTTTTCCAAGGAGCCGTGCGTAAGCTGAAGCAGCACGAGATCAAGCTGGCGAGGGCCGGACGACAGCCACGGAAGCCAGGCGGCGGGGGAGAGGTCGCCATGTAAGGTTAAACCCTTGTCTTTCCCCAGGTTTTTGATATCGCACTATACGCCATGAGGAAAGGATTGGAACTACCCCGGATGGCAATTGTGGGCTCCCATACAAACCTCGACATCGGCACTTCTCCTATTTGGCAGGGCAGGCCGCACAGCCATTTGTGCCAGCTGCAATGCAACGCACGCGCCGGCCGGTCAGGTGGGAGACCCAGGAGTGCCAGGCCCGTCGCACCGTGGTACTTGCCCGCGAGGACGTGCTGTATCTGCATAAACGGCTAATGTTGAGTGTAACCCGCTTTGTTCAAGGGCTGGCAGCTCTAGCAGGGACTGGTGGTGCGTGGATGATGATTGGAAGAGTTGATGCGGTGGTTCGGACGTTCGGGCCCCCAAGAAGGTTGGAGGCTCGCATTGTACAACCCTGTGCTTGCAGACCCGTTCTTTCAAAATTCGAGCGTGTCCATGGTTCTTTTGCTGACTTTGCCCACTCCTGAATCTTCATCAATCGCTAAGAGGGTCGAAAGGCTCGAGAAATCTGCGACTTCGTTCATCATTATCCATCATGGCGTCTGGGAAGGCGAGCGATGTGACCGAGAAGGGCTCGTCACAGAGCTCCTCTGGCGATGAGTCTACTAGCAAGACGTATGCTATGAAAGATCACTGGAAATGCCTGTTGGCGTGCACACTGGTATCAATGTGTCCGTTCCAGTATGGTATGCGCAGTGATCAATAACTACACTCTGCAAGTACGGAGGAGAGACAAGCTGACATAGATCTCTGAAGGGCTGGATTTTGGTCTGATAGCTGGCCTCCAAGCCATGGTCGGCTTCCTCAAGGTAAGGCTCACGATTACTGTATCATCACTTGTGGTCCTGACATGCAAAAGATATTCGGATATTCGGACCCAGCAGTTTCCACCGGTTGGAACATCTCTACCGAGAGACAGCAGCTCATCTCCTCGCTGATGACTCTGGGGGCGTTCCTGAGTTCTTCCTTGGCAGGTCCCATTGCCACATTCCTGGGTCGGAGAGGTTGCATTTGGATTGCGGCCGTCCTCTGTGCTATTGCAAATGTCATCATGATGACAACTACGAACATCGGGGCTATATATGTTGGCCGTCTAGTCATTGGCTTGGCGAACGGAATGTTCATGACTTTCTCACAACTCTATATCCAGGCACGTCCACGACTAGCTAAGCGGAATCAGTTCCATCACGCAAATAGACACTAATGAGCCTGTGTAGGAGTCTGTACCTGCCCGCTACAGAGGCTTGATGATCTCTTCATTCCAAGTCTGGACGTCTGTGGGGACTTTGGTAGGCACAATCGTCGACAACTTCACCTCGAAGATCACAACACGCGAATCTTACCTCATCCCTCTGGGCCTCGTATTCATCATCCCGACATTTATGTCGATCGGCTTGCTATTCATACCCGAGTCGCCGAGGTGGTTACTGGAGCATGGCCATAGGGAGAAGGCCCTGAAATCACTCCTCTGGCACAGACCATATGGCCATGTAGAGGCAGAAGAAGAGCTCAAAGACATTCAAGAAGCACTCGATAGCGATACGCAGACGAAGGAGAACGTTTCTGTTAAAGACATGGTCAACAACCCCGTCGATCGAAGGCGGACGATCCTTGCTGTTCTAGCCATCACTCTGCAAGGGGCTTCTGGTGCGATGTACATGATCGGTAGGCCTCTCCATCATCTCACCGATTTGTGGCTTGGCTTTGCTAAGTGGTCTGCTGACACAATACAGCCTACGGCACGTATTTCTTTGAAATGGCGGATATTGGCAGCAGCTTCGAGAACTCGTGTATACTCACTGCTGTGGGCGTCTTTGCAATTTTGGTCAACAGCGCCGTCATTACCCATATTGGACGTCGTCGTGTATTCCTCATCATCGGCATGTTCATCTGCGGACTTACACAGCTCCTTTCCGCGATCGTGTACACTATCCAACCTGGCACAGTCTCAACAGGACGTGCAATAGTGGGCCTGTCGGTCATCTACATCATTGGTTATAACGTAGGTCACCCTTCTTGCTGATGCCTTGCGCGATACCTCGAAATTGCGAGTCCCGCTAAAATCACTGCGACTAGGGAATGGTGGCTACCTATGCGTGGATCTCAGGTGGCGAACTGCCATCGCAGCGACTACGATCGTACACGTTTGGCCTGGCTACATCCATTGCCTTTTTTGCTGCCTGGCTGGCGACCTTCACAGCCCCATATTTCATCAATCCCCAATCGCTCAACTGGGGCCCGAAGTACGGATATATTTGGGTGGGACCGTGTTGGCTCGGCGCGTAAGTCCTCCAGTGGAAAAAGTACGTGACAAGTAATACGCCCCTTGACTAACGGCATGTAGAATTTGGGTATACTTCTTCCTACCCGAGGTCAAGAACCGCACCCTTGAGGAGATCGACGAGATGGTAAGTCCTCAGCCTCGCTTCTAAATGCGGATCCGACCTCGAAAGCAGAGACTGACTGCCGTCGTAAAGTTCGAGGCCCGCGTACCTGCCAGGAAATTTCGCAAGTATGTGTGTGCAGGCCGAGCAGGCCGAGCCGCTGAAAAGAAAGAGGAAGACGTCGATGTCGTTCATGCCGAGGAAGTGGTCTGGGCTGAGGGGAAGGTTGTCACCGAGGCTGCTACAGCTGTAGCTTGAAGAAGGCAAACCTTGAGCATCACCGTCTTCTGAGATGTTGTGAGATGTGGCAGCCTATCTCACTTTCGGATGTGAAAAGGGCAGCAGCGGTCGTTCTTTTTGTGACGTGGATATTATTACGGTGTCGAGCCATTGGGCTGGGCATACAAGTTTCCAGACGAAATCACACGGCCAAGAGCTCATAGTCGACTATTGGTATTAGGCTAGCCCTACCGATTAAATTCGTCCTTACAGGTTTTCTGCTGAAAATCCCGGGCGGTCATCGTCCAATTTGGTAGGTCGCCATATCTACCCAGGTCCAAAGCCACATTTCGTGATGCAGAGGCGGGTTTTCTACCCGGCTCTATCTCTTATCTCTCCTTCATCTTGATCAGCCTAAGGTTGTTTCGATCAGTTTTGCTAACGACCGCTGGACCCAATAAGTATGAGTAATTGTCTTTACGATTGGTGAACAGACAATAGCCTCGAGAACTCATATTCTGGCCGTTCTCGTCCGAGTGGTCGCAGAGCAGGCGTTTTCTTACGCAATATGATGCGGGCTGCTGGGCGAAGGCCAACCGGGATCTTCCGGCAAGCGTGGATCGCATGTCGTGCGGAACATCCTCGTCGCCCGTTTCGAAGGGGTACATGAAACATCTTGGCTACTTGGCAGACTCGGCCAAGGAGAAGGCCAAGGAGAAGGCCAAAGCAACACCTCGACGACTTGATCCGTCTCAAATGTGTGGGAAGTTCTGAGAACAGCATGCAAATCGCCTCCGAGCGAAAGCATTCTTGCAATCGCCGCCGCCATGGATTCGGTAAAGTATCATCGACTATCAGAACTACCAGAGCCGGATTACTTCGAGATTGAACTGGAGAAGGCCTACTCACCTCCGGCCACTAGAGTAGATCGCATCAAGAAATGGGCTAGTCGTAACGTCGTCCTCGTCGTGCTTTTCGCATTTTTCCTCATCGCCGCTATATTATACATAACGAGCTGGATTACGGCCAAACCAACACTTGGCGGACTCAAGCGACCGGAGAATGCGTCACTGAAGCTTGCAGAAGTTTCTGACGGAAGTCAGGATGCAATGCAGGGGGGAGAGGCTGGACAGGACGCGATCAATGTCGATACGGATGATAGGGTGGTCAATGAGGGCGATGAGGACATGCTAGCGGAAATATCAGGCATGAATGGCACTGTGACAGTCGGAGATGGGTCGAAAGGTTCCGGACAAGGCGAAAACTACACCGGCAACGACAAGCCTACCGTGGTTGGGCAGGATGACGGTCGAGCGTCTGACATACCTATCGGGGTTGAGGAGAGACCTGACCAGGGGTCTGGCAAGGCTGGGAAAGTTGAACAAGACAGTGGGCAGGTGTCCATTCAGGACGCGCTTCCGGCCCAGCAGGAGCCACTCGTTCCGATCAAGGCAACCTTTTATAGCGGCGTGGAGGGACCAAAGACCTGTCGCGGTCATGTCATCGCTGTGGTCAACATGGCGAAACCACGAACCATAGGCGTCCCCACCACGGCGCAGTGCTACAACTTCCCAGATCTTCAGTCGTCGGGGTGTGCAATGCTCCTGGGAAACAAAGTTGACGGCTGCCAGGCGAGCGTCTACGCGGAGACAAACTGTCGGTCATATACGAACACGATGGCGTTCATGGCTGAAAACCGGCCTGTCGGCGGAAACTGGCGCAGTGTGAAGGTGCAATGCGGACTGTCTGAGCCAGATCCAGCGACACTAGGGAAGCCGCCGATGATGGACTCAATCACATCCCTAGTGGATAATGACAAGGCGAAGGGAGGCTGACGAAGATTGAGAATCCCAGCCAGATCACAGCCGATGGAGGTTATGCATCGTTGCGGCGCGAGGTGAAGAGAGGCTGCAAATATGATATGACAATAACAGTCTCCAAGAAAAAGAAACAAAGAAGTTTACAGATATATACGAACCACAGACATGGAAGTGTGCTCCGTATCGTCCTATGCGACCGCTCTACCTTCAGACATGAACATTTCGTGCGTTGATCGACTCCTAAGCCAGAAGGGGTACCACTCCATAGGGTCTGAAGAGAGGCTGAATTCCGATTACTGGGAGACCACTTCAGATGCGCTACGTCGATAGTGATGACAGCCGCGGTCCCGCGGCTGAGAGCTCCTAGTTCCTCGAGACCTCTTGTGAGAGCTGAATCTATCTCGCAGAGCAAACGTCGCCATGGCCCTGTTATAGCAATGGAGGGCGCTTGCTGACAACGTTGTCCATGGGGATTGATCAAGATGTGCGGAGACCGGTCTCGGAAGCGGATCTGTGTGACGTGTGTGCCGGTTGGGACCGCAAGCGGAGATAGCAACCCGTCCGCCTCCAGCTGTGGTGATTATAATTCTTCTCATCCTCATATATCACGAACACGTAGCTGCACGGTTTCGAGGTGTTCGGGTCCAATCTCATTATAGCTGACCGGGCTCACTGTTTGTCTTTTCATCCCAACTCTCATGTCCCCACCGACAATGGCATCCGCTCTCGCATGGTGCCTACTCATCGCGGCCATAGTGCTAGCCGCCTCGAAAGCTTTTGGTGGCAGGTCACGAGCCTCTGTCAGTCTTGTTGATCTCCGTATTTCCTGTAGCATATCTTTGATACCTTGCAGTCTCATAGGCGAACGGACAGCGCCGAGAAAGGTCCTGACCTCCTGGCGTGTCCCATGAGTTCCATCGAGCCCATGAGCTCGTTCGACTGGGCTGGGAAACAGCCCCTGAGGATTCGACCCTTCAAGCCCAAATACCACATTACAATGGGTAGGCCATACCATCTCTCCTCGGGTAGTAGTGTAATTGATCAAAACTTTTTATGATTGCATAGCGACGCAAACCTCCGCGCCGTCAGACTTGATTGCCATGGACCTCAATTACAGAGACCGCGTTTTAGAAAGACGGCAGCTGATAGCTGAGCACCCTTCTATCGTCGTCGGGGCTGTCCCCCGAGGAAAGACTGCTGTGGATGAGCTATATTCATATCTCATGTCGGATTATCTTCCACACCGATTTCCGACCATGTTCGCTGTGGACAAAGACGTCGGGGTCTTCCGCAACAAAGTCACTGATGCATCATATCAGCTGTCGCCGCCGGATGACCCAGTCGAGGCCCTTAAGATCCTGGGTGAGACTGTCGAGGACGACATGTTCCTCCTATACGAGACGGAGCACGGTCATCGCAGCGTGGCGTATGTGTGTTGCTATTGCTCTGGCTTTGACCCTTCTCAGAAGTTGGACAAGCTGCTTATCGAGATCCACGAGCCGGTACCGAGCTATCACAAGATCGGTCCCAGCATGGAAAGGTATTTTGGCCGGCTGGAGGTTGGTAAGAACGTGAAAAGGGTTAACGCGAGTGCTCCCCAAGTCCCCGCTGGGCCCTGTCCGGATCACGCCGTTCGGCAGCGAAGCTAATTCGGCTAGGATAGTGGTCGATTGTTGATTCGCCGATCTTATTCAATTGTTCGAGCAACCATAACCACGAAGCTGATCTTGATTCCATCGTTCATGATGAGGACATCGATATCGAGAAGGTTAGACACCTGACCAGCTGCCATAACGTGAAACAGCACGGGAAGCTGACGGACGTAGGCTCGCCTGAGAGTGGAGCTGCAGATGCTGAGTCGCCTACCGAAGACTAGGGCTATCCTATTCTCATTTAAGACGCACCTGTATACGCTAAAAGAGATCAAGGCCGAAGGCTTGGGACCCGAGCTGTCTGATGCTATCGATGGACTCAAACATGGTAATGCCCCTGGTATGTGGACATACAAAGGAGCTGTCCGTTGGGGAACGAAGGTGAAAGAGTACCTAAGATCCTAGCCCGGCCGCGGTTGAGCCTGAGCATGCCCCTAGCACTGGTAATTAGTTGCGAGCAGCGTCAGGTCTACCAGCAGTATTCTCCAGCACGAAATTCTCTCCGAGCAAAGTGAAATCGAGGGTCTGCGCCGATTGCATGTTGCCTTCTTCGGGTCTTGGATAGTGTAATAAGACGGAGAAGCCAAAGCCATTGAGCGTTGTTTGGGCTGAAGGCTGGGTAGTATAGTATCTTGCAACTTGAGCCGACGTTCAAGCCCGCTTCGTATTGCCAGTCGAACGCGAGAGGTCATGACTGATGGTCTCACGCTCTCGTCTGAGGCAGCTCAACCCTCCCCAGCCTCCCCCCTCCCCTCCAACCCCCTCCTCCCGCAATAATGAGGGCCTTGTCTCACAGACAAAGGAGAGGCAGAGGTTGCTGAGGTTGAATTTCTTCCGGGGCCCACCCGGCGACCTCGGCGTCGGGCCGGGGATGCGGGGCTGACACTAGCCTGTGCACCCCGGAACTCTACTCCCGTGACGCCAAAGTTAGAAAAATTGTTTCTGTCGCGCCATTTTGAGTAAAATACTATTACCACATAATTTTGGACGCGCCCGCCATTCGCCATCATGGCCAGCGATACGCCCATCTTATTCATGGACGGAGGTCTGGGCACGTCTCTCGAAGACAAATATGGCGTCAAGTTCTCGAGCAAAACCACGCCGCTGTGGTCATCTCATCCTCTCATTAGCGACCCAGACACCCTGCTTGCCTGCCAGAGAGACTTCGGTCAGGTCCCGGTCGACGTGATCGAGACTGCGACATACCAGATCTCCATATCTGGATTCGCGGCCACTAGGACTGAGCAATGGCCCGACGGCGTCGACCGCGCAAGCATCCCTACGTTCCTAAGGGACGCAGTCGATATCGCGGAGCAGGCCGCGGGGCAGCCGGGCACCAAGGTGGCATTGAGTCTCGGCCCGTATGGCTCGACGATGATCCCGGGGCAGGAGTACAGCGGGGCCTACGACGAAGACCACGATGACGAGCAGAAGCTCTTGGGCTGGTGGGCTGAGCGGCTGTCTCTGTTCTCTGGCGACGAGATCGTAGGCAGGATCTCGTACGTAGCGTGCGAGACGCTTCCGAGGGTGGATGAGATAGGTGCAGTCCGGAGGGCTGTGGCAAACTTCACATCGAAGCCATGCTGGATCGCGTGTGTGTTCCCAGGCGAGGGCGACCGGCTGCCGGATGGAAGTAGCATCGAGCAGGTGGTTGAGGCGATGCTTCTCCCTGCTGAGTCGAAAGTACAGCCGTGGGGAATAGGGATCAACTGCACAAAGATGCACAAGCTCGACGGCCTGATTGCCAGGTTCGAGGATGCGGTGTCGAAGCTCATTGAGGCTGGCCGGGTGGCTGTGTGGCCGGCCCTGGTGCTCTACCCAGATGGCACGAACGGTGAGGTTTATAACACGACCACGCAAGAATGGGAACTTCCTGTTGGTCGGGAGCAAAAGCGCGTACGTCTATCCCTACCTACCCCTGCACTCATGGCACACCCCGGCTTGAGACGAAGCCTGACAATATTCCAGATCCCGTGGGAGCAGCACCTCGGACAGATTGTGCTCGGCACTGCGAGGAGGCAGAGGTGGAGCACAATCCTTGTGGGCGGCTGCTGCAAAGCCAGCCATAGTGACATCAAGAAGCTTGTCGACCACGTCCGCAGCGCTTAAGCACCAACATATTACGAGCCGCTCAGCCGGAGTTGACCTCTTGTCTGCGCCATGCACCGCCTTACATACTAGTAGTAGATGTTGGTTGGGGCTGGTTTCGGTCTCATCTTATGGTCCCGTGTTCCCCTCCTCGGTGCATTACCCGGTTTAGAGCTGCGCGAGACCCCGCTCCGACTGCTTGAAGGCCTGAGAGGCTGCTCTGGGACAGCAGGTGGGTCCGACTGCCAGCACACTGCAGGAAAATCAGGTCACGATGATAGGATCGTGAGATCGCGGACCTTCGAAGACTGCGAATATGCTGTGTTCCCTTCGCCGTCCCAACCGGACCTCCGCATTCTGTAGCGTGTTGCCGTTGGAGCTAGGGCTGCATCAGATAAACAGGCATCATATTGGCTGGATGAGGGCCCATAACCCAAAATATCAATATTTGTTTTGGCGCAGATTCACATCCCGGGCCGGTGAAGCACCAACGCCCAACAGCCAGGTCTCCATAATTCCCCCCCCCCCCTGGGCTTCCCAACGCAACTGCGAATGCGCCGGAGTGATCAGACCTAGGGTAAACGTGGGGGAGTGATGATCCGGGCCCTGAACAGGTCTAGTTCTCAGCCCCCTCTGTAGCCCTCGTCCTCGCCGGGAGCCTGCTGACGGCAGCCATTGTGATTTCCCACACCCCTTTTCACCGTCTTCGCGAAGAGCGAAGGAAGATCCTGGTATCCTCTTCTGGAAACCCAACTCCAAGTCTTGAGACAGTCAAACCCTGAGCCGTTGTTGCATGTTGCCGTTCCGAAGCCTTCCGTGAACGAACAAGTTGTTTTTGGGGCCCATAAGTGGACTAGCTCAACATGGGGACACTATACACATTCTGCATTGCGCTGTTCGCGGCGCTCGGAACCTTTCTTTTCGTACGTGCTCCTCGATCTAGGTCGGGGGGTGAACACTGCTGATTAAGACAGGGTTTTGACACCGGCATAGCAACAACAAGTCAGACGCGTGGATAGTCTTTTGAGTGGACGTGGTCAACTGACACGCCTCACAGCAATCGCCCATGAAAGCTGGATAGAATACATGAACAACCCTTCGGAGGCCTTGACCGGTGCTGTATGTGAGGAAATCCCCTCGAGAGTCGAGCTCTTATGGCTGATCTCATAATCGCAGGTGGTCTCCGTCTACATCGCCGGAGAGGCAGTTGGTGCGCTCGCGCAGACGGCTATTGCTGACAAGTTAGGGCGGCTGCGATTCATGCAAGTTATGTGTGTTGTGGTGACGATAGGCACGGTCATTCAGACTGCCTCCGTCAATATTGGCATGTTTTTAGCAGGGCGGGCTCTTGCTGGCCTGGCGGTCGGGTGAGCAATCGTCATCAATCTTGGCGTCCCCAGATGCGACTGACAGATAGTCTAGAGGTCTTGTTGCTACCGTTCCCATCTACCTTAGCGAGATTTCTGCTCCCTCGCACCGGGGTCTTATTGGGGGAATCTCCGGATGTGGCATTTCATTCGGGACCATGGCCTCCAACTGGGTTGGAATGGCTTGCGGTTATGCGCCATACGGGCCGGTGCAGTGGCGTCTTCCCCTTGGGATTCAGATCCCATGGGGTATGGTCCTTTTCATTGGACTGGCCACCTTCATGCCCAACTCACCTCGCCAGCTCATCCGTAACGGAAAGGTCGATGATGCGCGCAGAGAGTTTGTCAAGATTCGCCGTGATCTGCAATCCCATGAGATCCACGATGAGTTCCTCCTCATGAAGACACAGATCGAGTTTGAGATGGAACGGGAGATCAGATCATACCGAGATGTATGGCGCCTGTTCAGACGACGCGTGCTTGTGTAAGAAGTCGGGACTGCTCCATGTGTCTCAGCCAAGGGATGCTGACGGCGCGTTAGATCGATTGCTGTCCAGACTATGACATCCCTGACGGGTGTCAATGTCATCCAGGTACGTGGTACTTTCCTCTTGGAAGTTGACAACCTTGTTCCACATTTGGACTCATACTGACGAGCATGTAGTATTATCAGAGTACGGGATGTCCGAGGCAGGGATGAAGGCTTGTTTCATGCTGACTATTGTCTGCAGCCATTCTGTACAAAGCCCTAGGCATTGGCTCCACAACGATTCTCGCACTCTCCGGCGTATATGGCACCATTGCCTTCAGTATGAACTTGCTCACCACCTTCTTTCTGACGGATCAATGGGGTCGCCGGAAGTGAGTAATTTTGAATGCATTACAGTAGTTGCTCGTTCGTCTGACGCGCAGCAGGATGATTTTGACAGGACTGAGCGCTATCATACTGGTTGAAATCTATGCTGCCATTATGCAGCGCGAATTCCAGAGCACCGATAACAAAGTAGGAAAAGGCTTCGCTGTCTTGGGTATCTATCTCTTCGTTGTTGCGTACTGTGAGTGCGATGTTCGAGCTCAGAGTGTAGATCTGTTATGAGCACCTGCTGACAACTACCACAGATGGGATGCTCAACAGTACTACATGGCTATACGGAGCGGAGGTCTTGCCTATTGCCCTTCGAAGCAAAGTTATGGGTCTGGCAGCAGCATCCCACTTCATTGTAAATGTTGGAAGTAAGCCCATACTCACCCGAGCATGGACAAATATTGCGACAGGAATGCTGACGCGACCCAGTCACGGAGGCGGGGCCAAGTGCATTTGCAAACATCCAAGAGAATTATTATTACGTGTTTGTAGGCTGTACTCTCTTCTTTCTTTGTATTGCTTACTTCTACTTTCCGTAAGTACTGTCTTATCTCCTCCAAACCAGCTGAACCTAACAGCCAGCAGTGAGACCAAGCAGAAGACCTTGGAGGAAATCGCGGCGGCGTTCGGTGACAAGGTCATTTTGCTCGAGGAAATGGAGCGCAGCTCCGGAGACCTACGTCTGGACAATGCTTCGAAACCCAACGCCGAAGAGATCGAGGGCAAGGAGTCACTATGAAGGCTACCGTTCGCCTAACAATATTCATATCGTGTCGCTTCAGAGGACTTCTCCGGTCTGTTCACAGCCTAAGGAGTACATCTACCAGCCGGGGATTACATGCTACGCTTCTGGACCAATGCACTCGGGAGCCTTCTAATGTCCGCATGGTTGATCAGTCGACTTAATGTGTCCACGTCACACTCGCTCTAACACTTGCGCTTAAGTTTAGTCACACTAAGAAATAGTCCGTCCTATATGCAATCGGTATCTAGATCTAGTCGTCCAATATTCAACGATCATCTACCGGTCTCTGGTTTCGCTTCCACTAGATCTTTTCTCATTTCCCTCCATTCCTCCTCTAGTATGTCGTAGAATATCAAGTCCCAATATTTGCGATTGTACCAGAAACACTGCCTCCTCCGCCCTCCGACTTTGAATCCACACTTCTCGTAGCATCTGTGGGCACGTTTATTGTACTCAATGCTGCCTAGGTTGATGCTGTGGATGTTTCCATGCCGAAACGCCCAATCCACGACCCAATTGGTGGCTTCTGTTCCGTATCCCTTATCCTGGTATGGTGATGCAAGGACGATTCCGAAATTGCATGCACGGCTATGGGACGATCCTCCGAACCCGCCGTAGGCGAGATGCACGAAACCAATGCGCGTTTCTGACGTGTCAGCCTTGCCGTCGTCGGTGTTGTTGTCGGATTGGCGCAGGCACACAATGCAGTTCAATAAGTTCTCTGGTCCTGTCCAGAGCTTCATGAAGTCTTCCACTTTTTGCTTTCTCGGTGGAGCAAGAATCAATGGGGTACTAAGCCAGACGTTGTTGGGATCGCTGTCGATATTCTTGAACCACCATTCGTAATCTTCTTCGCAGATGGAGCGGTAGAAGAGGCGTCCTGAGCGCCAAACATCTTGGACATTGGCCGTCATCTTGAACCAAGTAGGGGATATGAAGTACAAGCCTGCGGATAATAGTGAAATATGACGTGGCGAGGCCGTAATTATGGACAGTCCAAGCCGACGATGAAATGACTTGGAAACGTATGGAGAAGTATGACTCTAAATGTGTTGGTGCAGGTCTAAAATCTTACGATAATAAGCCCTGCAGAAAGCTAACCTAGCGTAGATTGCTGTCGGCGCAACGAAGCCCGATATGACTCAATGCTCATGGCTCTGCGCACTACCGACGAACCTTGAAGGATGGAATCCATCCTGTATAGTATCCCCCCCCCCATTTTTTTTTTATTTTTTTACTTTTTTTTTTTTTTAGAATGCATTAGAACGCGTGCCAGCATAGAGCTAAGGACTTCCATTCTGCGCAAAGTTTCTGTGGTGGTGATTCCGTGCTGCTGGAAGATTGAGACCACTGTCATTCAGCAACTATTCGTAACCCCGTACACAGTTACAGTTTATAGGAGCAGTTGTACAAGGGTCCATATCTGTCCTCGAAAGGGAACGCCTCTGGAGCCTTCATTTGACAAGTTTGTAGCCATTGGTCTCGTAGGGACTGGACAGATCAGAGCTGCAAACGAGATAATACATAGCTTTGTTCCGAGAGCCTGAGCACATATAGAAGATATATCAAATCACCCTCGCTCGCCACCGGCCATCCCTTGCTTAATCCTATGAGAGAGAGCTCAATCTCGAAATGTTTGACCTGCTCCACGGTCCACGCAGCGATTGAAACAGCCGTGTATGATCCAAGATGGGACGACCACACCTCCGAATTGGACAATCTCAGCTCCGCACGGGGCTCATCTTCAGGCTGCTGTACGAGGAAGGGGAAGTGGTTGGTGAAGTTGATGATATGGATGATGATGAAGACGACCGCCGATCTGTAGGGGCTGGAGTAGGAGTGCGGTTGCGAATAGACTCAGACCTCCGCCGAGAGTTAGAGGGGTGCGTATGTGCGCTGGTCTCGGGGTGGAAGCGTGTGGATGTTTCGAAGTGGACGGGCATTTTGTTTTATCTCATCAGACTAAAAGATATAGCCCAAGGGAGAGACAAATTTGATGATCACGCCGGCAGAACGGTGTTGATTGATCAACGGTAAGAAGCAACGTCGACTCCTGCAACGCATAGTTATAGAAAGAAAAAGTTTGTGGAAATTTTGGGTTCCTCTCGGTCTTGAGATGCGCCTTTTAAGCAAACCAAGCAGCTGAGGAAGAGTATACCAACTTGAAGAGCAAGATCCACCGAGTCAATGCGACGAGTGATCCCCATACGGCCCCCTTTCATCTACTACGTACAACGTGCTATGCTAGGATCTTGGATTAATTAACAGACAAGACAGCCAAATTTAGCGCATTACTCTCTGGCTGATGGATCTGGGTTTGCCCGTTACAGCCATCTGCTAGTCCTAACATCCCAGGCAGATAGATTGCATCAGGGATTCTCCCTGCCTTGCTTTTCACCTAATTATGCTACAAGATCCCGTACTGCGCGCTCCACAGCCTAGAGAACCCGACTCTTCTATGCATCGAATCCGGGATGGAACACTTTGATTGACCTTCCAGCCGAAAGGTGTCGGTAGTTAGCATTTGTTTTCGATGCGGTCTTACAGGAGCAGGGAGCAGTGAGAACCAGGTCGAGCTGCCAGATTCAGATGTTGCGTCTATCTTCCCGAGACGACGCTAAGCATGTCGACGCAGAAATTGAGCCAGAAATCCGAGGTGTATGGACCTGGGAACCTTGTCTCATCGTCCAAGAATGACTCCCCTCCCTTCCTGCCCGGGAGACGCGTCGTCGGGAACAAATTGCGACAAAGCGCTTGCTGCGAATTACGAAACAAACAATCTCCACACGGAGCCAAAACATTCTTGTGCGATAAAATTCGGATACTTGTCGTAAGTTTATAATGAGTGTACGTCCATGCTAAGCCGTTGTCCACTCCCCTTTCCCCGGTTCTCTCAAAGAGTCAATCTCATTGGTGTCAATCACGAAAATATTGGCCCTTGACAAGCACAAAAAACAAAACCCAAACTAGGTTTACCGGCCTAGTAAGATGTCCATAAACTGGATCAAACAGCGGCCACAACGAGCATAGCAAGAGCAATATCCCGCACCGAGTTTCTCAGCTGCGAGGCGGCGCCAGTTGCCGTTACCGTGGAGGCTGCGGATGATGCAGTAGACGAGCTCGAGCTGGAGCTGGAGCTTGTGGCTGTAGTTTCAGAAGAGCTGGAGCTAGCATCTGCTGTACTCGTTGGACTTTCGCTTGTTGCTGCGTTGCTGGTCAGGGAAGCCGAAGTCGACAGCACACTAGTCACGGATACAGTCGACGAACCTGTGCTGGACGTGGTCGCATCGGTTACACTAGCTGTTGAAGTCGTCGTAGTAGTCGAGTGACCCGCGTTGTCGGCTGAGTCATGTGTTAGTAAGTTTTTCGTTGACTAACGCAAAGGTCCGGAGGCAACTCGCTCTCCCTACTTGACTCACAGTATACATATGTCCCCGTTACGCTGCATGTATTATCTTGGCAGCAGTTGCCGCCGTGTCCGCACGTGTAGCCACTACTACAATAGTAGTAGTGATCACAGCACTCATCCGAGCTCGAAATGCAGATATCACCACAGTACTTCTCATCTGATGAGCATGTGAGACGTTTGACTTGAAGCCCAGAGTTCGTAATAAGGTCGCGGCTAACGACGACCGCAAGAGCCCTAGGAGCAAGAAAGGCTGCAACGATGGTAATGAAACTGGCGTGCATGATGACTGTTGGCTTGTGATGATGGCCGATAGGCGCAGGTTTGTGCTTGTGATGAACACAGGAGTAGTCTTAGTTGTTGGTGATCTTGTCCGCTTGGGCTTAAGATGGGATCACGCATCTTTAATATATTGTACCCCTGCTTCCCTTGCGGAAACCAGGCAGGGTTTTCTGCCTTGTGGAGCTTTAGGACTGGGTGTCAAGTGCACACTTTGAGAAGTTGACAGCCACTACACGTCAAGCTGCTGGTATTCTGGTTCCTCACGGCACTCAGCGTCCCGGGTGCACAGGCGAAATTCGACACCGCCTCAATGAGCGAGCTGAACACGGCTGAAATGTGCCGTGTTTTCCCATGACTTGACGTCGAAGTGAGCAGTCTCCGGCCGGCGGCCATCCACATTTCGAACTGGACAGCAAAATCAAGCTTTATGCATACCACAGGAACCCAATGTGGACCTCGGA
This sequence comes from Chrysoporthe cubensis, assembly GCA_001282315.2. NCBI lineage: Eukaryota > Fungi > Ascomycota > Sordariomycetes > Diaporthales > Cryphonectriaceae > Chrysoporthe > Chrysoporthe cubensis. Next base: position 141,627 of record LJCY02000003.1, on the reverse strand, counting down.
CGTTAAGGCTTAGCGTTGGAGGCTATGTAGCTTGCAGTGATAGGATCTTGAAGGCGACGTTAGATACTCTGGATCACCAGTATATCAGGCCAGCGATTTCAAATTGATACCCTGTCGCGCTGAAGATGTGGCTGTGCCTGTGAGGTATCTGGAGTGGAAAGCACCAGACCCGACTTGAGCGTGATTCGAGATCCATAGATGGAGCCAACGGCTGCAGCAATGAGACCATAATTTCATAGGTGCTACAACTTAACCGGCGAATGCGGAGGTGTGGATAACGCAACAGTTATGAACATAATTCTTCTCGAATCGCCGACCCTCGGAGATCCGAGCATTTGTGGTTATCTCCGTACAACATACCACCATGAGCAATATAGGTAGCTGGCACATATCCCTGCTCAGATGTTAATTATTGGACTGAACCTATTTTTTCTGATTCTCTTTACAGTTGGAAGGTTCGTGGAGAGAAGTTAGGTTTATTCCCCCCCCCTTTAAAAAAAAAGTACAAAGTCGAGCTCAGAATAGCGGCAGATCGACAATTGGTACTTCCAAAGTCGCATCAACCCACCGCCGGCACTGGAATACACGCCATCTTTCAAACTCATTTTTCCAGAACTTCTGCACCATTGACCAACTCTCATAGCATTACATTTGCATTGAGATGCACTCCACTCCAGTCAGTTATTAAAATCAACGAAAACGCTCCGCTAAATTTGCCCTACTCGGCCCTCCGCAAGCTCCGGGGAGTAGGACAAATTTTTTCGTTTACTTTTTAATCCCCAGTAAAGCCAATCTGTTAAAGAATCAGCGGATGCGAAGCGGTTAAGAATCAACGAAGCGGAGGACGGGACCGGAAGCGGAATATTCTTATGCACTCGTAACTGCGCTGTAATTACCTATCCCCGTAACGAGCAATGGAGGGGGGGGGGGATATTGAAGCTTACCTGCCTGAAATCGATGCTAATTCCGTTGCTTTCGGGCGGCGTTGCTGTCGATAGCGGCGGTATTGTTGATAGCGGCGCTGCTATTGATAGCAATGGCGACAGTGTTGGTTGTAAGGTTGACAGCTTGGCCTAGCTTATTTGTATGTAAATACAGTAGAATTTTCAATTTTCAGGAGCTCTGGCAACATCCCAGGGGGGGACCCCCTGGAACCCCCTTTGCCTGCGGCGCTTGCCTGCCTGCGGCGCCTGTCTGCGGCGCCTGCCTATTGCCCACCACCCACCATACCAAGATTTCCTAAATAGGCAATCGCGATGGCACGCCCTCCTTCTCAACTGCCCTCTTAAACCACCACGTGGGATTTCATTAAAAGGGGGGGGGCCCTGTAGGTACTTTCGCACGTGGGATTCGACCAATCCCTCCCTCGCATTTTAAAACTGGCCAATCCCTCGTCAGGAATTATTTGCAGAGAACAGAGTTTAGAACACTCCGCTCCGGCCGGCCCGTTAGCAGCAAGCCGCTTCCGGCCCGTCCTCCGCTCCGTTGAATTAGAACAGATTAGATAATGCGGAAGCTGGGCATTGCATTAAGATGTTCGATTTTGTGTGGGTAGCATTTACTATGCTGATCGCTTTCGATTTTTGGATCATCTCCCTGCCTATCGGGGCAAAACTTCAGCTACCTTTGAAAATTAAGCTGCTCATATTTATAATATTTGCCACCAAATTTGTGTGAGTGTTCACCTATCCTAGGTTGAAATATGTATGTAGGTTTTCACGTTGACCAGGGTGCGGGAAGAAAAACATCCCTAGCCTGGAAATAAGCTTCATTGTGCTGCTTCCCTGCTTGACACATGCGCAAGTCTACAGTTCGCCCTTGCACTCTGCCTCGTGTAGTAGTATCTCTCCTAATATTTTGCGTCAGAAGTGCCTCAGTCGTATTGATGATATATGAAGTTATCATTTGTATAGCGAGATAAATGCCTTGGTGAAGGCCTTCACAGCGTTGTAAATCACCATGAATCTCCGCTATCTTTTCCTTTAATCTTGATCTAATGTACGTAATACTCTCTCTGTCTTCGGGGTAAACGGAAGAAGCATCTGGATCGGTGATTAGTTTAGTTAGAGACAGGACCCTGGATGGTCCTTTAACAAATCAAGAAGGGCGAGGAGGGTGTGTAGTCCGTTTTGCAGCAGACCTATCGACTGCCCTACTTAAATCCTCTTGCAATCCCTCTCTGTAAATGATTCTTCATTCTTTGCAATTAATGACCGGATTCGACTGCCTTCATTCTTGAGTTGACCTTCATATCGAGATTCTTTTGATCAAGCTCTGACTTATGGTCCGTTGCATCACCCAAGAGAAGCTTGGGGGAGAAAAGAAGATGAGCTGAATACTTTTTGGATTTCCGTATTCGTTTTAAATTGGAGAACTATGTTTTCGCAGTCGCGGCCACTGGGATCAGGTGATGTATATCTTTCCCAAAGAACGATGTCACTGCAGCATTGGAAAAGCGTCGAAAGATGCCTTTGAATAATTATGGCGACGCAGAAAAGCTGCAAGGCAGGGTCGCGGAAGGCTTATGTGCGTATATTAGCGGCTCCTTGTCGTCCTGCCTTTTTTGAAGCGTGCGGAGTCCCGATCACCAGTCGCACCGGAAGTAATGTTGCTCAGGCTTTTTGAATCGGCTTTCATGGCTGAGTCCAATCCGCTTCACTGTAGATTACCACTTCCTTGGACCAACTTGACTTGGAAGAGAGGCAATATGGGCTATTTAATGCGCCTAACTCGTCCTTACTACGACCTAGTCAAAAGCATATCTCACCCATCTCTTTGCGTAGAGACTGTATGACTAATTTGAACTAGATACAGTGTAGAATCCTCGTAGGGCAAACCAATCTGCCGGGGGTAATTATCTCCGTAGCAGTGTCCTCATGCAACATCATAGTGCTGGCGATGCTGAGTCGTGCTTCATCTAGATTTAGTTCAGGCATTGGGTCTTCGAGCCCATGCAATGCTGAATCCAGCTCTTTCTCGTATTCTGGTAGCGATAGCGATCGGACTAGATTCCTAGGAAGTAGATCTCGGCTGTCACCATCCATCATAAAATCATCGCGTATTAAATCCGATATTCTAGGAGTAGTGTTCGTTCACTGAAACAGAAGCGCGCGGCTTGGGCAGGAAACTTTAAAGTGACTGGAGTCGTTGTAAGCTGGAATCAACCATGCAAGCAAATCTCCTGAAGGTACTGACGGTGCGTCAGTATTTGGATTCAAAAGGTTCAAGGCGCTTGTTCTTTAAGCTTTTCCCTTGTGTGGTTACGTGAACTTTGCTAGGGAATCAGGGGCTACGACGGCGATATTTGTTCGCGCCAGGGGCGAGGACAGCAAGGTTCCTCGCATTATTTTCAGGGGCACTGACGAGAAAGCCATTGGAACAAAAGTATTAATAGTGGGCGATTGATGGCTTGGCCGGATACGCTAGCTTGAGCTTAATTCGGGACCGCGGCTGAGTTTGTCGACCTTCTGGCTTGGCCAATTTTGTATGAAATCGTGGCGGAGAAACACAAACCATTCAAAGCAAGAGCCGTCAAAGAGCCCGATATGCCGGAATTTATTGTTTAAGGTTTACAGTTTGACTCCTGGACTGGAGCGGAGTCGCTATATAGAGCTCGCCCTCGACCCAACGATGTTGGTGGGTTCCGTTTTCGCATTTTACTTCTATGTTTCGTTCTGTTGCGGTGCTGCCACAATGATTTGTAACGATTTCTTCAAGGCGTCTCTTTTGGGCGCAGTACTTTTGACTGCCGATGCAGCTTATATAAACCGCGCAACCAACGCTTCGTCCATCGGCTTTACTGCCGCAAGTTATTTTGCGGGTTACCACATCGACGACGGCTTCCCTATCTCTGCTCTATCTTGGGACAAATACACCGAAGTGAAATATGCATTTGCGTAAGATACAATTCTTACTGAGGAACTAAGTGTAGTCCAAGGCTCGTCGTTTGCTAATACGTCCGTTTAGAGAGACTACATCGAATGGTAGCCTCGACCTGAGCAAGTCAGCCCCGGATCAGCTCCCGGCTTTCGTCTCTGCGGCCAAGCAAAGCGTGTGTATCCCATGATTCATCTGTCGAAGAACAAAATGAGAAATATGCAGGGATACTGAGTGCTTGACGTGCAGGGCGTTAAGGCTTTAGTCTCGATCGGTGGCTGGACAGGATCCAGATATTTCTCTACCAGCTTTGGCTCTGCGGCGAACCGCACAGCCTTCGCGAAGGTGTGCATGGACCTAGTGAACCAGTTCCAGCTGGACGGTCTCGACTTTGAGTACGTTTTCCTTGGGCTGATAATATTGCGCTTCATGGCCAAAACAAGGCTGCCGGATATACCAGTGATTAATATATTAGCACAGTTTTGAATACCCCAACCGACAGGGCCTCGGCTGTAATACTATCAGCGCAAACGACACCACCAATTACCTTTCGTTCCTTCAGGAGCTCCGTCAGCATCCTGGAGCGGCCAACATCACTCTGACGGCCGCTGGCTCTCTCATGCCTTGGAACAACGCTACAGGCGCTGCGTCGACAAACCTGAGCGGGTTTGCGGACGTGCTGGACTACGTTATGGTCATGAATTACGACATCTATGGGCCTTGGGCCGCGACCGCCGGGCCCAACGCCCCAATTGCCTCGGCCTGCGATGCCCGCAACACCCAGGGCTCCGCTGAGGTCGGGCTGAACGCCTGGCTGGCCGCCGGCATGCCTGCGAATAAGCTCGTTCTGGGCGTTGCCGCCTACGGCCACGGCTTCCGTGTCAACCGCACCTCTGCGGCCGGCGCCGCCAACAACTCGGCCGAGCTCAACATGTACCCGTTCTTCAATTCAAGCGACCGCTTTCAAGGCTCCAGCTGGGACAACGACCCGCCCATTGACGAATGCGGCAATGCCCAGCCCCACGGTAGCACTTACCCGTTCTGGAGCATGGTGACAGAAGCAGCTTTCCTGGACGAGTCGGGCGAGCCGGCTCAAGGCATTGAGTACGGCTATGATACTTGCAGTCAGACGGTATGTGCATTTCCTTCTCTATTACAGTTTTCATACCTCCACAGTCAAATTTGAGCTAACAAGAGATTGTTTAATAGCCCGCTGTTTATAACGCGACAAGCCAGATCTGGGTTTCGTACGATAATGGCCAGTCGATGGCTGTCAAGGGCAAATATATAGTGGACAAGGGCTTGAAAGGTTTTGCTTTATGGGAGGCCGGCGGTGATTACAGAAACATTCTTGTAGATAGCATCCGACAGTCGATTGGGATGTGAAGTCGCTGCCGGGTTTCGAGTGCTTTGAAACAGGGAGCAACGGTTATCCTTTTTACATATGTTGTCCTGAGATGTTATGCTATTGTAGGCTGTATTTATCATTGCAATTTGAATCTTCGTCCGAGACGCAATCCGTCGTCCATTTGATGCACAAATGTCTCCGAGAAAGTGGACATAGTGATGAAGTATCCTAGGTGGCAGGTGGTCTCTCGCCTTGTATGTATAGGGTCATCATGATCATGATGGAATAGTTTGGTTCGGACTTGAACGGGCAAGTGTTACAATAATAAAGGGCCGAAGCCATGTAATTAAGCTTATGAATGTTCAGCCTTATTCCAGAGGTCAAGACCATTGCACAAGCCAACTCAAGCAGGCAACGGTTGAGCTCGGTCAATGAGAAATTTAGAACAAGGCGATTCTGCTATTGACTCGGTGCGGCCTGCCCACGTAAGAAAGCGGAGAGAGCAACATTAATCCCGCACATAACAAAACCATCAACACCTCACTAATCTTTTCCTACATACAAATAGTACAGAGCCACGTAAGCCGTCATGATAGTGAGCCCTGCCGCTGGCAGACCACTAAGTACGGGAGGGGCAAGAGAATGGTATCCTGGACATCGTCACGAAAACTACATCCTTGCGCCGCGTAGAAATGACGTTTCGACAAGCTTTGGGCACATCGCTTTGTAACGCGCATTCCGGGGCCGAAGACGCGATTTTTGCGTTCTTACGACTTCTTACGACTTCTAAAGGTCCTTTGCGAGAATCAGGAGTTTCTCGGAGACTGGTTCCAGCTCGTGGCAAACACGAAGGCCAAATATGGCATTCAGGACTGCGATATGTTCGTTCCGAGGAAGGGCTACTAGCCTTCGAGCAGGGACTAACTTAGATAGTGTTGAGAATAGATTTTCTTTAACCAAAGAGTGTGACAATGGCTGCCAGAAGCTCCTTGTGGTGATATGACATAACGGCCAAAAAAAAGTCAAGCTTAGGGTGTCGGCTGCTCCACACGTCTACTTAGCTACAGCGAATTTGCTCCACAACGGATCGTGCAATAATTTGTCCAAGCAACTCCTTTCCACGCCGATGAGGACTTCGAGCCCGCCTTGCGGAGGAGACGGGAACGTAACCTGGCAGCCGTTGATCACGCCAACGTCGGGTGATCTCACAGCTTGAATTTTCTCGCCAAGATCCTTGCCCCAGCTCACATCGTAAACGCGGAAGTCGACCCACTTGAAAACTCAGTCAGCTATACGAACCTCCAAAATATACTATAGTAATAGACTAAGATAAGGCTATGTAAGAAGAGCATTATGGAAAACTTCGGGGAGCTCAATACGCTATGGAAGCATCTTCCATGAGATGAAAGAGTCTAAGAGGGCGGACTGTGAAGGAGCGGGACGGAAAATGCTTTCGGGGTTCACATGAAGTTGCGTTTTCTTCTGGTTCAACCAGTAAAAAAAAAAAAAAAAAACCACGCACCGATGTTTGCACACAGTTGAAGCCGGGCACGTCGGTGAAAGCCTTAGCGGTGATTCGGTTCACATCCTCCAACTTATCGACTAGGGCGACCACGTCGTCGGTCTATTCCTTATCGGCCCTGGTGACAGCCTTTCGGATCTCCATAGCGATGTCTGCCAGCTTGCCGGCCAGCATCTTGCGAATGGGGAGTTCCACGCCAACATACTCCAGAAAACACCCTTGGGTCTGTGGGTGCACCGGTGGATTTGTCCTTAAGCGCCCGTCGATGGCCAGAGCGAAAGCAGAGACCGGGTCGGCATCGCCAAGCGACTCAATGGGATTCTGAACTTCCATAACTGTGCGCCAAAAGAGGGCAGACAGGGCATCGTTGGTAGAAACATATTCGGGATCCATTGGAGATGGGTTAGTGGCATTGCTTGGTGCAGCCTCAGCCTTCAGCGCATCAAGTGCCTCGCGGGAGAAGTAAAAGACTTGGCCGCGGTGCGTATCGGACAACATCTTTGGTGGTGCACTCTGCGGGGTAACTTCCGGTTTGAAGTCAGTTTCAAAGATGACAATATCGGAAGAAAGGCGTGGAAGAGCTGAAAATGAGGCTTACAGGGCAAGACGACGTATTCAGGGTGGACCTCGACCCTCCCAGCATTACGCCCGGAGGCCCTCTTGACTTGAGCCCGGTGAGCAAAAATTTCATCAGGAAGATGGACAGGGTCTAAAATCTCTTCGCCCTGAGCTCGCCTGCACTCTTCTGCCCATACTTGAGTCCAAGTATAATATGTCACGCTGTCTCCAAACTGGTGGAAAAGGTTCCACCCCATGATTACGCCGCCTTGGATGAAATTGAGTTGAACCAGCGAGAGGGGAAGCCTGTCCCCCGGCATGGGCCATACGGATCGTGGACAGATTTTGGCGGCCTCGAACGCCGATACGGGGAAGCTCTTAGACTGGAGCTCGGCGAATGTCATTGGAAATGCCCAATCCACACGCAAATCTTTGACCGTAATCGATTCAAAGTCTCCCTCGGGTATCTTCTGTAGCTTGAGTACTCCAGGTTCTGTAGGTCACTGTCAACCAAGTATTTCGAACCTCATGAAGCCTGAAACAACCCCTTCCCCATTATATCAATGCAACAAACTAACAGGATGTCTACGCACGCTTGATCTCGGGGGCTGGTACAGCCTCACTGCCCATGGCCGGGAGTCGTTGCTTGGCAGCATCAAAACCATCCCGGAAGATTCTAGAGACGTCATCGATATCATAGTTTTCCGGGAGCTGGAACGGGAAGACGTAGCGAAGCCAACCCTTTGGCCCGATTCGCTCCAGGTGTGTCGGGCCGTCCATATTAGCGTTTTTGCAAGAGCGCAGTAGACTTGGGATCGAAGGATGCCGAGGTCGCAATTCTGAGAGAATCACGGGCCTGAGCCATTTAATTATCGTTTCGTTGGCCCTCTGTTAATTTTGCTGAGCTCAAAGTCCTGCGATTATCTTGACTGAATGTATCGCGTCGGGCTGAGCACGTGCGACACTTAGGGAACCTAGCTTGATAGCAGTCCAATGTAGCTCACAAAGATGCAGCGTCCAACTGTAATGTCGCTTGGAATAGTTTCAAATTTCCTGGCCTCAAATGTTGGCTCGTAGGTTCTTAGACAGGTGATGGCAAGTCCGCTCTCCTGAATCCTACTGGGTCGGCCTCCGCGTGTTGGATGGAATGCACATTAAACGAAGCCCTACCCTGCTCATGAAAACAATTATTGAAACATGGTACATTATCCCTTAATGGTTGATGAGGGGCCTGGCACCTTACGCCGGGTACCGAATTCAGGGGCTCTCTTCAGTTGGACAGAACGCTGTTCCTTTTTCGAAGCTGGTAGAGTAGATAGCTGTGAGGTTTCGCGGGCTATCGTGTGCCTGCGGCCCTTCGTGCCGATCTTCTGTAGGCGAACAACAAGGATATCTGTCAAATAGGGTATGGTTTGATACGACACTACTCGGACTGTACAGTCTCTTGGGAAATGGGCTGATAGTGGAGCGTTCTGTGCTTACTGGTTCGTTCAAAGTCGCGTGGAGACGCAGTCAAAAACGATCCTGGGGGATGCCACTCATGTGTGATAATGGACCCATAACCATGGACTGACCTGTGTACAAACACGAGAGATCCGTACCTCTCTCCTCTCTCTCTCAATTAACTACGATGCAGCCCTTGAGGTGGGTCCCTGCCATCGATGACTCGTGGGAATATGTCTTCGACGAGAAGCAAATCCGTATGGTCGACTACAAGGGCCCAGAGAGGGCTTGGAAGGGTCTGCTTCAATTCAACGAGGGATCTAAGGAGTGCTTGAGGATCCCCCTCCTTTCCAACGCTGAAGGTTACTAACTCAGCCTTGTTATACAGCGTCGCGTTGTATTGCTGCCTGAGGCATCCTCTAACACAGCCCCCTCCTTCCTGTTTGTTGGATCCAGGTTCGTCGCCAACAACGGTTGGTTTGTCTTCGACGTTGCCTGTTGGCTGCAGGCTGAGTTGTCCTTCCCTCAGCGCTTCCATCACCGATCCTGGTTCACGGCAATTCTCTCCGTGTGACATTGGCAGAGAGCCAGAAGCAATACTTTCGAACTATCTAAGGGTGCATCTCTATTTGGCATTGCAGGGATCAGATCATAAGTACTTTTGAAGTACTCCTAGTGAGTCACTGGGTCGTGACAGGTATCGAATGGCTGGTGCAAGCGAGGTTGTGGTTTCCACGTTCTTGTATCAATGTGACGCATGGGAAAATTAAGAAGCAGGAACCCTGATCGGATCTACTTAGGTTTACGAGTGAAAAAGATTAAGATCTCAGTCTCATTGCGTATACTCAGGCCAGTACTGACTCCCGGTCCAACTCATTGCGGCCTTTTTAATCTACACAAGTTCCCCTTTCGCGACACCCGAAACTCATACACTATATCGGACAGTCCCTCGTCATTGCCAGCTAATCTACTGGGCAAAACGCCGTTATGGTAAATGCTGAAATTGAGGCCATCTTTGGCCCGGTACCATCCGGAATCGACCTCAGCGCGGACACGAGACCTGGGAATAACGTTGCTGTAGCAATTCTACTACTTATAGCGACTATTTCAGTTATCCTCCGTATAACGGCACGATTCATTACACATGTTGGAATACGAAGCGATGACTGTATTATAATTTTGGCCTTGGTAAACTTCAATATTTGTTCTGGTATTGACTGCCTGGTCACTTCCTTACTAACAAAGATTGATAAATAGGTGCTTGTCTTTACTACCGCAGGACTCACCTTTGCAGGTGAGTCGCCCATTCCAGAGCGAGCTGATCGTCGAGTGTAGTCTCACGAGATATTTTTAGGAGGTGCATATGGTGCTGGAACACATGTGTGGACGTTGACAATTAAGTCGTAACGATATATAAGGTTCGTCTTCAGGTGTCAGAATAGATGATGTTTTACCTAGAAGCAGACTGACGCTAGTAGATTCTGTTTGGGTACACCTTCGTATATGCGGCAGCCGTATCGTCCACGAAGATTTCAATCCTTTTGTTCTACTACAGAATCTTCCAAAAGAACGCCGGCCACTTCTTTATTGTTTCCCTCGGTGTAGGCAGCAGTCTGGTGGTCATATACCCTGTCATAATCTGGACAACGATGCCTTCGTCTTGTCAGCCCGTATCTTTATTTTGGGAACAATTCACTGGCGCACATGGAAAATGCTCCGTCGACATTAGCATTTTCTTCCTCGCCCTTGGAATAATCAACATGATTAATGATATTCTCGTCCTTCTCATCCCGATACCACAGATCTGGAAGCTGAGTATGAGCATGCGGAAGAGGCTGGGAGTGATCGGGGTCTTGATCTTAGGAAGTTTGTAAGAGATCTCTCTACATCGCGAGACGGTGCTTGAAAAAGATTACCAACCAGCCCCAATCTCACAGCGTATGCGTCGCAAGCATAGTCCGTATCCACTACCTGAGCACCTTCATGAGTGCTGCCGATATCACATACGTTATGGTACGCACTTTCACGACCCGCTGTTGCTTTCCTTGCAGACATGACACCGTCGCATACTCAGCTGGTCGTTCCCTTGTATCGCTGTCATGCCATACCTGGAATTTACCGGCAAGACGGGATGAAAAAGAGATTGTCAATGTTTTATGTGTCGGACCAGAAAGCATGAGAGCGCTGCTGACTTACAAATGTGGGCAGGGCCCGGTTTTCATCTGGTCATCCGTTGAGCCTTCAGTTGGTATTTTGGGCGCATGCATGCCGACTTTTCCGCCGCTCGTCCGATTAGCTAAGGAAAAGGCAAGGACGGGCTATGCAAGTTATGCAAGCAAAAATTCAATAAATCCAGTGACTACAAGTGCATGGTCAGCGCGACGCAAAGAAAACTGGATAAGCGAGGACGAGTATCAATTGACGAATATCGAGAGAGGGTCAGATCCAAGTCTCCAGGGCAAGGGAATCATGGTGCAATCGGATATTGACTGGTCCACATCGATCGTTAAAGAAGCTTGATTGTTAGTTGACTGGTATGGAGAAGCAAGAGACTAAGGTAAAAGATTTAATAGAGTCTATAGAGATTACCTTCGGTACTAGCAATATGGGGAGAGATAATATTCATCTATATATACTAAATAATATACTCTATCATACGACTCACGTCAGGTTATTATTAGCCCACATTCCTTTATTGATAGAAGTATTTTTTCCAGTAGGACTTAGGATTAATTCTATTTATACTTAGACTTTGTCATACTCATGCCGGGAAGTCGTCGGAGCACATAAGGCCGGAAGGAACTTCTTATATGCCTATCCAATTTTAGATCTTGCCTTAGCCTATGCGCCCTGACACACGCACACACACACACACACACACACATACATATATATATATATATATATATATTGAACCGGATGCAATGCATTTAATAGAATAGTAGCCCGGCAAGAGAAGAAAGGCTGATCAGAGCTTACGACGTAGCGGCTGGGCGTTTGTCATCGTCGAAAAAGACGAAAACAAAGGGTTCGTATGCATAGAAGAAGGGATGTGAGCAATATACGGTGGAGGAAGAAGTAAGGGTCAAATGAAGGGCAGAAATCTCGTGGTAGGCAGCGCAGGGGCATGGTGTCATAAGGAATCCCCCCGCCCTCCCAACATTCGGGTCTATAAGTAAATCGACCTTGGACTACAGCCCGCTCCACGTTCGAAGATGGGCACGTGAAATCTCCTCTCATTTTCAATTAATTTCTGACCATTACGTGACGAGATATACTGGTCCGACCCGCGAAACCTCGTGCTCATATGATCCTCACCCAAGAAGAAGTCTCAGCCATCCTCCGCTACGTACCGTTGCTGACGGCATGCGAGCAAAACGCGAGGTTATTGCCAGGGAGCCACTGCCACTGGCCTGCCTTCCTTTGTCTCATCGCTCGAGCCCCGTAATGGAGTGTCCGGGCACGTCAGGCGTCAAGATGACCGTCCGCCTTGAGCTTGATCACCTTCGCCCGCTAGCCAGGGGTGTAGGCCAAGCTACCACGGAGGCGGAAAGGCAGTACCGGCCACTGACCTTGCCGGAGGTGAGAGCAACCCAGCACGCTTTCAAGGATCTTGCAAGCGATGTTTACGCGAGCCCCAGTTCTCACCATTGTGTTGACTATGAATGCCATTACTGTTCTGGAAACTGGCGCTTTAGACTGGGCTGGCGCGGGGTATCTTCCCGCAACACAGAGATGACGAGATCCTGCGCCCGGTGGATCTTTAGGAGACAGGAGAGCCCCTTCGTGATGATCCCGGATTACAAGAGCCTGGACTATCTCATATCGGCCTAAGGCCCCGGCCCAACGCCAAGTCCACTGGTCTAGGTACCTGTAAGGCCTCAACTTCCAGATTTATCCACTGCCCTGGCTTTACAGCAATGCGGCCCGACCACTACCTCGCCGCCGCTCCTGGCGACCGCTCAGAATGCCTCGTTGTGAACGGTGGCTGCGTCAAATACCGGAAGCCGATAAAGGACTGATGAAATGCCAAGCATATTTTGGTGCTAGTATAAATTGAAACATTCCCTTGTCGTAGTTGACTTGGCTGGAAGCCATTCCCTAGCGCCATCTAGTTCGGATGATTTATTCTTCCGACTTGCTTACTGAAAATTGGATTACAAAAAAAGGGAACGTGGCGAAATGCTGAATAATACGTCCGTATCAGTAGCGCGATTTGCATCACATACTTCAATGCCATGACGTAGCAAGAGACAATTTCCCCGGATATATAAAGCATTGCTGGACGACGTTTGTCAATTGAATCATATGCATCATTCACGGACATACTATAACGCTCATAGCACTTTTACATTTGATTCCCTTTGCGCTCTAAGCTGACCTAAAGCCAAGAATGGCTGGAGCCAACATTCTCCTCCCTTCACCGGGTGCCTCGGGCGAACAACCTGACGGTACGGCTACAGCGACTTGTCTCTGTGGGGCTGTGCAGCTTTCTTTCGTAAGTCCAATGTGCTGTCAATTACACTCGTTAACGCATGCGCTTATAACATTTATAGCCGGTGGAGGGTGAAGACCTTGTAAACACATTTGTTTGCAATTGCAGCGATTGTCACAAACTCAGCTCATCAATGTTTTGTTCCAATTTCACGGTCAAGGATAAGAGTCTTAAACACCTCCGAGGGGAGGACAAACTATCCAGGTGGTCGCAGAACAAGACTGTAGCTTCGGGAGCTACTATGGAGGACAGCTTCTGTTCCGTGTGCGGTAATTTGATGTATAGGAGGAGCAGCCGGTTTCCTGGGATGAGTATTTTGAGGATTGGAACTGTGGACGATTTTAACCTGCACGCGTCGAAACTGAAACCGCAATTTGAACAATTCATCAAGAACAGGGTTGATTGGTTCGACGGGGTTCAGATAGAAGGTCTACCTCGTCATCTCAATACGGGATTTTAGTTGAGCTCAGCTGGAAGAGTGTTATAAATAACAAAACGGCTGTGCAGCACACCATTGAATTATAGCATGTATTTATATATTCAATAAAAAGATATGCTGTAAAGCACCTGGACCCCAGCCCTAAGGATCCATGCGGCGAGAAGGTGATATAGATCAGGATAGCTTGCCCATCCGTTTCTGGAGTTACCTGTAATACAAACCTGCTTGTATAGACTGTTTGCAAATCTCAATACAATTATTCTGAGCCAGTCTCCGTCCAAAAGAAATGGTGAGATCTCAGTGTTGATGCTCTATAACTCGCCAAGAAGGATCGGTATGGGCTGTAGCCGTGCCCGTACGAACTCCGAATTCTAATAAGTAAGCATGATTGAAAATCGTTAAGTCCTTATGCGGCGAGTCGAAAAATGTAGCCCGAGGGCTCAGAAGGATAGGCCAAGTCGTGGGATCTGAAGAGTGCCAGAACCTGTCTGCCGGGCATTGCTATATAAATGCCTGTTCCTGAGAAAGAAAGGTGAAAGGGCAAGTGTCCAATGAATCTAAACGAGTTAGCTAAAATTTAAGGCAGCGAAATGAAAGTATATTTCGGCTAACTCGAGGCGTCGCGAAAGTCCTTGTGGGCTAAAGACTAACGTTAAAACAGTAAACCATATTGAGTATTTTGCAAAGCTATTGCCGACTTTACCGGTCCTTTTGGTATTTTTTTTTCAAGCAAGTTACTAAATAGTTGAGAAAATCCAGAAGCAAGTAAGAGAAACAATAAGAACATAAATATAGCTAGCGGGTAAAATATAGAAAATTAGGTAGAGGACATGTGTTATGAACCAACGAACGGTTCAGGTCACAGGAACAGGCCGGATCTGTGGATCCAGGACCAACGTGGCACGGATCCAACATCCGCGGCAAGAAAACCCACTTATATAAGGAAGACAGGCATCCAGGATTATATAATCAAGGGTTAGGGTTTGCTCATTCGAGCTCAGTAAGCAATACTGAGCAATACTGAGTAGCACTAAGCAATAGTAATCCGAAACTGAAGAGCGGGATATATAAGATTGGATATTTCCTATTCTCAGATAGATTTTATAGTTGCTCTTTAGTCGTCAATTTAAATATCAGTTCCATTATAATTAGTATCCAATACGGATAGTAAATACTTAGCAATATTAAACCCTTTTAGGAATTGTATTTCCGTATATAAGTAGATTGTATTATATACTACCCTTGCCTAATATAAACCTTTAACGTACTAGGTACTTATATTATTTGGGTGCTTATTATATTTTGATAATTCTTGCTTAAGGATTGGTTTAGTATTATTTACTTTCAGTAATACGGAAATACGATAGCTCTTCCCATTCCAATACTATCCTCCTCTTAGCAGATTACTCCTCAGACTTTGCAAACCCAGATTGCGGCCCTGTAGCAGCATATCAAAGATCTTGAGGAATAGGAAGAAAATCCTCAAATTACTATCGCTAACAAACCCTATAAGCTCGACAAACCTAATACTTATAATAGGGATCAGAAAACCTTCCAAAGATTCCTTATCTAATATAAGGCCTATTTTGCCTATTATAGTTCCCAATTTGATACCGAGGAAAAAAAGGTTATCTTTGCAAGTGCTCGTTTCTAGCACGAGGCCCTGGCTTAGTACAAGCCTTTTTTCCGCAATTACCTGGATAATTAAGGCAACCTGGCAGCACGCAAAATAGAGATTACTAGGATATTCTCTCATTTCGAAAAATTCGAGCAAATAATCAAAAGAACTTTCGGCAACCCTAATAAAATCAGATCGGCAGAAAAAGAGCTTATAAGACTATAATAAACCAAGTCTATATCGGCTTATATAGCTAAATTCAATCGTATTGCATTCAAGCTATTTTAGGACCCAGCTTGGATAATAACCTAGTATTATATAAGATTTAAGAATAAGATTAAAGACAAACTTTATAAGATTAATAGATTTAAAGAATTCTCAGAATATGCAGAAATTGCGGTTAAAATCGATAACTGATAATACGAGAGATAAATGGAAAAATAAGGGATATAGATATATTTTCGCCCTAAGTTCCAGGCCAATATAAGATAGCCCCGATATAACGGTTAGCAATACGGATATTACAGAAATACGGCCCAGAGCGGCACGATATATGCCGGACCTATAGAACTGGACGCAGCATAAAAGAGCCCCGGCAAAAGAAAATCCTGTTTCAGCTGCTATAATTGCGGAAAAGCAGGGCATATAGCGAAAGAATGCCGGCAACCCAGAAGAAATGGTTGGAAACCCGTACCAAAGGAAAAACACCTCAGTGCAACTTGGCGAAGGGATAACCAGCCTTCCAGAAGGACTATTACAGAACAAATGCCGGATTCCAGGAAGAAGTATAATAATCTCAGCTAAACTGCTTGCTATAACGATTATTGCCCAATATACCTCTCAGATAAGGAAGGAAGAAACTAGTTCTTATATGCATTAAAAAGAAGAAAATAGCTAGCAATAGGAAATATCGAAACCGATATTATATCCGATTGCTCTATTAATTTTCTAAGGAAAATTGCTAGCAAATATAATTATTTACCTGATAATAATTCAGAATTGATAAGGATTATCGATTAAAGAAAATATGAAAAAGATAAGGGAAAATATTCTTAGCTGTATTGGATAAACCGCTTAGCAAGAAAACTTTCGGAAAGAATACCGGAATCAGCAACCTTAAAAGAAAAAAATTTTCAGGACCGATAACCTTATAAACTATTAGAACTTATTACTTTCGATACAGAAAATAAAAAAGATGCCCTAAATTCAGTAACAGATATAATTTTCGAACTTTCGAAAAATACGGAATATGCTATCTTTAAACTTACCTTTAACGAAATCTATAAAGGCATATTATTTTAAGATAATGCTTATTAGAAGCATGAAAATAAGAGAATTAGCATCCAATTATTCCAATATTACCAGATCGTATAAATCTCGTATATTTATAATAATTGCAAGGAATATTTCGCAATTAAAGTAGCTAATAACTGGTTCTTATAAAAGGATTAGCATTTAATCGTTAAAGCTTATAAAAAACGAGATTTTCGCTATAGAATTAAGCTTAACCGAAATAGATATTTTAATCTTATCGGACTACTTAATAACTTCCCTTAAGATTGCCTTAATAAAAAGGTTAAGTAGCAAGAATGCCTTATAGAAGAATGCGAAATCCACGCTAGCAAGAAACTATATGCATGGCATTAGCGGATAGACTTTGAGAACCGCAGCAGATAAAAGCGTATATATAGCATAAAATAAGCCAGAAAGCTAGCATAAGAAGCAGCTTAAAGCCTTAAATAAAAACTAGAAGCCCTAAAAGATAAGGAATGCTTATAATGAGATAGCAGACATTCGGACTTATAAAGTCCTTAAGCTTAGCAGCAAGCGCAAGCTAGAAGCATATTAAGATATCAGTATAATTTAATAGGCAAATATATAGCGTACTTTTGAATAATAGCGCTTAAAGAAACTTTATTTCCTTAGGAATTATCAATCAGGTATATATTATATGGAAATAGAAGAGAAATCCGTATATATTATATACTATAAAAGGAAAACGGGTTAATTATAATTAAGGCATAATCGATATAAAGACTGATTATCTACTTATTTCGATCTAAAGACGAACGATAAACTTAACTTTCGATATTATAGATACGGCAAAATACGATATAATTATAGAATTACCTTAATTTAAGGAATATAACCCTCGAATCGATTGGACTACTAGCCAGATTTACTAGGACAATGCTATACCCCAGAAAATAGTTGCAATTAAAAGCGCAAGGCGAGATCCAGTTACTAAGCAGAGCCTAGCAATAAGCCCTCAAACAGACATTCATACTACTTCCAAATTAGCAAAGATTAATGGCTTATAGAAAAGGACTATATAGCAGCTAGATTTTAAGAAACGGAATAGCAGTAAGTTAAAATTATAAATAGATAAATACTAAACTAATAACTTGGTTCGATACGAAACGGTATAACAAAATAGAATATTATAAGAAGAGAATCGATAATTCTTTCCGGATTACAAACAATACCCGGAAATACTGATATGCAAATTATAGAAATATAAAGACATCAATAATAAAGACAAAATAGCAAAACGATACCTTCTATTCCTATAAATAGCGGATATAAAAGATAGGCTAAAACTAGAACTCAAAAACGTATTAAGAGAATATTATAAGTTCAAGGAAATCTTTCAGAATAAAAGAAATGCGGGATTCCTAGCATACGGACCTTACGATTACGAAATTCCTCTCAAACTAGGAATATACCTAGCATTTAAGAAAATTTATAAACTAAATAAAGTATAATTCGAAGCACTTAGGGAATACCTTAACAAATAATTAAAGAAAGGATTTATACGAAAATCCTATTTGCTAGCAGAATACTCGATTCTATTCGTATTAAAGAAGAATAGCAAATTACGATTCTATATAAATTATAAGCAACTTAATAATATTACTATTAAGAACCGGTATCTATTATTATTATTAAAAGAATTACGCAATAGGCTTTATAGCGCATAATAGTTTATAGCATTCGACTTATAAGAAGGATACGCATATATCCGTATTAAAAAAGGATACAAATGGAAAATAGCATTCAGAATACGTTATAGCTACTTTGAATACCTTATTATGCTCTTTAAACTTATAAATATACTAGCATTATTCCAAGAATATATAAATTATATCTTATAAGAATATTTGGATTATTTTGTTATCGCTTATTTAAATAATATTTTGATCTATTTAAAAGACCTGGAAATATATAAGCAATATATCTAGCAAGTATTGAAAATTTTCAAGGATAATAAACTCTTTATCAATAGAGAAAAGAGCCACTTCTATATACAGAAAGTCGACTACTTCGGATATACTATAAAACTAGGCATTATCAGAATGCAGAAAGATAAAATTGAAGCAGTACGGAAATGGCCATAGCCATAAGATATTACGGATATCAGGTTATTCCTCGGCTATATTAACTTCTATCGATAATTTATCAAAGGATATACAAAAGTTGCCAGACTATTAACAGAATTAACCAAGAAAGATAGAATATTCGAATAGATAGAAACTTAGCAACAAGCATTCAATATACTCAAAGAAAGAGTCTTATAGGAACTAATACTGCGGGAAGCAAATCCGATAAAGCTATTCGAAATCAATACAGATATATTAGGATATGCTATCGGCAGTAAACTTATCTAGCGAAATAACCAGGGAAAACTATACCTTATCGCAAATTTCAATAAGAAATTCAATAGACCAGAAGTCAATTACGTAATGCCAGATTAAGAACTTATAGCAATTATATATATATTTAAGGAATAGGAATACTATTTGATCGGCGCGAAATACTCGATTAAAGTTTTTACAGACTATAAGAACTTAGCTATATTTACAATTACGAAAGAATTCGGCAAGAGATAAATCAGATAAGCAAAATACCTATTATAGTTCAATATCAAAATTGTTTATACCCTAAAGAAAGAAAATATTAGAGCGGACGCCCTTAACAGATAAGCAGATTACAAACCGGAAAAAGAAGTTAAGGGATAGACTCTCTTTGATATCGATAAGGATAGAAATCTCGTATAACGATAGGAAATCAATACATTATTCAGGGTTAATAACCAGGAAAAATAACCTGAAAATATAATAACAAAAGAATAAAACGAATATATCAAATAGATATATAAAGCATTAGCTTATAAATATTAAGGAATTATAGCAATTATAAATAGGATCTAAAGGCATTGGAACTTATTAAGACTTAAATCCAAAATACGCAATATTATTAATAATTGCGATAATTGCAAGAAGAATAAGATAGAACGATATAAACCTTACGGATTGCTGTAACCTTTACCGGTACTTAGTACGGTTTGGGTATTTATTAGCCTAGATTTTATTACTAAACTATTAATCTTACGAGAACCCTTAACTAAAGTTGCATTTAATAGCATTTTAATAGTAGTTTGTAAATTGAGCAAATATAGCTATTTCCTACTATATAAAGAGGCTAGCACCGCAAAAGAATTGTTATATATATTCTTAAGAAATATTATAAGCAATTACGAAATGTTACGAGAAATTATTTCCAATAGAAACAGAAAATTTATATTAAGATTCTGGATATTATTTATAAAATAATTCGGAATAAAATACAAACTATTTATAGCATTTTACCTCGAAACAGACAGATAGATAGAAAGGATTAACCAGATTATAAAATAATACCTCAAATATTATATTAATTACAACCAGAATAACTGGATTGAATTCCTATTATTTGCACAATTCGCTTATAATAGCGCAATAATATCGATAATAAAAATATTATTATTTAAGGCATTATACGGATACGAACTAATAGCATATTACGAAGCATTCTTAGGAATAACTGCAAAAATAGCAGAATAACGAATTAAGAAAATTAAAAATATTCAAACAAAATTCCAGAAAATATTCTAAGAACTTATAGAAAATATAACGAAATATGCTAATCAGAAAAGGATTAAAGGATTAATCTTATAAGAAAGAAATAAAGTCTACTTGAAATGCAAAAATATCAAAACTAAGAAACCTAGCAATAAACTGGATTATAAGAAGCTAAAACCTTTCAAAATTTCGAAAAAACTCTCAGATATCAGCTACAAACTCGACTTACTACCAGGAATGAGAATATACCCAGTCTTTTACAAATTACTTCTCGAACTAGCATTAGCAAATACGCTATTAGATTACGATATCGAACTCGATTTAGATAAATAATAATAGGAAATAAAAGCGATTTTCGATTCAAAATTATAAAAATAAAGATAATAATATCTTATTAAATAGAAAGATTACGGATATAAAGAAAATATATAAGAAAAGCCAAATAATATTAACCCAGAACTTATTAAGGACTATTGGAAGAAAGTCGAATAACTCGTTATAATACCGGAAGAAATCGATTTCGCTAATTATGCATATTTCACCCTTTAAAAGAGATAGGCTTACGATAATACCAAAGAACTCAAGAATTTCAGATATTAATAGAAGAATAAAGAAATTATTTTCCATACAAAAACTAATTAAAAATTACTCCCAGAAAAATTACTGGATTTAGCAACCCCGGATAAAGAAAAATCTATAAAACCAGACTAATCTATAACAGTATTACCCATATCTACGGAATTCCAATCAAAAAGCGCAAAAGCAGCCGCAATTTTACGAATAGCTTCCGCTATACGCTTACGCTCCTTTTTAGCCAAACCCTTATTTACTAACTTAATTCCCTTCTCCTGGAAGAAGCGATACTGCTTTTTCAGATAGGATAGACAAGCCAAAAACTTATTCATTCGGGCCTGGAGCTCTAACAGACGCTCCTCTTCCTTAACCTTACGACTATCGATACGGGTTAACTTATCGGTAACCCGGGAAACTGGACAAAATTAGCAAGAAAAATTAGGAACCAAGATATAAGAAACCTACGGGAAGAAAAAGGCATGCGCCCAGCATCGCAAGGACGACCAGCCTTAGTATATTAGGAATAGCTTTTTACGCTATCTACTATCTTGCAAAGCACCCCCTCTTCCAGGCAGCGAGAACAAGGCATTATATCGTAACCTTAAAACTCGATATAATAAAAGCGGGCAAAACGAACGGAACTTTTAGAAAATAAAGGACGTAATAACAACTTCTCGATACGAGAATAAATAACCCTATTTATAATAAATCAGGAAAGTACAATCCGAAATAAGAATATCAGACAGGATTACTTACGGAAAATCTTTAAGGATAAAGATTATAAGAAAAGAAATAATATTATAAACTAACGAACAATTCAGGTTATAAGAACAAGCCAGATCTATAGATCCAGGATTAACATAGCACGGATCTAATATCCGCAGCAAGAAAACCTACTTATATAAGGAAGATAGGCATCCAGGATTATATAATCAAAAATTAAGGTTTGCTTATTCGAGCTTAATAAGCAATACTGAGCAATACTAAGCAGCATTAAGCAATAGTAATCCGAAACTGAAAAGCGGGATATATAAGATTAGATATTTCCTACTCTCAGATAGATTTCATAATTGCTCTTCAGTCGTCAATCTAAGTATCAGTTCCATTATAACTGGTATCCAATACGGATAGTAAACACTCAGCAATATTGAACCCCTTCAGGAATTGTATTTCCGTATACAGGTAGATTGTACTGCATACCACCCTTGCCTAGCATAAACCTTTGACGTACCAGGTACTTGTGCTACTTGGGTGCTCATTACAACATGGTGGAGTCCAGTAAGAATCCAGCCCAGCCCGGAATATCCAAGTTCGTCCTGTTTTCCACAATCAACTAGAAGTTAATGCCCCAAAATTCGATAGGAATAAAAGCTTACAAAATCCGATAGCTTCTTGGGAATGGCCCGATGCTGACATTATTAATTGCTGCCTGATACATTAAAGCTATAAAATCTAAATAAAATTTAATATTTAATATTTTTCACTTTCCGCATTAATTCTGGAAAATATTTGTTTTCAACTTCAAATCATTTGTCAGATACTCGTAATGATATTGGAATATCGGTTAGCAACTGATTACTATAATATCTCACTACTAAACGTTTTCATGCAAGTACGAAATAAACCGCGGCTTGGCCTTCGCAATGGCATCAGAATTCGGTGTCCCGTCGTAGGTTATATAAGCTTGTCCTCCCGTCCTCTAGGGGTGTTCTACCTCGTAGGGGTGAATTGGTTATATGCTTGATTGTAGGGTGCCCTCAATGGCCATGTCCATCCGGTCCTGGTACTAAAGAGAGTGGCTTGAATATGAAGTATAGGTATCTGCGCAATATGGTTCCCTCAAAATCTTTGGAAATGTGGCTATAGAGGCATCAGAAATATGAGTAAACGTTGAAACTCGCCCCTGAGCTGTGGAATTCCTCATGTAGCTGCTCGTCTCCACGGACACTGTCAGATAAGACTCGCTCATAACCGTCCGTTGATCTACCGCTGACGACAGGTTAATGAGAACCAGCATTCATAATCCACCCAGCGTCAGATTTTACTTTAAGGTGTAGTGGTACTTCTTACGTCGCGGCTATTCAATTCCTTCTCTGCCAACTTATCGGGGACATTAATTGGGCAAACCGTAGGGCCGGCCGTCGTGTTGGCTCATTCCAATAAGAAGCGCTAGACCTCCTTACGGTCATTTTTCTTCAGTATCTAAGACTTCAGCGGAAGGTGAACTCGATTTAGGATCGCAGGGTCGAAGGTTTGCATAGGGCTAATCGTAATACGCATGGGGCTGGAAGACTATGTCGTTGACGTCAACGCCCACCGGGCCAAGCCTAAGTGATTCTTGAGTTTCGAAAAATGCCGGGTTCCGGACCATAACAGTGAATTGGAGCTAAGAATTATAACTAATAGTATCTTGGCGATTCTTTGTGGTTTTGTCTTCGGACAGCGACGAGTCCATCTCACATTGCGAACACACATAAAGCTATAAAATCTATCTAGAAATTTTAAGTTTACACTACCGAAGAAAATTAAAATAGTACTTTTGGCGAGTCCCATGTCAGAAATCTCAGAGGGGAGCAAAAATCGTAAGAAAAAACATCGCCTATATATACAAATATCCGTTGGCTTTCCGGATAGAGTAACCGATGGTTCTAGGCGATGGGAGAGGATATGAAAAATGGGTTGTAAAGCCGACGGGCCATTTCGAAGAGTCTAATTCCGTATGGCTTTTAAAAGTTGCTCGGGTTATCGTCGTAATTGATCTGTCCAAGTTACTCTTGACTTGAATTGAGCTTCCTTTCCCTCCTTCATCTCCTTGTGTGCAGGAATATAAGAGTCAAACTGATGCGCGCATTAGCGATTCGCTTTTGCACGTTTTCCCCACACCTTTACCTAATACTGCCATTTCAAATATCCATGTGCTTTAATACCAAGACCCCCCCCTTGGTGCATCCTCCTCATGCCTGGTCAATAATCCCTATGAAATTTTGCAAGCGAGCGCTCCTATGCGATGGCGACGTCATCGAAGACCCTGCTCTAAACGCCGCCAGCAGCCGGAACCTCCACTACCAACCCCGTAGCTCACCGCGTCCCCCAGGCGCAAGGCGTGTAAGTAGCTAAGCAGAGCGTCGTCGTCGTCGTCTTAGCCAGAAGCGAACCCTTCCCGACAACTAATTGCAATAGACTGGCAGCCGACATATTAGCCGACCAGAAAGCGCCGTCGACACTCGTTGACAAGGCCCGATTGCAAGTGTCCTCGATTGTCGTCAGAGACCCCGAGTACTTAGTTCCTCAACAATTAGCTAGACACATTAATTCAAGCGAAGCCCGGAGGCAGCGTGGAAATCGTTCCGACCGTTGCGAGAGCCTCAACCAGCGAGCCAATGTTATAGCGCGATGGAGGCCCCTCCGTGCCGGCGTCATCCATGCGGAACGAGAGGCTGAATGAGTCAAGTCCCCTGTACCGCGGGACCTTGTTAACGAACAGGGTGGTCGTAGACAACTTCGAGATCAAGATACCTCTAGGTGTTCAAGAGCTGGCCGATAAGCATATTTGGAAGGACGAGAAGACCGGCATCGTGGAGCGGGTCAAGGAGTTCTGGGACAGCGCCGAGCTTACGATTGTGAGGATTCTCGAGACTCTTTTCTTTCCCCTCCGGCCCTCTGGCATATAGGAGGATGGCGACATCCTCTAGTCCATTAGACCGCTGCCGCGCAATCCCGATTGCCCGTATGCGCTCCCTACGCCCAAGACGGTCCGCCACTTCGGGTTCCCCCAAGTGTCCGATCGACCTGGTCCGCCAAGGAGCTTGGCGCGGCCGATCATCCTGACATGCGGCCCTACTTGCGGCCGACGCGAGAAAACCTGTTCCCTTCTTTCCTGCTCGATTTCAAGTCGGAGGCCTGCCGAGGCACTATGCTGCCGAGGCCCGGCTAGCCACCGCTGGTGCCCATCGTGTCAGGTCGCTGTTAGAGCTCCATCCGCTGACAAAGGGCTGGAAGAAAAGGTCAGTCTGCTAGTTCCAATGAAGATACAAATGCAGCCGACTCGTTTACTACGAGTGAGGATGGAAGGCGCACTAAGACCCAACGCACGTTAGAAGAACAAGGATTTGTTTACCATTATTGTGATTTGCTAAAGCCGAGTTGATTCTGCAACTCGCGTTTTGAGTAGAAAACTAGAGTCCGATGATGTCAAGATAAGTTTTGAACACTCGATGTATCCGTGGTAGCTGTGAACTTACAATCGGCCGACCATGCTCTTTTTCCGAAACCCAGCAACCTCACTTAACCACAACCCAATCATTAGATGTGTTGATGCAGTTAGCTGCGATGAATAAAAGCTTGTCCTCTCGTCTATGATAAGATCTTGGTCTGAAAGCTACCAATAGCTGTTTAGTCACGCGCTAGTCTAACGGCCCGTACCGTAAAGGCGGCTGAAACTCTGAATGCACTCGATCTTTCACCTCCACAGGGATCTTTGCCATCGACTCGACCCCCTCCAGCAACACTACTTGTTGTCCGGCCTATTGAAACTCAGCTCCTCTAATCAGTGTTTGGAAGATGCTGGTACTGCTTACCGCAAAGTGGTGAATCATATGGCAGTGTAGCATACTTGCTGCCGGGAAGGAGATCTCGTATCGGATGACAGTCCAGTCTCCAGTGCTGTTACCCAATCTACAACCATCGCGATTGGGGGGGTCGATTAAATTGAAGCGTGTCTCCACACCACCCTCTTGGATGGCATCTTCAACAGTTGACCATGGGAAGCCACCACTGCCAGTGCCAATAATAAAGGCTTTGTTGTTGTGCTTGTGGAAGGGATGCTGTGAGGTAACATTGGCTCCGTTCTCGAAAATAATGTCCACGACAGTGCCATTGTGTAATGCATTGCCTTGACTACTATCACCGTAAGTTGTCTCACCGCGTGACACATCTTCCCACAGTAAGGGCGGCAGTTGTTGACGGAATGCCTGGTGCGGGCCGATGTTCAAAGCCCAGCTGTTGGGGCCAGTCATGTTAACGAAGAACTTGATGGTGTTATCCGCTTTCGCGGGAGGTGGTCGTGCAGGAAAAGGAGCGAGCTTCGTCTCATCCATGGCCACCGACAACGGCGAGATGAGTGTACCGTTGAGATGAACCCAGGGTCTCGTTTTGGGAACACCTTGCTTGCCTTTGTAGCTCTGGCCAGGATATCGGAGTATGCCCAATCCCTGGATTATCTGCTCTCGACGGAGCGAGGTGACCCTAATGGCATAGTCACCTGGTTCTTGGTTTAGGTGAATCAAGATGCTATCACTATGTTAGAACCATTACGTATTGGATATGGTGTTTCGATTTGGAATGGCTTACCTGATGCGCTCGCCGAGATTACAATTGGCGGCGTGGACCTTTTGCGGATGTACGAACTCTCCATCAGCAGCAACCACGTAAAATTCATGCTCATCTACGCTAATTTGCAGTTCATGATGTGCACCAGAGTGAATGAAGTTGATCCACATCCACTGCTGGCCACTCTTTCCTTCGAACACCTCAAGGTCAGTGAAGGTCTCCTGGCAGGTTTGCTCGTTGGTGAACTGCGCTTGACCAGGCTGAGAGACACAACCAAGGGAGTCTCTGCCAGGTCCACCAACTGACTCAAGCAACTCGTTTGAATGACAAAATGTTCTGCCCTTGCCGTTGAGGACAATCGAGTTGCTACACCAAGGAATGACTCCCGTGTCACGGTACATGATCAGTAGGATGTCCATGGGCTCGGCGTTCCAGTCGCTGATGACGACATGATATGGTTCTTTCTCAGCACGCTTTATGTCCTCGACGTCTCCCGGCGAAGGAGAAATGAGCTCGTATGGTCGTGGCCTCCATGCTGCAGGAGCAATCCAGATCGGACCCCGCATGCCATCTGCGAATGCAGGTCCGAAATGCCCGTGATAGAAGTAGCTTCCGTATTGCTGTTGGACTGTGAAGCGGTAGGTGTAGGTGTCGCGGGGCTGGATAGAGTACTGCGTCACGCCGGGTACTCCATCGTTCCAGGGCCTGTCGATCTGATAGATTCCATGCCTTGGTATCAGTCAGAAAATAGGACAACGATGAAGAATTCTTTGAATGAATAACGCACCAATGCATGGTCGTCTCGAAAGCCAACTGATTATCGAGAAACACCTCGATCTCGTCGCCCTCTTCAGCCTCGATCAAGGGGCCCGGACTTTCCCCATTGATTGCAAAGATGGGTCTGCCATGTCCATCTCCAGCGCCCCACTTATTAGTGATTGTAAAATTGTACTTCCTCGTCTGGGTTGCCAGGCCAGAGCCGAGGAGAACAAGTAAGGCTGCATATTGTGCAAGAGCTGCCATGATGATCGGTCACGTACTTAGAAAGATAGACAATAGAGAGAACTCGTCCTTCGACCCGCAACATTCGGCAACGAACATGGGATTATTATCACTCTTCTTTGAGCTTATCAGTCAGGGCTAGCAGCCCCCCTCTTCTCGCATTCTTGAAAGATTGGCTAACTCGTGCCAATCAGGATTTTAGTCTTCATCCTGGTGCAATTCGCCTCATTCACTCTTCAGGACCCCTACCACCGGGACCGGAAGCCCGTTATGACCGAAAAGCTTCAAGGTTACATAGCTTGCGGATAGAAGCAATTCAGGCTAGCTCTTCTGACGATCAACCAGTCAATAAGTCGATAAAACCTGATTTCGAGATTCTCCGACAGAGAATACTCAAGCTGAATGCTAGGGGCAGAAACCAGGGTTGGGTCCTGCGCTGTCATCAGCCATATGGTCTCTCTACATATGAGTTGGGTACCCAAGCTCGACCCTTTCCCTGTTGCTCCCAAACGGCTCGTTGCTATCGAGATCTGCAATCAAAACGAGTATGGAGTCAAAAGCGGGATTGAAAGAGTCGATACAGATCGGTCCGGCTTCAAAAAGAGTCCGAGAGAACAGACCGCGCTTGATTTGGGTCATCGGCTTAGCATCTCTGTGTCTTGTCGCTTTGGTCGAGTTCTGGCGTAGTGAAAGCCCCTATGACTCTCTACTCGGTGTTTGGAGCCACTATTCTAGTGGCTCAAAAGGCAGACTCACTCGGAAATACAGCATCCAATCAGCCGTCAGATGGATGAACCCAGGTAAGTATGAAATCGTCGTGTCCTTTCTTTCCCTTCCACAAGGTCTAGGTTTGACACCTCAATTAGATGGCGGTCGGTGGAGAGTTATGTTCGTCTGCAATGGCCAATCGCCCTGCCCCACGCTATACGCCGAGGAGGGCGACCTTGTTGAATTGGCCGTAAAGAGCGATATCTATGCACAGTCATCGATCCATTGGTGAGTTGGTCATTAAGATATCCTCTTTATCTCTCACGCTGACGATGATCACAGGTCGGGCATCGGGCACAAAGGGTTAGACACACCTTAGAAGAAGATCTCCTCAGCGTTGTACTGCTGCTGACAACTGCTCTTACAGAACCGGTAGCTGGAATGATGGTACCGCTGGAATTTCACAAGTTTGCTAGCACTCACTTCGTCTAAATGTCGTCTTATAGCAGGCACTAATGCGACCTATCTCAGTTCCCCATCTTGCCCCGCGGCAATTACACGAGTACCATCGACACAGCGGGCTCTTGGGGCCTAAACTGGTACATTGATCATACGACAGCGGCCTCGGCTGACGTAAGTATGCTGTTGCACGCCGCCCATGCCCGTCATATTCTGCTGGGTCCGCTGGCTGACTGTCAAGCAATCAGGGACTTTACGGCATGGTATACGTAGCTCCTAGCCCATCACGGCCGCGACCGTATCGACTCATCGCCAATGACGAAATCGAGCTGCGCACAATTATGGAGGCCGAGAAGGAAGTGCGGCATCTTGCTATCAAGAACCATCAACACCGTGACACTGGTTGGAAGATGCTACGTATGCGGGCTGAAGGCTCCGAGTTTTATTGCTACGATTCAATTCTTGTTAATGGTGAGCTCAGCCTTTGCACACGCATTCAGTTATGTCGCAAGATCACTAATGCAAGGTGTCCTGGAATAGGAAAGGGTCGTGTTCACTGTCGTCAGCCTGGCTTCGAAAAGCTCAACGGCCAAGGCCTTGACGAAACAGGCTGCATCCAGCCACCCGGCCTGCCGCAAGAATCCTGCATACCTAGCAAGACTGACTATGAGGTAGTCAATCAATGCGACTTCGTACTGTACGTAGGATGGCATGCTAAAAATTACTTCAGGTTATCGAGACGGAAGGCAGACCCTACATCATGATGAACCTGATAAACATCGGCTTCGAACATTCGGTCATGATATCCATCGACAACCATAAGATGATTGTTGTCGCAAACAACGGCGGCTTTGTTGTTCCTCGAGAATCAGATGTGAGCTGACTCTTCTGTCATTCTGAGCGTGCGTTACTGACGTTTTGGATTGCAGGTTGTTTACGTTCCCAGTGCCGGCCGAATCACTGTTCTCGTGAAGCTGGATGCTCAGCCCGACGACTATGCCATGCGCATTTCGTCCACAAGTCAGCTGCAGAACCTGCAGGCTTATTCGATTCTCAGATACCCGGTGCGTGGTGACAAATGAACAATTGGCGAGGTCAGAAACACTAAGAAAAACGAATCACACTAGGCGAGCCGGCGACCTATATATGGAGAACCAATGCAGCTACCGCAGCCCTCATCACCAGACGATGTCTGCGTGCTTCCAGACGGGTCTACAAGAGAAGGCTGCAAGACACTTGACGGCCAGTTTCTCCCTCCATACCCCCCATTCCCACCACCCAAAGCCAAATCGTCCCGCGATGCATCCGCAGATTATACCTTCCGTCTTACAGCCGGTTTCCGGCCTTCTCAGACAGAGCCTCATGTGCCAGAATACTTCCTTAACGAAAAGCCCTGGCAGCTATTCCGCTCCTCCTTGACACCGTTGCTTTTTCATGACTTCAACAAGTCGGGCTCTGGCAAAACTCTAGGAAAGCCGGTGATTGACGGAATTCCAGTGGGTTCCGTCATTGATCTGATCATCGAGAATACCCTGAACGATACAATTCCTCTCTACAAGCATGGAGATCCAGCCTGGCTTATTGGAGCAAGGGCTCATGCACGATTTCCATATAACAATGTAGAAGAAGGCCTTGCAGAAGGGAAAGATGTAGTCGATCTGCTCAATCTGCACGACCCAGCGCTCGTGACCATTCACGACTTGCCTCCGCTTGGCTGGGCCGTTCTGCGATTCAAAGTAACAACCAAAGCTGCCACCATGATTCATGCAGGCAAGCTCCGATACTTCGCGGTAAGCCTACATAGCAATTATCGTTCTAAATGGAGGCTAACGTGAGGTTTCCTTTAGCTAGGCATGTCGGCACCTATTATGGAGGGTATTCTGCCTGGTGACCCAGCCAATTTCCCGGACTCAGCCGTCAAGCGCCCGCATGTCAACTTTGAGCCGAAGAACGATGGGGTGTTCGGTTGAAGAGATACAAGCATTTATGCAAATGTGGATGACCTACCAGAATAGCCTATCAAGAAAGACTTGTTCGCTCAATTCGGGCAACCATACCTGTTTGACAAAGCTTCCCCCCTGTCCCTATGACATCTCAATCACTTTATGATTCACTTTCTCTCTCTCTCTCTTTAGTTTTTTTTCTTTTTCCTCCTCTTCTTCTCTCGACAGTCGAGTTTTTGGATCTGTCTTGAAAGGCACAGTTGTCCGTAGCCTGGTGATTCTCGCCCAGTTAATGACCTAACCCTGGCGCCAAATTCATATATATACATGGATAAGCTTATCTATCAAAACTTAGCACAACACTTTTTCACTGAGCTGTCAGATCACACGTACTCTCGAAAATACCTTGAAATTCCTTTTTATTACGGACAAGAGTTCCATCAGCGCCGGCCCGGGATACCTCAACAAAGGCGATATTATTTCTTTTACACGGAGCGCCAATATCGTACACCTTACGGCTAATTTCTATTTTAGGGATTGCTACCTACATAGATAGATGTATTGAGAAGTTTCGGATTCATACCGGAGTGGGGAGAAAAAGTGATTCCGATTGGTGCGTGGCCGGAGATGAAATAGAAGGCCCTAAGAGCTTCTTACTTTTTGATAGGCTTTATTTTCCTCATTTAATGTCTTAAAACTGACCCGAGTTGTAATCCTTCAACGCAGCATAAGTTTTTGCTGTCAGGGCACCTACAGCACATATACGGATCCCAGGTACAGTTACAGTAATAAACTCCCATTCGTCACATCCACATTTATCACGCTGCGCTTGCGCCTGCAGAATCTGGATTCCCGTGACAACTTCTTATCTTTTACGGTGAATGGCTAATGACAGAAAGCACTGACGAACTTGATTGTCATCAGCCATAATGGCTCTTCAGCCGTCAATCTAAATACTCATTACAACAGAGTAGACAGTAGCCTCTTGATCACTACACGGTATTATTTACGAATTTCTATACAAGACGCACGCGAGGTAATCCTACTGAGTTGTACTTCTAACCAACATGAATCTAATCGTGTGATCATGACATAAAGGTGAACGGAAAGTGGGAGTACACGGAAAGTGGGTCGTTAGACTTACTCAGAGAATCCAGCATTCTGCTTGCACCTGGGCGGGTTCGTAGTATTCTCGCCGCAATGACTTATTTCCACGAATCTGGTACTATAAACATACTCCAGCTGCAGAACCGGAGATCCACAAGTCGTACGTGCATGATTCACCATGAAATGCGGTCAACTGCCGGTTTGCAATGAAACCTTGTTCATTCAAAATAGATATAAACGGGTCTTTTTCGTATGCCTAAGGTAAAAAGATTGTTATATAAACCATCCTCTCTACCACCACCACCAACATTCTTGGTTTTCAACCATCACAAAATTGCGCACAATCCCGTCCCTTGCTGTTGTCCATTGTTCAAACAACCTGACCGACCATTTACCAAAATGAATGCTTTCACTTTCGTCTGTGCTGTCCTGGCTGCCGCTGTATCTGTCGAAGCCGTTGCTGTAAGCCAGTTGGACTCTTCTACTTTATTGTCTGACCCTAATATGTGCCGGGACTTTAACTAACAAGGATCATATAGTGCAGTGACTGCGAGTACTGCAGCCAGACGGCCGCCGCCTGTGCTATCGAGGCTTGCGTACGTTATCTTCTCCTCATGGGCACTTTTAAATATGCTAACTCGAAGCAATTATACAGCCGACCGGTTCTGGCTGGTGCTAAAGCGACTCTTCACATTAGTCTGCTATAATTATGGAGCGAATTGTTCATTTCGACAGTCTCAGACGGAGGACATTCAGGGATGGCAATTGTAAATTGGGGTTAGTAAATCTTAGAGTATCATACAGCTAAGCTTCAGCCATACGACGCTCTGTTACGAAGGAGAGACGAAGGCGAAGTAGCGAAGGGTCGGTATGCAGCTTCAATCATAATTCAAGATTCTACCTCAACCGTCCTGACCACACTTTTGATAGGAACCCTGATACGTAAAGCGCGAACTCCTGCTCATTTTGCAATCTACGCCGACAGCTATCATAGCGTTGCATTTTTTTTTTTTTTTTTTTTTTTTTTTTTGCATGCCTGTAGTTCAAGACGGTCCTTCTATGTTGTGACTCTAGCCGCGTAGGGTAGATCAAACTCCAAACATCTGACGGTCATGTATCTTCTGCTTTACAGTCCAGTATTGATCCCACCATGGCCTGTCCCCCTTGTTTTTCCCTGGTGGCAATTTCAAATGAATGGTATGCGCCTCACCTTTGGCCTCTGCCTTCTTCTTCTTTTGCACGTGGTCACGGACTTCATAGTGGTCAAACATGGACACGGCCTCGATCATGTACGCTGTCGCCACGCGCTGATCCCTGATGAGGAATAGGTTTTCGCCATTCTTTGTGTCAGCCGCCACGCTGAAATTGTGGGAGCCCGTGTACACGCGCGCGGTCGGCTTGTTGAAGTCAAGGACCACAAACTTATGGTGCATCCTTGCACCCGAGCCGCCCGCGGACTCATTGTCGAAATCTTCGGGGTAGGCTATGGGAGGGTTGCCATCGTTGGTTTGGACGTCGAGCCCGCCGACGGATTTGTCGGATAGACCATAGACCATGATGCCTTTCTGCGACATCTTCTGCTCGATGGCGTCACGGATAACGCCAGGAGTCTCGTAGAGGAATGCCAGAGAGTAAAATAGGCTAGACTCAGCGGCCTTGATGTCGGATGCGATGTCGTCAAGGGTGCCAGCGTTGGAGCTATGAGGGGAGAATGTCACTTGGGCATCGAGGTCTTTGAGACCAAGGTCAACCCATTGTGCGGATGCGGTCTTGTAGAAGCCGTCGGTGTCGTTGGGGTGCGCCCAGTAATTGTCGAAGGCCTTATTGAATACATCCACCGGTTGAGCTCCCTGAAGGGCAACAAGGTTGTTATTCTGAACGTAAAGGCCACGCCACGAGAAGTTAGTCGACCCCCCAATAGCGATCTTTGTCCTTTCGCCGTCTACAACGATAATTTTATTGTGCTGCAGGTTCCCCATGTGCTGGCGTTGGACGTTATTCTTGCCTGCAGTCTTCCGCAGCATTTCAGCGGCCTTTGATTCAGCGTCGCTGGCGCTGTTATGTGAGTTCGAATCGTCGATGATGACCTTGAGACGTTTGCCGAGCCTTTGAAGTCGCTGGACTATCTCGGGGTTATTGAAGTCGTATGCCAGCACGCGAACCTGGGCTGTAGCATCTTCGATAGCCGTGTCAAGCGTAGCGAGTATTACTTCACGAGCTTCAAATCCCATCCAGGTCAAGGCCTTTTCTTCGATCTCCGGATCTTTAGGCTTGAATTCGAGGCCTTCATCGGCTTTCTCCGGAAGGATGCTTCCAACACCGCCATCGACACCGAATTTCTTGACGAAAGCCTTTGATGAGATGAAGCCTCGCGTGAAGGCAATATTCATCTTGCCTGGGTACGTCTCGGCCATGAGCTCAATAGCTACCTCCTGCATCTCTCCATAGCTGAGTTCGCGGTTTTCGGCTTCGCTCTTCATGAAAACAGGAGTGACGCGATAGCGGAAATGTCCTGGGACATCGACGGTGAATGGGAAGTGCACCCAACGAAATCTTTGGATCGGCGATAGACGACTCGAATAAGCATCGGGTCCTGAGCGGGCGGCCTCGCCGGGAAATGAGAGATAGTTGGGGATTGGCCACCACTTGTTTGACTTAGGTTCTTTGTACTCAATAGCGAACCCGACGAAGTCTTTGGGAGGTGTGTCTCTTTTCCAATTCATAGCCAACATACACATGCCTTCCCCCCGGTATGCTGCGAATGTGAAGAGGGCCTCAGGGTTCTCGCCTTGTACAAGGAAGTTGGGGGGCTTCTTGTTGGTGGCTGGTGTAAGGCGATGTGTGGGCCGGGGTCCAGGCTTCTTGTGCTGCACCGGACTCCCGGCGGAACTTGCAGCAGGCCGCTTTTTGGTTTTCCTGGGAGTGTGCTTTCCAGACGTGGGCTCGTCACTCGTGCTGTCTTCGGATTCGAGTTCCTCGTCTTCCAAAACCTCATCTTCTGATTTTTCACCATCTGGCCTCCACGTCTCATCTTCCTGGCGGCTAGATCGGGGGCCAGTCTTCTTGCGACCAGTGGATTTTATGTTCTTTCGAGAAGTTTTGGGTTTTTCACTCTCGCTTAATAGCTGGTCGTTGACCATCTCCTGAACTTCCAGCTCCTCGGCCTCAAGGTCCTCATCTGTCGGCTTCCAAGTCTCGTCCTCCTGGGACTTCGGTCTCCGGCTCGTCTTCTTGTGATGGGCGACGGGAGATGTCCTCGATGATGAAACAGTCTTCCTATCGCCAGGCCCTTCATTCAATATCTCCTCGTCCAGCATCTCGTCAGCGGCCTGAATAGCGGCATCCTCGGCCGACGGCCTCCAGGTTTGGTCCGCCTCTGCTGTCTGCCCGCCTTTTGCCATAATAATTGCCCCGGCAGGTGACGAGATAGGGTAGGTGGACAGTAGATAGCCAAGTAAAGTAAAAAATATAATGGTAGATGCGGATTTGTAGGTATTCGGAAAGTTGATGTTGTGAACAATTTCCGAAGCACCTGTAGCGCGAGTAAAGTTTTGCTGAATGGCATGACGGGTAATTTCTATGCTACAATATGCATCCATTCTCTACCAGGGCAGATAACACGTCACCGCCTCCGCTATGGGGCGATTCGAAACCGGATCCATTTATTGTCATACCCACTGCCCCCACAATTTACCAACGATTGGCTGTGAAAGGCTTCTATTGGATACTCGGTATGCATGTATGTGCTTCATATTCCATTTAACTCTTTCTTGCCGCTGTCCTGCCCGCAGTAAGCGCCGTCATAGAAACACGGCCGTTTTAATACACTTGCACCTATCTGAGGGTTTACTTATTAGATCTGTACATCAATTATGAATAATACGTAATCGTTATATATGTTTTTCCGCCTTATATTTACGCGGAACATGAATTATAAATTGAAAGTGAGCGTAGTTTATAAAAGACATTTATTCACTAATTTACCGCTCCTTATCTTCTTCTAACAAAGCAGAAGTCAAAACCCGGCTGTAGCTTCATTGCGGAATTCGTGTGTAATGAGCACCGTGGTAGCACAAGGACCTAGTACACACAAGGTTTATGCTAGGCAAGGGCAGTGTCAAGTACAATCTACCGTATATGGAAATACAGCAGTGGAACGGTTGGAAGAAGGGTGCAAGTGTTCACTATCCGTGTTGGATACTTCTCTTGAGACTGATACTTAGAGGAATACTTGATTGACGACTGAAGAGCAACTATGAAATCTATCCTGATAATAGGAAAATGTCCAATCTTATATATCCAGCTCCTCAGTCCTTCCTAACCTGCCTATGTTCCTAGGTTACATAGGCGATTCCAAATCGCCTGCCTATGTTGATATTCAGTATAGGCGGACCCTAACCCTGGATTATGTAATCCTGAATGCCTGTCATTCTTACATAAGAGGGTTTCTTGCCGCGGATGTTGGATCTGGGCCACGTTGGTTTCGGGTCCACAGACCCGGCCTGTTCCTGTTACCTGAACCTTTCGTTGGTTCATAACATCGTGAGACGTTTTTCGTATTTCGTATAAGATAAAATCATGATTCAGGAGGCTATATAATCCGCAAGCGGCAGCTCTGCTTCGTCAAATTGTCTGAAATGCTCTCCAATTTCATTTAGCGTTTTATAAAGAGCAATATAATGTAGTGAATGTACTTTGTGAAAACAATTAGACCGTCTGATAGGTTCCTCTTAGCGGAAATTGCTTATACGATTGAACCTGCAAGAGAATATGCGTCTTCGAACGCAAATGCTATTTCTGTTCCGAATGCGCCAGACAGCTGACGGGAGGCATCGCCAATCAAAAGCAATAAATGCACAATGAATAAGAGATAATAGGCTTGTTCTGCTAAAGTAACCGTATCGTTGGATATTGTCCACCAGTTTTTGAACTGGAGCGCAGTATTTACGAAAGATCGTACGGAATTCCTCCGAACTAACATCTCTTGCTAGCGGCAATCCCGAAACCAAGCTTGAGGTGAAGCTTATCGAGCATCGATCGAGTTGTGAAAGGTACGCGCTGTAATTATCCGGCTTAGCTGGTGTTATAGTGTCGTCCGTCGGCGGCTCAAGTTCGCATGTAGATGGTCGATATACTTTGCTTCACTGATTGTCGAAACGTGTAATTCCACATCGTCTTCATCCTTGACTTGAGTATCATTCTCCTGGAAAGTCTCTGTCGGAGAAGCGGAATGGAACTCTCTTTGGCGATGGTTAGGGCGACGGAGGTTGGCGATAAAATGGACTTATGCGGGGACGTTCTCGCAAAATCCCTTTGCAGACCAATCTGAATATGATCGTAGGGATAGGTGGCGCGGGGAGGACCCGTCTTTTTTGAGCTGGAATGACATCAAGATCCGGCAGAGACGGACTAGTGGAACAAGGGAGAGGATAGTGGAACAGTGAGTTTGTGGAGAATCCGCGACACTTGAAGCGGATACGGCCTTGCCGTCTCGAATGGAGACTAGACTACACACGCCAGGTCCGCAGCAGTTAGCAATGAGATATATAAAGGTGGGCGAGCCAGGAACAGAATCACAGGACCGTGCACAAGACTGTTTAAAAAGGGGGGGAGGGGTACGATGAGGAGGAGGATAAGATCTCATAACGTCCGGTGGCTAGGCGGGATTATATAGATTTTCAATCCCACGAGAAGTACTCTATGATCACAATACTCCATTTCCTAAGTGTTGCCTAGTTGCGAAGCCTGCCTCAGGTAAGTTCTACTATTTGTTCACCAAACCACGCCCTCAGCTATTTCACCCTGCTTTCCAATACTAGAACGTCTTCATAGACGCTACGTCGGAATGCTAACCGAAGAATTGCGCCAATCCTGCCTGCTACTCTAACTAGACCCTATATTCGGCCCTAGTATTCCTCCCCTTTAATCCCACAAACAGCCCAGAACTCCCTCTAGAAGGTGTTTTGTAGCAGAAGCTTACATGAATAGTCATGCCAGCCGCTGCGGATCATGTATCCCGTGGTTACGAAGAGGATGTCCAAACACATCCTGAATGGCATAATCGCCGCTAGAGACCAATCGATGATTTCGAACTTGTTCTTGTCGACAAAAATGTTCGTTACTAAGAAGTCGCTATGCAATCGCATCTTCGCACATGTGGACTGAAGCACACACGTAGATGACTTATGACTTACAGTGAGGCAAAAGATTCACATAAGAAGAGAGATAAGAGACGATATGATGGTTACCGAAATCAAGCAGGATGATGACAGGAAATTATATTCCTTGGCTAATATGGAGACCAGGGTGTTACTCGTCCTTCTCGGACAAGAGCACTCGAAGCTTCTTGGCTTCGGCCGGCGGAACTCTTACTTCGTCCTCTCTTACCCGCTTTCTGCGATTGATCTTCTCGTGTTCCAACTTACGCGCTGGCTCCCAGGCTGCGTGAAGCAAGGCCCTCATACGCCAGTGACGCCGGTCGGGGGAACCAAAAGTGTGCGGAGCCAACGAGGCCGTTAGAGCCCATACGTCTGTCTGTCTTTGTTGAGTAGTCCGTGCCCTTTGAGCTGGTTCAGACCCCAGTACCCTGCATGATCCAGTATGCCGTAGTTGTGAGTGCAGGTGAAGCACAATGTCCAGGATCGGGTATAATCAGAACGGACTCCAGTCAAGTCTTGCCATTTATGGATTCTCTTCATAGATATTCCCTAGTCCTGACAATATCTAATGAGAATGGTCTCGGCAGTATTGTCTTCCAGCTCACACCACTCTGTGGTCGTCATGATCCCAGGTCAGATTCGGCGAGGGCGTGGTGAAGAACACGCCCTCATCGTCTTTCTAAAGCTCACCAACTAGTCTCTCTCTTCCAAACAATCATGGCGGCAATTCTACATACTGGCGCTAGCTCGTGATAATGCCCAAGCATACTATTACCGCAAGACGCCGACGAGATCTGCAACTTGGTCCTCGCGCGATGTCCCTTCCCGTGACCTGTTTTGTACTTTACCTTATTCACAGCTACATGCTTCCCCGTATATATACCATAGTATACAGACTCATGTAGCAACTTAGACACCTGGCCAGCATCTTCATACCACCTACATGCGTTGAGATTTGAGATATTATCATAGCTGGACCTCCTAATCCGTAAGAGGAACGACAAAACACAGCACAATCCAACAAGAGACAAGAAGGAGATTTGAAATTATTTATTTGGCTTCGAGAACGAAGTGTTTCCCGATAGTCACCTCAAGAATTGACAAGACCGCCATGCAAGATCTGACTGACATTACCTCCGATGACTCCCTTACTTCTCGAGGTTCTTCCACCTTAAAGTACCTGCATACTCATGGCTTTGCTATGTTCTCCACGCCACATAGGAAGGGAGGCTTGGACGGTCTTAATGCACATGATTGATAAGGTAGGAGTCCCCAAGTGATAGGCGCCAAGGTAGAGTTAATCTGCCAAAGAAGTCGTCACAGAGTTGATCCTCTCAACTACATCTAGTTAGGCAACAAATGAGAGTTCGAATGCATCATCCCCGAATGCCACAGCCAACGTAGCGCGCATGCTATCCAGGACGACAGCGAAAGGGGTGTGAAGGCAGAGGCCGCGGAGAGATACAGGGCGTTTCTTGGATCGGAATGTGACGTTGGCCGATTTCTCTAGGACTGAAATGGATAGCTTCCGATCTGAAGCTGGGCTCGCATCATTCCCGAAGCCGCCAAAGACCAAGCCGACTGGGTTGTTGCGAGGGTCGCACACCAAAGCGCCAGAGTCGCCGGGTTGAGCGAAGTCAGTTGATCCGACGCCTAGGATGCCGTGCTCGGTCACCTCGGTCACCTCCATAATCCCGTCGGAACTCTTGTACTCTCGGACTAGCATCTCGATACCGGCCCCTTGTCCAAAGGTGACACCAGTGGTACGGCCGACCTTGAAGACAAGGTTGTCATGACTGTTGGCCGTGAGGTTGTGCTTCATTTGCTCGTGGTCGAGCATCTCGAGGACATGTCGAGCGGGATACTGTTGTGAGCCATAATCATTAGCATTATATGACCCCACCGATGGGATCGGAAAAAGGGCCAGGTTCAGGAACGGTTCAAGCTTCTGATCGACTGACAGAGATGAAACTCACGTTAGTGATGGTAGCCGGGTGACTGGGAAGACGCGAACTGTCAACCTCCACCAAGCCCCAGTCAAGGTGTGATCGAACTTGCTGATTCTCTCCATGCAAGTACGTAGCCAGGCCCGAGGTGGCTAGTACTGAGCTAAAGAAGCGCGGGGCAGAGTGGGCCATGGCCAGTCGGTCGCGCTCTGCTTGGAGATCCTGCTCGAGGTCGGTCTTCGTGCAAGGGAGACGGAAGAAGCCGCTATCGTTCTCTACTCCTGTTATGCGAACCTCCAGATAGCGCTCATGTGCTTGCAGAGAAGCAATCCAGCGAGTCGAATCAGCAGAAGAAGGGTGCTCAATCAAAGGATGTTCGTTGGCAGAGACTGTAACGCCGTCGATGCGGTCTATTCTCATTGTCAATTTTCCTGGTGTATCGCATAGTTCAGCTTCGGCGGGGGAGACTCACCGGGACAGACGACATGATGATTCGTGACAGCAAGAAACTTGACCTCCTTTGTGCCATCACTTTGAAGGCGCTCAAGCTTCAGGTAGCATCCAAGAGTGCCTGACGTGTCGAACAACGATGGGCCGAGGCTGGTACCGGGGAATGGATGTGCGCGGTAGGTGTCCTCGAAGCTCACGCCCTGGCCATCCATATATCGCTTGTTAAGGACATAGTCGCTAGTAGTGTCGTAACGGACGAAGCCACCCTCTATAAGCTCGACGGCAACTGAGTCCTGAAGATCGTGGCTACGAGCAAACGCGCGCGCGCACTAGCACCTTGTCGAGAACTGGGAAGGTGAGAGAATAAATGGGGCACGCGCAAACTCACCTCTGCAGCAGGAAACAGACTTTGCAGATAACGGAGCGCGCCGAGGCCAGTGACAGCGAGCCCGGAAGGATAGAGATGACAACAGTAGCGGCATCATCATCATTGATACGGCAGATATCGGTCACTCGGAAGAGACCTAGCAGGGTAAATTTGACGTCGTTGGCGTCAAGGACAGCTTTGAGCTGCGAGCGCAGAGGTCCTTCTTTCCAGGTGGTGACAACAGGGTGACTGCCGGGGAGGATTGAGGAAAGCTTCGGGGTCGTCACGAAGAACGCGTCAGTCGAGGGCGCTGGTGTTGCGGTGGTAGGTAGGTAACGAGCGACGAGCCCGAACGTGTCGGAGACGCTGGTGCGGGCGTCAAAAATAGAAGAAGAGGTGCCCTACACCTTCTCCTCCATCTTTGTCTCCGTCGACTTCTCCATTGGGGGCTCTCTAGTGGTCGAGATTGAGGAAGCAACGAGCCGTTTGGTGATGTGATGTCTCGGGAGCGAACCTTGCCATTTGGAGTTGACGTGCGGTGGTTTAGCGCCGAGTTATGAATTGTGTTTGGAGGGAAGATGGAGAGGTAACTGAAAATGACGTTAGTGGTTAAAGGGGGGCAAGGCCTGCACGCTGTTGTGGTGAGCAGTGCAGGGGCCTAATGCCGGGGACACCCCGCCATTTAAGCCTATAAGTAGATTAACTTTTAGCTTCAGCCCCTCCTATACTCTAGGGAGGGGATACACAACGCTCTCTTTTCTTTAATACACGCTTGAATAGATGTGAGGCATCGTCGAAATATTGATATATAGGCTATGCCCCTCCCTCGTTCCCTCAAGAGGACGAGAGAAGAGTATGGTTGGATATGAACTAATATGCCCTTCTGTCAAAAATCCTGATTCGCAACCCTTCTGTTCTTTGCCTTGCTAGCCCTCGAGAGGGCCGAGTTCTATCCGTTCTGCTCTGATCAGAGTATAGGGATAGCTCTGGGCTCCTTTCGTTATATTTATCTTACCTCATTGCCTTGTTGTTTTTGACCCTCTATTAGGAGAGTTCTGTCCTCGCTCGCCTCCCCGCTTAGTCTTACGGGCTATATAGGGAGCATGTGTGGTGCTTTTGGGGACAGAGGGTCCTCCCACAACCATTACTGACCAGCCTCAGTATTATGGACTGACGATAATCGGTACAGTTTTGTACTTGATAGGAAACTCCTGAACCGGTCTGCTAAGCATATAAAAGATTGCCACGATTACCTTTACATCAGACCTTGATGACCTCCACGTCCTCTTACCCTGTCACTACGGGAACCCTCTCTAAGTCATCTTATGGCAACTTTCATCCCCCTCCTTGCTTGTGTTCATCGCCGCGTGTGCCCCTGCGCTGAGCATAGGTATAGCTCCCTCGATAGCGGCATTAAGACCACCGCGGTGTTGCCTCCAATGCCCCCTCAGCTGGTCCCTCAGGGCGTACAACCGCTCTCTAACATAGTCTTATTCGTTCCTGAGCCCTCTCTTGTCGTCTTTGTATCCTCAGTATGACCCTGTAAGAACTGTCGATTTGACAAGGTACTGGGGGCACTTGAGCCGAGCCTGCCATCATCCTCTGAGGGAGCGACATAGTCCTGTCTCTCTTCTCTTGTCCCTTAGTCGACCCGCCGTGTGAGGTTTTAGCGAAGATGTTGAGAGTAGTGCGATCTGTAGTTAATGTTGTGACTTCGGCATGGCCCGGAGGATCTAGCTGCCCGAGGTAGGAGAGAGCCTGGTTCCTAGAATAGATAAGAGCTGCTCCATCATAAGCGTTCTGAACCCTCGCCTCCTTCATATCCTTGCCAGGGCCCTTTCATTCTCCAGCTAGATGAGATAGGGATATAGAATGGGCATTATTATTATAGAGAACACTACTGCTGATATCCTTGTGAACCAGAAAGGGGAGATACCCTTCCCGATTAAGACCCTGGATAAGGTCAGGCTGCGGAGCAGATAAGCCATGATTGAAGCCAGCGTCTTGTAGAAGATCCGCGAATGCCCGATTAAGAGATGTTTTGTACTTCTCGTTGCGATATTTCTTGAGTAGATTCTGGCCGGCTTCGAACACCGTAGTAGCTTCGTTCCCAGCGCATTCGATCGTATAGACATAGTCTGCAAGCTGTGACTCGGTTGGCGAGGCTGTCCTGAGAGACCGGCTGTATCGGCTACGGATGCTGTCGAGGTTCGTAAGCGGCCTAGAGTTGGAGGGGTCGGGTATGTTGTTGTCCTCACCCTGCTGGGTAAACCCAGCAGAGATGGAAATCGAGGAAGACACAATGGTGAGTCCTGGGGCAGACTCAGGCGGCTGATCGGTCTCCTTGTTCACTGTCCTGTCGAGCTGTGCCAGGTTTTCCGCGTCAATAGCTCGTGCCTCGGCTGATTATGTCTGAGCTTGTTGTTACTGTCACCAGGGGTTCTCGTGTCGGGATTGAGGAGGTGATGTCGTCAGTTGTTGGGTCGCCTATTCCGAGGCGCCTCTGTTAGATGGTAGCCTGCGCGTGAAAGCTATATATTCCGTGCCTTACCTGCTTGACCCTCTTGCCTGCGAATGGTCCAGTCAGACCGGAATCAGTGCAACGATGGTTATAATTTCCAGTCGGAGCCCGTGAAACTGATATATAACAATATGACGCGGGGACGAATCTCTCAAGGTCTACAGGGCGCTTGATGAGGTGCTACGACCCATTGCTTGAAGTCGCTAAAAAATACAAGAAAATAATGCAAATCTATTTTGTGCTCTGGCACTAAAATGGAGATTCGCAAAGCACTCAAAGAATGCATACTTTGTGTACGCATATGCCAAATGCTTAAACTTGAAGAATATGCCCCTCTAGCTTCAAGTAGTTTTTTTTTTAAGCTATTGTTCCAGCCTGTCCATATATTCTCCTCCGTTTCGACTTGAGATTGTCAGCCCTAAATGACCGGCTTCTGACTAATTGCAATAATAATACGATACGTTCTTCGTAAACTCTTCTGCTGCGCGCTCCGGTAACTTGTCTAACACCGATTAGGTGACTTCGATATTCCTGAAAGAGGAAATGTAATTCGGGTATCAAGCACATTCTTGTATGCAGCGGCATTAATCATGACCTAGGCGCGTGAAGCGTCCCATTCGACCCTTTTTGCAACTCGGCCCTATATTAACATCGATATGCACCTCTTTATATTCAGTATTAATCAACTTGATTCAATATCAAGTTTACAGCTTACTCGGTTTCTAAAAGAGAAAAAAAAAATGAAAAGTGAAAAAAACTCTAATAGCTTGTGAGACCAGGCTGGAGTTTCAATCAAGCCCATCAGCATTCATAGTAATGTTAACCCGAATAGTATTAAAAAAATTAAGACAAGTCAGTTAAAATCAAACCAGGCCAATACGCTGACAGATTTTTCAATTTGTTAGAAGGCCCAAAGTCTTCCTCTTCCTTAAACTCCTCGCCACCTTGCTCAGTTCCCCTTTCACGAATGCTATTAGAAGTGAGGGGGAACAGCCAATACCCAAATGCAGGCCGAGCTGCTTTATCCAAGCCTCTGGTTCTTACATCCGGGCTAGCTTGTCCACTTGCGATAGCTCGGTCGATCTGATCAGTTGTACTCGATCCCCCCACTCGCCCATTCCACTCGTCATCTTCTCGCTGTACGAAGGCCTCGGCATCGTTCCTAGAATAAATATTGTTGACATAGCTTGATGGTTGGTATGATAGAAGCCAGCTATACCGGGTTTGACTCTTTGTAGCGCCCAGGGCCTTCAGAAATGCATGCCATGGTCGCAGTGCAGTCCGCGGATGAGCATTGGAAGTGTATACTTTCTGCAGATCTTGTCCAATAGGCCGCGGGTCCCGAGGCAATCGAGAGAAAGCTGGGGAGTGAGAGAGGATCGGCGTTGAGCGATTGAAAACAAGCTCGGCGGCGAGGGCTCCGTGGGAAAAGAAGGGGAATACCTGCCGTCCTATACGGCAGGACGGTTTTGTGATGAAGAAAACCTCTTGGAGATCTTGAAGCGTCTCCGTGACAGCTCTCCACGCTGGTTGAGTCCAGATATCCCATGGCTCAGGTACTTGGCCTGGGACAGCCCAAGACAGATCATGAAGGTCTAGTGCCAAGTTGAGAACCCCGATGTGGCGTGGATC
Source organism: Chrysoporthe cubensis (assembly GCA_001282315.2). Lineage (NCBI taxonomy): Eukaryota > Fungi > Ascomycota > Sordariomycetes > Diaporthales > Cryphonectriaceae > Chrysoporthe > Chrysoporthe cubensis. Next base: position 97,233 of record LJCY02000003.1, on the reverse strand, counting down.
GAGTGACGTTTTGATATATACCAAGAACCCCGCTAGAGTCATTTGGTACGGATGATGTTCGGGCTTGATATACAAAAAGTCGTACTCGGGATTGAAAAGCAGTGTGTCCAGAGAAGCCGTCGGCCCGCCCATTCTGTGGTCAGGATCGTCTTTGGTAAACTCGCAGGGAATACGGACCCGATAGAATGTATATGCCTCGTTCCTCGCTTCTCTGTTTACGCGCAGGATTTTGCTCAAAACATTACGCCCACGCACAACAGCGCCGAATTGCTGTTCTTTGTGAATCCATTGAGCATGTATTCTTTCCGAGGTTGAAGTATTTCTAGCCACACTGGTGTTCTCCATCTCCGATGCAGATGGCCCTCCTCCCCCTCCATATGTGGCGAGAACTCGATCTTTAAAGGCCGCTGCTACTTCTGGGGGAGAGGCGACAGAGATTTCGATGATCCGTTCACGTTCTAGCGAGGCTTGCCATATCTTGAGGCGCAATTCTTTAGGAAGGTCTGAAAAGAGATGGAAAGAATCTTCAGACTTGTGGTTCACCGCGTTGCTCCCATTGAATATTTGAAGGTGTGGCTGAGAAGACATTTTTAGAAGCTGTTTCAACGCTGATGTGACGGATATTACATTTGAGTAAAATTATGTTTTCTTTCCTGGCCTGTTGAAATAAGCGACAAAGGATGGAAAGAATTTTAGGTAACAACCGTTGGTGATTATAATGACGGGGGCTGGGTCGATTTATATGTGGAGCATCGCTGTTCGTGGCAACACATGATGTGGCAACATTAATTATTTTTAGAAACACCACATCTGGTGGGGACAATGCATGAATTGGTACCCAAGTAGCCTTTATTAGTATTTCTTTCCCTTATTAGCTTGGGATTTGGATTTCCATATTGAATTTTTCTTCCTAGCCCGGTTGCCAATTGAAAGCCATGTCGAATCTTTTAAAATATAAAAATATAGGGACGGTCTTTCGCTTGCGTTTAGTTAGGATGTTAATATTCTTGAAATAGTCGCGCGGTGCTAGTTCGTACTAGATTAACGAACGCATCGCCTTCCAAGCAAGGCCCTGCTAAGATTACTTTCTTGTCTTCCGTATTGAACTGAGCCGAATTATATGCAGATTAGGCTTTTGTACTAGGTAATAAAACATTGAAATGGCTTTTTTGTTCTGCCGAATCTTAGTTTGTCTATTTTCTAAGCTTTGACAGTACTGGAATTTCTTAAGCTTCTAAGGTTCTAATGCATTTCTGAAGTCGTTCAATAATAGCGACCCGCTGTTCGTTAGTATCAGGAAAAGGAATAGGAGTTTGAAGAGCTATCGTTGAACTAGAAATAGTGTTAGCATCTCGTGCTAACTACCAGGTCTAGGGCAGTAGGTTCGAACAACCTAAATGTGAGTACAGACAGACGAAAGAACCGGCTCACCCAAAACAAACCATGCCTGTGGCCTGCCCATACGTCGTCGAGGGGATTAAGGCGATTGAAAACTTAGATAAGAAGGGCGCGCCGTGGGAGCAATCGTCGAGACAAGACAATAACCAAAAATTGCTTGCGGGCCTATGGACATCTATAGCGGATTGACAGCTTGTGTACGGAAAATCGATATTTCGACGATGCTTCGCACCTGGCTAGACGTTTATTAAAGAGAAGAGAATATGCCCCCCTCACTCTTCTTTTCGATTATGAAGGGGACTGAACTCAAAGCTCAATCTACTCATCAATGGGGGGGCTCCCATAGCACTTCACCACAACACCATCGGCTTGTAATATCGAGTGCAACACGGTTGCACATTTTCAAGGACATGCAATTTCCCAGCTATTTCCACTCAACATCAATATGATGGCCCTTGATATCTCCATTGAACCACTCATACATCTCGATCTTGTCCTGGCATGTTGTAGCGCCCTCCAGCGCATCGCCCTCCGCGACAGCCAAGACTGTCTCGTGCAGCTGGTACATGGCAAGATTCTTGCCAATACACGCCCGCAGTCCATGTCCAAAAGGCATCATGTTTTTTTCCATGCCCGGCCGCCTGAGACCACCGTTGGTGCCGTCATCAAGCCATCGCTCCGGCCGAAAGGCAAAAGGCTCGGGAAACACCTTGGGGTCGTGATGCAGGTTGTACGCCGCACAGCCCACTACTGTGCCAGCTGGTAGCACTGTCGGCCCTACACGCAGGCCCGGCCCCCGGGGCACCACACGCGTCAGACGTGTCGGGTTCGCCATGCCGAGACGCAGTGCCTCCTTCACGCAGGCCCTCAGGAACGGCAGCCCGTCGAGTGAATACGTGGCTGCCTTGCCGTTTTTGTTTCGCGCACGTTGGCCACGCATTTCGGTACACAGCCGCTGGCGGGCCGGACCGTTTTGGACGAGGTGGAAAAGCGTCGTGGCCAGCATTACGGCGGTTGAGTCGGCCCCCGCAAACACAATCGCCTTGCTCTGCGCAATGGCCTCACCGTGCGAAATGCCCGCGGCTACGAGACGCTCGTGGTAGAAGTGCGCGTCTGACTTGGCCATCTTGTTGTCGTCAACTCTTTGCATCACCCCACTGATGAACCGGTCGAGCTTGGCAAACGAGTGCGTGACGTTTTCGCTGGAGCTGAGCCGCTGCGATGCAGCGTATACAATCTTGAAAAGGCGGTTTGGGAGTAGCGAGAAGCGCGAAAAGGCCACAATAGAGTGAATGAAGGGGTTAGCGCTCAGCTTGGCGTCTTTGCCCTCCGCCCACTCCTCTATGCGTAGGTCCGAGTTCTCGTGCAGTCCGCCATACCGCTGTCCGAGAAGATAGACGGTCACCACGTCGATGGAGAGCCGAGCACAAAGGTCGAGCAGATCGGCCCTGGCTCGCGCTTCTTTCAGTCGCCGGAGATGATTCACGAAATCGGCAATGCAGAGACTGATGGTGCCCTGGGTCCCGCTCTCAGCCCGAAGCTGCGCTTGGGCGAAGAGAGGCGCAATGGCTTTGGCGCGGAGGTCGCGATAGGCAGTGTCGGTAGACGAAAAAATGGAAGTGACGGGCCCCAAGTTGAAGTTGCGGTACCGGTCGTCTTTGGGGAAGCCGCCGCCGGTTACGTAGACGTCGCGGATGGAGTCGGCGTCGGCAAGGGACACATGATTGGGGGCGATCCTCATTACCTTGCCGTATTTTTGATGGTAGTGGCGCAGTACGCGCCCTTCGATGCCTAGGTAGCAGATCACGTAGAGAAACGCATTGCTAGATTTTGCCCAGAATGGTCCGGGCACGAGGCGTAGTGGGTGGAAACAAGTATAGTAGATCGTTGGAATGAGGCACAGCGCGATGACCAACGAAACTGCTTTGACGTATGCTTCCGACTCGAACATTTTGCTGATGGTTTCTCTCTTGGGCGCTGTGTCCTTTCCCTTGTTCATGCAACAGGCAACGGTTGCTGACTTGTGGATTTGCCGGAAGGCAAGTTGAAAATGCTAATGCATTTAATTTGTTTTCCCAACCACGTGATATCATGAACATACATGTTTTGACTATATATGCTTGTCATTTCGCGAAGATATATTCATGACCAGACTTGGCCAAACCTGGTGGGTGTGGCATCTAAAACACCTTTTGTGCTGACAAACCTGATATGATGGATCCGTTGAGTATGAATAGATGAACAAATGATTTATGACGCCCGGAGATGCTGCATTCCAAGGACAGCCCTATCAGAGTGGCTGTATTTCTTTCTTTCTTTTTTTTTCTTTTTTTTTCTTTTTTTTCTTCCAGCGCTAACCTGCAATGGTTTCTTCAAGCCATTCAAAGTGTCTGATTGTACCCAGGTAAGCAGCACATGAAAGATGCTGTTGGAATTCGGGATTTTGTTGTTGGCTGCTTACGGTGCAGGGTTTCAGGTTTTTACTTGGTGTTAAGCACTTTTTATTTGGGACTGTACTTGGCGGCCAAGACTTCCAGTAGCCCTTTTCGCAGAGAGGGGCTGCAGCAACACTGGGAAGATTTTATTTCGATACATTTTGTATGGAAGACTATTCTACATAACTTTTACAACTTAGCCATCTATGTAACACGTTTATAATATAGGTAAAGGTACACAAAGAACTGTGCTAAGAAAGAGGGGGCTCCAACTAGCCACCCCAATAATCGCTTAACAAAAGCCTTTTATTCTTTAAAGCCGTAGCATCGGCTTCACTCGGTGAGACTTTCCAGGTGAGACTATATTGCTGTTTTAGTCAGATTATCCATCATCTGAAGGAGAAATGATGGAAACCACTCCGAGCGGCATGGATGTCCACAGTGAGGTCCACAGAGGCCCGATTCGGAAGGATGGTGCTGAGCATGCTGTTGTCAAGACGCTAAACAGCATCGATGCCTCATTGTTCGACAATGATGGTGACAGAATCAAAGCTGTGGTTGCAGCTTATGCGTTAGTAGCAAAGCTTGAGACTTCCTGGGAGTTCTGTTGCCGGATCTGCATGGGCCAGGTAAGCCACCTTTGACTTGATACGTGCCCCCTCAATCTTGCGCTCATGGATGACCGGATTGACTGAAATGAGTGTGTTCCATAGCCAGCACTAAATGCTTCTCTGAAGGTGGCCAAGGACTTGGGTCTCTTTGACAAGTGGCATGATCATGGCGACGTGGACATGTCACTCCAGCAGCTAGCTCACATGCTGCCAGCTTGTGAACCTGATCTTTTGTGTTGGTAGACCCCAATTATCTCGCGATGGTTTCCCGAAGTTTTTGAGACAGAATGGACAAGCTAAACAGAGGTAAATGATGGATTAGATCGCGTGGTCCGGCACTTAGCAGCAAACCACGTGCTGCAGGAGACATCTATAGCTGTCTTCAAACCAACGGTATTGAGTATTTCCTTTACCCAGCCCGTCTTTGGTGAATGGATCAATCATCTGTAAGTGGGCCGTTCCCTTCATACGATAGCGATGCTTGAAACTGACGAAGGTCACAGCTACGATGCCACCTTGCCAATTTTCTACAAAATGCCCTTGTATCTGGCCCAGAATGACTACAAGAGTCCTCTCGACCCGACCAATGGCATTTTCCAGTACACCAAAGGCTGGAAGGGCGACATGTTCCACTACTATCAGGCTCACCCCGTGGAGGGTGCCTCTTTTGATCACGTCATGGGTGGCGTTATGGCCAACCAGGCACGTTGGGTCGACCTCTTCCCATCACAGACGCTAATAAACACAGACAAGGGCGGCGATTCGCCTCTCATCGTGGATGTAGGTGGCAACATCGGCCACGACATTGAGAAATTCCGTGAAACCCACCCCGAGATGGCCCCACGGCTGTACCTCGAGGACCTCCCACACGTGGTGGTGCGGAACAAGCTGCCTCCCAGTAGCGGTGTGAATACGCTTGGCTATGACTTCTTCACGCCTCAGCCCGTCAAGGGTGCGCGCGCATACTACATGCACGGAGTTCTTCACGATTGGTCTGACGAGCCGGCACGCAAGATCCTCGAGATGCAGCGAGAGGCGCTGACGCCTGGGTATAGCGTGTTGCTGATCCACGACCACATTGCGGCCGAGCAGCTGGCGCATCCGCATGCAACAGCGTATGACTTGACGATGATGGCGATGGTGGCTGGGAAAGAGCGTACCGAAGCGGACTGGCGCAAGCTGCTCCAGTCTGCGGGATACCGCGTGGTGAAGGTGTGGACGAGCCCGCTGGCTGTGCAAGGTATCATTGAGGCTGAGCTGGATATTTGAGATTTGGAAGAGAGGCATTTGCTGATTAGGATAGGCTGATAGGTATTGTTCCCGCCGCCTATATTTTTTATGCGTCTTCTCAGAATTATGCTTTCTTTGGCGACATGGGTAAATGTGTAGCTTCATAGAATAAATGGAGACAGACAGCACATAGAGGCTTGTAGTGGCTGTTGGGTTGAGGCTATGTGGATGACTTCACTTCTCGCTCGAACTTGGTATGCTAGTAGTTAGCAGTTTCTTGCCATTTTCTCTTTGAAGCAACAAACATATTTCCACCTCACGATACACTAAACATAGACTAGATGGCTGTGTTGTGAGTGAATGACCTAGCTGGAATGATCTTTGAATAATTATGCAAGCCACTTATTCTCCAACCGTCCATCCTGCAAGATGCTCATGCAACAAATCATTTGTTCTGCAACACTCGTTCATCCCACGTATCATTTGTGTCTCGAGGTCGGACTCTCCTAAAGAAACGAGAGTATTGCAATGCGTATAAACACTTGAGAGTTCCTGATTTCTGCGAGGAGTTCCAGGTACACAGAGCTCCATACTGGGTCAAACACATGTATTTGTAGCTTGGTCACAGTAAAGTAATGGTGCCGTTTCCTTAAGAGCACAGTTTATTATGCTTTCCCCACGGGTGGCAATAGTGTAATTCATACATGGTATCGGGGTGTCTCATACAGCTCCGGGGTGACGTAGACCTGTAAGCTTAGATCGCTCGAAGATTCCTTCCTTCCGATTCCCAGAAAGGTAATGATGCCCGGCTTTTCATCAAGTTTTCTGTGGGTACTGTTCTGGCATGATCAATTTTCTTACTCTTGCGTGGGAAAGGAAATGGAGAAAATTGAACGTACAAGACAGTCTGCACCATGTCCTCAACCTTCCTTCCCCCGTCCTGCCACCCCTGTTCAAGCAGCCAGGCGTCCACTCCCTGCGCGATGGCCTCATCATTTGGTGCCTTTTGCGCTGGGTAATAGTATAGCTTGGGTACGGGATACGGCTTGTCGGGAGTAAGGGAAAAGTACAGGGCGTGCGGCTTAGAACGGAAGATATGTCGCCTCTTCTTCTCAGCCCATGTTTCTGTACGCAGCTTGCCTGGAGGGTATGTCGTGCCGCCGGCCAGCTCGACGAGGCGCTGCATTTTGGGCCGGTCTTCGTCGAGATCCGGGATGCGGCCGCCAAGAGTGTAAAAATCCCACATGTCTTCGAAGGAGTCGCTGGGGAACCGCATGTAGATCTTGAGGCGCGCTAGTCCGGGCGTTACGAGGTCGGGTGCCATGCCCCGCCCCAAGTTATGATATTGAGGGTGCTCTTCGACGTATTCCTCGATCAGATGGAGGGAATGGAGCAGATTGGGGAATCGCCCGATGTCCGGGAGGAGCCGGATGCCGAAGCTCAGAGACTGAAAGTTGGTCACATTGTGATCTACAGCGGCGAAGTCTGGGGGAAAGTAGCTCTTGCCCATGACAGGAAGCATGCCGGGGGCCTTTTCGAGAATCTTGGCGTTGATATCGAAGCCGAGGATGGCCTGTGTTTGAAAGCCGACCCGTCGAACTAGGTCCTTCTGCTTGTCGACCGGAGCGTCGGCATACACATACCATCTCTCCATGGCCCGGTGCCAAGTCTCATCGTACATAGGGCTTTTCCCACGAAGCACGTCCAACACTCCGTTCACGGTTCTCATGTCCATTGGCTTGTCAAGCTTGGCCGGCCGAAGCTCGCTAATGTCGAGAATGAAGCGGACGCCGGCCTTCTTCGTTGAGCCCTTGAACTCGAAGCTATACTCGAAGGGGCTTCCATCCCATCCGGCTGCCGTTGGCCGCGAAGATGGCTCGGGTCTGCCGCCCAGCAAAGGACAGATGGTGTCTCGATAGAAGCTGAGGAACTGGAGACGACATTCTTCAGGGTAGCCGGCCTCGACTAGCATTCGCGAGAGGTCCTCTCCACTGGTGCGGAACCAATACGAAGCGTTATCATCGAGACTCCGCACGGGACCAGCACCGCCGGGTCCAATATCAGTTGCCAGCCTGCAACCAATGTCGACTTTGGAGAGCCCCGTCTGCACTTCGACCGGGCCCATTGTGTATGTTGGAAGATAGTTCTCAGTCAATGGCGCTGCTTGCCAAATATTGCATTATGGAGCTGATATGGACTCTTGGAACTGTTCTATGGCTGTGAATGCACTGTTTGATGGGATTTGATTTGTCCAAAAAAAAAAAAAAAGTCCAGTCGTTTGATTGTTGCAGCTAAGAAAAAGCCAGCTGCAAGGACGGAGAGGTCTGCCGGGATAGCAGTCTGCACTAAAAACTTTGAAAACCCATTTACGCTATGAAAGCTGTTTCTGTTGAAGAACCGCGCCTATGTACAAAGTTGAACTGCAACATAGAACGTGAAAGCTGGAATAAGTCGTGCATGCCGTGTGAGCTGAAAGGCCGGAGTGGGAAAGGGGCAAAGGAAGCAGGAAGACATAACAACACCTAGCACCAAGCAACCAATATCCAGCACCCAGCACTCAGGGCCTACGCCATGGGAAAGACTTCGACGGGAGGGACAGCCACCAGTGTCATGATCACAAATTACATGGCGGTTTAATTCCATTCCGGCTATCTGGCGTGCCTTGGCTAGATATTTGCAGATCAGGCGACGATTGGCCCATTTACAAACTCAAAGCTAGACTGCTTGCAACTGTATTTTCTTAATTGCAACAATCGAAAAACTCCCCGACCCTGTGTACTGGTGCTATTCTGTTTGGTCAGTCCTGTGACAGACACACACCTTGGAAAATGGATTAGTTGTCACTGATTTCGACGCTTTTGGGGCTGTCATCCATCGGATGGCCATGAGAAGAGCTGGAAATAACCAAGACTTCCAGTGAGCGACAGGGGATCGCGAAAGGCCCCTACCCGCAAGTAATTACTTGGGGTTGACGCCGAGTAAGCAGCACCCCGGTCCCCTTTTCGGGCGGGAAGCTAGGTAACACTGGAATAGGAAATTAACCGTAAGTAGCAACATGTCACTCACCTATCTGGTTTGACATGGAATAAAGTGCCTCTCCACAACCCCAAGGTTGTAAGCGACGTGCATTTTGATAATGATGATAATTATATTGAACGTCTTGTGAAACAAACGACGTACAAGACACAACGCCAATATGATCTACATTGATTGAGAAACATATTACTAAACTCACCTAACATTCTTGCTTGATATAAAAGCCAAATACGAATAAAAAAAGAATTGCTTCCATTCTCCGACAGTAAAGTAAAGTGCGTTAGCCGTGACGTAAATTGGCTATCTGGGCGGAAATGTAATTCAGTTTTGATTGGTGTAGACTACTCTTGATGCTTTGCGCTTTAGACCAAGCATTTCCTGGCGCGATAAATTGCCTCTTCACTGGTTCATTGCGCTCAGCACGTCCACTGTTCCACGAAACGTTAGACATCATCATCGTCATCGTCGTCATCATCATCACTCCTCGCAGTTCGAGACGCTCTGAAAAGGATTTTTGCTATTGATTTCTAGCCAACTAACATAGATTCACTCTCTGACCGCGCAGTACTTATGTCGCAACATGCCTACCCATCTTAGCAAAAAACCAGGGGTAGCAGTAAGCGGCTTAGAGGAGAAGCCCGCCGCAAAATCGCCGTCAGAGCTCAACCTGCCTGATTCATCATACACGGTGCAAGTTCGGGTCATTGACACGTATGTAGAGTGCCTTCTTTCTACCATGCCCCTAGAAAGGAAATGAACGAGACACTGACAACCAAAAAATGCAACAGAAACATCCTCCTCCACCTCAAATCAGGTCTCTTCTGGGACCAGCCTCATCCCACCTCCTTGTCCCTCACAGACGTCCGTGCGCCCACCTACGTCTTCCTCATCTCTAACACCACCAGAGACCGCCCACGCCACATACTTTTCGATCTCGGCGTCCGCCCGGATTGGCAAAACTACGCCCCGCGCGTTGTCTCCCTAATTAACGCTACCACAACCATCACTCTCCCCTCTCTAGGCCAAGACATCGATGTAGCTGCCGTGCTCTTATCCTCGCACAGCCCCGTCCAGCCGGCTGACCTGGAAGCAATCGTTTGGTCGCACAACCATTTCGACCACACGGGCGACCCATCGCGATTCCCGCCGCATGTGGACCTCGTCGTGGGATCTGGTGTCGCAGCCTTCTCATGGCCGGGCTGGCCATCCAACCCAGACGGTACAGTGCTGGACTCTGACCGCGCAGGTCGGACGCTGCGCGAGATCTCCTTCGATGAAAACGGTCTCAAGATCGGATGTTTCACTGCCCATGACTTTTTCGGCGATGGGTCTTTCTATCTCCTTGACGCGCCTGGACACGCGATGGGCCATATGTGTGGGCTGGCACGCACGACTCCCTCCACTTTCGTCTTCCTAGGCGCTGACGCTGCCCACCATGCCGGCTTGCTACGACCAAGCGACTACCTACCCCTATCAATATGCCCGGGCCATCTAGTCCACGACGGCGAGCAGTATCCCACAACAGAACCCTTCCTCACACTGCCAAAAAAGGGGCCCGTTTTCGCCGACCGGGACGCTGCCATGGACACGGTCCGCAAAATCCAGGAGCTGGACGCAGACGAGAACGTGCTTGTGTTACTGGCCCATGACCTCTCGCTGAGAGGCCGTATTCCATTCTTTCCCAGAACAATCAATGACTGGAGGGAGCGGGGGCTGAAGAAGGAGACGCAATGGTTGTTTTGTGACGACTTTGTGCCGTCGCAATGACTGAAGGTGGGAAATTGAGATAGTTTGAAAAGCAAATGAAGAGTGTGTCTCGTATGCAGGGCCATCCTGTAATGTACACGGATTGCTATCAATTCATTGGACAAAAGTGACAGAAAAGTAGGTGAGCCAGTGCTCGGGTTACAAATTTCCGAACCGAAGAATAGATGGACCCAGGACAAGCAACGTCTGGGATGGGCAATTCCCGGGGTAGACGAATTTCAGGATCAACGAACGTCTAGGCTAAGGAATGTTTGAGAGATTGAAGGTCGTTAAAGTACCGGGGTTTAGATTGTATAGTCGAGTCATAGGACGAAAATGGTAGGAAAAAGAAGCAAGACAAAACAATCTGTACCTGCAAACTCATCAATCTAGCCAAGTTACTCCAACATGGCGCGCCAAAAATGCATACCCCTCGCTCATGGCCCGCGTTCCAGCCAGATACCACCTTCGATCCTGTGGGCTCAGGTCAAACAAATGCGGCGCCTCATCATCAATGACCCTCAGCTCGGCATCTACTCCGTGCTCCCTCATGGCCTTCCATGTCCTTTCGGTTTGCTCCCACGGGACTAAGTCATCCTGTCGTGGGTGGATTAGAAAAGTCGGCACGGCATAGTTGCCCGCGCGGACCTGAGCCAGCGTGCTCGCGAACCGCACGTCCTCGCGGCTGGGCGACCCGCTCTTGATGGGCACACGTTTCGCCCTATCCAGACCACCCAGGACGACATTCAGCATGCGCCCGTGGACGTTCATGTGCAGGGCTAGCCGGCTACGCGCGTCAGTGGGGCAAAGCCACCCGCCCATGGCACGCTTGCGGCTCGGCACCTGATAGCTGGTGATCGGCTTGTCCATGACGCCATTGACCCAAATATCATCATCAAGCTCGTAGCTGTCGTTCTCCGTGTCGGCGCCGGCAGGGAAATTAGGCCGGCTCCAGAAGGGGTCCTCAAAGTCGGTTGGGCAGTAGAAGGCGAGGATGGCGTTGGGCGGCTCGATACCGCGCGCCGGCGACGTCCATGCAAGTGTCGTCGCGAGATGGCCTCCAGAAGACCATCCTACGATGACAACCTTGGTGCCATCAGCGACAACATCGGGCCGAGCAAGCTTGGTTTTGGGAAGGACGGTGCGAGTCCACGCATAGGCTTCTACGACGTCGACCATGGGGCCCTCAAGGAGTGTTGTCTCGGGACACAACCTGTAGTCGATGCTGATAGGGAGGAACCCATTGCGAAGCAGTATGGCTGTTTGCTCCGGCCGAACTTCCTTCCGAGAAAGCATAATGTGGCCTCCACCGTGAATCATGAGAGCCACGGGCAGCCTGTTTCCCGAATCGACCAAGGTGGTGGGGTAGTAGATGTCGGCTTCAAGACGCACGTCGTTCGTCTCCGAGAACGTCACAGTCTGCTTAGTCACCAGATCATGGCTGGGAGAATGGCCCAGTGACTCTAATTTGAATGGTGAAGCAGTGATGACGCGCAAGATGTCGGATTCGGGAAGCGGGCTGGTGCTCCAATCAACCCATTCAAAGCCAGCAGTCCGCAGGGAACGGTCCCATACATGTTCGTGGGCCAGCGCGTGCGGACGCCCGTCATTTGAGAGCCACCACCCCTCGAGGAGACCGAATACCAGATCGAACCAATATAGGTTCCGAGTGAGCTCCACCAAGCACAGAATGCCGTCGGGACGTAGCATTTTGCGAATGTTGGTTGTGGACACGACCAGGCTCTTGGTCGCGTGAATGCAATTGGTCGATAATACGACATCGTAGCTGGCCAGCAAGTGTGTTGCTGGGTCTTTCTCAATGTCCATGGTAGCGAATTGCATAAAGGATGACCATTTGGAGAACTTTCGCTTGGCCGCAGCCACAAGAGATGGTGAGAGGTCGGTAAAGGTGTATGAGAACTTACCACCGAGCTCCACCAGCGTTGACACAATGTGCTTTGTAGTGCCACCAGTACCGGCGCCGAGTTCAAGAATCTTCAGCTCTCGACGGCCCCCGACACGCTCGAGCACCGACGCCAAGTATTGACTGAGAAATAGGGACCCTGTCTTGAACATGGGTGCGTTGGTGTAGACATCTTCGAGAAGCTCGCGCGCCGCCGCGTTCTGGAAGATCAAGGAGATAGGATCAGCCGTCCCCAAGAGACATTCGGCCAATTTGGGGCCTGTGCTTTGCAACAGCTTCGTCTCGGATGCGTGCTTAGGGTATTTTGCCAGCATTTCCTCGTGCAGCTTCGAGGCAGAGAGTGAAGGAGCCCGCTTCCCCGTGCGAAAGAACGCCCCATTAGTGCTTTCGCTTACCAGCCCACCGTCGCCGAGGATCTTGTATAATTGAGGCACCAGTCTCGTATACTGGGGTTGGAATTGGATAGTGGGGACTGGACTGCCGGGATGCATTTGCTCGAGATCGCAGCTCAATGCAGAAAAAGCATCGACAACGTAGCGTACAACAAGCTGAGACTGAAGAAGAAACGGCCCGCTGTAAAAACCCGCAAAGCCCGTCTCTTCTGCGTGGCCATTGTAGGATGGATTAGCAGCCAGAAAACTCTCGCGGCTTAAAGTCGCGAGGTTGGGACCCGTTTGGCCATGGCTGACCATAGGCATCGGTTCGGATGCAGTTTGCGAGGATGGCATCTCTACTTTGGTCGTATTCTGCTTCTCCATTGCTGAAGACTGGTCAGGTTGGATGAGACGTGCTACATCAAGAACATTGCCGCAACTCATAAATGCTTCTTGAGAGACGGTGACGCCAAACCGACTTTGGATATCGGAGAGAACTTCAGTCACTAGCAAAGAGTCGATACCAAGTTCGTTGAGGATAGATGTGTCATGGATCTCGGAGGCAGGAATCTCGAGGATGCCGCTCAAAAGATCATGTAACAATGGTAAGATGTCTGTGACCCCTGATGTGCCTGCAGTAGATAGAGTCACAGGTGCAGATCTCTCCGAGGCGTAATCCCCGTCTTCTTCATTGCGGGGTAAAGAAGACGACGCGGCTGTCTGATATCCCGTATCATTATCGTCCTCATACTTGCTGCTGATCTGGGTCGATGCGGATAAGTTCGTGTGGAGCGGCTTTGTCAAAGCCGTAACAGCGCCCTTGTTGACCCGGACGAGGCTCTTGGTAAGCGACTTGAACGGAACGCTCTTGAACGTAGCACCCAGGATGGCCAAGACTAGATCACTTGACGCATTGAAGACAAATATGTCATTCGCCACCTCAGCCACTACAGGAGACGGTTCATAGCGGGTGTAGACAGACCAAGCGCGTGATTCTCCGTCTCGGCGTGTCGTGTATGCGGCGGTGAATACGACCTCCTCGACGGCAGTACACACATAGACAGCACCGTCGTCTCGATCTGACAGACAATTGACGTGAATACCGGCAACCTGGAGAAAATTGTCAAGAATGACGGGATCGCATGACCCAGCGGTCTCGTCCTCGGCGAAGACCTGGGAAAACTGTGCGGGTATAGTAACTCGACCGACGGCCTCGTTCTCGAAAGTAGCCACGCTCTGCACGCCGCGAAAATAGTCGGCATAGGTAACCACGTCCGAGAACAGCTTGTACACCATGGCGCCGCTGATTCCGTCCAACCCCACGCGTGACGAGAGTCGCCGCACTCCCTGTGTACCAAATTTCTCAAGCAATTTGAGTCGCTTGTCGGCCATGGCATCTTCAGCCGAGATCCAGGCGATGGAGCCCCTGGCATGCTCCGTCTCAGCACCTCCATCAGCCGTCGCAGTCAAGGTCAAAGACGGCCGGCTGTAGATATTGAAGTTCCAGCGATCAGGGCCGGTCTGGCAAAGACATAAGAAAACGGATGATGTAGTTCCTAGACCAATCGGAGCTGACATAACTAGCCCCTCGACGTGCGGCAGTAGCTCAACTGAATCTTTCTCAGCGAGAGATCGTGTTGCGCACGATGCCATCTCCATGTACATAGAGGCAGGGCAGAGACTCTGACCTGCGACAGCATGACCCCGCGTTGCAAGTTCAAAGACAGGACTGGCTGTGTTCACGGAGAAGAGGCTGCGGCTGATCGGCGTCATGAGACTATGTCTCTCCTTTGGTTGCTCAAACTTCTCTGCAGCCAACTTCAACGGAATCCAGTGACTGGTTTTGTCGAACTGATAAGGCGGCAGAGTGACCGTCTGAAAGCGATGGGTGGTTCTAGGACCAAAATACCAGAAACCCCCAGCTGATCCGGCTTTCCACATTTGACACGAGGCCTTGGCAAGGTTGGCAGCGACATCATGACTGCCCAGATCCATGGACAAGAAGACGTCTGATCGGCCTGGCTGGAGCGCTGGCAAAGCTCGCCGTGCCATGGAAACGACGGGGCTTGCGGAGCCAGCCTCTAGCCAAATGGCTGAAGGTAAGCGGGCGGCTATTCGTTCAACTGCGTCTCCAAAGTGAACCGGTTGTCGAGTGTGGTGAACCAGATTGTGAGAGGTGAATTGAGCCCAACTACTGCTGGGGGAGCATGTCTCGACGCGAAGTCGCGGCGGACGGATGCGTGTGCAGCCAACCACCATAGCCAGGTCCTCCAGGATGCCGTCAGCTAGATGGGAGTGGTATGCATGCGTGTTTTGAAGCATGGTGGTCTTCAAGGAGCGCCTCTCACACTCTCCCTTGGCAATCATGATCGACGAGGCATCTCCTGCCAACACAAAGCTACGAGGACCATTGTAGCAGGCCACGTCCACATAGGAGCCACCATCGTGCTCCTTATTCACTGCGCTCACCACTCTCTCTATCTCATTCCTGTCGCACTCAACCGCCAACATCGCACCGACCTCGGCACCCCACTTATCCTGAATAATCCTGGCTCGGCCAGAAACAAAGTGGAAGGCGTCCTCGAGGGTCAAGGAATCGGCCACGCAGAGTGCCGAAAGTTGACCAAAGCTGTGGCCTATCAAAGTGTCGATCTCGACACCGCATTCGAGCCAGCACCTAGCCGTTGACACCTGCAGAGACAAGAGCATACAATGAAGAGAGACGAGGTCCTCCACAGGGTTGCCTTCAAAAATCTCTGGAAATATGCCCGGGAGACCCAACGCCTGGCAGACAGCATTGCACTGGTCGAGTTGACGTCGGAACGGAAGGCAGTCATTGTAAAGATTTCTGGAGACAGTGACTGTTCGACCAGTCTGGCCGCCGAAGCACAAAACAATCGGCAACTTTTTTGAGGTATTTGGGCTTGTTGGGGCTGAATTGTCCAGAGCAATCATGGCGCTCTCGTGATCTGTTGCCGTGAAGGCTAGCCGATGCTCGAACGACACGTTCTGGCGGCGGGATATTTGATACGCTAAGCTGTCGAACGGAGATTTAGTCTTGACCAAATGCGACTTCAGCGCAGTCACTTGTGCTTGCAGATGGCCGAGGGTCTTGGCCGAGAGCAGAATCGGATAGGCTGCAGATTGAGACTTTGTGTCGGCTACCTTGTCATCCGTCCCAGGGCGTGACCGGATGAGCAGCGCTGCGTTGCTACCGGCTGCACCGTAGTTGTTAACGAGGGCAGCATAACGGCTTCGAGCACTCCAGGGTTGCGTGGTTTTAGGAATCACGATTCGTGGGCTAGCCTCGATGCGTGGGTTGAGAGAATTGAAGCCGGCCTGTTTGGGCACCAACCCATGTTGCATCATTAGAAGAACCTTGATAACTCCTGCAACGCCGGAAGCAGCTTCGGTGTGCCCAATGTTGTCCTTGACAGAGCCGAGAAATACGTCGCTGTCCCGATCAAGGCCCGTGAGCGCCATGCGGACGCTCTCGTACTCGATCGGATCGCCAACCTGGGTTCCTGTGCCGTGCGCTTCTACATAATTTACATCTCGAGGTTCGAGTCCCGCATCTGAGAGGACGCGTGTGTACAAGGAGCTCTGGGATCCGGAGTTGGGCACAGTAATGGAACTACAGTTAGAGCTCTGGTTGACAGCCGAAGACGCAATGACACCAAGAACCGTATCGCCATCCGCCAATGCCCTGGAGAGTTTCTTTAGGACCAGGATACCCGCACCCTCACCACGGCAGTAGCCCCCTGCAGCGGCATCGAAAGCTTTCGAGCTCCCATTGGGGTTCAGGAAAGAAGCTGCCGCGAGGTTTTGGTGGAGCGTCGGGCTCGTGATTACATTGACACCGCCAGCAAGCGCCATGGAACATTCCCCGCCAAGAATTGCCTTGCAGGCCGAATGCATAGCGACGGCCGACGAAGAGCAAGCCGTGTCGAAAGTGATTGAGGGGCCGGAGAATCCGAAGAAGTGGCTGATACGACCGCTGATGAAAGCCCTCAGCGTCCCGACGGCTGCAAAGGCGTTGGCGGTTTCCGAGGCAACATTGTTGCCGTACTCGACCGCCCCGACTCCAAGATAACAGCCAACCAACGTCTCGGGAGTTGTCGCGCCGCTGAAATAGCCCGATGATTCGAGCGCCTCATATGCGACCTGAAGCGCGAGACGCTGTTGTGGGTCCATCGACTTAGCCTCACGTCCAGAGACCGCGAAGAAACGGTGGTCGAATGCGTCCGGTCGATCAAGGAAGTTGCCCCAGAAGCTGGAGAGCTTGGGTTCACGTATAACCTCATCCGGTCGGAATCGATCAGGCGGCAATGTGCCAAAGCTGGTCCCTCCTCTGCAGAGCAAGTCCCAGAAAGCATCAAGGTTTTCGGCTTGCGGGAAGCGGCATGCCATGCCAATAACAGCGATCTCGTCGGTTTCACGCTCGTCATCTAGGCCACTCTGTCTGGAATGGACACCACGCTTCATAGAGCGGGGAACAACACCACTTTCGCTACCCAGCACCTTGAACTCGGTGTCATGGCGAGGGACATGACATGTGGCCAATTTGACGGTTTGGAACCAGTGAGCCCTCCTGCAGAGAATAAGATTCACAGCAGTCATGTGGAGTTCACCCGAGGTGATAACCTGTGAGTCAGCCGTCGACCGCAAGGGAAGTTGTAGCTTTGAGGCGTCGGGAAGACCTAGAAGCTTGGTGTTCTTGGCACACAGTTGGCGTAACTTCTCGGCAGCTTGAGCGTGTCTTGCATGGTGGTACGAACCGCGGAGGCCCACTGGAGACGTCATCAGCCTGGCTTGCCCAAGCCGGTCACAGAGCGGCTCCCTGGCGCTTTCCGGTAACGTGATTGTCAATGTTTTCTCGTCTGTAATGCAAGAAACGTACGCCTATGAAATCCGTGTCGTGTCATATCAGTACAATTTCGTGAAAGATTGTCAAGTAGTCTAACCTACCTCGGGGAAGGAGTCCAAACAGGTGTCCAACAAGGCCCTATCAGATGCAGTCTTCCAGCGAACAGACAGTGCAACGGTTTTCTCCTGGTCGTTGCGTGACGCCTCATATTCATCCACAATCACACCGATGCATGCGGCCAGGCGCACAGCGTTGCATACATTGGTCTCGAACTCAGCCCAGTCATGTGCTGAGGCCAATGCAGCAGCCGTAAGGAACCCAATGCAAAAGCCTTGGGCTGAGGCGAAGCGTTTGAGACTGCTCTCCTCGGATTGAACAAGGTCAACCACCTGGGATGCAACAGTGAGCGGCGCAAGCTGCGCGTTGCCCAGGCTGTCTGGATCAAGGGCTCCGGACCCATTAGCAAAGCCGCCAAGCATCTTCAACTGCTCATACGCCGAGCGGCTATGGCGGGGACCAAAATCTTCCTCGAGCAAAGGCCATAGGGAGGAGAGCTCGACAAAACTTGACGCGAGGAAATGAGCGTTCCCGCCCGGGAGGAGGGCCGACTGGAGATTTGAGAGGTCTTCACGCGTCCAACGCGTAGCTTGAGGCCCAAAGAGGGCAACACGGAACTTGCGCATCTTGTGTTGCTTGGGGGTATCCAAGCCAGTGGGGTTGAGGCTTCCCGTTGTAACGAGCTCGGCCGAGCGTCGCGGTGTGGTGAGTCCGAGGAATCACCTGCTGCTGCGATGCATGTGGCCTTTGCACCACCTGTTCACGCGATCCTGCCGCCCAACCAACACAGACATCTTGTACAAGCAGTGCATTTGTGCCGAACTGAACGACGTCCCGATCAAGAAATGGTCCGGCTCTGCCTAAGCCAAGGTGCTTTGCATTGCCACCCGGACGCGTGCACCTGCGTAGCGTGGACGAGGCTCCGAGTCCGAGGCTCTCTCTCCGCCACCGTGCCTGGCCGTAAACCCATGTAGCTTTCGGAATAACGGTCTCGAGTATGACTTGAGCGGCTCGACGCGATTAGAGGAATCACTCGGTGGTGTCTTAGAGTACTTGTTGTTGGTGTTGATGTTCTTGGACATCTTACTCGGCGCCAGCATGTGGTCGGTCGTTATATTCTTCCGATGCTCGCTTTCAAGATTGGACATTATTAGGCTAGGGCTAAAATGGCCTACTCGGGCGGGGGCCAGCAATTGCAATTGCATTAGCCATATTAGCCCGCAAGCGGGGGTCGCTGAAAGTCGCCACCCCCAAGTACCCGGCGCCAACTTCAGGCGTTTGTTTCTTCCCGCACACAAGCGCCTCGCATCCAAAACCCAGGTCATCTTAGGGCGAAGCAAGAGTCATCACGCCGTGGACGGCTTGAATAGCTCCTGTGATGATCAGAATAACAAGCTCGGCTGCTCTGGAATGTCTAACGCGTAGGCCTAAAACAAACCATTGGCAATTCAAAACACTGAGGGGAATACCTTTGATTGACCAGATCGGAACACGCCCTAGAAGCACGCAGTGCAACTCGGGAAATCATGAAGCCTATCAGTGATATTCCCTTGGAGAGTAATGTTCCTCTCGTCTTAATCGTCATCGTCCTGTCTATGATGCTGGCGGTCGCCTTGTCCATATTCCGGACGTGGTGGCGCTTGAGACACATCCCGGGCCCCTTCCCAGCCTCCATCACTAACTTACAGCGGGTATCTTGGGTCAGAACCAAGCGCCAACACTTGATACTCCAAGATGTCCACGAGAAGTATGGAGAGATCGTGCGCATTGGGCCCAACACCGTCGCCTTCAGCAACCCCGAGGCCATCCCCGTGGTTTACACGACAAGAACAGGCTTTCCAAAGGTGAGTAGTCCAATGCCTGAGGCCATAGACGCATAGAAAACTAGATTGCAGCTGACCAGGACGGACAAGTCCAAATTCTACGTAACACTTCAGCCGTATACACCCAAAAGGGGCTCTTTGCATGCCATCTTCAACACCCCTGACGAGGACATCCATAAACAGCTTAAGACACCCATCGCCAACTTCTTCACAGCAAACAACTCGCTCGCGTACGAAGGGGCCGTCAACGAAGTCCTGTCAGTGCTGCAGTCCAAGCTAGATACCCAATTCGTGGGCTACGACCAGGTTCTGAACTTGGGGAATTGGGTGCAGTTCTTTGCCTTCGACGTCATGGGCACATTGACCTTCTCCAAGCGCTATGGATTTCTTGATACGGGCAAGGACGTGGACAGTATGCTGGAAAACATCCGGGACTTCATGCGTACGGCCGCGCCCTGGACTCAGGCGCCCGATCTTGACAGGATTCTACGTAAGAACCGTGTCGGAGACTGGCTCCAGAGGGCTTTCTTCTCCAACGCGTCGATGGGCATCCTCGGTTTCGTAGGCCAAGCTATCGCAGAGAAGCGAGCGCTCCTCGCTAACAACGAAAAAGGAGCTGCTAGCAACGAGGACGACATCAGGGGTGCCAAGTCCAACGACCTCCTAACGCTCTACCTCGACATCCAAGCACGCAACCCCAACACGGTCCCAGCCTGGGCTCCCACAGCGTGGACATTCTCCAACGTCATCGCTGGCTCCGACAGTGTGGGCAGCCTGATGCGCACGACGCTCTACAACCTCCTCGTCTATCCGTACAGTCTACACAAGTTGCAGGCCGAGCTGCGCGACGCCGCTGTGTCCCGTCCGCTAGCCTCTTACAGCGAGGTTCGCCACCTGCCGTACCTCAACGCGTGCGTGCTCGAGGGAGTCCGTATGCACCCACCATTTGCACTGCCGTTAGAGCGTGTCGTTCCCCAGGGGGGCGTCACTGTTCTCGGCCACTTCCTGCCCGGAGGGACCGTTGTTGGAGGGAGTCCATACGTTGTAAACCGACACAAGGGGACTTTTGGTGAGGACGCTGAGTTTTGGCGGCCCGAGAGATGGTTGGAGAAAGGAGAGGAACACAAGAAGAAGCTGGAGGCGAGCATGTTGACCGTAGGTTTTCTCTTGCTACCCGATCCCCTTGGCCCATTTCTGGTCAACGCATTCCTTCTTTCCACCAGATGACTGACGTTAATCTACTTCATAGTTTGGCTCCGGGCGACGAATCTGTCTTGGTAGATATGTCGGCATCCTAGAAATCACCAAGCTGATATCATTCCTTGTACTCAATTACGACGTGAGTGCTTCTCTCAATGCATGGCGTTAGCTCTCCCGTTCCATGTGCTGATATTCATCACTATCGCAGATCCAGGTCGTAGACCCCGAAAAGTTCACAGTAGAAAATTCGTGGTTCTTTTTCCAGGAAGGCTTCTATGTAAGGTTGCAGAAACGTCCTGAAGCTGCTGCAGAGCCAGCAGCCTGATACGCGCGCCCCCGCACTGCGAATCAAAGGTGTTGTCTGGTTTGAGGATCTTTCTGGAGTCCACAAACAAGATGCCGATAGATTCAGTAAATAATTTCAACCAAAATCTGCTCTGGTGCCGCATAGCAACCACATGACAGTGTAGCTCCATGCTCCACACTACCCTTTTGAAATAGTCACGTGTGGAGATGAAAGAGGCTTGGGAAAGAAGACAGCGGATGAGATGTAGGCCGGTAAGGACATAGTAGCAAAGAACAAGAGGAAGGAAACATATAATAGCAGGGAATCCTCTATTACCGACCTCAGTACTACTCTAGCACTCACTGTCTTGACTTTGGGAGAGCGGACGGGGATGCCGTATTTTCCAGTAGCTATGGTCGTATGTGGTAGCCAAGTGCCAAAAGTTCCCTTATATGCAGAATTGCTGGAACCTAGATCATGCGGATGTGGTATCCATGGACCTAAGAGAAGTCACAACACTGGCATGAGCCTCATAAGATAGACCTAGGAGATTGATGCAAGGAAAGGACTTTAGACTAGCATCGAACCGCTTACTGATGGTTGTCCAATCGCGTGCTGGAACGCTGGGCCATGGGCAGGCATCTCAGTCCTCCCTGCTCTTAGCGACATGCCCCCATGTGTCCATGGAAGCGGTGATGCTGGGGTATTTGCTGCATCTGAGTGGTTAGGCCTGCGCGGCAGGGCCGAGTTCATCGGAACGGGTGGTGGTGTTTGATATCGATCTCGGGTAAGTGGACGAGATCCTTCTTGCCCCAGGGTCCGAACGAAATGCCATTGGGACTGGGAGGATGTCGTACTAGCGAGCTCCGGGGGCTTCAAGGCCGGATTTATCCCTTCTAAGCTCTAACACGATGATTTACGGTGCCTCCGGCTGCCCGATATCCAACACAATTATGGAATGTTCCGCCCCATACTGCTAATATTGATATAGTAGCTCCCTTCTCTCAGGTGCCACGGGTCTTTTCTCAAAGGGGCTAGTAGTTTTGGATGACTATGTCTTCCCCATTTAGATTGTTTACTAGATCGGGTAGTTTTTGCTGACGTGGAACCCTCCAATGTCATAAGACGTTAAGGGGGCGGTCTCTCAGGATTTCAGCTCCGTTTCTCTTGGGTTTGTCGAATTCTCCCGTCCGAAACAAGCGAAGTAGAGTCTGGCTGAGATGCAACGACCACCATGCCCGAAACAGGAGATGTCAAGCCCGACTCGTCTATGCCTGGTGGCAAGCAACAAGAGTCGGAAAAGGATCAGGCAGGAGATTCAAGCCAACTCAGACAGCATAGCCAATACAGCGAAGAAGGCCAGAAACTCCAGCAGCCGACATTTATCACAGGCCCGCCTCTGGTCCTGGTCATTATCTCCATATTTTTTGTCACATTTCTAACTCTCCTTGACACATCCATCATCTCGACAGCCATTCCGCGCATCACAGACGAATTTCACTCCCTGGACGATGTGGGCTGGTATGGCAGTGCGTACCAGCTCGCCAGCGCGTCACTGCAGCCGCTGACGGGCAAAATTTATTCCCAATTTTCCTCAAAGTGGTGTTATCTATGCTTTTTTGCCGTCTTCGAGCTGGGGTCGCTGCTATGCGGCGTGGCGTCCTCAAGCAAGATGCTCATCGTCGGCCGCGCCGTCGCTGGTGTGGGCTCCTCCGGCATTGTAAATGGAGGCCTGACGATCCTGGCCAGTAGCGTACCACTTGAGAAACGTGCAATTTACACGGGGCTTCTGATGGGCTTCACGCAGCTGGGCGTGGTGCTTGGGCCTTTGGTCGGCGGAGCCTTGACTGAGGTACGTCAGTCCGGATGTCAGTGTGTATTGATGACGCCGTTCGAGGGCTTGGCCATTGACTACCTACGATGAGTAGTATTCAACTTGGCGCTGGTGTTTTTACTTGAACCTGCCAGGCGGAGGTGCCTGCGCCTTCCTACTCCTCCTCACCCATGTGCCCGACCAGACCAACAAGGGCAAGGTTGACCTAGGTCAAATCCACCGCAGCCTCGACATTTTCGGCTTCGTTCTGTTCGCGCCTGCTCCTATACAATTGCTACTGGCCTTGCATTACGGCAGCAGCACGGCCTGGGACTCCTCCACTGTCATTGGTCTGTTCTGCGGCGCCGGAGCAACCTTTGGTCTGTGGTTTCTATGGAACTGGAGATGCGGCGACGATGCCTTGATCCCGCTATCCATGGCAACCCGGCGACCTGTGTGGACCAGCACCGTAACACAAATGCTTCTCACGACGACGGTGTTTTTGGCTACCTATTTCCTTCCAATCTTCTTCCAGGCAGTACAAAATAGGACCCCTCTGATAAGTGGTCTCCAGATGCTCCCAAATATTGTGCCTCAGATTCTCTTTGCCATTATTGGTGGATTTCTCGGTAATTCACGGCTCCAAAGATTAGCGAAAACTTTTTTCCGTTGTTCAAAACTGTTACTGACTTTTTCTTATTGGCAATATAGTCTCCAGGACCGGCTATCCCCTCCCATACGCCCTGGTGGGCGCGTCCCTAGCAACCATTGGCTCCGGCTTCCTTTCACGGCTCCAGCCTTCCAGCTCGACTGGTTCCTGGGCTGGCTTCCAAGCCATGTGCGGCATCGGCCGCGGTCTAGGCATGCAGATGCCTATCGTCGCCATGCAGTCCCATCTCGCGCCCTCGGAGATTTCCACCGCCATGTCTCTACTTATGTTTGCCCAGTCGCTTGGCACTTCGGTCTTCCTGACCCTATCCAACGTGATTCTTGACGCGAGCTTGGCTGCCATCCTGCCAGGCTCTTTGGCGGACGAGGTTCTTAACGTGGGGGCCACAGAATTTCGCAGCGTTGTCAGCCCGCAACAGGTATCGGCCGTCGTGGAAGCTTACAGCAAGAGCATCGACCGGGTCTTTTACGTAGCTTCGGCGGCGGGGGCGGCTTCGGTCTTGACAGCACTGGGGATGGGATGGGTCGATGTGCGGAAGACGACGAAGAAAGCTGCGGCAGCGGATGGAGAAGTGGAAAACACTGACGAGAAGGTATCATAGGAGTCTAATTTTTGCTTGGTTATTCTAGGCTTGTGTTTGAGGATGTCTCAGATAGCCTTTCAGGGGGATCCAACATATTCAGCAGGGGGAGATTAAGTATGCAGATTGACAAGGGAATCAGCCCAACATGATTGACACTATGGCATGTAGTGCTTTTAAGGTCCATGTTAGTTATGGAGTTTGAGGCACAGCAATCTGGACTAACCTCCCGCCTTCCCACGCATTATACAGGACCCTCCACCCTCCGAAACAACAACTCCTTCTTCATGTCGGGCACGTAGTTGTTGGCAATCGCCACGTTGGCATACCGCCCTTGCTGCCCGTCAGGTAATCGCACGTCGTACTCAAGCAACACTCGTGCCAGCAGCAGCTTGATCTCTACGGCGGCAAAGAAGCGCCCTGGGCACGCGTGTCGCCCGTAGCCGAAGCCCATATTCTCCTTCGTAACAGTCACGAACTGGTACTGCTCGCGATTCTTGTAGCCGATCGGGTCTGGATCCATGCCAGTGCGCAGGCGGTAGAAACGGTAGGGGTCAAATTTCTAGGAAGAAGAAGACAGCATGAGAATCCTTTGTCTCTTTGGGGACATGGCAGTGTCCATTGTCGGGTTGGGACGGGGCTTACCTCTGGGTCTGGATACAATTCTGGATCCTTCGTAATGGCAATGTGAGGAGCTTCGATGACGACGCCCGCCGGTATCTTGGTCCCATCGCTGAGAGTTACAGGTTGCTGGACGTATCGCTGGAAGCGAGCTGTGAAAGGAGGCGTGTGTTAACGCGGTCCGCCTCACATAGTCAAGAAAGAACTGCAATACTGACTCATTTGTATAGGATTGTGGCGCTGAGATTCTGATAGGAAACTATCTAGTAGCTTCATCCGAAAGAGCGCCTGTGTTGTCATCTCTCCGTTGGTTTCGGCCAGGACAGATTTGATCTCGTCTCGTAGAGAGCTGATGCATTCGGGGTATGCGGCGAGATCGTACAGACTATGCATTCGGATGACCACATCAGCTTAGCACTTCATAGAAAATTAAATCAGAGATCCAATCTTACACGTGGGTGGTAGTCATGACGGTAGTATGAATAGCAGCCATAATGAGCATCAACTGCGTCGTTGCTATCTCAGCATCGTCAGCGCCCCAATCAACGGCCTTTTCCACCATCCACGCCAACATCGTGTCAGGAAGGCCGTTCCCGTCGGCCTTGGCCCTTTTCAATTCCTGTACCATGGGCCTGAGCATTCGTTCAGCTTTGTCTCTGTACTCCTTGATGACGCCCAGCTGAGGCGTAAAATACTTGACGATGGGCCGTAGGAACTTGGGCCACATTTTCAGGGCGCGGATGGCGGCGAACAACTCGCTCGTATAGTTCATGGCCGCATGCAGGTACTCATCGTCGTAGCACAGCGGCGGGCCTACAAAGACATGACCCGAGACGATGGCAAGGATGCGCAGGATGCTCTGGTTGAGAACAACAGGCGTCCAGTCCATGCTCTGGGGCAGTTCGGCGCGGACAGAGCTGTCGATCTCTTGGGCGAGACGGTGCGTGACTCGAGCTGAGAGCAGTGGAGATCAGTACGCATGGTAATGTTGTTAGTTCAAGGTGTATGGCACACGCACGTAGGTTCCTGGTAAGATCCGAACGGACTAAATGGTTTAGAAAGGAGGCTTCGACGCTCAATCCCGTGATTTTTGTTTCAAAGATCTAGGTATTTTTAGTAAGATAAGGTCTGGCTGCGAGACTGGTGGCCACGCACCATTTCCTGTGCCTTCATGTTGTTGATCTGGTCCTCAGGCATATGCCGAAGCTCTTCAAGGTACTTGTTTGGAACAATGACCTTTTCCCCTACGCGCAAGAGAGTGAGCCCTTTGCGAATGATCTTCCCCTTCTGCGCAGAGGAACTCTACCTACCGTCTGCTGTCGTCATGCGATATACGGTATTCCTGAATTTCTGATAGCCTTCACGGTACATGGACTGAGCATGGTACACATGGCGCATCACCCGCTTGGTGTAACCTCCAAACTCTGCGCCGTGAAGCGGAAGTGAACCGGCATCGCCTCCTCCGAGTCCAAATAGGAGCGCAGCGAGAACAATAGCCAACGAGAGAGCAAGGCCACTAAAAATAGTATAGCGATCCGTAAACAAGAGTTGCTGCTTCAAGTGCGACAGCTCCATCTCTAGCGACAATGATTCTGAGATGCCAGCTTGCATAGCTCAAAGGCAGGGGCATCTAGGAAGCTCAGGCTGGCGTGGTTAAGGCTGCTCCAGGCAAATATCCACGCATGATGAAGAAACCGACAGGCATTGTCCCTGATACGGTGTCGTTCATGCTTACCTGAGCGCAGCCTTTGGTCTCGTTGATGACAGTCACCGGGTCATCCACTCCTCCGTAGTTACCCCAAGTGACAGTTATAGTACTTGGCGAAGCCAAGTGGGGGTTTCGCAAAGGGGTACAGTTACGCACGTGGCTGAAGCAAAAATATATCGTTATACCAAATGAGTTTATTTTTTCTATATACTTTTAATAATTTCAGTTTTTATTTAGCACCCATTATATATAGCCGAGCGGACGGGTAAAGGGGGCGGGATAGTAATTTGTCTCTTTTGCTTGACAAGTGGCTCGGACTTGTGTGCAGCACGCTGAATAATAAGCCTCTGGACGTAAAGGTTGCCATGCTTCTGCAAGCTCATGCAGCCGCCATCAGCGGGCTTCAGATCCATGTGCCTTCTACAGGGCCATAGTACCAAGACTGAAGTTCCCATTGTGATTCGCCGTTGACGGCGATGCCGATGCCCTCCGAGGCTCCAGTTTCATTTTCACAGAGGCCCCGATCCCCTCCAAGCTGCTCATGACAGCCTTGATCTGGGATCCGCTGCACACCAGATCAACCGTGACTTGGTACTCTATGGCGCCGGGCTGCTGGGAGTCACGGTCCGGGCTCTGTCGTCTCGTCGTACTGGCGGACAGAGTGGTGGCGGGGGTGAGTTGGTTGATGACAGAACTTGTCATCGGCGAAGGTGACATGCTGTCGTTTGGAAGAGAATGTGATGACGTAGTAGCAGTGGTTGAAGGTGATGATGAGGGAAAGGGGGGATAGCTCGGCGGGATGTTTTGGGAGGTGTCCATATCTTTAAAAACTTAGTTTATGAGCTGCCATTGTGAGATGCAGCAAGAAGCAATGCGTGCAGTAAGATGAGCAGACAGAGGCAAGAGACTCACAGTCCGTCCCCGAATCTGGCAACACGTTGTTGCTAGAGCCTGGGATGGAGCCCATCAAGTTCGAAAAATCCCTGGGAAGGCCAGCCATTGTGGTGGGCGCAGTGTCTGGGAGAATCGCCATACGACCATAATGGTGCGGGGGGTTTGCCGAAAACATTAGGCCACTACTGTTGCGCTCGATCAGGTCCGGCCATGTGCCGCCCCATGACGAACACATCGATGTCGCTGTATCTCGTCTGTGCGTATGGTGGTTGTTATTATGGACGCCGATGGAATGAGTTTGGCTTATTGCGAGGTTGTTGTTTTCGTCGTTACTCTCCAACTCCTCGTCCTCATCTTCCTCGTCCTCGTCCTCGTCCTCGTTGTCTTCTTCTAGCTCTTCGTCCAGCTCTTCTCTTGATGGTGTTCCTGTCATCTGCTCGGGAGCACCACTCGAAATTAGGCGTCCTCTCACTTTCATGCCCGCAGTCGTCACGTTAGCTATCTCCGGCAGCGGATGGCACGCTGCCGATGTTGTTATCGCCGTCGTCTTCTTGGACTTTGGCTTCTTGCTACTGTTTTCGTTCCAAAGACGGAGAGTCGAGTACCGGTTCTTGAGCGCGAGTGTAGTCCTCTTGGGGACGTGCGAGACAGCAATGGTAGCCCAGTTAGTACCGTGTGTGAGCACTGCATGGAGCAGCTGCGAGTCCTCGGCGGGGGTCCAGTCGCAGTGATTTATTCCCGGGTCGAGCACCTGGCTCCAGTGGCTGGAGCATTGATCTGCGTTGCGGGTCATGACGGCCTGGGCAACCCGGGCCCAGCTAGAGCCGTATCGTATCACGGCTTCGATCAACCTCTCGTCCTCGTCCTCAGACCACGACCCCTTGGCCGTGCCACCTGCCAAAGTGTTCCACCATCGCCGTCGACAGTCCTTGTTCGAGCGGCCAGGCACCGATTTGGCCAGTTCCCTCCAGAGGAGCGGACGGGACTGTGCCTCGGCTGCGCAAGTACGACGTAGGTCCAAATATCAGCTTACATCGGACGCAGAAATGCAGCATAGTCCGAGGATGGGCCATCAAATCGACACTGTGAAATATAAGAGTGTATGAGACATACCAGCATTGACCGCTCGGTGTAGAGCTGCGTCTTCGGCGGGCGTCCATTTTCGTCGAGCGCGAGGCATATCCTGAATGGGCAATGGCAAGAACACGTAGTAAATAGTCAAGACCCCTGTGGATCGATGGAAACTTAAAGTGTCGACGTGTCAGGCAGCTTGAGTAGGAAACTGAAGTGGACGAGCGACTCGCATTCTAAACTAATTTAAAGCGTGACAGGCTTCAGCCTATTTCACCTTACATACTTGCATTCATGATAGCCTCCCTTTATTGATAACCCCAGTGTGATCCATTCTTACATAGCTGACGTGAAGGTCGTAGAGCTGTCAGCCTGCAGGCTTCCTACAAGCCACGAATCTTGCCGGCTGCCGGACGCGCCCTTTGCTGAATGGCTCCTCCGTGGGCTGGACGATCTGCACGGAGACTTTTTCACTTGCGTGTTGGTACGGTGCAGTGGTCGGCCGCCTTGTTCGGCACCGTTAGGATGCAGTAAGCTGACTACATCTAGAAACCTCTCAAGTCTCCGATAAGAGAAAGCGAGACAATCCAAATGGGTACCTCGTCATCCCGTACATGACGCTAAGCCGGAGGTCCGTCTCCTGCTCTCGGAAACGATAAGTCCAAGATTACAATGTCAAATGCTGTTTGTAATGTCCGGTAAAATACAGACACATGTTTTGCAAAGGAGGGAAAGTCAGATATGATGTCATTGGAATGTGTTGTGCCGTACGCTAGCCCCTAGCCCAGCCAACAGGATCAACAACAAGACCGAGAATTTGTATACCTACATACGCCTGGTGGCGAGGATGCCCTCACCTCCAGGGCTACACAAGGCTTCTAGCTCATGTATTCCACTCCCACTGCCTAGGCCTTGGCCTTCATGTCTTCAATGATACTGCGCACGCCAGCAAAGTCAAGCTCTGCAAGAGTCTCGTCCCAGACACGCTGGATTAATACACTGCCCTCGTCTGTGTACAGAAGGCTGGGGAAGCTGTTGTTGACATCCAGCAGCCTGTTAACAATTGCCGGTTATAAAGTTTTGAGGAGCCAAAGGAGAGACAATGAAGACAACGCGAGATGGAACTTCAACTCACGGATAGGGCTTCCAGCTCATCAAGAAGCAGCCATGCGCCTCCTTACCCTTGTTCACTACAGCGTCGACCAAGCATGAGGCGCCCACCCTGGGGCTTCGACCCGCTACGAATCCAAACATGCTGTAGATGGCCTTGGCCTTGCCACCCTGGAGATCCCGGCCAAAATTTGTGCCGCGCACCATAGCGGGATCTGCCAAGCTGATGACAACGTCGTCGGCAGACACGTAATCGACAAGTTTCCACAGGAACATCTGGCCTAGTAGCTTTGAAGTAATGTAGGCGTCGCCGGCAACGAAGTTAGCGGGGTCGTCACAGGACGGGAATAGCGGGACTTTGTCTTTGTTAAGGAACTTGGCGTGATGCGTCAACGCGGCGCTGGCAATGGTAAGCCGCGGAGGCATACCGGTGGGCAGTGGGCCCTTAGCCTTGAGGATTGGAAGAAGGATAACCGTCAGGAGCATTGTAGACAGGTAGTTGACTTGGAGAGCCTCCTCGTGGCCAGTGCTATTGACCTTGCCGAAGGCGAAACGGGCGCGGCCTGCGTTGAGGATGATGAGATCGACGCCGGGAAGCTGCGTGTCGACGCGCTTGGCGAAAGCCTGCACCGAAGGGTAAGAGCACATGTCCAGCTCCCAGACCTCGATGTTGGCTTTGGGGTGTTGCTTGCGCATAGTGGCTGCCGCGGCCTCACCCTTGTCCAATGATCGAACAGCAACAATGAGGTGTGACAGCTTCAGTCCCAGCAGCTGCAGCGATGCTTCATAGCCCATACCAACATTGGAGCCTGTCACGATGGCTGTTTGGCCTGACAGGTCGGTCCCCCGCAGAGGCCAGTTGGGTCTTGCCATGAACTGGTTGCTTAGGAAAACGTTGGGAAAGAAGGGAGTCTCCGACGGCTCCATATCTTTTGAGCCGACCATCTTGGCGTATTTTTTTTTTTTTTAAAAAAAAAAGGTTGTGTTGTGAGAGAGGCTTGATGGCGAGGAAAAGTGAACTTGAGGTGCCGTTATTTGAGATTGGTTCGTTGTTTCTTTGCGCTGGGCGATTGAGCTGCAACAACGCGCACTCCGCTTTCCAGCATCAGGATCAAGAAGTGATTGCCGTCGAGCCTGGAAATTTCGCAAAGGAATAATGCGGGATGTCTTGTTCAGATGAAGAAAAGGTGCCTAGGTGGCAGAGAGATAGCCATTGACCGCACCGGCAGCAATCTCCCAAAACTACTTCAGGATATATGCTTGTGTCTCTCCTCCACCCGAAGATGAGAGGAGCTAAGCTTAAATAGGGCAACAATATGGACTGGGCCGTAACTCCACGTTCATCTTAATGACTTCTTTACCCCATCTTTTCTTCCGGGCTCTTGTGTCGCCCTTGTTCACGCGTTGTCTCATTCCCGAGAACGTTTATTCCACAACGTGACATCTAGCCCAAGATGCACATAGCCTTGCAACCCTTGCCACAGACTGTTGGAGATTTCTGTACCCCCTTGCATAACCTAAACCGCAAATGTGTAATAAAATACGGGAGGAAGATGGGACTTGATTGTACCACAATGCATCCGTGGAAGATCCCCAGCCTAGCCCGATCTGGGCAACAATCAAGGTGGAGACAACTGCTACTTATATCCCTGTCTTTCAAGTCTGACAGACAGGCCTGAAGGCTATAGGTTCAGCTAATTC
Organism: Chrysoporthe cubensis; assembly: GCA_001282315.2. NCBI lineage: Eukaryota > Fungi > Ascomycota > Sordariomycetes > Diaporthales > Cryphonectriaceae > Chrysoporthe > Chrysoporthe cubensis. The sequence continues at coordinate 66,078 of LJCY02000003.1, read as the reverse complement.
GCCGTCTAGTGTGACTCTTGAGGCATCTGCACATCAATCCTGCTGGCCCATAAGCTGAAAGAACTGTGCTTTCTGTCACAGTTGGCCGGATGGCTCGGAACCGTTCTTCCCCTCACAATCTGACCAAGCACGTGTTTCAGCCTCATCGTGCCACTAAGGTGCCCAGAATTCCCCTCCAAAAAAGGCAGATAATATCCTCCGCAAACAGTTGTGTTCTTCTCAACATCCTTCTCCATCTCCTCCACACATATTGGTTGCCATTTATGGAAAGATGGCCCAGAATGCATCATCAGGTACGTAGGACACACCCATACAATGCGCCACAGCTGACACGGGCTAGAGCTGCGTTTCATGGTCATGACGAGCACGGACAAGTTCAACTCCGAGGACCGGAAGCTCATCCGCAGTCATGTCATGAAAGGCAAGAATCTGGGCAAGATCCGACCCCGTCGTCATAGACGAAAGGAGTTAGCCCAAGCCTCACCAACCAGGGCCTTGAAATTACCGTCCAGCTCTGGAACGTTGAGCCTTCAGGAACACGAAGGTGATCTTGAATCGCCCCCCTCAGTCTCGTCAGCCATGACAATCACAGCTAGTCCCTTCTCCGACCCAAGCACCCGGGCTGTATTCCAACCACCAATGACCATCCCTGCCAAATTTGGCTCGGATGTATCTTCCATACGCTTTGCTGACTTGGTAGAGCCTGACGCCATTGAGGTCGTGCTACAGTGTAAGCGCCCCAATACACAATTATGCACCACTGCACTCCCTAGCTAAGAACAATCCTAGTCTCATCCATTGCCAAACGAATATTATTCGCCATGGAGAGCTGTTTGTTCTTCGATAAGAGGGCAGAGACCTGGATAGCGCCTCTGGCAGAGGACCCAGCCTACCTCCACGCCAAGATCTTCACATCCTTGTACTATTTTGACGTCGTCCTGTCACGGAAATCCTACATTTCTAAGCAGCGGACACTGCATCATTATCAGAAGACGGTCAGCCTCCTCTGCGAGAGACTCCTGTCCAATGACCAGGCGGCAAGGCTTTCGAACAACACGATCGCCATCATCCTGGGACTCGCCGGCCAGGCCTTTTGGGCGGGCGATGCGGAGACCGCCAGGAGGCACCTCGGGGGTGTATTCAGAATAATTGAGCTGCGAGGAGGTCTCGGTACCTTCGGTAGCAATGCAAAGCTGCTGGCCGAGATACTGAGGTGAGATTGCTGTCGCATCCGGCCTTATCGTGGCGGGCAGCACATAGCCCTGATCTAAGTATCTTCTCTTAGATGCGACCTCGGACTGGCTGTTCACTGCGGCTCTGAGCCCCTATTCTTCAACATCACATCAGGCTCCGATCAGTTCACGTCATACCCGGACCTAACATCGCTTCTCGATTTGCAGAAGCCCGAGTCCCCAGCGTCACGCCCTCAGTACATCGGACAGGATCTCGAGTCCGACAGCGATGTCAACCACGAGCTGGGCCGAGCCTGGAAAGCCATGTCAGACTTCTGCTCCGTAATCAACTTGGCGGCGAATTCGGAGCAGCGCATCCCCGTGGAGATGTTCCTCGACACGATGAGCGCGGTCATGTACCGTCTCCTCCAAATGCGCTTCCCGGCTGATTCTCACAGCGAGACGATCCGTCTCGGCCTTCTTTGCTTCTCGTGTAGCGTCTTTCTCCATTGGCAACATCTGGGCGTTTCGTATCCTCGGCTTGCTGAGGCCTATAGGGACTGTCTTTCCAAACCGATGGCGACATCAACACGCGTCCCGCCGCAGATGATGCTCTGGCTTCTGATGGCTGGCTCCATCTCGGTTCTTGATACATCCGATGATATTTGGCTGCGGCCTTTGCTTCATGCCAACATGTCGCTCTGCAAGATACGCACATGGAACGAGATGCAACGCGTTTTGAAGTCCTTCATGTGGATTGGCTTGGTGCACGACAAGGCTGGGAGGCGTATTCTTGAATCCTCAGTCGGACGTTTTCATCTGCCGTCTATCTGAATTTGGACTTGTATCTTTCGCCTGTGTCTCCTCAATGTTAATCAAATGAAATGAGCCCTTCTTCGCTTTTCGCTGCTTTAAGGTCTTTCAAAGATCCGTGCCACTGTCGCCTACCATGTCGTTTGAGTAATGTCTAAGACTACATTCATTGATGAAGTGTTCTTAAGAGATGCACGGTCCTCGAGAAGAAGGTATGACATCCGGGGCTGTGAATCCTCAACCATCGTATCCAGCTCAGCTGTCTAGAGGCGTTGTTCACAATTAGCATAACCAAAATTCGTTTCCGTTTAGGTCTCCAGGACTCTATCATTTCTACTTGGGGTCGCCCGGGATGCACCCAGGTAAAAGAGCAGTTGGGTGTCAGATTTCACCAAGTAATAGGTCGGGGGGTCTCCGTCCCGAGTACTGAGTAATTACAGAGAGGTTACCTATGTATTTTCTCCATCTCACGCGCATAGGCGTAGATCGGATGAAGAAGTCTATGGTTTCAGTCTGTTCGTTTTGGATCGGATTGTAAGGTCTGTTGCTGGTGGCAGAATCTTACATCCGAATCAGATCCTTCAGCGTTTGTCACTATTGTGCAGGAAGAAACAACCTGCTCGGCCTCTCTGACAAAATTCTTTCGCGACAGTTTCAGCTATCAGCTTCCCGACTATAGCACACAAAACATGCAACTCCATTTACCGCTGAGCCCTACCGATAGGGCCCTGCAGCCGCCCGAGTTCTACCTGGCCGTCCAGGATGGCTTGATTCTCTACTGCATGCTAGGATGGACCATTGCGTACGTCCTGTACGTGCGACAGGCCTATCGTGACAAGAGCTACGGCATGCCCATGGCTTCCATGTGAATCTACTTCTTTGTCCATCAAATGAATTCCCGTATGAAATCCAAACTGACTTCGCAACCTCAGTTGGGCCAACATTTCATGGGAGGCGCTCTTCGGGGCCATCATGCCCAGCTCGGCCGCCCAGGTCATCTGTTTCGTTCCGTGGCTCGTCATCGATGTATTCATCGTGCGCTCGGTGCTCCACTTTGGACCAGACGTGTGGCGCGCCTCTCCGCTCGTTGCACGGAACCTGGGCACCATCATGGCCCTTGGTATCCCCCTGACCTTGGGCCTATTTTGGGCCGTGGTTGATGTCATTGGCAAAGACGAGGCGGCATTCTACCTGGCATTCGTCGACCAGCTTCTCATTTGCCTCTTATCAATTGCACATCTTCTCAAGAGGGGCAACGTTGGGGGTCATTCATTGGGTATCTGGTGGGTTTGCCCTCTGCTTCCATGCCTTTTCCTCGGCTGCTTTTGTGCTTCCGATGCTCGTTGCTACTGACTTGGTGAGATTCATAACTAGGTTTTGGAGATCAACTGGAACATTCGCGTCAGTTCTTGAGTTTGTGTGGAGGTGGTGGTTCTACCCCCAGACATATGCAAAGGTGGAAAGACCCCTCACAATCTTCCTCTTCGTGGCCGCGACGGCTGTTGATGTAATCTATCCATTTGTATACTTAGCTGTGGCTCGAATAGGCAAGGAAAAGTCGAAGTAGGCTACCAGATCTCTGTATTGCAAGATCAGGTCAGTAGTATCAGAATATGGGGCCCGAGAACCGTGATTTAGCAATGCGTACATTGCGCACGTATTGCTCCGGAGGGCTGAGCATTTTAATCCTTAGAGTAGAAACGATATATTTATGAGGAAGGAATAGCTTTAGTCATATACACAGATTACTCCGTTTACTCCGGATAATAATTCCCTGGAGAAATAGCGCAGAAGTATCATTATAAATCATAACTGTATACGCTGTTATTCGGTTGAGGCACGAAAATTGACGCAATAAAATTCCTACGGCATGCAATCTTTTCCTTTAATTCTCATGCGCAAATAGCTATTTAGCTTAATTTAATCGATTTATTTATTCTTTTGCTATTCTAATGAGTGTTACCTTTTCCGTTTTCTTTCCCTTGCGAGCATAAGTATCATAGCTGCTACTAATAAGCGTAAGTGCCAATTATCTCGCCCAAATGCACAGTTCACGCGGCGCGTACACTTCACTCGTTGTATACATTTCACTCGCTGGGAATATTTTCTGTAGCATGAGCAGTTCCCGGTGTATTAAGAAGTTCCCTCGACGCACTGCTTTTGGCTCACAATTGTGTCGTCTCAGTTCTAAGGATTGAACTATTCAGCCCTCGGGAGCAGTTCCAGGCTCCATATTCTGACGCTACTGGACACCCAGACTAAACTGGATGCTTTTTCCTGGTGTCCCCGTATATAAACACAGTACATTTACACGTCTGAGTTGGAATGAAAAGTAATATATTCCGTGACTCAAGTATGTTTACAGAGGCTGAAGTTCAATTGGCACTAATATACGGTATCCTTGATGTTCTGGGCTAATTTCTCCGCAAGTGTGTCTAGGGTAATGTCGTTAACTCAAACGTCGGAATAGAAAAAAGTTTCGTTTTGGTGAATGAATACACTTACACACTTGGATCTGGGGAGCCGGCCCTGGAGGAAGGAATGGGAATGCGGACGCATCGATGACTCTCACTGCCCATTAGAGGTACTCAGCAATGCACGCCACTTAGTTCCTTGACTCAAAATACTTACGGTTCCGTACACCATAGACCCTTCCGGTTGTATCTACAACGGCCATCGAGTCATTTTTAGGTCCCATTTTATTCGTGGCGAAGCCGTGGGCCATTGAGTAGCTATTTTCGCGTATGTATGCTCCAATCTCCTCGTCGGTCTGCACATCAGCCCCGGGCAGCACCTCTGGCCCAATCAAGACAGGCCTCATAGCGGACGAGTTGAAAGCCTGACGGAGCCGCTTGATAGCGGCGATGAGGATCCCAATATCGGCACCTCCCTCATCGGTGAGCCACATCGGGTTGATCACGGGTGGGTCAGCCATATTCGCCGATGATATGGATACGTTGCCCGTCGACTGCGGCGCGTTGAGAATGGCAAGCCCGCTACCGTAGTTGCCCGTCGCGTCGAGGACAACAGCCGGAGTTCCTTGCCCCAGTGATGGAAAGGCCGCATACCCGACATGGGGCCAGTCGGCTGGCAGCGCCTCTAGCGATGCGTTGGCAGCCGCCGACCAATTGGCCCGGAGCGGATCCGGAATCACCTCAAGAGAGTACTGGTCGCCGCCGGGACTGGAGAGTGGACCATTGGCATCTATATTCCAGGAGTCGACGGCACTAGCTAGGTACGATGCGTTCTCTGAAAGGGCGCTGCCAGTCAAGATATTGACCTGATAAGAGACAAAGGTCGCTATGTGGTCCTGCATGTTTTGGCCCACACCTGGCCGGTCAGCGATAACCGAAATGTTCAGAGACTCGAGCAGGGCTGCGGGTCCGACGCCCGAGACCATGAGCATCTGCGGAGACTGGAAGACGCCAGCCGAAAGGATGACCTCTTTATTAGCAGAGATGGTGCAATCATCAGCCACGATAATTCCAGTCGCCATATTCTGGTCATCGAAAACGATACGCTGAGCCAATGTGTAGTCGAAGATAGCAAGATTAGGCCGACCAAGCACGGGGCGCAAGTATGCGGCCTGCGAGGACGAGCGGATGCTGTCAGTCTGGTTGATGGTATCCAGATTGTATGCCGCGCCAAGCAGATTTCCGTTGATGAAGGAGTCCACAAAGGGGATTCCGATAGCCTGCATGCCCACGATCATCCAGGTGGCCCATGATTGGGCATAATTGGAATATGTCACGGCAAGCCCTCCCCCGGTCACAGTATCGTTGGGATTATACGCAGGCGTCGCGTTTGAGAACCGGTCCAGGCTGTTAGGGGGAGTGAAGTTCATGGTCCTGCGGTAAAACTCGAGCATGTTGTCGTAGGTATAGGACTTGTCATTGACTGTGTCCGCCCAGAGCTGATGAGCGCCTGTGCAGCTGTGCGTGTAGGCCATGGTGTTCACGTCGCTGCAGCCGCCGAGGGCCTTGGCACGGTAGTAGGCGCTCGTTGCCCCGTCTCGACCAGGTTGAGGCACCGTGGTAAAATTCCACATCATGGGATCCGAAATGTTATAAAACCTGGAGTCGTAGAATGGAACCTGGGTCCAATTCCCGTGGACATCCTCGGGAAATGTCCCGGCTTCAACAACGGCGACCGTCACGTTTGCATCTTCCGAGAGTCGGCTCGCCACGACAAGCCCCCCAGTTCCTCCGCCTACAATCACGTAGTCGAAAGTCTGACCAAGGCTTGGGTACGGGCAACCCGAAGCGTTGCTCGCTGCCGATGCCAGGGAAACGAGGTGGCCAAATACGACCAGAAAAGGACATAACAGGCCAAACGCACGTGTAAGACGAAACCCCATTGTGATTGGCGGTACAAAGTTTCGGCAGGAATAAGCTGCAACGCAAGGAAGACAGGTGCTGATTGCAATAGACTGCATATGTGGTTCTGTAATGAGTTCCCGACGTGATGCGCGCAGATTATCCGCTATATAAATGCCTACCGCGACCGAGTTCCTGAGGCCCGAGTGATCGGGCACGACGCGGCAAAGCCAGGCCACGAAGTAGCCCCCAAATTGGCCTGGCATTCTTCTGAAGGATTCCACGTTGGCTCAACGCCATCTACGGGTCAGCAGCGGCTGAGATGAGATGAGCTTTCGCCAAGTGTCATTGACTCCATGGAAGCTTTTGATGCCGTTCGTTGACAAAGGATTCTTTTCCTTCTAGGAAGCCGCGTGAGGTGAACAGAAGTGTGCCTCCTCAGTCTCCTTTGTCTTTGCCCTCTGATTGGTCAGAAGATCTGTTCTTACTGGTCATAAGTAGAATCCTATAGCGATTTGGGTTCCGGAAGCAGCAACGTCGTGGGTTTAGCTCTACCGTGTTTGCTCCGCCGATGGGCGGTGCCCCCGCCCCCCCAAAATTCTGATAAGTTTCTCAGTGAAAGGCCTTGCTCAACATGCGGCTTACCGGCATTCCCCAGTATAGCTACCACTTATGGATGAAAAAGAGGCCTTTTTAAAGTAGGAGCAGTAGTTATTGATTTGATTTGATTAAGAAATGAATGGTAGCTGGCTAGAAGTGGGTGGCTATGTGAATTGTCCCTGCCAGAGAGGGGTACCAGCCTCTGCTACATTTGCGTGCTGACTTACTTCTTCATCCTGTTTAAGTAAATAAATAAGAGTAGACGGCAGGAAGAAGTATTGTGGATATTAGATTGAGCTTTAATAGCCGCTACATAATAAAGTCATACCCATATTGCTAATATTTAGTTCAACTTCTATAAACAGCCTTTTACGTCTCAGATTAAGCTTTATTGAGCTAGAGATTTGGGAAGGTTGCTAATCTGATAGTTGTTGTTTTACAATAAATAGCACTTTAGCGCATGGGGGCAATCGCTAGAATCTGGACTAAAAATGAGATGAATTAATGAAGTAAGGAATTAGAGTCAGGTTCTTATTGCACAGGCAATATAACAAGGCTCGGGGGAAGGGAGGACCTTTGAAGCTTACAAAACTATCATAGTACATCTGAACTCCGCATTGTCTTTAAAATAGCGCGGCTATGTAGCTTCGGCTTCGAATCAACCCTAGCCCTGCATTTTGCACCCTTATGGGTTGTCCCGCTTTCGCAAGGCTTTGTCCCAAGGCTTTCTCGACGGATAGCTTCCAGCCCGTTCGATGCTTTTCAAGTTCTTTCGCGGCAAATAGTATCTCTAACTGACCTAGCATCGATAGGGACGTCTAGTTCTGCTTGCCCAGCTTATTCTATATATCATCCCATACAAACTCCACCGCGTCACAGCCCGGAACTACGAGCTTCGGCCGCCCACCGTTATCACTAGGCTCTTTCACAAGGCCAACGATCTCAGAGGGTAACTTCACTACCGTATCAACGCTGGTAGAAATACAGAAGAATTTAGATGGCACTTACGCGCAGGGAAAATTAGAAGGAGAGGGAAAGGGAAGAGTGCTTACTGATCCTCCTTGCTCCCCCAGTCCCACCAGTCCACGACTGCCCCCGTGTGTGTAAACTTGAAACGATCACCCGGCTGAATCTTTTCACAGTCGCTGGTATCATAGCGGCCGCTATACGTCCACGACTCTCCCGGGCGGAGACTTACGAAAAACTGGCTGCTTTCCCCGCCGTCCTCGTCGTTGCCGACCCTGACGTCCCTATCCGGCCAACCCACTGGGAAGAGGTATCCTATGCTGGAGTCCTCGACCGCCCACCACCTGTTCTGCCAAAACCGGTAGAAGCCGCAGCCTGCGATCATAATCGGCCACGTATGGAATGTTACCGGCCTATCGCCTGCCTCGGCTTCATAAGTGACCCGAACGACCGCTTCAGCCTCGCTCCGCGGATCACCGCACCAGCCAGCCCTCTCGATCTCCAAGCATAGCACGGGAGCTCCTGAGCTATGATTGTGTAATCTGGTTAGCGCATATATATTTGTGTAGCTCGTTGAGTGTTTAGGGTAAGGGGGCAGAAGCTTACACTCTCTCACTCGGCGGGATGGGCATAGGCTCCGGCTCCGGGTCCAGAGCCCTTCTCTTCTCCTCCTGCTCCCGCCTCCAGTCCTCCTCTACGCTATTCGCGTTGTCGTAACTGACATGGGGTCCCTCGTGCGTAACCCACTGCCAGCGGTCGGGGAACGGCTCGTCCGTCTCGACGACCCTGAATGTCACAGGACCGGCCGTCCCTCCTCGCTGCCCTCAGCTTCTGGCTCGGATCCCTGCACCTCGGGCCCCAGTCCCAAAATTTCACCTCGCCTCCAGGCCAGAGCAGGTGGTACGTCCCGCCGGGCACGAGACTTGTCTGGTAGTTGGCTGTCAGGTGGCAAACCAGCGTCTCTTTACCCCCCGGCCCGATCTCGAACACTCCAGAGTCGTAGGCGCTGACATGGTCGCTGCTGTCTTCTTCATAGAAGCTGTCCCTAAGTCCCTCCAGCACGCCTACCTCGACGCGCTCCAGGACGCCCGCGGCGCCCTCACGGAGCAGCTCCAGGCGCCCCAGCGTCAAGCATGTGCCCCATGGCGACCAGCTGCAGACGAGAGGCCGGCTGTCGCTGTCGTCGGCGGGCCGTATGATGGTGAACTTGATTCTGTACGGCATCGTAAGGCACAGCTCGGCGCCGTCTTTGGGCATGTAGGCTTCTAGCTCGAGCGCGAGCTTGGGCGCGCCTAGGCTATAGGGTGAAAGGGGGGTAAGGGACGTCAGCATTAGTCGGTCGCCAAGTCAGCGCTGCTGTGGGAGGTTGGTGCGGAACGTTACCTGACATCCTGCTCCGACATGTGCACAAAGGGCAGGTACTTGGGATCCAGTGGGACAGACATCTTCATTTGTTGAGGAGGTTTTGCGTAACCCTCCCTGGTGAAACAACTTGTACTAGTTTCCTGTTGAAAGACCTCACGAGAAGGGCGGGCAAGATGATTCACATACTTATGCCGAGCGTCCGTGCTGGGTATTCGTACAAGGCTCAAGCGTTGAACAATAAACACCTTGTTGAGTTCATTTCTTAGTTACGCTGGCCATAGGCTATGCAGGCTGAGTATATTGTGGGGAGTCGGGTGGGGCCCAGGGTGCCGGACATGCCGGCCTTCAGCTAAAAACAAAACACGTTGGGGGTCGCTTAGATGCAATGATGAGACCAACAGCCTAGAGATCAGGTAAGTGAGCCCGTTGGACAACATAATTTCAGTTCGCCTGCAGTGAAGAGGGCTCAAGATCCACTTATCCGCCTGGATAGATGCCGCGTCTAGTGCAGGTGAGGATAGGCAATGTTTCATCGACCGCAGGGCTTTTGTGGTATAACCAGGCTCAGGCTAGAAATGAATATGACTGTTACAACGGTTGGGTCATTCTGGTAAGCTATGTGACGAAGGCCAGCCTCCCTATATAGAGTATGAGGCTATTTTTATACGACTTCTGATAGCGATTCATTGCAATACTCGTCTCCGTTAACTGCAGAAAGAGATTTTTAGACCCGACCACTTACGGACCGTAGACTGTCTGCTGACAAGAGTAATCATTTGAGGCCAAAGCTTTGGCCATAAGGCCTGAATTGTCTGTTCCACTGTCTGAGAGAGGCCAAGAATACAGTGCATGGGTCTTGAGTATGAGGATGTCTACGTAGCCTTGTACGTACGAGGAAGACTGGACCTATTTCTTGCTTCATATTTGAAAACAGTGTTTGCGTATATAATGCGGGCGCTTCGCCAATGATGATGTTGGTCTTCATACCATCTCGCACTCGTACAGTTCTTCTGGATGTCATTCTGGAGGATACCACACAGGCTTGGACCATCTCTCATACCGGAACAATTTGAAATTCTCTGTCTTTGAAAGGTTGTATTCTCACGGCCAACGAGCCCCCAGTTCAAGAGCACACTCTCTCTTACGCTCTCTTTCTTCCCGGTTAATATGTATACACCATGGACATCTTCCCTCCTCTTAGCTCTTGTGTCTCTCAGCCGTCTTGCCCTGTAAGTTATCTCTTGTCATAAGAACAGTCCACGGTTGTATAACTCGATGCTCCCTCCTAAACTAATAAGTGATACGAAAAAGAGCCACTTGGGTAATTGATACAGCAACCTGTGGTGCCACAACGACCACCAAGTATAAGCTCATCGTGGAGGAGATGGCCAATGCCGAAAAGATGGCCTCGGACGCGGCTTCGAAGCTAGGAGATACCTCTTATATTCAATACCTCCAGAACTTCATGCCAAAAAAGTCAGTTGAGGGGGCGAACTTCGAGACAAATGCCAAGTCAGTCTTCATCAACGCTGCAAAAGCCTTAGATCCGAAAGGGACACTCGTCAACTACAAGATTACCTATAAGTTGACTACTCCGCCCCCCTCCCACTATGAAACCTCTACGGTATTGTGTCGGCTATGACACTGGATATGGAATGCTAATAAATTCTCCCGTATAGGCGATAATACCAAAATGGGCTGTGCTAGCCTTAACTGGTTGGTAGATCAACCCCTGATCTTTCCCCTATAGCATAGCCATGCCTCCTATTGAGAGCCAGCAGCTCTATTCTACAAGCACTCTTCGTGCACTCCCTAAAAGCACTTATAATGATACTCCAGATGTCGCCTTTACAGAAGAAACATGGGCGAAGACTACCAGAAACCAGATACTCATATTTGATATTCGCTAGGCGCATACGAGGGACTCAGCCAGCAACAAATGGATAAACCTCTGTGACAGACTGACGGAAGATGCCAAGCGAAGCCCGAAAGTACCAACAACCGCTGAGCGGAAGGCAGCGTGCTCGACTTTGGACGTCGATGAGGCCAAGAGGAGCTACAGCGGTACCCTCCTCCATGAGGTGATGCACTTCAAAGCTGTCATGACACCCGCCATCCCTCAGTAAGTCTTCCCACGCGCCTCATAAAACATCTCACCGTCGTGTCGGCGACAACCAACCTATGATTCTGTCGCTCGCTAGGCTATCATTTAGCCGGACTCCACGTTCTACGCATCTGACTAGTACCGCGCTGCAAGAGAGCTTGGGACTACGCCTATGGTGCCGTCGACTGTGTGGCACTCGCGGCCGGGAAATACGACCGGTCGTGTTTCAATACGGCTTTGCAGAAAGCCCGGCAAGACGGAAAGGCGATGAACATCCTATGCCCGAAAAAGACGGACAATACCAAGGAGGGCGTCTGCGACGCCTCGACCGCGCTCAAGAATGCTGACAGCTGGGCACACATCGGTGCGCCCATCTATTTTTCAGAGATTTGCGAGAGAACTATCCCCATTGGAGAGGCCGCTACTACCAAGAGGGAGCATGCCCGCGAGTTTTTGCAGCGGGCGACGTGCGCCTCCGAGGATGACTGGCTAGTTATCGATATTATTGACTCCGCAATAGATGATACGACCATGTGAAAGCCCGCGGTAGACGACTTGAAGTGGAGAGCGTGGCCGGAAAGGGGGAGCTCAGGTGGTGTGTGTTTCGAGAGCAAAATGTTTGCGTTTATTCTTGGATATAAAGGCTATAGCCCTGGTGGTATTTGGCAAAGATTCGGTTGGGTAAGTCTAGTTTTGCTATTTTGAATGTTAAAGCTTCTGGTCTCTCCACATCTCCGGACATATCCTAACGGCTTCGAGCTTTACCTAATGTCTCTGCCAAATACCGGAGGGCACTGTGGCAACTTTCACTCTGCCTGGTATTTGTGACTCGATCCATCTCCCCGTACTCTCGCCGGGGACATTCTCACCCTGAATGAGGCTGGTGCCCGCCTCAAGGAACATTTTGGTGATATTTACCACTGTGGGGCCATTGAAGTCGTCAAACATCCTGCTCTAGGATGAGTATCCAATCCATAGAAACATTTTCTTCACTAATGACACCCAAAGCGTAGTCTCCTTTCCGGCCTTGTCCTTGACTGCTTGTTTGGATCGCACCCGTGCGAAACAGGTGTAGCAAGACTTCTACGGCGCCCTGCACGTCTTCCTCATATCCGCCACCATAAACAGGTCGGATGGCATGACACAATAGCGGGTATCTTTGGAACTAGGGAGGCAAATGAGGGCGCTCAAATTCTTGCTCTGCAGGAAGCGGAATAGTCTAGTTTCTGTTGCCATGGAGAGGAAGATATCCTGGATCTGCCCATCGTGCCCAGAAAAGCCGGTGCTAATGGATGACATGAATTGCGGTTTGGGGATGCGACTTTTCTACCAATCGAGCGTACTACAAACATCCCAACAGAAAGCCGCGTGGCTGATGCTGTGATCCATTTGACCATTACGTCTGAGCTAGGAGTAACGACATAGCGGTAAGTGCTGAGTCGGCGTTAAAACTGCCATTATCATCATTCAAGTCAAGGTAGTCTAACTTCTAGACATCGGAATCGCTCAGAAATTCAAAGCCGCTTCGGTGGAGAAACTTGACGATAGATTCCACGAAAGTATCGTGGCTTATTCTTGGCCCGTCAAAGAAACCGCAACAACAGCACATATCACTCCCTTGATGATTTTTGCGGCGTCGATGAATTTCAAGAAGTCCACAGGAGCGACTTCTTAGACGACTGTCGAATTTTTGACACTTGGTCCGCTGCCCGATTGGATTTAGATGTCCAGCTTCTTGCAGTGAGCCTCATAGCAAGTTCATAGATATTTAACGGCTTGTCTCCGACACCGTATAGGGATTTTCTTAAGCATGGGCAGGAAACGGTCTCGGAGCTTCCCGGATAGTTCCTCCACTCTCTGTTGAAGGTCTGAGATATGGTCGAAGGAAAGGATTCCTTCTAATAAGGATGTACACGCTAGGTAGACCCAGACAAACACATCCAAGAACTTCTCAACCAGATACTTAAGGATAGCATTGACTGAAGTTCGATCAAATTCGGGCAATCATTCCATCTACTCGTGAGATCGAAGGTTGTCGTCAACCTATGCAGTGATGTCTTGCCGATTCAGATCCTGGAGGCTGAGATTCTTGTCTGGGAATGCTGCAAACGCTGGAGTCAGTCGGCTTGAGACTACAACCTTGGCATTTGAGTTGGCAGCCAACTTTTCCATGGACGAGATAGCCTGCATGTAATCGCTGTCATATTCGTCCAGTCCATCGACAAAGAAGCATAGTTTGGGCTCGGAAAGAGCACTTAGCGCTGAAAAAGGTTTTACCATTTCATTCATAGAAGGCAGCTCCAACTCATTCTCATCTGAGATTTGTGCTTCATTCCATACGTGTGGAAGAAGTCTTGAAATGGACTTTGGATTTGACTGGAAGCACCTGCAGAGCCCCTCCTGGTTCTTTTGTCCGTGGCTGTCAAGGTTGAAAAGAAAAAAGTGCGGGGTCAGTAAGCGATTGCCTGCCCATTCCTTTAGGAATGCCGCCATTGATGTCCATATAAAATTTCATGAGGGTGGATTTGCCGCTTCCTGCCTTGCCACATGTCCAATAAATCTTGCGGCTAGTCACTAGCCATTCGGAAAGATCGTCCCATTCAACATCGCCTTGTGATGGATCTAGTGCCAAGCGAAGAGCCCTATGATAAACTTCGGTTATGCTTGATTTTCGATCCTGCAGCTTGCGGAATCAGAGTCGTTGCAGGATCCGGTCTTGGCAATGTCGATCAATAGCCTCTTTGGAAAAGCGTCCTGTATCTTCTCTACAACCTGTTGATGCTTGGAGAACTAATTTGAGCTTCTTTAAGCTGTGTAGACCGAACATGTCATTCTAAATCTGAGCCATGTTGTCCGCATGGTCGCCAGATCTAGCACGAGGTTGTTTGAACGTAGTGTCATTGCTCGAAATTCAGCCTCGAATGTTGTCATCCGATTGTCACTGATGATGGGTCCAGGCCGAGTGGCAATGGATTCTGTGAGGACGGCTTTAGTCTATTTCTCCTCCCTCATACCATAACGGGTCTTCAAAGAGGTAGTCTCTCTGAGAAGCATCAAATCCTGGATACGCTACCCCAAACGCTTTTAGCCATAGCTCACTGGCGCTGCCGATATAGATGATGTACTTGCTGTTAGCGTTATCAGCTTTCGGTTTTTGCCTGGCGGGCAGTTGAGTGAGGCATAGCACTTCGGAGGCTGAAATAGTCACGTGGTTTGACCCTGTTTAGAGAGGTTAAACCGCAATGAAGGAATTTACTGCACTTGTTGTCTAAATAACTGTAAGCAGAAATGCTCTTGTGTAGCAGCGCTACTGTTAGTAGTGAGTACTCAGCCAACTCGAGGACGTAGCCTTCTTCCCATGCCCAAGGTTCACCTTATATCCCGACTTAAGCCGGTGGTTGTAGAAGAGTCTCTTTCGTCAAGTCTCGAGACAGTATTGCTGCGGGCTAAAAACCTGCCGGTGTTGAACCAATCACTGAGGCCGCAGTGCAGGAGACCACAAACAGCAGGTAGAGAGTTCTCGACGCCCTGGTCCGGTCGATTAGGGCGCTGGTGTTGCAATAAGCAACACCTCGAGGCTGGCTTCATCCCCGCGGGTGGTGATTTTGTAGGCATGCTTTTCGGTCACCATATGCTTGTCTAGGTATTCAAGAAGAACGAAATATGGCCGCATAGAACGAAACTAGAAGATTAGAGTTCATTATTCAAAACATGACATTTTTCAAAGCTTGCATGCATGCTGTCGGGCTGCACGTCGATATCGCACCCTAAGCCAAACCCTTTCTTAGGATCGCCCCCCACTTTTGTTGTGGACGGCGAGTGACTAACTAACAAGTTCATTACCATGATTACGCGCTTATCGTAATAATCCTTACCTGTTGGTTGTTTCTTTTTACACGCTCCCACAAAGGTCCCCGAACAACCAATAAATAAAAGCCTGTTATTGAGGCACCGCTTCACGGCGGAAGCAGCTAACCTCATCTAATCTGCGGATATCGGTACTCTACCTTCTTAATGCTACTTTGAGCAAAATTACAGCCCAATAACATCCATCATTCAACCATCCAATAGTCGAAAATGCGATTCTCCATGCTGTCCGCGTTTCTAGGCGTTTCTACGCTTGCCATCGCAGGCCCTGTTTATCTAGTAAGTTACAGGACTAAATACCTATAATACGAGTCGAAATACGTAATGATGAGAGATAGGTAACAGGCAGAGCATCTTAATACGTAGAGATTACTTAAAGCCCTGGTAATCATGTAATTCAGATGGCAGCCCATCTGGTGATTGCTGAGATTGGCCCTTCTTCTCCCTGATCATAGGTAACGGTAAAGGTATTTGTCTTTATAATCCTGGCGCTTGGATTGTATGTCCCACTCTGGCGACCGGAGGATCCATTCGTAGACTGTTTGTCTGGGCTGATAATATTCTCTTCACTGTCCTCTTTTGCGTATATCGTAAACCCGTATACATCAACTTTCTTCTTAGGCTTATTCTGTAGCTCGATCGGGTCAGGCTGTCGAGCGCTTTGCTTGCTGAAGTTTGCGTACTGGAGATTTTTGCTAATGCCACCCCTCGAGCCCCAGATGCTGCGGCCCTTGATCTTCTCAACCAAGGGCTGAAGGATCGGGATGCAGGCTGCGATGATGATGAGATTGCCTTCGATACTACACCAGAGATATAGTTAGTTGGCTGAGACGTAGAAGAGCCGAGGAGGCATAGGACTCACGACGTCCAGTACAGGGGATCGCATAGTTCATCTTCGTGATGCATTAATTTTCAGTATCTGGATCGCGTCTTGCCTGATGACTTACAGCTGACGTCTTGGCTACCAAGGGTTGGCACGCCTGTAGCTTTCACAATGCCGACACATCCCGATCTACTCTTGTTAATCAGACAGCTCCTGAAAATTCAAGCGTGTCGATGCTTACACAACGCCCATACCGAGAGCACAGCTGAGAGCCAACTTCTTTTGCTTTGGCATCTGCAGCTGCCAAAGAACGACCGCTGGATATATTGCTAAGTAAAAGTCGAGGAACGCAGAGCATGCTAGCAACAACACGCTGGTCAGTCTTCAATTATGCTTTGCTGGGAGAGGTCAACTCACTGCTCGCCCAAAATGCCAGTCCCTCCAGCACGCTTGTGTGTAGACACTTGTGGGGCAGCGAGAAGGTCCAGAGAGCTCTGGGAGGTGTACATTGCAGGAGCAGTGTCATGACCATAGCGGTAAGTGACATGCAGCATATTCCACCCATGGTCCATAGAATCCAGGTGTGTAACCGGCTAGGAACGAGTAATTGCACTAGGAGAGCAATGACGGCGAGCTTCGGAAATCCGAGAGTTTCTATCCCGGGAACGTATGCCGCCATCATCCACTTGATTGTATTTTGCTGCTGTTCTAGGTCAAGATTGGCGAAGTGTTGGCCGTTACCCCAATAGACTGAAATCGTAACCAAAATATTGGAGAGGACAGCACATGTCTATTAGAAGATAAGCATCAGCCGAGCGTTTGTTAGGTTTTGATGGGAACCAGCCCAGAAGTACGCATAGGCTCTGTACATACCGAAGAGAAAAGGATCAGGTAATCATCACTGGATAGCTTATGGTGCAAAGCAGCTCTGACATAAAGTCGAGCTGCGACGAAGAGAAGAGCAAGGCCTGTGAAGGTCCAGCAGACCACAATGATCATGGGGCCCTTGTCGTCGGCCATCTTGACAGCGACCAATATCAAGGGGAGTTGAAAGGGCTTCAATGGTTCCGTGAGACTGAAGGAGAGTACGTGATAGCAGATGACATGCCTCCCCTAAATGCCGATCCGGCTGTTGTGGGGAGCGAAGCAGTTACCGACTTTACGTGTATGTCGATTTCTGCTCTCGGTCCCTGCGATTTGTCTTTTTTCTTTTTGGATATATCCAGGCACATCTCAATAAGAGATGATCTCACGAAAGTCAGATGTTTCTCTTGCGATATCTATCAACACATTGACCACGACCCAGCACAATGCGACCTCGGACAAACCCTGGCAACCTTGGCCACGCAGGTGCTGTACCCTGGTACGCAGGCATATAACTGGATCCCTGCTAAATTGCTGATTACAAAAACCGCAACAGGTCTTAACACATTCCCCCTCATCCCTCGCTGTAGACTGTTAGGGACGTTTCTGTTTTGATCGGCACCTTCCTGCATAAATCCTACGAAGTACGACCAGAATCCTTTCGTATACCAATTTCGGATATTACTGCAAAGATCAAGCCCTGCGGTTCCCTGGCCATACGCAGCTCGGATCGCTTCCCCGGCGCCCCATATGTGTAGTCCGTACACAGGGTTAGCCGCTGTGGGTCACAGGGCGTTCTCCTATGTACGGATTACTGTAGAAACGTCGTTCAAGACACGCAGGCCCTCGCACTCCCCCTCCTGGCAGTCGAAGGCTCGAGGGAAGGCCGTTCCAACTAGGGATGTGCTGATTTTCGGGAAGCCATCCACGTCTATCTGCGTGAACTGGTGAACATGGATACCACCACCGTTACGCACAGAGCATGGAGTGTGGGGACCCCCTACTGCTGTGCCGCACGCATCCTCGAAAAGTCCCGTTTCAAATTTCAATGCTGGGTTGTTGGACTCCGTTTCCATAGAGAAACTTCTTACTCCCTCGGTGAAACAGCATATTGTAAGCAGAATTGCGAACGGAATCGACACTACGTAGGAGACAGATAACTGGAGCCCTGGACCATTCCCAATGGATGATTATATGCATATCACACGTCCACAGCCCCTCTATTTACGTAGCATCGTCTCTTTAAAGGTACTAGTTCCTCTGGATGTGAGACGATTAGATACACGAGATGCGGAATCCCAAACCCTTGACCGCTTTTTCACACAGTACGGACGTATACAAAGCAGACCTCTCCCTGCAACTCCAGGGATTCACCTTACATACCACGTACGCAGGCTTTTGTGAAAATTGTGACACAACAGTCAGCATGTCCCAAGCAATTGATCTCTCCGTCGCTACTCGGCCGAATAATCCGGGTGCCGTACCAAGTTTGATCGAAGATGTCAATGCTCTGCACCGCGGCATGAAGGATGGTGATGAGGATACCCGACATAAGCTCGTGGCCAAAACACGGAACCTTCTTCAGTCTCTCCTCACCCCCCGGGAGCAGATGGTGCAGCACATCTGGGCCGATGTACGTGACCAAGCTCAAGACCCTCGTCATCCTGGACCTCACGTACTAACTTGAAGGCATTTTTAGCCCGGACTCAATGCTGCTTTGATCACCGGTGTTGATGTTGGGCTTTGGAAGCTAATGGTCAAGAACGGCGTCGATACCCCTCAGAAGGTTGACGAGCTTGCTGGCCCTCTCGGAGTAGACGCACTGCTTCTCGGTCGGTGACTTGATGCAACATATTACGCAACCTATACAAAAGGAACCCAGGCTCACAGTCCATTTTATAGGTCGTCTGATGCGCCATGTCTGCGCCATGGGCCATCTTGAAGAGGTGGGGCAGGACGAGTATAAGCTCACAAGCTTCACTAAATCCCTAAGCCTCGATGTCATCGGGGACGGCTACGTTTCTTTGTAAGTAGCCCGAGGTCGTGCTTATTGGGTCTACTGACGATATTCTCCAGACTTGGCGGAATCGGTCGCAGCCCAATTGAGTTCTACAAGTTCCTTCGCGATACCAAGTGGCAGAATCCTACCGATGCCGCCCACACAGCGATGCACGCGTCTTACAACACCGACCTGCCGAATTGTTTCGAGTATCTCCGCTCCATTGGCTTAGGCCCTCACACGAACCACCATAGTTAGTGCCAATACCGTCCTTGGACGTGAAGAATGGTCAGTCGCTGATGACTTTGTTTTAGTGGGTGGCTACAGACAGGGTCGCTTGCCGTGGATGCACCCTTCGCTTTATCCTGTCGAAAAGGTGTTATTTCCCGGCGCAGATACCTCGCCTGATGCGCCACTTGTGGTTGACGTTGCCGGAGGTCTCGGGCACGACATTCATGAGTTCAAGAAATATTACCCAAACCACCCAGGGGTTAGTGTCTGAGATTGCAATCAGAAATTAACCTGTCTTCATGTACTGACTTTGTTCTTTACACAGAAATTAATCCTACAGGATCTCCCTGTGGTTATTCAAGATGTCAAAGGCATCAATCCAGAGATTCAGCTGATGGGCCATGACTTCTTGACGGAGCAGCCCATCAAGGGGGCAAGGGCTTACTTTATGCATTCCATTCTCCATGACTGGCCAGATGATGTGTGCAAGAAGATCCTAGCTTGTCTTGCGGATGCAATGAAGCCTGGATACAGTAAGCTGCTGATCTTCGAATGCGTGATCCCTCGTACCGGTGCTTACTGGGAAGCTACTGCTGGAGACATCCTTATGATGACGCAGCTCTCAGCTCTGGAGCGTACGGAGGACAACTGGTATCAATTGATCGAAGGAAGTGGACTGAACCTCAAGATCGTCAAATTTTGGAAATGTGGACAGTCCGATGTTGAGAATTTGATCGAGTGCGAGTTGGCCCAAAAAGGCTAATTGAGCCAATAGATCAATCAAAGTGACCCTAGTGACCTATAAGTGTTGAAAATGATTTCGAGCCCATTATTAGTTTTCTTGCATTCTCAAGGTATCTTCCTAAGTGCTTCAGTGTCATATGCGAAGAATTACATCTGTTCTAGATTATAAGCATGACCATAATTATTTAGCCAAATAGCATTAAGACTATTTGGCTCCCGAAAAGCGCGGGCCCAATCAATGCTGAGAATGCTGATACCATTTCTAGTTTAACATGAAAACTTTACGGTTTAATTTTTAATTTTTAAAGGTGTTTGGTGGGCCCTATGGTAGGGAGCATGTGACTGTTCGAAAGGGCCATACGGCTGCAACACAGCCGGAAGAGGTTGTAACGTGGGAGAAATTGTTTGAAAGATGCGAGTGTATCAATAGTGTACTGGTAAGGGAAGAAACGGGAGTATAGAAAGCTTGCAAACTTTTCTGTAGCGAAAACCTGCTCGAAAACTCGGCCGGTCGGGCATGAAGTCATTGTCATACGTCGACAAGAGATCTTCACCAAACGGTGGCCGCCAGGCACGGGATGCACCGACCGAGAGGTTATTGAGAAGGTCGGCGGAGGCTTGGCGTAGGCATGTTAGGGTGTCCTGCTGCTTCGACTGGCTTTCACTTGTCAACATTAGATTTTCGACAGCTTTCAACTCTCTCACATCCTTGTCGACCAACGCATCTCTGTAAAGCAACATGGCTTCGATTGGCTGTCTCATATGGAGGCGAAGGACGGGAAATCAATTGCTGCCCTCCAAGTACTGTCGTTCCTTATGGAACGCTATACGACGGATAAGTCACCGTAGAAGCAATATGCGACCGACAGTCTCGGGCTTCTGGGCGCTCGGTATTGTTTCTATAGCGCAGTTAGTGGTTTACATGCAGTTGTTTTCGGCCTCAGTTTCCTTTAAATGTTAGCCTGACCTTATTTTGTTTGTTTCCCTTAATAACAGGCCGGGTAACATAACCGATGTTGAGTTTCCGCACACAGATCCTGGAGGAGGTTTTGGGGCAGGGGTGACAAGTTAGTGGGCCTTGTCGTCACGTTCACCTGCACCCGGAATATTTCTTGACCAGATCTCGCCTATTCTAGACCTTTTGGAATTCTTTTCCCTTTCAAGTTCTAACAAATAACTGCAACTTACAACGTTATTCAAGCGTCTTCTGCAAGCAACATCAAATCCACGCGCAATAGCCTTTAAGAATCGCCACCATGGCTACGCAAACGCAGCCGCAACTGCAAGTGGCATCTCCTTCCACCAGCCTCACCATCCGCGATTCGGACCTCGCCCACGCCCTCAGCACTTTGCGCAACACAACCGCCACGGAGCTGTCCGCCATCCACGCCCTGCGCATCGTTCTAACCGAGTCGAACCTCTTGCACTGGCAAGGATCCCTCTGGCCCGGAGCGCCCGCCGCCTTCGAAGAGGACGACCTAGACGAGTACGCGCGGCTGTACCCGGCCCCTGCGTCGTCAACAGCCAGCAGTCCTCCGAGCGAAGCGTTCCGCGCGCTGCTGCGCTTTATATTCGAGAGCTTTGATCTTGGAAAGCTGGACTTGGAGATTGACGCCGGCAGCGTGGCGTGGAGCCTGTTTGAAGACAAAGGCGCAGCGGCGTACGGCGGGGACGAGATCGATCAGGACTGGAGGTTTGTGTATGAGTTTTATCTAGATATCGGAAGGGCGCTGGCCGAGGTGTTTGGGGGCGGGGAGCTGCGTAAGGTAGGCATCCAGACGTCAATCTGGGATGGGATGGGAGCGTGGCTGGTAGGGCAGATTGGCGGAAGGGAAACGGTCATGGCTGGGGAGCTACCGGAGTACCATACTGCTGGAACGCGGCTTCTATACGGTAAGGGAAAGAGGGATGGGAATGGGATGAAGGCCGACTGAGGAAAGGGAAAGGCTGGAGCTTTAAAAGGAAGCGGTAAATTTTAGGCTTTTGAATTGTCATTGAGAGAGCTGCTGTCGTATATGGAAATACAACGCCTTTGGGGTTATAGTTGAGAGAATATTGTATTTCGATTTTCAATTATATTCAAATTGACGACTGAAGAGCAATTATAAGATTTCCATCTGAAAGTAGGAAATATCCAGATTTATATATTTAATTTTATATATTTAGTTCTTCAATCCTAACTTATCTGGTTCTAGCAGTGAAAAGTAAAGAGACGGTAAGGATTATAAACAGAACTACTTCTGTTATAAAGAAGTAGAAGATTAGGGTAAAGTGCAGAGTTATTTTAGAAGCTAGATTAGAGCTTGACTTTTAGAAGTGCTGCCTGAAAAACTTACCTGGCTGATTTTTCCTTTCCTAATTAGCGTATTTATTAATCCGGATCGTTTTTATAAATTATATTTAACGTATAAACTATAATAAATACTTTTATTTTACAAGTTATAAATACTTTAAAATGTTTATATTAAATAAAAGCAATAGAATAAACCGAGTCTTTTATATAAAAGCGTAGTAATAAAAGTATTTATATATAGATTTTTATTAAAGACAAGCTATTATTATAAAAACGTTTATATTTAAATAAACGATTAAAAAGCAATTATAAAATTTATTTAATAATAAAATAAAAAAAATATAATTTTATAAATTTTAATTTTCAATTTAAAACTATATTAATTTACTCTTATTTAAAGTGTTATTAATAGAAATCTCTATATATTCTTACAGTATATTTAAAATATATTCATTTTTTATTAATTTAGCAAATATAGAAAAACTTTTACAATATTATATATTGTTATAAACTAACGAACGGTTCAAGTTACAGGAACAGGCCGGATCAGTAAATCCAGAACCAACGTAGCACGGATCCAACATCTAACATAAGGAACCCACTTATATAAGAGCGACAAGCATCCAAGGATTATATAATTAAGGGTTAGGGTTAATCACTCGAATTACGGTAATCAAAATAATTATATTACGATAATTACGGTAATTATCGTAATCCAGGATTGAAAAGCTGGATATATAAAATTGGATATTTCCTATTATTAAATAGAATTTATAATTGCTCTTTAATTATCAATTTAAGTATTAATTCCATTATAACTAATATCCAATACGGATAGTAAATATTCAGCTAATATTAAATACTTTCAAAACTATATTTCCGTATATAAGTAGATTATATTGCATATTACCTTTGCTTAGCATAAACTTTTGATATACTAGATATTGTATTATTTGAGTGCTTATTATATTTTGATAATTCTTATTTAAGGATTAGTTTAGTATTATCTATTTTCAGCAATACAGAAATACGATAGCTCTTCCTATTCCAATATTGTCCTCTTCTTAGCAGATTATTCCTCAGATTCTGCAAGCCCAGATTGCGGCTCTGTAATAGCGTATTAAGGAATTTAAGGATTAAGAAAAAAACCTTCAAGTTACTATTGCCGATAAGCCTTATAAGCTTGATAAACCCAATACCTATAATAGAGATCAGAAAACCTTCTAAGGATTCCTTATCTAGTATAAGGCCTATTTTGCCTTTTATAATCTCAGTATCGAAGCCTTCCCCTCCTGGTTTGGCGGCACTTTAGCCTGCTGCGCCTTGCAATCTGCAGCTGGGAGCCCCACCGCGCTTCGACTTCTCTAACCGCACCCCCTTCCCTTTCTGTCATTTCCCGTATCTATGCTTCCCGGTCACCTCTTCCTTACAATAATAGCCAATCACGGGTCTTGGTTCATTGACCGCTGGACCATGTTCCAACGCCCATGTCTATCCCTTCCAATCCTGGACTTTCTAGGGAAAAGCTACTGCAGAGTTACGGCTGGCGACGGTCTCGTTGAATCGTTATCCTGCGGCTATGTGCTGGCTATGGAGATGCCGAATTTCCTTCTTCTTCTTTTCTTTCCTAGCTAGGAGTTGGGAAAATAATGATATCCTTTTTTTCTGTCCATCTTTCGTTGTCCTTGTTAACCTATACTTGATATCAGATGTCCCAGTGTGGTTCAAACAAGGGGTCAATTCCATCTATGCTTTTGGGCCCAGACTATCGCATCCTTCAACCGCAACCAATGCCATTTCCTGAATAGCCTATCGGAGGCGGTCGAGATGTATGGAGAAAACCTGTTAGCTATTGGGTTACGAAACCATATTCGCCATTAAGTTTGCTGCTAGATCATAAGAAACTTGGAAAGCAAAATTCTGTCCTTTGCTGATTTGCCCTCTTACGGTATAGATAACGCATTCCAAGGAATTATTGTTTCAAGATATCCCGAATACGATATTTGTGGATAGGATAATGGGCCCAAGCCTACCTCTACTGGCTGGATTACGAAGGTCTCGATTTCAGCAATAGATATGTGATCTTTTAGAGATTGGAAGGAGGGTTATGCCTCTTAGTGGATCGATATGCTAGAGATTTCAATATTCCTGTTAGATAACGCAGGTTATGCGTATTCCTGTATCTTATCGCTTAACGGATCAAGCACGGAGTTTTGCCGGGAATACCGTCAAACTTTTGAATATAAAAGGGCTGATACTATATCCATATCTTTAACGGGAGCATAATAACCAACTCTGACCCATTATTACCTGTACATTTCATTCGTAAGGGCCGAAGTATAGTTACGATAGAAACTCAAATATTTTATCAGCCCTAACTGCCCGTATCCCACTCTCTCCTTGCACGTCCTCCTTCTGCGCACTAATATCTTCGTTATACCAAGTTTCTTTCATCTCTTACATACATATCTGCCCCTTCTAATCTTCCTAAACGTCCCTGTTTGCCCTGTTTATCTCAAACTCTAAATCAACAGAATCGCCTCCTTTCTTCTATATTCCAAAACGCGAATATAGGGGATATAGTAGCCGAGAGCGATAGTGCGGAAGAACCAGATTGCATAACAAACAAAGCTTTGTATACTGCATAGGCCGCAGATATAAGGAGCTATAATACCGAAAGTGCAACTATAACGCTACTGCTTAATTTGGATATCTGTTAATGCAATTTAGAACGATTAACGTCCGTAAAAGAGCGCCAGAGTACGCTCTGTAAAGAGAATATCTCTATTAACTCATCTCTGCTCATTTCTCAACAAGCTCAGAATTCAAGGAAAACAGCCTGCATTCCTATACCAGCCATTATTTCCCTTCAAGTTATTGAATAGCCCATTTTGGATGCATACCAATCCAGAACGGCTATACCCAACGCGAACGATTTGCTAGATTCATCTTCTCCTATACAGGAACAACTTGAGATGGTTGATACAGCAGTAAATGCTGCGAGGCGGGATTAGGATGATGGAAACTGCAGTACCCACCCTGCAAAGAATGCTCCAAACGCTAATAAGGGACAAAAAAGACGATTTGAAAGCTTTGTCAAGGTCGCAAACGGCCCCGAAGAGTCTGATCGACCGCAAAATTACGGTACGGAAGATGTAGCCGGAAGAAACCAAGACAAGATCCAGCAACTAACCTAACGCTAAAGATTATTATTATAAGAAATTTCGTCTGTAACCGACTCAATTGCTATACCCATGCCCATTCTTTGCGCCTCTTCAATAACTTATACAGAAGTTCAAGTCGATAGGCATGAAACAATACCTGACTTATGCTGTAGATATATTCCATTTTCGTCTATAGGTCTATCAACTCCAAACCTGAGGCCTGCTGCGGAATACTAAGAGTACCCCTTTTCAGGAATTTTGAAGCGTACGACAATTGAAGATGACAATCAATACGATTTGGAAGTAGTTACCTCAACTTACTCGTTACGCTCAGATATCGCCGAATAGCTCAAATGTTGCTTTCAAGGAGCTGTCTTGGCGTTGTCCCTAGTCGACTACGAAGATATATCTAATGCATGGAATTCGCGGTCTCGGGTCCGTTATACTTCAGTAGACGATCAAAATATTGTACGTCTGAAAGAAGAAAAAAAGCTCTTATGGAAGAAAATTGCAAAAGAGTTCCCAGGACGCACAGCAGGAAGCTTGAGCGTACGATATTACACCACTCTCTGCCGTCCGGCCTATCGATGGTGCACGGCTATACGCAAATCATGCAGATAAGCTGCAAAACGAATACATGATCAGTTTTCAATAGTACAGGCTACAGACGATGAAAGTGATATAGAGTATCTTGTCTAGAATATTGAGAAATACAGAATGGCGGAAGATGGCAGCGTAGAATACCTGGTACGATAGGACAGCAGAGAGCGGACGTAAGAGCCTTATACTGGAATTATAGCGACGCAAGCCCTATATGATTACCTAAAGACTTTTATATATTGATATAATGCTACGGTTTTGGCATTGCTTATAAAAGCAAAGCTTTTCTTGAATCAGGAGTCTAAGGGGTAAGGGAGGGAGAGATCCGGTAGAGCATTGCGCCGGCAGTCTTTCCAATAATTGTAAGATGTTCGTTATGTTAAAACAGATGTAATGGCCCTCCTTTTTGGAAAGAATAACAATATCCCTCGTAGCGATTACTTGACCCTTACAATAGATATTGCTTCTTATATACCATTGCATTTCTACAATTCCTGGTTTGCATGCAAATTTGAGTATCAGAAGGTAGCGCTATATGGTAAAAGATCAAGAATAATGCATGGGAGGATCAAAATTGCTTAGCTATATATTATCATCTCAATAACGAACGGGTACCTTACCAAACAAAAAAATATCAATCTAATAAGCGTCCATACTATGGATAACGTCTTGAAGGTGAATTGTGAGAAGATATTTTCCTGAAAAGGCAAATACGCGAGAATCGCGGTAGCATTGATATGAAGGCAGCACACTATTCTGCACTAGGAATATTCGTTATGGCTAGTTGGCATTTTTGGTAAGTATTTGCAGTTACTAAAGATAGATATTCAGACCCGAGGCTATAGTCGGCCCCGCTATTAGCACAAATGGTCAACTCTGCCGCAATGTATTTGGATGCTTTGTACCTGCCGCGGGACCCAGCCCTAATCCTTCTATCCGGATTATTAAAGCCAGAAATAGAATTACTCCGAAGCTCAGAGTGTGGCCGACTTTTCGGGGGCTGTTCTGCTAAATCATAGCGACCACGTGAGAAGCGATTTGACTACGGCAGAAAGCGCTAAGGGACGAATGTCTTGGAGCCAGTTTCGGCCAATACGGCAGCGCCTGGAGCCATCTTTGGAGGTCAAAAAATTTGGCAGCGTATCGCTTGACGCACTAGCACGCTTAAATTTGATAGGACGGAATCTAGCATGGAAGCATTGGATAGTCCCATTTAGCAACTGCAGATAATATAACCACGATTGTCGTGGATATATGCGTAATAGAGTGGCAAATTAGAATCAGTACACGCCGTATTGGCTACTAGGCGGGCAATGCAAGCTCGGCTTAAAATCATTCAGCCAATCATATTGAATTGCCTTGGATTGGCTTGAGCTGGCGCTAGACGATTTTGACGACGATGCGTAGCCACTTTTAGCTAATAGCAAGTTAGGGCAGCCAAGTCGATCGCCGCCAATGAAACATTAGGGGCTTGTTTCCCTGAGCCAGTATTAATGCCGATTTCTGGTCCGTGCAAGTAAGTCTTCCCAGATAATACAACTCTATTATTGCAGGATACGGCCTCGCGTAAGTTACTAGAAATAAGTCTTGCGATACTGTACAGTAGAAGGAATGCAAATTAGGAGAATTCGCAACCGCCAGTTGTGGAGATTGAGTGATTACGGATATTTGAAATATTGACAAACTGATACGTGCCTGCTCTAAAGCTAGTGGGTGGACAGAATGGGGATGGGGTGAGGAAGGATTTGGGTGGTTGTGATAGGCATACCACGCATTTGAATACTGAGATGATTTACGGTCGCTGCGTCATACAGTGCTGCTTTGCAACCGTGCTATCTTCTCGGTACGCAACCAGGCTCATTCCGACAAGGGTGATATCTGCCTTTTACGCAACTTGTGGAGCTCGGCTCAGGTGCGGATGGCCGAATTTGGATGCCGGATCTGTAATTGTTAACTTCTTCGTTCTCAAAGTAATTATTGCCGAGATGGGCAGGGTGCTGCGGACAATCCTTAGCCAATGATCTGTTTTAGCCACATCAATCGCTTATTATAAATAATCAATCGCTTATTACAAGTGTAGGGGTTGCAAAAGTCCGTCTAGGTTCAGCGGTTATCCTTGTACGTCTTTGATACGATTCCTACCATAGCATGGCTTAGAATACCAGAACGCGATCTGGCCACGATCAATATGAGAAGTATCGAAAAGGCAGAAGATGCGCATTTTCCGAGCATGAGTCTCCGAATCCGAATTTAGCTGAAGAATATAGAAGTTGAGCATGCTCGCTCTCTATTCATTCCCCCTAACATATTGGACCTCCCACTACTATTGTATGGTTCACCTCTCTACCACTGTATCAAAGTCTCTCACAATCCCCATTCCCGTCACTCATCAGGCGCCTTGGTCCTTATGGCCAGAATTGGCTCCCGGCTGTAACACATAATGGAATCTCGAAGGGAGGATGTAAGCCGTGATCATCTGGGGAGTGGGCCTCGCATAGTGGGCCTTATCCAGCTCCTGTTCTTGTTGATAGCCGCTTGCCCTCACAGCCAGAAACGGCTTGCTCCTGCAGCTGTAAATGACTATTTTCGCAGCTGGAAATGGCTTTCGTTGCCTACAGTGGGGACTTCGGTCCTGTAGCGCAACGGCTGGACCTGGATATTATGCTTAATGCAGATCAAGCTCCCACGTAGTGTTGGCAATTTCTAGCAGATTGCAAATTCTGCAAGGTTTGTGAGGAGTCACAATCCGGTTGTAGATCAGCACTTTCTGCGCCTCCCTATGCACTAGAAATATTTGCCCCCGGCCAATTAGCTGCACTAGGGTAAAACGTGGATTGCCCCAGTTCTCTATATATACCAAATGCTGAAAAGAGCAGGCTAGAAGGAATCGGGGCAGCGCTAGAAGGAAAGCCCTAAAGGCGGGAGCTTCCTGAAATGTCTTCACTGCGCAAGATGCTACTCTAGTTCTTTTGCTGCTGCTTGGCTTGAATGTGTTATATAATATAATTAGCTGTCCATACCTTATTTATTATTAAATGGGTCTGCTTATTGTGAGATCCTACCTGAGACCACTCACACAATAAGATGTCATGACTAATACAAATGGGTATCACAGATGTATTGAGGCAACCTCGGAATATAGGGCAACTACCTAATTTGTATTCCCCGATGGGCAGCCCCGAGTTTCTGCTTGCTCGTCTCCATTACTTCTGTAAATAGATTCTCCGCCTCTCCCCACCGGCCTTGGTTCCGATATGTTGATGCTAAGTTGGCCATGCTGGCAAGCGTGTCGGGATGGGCAGCCCCGAGTTTCTGCTTGCTCGTCTCTACACTACGAAAGGCGTGATGAAGATCTTAGATTGGCTGAAAATGGCAGGCCGTCGTCGCGGGGGATTGCAATACCCGATTTGCGACAGTAGCAATAGCTACCTCGCTAAATCTGTGTCCAGGACCGCATTTTCGATCGCGGCCCAAGGCATTGTCCTTCGTTACCGCGTGAGCGCGAGAGTGATGGGGTCGTCGTGAAAGCACATGGTCGAGCATTTATGGTTCGAGCTAGCTCATCATGTAATTGCCGGCTCTGGATTTCAAGGTCATTGCGGGTCTGCACTGCTTGCTGTTGGCATCTTTCGAGCTCCCGGAGGATATCATTCAGCTGGAAGGAGTCCGAGTATACGCTTGAGCTGTATGCAGACACCGTCCACATTATGTTCCCTGTAGCTCTGCGGGGCATTTGAGCGTAGCCACCGGGGCCCCGCATCGCTCATGACTGTGTTATATACAGAATCAGATGAAGCCTTCGCCGTCTCGAATGGTTTGATCACGCAGCGCGGTGTAGCCTTCTTGTCCGGCAGTGTCGAGGATCTCGAGCTTGCACGCTTGTTCATCGATAATCACTTGTTTGCGGTATGAGTCCTCGATTGTAGGATCGTACTAGAGCGCGAAAGTAAGTCAGCCAGGCCCGCATAATATATAGGGCAAGAAAGGGCGTGATAGTAATAGCTGGTCGCATTCCACTTGGAATTATACTCCTGGTGAGCGGCAATAGTGCCATAAGCAAGAGTGCGTTGATACCAAAGATGGCGCACCCCCAACAAGGCAAGCTATGATCGGCAGAGAGTGGCTGGCTAGTTTGGAAGGGACGCTTACAGTCTTTACAAAGTATTATAGGCACAATTGAATGGTGAGAGCAGTCTTGCTAACGCCATATCACCTACTACTATAATTCTGTATGGCTTAGTGACTCTGGATGCCATATTGTGGCGTTGAAGAGAGATAGAGAAGAAGTTGTAAGCCCAATTCTACCGTAAGAGGAATGCAGATCGTAGCGAGCTTGTGTCGAGAGGAAGAACGATGGTGGGTTATTGACCAATGAATACGGCGTTTCGGGCTGCTACGCAGAATTGCTGCAAGGAAGAGCAGAAGCTGGATTCAGCTTTACGGTTTCTGTGATGGATTGGTCTCTTCGAAGGCGGAAGGCGATGATGAAGGCGTGCTAACATTGATGGGTTTCGGCAGGAGGTGGGCAGTGAGGACAGTGATCAAAGATAAGGGGATATATGCAAGAAAGTATTGGCCCTTGGGTTGTTGCCACCTGCAAATGGTTTTGACAGATGTGGTCGCTCTGAATAATGCTAGGGGTAAAGTTTGCAAATGGTGCGTATATAGCAGCGAGAATCGATGATAGGGTAGGGTAGTTTGGCGCGTTAGGGGGTTGGGGGTTGGGTGGAGCATGAGTGAAGTGTGGCAGGCAGCTACGTGGTAGGGAATGGCCCTGGCTTAATCTATCTCGACCGTGGCGATGCGCTCACGAGGGCTATGAGAATGATCGACGTCCTGGGTACGCACGGCAGCCATTGACCCTGATACGGACATCCTGTTCTCGTGCCGGAAACCATCGCCAGCCTCTCCGGTATCTGGGCATAGGTTGTCCTACAGGTGCTCTTACAGGATCCTTGCCAGGCAGTTGACGCAGGAGCATGGGATCGCTTCAAGGCTGTGGGGAGGATTGACCGCCTTTGAACACTGCGCTGCTGTTTTCAAGACTCGGCGAGTCTCTCCGTGCCTCGATGTCGTACTTCGCCACGTGACAGTTAAGGAGTGCGCCTCGTGATAGGTCTATTCATGTCATCAATAACCGTGCGGCTGTCTAAGGA
Organism: Chrysoporthe cubensis; assembly: GCA_001282315.2. Classification (NCBI taxonomy): domain Eukaryota; kingdom Fungi; phylum Ascomycota; class Sordariomycetes; order Diaporthales; family Cryphonectriaceae; genus Chrysoporthe; species Chrysoporthe cubensis. The sequence goes on along the minus strand of LJCY02000003.1, from coordinate 35,001 downwards.
TATGATGTTTTCAGATCGAGGTGCCCTGACCCAGGCCCTTGTTTTGCGGGCGACAAGGCTCAGCGGCAGCTCAAGTCGAGCCAATTATGAAGATCCCCACACGCACCTTACGGGAAGCAAAATACCACTGTCTTGCCCGCCCCGACCTTATCCAACCGGGATGGAAAGATCCCAGTCTCGACTGACCCCTACATGCATCTTACGGGGATCAAGATACCCCAGTTCTGTCTGTGTTGCCGCACACCTAGCTGGGGTAAAAATACCCCAGTTTTGCCCTTCCCACCACACCTAGCAGGAATGAGAAGACCCCGGTTTCGACTATTCCCACCACACCTAGTTGAAGGCATGTTCCGTTCAGCTTGCGCCATGCATTGGATCTCTTCGATACATCCGATGTCGAAAAAGGTTGCTCGCGTGACATCACTTCGGGAACATACAGCTGCTTCATCATGAATCCTCAAAGGATGCATAAGACCATGAGCAGCCATCTGTGGGAGATCCATTTTGCGCTCAGACAGGAATAGTTCTCCGCAAGCGCGGTCCACCTGCACATGCGCGATGCACAATGCCATCTCCCGGCATGGCTGCCTAGCATGGTATCAATACGTTGACGGTCGCGTGCTCCTTGACACATGGAGAATCGTCTCAGTTGATGATTCGGTAGACGCTGACCCGGATGGATAGAGCAACCAGACAAATCTTGCTACCCGGCCAGCAAATCAGCGCGTTGATCTCAAGTTAACGACTTCCCTCCACAAACAGATTCGCGAACGCAAGCCTGTACAAATTCCGGCAAGCCATCGTTTCCAAAAGCGCAATCACCCAATTATAAGACTGTCAAGCGCTCTATACCGTGTTGGCCAAGCTCACGTACTGCGTCCGGCGAGCATGCGAGGTCTTTGTCTTTGCAGATCGAACGGAAAGATGCGCGAAAGTCATCAAGGCCATTCGCGATCGGGTGGCTACCGATGATTTGCGATTGCAATTGAGCCGCCATTGCGGATGTGGCCCTGGGATGAATGCAAGCACAGGAAGTCGGGTCGCGCCGCGCCATCACTCGCGAAAGGCTAGCTGACCTGCAAGGATGACTCAGCTGGTAGGGATGGAGCAAAGATCATCCGAACCAGCCGTTCATGACAAGGCCTGCAATGAAGCCCTGGCACGCGGAAGCCGCTCGACAACAGCCCGCCTGCCCACTTTCGTACCCGTAGTGTGTCTCACTTTTTTAGTTTCCCACCCTGCGTGCCCCATGAGTGGGCTCTTTTCCGCCCACCCTTGAGTGACGGGAATGGAAATTGTGAGAGACTTTGATACAGCGGTAAAGAGGTAAACTAGATCGTAATGGTAGGTCCAATATGTTAGGTGGAATGAATGAAGAGCGGGCATGCTCGACTTTTATATTCTTCAGCTAAATTCGGATTCGGAGACTCATGCTCGGAAAATGCGCATCTTTTGCCTTTTCGACACTTCTAAGATTGATCATGGCCAGATCACGTTCTGGTATTCTAAGCCAGGCTATGGCAGGAATGCCATCAAAGATGTACAAGGATGACCGCTGAACCTCGACCGACTTTTGCAGCCCCGACAGTTGTAATTAAGCGATTGATGTGGCTAGAACAGATCATTGGCTGAGGGTTGTCCGCAGCACCCTGCGCTTCTCTGCAACAATTACAGCGTCAAGGAAAGGAGTCTTCACGTCAAAGAGGAGCCACTCGGGCCCTTCATGTTATACTGTGCTGTATGGATTCCCTGCCAATGCACGGATTTCCTCGAGCCCGCCTACTCACGCGCATATCGGAGTCATGAAGTCTTTTGTTCAGATGATACCGTACGATGAGGCAAGCCAGGAAGGCAATGAAGGTCAAAGAGTGAGGGAGTTCTCCAGGAGGATAATTTGAGAGCAGCCTGGCGGGAAATGGATCAAGGCGGACCATGCATCTTCGTCGTTGCCATGCTTCCCAAAATGATGCAGAAATGCCCAATAACATGTGAATTTGTTTAGGTACTGATGTCTGGGGAAATAAGTTTCCATGCTCACGCAGCCCCACTCTTCTATGAGCAGGGTTGCCGCCTAACTTCAGCAGACCAGGGCCCTACGACCAGAAGAAATGGAAGGTGAATGTCTTCAGTCGACTGAGCAGCGGTTGGGATGGGATGAACGAAATGCCGCGAACAGTATGCCCTCAAGATCTTGACCTCTATCCCTGAAGCTCCAATCAATTACCATGGCGCCCCATCGACGTGCTTGGTCTCGTCTTGACACCAGGCCAGCTGATCAACGCATTGTTTATGATCGAGAGCTGGAGATTTTATTATATTCACGAAAGATGATTTTGAATTAACACTTCACCTTGAGTAATCATATAGTCTGCAATGTGACATAGGACATCGATCTCTGCCTTATCACCTATTGATACATTAAGCCTCTTTATAGGCTGCGCGGTAAAACCGCAATCAAGCTCTTATTTGTACAAAAACAGGTTCATCGCTAGGCACTGAAACGGAGACTTGTTTCTAGGGAGTCTCTCTTTGGGCTCGAATGATTTAAAGTGGTCCTGGGAGGGGGATGGGCGCTTCGCGAAAGAGTCCTGAATGTTGATTTTGCATTTGTGGTGGAGCCACTGAAGGATATGTCGAGTGTTGTCTGTGATGATAGGCAGCGACGTCAGTGATTACAGAAAATTCAAAGGACATGGTGGCCGGGCGGCAGTGGTGCTGATGGGAAGATGAGCAGTGCAGCGCGCGGTGTGCACGGACGCAGAACGGTCTCGAGTCCGCTCCAGGCCCGTGCACACTCGAGCTCACCGGCAGTGAGCTAACCCGTGTCGTTGCACTCAGGTGCCAGCAACCTGCTTGAGTCTAGTGTTACGCCCTCTGATTAAATCATCATTTTGAGCCGCACTAGCCCGGTAGCTGATTGGCTGACGGTTGCAGTCGCCTTTCCCCAGTGAGTCCCACGGGATTCGTGAGGGTGATCGTGAGGGTGAGAGCCGGCCCGACGGCAGGGGCGCTGGCGCTCGGCACTCCATGTGCAATTGGCATTATGTTCAGCTGCGAGAGCAAGCCGTTTCTGGCTGGAGCCATTGTTAGCTGAAATGATAAGCTAGCTGGGGCAAGGGCTACAGTGCGACCCGCTTCGCGGAAGACAGCTCGTTGGATAGAGCCTGTTGTGGCTGTGCGGAAGAAGTCTCTGGCTGTGCTCAAATGATCTGATGGCAAGCATTTGTAGTACCTGATACATGTGCGAGTATCAAGACACTGGGAAGAAATGTAGGGATCTGTTCAGTTAACGACAGCTTCTCAAGCATGGGACAAGCGGGGGATGCGGCTCAAAATTATAAGCCAATCAGATACCAGGTCAGGCGGCTCCAAACAATTACCCTCTGTAACAAAGCAGGCTAGTGGCACCTGATTGCAACGACATTCCATCGATCGTCTAGAGGCGGGGCAATCCCCCGGCCCATCAGCGTACCAACCAGAGCGCCGACCTCAGCCCTGTGCAGCACCCAGAGACCCATCAGCACCGAGCCAACAACGCCAGAATATTGACACGACCTGCTATACACGCGACTATACGCCCTCTCGTCTAACCATCGGCTCTCCCACGCATCGCAGAAGGCCAGCGGAATGCCGCACCAGAAGCACCCAGAGTACTTGGCCAGCGTGTGCTTGCCAAAGATCGCGGCTCGCAAGCCCTCCTGCGCCTCCTCGATCTCCGCCCACAGGGGGCCCCACGTGGGGTCCTCCCACAGCGGACAGCCGCGCGGCTGGCGCTGGGCGGCCCTGCTAGACGCGCCGCGGCCCTTGCAGACGACACACGCGCCCGCCCACGCTTCCAGCTGCGACACAAGGGTCGCCACGCTCTCGCTCTTGGCCTGCACGCGCCGCGCGGCGTCTTCCTGCGCCCAGGCGGCCCTCCGCTGCATCTGCGAGAACAGCTGGCGACTCGACTTCGACTCCGCCGCCGCCGGACCGGCTGGGGCCGCCTGCGCCCGGCACAGACCGCAGCTCTCCTCCGCCTCCTCGCACCGCACCCGGCTCCACTGCCCGTCCAGCACCTAGTCCAGCACCACGCGCCAACAACCCTCTTGCCGCAGGTACTGCGCCATCTCTGTGTCGTCGCCCCTCCCAGCCCGGCGGTCCCACAGACACACCGCTGTGCTGGGGGCGCCATTGCGACCAGCCCGCCCGCTCTCCTGCGCGTAGTCGCGCAGCTCCCTGGGGGGGCTCCGCATGCACGACCGCATAGATATCCGCCACGTCCAGGCCCATCCCCTGCGCGCTGGTAGCGAAAATTACCCGCTGGCTCGCCACCCACGTCTGCAAGATCGAGGCCTTCTGGGCGGGCGTGCCCACCTGGCTGTGGTACACGGGGCAGTCCAGCATCGCCCCCAGCTTCTCGACCCGCTGGATCGTTCCGCCGTACACCACGACCTTCCCACTCTTCCGGCGGCCCAACGCTTCCGCAACCAGCGCAGCGACCCGCGCGGGGATTTAGCCCGGCAGGGTATGCTGCACCTCGTAGCGAAGATTCTTGCGCGTCGTAGGGGCGCGGAAGACGATCGGGCGCGCGATGTGCATAATCTCTAGGAATGCAAACTCGCCCTGGGGCGGCAGGGTCGCTGTCAGGAAGATCCGCTGCACGCTTTACGTCGCAAGGGCAGCGCCCAGCTCCTGGATCTTCGGCCGTAACCCGTTCTCTGCGTCCAGGGCGATGTGGCACTCGTCCACCACCACGCGGTCCAGCTGCTCCCGCGCATGCAGGCGGTCCACGAACATCCGGAACGCCTGTGCGAGCGCCGACTCCGGCGTAACAAACACGAGCGGAGCAGCGCGGCCCGCGCCGCTGCCCGTCCAGATATAGGTGTGGATCTGCGCTGCCTCACACCGCTGCGCCAGGTCCGTCTGCAGCGCAACCAGCGGCCTAATTACAATACTCACCCCGCCCGGCAAGCAGTATGCTAGGAGGAAGAATGTGAGGGCCTTGCCGCTGCCCGTCCTAGTCACCTGTAGAATCGGGGTCTGCCCGTCCGCTACCGCTCGCAACACCGCCTCCTGCTAGCCCCGGAAGCACGCCTCAGGGCCCAGCATCTGCCGCAGCTGGCCGCCCAGGTCCGCCTCGTGCAGCTGCTGGAACCGCTGGAGCCGACTCGCCTGCTGCTCGACCTCGAACGCCCCCCGCTTCCTCTTCAGGGCCGCGCGCAGCCGGCCGCTGCTCGCGTACCCCAGGAGTCGATGCCACTGAATGCTGGCGCGCCGGAACTCATCTCGCTGCAGGGCTGTCTTGTCGATGCTGGGAGATCTTCCCGAGTTCTGTTGACGAAGCAGGCCACCTCGGCAAGGATTGGCCTGGCTGGGTTGCGCTTGGTGGTGGTAATTGCGGAAGTTCCCGCCCGGATTCGGTGCCCCTCGGTGGACAGCGCCAACATCAGAGGCTGAGAGCCCGGCCCCGCCGTAGAGGCCAGCGCTTTCCCGGCTGAGCGCCAGAGAGCATCTTCGACCCGCTCCGGACGCAGTCGCCCTCATCCGCTGCCGAAAGGGCGGTCCCATGTGTCTCGAATGACGCCAGCCTCTGATAGTCTGTAAACCGCTAGCGGACGATAACCGTATTACAGTAGCAGAAGGAAGGAAGTATGCAGTGAAAACATCCAAAGTCTTACTTTTTTTCCTCGTCTAGCCGGAAGGGTGCTGGAAAGAGAAGTCTAACAAAAAGCAGACACCCTGACTCCGACTTACTATATTATACAACAGAAGTAGATACTGATGGTATTTGTAATTCCTCCTGCGTTTCCTTTATCACGCGAACAAGCCCTTCATGCCAGCCATTAACTTGAATTTCTTGCAGTCCTCTTATTATAAAAGAGCCATCCTGCGTAAATCGCCAAGCTATATCTTCCTGAAAACTGACTTTTAGCAAGGCCTTAAAGAGTGGTCTCACAATTTCAACTGGCATCGAAGCAAAGGCTAATGAGCTTAGTAGCACCTCGACTGCCACCTGGCTGACATATGAGTTCTCATCTCCAAGCCGTGCATTTATAGCTTCGAGCTGCTCTTCCGAGAGCTTTGACTGACTCTGAAGAGCCTTAAGTGCTGCCCGTCTGACATTCGAGTCCTTATCCCCAAGCCGTACAGTTATAGCTTTAAGCTGCTCTTCCGAGAGCTTTGACTGATTCTGAAGAATCTTAAGTACTGCTTCTCTAACAATCCAGCTCTCATCCCCAAGCCGTGCAATTATAGCTTTGAGCTGCTCTTCCGAGAGCTTTGACTGATTTTGAAGAACTTTGAGTGCTGCCTGTCTGATATATAAGTCCTCATCCCCAAGCTGTGCAGTTATAGCTTTGAGCTGCTCTTCCGAGAGCTTTGACTGATTTTGAAGAACCTTGAGTGCTGCCTGTCTGATATATAAGTTCTTATCCCCAAGCTGTGCAATTATAGCTTTAAGCTGCTCTTCCGAAAGCTTTAACTGATGCTGAAAAACCTCGAGTGCTGCCTGTCTAATACTCGAGTCTTTATTTGCAAGCCGTGCAGTTGTAGCTATAAGCTGCTCTTTCGAGAGGTTTGACTGACTCCGAGAAATCTTGAATGCTGCCTGTATAGCATTCCATTGCTTATCCTTATGCTCGAGTGCTTCCTGTACAGCATTCCAGTACTTATCCCTATGCTGTGCAATTATAGCTTCAAACTGCTCTTCCGAAAGCTTTGACTGACTCTGAAGAACTTTGAGTGCTGCCTGTCTGATATATAAGTCCTCATCCCCAAGCTGTGCAGTTATAGCTTTGAGCTGCTCTTCCGAGAGCTTTGACTGATTTTGAAGAACCTTGAGTGCTGCCTGTCTGATATTCCAGTCCTTATCTGCAAGCTGTGCAGTTATAGCTTTAAGCTGCTCTTCTGAGAGCTTTGACTGACTCCCAAGAGCCATAAGTGCTGCTGCTCTGATCCTCCAGTTCTTGACCCCAAGCAGTGCGATAATGGACTCAAGTAAATCATCAGGCAAGGCTTGGCTGGATGTTTGCAGCAATTTGAGGATGGCGAAGTCGGGGTCATCTTTTCCTAGCCTGGAGGATGCAAGCTCTATAATGCATAAGGGAATGCAGCGTTGGTAATGAAGCGATTGCAGAAGTGCATCCCTTGTCCTGTCTGTTGCTTTTTGTAAGGCCTTCCTCAATGAAGCTTCTGGGAGTTCCATCTCTATGACAAGTTGTGACTTTTTGGTAAATTCGCATTCGAATAATAACCACTCAGATAGCTTGACCTCCAACTCCTCCCGAAATTGAGCAAAGTCCAGATGCTCTTCTTGTGATGCTACCTCACTCAAGCAGTGCATAACGAGCCTTTGATGTGTCGGGCCTAAAAGGTCACGGGGCTCTTTTTCAATTGTCTCAAAAAAGAGAGATATTTGGGTCTCATCTTTGTCAAGCAAGCCGGCGACAAAGCGCCAGAAGATGTTGTAGCGAGCACTGTATTTGTATTTTTGCAGAAAGTCGGCAGGGAATGGGCCAGGTGGTTGGGTCTTGCTAGTTGTCTCGCCTAGAAGTAGGCACTGGAGCCGCTCCTGAGCCTTCCACTGTTGCACGAAATATCGTGCAGCAAAGTATTCCTGGAATGTGAGATGAAGGAAATGGTAGTTGTCCTTATTTTGCTGATGGCCTGATGTTCGAAGGAAGGAGAGTTTTGGAAGGAGTGTGTTCACTAGCTCATTCCGACCATTGACGAGTTCGTCATTGATTTTGGAGCAATGCGCTGGCTGAAAATCAATGAGATTGTTGTAAAGTCCAGTAAATGCCATCCCTTGAAGAAGATCGCGCTCATCTTTGATAAGGTCGCTGTTGGAAAGGTCTTCATGCTTGAGATCAGATGATGTCACAAGCTTGCCTTTCACTTCCTTCTCCAACTTCTTGATATCTTTCCTCCAGAGGCCAATCTCAATCTTCTGGTAAACAGCGGTCATTGTGCTCAATCTTTGTTCTGAATCATTATCGCTGTCGAGACCGCTCCAGATAAAACAGAGCGCATCTAGCTGGATGGGAATTTGAACAAGACTCTGAACAAGTTGGTGGCGTTGGAGAAATTCTTGAATCCTAGCAAGTTTGTTCGGGTCGGTGAAAGTTCTTCCCAAATAGGCGTCCACCTGAGCTGGCTGGAATCCGATGGTCTCCAATTCGAGGTCGAACTTCGGTGGAGCTTCCACATGTGGGCGAGATGTGACGATAACGGTATCCAAGGAAAGCAGCGTTTCGAGAAGTTTGCATGCCTTATTGCGGTCGTCCAGGCCTTCTGAAAACTCGTCCAAGCCATCAAGAACGAAAAGGGTCTTTCCGAACTGAGCTGCATACAATGCCTCTTTCAAGCCCTTGGCGAGATTGGGATGATCAAAGAAATATTGCTCGCATAAAAGACCTTCCATGTTGCATTGATCATCGCCCAGCTTCTTCAAATCCCGTAGAGGCACCCAGAGTATGCGGTCGAACAAGTCCTTCCATAATCCATTGTGGTAGAAGTCGTGAACTATCTTTTTGCATAACGTGGTCTTCCCCACCCCAGCACGTCCTCGGATTAGGATTCGTCTAGGGTGCATGATGCTTTTGTCTGATCTTTCGCGAGGGTCGAAGAGGGTAGGTAAGTCAACTCGGATGTCCATCTCAATTGGCTGAACCTTTAGTCGGGCATCAAGGGAGAATGCAGAAGACTGCTGTGCCTGCCTTGTTGCTGGTTGGCGATTTTGCGGTATCTCCACAATGGCGAGATTGATATAGCATTGATCCATTGGCAATGAGTCGCCTGAAAGTCGTTCAATCTTGAGCCTGTCCTTAGTATAGTGTTTATCGCGTATCCAAGCGTCCGCTTGCTGTAGGATCGTTCCTTTCAGAATGTCTTCAATCATTCCTTGAATCTTTCCGGCAACAAGGCAATAATCTGGACATTCCGGGCTCTCGAATTTGTTCATTAATACATGGGGTCGATCCAGTGGTGTCGGATTTGGAACCATATCTAGCGTCGCCGAGGACTGGTTGACCAACTAATAGCAGTTAGTAATTTCCTACTAATCATGGCAAAATCAAGCATTGGAGAGCTGGGGAAAAAAGATATTGTATGCCTAATCCTTACTTGTTTCTCTGTGAAGAACCAATCCGATAGGCAAGGTAGTATCCTGTGCGGCAAACTTGTCGTTCCCTTTTCGTAGAAATTGAATACTTGATAGGGTTGTTCTTTATTCTGACAGAGAGCTGTGAAATCGCGCACGAGTTCTTCAAGATGGAAAGTCGATCCCTTGACGATGTTTGTAAGACTGCTCAGTTCCTGTTTTCGTATCGAAGCCCAAGCCTTCAGGCCTTGCTCTGCCCACGTTGCCACATCTTCGAACGAAGTCCCCCGAAAAGGCGTGGCGAGGAAAATGATACCGGTTTTGGCTCCTTCCGGGCCAATTTTTTTGTTCTCTTTAGCGGCTTGGACGAGAGCCTTCATCAATACAATGCCCCCGAGACACGACGCAATAAAAAGAATTGGCCGTTTTCTGTCCCCCTCGCTTTTTTCTTCGAGGGTAGGTCCTTCGAGAGTCTGAAGCAGGGGCGAAGCGAATTCCTCGATAGTTTTTTGAACCAGCTTTGACGATTCAAACAAGTCTGCTGGCCAGTCGCATGTGAAAATTCGCGCGTGCTCAACACTGCTTGGGAGCATGTTTGCATCTTGCAACCAGTTGACTTTGTCACCGTTGGCTGAATTATATATCCATGTATCTGGCGATTTCGTGTCGAGGCCATGGATTGCAATAATATCTATATTGGTTTCCATCTCGGTCTCATTAAGTTGGGAGAGACGGCAACCTCGCATGGATGGCACTGAATGTACTGAAATATGGCCGACTGGAGATGGCAGTGTGAGCTTCGAACGCGTAACTTTAGTACGACACCAGAGATAGGTGATGATCGCAAGACAGAGGACCGAGACGCATCCGGGTAGGGACACGCCCTGGCTGAAATTGATAGAAACCATGGTTCAACTGGCGCAAGAGCCCAAGGTTGGCACACAAAGCAGGTATGGCGTGGGGGGGATGTCTGAGAGGCTGCTCTCGCAGAGCATGCACCGAAGATTTTCGAATGCGACGAGATTCAGCAATAGACCAGAAGAGTGGTCGACACCATCTATTGCTTCGTTGACGAGAAGTTTGATCATATGCTCCGGGTTCTTGCGGAGCGGGGTCAGAAGCAACTCTAGCGATGCCACAGCGCAGCTACGTCCAATCATCTCGAGCCACGTGGCCGCAGCGGGCGGCAATGGATGCTGATCGTAGCCCAAAGGCACCGTGCATATACAACGCCGAGCATAAGTTTAAAAAAGCACATCGATGATGGAGCGATAGACGTTACGAACATCTCTAGACGCGTCCAAGAGATAAATGAGACGAAGGGAGTTCGAACATAGTGAGCAAAATTAGAGAAACTCTTGAGGTCATACAGTGGCTGACATTGAAGAGCGCTGACATATTTCTGCTTAACGACCAGCTCTACCGCTCCCATCACTCCGGCCACACCCCGCATGGCTCCCCCGGTATGCTTACAGAAGCGAACTCGGTCAAAAGTGAAGCCAATCTTCCACTAACGTTGCTCATAGTTCACGATCGAAGTGCTAGGAACCAATATGGCGGAAACGGATCTCTTGCCAGCCTGCTATCACTACTACGAACCCAGTGGAAAGCGAATCGTCGGAAACCCAGCTGGTGACGAAGCAGCCTTCATTAAGCGCGAGTTGTCCCTTGGACGCCTGGGTGGGATGAAGCATTTGTGGCTCGCCGGCGCAAAACACCCTGCCACGCAACTACATCTTCAAGTTGCTATGGGCCGTGAGATCATCATCGCCGATCGAATAGACTTGCACCTTTTCTGGGACAGCGCCGGAAGAATCTTCATCAAACCTATCCCGAGATTTCTCCTTGAACCGAGATTCTGGCAGGAGCACCTCAAGTGTCCTACCGGTTGTGTATGCCAAGAGCCTCCCACGGCTTCGTGCAGAGACATCCCGCGAAGGGTGGCCCTGGGCTTCCTCTACACATATGTTTGCCTAGTATCTTCGGAGAGCGACTTTTTTGTTGCCAATGAAAAGCGGCTCTTACCTCGAAAGATTGAAGATGCGACTATTGATTGGGGAGAATGGAAGACGCTGGCTAGGGAGCTCCTTGACAGCTACAAACCAGACAAGGTTCACCCTCGCTTCCTGCGCGCTGAGCTCCGCCTGTCCCGCATTAACACGATTCACCGCTTTACCCGACTCCCGCCGTTTGACGCATACCTTCGCGGCTAGCACGACTACGGCAGCTTCTTTCGCGATAACCTCTCCTGGGTAGCTGCCAGTACAGTCTTTGTTGCCTTAGTGCTAACGGCAATGCAAGTCGGCCTCGGCACGGAGCAGCTTCAGGGTAACGCCGCTTTCCAGCAGGCCTCGTACGGCTTTACTGTTTTTGCAATCTTGGGACCCATTTGCGCGTTCGGTTTGGTCGTCCTAGGGGCTCTGTTCAACCTTGCGAAGGACCTACCGAGAATTCTGAAAGATGCAATGGCGAGACCGCTGACCGGGACTAAAGCACTGCCAGCACAAGTCTAGAATGGAGATTTATCAAGCTAACTGAATGACTTTGTTATCTTTCAATCTCCTCTCTGTACTAAACAAGGTGAGCGATAATGAGCCGAGAAGTGAATGTCCCGCGCCATAGCAAATTTTGAGACTTTCCTGGGATAACTTTATGCCAATTTGGTTGTGTATGCATTTGATGCATGCACCTGTGGCTTCAAACGGCCGGAGTTTGATTCGCAAGATTGTTGCTGCCTAAACCTTACCGAGAGCAATCCGAAATTACGGCAACTTGCGCTGCCATTAGTTCATTAATAGTACTTTTGGTGCGAGAAAATCGAGTTGAGCCCGTTCCCACTATTCCGTGAAGCGCTGCTCATGGGCCAGGGCCTTATTTTCACAGAACCTAGGAATGACGCACCCTAGCCGCAGCACAGCCGCAATCGCGGAATCATCCCAGCTCTCAGTGCAAAGCACCCAGGCGCAACCAAAAGACGCATGGCTGGTCTTGATCTATCTGCCGCCAGATTGTTGCCAAATAACTGTCTGAAAGACTCAATTGAAGCCCATCAATTGCATCAGCCACCTACTTGATCCTTCTTGCGCTTATGTATTGTGATGTTTACTGGTGTGGTAACGAGGTTTCTCTCTAGTATTGTCTGTGCCTTTTATCTCCTTGAATCGAAATGCCACATTACGATATTGCTACTCGTGCCCAAGTGCTTGCCCTTCTGGGTACTGGTTAATCGCCTGGCGAGATTGAAAATCGCTTGAAGACTCCTCGCAAGACCATCAAGGGGATCCGCGTATTGCCGCGTAAAAAGGCTTACGCTTACGCTGCATATCAAAGGTGATCGATTGTGGCAGAATGATCGGCCGGAGGCTCATCAACAGCTTGACTTTCCTCCAGCGTCATGCCATATTCTGCGGTCTTTGAGTCCACCATGTGCGCACCTCCTTCCACGAAGCCGGCACCATCTTCGCAAAGCCTTGGGGTGCAATGCTTTCCTCTGCTCATTTATATACTGCAATGCGGCGTGAGGCGCCCGAGGCAATACCTTGTTGAGACGGTATGGAGTTGCTGCTAGCGCTTCAGGGTACTCATGCCTTCTTCACGGACGATCAACCAGCAACTGGACGGCCTTTATCTCACCCTCAACCGATGTCACCCAGAACGCCACCGAAACCCGTGGGGATCTGACGAGAAGATGTTGTCTTAGAGTTGCATGCATCTTGTAGGCGAAGCGAGGCTTCCATAAGTTGGTTTCCCGATCCGGTGGCTTGATTCCAACTTGTATTGTCTTCGCGGATCTGATCTTCTCCTTGAACTGCACAAGATCAGCAATGAAGAGCTGGAAGGGAACAGGAGCAGACATAGGCGACACGATGTCAAAGTCCCGTGCTCTGGGAACATCTGAGACTTACCTGCATACATTTCATGCCGTTCCCGCCGTGTCTGGTGTGGTGTGAGTACAGTAGTACTTGAACATAGTGATTGATCATGTTTCGTCCTGTTGGTTGTGCGTGAGAGTGGGGTGTCATTTCCAGGGTGCTGGCCGATGAAACGAGAAGGACTTCATTTGTGGTTGATACAAGATGAAGATGGAGGATTGGGTATCCGCTATATATGGCTGAAGTTTAATGGGTAGCGGCCTTGATAAGACCATCTATCAGCGGGACATGGATCTGCAGTCTTTCCAGCCTGTTATGAATCCTCTCCACCAAGACAAGCTATCAACGTAGCAATGTGAAATCGCTTCTCTCCAGCCGCGTCCAGCTTCTCAGTCAAACAATGAAGGCATCCTTGACATAACGGAGGCCTGTCTCTTCCCATCCAATAATCGGGCATGAGATGGCCTATGTCGCACTGTGAGATCGACTTATCGCCAGCTAGAAATGGCTTTGCCCTCGCCAGGCGAAAGAGTAATGCAGGCTAGTGCGGAACGGATGTACTTGAGGTGAGCGGTATTGCAGCCCAGAGGTGTGCTTCGTACTAAATGGGCTATAAGCGCCAATTTGAAAGCTCAACTGATCATTATGTACTGCTGCGTGAGTTTTCCATCGTTCGAGGGACAAGTTAGAGTCGCGGAGCAACCAGAAGTGGCGCGCCTTTATAGCATGGAATGGCAAACAATTGATGTGAAGCGCAACGTGAAGGCAACTTTGGTGGTTTTAAGAGCAACAGTCGCCTGGTTATCGGCCAAGGAAACAAGGAAAATAATAAAAACAAGAAAAAAGGGGGCGGGGAGAAAAGAAATGTCAGCCTTCACCACGTCGGTAATTATCAGCGATCCTCCCTCCGGCTCAGAATACCCGTTCCTATTGATCAGAATGGGTCTGTTCTCCGAACACACAAGTGCGGTGGGAAGTTTTGGTATCCCTGAGAAGATGACAGTCGTGCTACATGATTGACCTGGGAGTAGCAAGTGTGCAGTGCGATTCACCAGTTCTGTTTAGCGGGAATAAATCACAGCCACGATCACAACAAGTTATGCGCAGGCGAAAACGGCATAGAACGTTTAAAGCAACCAACAAAGTCAAAAGAAGGCCTAGTAAGTGCTTGAAGGCCGCAGCAGGTGAGCAGACAGACGATGAGGCGTCCTCGCCAACGCAGTTCGGCACAGCCTCGGCAGTAGGCACTACAAGTGGCCAAGAAGGTCAAGCTACTATACATGAAGATATGAGTGGTACGTTACTGGGTCGGACGGTGTCTGCAGGTGGATGGGCGGGTTAAGGAAGCGGTTCGATATTTGGAAGAGACTTGCCGATGGAGGGAGAATCATCTTGCAGAAGACGACGCGGATCGGCTGGTGTCACAGCACGCGCTCGCTATCGCATACCGATCAGACGGCCAGGTGAAGAAGGCGGTCGAGGTGCTCCAGCACGTGGTGACGGTGCAGGAGAGGATGCTCGCAGAAGAGCACCCTTCTCGGCTGGCGTCACAGCACGAGCTCGCTAGCGCATACCGATCAGACGGACAGGTGAAGAAGGCGGTCGAGGTGCTCCAGCACGTGGTAGCGGTCAGAAAGCGCACGCTCGCAGAAGAGCACCCTGATCGGTTGGCATCACAGCATGAGCTTGCTAGGGCATATCGATCAGACGGACAGGTGAAGAAGGCAGTTGAGGTGCTCCAGCACGTGGTGGCGGTCAGGCAAGGCACGCTCGCAGAAGAGCACCCAGATCGGCTGGCGTCACAGCACGCGCTCGCTAGCGCATATCAAGCAGACGGCCAGGTGAAGAGGGCGGTCGAGGTGCTCGAGCACGTGGTGGCGGTCAGAGAGCGCACGGTCGCAGTATCGACGCGAGCGCGTTCTGTGGCTTGGCCGAAGGCTGGCCTCCTTCAAGAAGTGGATCGTCTACGACGACTCGAAGCAATTCCAGGCCACCCTTAAGTTCGTCTCGAGACTGGATGTCATGCCGATGCGTCTCTCGTCGAGAAGGTTGTTGCGCTTTCTAGATCATCTACGTTTGGCAGCACGACGACCATGGTCGATGAGACGTCCAAGTCTTAAGCGGTGGTGGTTGATCAACTGGAGACAAGAGCCATTGTTGGAGGGGGTCCGGGTTGGATGTTCTTAGAAGGGGCTACATAAAGGGGTATCAGAGTGAGGGAAGTGGGGTCGGGCCGCGGGTGAAGTGCGACTGACCGGTGACGGTAGTGACCTAAACGCGGCGGCCCACACGTGAGTTGTCCTCGTTCATCCGGAGACTCGGGCCAGAGCTTCGTCGATCGTGATTCAAGACACACCCGGAAGCGCCAAAAATGTCAGCTATTGGATGTAGCTGTGACTCCAGATGTTGATTCTAACAATGCAATGCCAGCGGAGATCCCTTCCGTAGGACTCAAGTCCTTCCTGAATTCTGTTGCAAGGGACTGCAAGAATCGCTCGTCGTTCGTAGCGGTCCTGGACTGTGGGACCGCTCATCGCTACCTGCTGTCCACCTTAGTGAACACTGTTCACTACCTATGCCAGAATTTCAGTTCCCGAGCTGTGGCTCCGGCTCTCGAGCATGCGATCGAAATTAAAATAAAGTACAGATTAATTCAGAATTATTATGAACCAACGAATGGTTCAGGTCACAGGAACAGGCCGGATCTGTAGATTTGGGACCAACGTGGTCCGGATCCCACATCCGCGGCAAGGATATCAGACATACAGGATTACATAAGCGCGGGTTAGGGTCATAATGGCAGGACATTCTACAGAATCGCTAGCGACTCGGGCGACTGACATACCATCAGTCGTTACGATCGATATCGACCAGGACTGAAAAGCTGGATATATAAGATTGGAACTTTCCTACTATGAGATAGATTTCATAGTTGCTTTTCAGTCGTCAATCTAAGTATCCGTTTCGTTATAACTGATATCTATCCAATAAGAATAGTAAATATTGCATATTTGGTTTCCAACCCGATCGTTATTGTATTTCCGTATACGGTAGGTTATACTTGATATTGCCCTTGCTTAGCATAAACTTTATATATATTAGGTATTTATATATTGCAGTATTCATTATAATATGCAAATAGAAATAATTAATATTAAAGCAAATAATATATAAAAATATTTAGATATTATAATTTTCTATTATAATATTTTTTAGAATTTTTAATATATATATTATTTTATATAATATCTGTTTCAGTATTAAGTATTATTATCTGCATATATTCTATATATGCTTCTTGTAGATAGAGAGTAAATTTTTCCGCGCGTTATTTTACCTACTTTCCCTACCCATAATCAGCTATTACCCCTGAGAAGCTTTATCCTTCTCTCTGCCAGAACCAAGCAATCAGCCCGCCAAGCTCATCAGAACCGTCCCTCGAGAAGCTATCAGAAGGCTATCAAAAAAAACCCCCCCTGCGAGACCCTCAAACTACGATCTCAGATACGACTTCTTAACCAATACAAAAGATTATGCCCCAAAATAACCGCGCAAACCATATAGGCCGCCTATTGAATTGCTGTCTAGAATACCGAGAAGAGGTTACTGCTGCTATTATTAAAGAGCTGCCCGAAAAATACCCTAAAACCACAATCTTAAGCCCGTATAATATACTTATTCATAATAGCTTGACTAATATAAGAAGCATATTAAAAGAAAATAAATATTTCTATTATCGATTGGATATTAAGGAAAGATCCGGATATGGAAGGAAAACTACTATTATCACCGGGCGACTATGCAAAATACAGCATTAGGACAAAAGAAAACGCTATACAAAGCACCTCCTCTCATATAAATGTAATAATAGAGAAGGGCGGAGATAAATGCTGAAGATATCGCTAGCAGCAGACCGAAAATCAGGCCCGAAGACAGAAGACACCTGCCGGAAGACTACTGAAAACTGGCGAGGCCAGGCTGGGCCTTGAAGACGATTGCATTAGGATAACAGAAGCTAGCTTAGGACTCCTTAAGGATAAACGAGGATACTAAAAGCAGACTGAAAACCTTGGGCCAAGTCTGACAAAAGGACAAACAAGGATCGGGAGAAACTTTTTATGCCCTCGCAAAAGTCGCTTAAAACTTTGAGACTATATCTGAAATTACGATACAAGGCACTCAAGGATAGCAGTACTATCTTAGTTATCTGGCTATTATTACTATTCGGGCAATCTATAGGCTGATTCTAACGCAATTCTTAGAGAATTCTGGCCCAAATAATCCCCCGGCTATCATTTTGCTCTAGTACCAAATAAGGATTTTATCATTCTGCCTACGACTATACAGCACAGCCCCTAATAGAGATAACATATACAGGATAAAAAGAATAAAATATTTTAAGAATAACGACTATTATCGCGCGCATTATTGATCGCATTATAACTATTATTGGCTATAGCTCGGAATATCATTATCATTAAACCCTATCCGTTATTGCTGCTATTCAATATCGAAAGCGCTTTTGCATTCCCTACTATATAATAATACAAACCCTTTCTGATACCCTTAAAATATAAAAGAGAAATTACTACTTACTAGCCCCTTAGCTATCAATTGATAATCAATCTTGAAAATTACTTAAAATAGGAAAAAAATAATAACAATATAATAACGAAAGTATTAGATAGTAATATATACGATTACGGGAACTCCCATTTACTCCTAGGCGCTTATAAGAGAATTATTTAAGAGATTGAATTCCTTACTTAATATATAACCTCCTTACTATAAAAGACTGGACTATTACCTTTGCTAAGCAAGGACGAGATTCAGCTAAAGACTACCTGGATTTCGTCCTTGCTTATATATCCATTTGTAATATCGATAATATTGAAAAGAGAAATATTATCAAGAATTTATAATATCGATAATATTAAGGGGAGAGATATTATTAAGAATTTGTAATATCGGTAATATTGAGGAAAGAGATATTAAGAATTGTAATATCAATAATATTGAGGAGAGAGATATTATCAAGAATTTGTAATATCGATAATATTAAGATATTATCAAGAGAGCTACTTTCAGAAGCAGCTTGCGGGATAAAGCTTTAGAATAGTAGTAAACTGAAATTACCCGCAATATCAAGACGGACTAGACGCGTTTCGTTCAGGCATTTCGCGAAAGGTTTCCTAAGCCGCAAGACCGTACTATTGACTTCATTATCTTATTTCGCAAGAAAAGATAAGGAGCTGCTTACTGAATATATTAAATATATAGACAAATTGCAAAGACATATAATTAGACCCTATTACTAATAGTTCTTAATAAATCAGTTGCTATTTGGGATTACCGATAATAAAAAGGATTTTAGCCCGAAAATTCGAATTAAAGATCTGTTATTTACCTAAGGAAATTATATCCCCTAAATAAGCAGGCGTTAAAGAAAGATATAGCTTTAAAAAGCTTTGCAAACTGATCTGTAATTATATAGCCTTTTACGGGTATTACGATACTAAAACTATTAATAATATTAGTAACGACGACTATAGCCCTGAGAAGTTAAGTTGAAAGATATATAATGCTATAGCTAGAGCATTCGAGAAATTTAGGAATTAGCTCTTTTCATTAAGTCTTTAGCAAGCCGAGCCATTACGCCCTGACTAAGTCGAAATAGGTATTTCCGCCCCCCCCCCCGTTCCGGATATCCTTTTTTTCATATAAATTACTTATTTTCAATATATTATTTTAATCCAAGAGAAATTGATATTAAAATTTGTATATATAATAGAGAATTATTTAAATATTTATAATATATTATTCAAAATAGAAAATTAATATAATAAGCATTCCGGTAGAATAAGTATTTAATACGTTAAAGGTTTATATTAAGCAAGGGCAGTATAAATGCTAATAGCATTTCTGGCTTAATATAATTTTTTATATTAGTAATTCTAAAAAATTATAAAAGATATATATTCAAGATTTATATATATTAAGGTTTTTACTTTAAGACCGTTTCTAGGCCGAAATCTTTATAAAAAACGCTTGCGTACTGACAAAAAGCGTATTTACTCTCTATGCTTGTAATGCCGTATCTTTCGCCTAGTGCTTCTCTTATAGCTATTAAGAAGCAGTTAAAGTGCCAGACCTCGCCGGCAGCCTTTAGAGGCGTAAAACCATTATATAATATATGCCTTATAGACCAGGCCCTTCGGTTATTAAGCCATTAAAACCTCTAAAGAGTAATAATATGCCCCTTTAAAGATTAGCTTATTAACCAGGCTTTTAATACTTATTATCAGGAAAGAAAGGTATAATAAGCACTCAAGTAGCACAAATACCTAGTATGTCAGAGGTTTATGCTAAGCAAGAGTGGTATGCAGTACAATCTACCTGTATACGGAAATACAGTACTGAATGGATTGGAAACGCTTCTGAGTATTCATTATCCGTATTGGATACCAGTTATAAGGAACTAATACTTAGATTAACGACTGAAGAGCAACTATAAAATCTATCTGTATAATAGGGAATGTCCAATCTTATATATCCAGCTCTTCAGTCCTGGATTACTATTACTCAATATTGCTTATTAAGCTCGGGTAAGTAAGCCTTAACCCTTGATTATATAATCCTTATATGCTTGTTATTCTTATATAAGCAGGTTCTTTATATCGGATATTGGATCCGTACTATATTAGTCTTGGATCCGTAAGTCCGGCCTGTTCCTGTAATCTGAACTATTCGTTAATTTATAATATTATCTCCTTCTTTATAATCTTTATCCTTAAAGATTTTCCGTAAATAGTCTTGCTTAATATTCTTATTTCGGATTGTGCTTTCCTGATTCGTTATAAATAGGGTTATCTATTCTCGTATTGAGAAATTATTATTATATCCTTTATTTTCTAAAAGCTCTGCTTGTCTTGCTCGCTTTTATTATATCGAATCCCAGGGTTATAATATAATGCTTTATTCTCGTTACTTAGAAGAGGGGGTATTTTGCAAAATAGTAAATAGTATAAAAAGCTGCTTTCAATGCATTAAGGCTAATCGCCCTTGCGATACTGGATGCATGCTTTTTTCCTTTCGTAGGTTTCTTATATTTAATTCCCTGGGTTTTCTTTTGCTAATTTTCGTCCAATCTCCCGGGTTACCGATAAGTTAACCCGTATTGATAGTCGTAAGGTTGAGGAAGAAGAGCGCCTGTTAGAGCTTCAAGCTCGGATAAATGAATCTTTAGCCCGTTTATTATATCTGAAAAAATAATATCGTTTCCTTTAGGAGAAAGGAATTAAGTTAGTAAATAAGGGTTTGGCTGAGGAAGAGCGTAAGCGCGTAGCGGAAGCTATTCGTGAAATGGCGGCTGCCTTTGCGCCCTTTAACTGGAATTCCGTAAATATGGGTAACGCTATTATAGATTGGTCTGGGTTTATAGATTCTTCTTTATCCGGGATTGCTGAAACCGGTAGTCTTTCGAGGAATAGTTCTTAAGGGTTATTAATATAAAAAATAGTTTCCTTATTCTTTTATTGATATCTGAGATTCCTGAGTTCTTTAGTATTATCGTAAATTCGTTTTTCTTGAGAGGTAAAGCGTATATAGTTAGCGAAATTAATCTTTTCTGGAATTATGGCAAGTAATTTGGCTTTTTCCCAGTAATCTTTAATAAGTTTTGGACTGATATTATCTGGCTTTTTTTACGTATTTTCCTTATATCCGTAATTTTCCTACTTAATAAGGTATTATTGTCCTCGTCCTTATAATTTTGAATCGAGTATTGTTTCGATTTCTTACTATTATTCGTCTGGATCGAATTCGATATCGTAATCTAATAGCGCATCCGCTAGTGCTGGTTCGAAAAGTAACTTGTGGAAAACTGGGTATATCTTTATTCCTAGTAATAGGTTAAGCTTGTAGCTGATTTCCGAAAGTTTTTTCGAAATTTTGAAAGGTCCTAGTTTTCTATAGTCCAGTTTGTCGCTAGGTCTTTTGGTTTTAATATTTTTGCGTTTCAAGTAGACTTTATTTCCTTCCTGTAAGATTGGTCTTTCAATCCTTTTCCGATTGGCATACTTTGTTATATTTTTTGTAAGTTCTTAGAGTATTTTCTGGAATCTTGCTTGAATATCTTTGATTTTCTTGACTCGCTATTTTGCTGCTTCTGCAGTTATTCCTAGTAATGCTTCGTAATATGCTATTAGCTCGTATTCGTATAATGCTTTGAATAGTAATATTTTCGTTATTAATATCGTTGCGCTATTATAAGCGAATTATGCAAGTAATAAGAATTCAATCCAATTATCCTAGTTGTAATTAATATAGTATTTAAAGTATTGTTTTACGATCTGGTTAATCTTTTCTATTTATCTATTTATTTCTGGATAAAATGCTATAAATAGTTTATACTTTATTCCGAATTGCTTTATAAGCGAAGTTCAAAACCTTGATATAAACTTCTTATTTCTATCGGAAATAATTTCTTATAGCATTTCGTAATTGCTTATAATATTTCTTAAGAACGTATATAACAGTTCCTATATAATGCTAGCTTCTTTATATAGTAGGAAATAGCTATATTTGCTCAGTTTATAAACTATTATTAAGATATTATTAAATGCAACTTTAATTAAAAGTTCTTATGAAATTAATAGCTTAATAACGAAATCTAGGCTAATGGATATCCAAACTGTATCTAATATCGGTAGAAGTTATAATAGTCCGTAAGGCTTATATTATTCTGTCTTATTCTTTTTGCAGCTATTGCAATTGCTAATAATATTGCGTATTCTGGATTTAAATCTTAGTAAATTCCAATATTTTTAGATTCTATCTGTAATTGCTGCAATTCCTTAATGCTTATAAGCCAGTATTTCATTTACTTATTTGATATACTCGTCTTATTCTTTCATTATTATATTTTCAGAATACTTTTCTTGATTATTAATCCTGAAAGATATATTAATTTCTTATTATTATATAAGGTTGCTATTTTTATCGGTATTAAAGAGAGTTTATTCTTTAATTTCTTTTTCCGGTTTGTAATCTGATTATTTGCTAAGAGCATTTGCTTTAATATTCTCTTTTCTTAGAATATAAATAATCTTGATATCGAACTATAATAAGTATTTTGCCTATCTGATTTGTCTCTTATTAAATACTTTTATAATTATAAAAGTAATTAAATTTTTATAATCGGTAAAAACTTAAACCGGGTATTTAGCGCTAATTAAATAGTATTCCTATTCCTGAAATGCGTATATTATTGCTATAAGTTCTTAATCTGGCATTGCATATTTGAATTCTGGTCCGTTAAGTTTCTTGCTAAAGTTTGCAATAAAATATAATTTTCTTTGATTATTTCGTTAGATAAATTTGCTGCCAATAGCGTATGCCGATATATCTATATTAATCTTAAATAGTCTTATCGGGTTTGCTTCTTGCAGTATTAGTTCTTATATAACTCGTTTTTTGAATATATTAAATGCTTCTTGCTATTTATTTGTCTATTCGAATATGCTATTTTTCTTGATTAGTTCTATTAATAATCTGGCAATATTTGCATATCTTTTAATGAATTATTAGTAGAAGTTGAAATAACCGAGAAATAATTTAATATTCGTAATATCTTATAATTATAGCCAGTTTCGTACGGCTTTAATTTTATCTTTCTGCATTCTGATAATGCCTGGTTCGATTATATATCTTAAGTAATCGACTTCTTGCTTATAGAAATAACTCTTTTTTCCATTTACGAAAAGTTTATTATTTTTAAGAATCTATAATACTTATCTAATATGCTATTTGCATATTTCAAAATCCTTAAAGTAAATTAGGATATTATCGAAATAAATAATAATAAAGTAATTTAAGTATTTTGGTAAGATATAATATATATATTTCTGAAAAGATGCTAAAGCATTAATAAGTCTAAATAGCATAATAAGGTATTTATAATATTTATAGCGTATTCTAAATGCTATCTTCTATTTATATCCTTTTTTGATACGGATATGCGCATATCCTTCTTATAAGTCGAGCATTATAAACTAGTTTGCGCTGCGAAATTTATTGCGTAATTCCTTTAATAATAGTAAAGAGTACCGATTTTTAATAGTAATATCGTTAAATTGCTTATAATTTACGCAGAATCGTAATTTGCTATTTTTCTTTAATACGAATAGGATCGGGTATTTTGCTAATAAGTAAGATTTTCGGATAAATCCCTTCTTTAATTATTTATCGATATACTCTTTGAATGCTTCAAATCGTACTTCGTTTAGCGCATAGATTTTCTATACTTGCGGTCGTATTCCTGGTTTAAATAGTATCTTATAATCGTAAGGCCCGTATGCTGGGAATCTTGCGTCTCTCTTATTCTGGAAGATTTCCTTGAATTTGTAATACTCTCTTGGGACGTTCTTGAATTCTGGTCTTAGCCCGTTTTCTATATCCGCTAACTATAGGAATAGAAGGTATCGTTTTGCTATTTTGTTTTCGTTATTGATTTCTTTATAATTCTATAATTTATATATCGGAGTTTCTGGATATCGTTTATAGTCCGGGGAAAAGTATTGATTCTTTTCCTATAATATCCGTTTTTGAGATCTTGGTTTGTATTAAGCCTCGCAATTGCTTTAGTATCCGTTTATTTATTATATTAACTTACTATTATTCTATTCTATTAAGTTTAATTATCGTATAATTCTTTTCTATAAGCCATTAGTTTCTTCTGATTTAGAAGTAGTATAAGTATTTATTTAAAGGTCTTTTATTAAATTTTCCTTAATAACTGAATCTCGCCTTATGCCTTTAATTGTAATTATCCTTTAAAATATAGCATTATCCTAATAGATCTGGCTAATAATTTAATCGATTCGAAAGTTATGCTCTTTAAGCTAAAGTAATCCTATAATTATATTGTATTTTGTTATATCCGTAATATCGAAAGTTAAGTTTAGCGCTTATCTTTAGATCGAAACGGGTAAATAATCAGTTTTCCTATCGATTATTCTTTGGTTATAGTTAACCGGTTTTCCTTTTACAGTATATAATATATACGGATTCCTTTTCTGTTTTTATAAAATGTATATTTGATTGATAATTCGTAATAAAATAAAGTTTCCTTATACGCTACTATCCAAAAGTGCGCTATATATTTGCCCGTTAATCTGTATTAATATCTTAATATATTTCCAGCTTGTTATCGCTATTAGGCTTAAGGACCTAATAAGTCCGAACGTTTATTATCCCATTATAGGCATTCTTTATCTTTTAAGGCTTTTGGAATCTATTTAGAGCTTCGAATTGCCTGTCGTAATAGCTTCCTAGCTTATTTTATGCCATATATGCGCTTTTATCGTTGCTTGCTATAATATTCGAAACTCATTTGTTAATGCTACGCATAAAGCTTCTGGCTTGCGTAAATCTCGCAATCTCTCGTTTGGCATTGCCATTATTTGATCTTTTTGTTTAGGCATTCCTGGAAAAAGGTTTCAGGTAGTCTTATATATACGAAATATTAAGATTTGTCTAATACTACTCGATATCGTAATTCGGCTTCTTTATATGCTTGGGTAATACCTTATAGTTCTCTTATAAGAAACTATTCGTTAAATACTTTTTCTGAGAAATACGTTCGGCAATTATTATAAACGCATAAGATCTATAATACCTCGTAATATTTGAAAGATAAAGGACTAATCCTTTCATTTTCGTACTATTAGTATTCATTATTTTATAGCTGCTAATATCTTAATATCTTATTTAGCATTATCCCGTAAATGCAATATTTTATTGTTTCCGGGAATATATATTCTATAGATTATTCTATAGCATCTTCTTCTTTTTCTATATCGAGGGTAATAAGTTCTAATGGTTTATAAGGTTGCCTGTTTTAAAATATGCATTTGCATTCTGAAAAGTCTGATTCGTAATAGTCTTATTCCGTAACGTTTTCGAATAATTATTCCAGTTCTATATTACTATTATCTTGCTATTGCTCGGGGTAATTGTAAATAGTAAGCATTTTTCTTTTTATAAGATAATTAATTTATTATTGCTGAAATTTGTATCTTCTATTTTTATTTGCTAAGTAAATATTATAATTAGCCCAGGATTTCTTTTTATTTATCTAAAATGGGTATATAGGATCGTTTATATTCTGGATATGCCGCTTTCTTAATTCGATTTCTTAGTTCTTAAATTCTTCCCCTATTCCGAAATTTATAATAATTCTTCCAAGTTCTGAATCGTTATCTGGCAAATAATTATATTTATTGCAGATTTTCCCTAGCGAATTAGTAAAGCATTCCGAGATAGTATTTTCTTCAATGCTTTTTATTGCTAGCTATTTCTTTCCTTTAAGTGCATATAGGAACTAACTGCTTCTTTCCTTATCTGAAAGGTATACTGGATAGTAGTTATTATAATAGGCTGTCCAGCTAAGCTTCTTGTGCTCCCTTTCTGGATCTGTTATTTATTTTGGAAAGGCAGATTTCGTAATTAGTTCTTCCTTCTGCCATATCGCATTCAGCATTCGTTCTGGGACAAGTTTCTAATCCTAATAGTTCCGTTATGGTTGCTAGCACTCTCTTGCTATATATCCTGCCTTGCTACAGTTATAGCAGTTAAATGCGCGAGGTTATCTTTTGCCGGGGCTCCGTTATGCTGCGTTTAATTCTATAGGTTTAGCGTATATTATGCCGCTTTATGCTATATTTCTATAATGTCTTTAGCATTGCCCGTAATATCGAAAGCGTTTTGTATTGGCCTGGAATTTCGGAATATACTATTTTTTAATATGCTGCTAGCGCTATTCGTATAGTTAATTATCAATTTTGACTGCTATGCTAATATACTCGTTAAGATTATTCGGGCAATCTATTTTATAAAATTTATCTTTTATATTATCCTTTAATCCTTTATAGTACTGGTTTATAAATAGGCTATTTTTATAGTCTAAGTAAGCTACGATTTGCCGAAACTTGGTAGTATAGTCGGCTGCTAATCCTGTCTGCTATAATTCTTCAAGTTTTCGGATAGCTATGCATTGCTTGTCCGGGTTGCTAAATATTTCAGTAAGAAGTTTCTCGAAATTAAAATATTTCTTGAAAACCTCTTTGGTTGCTTCGTTCTGGTCCAAACAGTTATTATCCATATAATTGCGAAAGGTAGGTTCCTATTACTGAAAGGCTATTCTTTCAAAGCGATTACCCGCAAAGACAATTTTGTCTACTTTACTAGTAAACTGGAAACGGTAATGCTGAAAATAAGCCTTATACTGAATAAGAAAAGCCTGAAATTCGCTACGCTTGCCGTTATAAAGGCTTGGCTTATCGAGTTTGTAAGCTTTAGCCTGCTAAAGGGTGCTAAGGCGGGTAATTTCTGCTCTGATTTCGACTAACTGGTTATAAAGGGTCTAGTTTTGAGCTAGAAATTCCTTATTAATAAGGGGATAAGTTGCAAAAAGGGCTTCTCCTTAAGAAGGCCCTGTTTAGGACGAAATGGGTGCTTATTAAAGAGCTATCGTATTTCCGTATTATTGAAAGTAGATAATACTGAACCAGTCTTTAAGCAAGAATCGTTAAAATATAATAAGCATTCAAATAGCACAAATACTTAATACGTTAGAAGTTTATACTAAGCAAGGGTAATATGCAATACAATTTACTTATATACGGAAATACAATACTGAGTGGATTGGAAATGCTTCTGAATATTCACTATCCGTATTGAATACCAGTTATAAGGAACTGATACTTAGATTGACAACTGAAAAGCAACTATAAAATCTATCTGTATAGTAAGGAATATCCAATCTTATATATTTAGCTTTTCAATCCTGGATTACTATTGCTTAATGCTGCTTACTAAGCTCGGGTAAGCAAGCCTTAACCCTTGATTATATAATCCTTATATGCCTGTTATTCTTATATAAGCAGGTTCCTTGTATCGGATATTAGATCCGTATTACGTTAGTCCTGGACCTGCAGGTCCGGCCTGTTTTTATAACCTGAACCGTTCGTTAGTTTATAATAAAAAGGAAAGGGAATAATATTAAATATTAAATTAAAATATTAAGGAATATTGCTATTAACCGGGCTTATAACCCTATTTTATAATTATTAACAAATATTATTTATTTATTATGCTTAGCGCTAGCGCGTATCGGGCCCTTTATTATTACAACTTTTCGGTCGCTTAATAATATCTATTCTATTCTTATTTCTCATTTTTGCAATTTTATTACTAACTGCTCCCTATCTTTTTTGACCTTTGAAAGCTTGATAGGATACGGAAATGCTCTTGATAAACCGTTAAATAGCTCGCAACAATATTACCTCGCGACTATTTCTGAAAACGGGCTAATCTCGAAGCTGTATTAAAATACTACTTGCGGATATTTTTTGAATACGCTTTCAAGATACAGGTATACCTTAATAAATATTCCGCATAACTTAACCAGTTATAAGCCCAATATAAGTATTAGAAACTCAAGAAATTATAAGCATACGACCGTTAATAGGATTATAGCAACTATAGTATCGTTATAAGCCGAATATTTAGACTGGCTCAATATCGATTATAGATTATTTACTTATTTCGATCGTCCTGAAAGAAATAAAAATACTGAGAATCCTAGCTGAAGAGAAGCAAGTTACGACTATTAGAGAGGGTATTGAAAAGCTTAAAAAGGGAGTTATAAGGCTAGTAAAGCAAATTGTAAATATCTGGAACCTATCGATAGGGCGATTAAAGATATTATAAAGGCTGCTAAGGCTATATTATATACTGAAAAGACGATAAGAAAATTTCTAGAGCTATCTGAAAAAACTTTTAGCTAAATAACAGAAAAATCAACGAAAGTTGCTAAAATATTTCCCGAAATAATAGAGCTTTATACCAGGATTACTATAATAAGAATACCTATAGCTATTATAAGACTATTATAGCTATAACGGCCGCTATTAAGCTGAAATCTCTAATTCCGCCTTATTTAAAAGGGGACCCTTTTGAAATCCGCTATCGCTCCCAAATCTGCCCCATTCTATCAGTCCTCTATTATAAAGTCGAAGCTTGGTTTAAGGTATTATACATTACGTTAAGAGATATAGCGGATATAAATGAAAAGAGGTATTAAGCCGGACTATTAGCATATAAGTATTAGGACTATTTCATTTCAAATTTCGAAAAAATTATCGTTACTAATATTTATAATTATCCCATTAAGCTTGACCCGATTATGCATACCCGCCTATATAAATATATCGATATACCCAGGCCCGCTTATACTTATAACCACTTATATATACTTATCTATACTTATATATATGCTTATATATATACCAATATACATATAGATAGCTGAAAAGGGCTGCTAGCTATACTACCCCGCTTAAGATATATAAACAGCTTTCGTTTAACCATTTTCACCGGCTACAAGTGTGGCGCTACGAGTGTAGTAGTATAGTCGGTAAGGCGGGCAGTTTGCGAAAGCGAGGCTGTAAGTTCGAATGCTAATTTTGAAAGAAAAAAAGCAGACCTACCGTAATAAGAAAAAAAAATGGAATCCGTCGTCCACCTCCCCCCTATCAAGTTCGCCAAGAAGGACCCCGATCAGGCCCGAGTCAACCCGGCTTATAAGCGGTAGATTTTCTATTACGGCAACCCCGTTATCATCGCCTATCTCAAGAAAGCCTGGGCCGACAATATAAGTAATCTACTTCCCTTCCCCTTATCATAAGCCGTAAGGCGTACGGCATACTTACGAGATATAACAGGAGATTATCTTCCGGCTACTCGATATAGTTCCTGCCCGGAACCTCGCTATATATATCGATATAAACGCTAGCCTCAATGACAGGGTTTACAGGCTCTTTAATAAGGAAGCTGGTATTCGGGCAGCTCTTATCCAGAGCCGGGGCACTACAGTACAGATATATCGGGACTATCAGAAAAAGTGGCATAAGCGTGGAATGTTTTGTGGGTGCTTTATAGTACCGGGTATGGAAGAGCTGGGCTGCGGCGCGTGCAACTATTTCGAAGGGTTAGTAGACGTAGAGACGGAGGGTTGCGATAGTAAAATCGGTCGATAAATCAAAGAAACTGACTGACCCCGAAGGGGTTTTTTTTAAAGCATTTTTTCGGCCCAATACTTTTACCTTAGTTTTTTGAGCGTTTTTTGCCTTTTTTCAGTTTGCGCCGTCTTATGCTCGTACGCCCTCTTTTCTCTTATCTATCACTTACTTCTTTATTATTCCTTCGATCCGATTACCGGCAACCGAACGGAACGGGTGCCCCCTTTATCTTTGTATTACTTTTAATAATATAGAGCCTCGGGCCAGTAATAGCAATAATATAAATAATATCAGTATCGTTATAAATATAGAGTTTTAGATTTAGCCTTTATCCTAATTTAATATCCGCACTATCTTTAAAGATCTAACCAGAATGTCTAATATATATATATATATAAATAAATATATATAAGCTATAACCCTCTTTCGACTTTTCCAGACAATAAAACGATATTATAATCCAATATAAAGCAAAACCCCTTTCTATCCAAAATCCGGATTGCAATATACGGAAATACAATAATTATCTGAATGCAAGTATCTAATATCCGTATTGGATACTAATTATAAGGAAACTAATACTTAAATTAACGACTGAAGAGCAATTATGAAATCTATTTAATAGTAGAAAATGTCCAATCTTATATATCCAGCTTTTCAGTCCTATACTTACTATTGCCCACTAAAGCTTATCAGGACTTAGCGCTGCTTACTAAGCTCGGGTGAGCAACCCTTAACCCTTTCTTACCCAATCTTTAGTTCCTTATATAAGGGAGTTTCTTTGCCGCGGATATTAAATCCCGGCTACTATAATAATATGCGGGCGGGCGCATTATCTGTATTCCAGACTCGGTAGGGCCCGAACCAAATTATTAGCTATTTGTAAGTCCAGTCGGATTCTCTAGCTATATATTTATTCCAGCTGCATATCTGCTTGCAAGTACGGCTTTATATACTAATAACCCTAAGGATAAACCTTCGAGTATAGCTCTTACTTAGCTTATAGCTCTAGTATATATTAAGCAATAAGTAATTAGCTATATTTATCTATATGAAAATAGGTTAAGGAAGAACGGCAAGAGCAGAGCAGGAAGATGTAGAAGTAAGGAGTAGTATTGCTATTAGTAGAGGCTGAGCTATATTCGAAACCCTCTCGATATATAAAGACTAGCTCTTATAACGAGTCGGCTTTATCGTACAAATAGGTCGCCAGCAGGACCATATGCCTTGCGCTATCCTTTCGATTCTAAGGTCGGACCCTCGTGACTATTGAGATAGCTAGAGATAAGAGAAACCGAGAATATTATCGCCGGCTGCACCCGACCCTGTCAGGATAACCGGTACACGAGATCTCAAAACTGAGTTACCCCGGCCTTTTCCCCTTCCTGCCCGCAGCGACAAGTCGAAACATTACTGGCTGCACCCGACCCTGTCAGGATAGCCAGCACATGCAGCTTGTCCGTTGCGGACTGGAGAGAGAGAGAGGAGAGGGTCGATCGCCCAGCCCGCAAAGCATATCGCCGGCTGCACCCGACCCTGTCAGGATAACCGGTATACGCTGCCTTATTTCTGTCTGCCACCTCGCCCCTTCCGAACACTACCTGCACCGGAGGGGAGAGAACGAGAGAATGTTACTGGCTGCACCCGACCCTGTCAGAATAACTAGCATACGCCACCCTTGCCCGTAACTTGTTGCCATTTTGTCTTTTGCCCCTCGCCTCGAAAAGGGGCCCGACCTGTAGAGCATAAAAACTGCTGCCGGCTGCACCCGGACCTGTTAGGACGAACCGGTATGTATAGATATAAACCTTATATAAGAGCCAGCTTCTTGCTCCACTTACTTTGCTTTAAGCCGACGTCTTCCCGCAGCACTAGCGCCGGCTATAGCGTAACTAGTAGCGGCCTTAGACTTGGTAATAGCCCTGGCCTTAATGCCGATAATCGTATTAATAGCATTACTACTAGCCTCGACCCTAGTATTAAAGCCTGCCTTGGACTTAATACTTTTCCTAGCCTTGCTACCGATAGTCGTATCAGTAGCATCGCTATTAGCTTCAGCCCTGGTATTGGCAGGCCGCCGCTTCGACCTGTCGGCGGTAGCGCCGGCGGCAGCCTTTGGAGCTTTCCAGCGGACCGCCTTTTCCTGCAGGCGGGGCTCGCCGCGCCGCCCGAGCTGGAACAGCTGGGCGTCCTCGCCCGAGAGCTGGCGGCGCCGTGCGCGGGTAATGCGAGAGGATAAGGAAGACGACAAAAGAACAGCAGCAGCCTGGATGCTCTGTAAACTCTCCCCGAAGGCGGCGGCGGTAGCGGACCCTATTTGAGGGGCAGCCCGTCTTATGCTGCTGCGTTAACGACTTCCTAGGCAAGCAGTAGCCCTGTTCGTTATCGTTCTTATTCTTGTTATTTTTGTTACTATTACGCCCTTATCAATCCTCCTCCTTTTAGGCCCCGCCTTTTCGCGTCCTGGCTGTACTTCGTAAGCCTTATAGCGATCCTCTACCTTATTACCGGGCGCCCGTCTCTTCTTGCTGCCGGATATTACAGGCGGCTGCGCGCGTATATCTGTCCTCTTCTTTTTGGCGGCGTGCGGCCTGTTAGGGAGCTGCTCCTCGTTACGCTCGTCCTCGTCTTCCTTACGGCCTCTTTTTCCCCGGTAGCGGCCGCGGCGCGATAATATGCTCGGTCCCGCTTATGCTATTTCTGGGCTTCTCGTACGCGTCTTTATTATCGTTTTCCTTGTTATTATTATCCTCGCCCTCTTTTCCTATACGGCAGGCTCTTCTAAGGAAGAGAGTTCGGATTGGTATTAGAGCGGGGGGGGTATTGGTAACCAATACGGCCAAAGCTCTGGTAAATCGCTAATCTCGCTTAAGGATTTGCTAGGAAGAGGTAACGGGACTGGGAGCTATTTTTTGCGGACGGTAAAGTCCTTACGGGATGCCTGCCCTGCATTAATAAGCATAGCTTATTCGATAAGCTCGATATAGTATGCGATTTCGTTTTGGGTAAAGCTATCGCTATTCGGAAATTATATTTCTGATTCTTTCTAGCGGTAGTAGTTATTAATAAACTCCCGGCGCTATATATCTCGGGCAATCTTGAACCTCTCGAAATAGGCTTCTGTCGACTCGTCAGGATGCTAGGGCGAATAGACTAGCATAGTAATAGGATGCAAAGACGGGATTATATTATAGTACGTATTGCTGCTAATACGCAATAATAATAATAGTAATAATAATATTGCCGCCTGGTCAGACTATTGTTATTACCCCTTTCTAAGCTATGCAAGTAGATTCCCAGCCCCCTTTTTTTGCTAATAGCGATAGGGATAATCAGTCCTGCTGCTAGGGATGCTATTCGGGCCTTGCCGACAATTCGGTTAAATATAATCAGAATTGCTTGCTCGTTAGACGTATTATTACCGTTACTATTATCGTCCTATCTTCTGATCGTTCGCGTTAAAAGTTATCGCTTTATCAGATTATTCTTTCTCGTGCTTTCGAGATACGTCCTTATTCCTATTGCAATGGAAAAGGGTTATTTTTCTATCAAGTTTCGCCTTCCGACTCGTTTCGGTACGCAAAGTGCATTCGTTTCAAGCGCACCCGTTATAATATTTTGGAGCCTACCAATTCCGCTAATCTCTTTCAAATTTCTTCTCAATACCAAAAACTGGAAGATAAAATTGAAAAATTAGAAACTAAACTGCTGCGTTTCCGTTAATAGAAAAGGATATAGCGGGAGCGGATAAGCCGTGCTATTCGTTATAGTTTAACCAATCTTAAGGATTTGGAACGTATGGAAAAGGAAGAGGCTGAAATAGAACGTATAGCTGCCAAGGCCGAGCGTTATTCTTTGGAAGAGATTGTTCCTGAAAGTCTTCTT
Organism: Chrysoporthe cubensis; assembly: GCA_001282315.2. Classification (NCBI taxonomy): domain Eukaryota; kingdom Fungi; phylum Ascomycota; class Sordariomycetes; order Diaporthales; family Cryphonectriaceae; genus Chrysoporthe; species Chrysoporthe cubensis. Next base: position 2,080 of record LJCY02000003.1, on the reverse strand, counting down.
CCCGAAGTTCTTCTTTCTTCTTTATTTGAGGGTCTTGAAAGGGTAGATTGGAATTTTGCTAATTTCGTAATTCTTGAAGCTTTTAGCTCTAGGGCTGCTAAGTTTATCAGTTAGTCTTAATATAAAAGATAGTTTCTCTATTTTTCCATTAATGCTTAAGGTTTCTGAGTTCTTTAGTATTATTATATGCTTATTTTTCTTAAGGGGTAAAGCATATATAATTAACGAAATTGATTATTTCGGGAATCGTAACGAATTATTCCGCCTTCTTCCAGTATTCTTTAATAAGTTCTGAATCGATATTATTTAGTTTTTCCTATATATTTTTTTCGTATCCGTAATCTTTCTATTTGATAAAGTATTATTATCCTTTTCCTCGTAATTTAATATCGAGAATTACTTTTATTTCCTATTATTATTTATCTAAATCTAATTCAATATTATAATCCAGTAATATATTTAATATTGCTAGTTCGAAAAATAACTTGTAAAAGATTGAGTATATCTTTATCCCTAGTAATAGGTTAAGCTTATAGCTAATATCCGAAAGTTTTTTCGAGATTTTGAAAAATTTAAGTTTCTTATAATCCAATTTGTCGCTAGGTCTTTTGGTTTTGATATTTTTGCGCTTCAAATAGACTTTATCTCTTTCCTGTAAGATTAGTCTTTCAATCCTTTTCTAATTAGCATATTTCGTTATATTTTCCGTAAGTTCTTGGAATATTTTCTGGAATTTTGCTTGGATATCCTTAATCCTTCTAACTCGTTATTCTGCTGCTTTTGCAATTATTTTTAGGAATGCTTTATAATATGCTATCGGTTCTTATCCGTATAATACTTTGAATAGTAATATTCTAATTATCGATATTATTGCGCTATTATAAGCGAATTGTGCAAATAATAAGAATTTAACCCAATTGTTTTAATTATAATTAATATAATATTTGAAATATTATTTTACGATTTAATTAATTCTTTCCGTTTGTTTATTTATTTCGGGATAAAATGCTATAAATAATTTGTATTTCGTTCCAAATTGCTTTATAAGTAAGATTTAAAATCGTAATATAAACTTCTTATCTCTATCTGAAATAACTTCTTATAGCATTCCGTAACTGCTTATAATATTTCTTAAGAACGTATATAATAGTTCTTCTGCAATGCTAGCCTCTTTATATAATAGGAAATAGCTATACTTATTTAATTTATAAACTACTATTAAGATACTATCGAATGCGACTTTAATTAAAGGTTTTCGTAAGATTAATAGCTTAATAATAAAGTTTAAATTAATAAATAACCAAATAATACTAAGTACCGGTAAGGGTTATAGCAATCCGTAAGGTTTGTATCGTTCTATTTTGTTTTTCTTGCAGCTATTGTATTGGTTAATAATATTTCGCATTCTGGATTTAAGTCTTAATAAATTCCAATATTATTAGATTTTATCGGTTATTGCTGCAATTCTTTTATAGCTATAAGCTAATACTTTATATATTCATTTAATATATTTATCTTGTTCCTTTAGTATTATATTTTCAAGTTGCTTTTCCTGATTGCTAATTCTGAATAACGTATTAATTTCTCGTTATTATACGAGGTTTCCGTCTTTATCGATATCGAAAAGGGTCTATTCTTTAACCTCTTTCTCTGGTTTGTAATTTGCTCGTTTGCTAAAAGCGTTTGCTTTAATATTCTCCTTTCCTAAAATATACGTAATTTTGATATTAAACTGTAATAAATATTTTGCTTATCTGACTTATCTTTTGTTAAGTACTTTCGTTATTATAAATATTGCAAAGTTCTTATAGTTTATAAAGACCTGGATCGAGTATTTCGCGCCAATCAAATAGTATTCTTATTCCTAGAATGCATATATTATTGCTATAAATTCTTAATTTAATATAGCATATTTGAATTCTAATCTATTAAGTTTTTTATTAAAGTTTGCAATAAGATATAGTTTTCTTTAATTATTTTGCTAAATGAGTTTTCCGCTAATAACGTATGCTAATATATTTCAGGGTTAGGGTTAGGGTTAGGGTTAGGGTTAGGGTTAGGGTTAGGGTTAGGGTTAGGG